>HG995139.1:6281072-8681072 GCA_905333015.3 Bombus campestris
TTCTACGCTGGTTTTACTCGTTTTCACACGCCGAATGTAACGCACACCACTTTTAGCATCGAAACAAGCGCAGCGGCTCGCAAAACGCCGTCTTTCGCCGTGTTCGACGGTAATTTCTTTCCCGCTGGAGATATTTCGACGTTTCTACGCTTATTTTACTCGTTTTCACACGCCGAATGTGTAACGCACACCACTTTTAGCATCGAAACAAGCGCAGCGGCCCGCAAAACGCCGTCTTTCGCCGTGTTCGACGGTAATTTCTTTCCCGCTGGAGATATTTCGACGTTTCTACGCTGATTTTACTCGTTTTGACACGCCGAATGTAACGCACACCACTTTTAGCATCGAAACAAGCGCAGCGGCTCGCAAAACGCCGTCTTTCGCCGTGTTCGACGGTAATTTCTTTCCCGCTGGAGATATTTCGACGTTTCTACGCTTATTTTACTCGTTTTCACACGCCGAATGTAACGCACACCACTTTTAGCATCGAAACAAGCGCAGCGGCTCGCAAAACGCCGTCTTTCGCCGTGTTCGACGGTAATTTCTTTCCCGCTGGAGATATTTCGACGTTTCTGCGCTGGTTTTACTCGTTTTCACACGCCGAATGTAACGCACACCACTTTTAGCATCGAAACAAGCGCAGCGGCCCGCAAAACGCCGTCTTTCGCCGTGTTCGACGGTAATTTCTTTCCCGCTGGAGATATTTCGACGTTTCTACGCTGATTTTACTCGTTTTGACACGCCGAATGTAACGCACACCACTTTTAGCATCGAAACAAGCGCAGCGGCTCGCAAAACGCCGTCTTTCGCCGTGTTCGACGGTAATTTCTTTCCCGCTGGAGATATTTCGACGTTTCTACGATTATTTTACTCGTTTTCACACGCCGAATGTAACGCACACCACTTTTAGCATCTAAACAAGCGCAGCGGCTCGCAAAACGCCGTCTTTCGCCGTGTTCGACGGTAATTTCTTTCCCGCTGGAGATATTTCGACGTTTCTGCGCTGGTTTTACTCGTTTTCACACGCCGAATGTAACGCACACCACTTTTAGCATCGAAACAAGCGCAGCGGCTCGCAAAACGCCGTCTTTCGCCGTGTTCGACGGTAATTTCTTTCCCGCTGGAGATATTTCGACGTTTCTACGCTTATTTTACTCGTTTTCACACGCCGAATGTAACGCACACCACTTTTAGCATCGAAACAAGCGCAGCGGCTCGCAAAACGCCGTCTTTCGTTGTGTTCGACGGTAATTTCTTTCCCGCTGGAGATATTTCGACGTTTCTACGCTGGTTTTACTCGTTTTCACACGCCGAATGTAACGCACACCACTTTTAGCATCGAAACAAGCGCAGCGGCTCGCAAAACGCCGTCTTTCGTTGTGTTCGACGGTAATTTCTTTCCCGCTGGAGATATTTCGACGTTTCTACGCTGGTTTTACTCGTTTTCACACGCCGAATGTAACGCACACCACTTTTAGCATCGAAACAAGCGCAGCGGCTCGCAAAACGCCGTCTTTCGTCGTGTTCGACGGTAATATCTTTCCCGCTGGAGATATTTCGACGTTTCTACGCTTCTTTTACTCGTTTTCACACGCCGAATGTAACGCACACCACTTTTAGCATCGAAACAAGCGCAGCGGCCCGCAAAACGCCGTCTTTCGCCGTGTTCGACGGTAATTTCTTTCCCGCTGGAGATATTTCGACGTTTCTACGCTTATTTTACTCGTTTTCACACGCCGAATGTAACGCACACCACTTTTAGCATCGAAACAAGCGCAGCGGCTCGCAAAACGCCATCTTTCGCCGTGTTCGACGGTAATTTCTTTCCCGCTGGAGATATTTCGACGTTTCTACGCTTATTTTACTCGTTTTCACACGCCGAATGTAACGCACACCACTTTTAGCATCGAAACAAGCGCAGCGGCTCGCAAAACGCCGTCTTTCGCCGTGTTCGACGGTAATTTCTTTCCCGCTGGAGATATTTCGACGTTTCTACGCTTATTTTACTCGTTTTCACACGCCGAATGTAACGCACACCACTTTTAGCATCGAAACAAGCGCAGCGGCTCGCAAAACGCCGTCTTTCGTTGTGTTCGACGGTAATTTCTTTCCCGCTGGAGATATTTCGACGTTTCTACGCTGGTTTTACTCGTTTTCACACGCCGAATGTAACGCACACCACTTTTAGCATCGAAACAAGCGCAACGGCTCGCAAAACGCTGTCTTTCGCCGTGTTCGACGGTAATTTCTTTCCCGCTGGAGATATTTCGACGTTTCCACGCTGGTTTTACTCGTTTTCACACGCCGAATGTAACGCACACCACTTTTAGCATCGAAACAAGCGCAGCGGCTCGCAAAACGCCGTCTTTCGCCGTGTTCGACGGTAATTTCTTTCCCGCTGGAGATATTTCGACGTTTCTACGCTTCTTTTACTCGTTTTCACACGCCGAATGTAACGCACACCACTTTTAGCATCGAAACAAGCGCAGCGGCTCGCAAAACGCCGTCTTTCGCCGTGTTCGACGGTAATTTCTTTCCCGCTGGAGATATTTCGACGTTTCTACGCTGATTTTACTCGTTTTCACACGCCGAATGTAACGCACACCACTTTTAGCATCGAAACAAGCGCAGCGGCCCGCAAAACGCCGTCTTTCATCGTGTTCGACGGTAATTTCTTTCCCGCTGGAGATATTTCGACGTTTCTACGCTGATTTTACTCGTTTTGACACGCCGAATGTAACGCACACCACTTTTAGCATCCAAACAAGCGCAGCGGCTCGCAAAACGCCGTCTTTCGTCGTGTTCGACGGTAATTTCTTTCCCGCTGGAGATATTTCGACGTTTCTACGCTGGTTTTACTCGTTTTCACACGCCGAATGTAACGCACACCACTTTTAGCATCGAAACAAGCGCAGCGGCTCGCAAAACGCCGTCTTTCGCCGTGTTCGACGGTAATTTCTTTCCCGCTGGAGATATTTCGACGTTTCTACGCTTATTTTACTCGTTTTCACACGCCGAATGTGTAACGCACACCACTTTTAGCATCGAAACAAGCGCAGCGGCCCGCAAAACGCCGTCTTTCGCCGTGTTCGACGGTAATTTCTTTCCCGCTTGAGATATTTCGACGTTTCTACGCTGATTTTACTCGTTTTCACACGCCGAATGTAACGCACACCACTTTTAGCATCGAAACAAGCGCAGCGGCTCGCAAAACGCCGTCTTTCGCCGTGTTCGACGGTAATTTCTTTCCCGCTGGAGATATTTCGACGTTTCTGCGCTGGTTTTACTCGTTTTCACACGCCGAATGTAACGCACACCACTTTTAGCATCGAAACAAGCGCAGCGGCTCGCAAAACGCCGTCTTTCGTCGTGTTCGACGGTAATTTCTTTCCCGCTGGAGATATTTAGACGTTTCTACGCTTATTTTACTCGTTTTCACACGCCGAATGTAACGCACACCACTTTTAGCATCGAAACAAGCGCAGCGGCCCGCAAAACGCCGTCTTTCGCCGTGTTCGACGGTAATTTCTTTCCCGCTGGAGATATTTCGACGTTTCTACGCTGGTTTTACTCGTTTTCACACGCCGAATGTAACGCACACCACTTTTAGCATCGAAACAAGCGCAGCGGCTCGCAAAACGCCGTCTTTCGCCGTGTTCGACGGTAATTTCTTTCCCGCTGGAGATATTTCGACGTTTCTACGCTTCTTTTACTCGTTTTCACACGCCGAATGTAACGCACACCACTTTTAGCATCGAAACAAGCGCAGCGGCTCGCAAAACGCCGTCTTTCGTTGTGTTCGACGGTAATTTCTTTCCCGCTGGAGATATTTCGACGTTTCTACGCTGGTTTTACTCGTTTTCACACGCCGAATGTAACGCACACCACTTTTAGCATCGAAACAAGCGCAACGGCTCGCAAAACGCTGTCTTTCGCCGTGTTCGACGGTAATTTCTTTCCCGCTGGAGATATTTCGACGTTTCCACGCTGGTTTTACTCGTTTTCACACGCCGAATGTAACGCACACCACTTTTAGCATCGAAACAAGCGCAGCGGCTCGCAAAACGCCGTCTTTCGCCGTGTTCGACGGTAATTTCTTTCCCGCTGGAGATATTTCGACGTTTCTACGCTTCTTTTACTCGTTTTCACACGCCGAATGTAACGCACACCACTTTTAGCATCGAAACAAGCGCAGCGGCTCGCAAAACGCCGTCTTTCGCCGTGTTCGACGGTAATTTCTTTCCCGCTGGAGATATTTCGACGTTTCTACGCTGATTTTACTCGTTTTCACACGCCGAATGTAACGCACACCACTTTTAGCATCGAAACAAGCGCAGCGGCCCGCAAAACGCCGTCTTTCGCCGTGTTCGACGGTAATTTCTTTCCCGCTGGAGATATTTCGACGTTTCTACGCTGATTTTACTCGTTTTGACACGCCGAATGTAACGCACACCACTTTTAGCATCGAAACAAGCGCAGCGGCTCGCAAAACGCCGTCTTTCGTCGTGTTCGACGGTAATTTCTTTCCCGCTGGAGATATTTCGACGTTTCTACGCTGGTTTTACTCGTTTTCACACGCCGAATGTAACGCACACCACTTTTAGCATCGAAACAAGCGCAGCGGCTCGCAAAACGCCGTCTTTCGCCGTGTTCGACGGTAATTTCTTTCCCGCTGGAGATATTTCGACGTTTCTACGCTGATTTTACTCGTTTTCACACGCCGAATGTGTAACGCACACCACTTTTAGCATCGAAACAAGCGCAGCGGCCCGCAAAACGCCGTCTTTCGCCGTGTTCGACGGTAATTTCTTTCCCGCTTGAGATATTTCGACGTTTCTACGCTTATTTTACTCGTTTTCACACGCCGAATGTAACGCACACCACTTTTAGCATCGAAACAAGCGCAGCGGCTCGCAAAACGCCGTCTTTCGCCGTGTTCGACGGTAATTTCTTTCCCGCTGGAGATATTTCGACGTTTCTGCGCTGGTTTTACTCGTTTTCACACGCCGAATGTAACGCACACCACTTTTAGCATCGAAACAAGCGCAGCGGCTCGCAAAACGCCGTCTTTCGCCGTGTTCGACGGTAATTTCTTTCCCGCTGGAGATATTTCGACGTTTCTACGCTTATTTTACTCGTTTTCACACGCCGAATGTAACGCACACCACTTTTAGCATCGAAACAAGCGCAGCGGCTCGCAAAACGCCGTCTTTCGTTGTGTTCGACGGTAATTTCTTTCCCGCTGGAGATATTTCGACGTTTCTACGCTGGTTTTACTCGTTTTCACACGCCGAATGTAACGCACACCACTTTTAGCATCGAAACAAGCGCAGCGGCTCGCAAAACGCCGTCTTTCGCCGTGTTCGACGGTAATTTCTTTCCCGCTGGAGATATTTAGACGTTTCTACGCTTATTTTACTCGTTTTCACACGCCGAATGTAACGCACACCACTTTTAGCATCGAAACAAGCGCAGCGGCCCGCAAAACGCCGTCTTTCGCCGTGTTCGACGGTAATTTCTTTCCCGCTGGAGATATTTCGACGTTTCTACGCTGGTTTTACTCGTTTTCACACGCCGAATGTAACGCACACCACTTTTAGCATCGAAACAAGCGCAGCGGCTCGCAAAACGCCGTCTTTCGCCGTGTTCGACGGTAATTTCTTTCCCGCTGGAGATATTTCGACGTTTCTACGCTTCTTTTACTCGTTTTCACACGCCGAATGTAACGCACACCACTTTTAGCATCGAAACAAGCGCAGCGGCCCGCAAAACGCCGTCTTTCGCCGTGTTCGACGGTAATTTCTTTCCCGCTGGAGATATTTCGACGTTTCTACGCTTATTTTACTCGTTTTCACACGCCGAATGTAACGCACACCACTTTTAGCATCGAAACAAGCGCAGCGGCCCGCAAAACGCCGTCTTTCGCCGTGTTCGACGGTAATTTCTTTCCCGCTGGAGATATTTCGACGTTTCTACGCTGATTTTACTCGTTTTGACACGCCGAATGTAACGCACACCACTTTTAGCATCCAAACAAGCGCAGCGGCTCGCAAAACGCCGTCTTTCGCCGTGTTCGACGGTAATTTCTTTCCCGCTGGAGATATTTCGACGTTTCTACGCTGGTTTTACTCGTTTTCACACGCCGAATGTAACGCACACCACTTTTAGCATCGAAACAAGCGCAGCGGCTCGCAAAACGCCGTCTTTCGCCGTGTTCGACGGTAATTTCTATCCCGCTGGAGATATTTCGACGTTGCTACGCTGATTTTACTTGTTTTCGGACGCCGAATTCAACGCACACCAATTTTAGCATCGAAACAAGCGCAGCGGCTCGCAAATCGCAGATTTTCGTCGTGTTCGACGGTAATTTCTTTCCCGCTGGAGATATTTCGTCGTTTCTAGGCTGATTTTACTCGTTTTGACACGCCGAATGCAACGCACAACACTTTTAGCATCGAAACAAGCGCAGCGGCTCGCAAAACACCGTTTTTCGTCGTGTTTGACGGTAATTTCTTTCCCGCTGGAGATATTTCGACGTTTCTACGCTGATTTTACTCGTTTTGACACGCCGAATGTAACGCACAACACTTTTAGCATCGAAACAAGCGCAGCGGCTCGCAAATCGCAGTTTTTCGTCGTGTTCGACGGTAATTTCTTTCCCGCTGGAGATATTTCGACGTTATAACGTTTAACGTTGTAAAGTATTACGTCATAACGGTTAACGTTATATAGCATATCGATATAACGTTTAACGTTATATAGTATTACGTTATAACGTACAGTCTGTCACACAAGAGCGTGTCTGCGATATCTGCGAAACCTGACACCTAATCAGAATGAGATAAAAAGAATGTAAACAAACGAAAACTTCTCTAATACGCGTTGCTGAATACCTTTCAGTTTCATTTGAAACAGTGAAAGGAACAGAGCTTTTTAATATGAGTGCCGCGTACGCGAAACGTCGAAAATTGTCTGGCATGGGCGAATGAAAACAGAGATCGTGATTGGAGTAATATAATATTCACTGATGAATCTTCGTTTTGGGCATGGTGTCCTATTAGGCAAGCTGAGAGGAAGACGTATCACAAAAATAAGAACACTTGTACATCACATTCGAAAGATATGGAGGTCGTTACCAGAATCCTACGCTCAAAAATTAGTCGAGAGTATGCCGAAACGATGTCAAGCTATAATCGCTAATGGAGGAGATTGGACACCCTACTGTAATAGCGTATTAGCGTTTTAGATGTAGATTCAATTCATATAAATTTTTTTACAAATATATAAATATTTACAGAAATATCGCAGACACGCTCTTGTGTGACAGACTGTATAACGTTATATACCGTATCAGTATAACGTTTAACGTTATATAGTATTACGTTATAACGTTTAACGTTTTATAGTATTACGTTATAACGTTTAACGTTATATAGTATTGCGTTACAACGGTTAACGTAATATAGCATGTCGATATAACGTTTAACGTTATATAGTATTACGTTATAACGTTTAAGGTTATATAGTATCACGTTATAACGTTCAACATTATATAGTATTGCGTTATGACCTTTAGCGTTATATAGTATTACGTTATAATGTTCAACCTTATATAGTATTGCGTTATGACCTTTAACGTTATATAGTATTACGTTATAACGTTTAACGTTATATAGTATTGCGTTACAACGGTTAACGTAATATAGCATGTCGATATAACGTTTAACGTTATATAGTATTACGTTATAACGTTTAAGGTTATATAGTATCACGTTATAACGTTCAACATTATATAATATTGCATTCTGACCTTTAACGTTATATAGTATTACGTTATAATGTTCAACCTTATATAGTATTGCGTTATGACCTTTAACGTTATATAGTATTACGTTATAACGTTTAACGTTATATAGTATTACGTTATTACGTTTAACTTTATTTAGTTTTACGTCATAACGTTTAACATTATGTGGTATTACGTTATAACGTTTAACGTTATATAGTATTACTTTATGACGTTTAACGTTATATAGAATTACGTTACAACGTTCAACATTATATAGTATTGCGTTATGACCTTTAACGTTATATAGTATTACGTTATAACGTTCAACACTGTATAGTATTGCGTTATGACCTTTAACGTTATATATTGTTGCGTTATAACGTTTAACGTTATAGACCATATCTGTATAACAATTTAACGTTATATAGTATTGCATTATAACGATTGACGTTATATAGTATTACGTTATAACGTTTAACGTTATATACACTTACGTTATGACGTTCAACGTTATATAGTATTACGTTATGACGTTTAACGTTATATAGTATTACGTTATAACGTGTAACGTTACATAGTATTACGTTATAACGTTTAATGTTATATAGTATTACGTTATTACGTTTAACGTAATACACCCTATCAGTATAACGTTTAACGTTATATAGTATTACGTTATAACGTTTAACGTTATATACCCTATCAGTATAACGTTTAACGATATATAGTATTACGTTATAACGTTTAACGTTATATACCCTTTCAGTATAACGTTTAACGTTATATAGTATTACGTTAAAACGGTTAATGTTACATAGTATTACGTTATGACGTTTAACGTTGTATATTATTACGTTATAACGTTTAACGTCAAATAGTGTTACGTTATAACGTTTAACGTTATATAGTGTTACGTTATAATGTTTAGCGTTATATAGTATTACATTAGAACGTATAACGTTATATACCATATCAGTATAACTTTTAACGTTATATAGTATTGCGTTATAACGTTTGTGTTATGCAGCATTACATTGTAACGTATAACGTTATATAGTACAACGTTATAACGGTTAACGTAACATAGCATATCGATATAACGTTTAACGTTATATAGTATTACGTTATTACGTTTAACGTTGTAATGTGTTACGTTATAACGTTTAACGTTATATTCTGTTACGTTATAACGTTTAACGTTATATAGTGTTATGTTATAAGGTCTAGCGTTATATAGTATTACATTATAACCTATAACGTTATATACCATATCAGTATAACAATTTAACGATATATAGTATTGCGTTATAACGATTGACGTTATGCAGCATTACATTGTAACATATAACGTTATATACCACATCACTATAAGTTTTAACGTTATATAATATTACGTTATAACGTTTAACGTTATATACACTTACGTTATGACGTTAAACGTTATATAGTATTACGTTATAACGTTTAACGTTATATAGTATCACGTTATAACGTTCAATATTCTATAATATTGCGTTCTGACCTTTAACGTTATATAGTATTACGTTATAACGTTCAACATTATATAATATTGCGTTCTGAACTTTAACGTTATATAGTATTGCGTTGTAACGTTTGACGCTATGCAGCATTACATTGTAACGTATAACGTTATATACCAAATCAATATAACATTTAACGTTACATAATATTACGTTATAACGTTTAACGTTATATAGTATTGCGTTATGACCTTTAACGTTATATTGTATTACGTTATAATATTTAACGTTATATAGTATTACGTTATAAAGTTTAACGTTATATAGTATTACGTTATGACGTTTAACGTTATATAGAATTACGTTATAACGTTCAACATTATATAGTATTGCGTTATGACTTTTAACGTTATATAGTATTACGTTATAACGTTTAACGTTATATACACTTACGTTATGACGTTCAACGTTATATAGTATTTCGTTATGACGTTTAACGTTATATAGTATTACGTTATAACGTTTAACGTTATATACACTTACGTTATGACGTTCAACGTTATATAGTATTTCGCTATGACGTTTAACGTTGTATAGTATTACGTTATGACGTTTAACGTTATATAGTATTACGTTATAACGTGTAACGTTATATACCCTATCAGTATAACGTTTAACGTTATATAGTATTACGTTAAAACGGTTAAAGTTACATAGTATTACGTTAGAAATTTTAACGTTGTATATTATTACGTTATAACGTTTAACGTTATATAGTGTTACGTTATAATGTTTAGCGTTATATAGTATTCCATTAGAACGTTTAACGTTACAGACCATATCTGTATAACGTTTAACGTTATATAGTATTACGTTATTACGTACAACGTTATATAGTATCACGTTAAAACGGTTAACGCTATATAGCATATCGATATAACGTTTAACGTTGTATAGTATTACGTTATAACGTTTAACGTTATATAGTATTACGTTATAACGTATAACGTTATATACCATATCAGTATAACGTTGAACGTTACATAGTGTTACGTTATAAGGTTTAACGTTATATAGTAATACATTATAACGTATAACGTTATATACTATATCAGTATAACATTTAACGTTATATAGTATTGCGTTGTAACGTTGACGCTATGCAGCATTACATTGTAACGTATAACGTTATATACCATATCAATATAACATTTAACGTTACATAATATTACGTTATAACGTTCAACATTATATAGTATTGCGTTATGACCTTTAACGTTATATAGTATTACGTTATAACGTTCAACATTATATAATATTGCGTTCTGACCTTTAACGTTATATAGTGTTACGTCATAACGTATAACGTTATACACCATATCAGTATAACATTTCGCGTTATATAGTATTGCATTATAACGTTTGACGTTATTTAGTTTTACGTCATAACGTTTAACATTATATAGTATTACGTTATAACGTTTAACGGTACATAGTGTTACGTTATAACGTATAACGTTATATACAGTCTGTCACACAAGAGCGTGTCTGCGATATCTGCGAAACCTGACACCTAATCAGAATGAGATAAAAAGAATGTAAACAAACGAAAACTTCTCTAATACGCGTTGCTGAATACCTTTCAGTTTCATTTGAAACAGTGAAAGGAACAGAGCTTTTTAATATGAGTGCCGCGTACGCGAAACGTCGAAAATTGTCTGGCATGGGCGAATGAAAACAGAGATCGTGATTGGAGTAATATAATATTCACTGATGAATCTTCGTTTTGGGCATGGTGTCCTATTAGGCAAGCTGAGAGGAAGACGTATCACAAAAATAAGAACACTTGTACATCACATTCGAAAGATATGGAGGTCGTTACCAGAATCCTACGCCCAAAAATTAGTCGAGAGTATGCCGAAACGATGTCAAGCTATAATCGCTAATGGAGGAGATTGGACACCCTACTGTAATAGCGTATTAGTGTTGTAGATGTAGATTCAATTCATATAAATTTTTTTACAAATATATAAATATTTACATAAATATCGCAGACACGCTCTTGTGTGACAGACTGTAATACTGTATAACGTTATACGTAATAACGTAATACTATATAACGTTAAACGTTATATCGATGTGCTATATTACGTTAACCGTTATAACATTGTACTATATAACGTTATACGTTACGATGTAATGCTGCATAACGTCAAACGTTATAACGCAATACTATATAACGTTAAATGTAATGCAGATATGGTCTATAACGTTGACCGTGTTAACGTAATACTATACAACGTTAAGCGTTATAACGTAATACTATATAACGTTAAACGTTATAACGTAATACTATACAACGTTAAACGTTATACTGATATGGTATATAACGTTAAACGTCATAACGTAATACTATGTAACGGTAAACGTTATAACGCAATACAATATAACGTTAAGCGTTTTAACGTAATACTATACAACGTTAAACGTTATACTGATATGGTCTATAACGTAAAACGTTATAACGTAATACTATATAACGTTAAACGTCATAACGTAATAGTATATAACGTTAAACGTTATAACGCAATACTATATAACGTTAAATGTTATACAGATATGGTCTATAACGTTAACCGTGTTAACGTAATACTATATAACGTTAAAGGTCATAACGTAATACTATATAACGTTAAACGTTATAACGCAATACTATATAACGTTAAATGTTATACAGATATGGTCTATAACGTTAACCGTGTTAACGTAATACTATATAACGTTAAAGGTCATAACGTAATACTATATAACGTTAAACGTTATAACGTAATACTATATAACGTTAAATGTTATATGGATATGGTATATAACGTTATACGTTATAACGCAATACTATATAACGTTAAATGTTATACAGATATGGTCTATAACGTTAACCGTGTTAACGTAATACTATATAACGTTAAAGGTCATAACGCAATACTAAATAACGTTAAATGTTATATTGATATGGTATATAACGTTATGCGTTACAATGTAATGCAGCATAACGTCAAACGTTATAACGCAATACCATATAACGTTAAATGTTATACTGATATGGTATATAAAGTTATACGTTATAATGTAATACTATATAACGCTAAACCTTATAACGCAACAATATGTAACGTAAAACGTTATAACGTAATACTATAAAACGTTAAACGTTATAACGTGATACAGTATAACGTTAACCGTTATAACGTAGTAATATAAAGTTATACGTAATAACGTAATACTAGATGACGTTAAACGTTATATTGATATGGTCTATAACGTTAAACGTTATAACGTTATACTATATAACGTTAAGGGTCTTTACGCAATACTATATAATGTTGAACGTTATAAAGTAATACAATATAACGTTAAACGTCATAACGTAATACTATATAACGTTAAATGTTATATCGTAATACAATATCTATTTAAAGGTCATAACGCAATACTATATAACGTTCAATGTTATACTGATATGGTATATAACGTTATGCGTTATAACGTAACATTATGTAACGCTGAACGTTATAACGTAACACTATGTAACGTTAAACGTAGTAATGTAGTACAATATAACGTTAAACGTTATAACGTAATACTATAAAACGTTAAAGGTCATAACGCAATACTATATAATGTTAAACGTTATAACGTGATACTATATAACGTCAAACGTTATGCTGATATGGTATATAACGTTATACGTTATAACGTAATACTATACAACATTGAACATTATAACGTAATACTACATAACGTTAAACGTTATAACGTAATACTATACAACGTTAACCGTGAGAACGCAATAATATATATCGTTAAACGTTATAACGCAATACTATATAAGCTTAAATGGTATACTGATATGGTATATAACGTCATACGTTGTAATGTAATACTATATATCGCTAAACATTATAACGTAACAATATATAACGTTAAACGTTATAACGTAACTCTCTGTAACGTTAAACGTTATAACGTAATACTATAAAACGTTAATCGTTATAACGTAATACCATATAACGTTAAATGTAAAAATGATATGGTATATAACGATAAACGTTATAACGTAATACTATATAACGCTAAACATTATAACGTAACATAATATAACGTTAAACTTTATAACGTAACACTATGTAACGTTAAACGTTATAACGTGACACTATGTAACGTTAAACGTTATAACGTAATACTATACAACGTTAACCGTGAGAACGCAATAATATATATCGTTAAACGTTATAACGCAATACTATATAAGCTTAAATGGTATACTGATATGGTATATAACGTCATACGTTGTAATGTAATACTATATATCGCTAAACTTTATAACGTAACACTATGTAACGTTAAACGTTATAACGTGACACTATGTAATGTTAAACGTTATAACGTAATACTATATAATGTTAAAGGTCAGAACGCAATATTATATAATGTTGAACGTTATAACGTGATACTATATAACGTTTAACGTTATATCTATATGCTATATTACGTTAACCGTTATAACGTGATACTATATAACGTTAAACGTTATAACGTAATACTATATTACGTTAACCGTTATAACGTAATACTATACAACATTGAAGGTTATAACGTAATACTATATAACGTTAAACGTTATATCGACGTGCTATATTACGTTAACCGGTATAACGCAATACTATATAACGTTAAACGTTATAACGTAATACTATATAATGTTAAACGTTATGACGTAAAACTAAATAACGTCAAACGTTATAACGTAATACTATATAACGTTAAATGTTATACTGATATGGTATATAACGTTATACGTTCTAATGTAATACTATATAACGCTAAACATTATAACGTAACACTATATAACGTTAAACGTTATAACGTAATACTATATAACGTTAAAGGTCATAACGCAATACTATACAGTGTTGAACGTTACAACGTAATACTATACAGCGTTAAACGTTATAACGCAATACTATATAACGTTAAACGTTATATCGATATGCTATATAACGTTAACCGTCATAACGTAATAATATATAAAGTTATACGTGATAACGTAATACTATATAACGTTGATCGTTATGCTGATATGGTATATAATGTTAAACGTTATAACGTAATACTATATAACGTTAAATGTTATAACGTAATACAATATAACGTTAAAAGTCATAACGTAATACCATATAACGTTAAACGTCATAACGTAATACTATATAACGTTGAACGTTATAACGTAATATTATATAACGTTGAACGTCATAACGTAATACTATATAACGTTGAACGTCATAACGTAATACTATATAACGTTGAACGTCATAACGTAGTACTATATAACGTTGAACGTCATAACGTAAGTGTATATAACGTTAAACGTTATAACGTAATATTATATAACGTTAAATGTCATAAAGCATTACTATATAACGTTAAATGTTATATTGATATTGTATATAACGTTATACGTTACAATGTAATGCTGCATGACGTCAAACGTTATAACGCAATACTCTATAACTTTAAACGTTATACTGGTACGGTGTATAACGTTAAACGTTACAACCTAATACTATATAACGTTACACGTTATAACGTAATACTATATAACGTTGAACGTCATAACGTAAGTGTATATAACGTTAAACGTTATAACGTTATACTATACAGTGTTGAACGTTATAACGTAATACTATATAACGTTAAACGTTATAACGTAATACTATACAGCGTTAAACGTTATAACGCAATACTATACAGCGTTAAACGTTATAACGCAATACTATACAGCGTTAAACGTTATAACGCAATACTATATAACGTTAAACGTTATATCGATATGCTATATAACGTTAACCGTTATAACGTAATACTATATAAAGTTATACGTGATAACGTAATACTATATAACGTTGATCGTTATGCTGACATCGTATATAATGTTAAACGTTATGTAGTATCGGGAAAAGGGACGTGCCTGACAATGGGCCATACCTGGGGCCCATTACAACATCGGGGTAATTAAAAGGAGAGTACATATTGCAGTTGGGCAGTGGCAGTTGGGAGTTGCAGTTGGGCAAGTTGCAGTTGGGCAGTGGGCAGTGGCAGTTGGAGAGTGGCAGAGGAGATGTGAAGACGTGAAGACGTGGAGTTGCAGAGAAGACGTGAAGACGTAAAGACGTGAAGTTGAAGCTGGAAGCCGAGTAGATGACGCACGACGATCATAGTCAGCTATATGTTGAGCATTGCTCATACGAATAAACGAACTTAACGCTCAATAACCATCATTCCTTGTCCTTGCTCTAGAAACTAACAACAAACACAACATCAACCTACGATACTACATATAATTTTGGGGGCCCCTCCGGGATCTAGAGCGTCAAGTGACAAGTGAAGAGTGTAAGTGATAGTTTGTTCGTGAGAGTGATATCTTAACAATGGCTGACAACAATGCAGGAGAAGCAGGTTTGACTGACGAGCAGGTGGCTCAGATGAAAATACCTGAGCTAAAAGACGAGCTGAGAAGACGACAGCTGAGATTAACGGGCAGAAAGCGCGAGCTGATAGCGCGATTGCTGGCTGCGTTACGCTTTGAGCGGGAACACGGTGCGCGGGAAGGCGATTCTGATGACGATGATTACGCAGATTCAGAAGACGACGACGACGACGAGATTTGCGTGATGGGGGACCGTGTAGACGTCAACGTTCCCAGAAACCGCGATCTCAAATGGCAAGACGAGCCTAAGCGCACAATGTTAACGCTCACGGACGTAGAAGACGCGCTAGAGAAGTTCAGCGGCGATGATCTGCTGAGCATAAATAGGTGGATTGAAAACTTTGAGGAAATGGCAGACGTGTGCGGCTGGACAGACATTCAAATGGTAGTATTCGCCAAGAAGCTGCTCACAGGCTCCGCTCAAGCTTTTGTGCGACAAGAACGATGCATGAAGTCCTGGGCGAAGTTGAAAACATCGCTGAAGAACGAATTCCAGAACGTGGTGAGTGACCGACAGATACATCAGGCGTTAGCGCATAGGAAGAAGAAAGCAGATGAGAGTCTGCAGCAATACTTGTATAGTATGCGCGAAATTGCGGGACAAGGAAGAGTTGATATGCAGTCGTTAATCGACTACATTATTCAGGGTATTCCCGATGAGGTCACCAATAAGGCGATGTTATACGGAGCCAGGAACATACAGGAGCTTAAGGAACATTTCAAGCAATACGAAGCGATGAAGCGGGACATGCAGTACGAAGCGATGAAACGAGACCTCAAAATAAAAACAAAATTTGAGGGACGCAAGGACGACAAAGGAAGACAATCGGGAGCACGAAGTCTGTCGAAGCAAACGGGCAATGCCAAACGATGTTTTAACTGCGGTAGTGACGAGCATTTAAGCGCTAGGTGTCCGGAGAAAGAAAAAGGAGCCAAGTGTTTCAAGTGCGACGAAATTGCACCGATACCAGCAGTACCTCCAGGCCAATTACCTACATCATTATGGGATCTGCATACTAAAGAAATAAAGACTGAACAGCAGATATTGGAAGAGCAAAATCTTCGATTACAGGAAAATAGGAAAAAAGAAGAACTTCGAAAACAAGAAGAATTACAACTGCAGACTGACAAGGACACGCCGAACGTATTCAGAATCGAAGCGGTGGAACAGAAGGACGAAGTAGACCCGTCGCACGTAGTTTCAAAAAATATCATGAAGCCGTCTGCCCATAAAACTAAGGCCGTTGCTAATTTCCCCTGGCCAACATCGGTTACAAAGGGTCAGAGTTTCTTGGGACTCACGGGGTACAAACATGTTGATCGGGTCCAGCGATACTTAAATTCCACAATAAACAGGAGCACGGGAAAAACTCCTTTCCAGCTACTCGTCGGGGTCGAGATGCGAACTAAAGAAGATCCACAGGTTCGAAAATTGATCGACGAAGAGAGGGCAGTGGAATTCGATGAGCAACGGCGCGAGCTGCGTGAGGACGCGAGGAAGAAGATGGCTGCCACCCAAGAGGAAAATCGAAGGCGCTATAACAAGGGAAGAAAAGGCCTTAAACAATTCCAAAGCGGGGATTTAGTGGCCATAAAACTAACACTCTTTGGCCCAGGATTAAAACTCGGAGGAAGGTTTTTGGGTCCGTACCGGATAGTGAGGGTAATGCGGAATGACCGCTACATGGTGGAGAAAGTAGGTGAGCACGAGGGGCCTAAACAAACATCGACGACTGCCGAGTTTATGAAGCTTTGGGTCATAAACACCGAACATGACGCATTCGCGGACAGCGGAACTGAAGACAACATCTGAGGGCAGATGTTATTGCAGGATGGCCGAGTGTAGTATCGGGAAAAGGGACGTGCCTGACAATGGGCCATACCTGGGGCCCATTACAACATCGGGGTAATTAAAAGGAGAGTACATATTGCAGTTGGGCAGTGGCAGTTGGGAGTTGCAGTTGGGCAGTGGGCAGTGGCAGTTGGAGAGTGGCAGAGGAGATGTGAAGACGTGAAGACGTGGAGTTGCAGAGAAGACGTGAAGACGTAAAGACGTGAAGTTGAAGCTGGAAGCCGAGTAGATGACGCACGACGATCATAGTCAGCTATATGTTGAGCATTGCTCATACGAATAAACGAACTTAACGCTCAATAACCATCATTCCTTGTCCTTGCTCTAGAAACTAACAACAAACACAACATCAACCTACGATACTACAGTTATAACGTAATACTATATAACGTTAAAGGTCATAACGCAATACTATATAATGTTGAACGTTATAACGTAATTCTATATAACGTTAAACGTCATAACGTAATACTATATAACGTTAAACGTTATAACGTAATACTATATAACGTTAAATGTTATAACGTAATACAATATAACGTTAAAGGTCATAACGCAATACTATATAACGTTAAACGTTATAACGTAATTTTATGTAACGTTAAATGTTATATTGATATGGTATATAACGTTATACGTTACAATGTAATGCTGCATAGCATCAAACGTTACAACGCAATACTATATAACGTCAAACGTTATACTGATATGGTATATAACGTTATACGTTATAACGTAATACTATATAACGTTAAACGTTATAACGTAATACTATACAACGTTAAACGCTATATCGATATGCTATATAGCGTTAACCGTTTTAACGTAATACTATATAACGTTATACGTAATAACGTAATACTATATAACGTTAAACGTTAGACAGATATGGTCCATAACGTTAAACGTTATAACGTAATACTATATAACGTCAAAGGTCATAACGCAATACTATACAGTGTTGAACGTTATAACGTAATACTATATAACGTTAAAAGTCATAACGTAATACTATATAACGTTAAACGTCATAAAGTAATAGTATATAACGTTGAACGTCATAACGTAAGTGTATATAACGTTAAACGTTATAACGTAATATTATATAACGTTAAATGTTATAGTGATGTGGTATATAACGTTATATGTTACAATGTAATGCTGCATAACGTCAATCGTTATAACGCAATACTATATAACGTTAAATTGTTATACTGATATGGTATATAACGTTATAGGTTATAATGTAATACTATATAACGCTAAACCTTATAACATAACACTATATAACGTTAAACGTTATAACGTAACAGAATATAACGTTAAACGTTATAACGTAATACTATATAATGTTAAAGGTCAGAACGCAATATTATATAATGTTAAACGTTATAACGTAATACTATATAACGTTAAAGGTCAGAACGCAATATTATATAATGTTAAACGTTATAACGTAATACTATATAACGTTAAAGGTCAGAACGCAATATTATATAATGTTGAACGTTATAACGTGATACTATATAACGTTAAACGTTATAACGTGATACTATATACCGTTTAACGTTATATCGATATGCTATATTACGTTAACCGTTATAACGTTATACTATATAACGTTAAACGTTATAACGTAATACTATATTACGTTAACCGTTATAACGCAATACTATATAACGTTAAACGTTATAACGTAATACTATATAATGTTAAACGTTATGACGTATTACTAAATAACGTCAAACGTTATAACGTATGTATATATCGCAAAACCTTATAACGTAACACTATATAACGTTAAACGTTATAACGTAATACTATACAACGTTAAACGTTATAACGTAAAACTGTATAACGTTAAACGTCACAACGTAATACTATATATCATTAAACGTCATGACGTAATAGTATATAACGTTAAACGTTATAACGTAACAGAATATAACGTAAAACGTTATAACGTAACACATTACAACGTTAAACGTTATACCGTAATACTATATAACGTTAAACGTTATATCGATATGCTATATAACGTTAACCGTTATAACGTAATACTATACAACGTTAAACGTTATAACGTAAAACTGTATAACGTTAAACGTCATAACGTAAGTGTATATGACGTTGAACATCATAACGTAAGTTTATATAACGTTAAACGTTATAACGTAATATTATATAACGTTAAATGTTATAGTGATGTGGTATATAACGTTATATGTTAGAATGTAATGCTGCATAACGTCAAACGTTATAACGTAATACTATATAACGTTAAAGGTCATAACGCAATACTATACAGTGTTGAACGTTATAACGTAATACTATATAACGGTAAACGATATAAGGTAATACTATATAACGTTAACCGTTATAACGTAATACTATACAACGTTACAGTCTGTCACACAAGAGCGTGTCTGCGATATCTGCGAAACCTGACACCTAATCAGAATGAGATAAAAAGAATGTAAACAAACGAAAACTTCTCTAATACGCGTTGCTGAATACCTTTCAGTTTCATTTGAAACAGTGAAAGGAACAGAGCTTTTTAATATGAGTGCCGCGTACGCGAAACGATTTGAAGCAGTATTCTTGTGTTGTCACCCAAAAGGGCCAAAATTGAGTTTCCCGAGTGCTGCTAAATATATGCACAAGTCGGTACAGTTTGTTAAGAAGTGGGTAGACCGATATAAGGAGACAAAAAATGTCGACGACTTCCAAAATCGGGGGTTAAAGAGGAAGACCGATATCCGACGAGACAAAATGATTCTCCGGCTTTTCGAGAAGAATCCGACTCTCTCATTACGGAAAGGTCAAGTATTTTTGGCTAAAAAGGGTATAAATATCAGTATAATGACACTGAAACGGCGTTTAGACGAATTTGGTGTTAAGTGGCAAAGTACATTGTTAAAACCGATGCTTTCAAAAAAGCACGTCGAAAATCGTCTGGCATGGGCGAATGAAAACAGAGATCGTGATTGTACTTCCTTGGCCATCGCAGTCCCCTGATGCAAACCCTATCGAAAATGTGTGGTCCCTAATGAAATGCAAGCTGAGAGGAAGACGTATCACAAAAATAAGAACACTTGTACATCACATTCGAAAGATATGGAGGTCGTTACCAGAATCCTACGCTCAAAAATTAGTCGAGAGTATGCCGAAACGATGTCAAGCTATAATCGCTAATGGAGGAGATTGGACACCCTACTAAGTAATAGCGTATTAGTGTTTTAGATGTAGATTCAATTCATATAAATTTTTTTACAAATATATAAATATTTACAGAAATATCGCAGACACGCTCTTGTGTGACAGACTGTATCATACATTCGTAATAAAGTTCTGTATTTTAGCAGTCATGGTAACGTTAACGTTGACAAAGGAATATGTCTTATAGCAGTATTTTCAGTAATAAATGTAGTAATAAGGGGTGCATTAATGAGGGGCGCTGAAAAAGAAACAAAGCAGTAGCCAGAAGGGCTACTAAAATTCGATCGTCTTCCACTCTATATAAACCCAATCAACGCGCCGAGAGTGGAACTGAATATTCTTGTTTCGCAACGTTAATTTACTACTAATATTTATGAAGCAGAAAATTCTCAACATCAAACGCGAAGAGTGCTTTGTTATATGTGCAATATCAATTAATCTATCAAAAAAAATAAAAAAGAAAAGTGAAAATTCCCGAAATTTGGGACGCAACGCTAATAAGTATAAATCTATGCACTCATATTTAAGTAATACGCAACACTAATATCGAGAGGCAACCATTTAAGAGGTTGCTGAAGAACGATCACACTTGCACAGCTCTTACAGCTGTATCGTATGATCCAGGAACAGTGTCCGACAAATACAGTCGGAGGGTTTGGGCATTTTGTAAACGCAACTCTACTTAAGAAAACGCGATCATTCCTTAACGCAACGTTAACAGGAAAAATTAGTAGAACTCGCAATGAAACAATATCGCAACGCTAACTCTTATACTGAATTGAATGAAAATTACTATTTACTATATGAAAAAGTTACTTTAAAAATTCTGGTATTGCTACTTGCAATACTATAAAATTAATTGAACAATTTTATAATCTAATTTTAAACAATAGAAAGCAGAAAAAATTCTAAAAATCGCAAAAGACAATCGCGATATCGTAATTCGCAACTCTAAAGCAAACCGTAATCGTTTTTTCGCCACACTAATGCAAAGCCGCGATATTATTTCGCAACTCTAATACAACCCGTAATTAATTTGTCGCAACACTAATAACAAAAATCGCGATGGATCACAGCGGTGATCGTTGCCCACTCGCATGTGCGTGCTCGAGCGATAAACGTTCGTTCGCCCACTCGCGACCGCGATCGAGAAATTTGAAAAATCGGCAGGCAAAACTAGAGACGAGAGCATGCTCTACTCGTGCCAGTTTCACCGTCGATTTTTCAAATCAGATTTCCAGAAACAGTTTGGTCACGCGAAAACGCGCCTATCCGACCAGAGACTGTGCCAACCTGCCCGGCCCTACCTACTTATAATTAACAGACATACCAGAAAGTATACTACCTATCCTACCTAGCGCTATATTTAAAAAATAGCAAAACGAGCACACATACACACTCGCTCCACGGTTCTCACACAAACACCCGGGTGCAAAGGTCCTACACTAGAGAGGACGTCCCGGGGCGCCTCCGACACCCGAGCTTAACACAACATGCACACTCTAAGGTACGTACCTTTTTCCTGAAATCGACCGACGAAGGCTAGTGACCATTGCGTAAAACGTGATAAAACACGTCTTAGGAAACGATATCGTTAAAATAAATGTAAGTAAACTTGGAATTATAATTGTAATTGACGGCAATATTAAAAGCATGGTTACACTTAATCGCGTGGATGATATTATCAGAAATTGTGATTGTATCGAGACGTAAATTGAATCGATATATGTCTCGACATTTTTAATATTTGAAGTTTTAACGAACGAGAAAAAACGACGCAATTCCACGGCCTAACAACACACATACGTAATGTGGAAAATACGTCGTGCACGATACACTAACACATCGTCAGTCGCTGAGAAATTATTACATTGCTTAATTCTAGATCATCGTGCCCAATGTCTTTCTCCCATTCAAGTAGCACCTGGGCACGTGAATGAGGTCCTGACAATGGGCACGGAAAGGGTTAAACCTGAAAATCCTGATCTAAAAATATGATTAGTTTGTGTAATTTTTATTTAACGGACTAACGTTCTTTGATTTCATATTCTACTACTTCGTATCTGATTAAATCTACTTCGTTAATTTAACAGTAACTAAGTAACTCTGCTTTATTAATTTAATAAATTGGAACAAAATTTTAATATTGCAAAAAAGGTAGCGTTAATTGAAAAAGACTGAGACTCGATCAAATAGAATTATCGACTCTAAATATATTATTAAAAAAGAAACAATCTCAGGCGATCTCTTTATCAAAGCACATACTCGAAAGTGCAGAAGCAGTGTTGAAAATTATTGCTTTGATTCAAAAATCTGCCTGTCGCGAAGTGTCTTCTTGCACGTATAATTTCACACATTCTTGTACGGGAAAAAAATGAATTTTAACTCGTATTTTAAATTTTAATAGAAATGAAATAAACGAACGTGACTTAATATCGTCACCATCGAATCGTTGATTAAGATCAGGTATATGTATGTCATACAGGTATATTTCTGTAGATATTTGCCATTTGCAAATATTCATACGGAATATTAACATGCATATGCATAAATAGTATGAATATATTCTCAAATGTATATCCCTAACCTAATTATTAAAAAACTAATTATTATAATCGCGTTGTGCAAAAAGACCTATCCTAAATTAAAAAATTTCAAAAAAAATGTTACTACTCACGGGTATAAAAAATACCCGCGGTCACTATGCTCGCAAAAAAATTCTACGTATACAACCAGTCACCCGTGCCGATTCGGACCTTTCGTCCTACGACATGATTGAGTGACCGGAGGAACAGAAATGCATGCGACTCACCGTTCGAAGCGGAGAAACAGAGGACGTTAGCATGGATGCTGCGCTACTCGGGGAATATCATCAGGGAGACTGACATCAGGCGGGAACCGTGTAAGGTCCAGTGGTGGAAATGGAGGTTGCGAAAAATCTGTTACAGAACAAAACACGATGAGTGATTCCTGATTATTTAACAAGTTGGAGATAATGAAAAACGAAGGTTTATTAACTTTAGTAACTTTAGTAGTAATAAAGATTGAAAATCTAATAAACTTTGATAAGTATAAAAACTAAAACTCTAATATGAAAGTTTAAAATCTAAAAATTAGGAATCTAATGATTTGTGAAATATGTTAGTCATTTGTTTCATAATTCGGTATTGAGACTTTAACACTTACTTTATTTTAATGAAAGAATAACCTCAGAAAATGCTAACCTCCCAAATTTTCAATCGAATTGCATTTCTTAATTGATAGTGATGAAAAAAAAATGTACAGAACAGACATAATTGAAGCACGATATGTAAAAATACTTACATTCTTGGCTTTTGAGCCACCATCGGGGCATTCCCAAACAAGACAAAGAAGTTGAAGCTGCGATATGTCTATAACAAAACATAAGATATCATTAATATCGTTAATACGTAGTAACAAACTTGAAAATTTAGGAATAATAAAGACTAAACTCTAATAAGTATGTAAATTGGAAATCTAATATAAGAGTTTGAGAATAAAACATTCAGTCATTTTTTATACGTATCAGACAGTTTTATTGTACTTTAATGTTAAGACTCTAAGACTTCGTTTTAATTAAAAAGGACATTTACAGCTTTCTAAAATATCCATCGTTTTTATTTTAGAATTAACAATATTTCAAACAAAATATAGTTAATAGAACAAATTGAAATACAATATATAAAACTACTTACATTCTTGAGCCCCTGGAGAGGCTTTATCCTCTTGAGGGAGGCACTGACTCTAATACCGAAAACGAATATTCAAAAAAATAAATATAAAAAAAGAAAAATAAAAGACTACGTTACCGCGACCGCTTAAATTATGATCGACGAACAAGAACTCTAATATCGCGTACAAATTTAATTGATAAAATTTTATTACTTTCGCGTGTGATTATTCGATCGAATTTAATGAAAACTATCGTGATTTTAAAATATTGGAGAGAAATTATTGCGTAGCAAACACTGACTCTACAACCGCATTGCGCGCGGTCACAAATATTCCCTGAAAATAAAGCTGTTTAAGGGCGGGGGCGGGAGGGAGTGGAAAAAGAAGCGAAACGTCGTTTCGACAATTTTCTTTTTTTTTCGTATCGAACGTTTATTTAGAAAATACTACTATTTTTTATAGACTTATAAATTATTATTAAGAAACTGGAACAAATATGAGAAATATAAGTTGAAAATTGTGAGATATTTCTCGATAGCGAACAAATGCTTACGAATATCGTGAATACAATGTAATCGTTTACAAGAATTATACTGTTCGCAATTAGAATATATACTGTGAATTTTCGTTATTAGAATACGAAATATACATTCCACTAATACACTATAGTCGCGTGTTATAAATATTGGAAAATATTTGCAAGAATTCAAAAGTCCGCCACTAAATATACTTAAAGAGTACTGCACAAGCGCGCGCGAAACCTTGTTTCGAGGTATTTCAATCTAATTGTTACCAAGTTGCAAGTTTATGACGGTATAACTCAATTTGAAACAATAAGATAATTCGCCAAAAGTTCGTTTGAAATAAGAGAATAATTTCATACATCAAAAATAGAACAATAATTTATTTAGTCGGCCTTACGTTCATCCTAGTATTTCAAATAATTAAGAAATTATCTATTATGAAATATGTGTCAAATATATTTTAAAATAAATATAAAATGCGTATCAAACGTTACCCATGCTCGAATAAAAAGACAACAGAATTATTCATATTGTACAAACCTGTATTAATTACAATAAATTCATCGGATTGATCATTATATTGACCATAAAAATTTATCGGATTGATCGTTAATAGTCTTTCAATACATATGTTAATTTTCCTGTTAATTTCATATTATCCCTACTATCCATAAATAACTTGCACAAAAAATAACTAGAATTTAAAACAAATGTATAAAATAATTAAATGAAATCACAGTAAAACTCAAATTTTATTACAAAAGCTTACGAAAGAAGCTAATATTAGAAATTAATATTGTAACAGTATCATTTAGTAAATAGACGACCGAAGAGCAATTAAAACAGATAGTTTCAGGCAATCACTTTATTTCATTATCTTAATGTTCAATGAATCGTTAAATAAACGTGTATTAATTAAACCACATTAATATCGAAATTTACACAACAGCAAAAACGTAACTAAGAAACGACGCCCCCATTAGATTGGGGTTAGTAACGAGAGAAAGAAAGCGAAGCTATTGACACTGCATATAAAATTGTGTGTCTTGCAAAAGGGGCATACGAGTCGTTGTACTAAACTGTTTAACGTTTTATTTTCGCAACTCTAAACTTTTGAAAATATCGAAAAGTTATAAACTCAAACATGACCGCAATAATCTTCCCTTAAAAATTGGGAAACAAGAAGAAGCCGGAACAAACAGACAATGAAAGAAAAATCGCGGCGCGAACTCGTTCGTTCGCGATCTTTCGAAAGAATTAATGGTCCCACGCGACGCACTCCCGTGCACAAAATAACTGCAAGATTCAGTGGAAGAGAAGAATAGATTTTTATATTTCGTTCCAAGTCAGATAAGTATCATTGTACAGAATGGGTTCAGAACGGATTTGACAGAGTGAAGACATATCCCACGGTGTCCCACGGTGTCCAACGGTGTCCAACGATGTCCAACGATGTCCAACGATGTCCAACGGTGTCCAACGGTGTCCAACGGTGTCCAACGGTGTCCAACGGTGTCTAACGGTGTCCAACGGTGTCCAACGGTGTCCAACGGTGTCCAACGGTGTCCCACGATGTCCCACGTTGCAGTCCAGTCTAGATCATCCAAAATTCTATTCGCGGCTTTTAGTGACCCAAACTGGACCGGTGCGTAGTTCTTTACTTGGTATCGTTTTCCAAAGATTAATCAACTGATTAATTTTTTGAAAACGATGCCAATTACCAGATCTCACCACGAGGAGGTGACTACGCACGAGACCCGCCCATGAGTTATTTAACATTATATGCATCGGTCTCGACATTCGACCTATTGGCAAGAATGTCGAGTTCTGACTCTACTTGATCATGGGCCTGCGTAAAGAGATAGTTATTTCGTAGCCTAACCGTGAAACGCCTATCTCCTACGCAGCAGTTACACGAATCTTTACAAACGTAAAACAAAGCTTACACGACGCAATATCTATCTCCCACACAACGCAACATCCATCACCCACACAACAATTACATCGATCAGTACAAACATTGTACAATAATTCGCATGCCTATTGGCAGCATTCCGTATCAAAGACACATTTGCCTAACTTGGAACGAAAGAAAAGAAAATGAGGCTACTATGGAAACGGAGCCCCAATAATGAGACGATGGAAGAAAAACCAGGGTTCGCCCGGAACGAACGTAATCGCGATCTCTCGAAAGAACTAACAAACCTACGTGACGTACTCCCGTGCACCCGATAACCCTAATGTTTGGCGGAAAACCCAAGCATTGACCTTCGCTCGATTCCTGTCACGTCGTTTGAAACTTATCACGGTCGATGGCATTTACCGATGATACCCGTGTCCAGCAAATGGGCCTGCAATTTAACACACTCCAACTGTATAAGTGGAACCCGGGGAGGGACCGCTGAACAGGATTACGAAGGTAAGGCCCCAACTGAACAGTGGGGTCCACCCCCGCGGGCCCGAACAGAATTACGGAGGACGTGAAACGCAGGCCCCTGTCCGAGTACCGAAGTACCAATCGGACAGGATCGCGGACGTGCGACTCGATCGTCAACAAATTCACAGGTATCACCAGCGCGATGACAACTCTCGCGATTAGAGACAAACGACGAGCAGTCGTCGAGTAGTCACCAAGACAGAGGTGTCCTTGGGGCGACTTACGAATCCAAAGAGTTGTCCAGTGCACGTTGACCCACGCGCACCCGGAATACGCGCGAGCGAGTACGCCACGCGACAGTTTGAAAGAACTGAGCGACCGTGAACCAATAAATCGCGGGAACAATTTTTCCATTGTGATAAGCGAGGGGATCAAGAGAGACGAGATTTATATTTTTCGTTCCAAGATGGATAAGTATCTTTATACGGAATGGGCTTACAATGCACATAACATAGATATCTATCTTATGATTAATTAAGGCTAAAACGCACGCATCCCACGGTGTCCAACGGTGCCCCCTCGGGGGGGTATTAGTCCAGTCTAGATCACCAAAACTATTTTGGATGATCAAGAACTGACTATATTCAAGTAGTTTTTAGCTTGATATCGTTTGTCAAATAATAATACTAATATTCAAAATAGTACTTGGTGTGTTATTATTTGAAAAACGATACCAATTACCGGGACCCACCACGAGGAGGTAACTACGCTCGGGTCCCATCTACATAAAGAGTTTATAAGCATTGGAAGCAAAGATGTAAAATTATTTTATAACAAAGAAGTAACGTGTATTGAAATTTATTAATTGGAATAGCTGTAGTACGTGAATCTGCATAATCGTATTTGAATATTGAACTTATCATCGAAGAAACGAAACCATGCAAGGTACCAATTGTAGTGCGTATGGATGAATGGCGAGGTGTCGTTTCCTTCGATTAAATTACATCTGCTTCCTTGATTCCATGAATGCGGTGTTGTTTCCTTGGTTTTGTGCAGACATGGAAAATTACATCTCATCCATAGACACCCAATAGGTACACTCAGCGTTACCATTAGTTTTATATAAAATAGTGACATGAGAAAGTAAATACTGTATTTAAAATTAAAAAATAATGCTATATAGAAATACAATAGTACTTCAGAGACTTGAAAGATTTCGTCAATATTAAATAAAACAAAATAAATCATTAATTCTCTCACTACGAATTGACGGTATTGATTTAAATCAATGAATGTAGAGTTGCTTCCAATTAATGGTACAACTGTTATAAATTAAGAGCATAATTACTTTGAATTAATGGAAGGATATGGTTATAAGTTATTGGTATAATTGTTAAGAATTAATGGAGCAATTGTTTTAGATTAATGGCATAAATGTTATAAATTAATAGCTTAAATGTATAAATTAATAGCTTAAATGTTATAAATTAATAGCTTAAATGTTATAAATTAATGGTTTAGACGTTAGAAATCACTAGTTCAATGTTATTGTAGATATTTTTTTATTTACCTTATGTTAAAGTTCTTCTTCGATGTTCACTCTCCGGGAGCTCAGGCTCGAAAAAGCTCGCGCGCGACTTGCGTGCTCCTTATATAACTTGACAAGGTGTCGGGATGTCAATCAAACGGTAACGATCTTTTGACATTGCAAAAGACGGTTTTTCCATTATAACAAACTCATATTGAACAATTTCTTAACTTTTTATCGTAAATTGGCGCCTTCAACGATTTAATACGATATCCATTTTTATCATTTTAAAATTTTCTACAAGCTAAGACTACTTTCACACTTCTTTGATACTAGTTTTCGACTATCAATTAGTTTGAACAAAAAGGGGGAAAAGCCTAACGGCAGTCGATGACGTTCTGTGAAATAAGTTAAAGTATTAAATAATCGGACAGATAAAATTCATATTAAGCATTATATTATATTATCGATATTCGTTCATTTACTCGTACTAATTGCAAAATAAAATGTTCTTTGTTCTTGAATAACACCTACATCACTGCGTGCGATATTCAAAATTCTTATTTAATGCGCATTTAAAAGTCAGGTACCTTTTTAATTCCTCTTAAGTGAAACGAGCAAATTTATTCGTTACATTTGTAACATAAAATGGCTTTCTTCTTCAATACCGCCTGCATCCCAGTACGTGATACAGATTAATTATGTAGCTAATAATATGAACTAATTGGCTGTAATCGCCGTTAGGTGTTTCTTCGTTAGACCTATCAAAGGATCTATTAAGCTGTTACCGAGAGACTTATTGTTTACTTAAAGAACGGTTTGATAATTATAAATTAATGTTTTAAATGTTGTTAATGTACGTTTCAACTGTTATAAATTAATAGTTTAATTGTTATTAATAAGTTGCTTAAATGTGGCTAATTATTGGTTGAATTATTATAAATTAATGGCCAAAATGTTGTTAATTATTGGTTGGATTCTTATAAATTAATGGTACAATTTTTATTAAATAATAGCTTAAATATTATAAATTAATGGCTTAATTGTTCTTAAGCAATGGTTTAAATGTTGTTAATTAACGGTTTAATTGTGAATTAATGCTTTAATTATTATTAATTAATAGGTTTAATGTTATCAATCTATAGTTTAAATGTTATAGATTAATGTATTAAATGTAATAAATAAATGTTCCAAATGTTGTTAAATAATGGTTTAAATATTATAAATATATGTTTTAAATATCGTTAACTAATGATTTCATTGTCGTAAATTAATGTTTTAAATGTATTAAATTTATAGTTGAAATGTCACAACAGTCTTAATATTATAAATTAATGGCATAAATGTTATAAATTAATAGTTTAAATGTTAGAAGTTAATGGCTTAAATGTATAAAATAACAGTTTAAATGTTGTAAATTAATAGCTTAAACGTTATAAATTAATAGTTTAAATGTTATAAATTAATGACCTAAACGTTCTAAATTAATAGCTTAAGTGTTACAAATTAACGGTTTAAATGTATAAGTAATAGTTTAAATGTTGTAAGTTAATAGTTTAAATGTTAGAAATTAATGGTTTAAATGTATAAAATAACAGTTTAAATGTAAATTAAGAGCTTAAGTGTTATAATTAATAACTTAAATATTATAAATTAATAGTTTGAATATCACAAATTAATAGTTTGTGTATAAACTAATAGCTTAAATGTTATAAATTAGTGGCTAAAATTTTATAAATTAACGGCTTATATGCTATAAATTAATGGCTTAAATGTTATAAAACAATAGTTTAAATGTTATAAATTAATAACTTAAATGTTATAAATTATTAGCTTAAATGTATAAAATAACGGCTTAAATGTATAAATTAATAGTTTAAATGCTTTAAATTAATGGCTTAGTTTTTAAAAATTAATTGCTTAAGAGTTGTAAATTAATGGCTTAAATGTTATAAATTAATAGTTGAAATATTAGAATTTAATAGCTTAAATGTTATAAATTAATGGTTTAGACGTTACAAATTACTAGTTCAATGTTACTGTAGATATTTTTTTTTATTTACCTTATGTTAAAGTTCTTCTTCGATGTTCACTCTCCGGGAGCTCGGGCTCGAAAGAGCTCGTGCGCGACTTGCGTGTTCCTTATATAACTTGACAAGGTGTCGGGATGTCAATCAAACGGTAACGATCTTTTGACATAGCAAAAGAAGGTTTTTCCATTATAACAAACTCACATTGAACAATTTCTTAATTTTTATCGTAAATTGACGCCTTCAACGATTTAATACGATATCAATGTTTATCATTTTAATAGTTTCTACAAGCTAAGACTAATTTCACACTTCTTTGATACCAGTTTTCGACTATCAATTAGTTTGAACAAAAAGGGGGAAAAAGCAAAAACGGTAGTCGATGACGTCACTGTGAAATAAGATAAGGTATTAAATAATCGGACAGATAAAATTCATATGAAGCATTATATTATATTATCGATATTCGTTCCTTTATTCGTGCTAATTACAAAATAAAATGCTCTTTTTTCTTGAATAACACCTACATCACTGTTTCCTCTCAAGTTAATTTTCTCGTTATAGTTGCAACATAAAATGGCTTTTTTTCTTCAATACCGCCTGCATCCCTGTATATGTTGTAGCAGGATGCTTTCTTGAAATGTGGGGTGCCATGTGGTTCTTCTACATTCTTTATAAGGTTTTGTGCCTGTGAGGCAGTCTGTCGTAGGAGTGAGGTTATGTAGCGACCAGGTGCATCGTGGTGATTTACCTTATAAAAAAGAGGCTGATGAGCAATGTAAGCAAATATAAAATTAAAAGAAGTTTACTTACTAAGGTTTCGTGCCTGTAAGGCAATCTGGTATAGGAGTGGAGGTCATTTACCTTATCAATAAAGGCGGATCAGCAATTTAAACAACTAATGGTTGGAAATTGTCCACGATCCCCTTGGGGCAGCATAACTAAAATAAAATAACTAAAATACAACTCTCCATCTGGAAGAGAATCAGTGATAGTACATAGGGGTGTTACGTTGTACGCAAACCTAAAGCGACAAGATACTGGTATATATGATTCGGATAGTGGAGCGTTGGAGGAATTAACACCTACTTCTGATAGTATCTGTCGTAGCAGGATGCTATCTTGAAATGTGGGGAGCCATGTGGTTCTTTCTTTCATATTTCTTATATCTTTTCATATCGATAACTATAATCGGATAGCCAATATTTAAATGTTGGGGCGGCTCGCTGGCATAAATGTTCTTGATTTGAGATGGCAATAGTCGTGCATCGGTGGACCTTATAGCTGGAGCTGTAAAAGGAATAGAATCTTAATTAATAAGGTTTTGTGCCTGTAAGGCAGTCTGCCACAAGAGTGAGGTTATAGGTATATTTGGTGTTTACGACAAATTTGAAGCGACGAGACAGGAGGATATTCGAGCTTGGATAAGGGAGCATCGATGAATTAAAACTTACCTTCGATAATATCGGTGTGAGCAAAGACGCTTCCTCGTTGAACGGTAATTGTGAATGTGCGGTGTTAATTCTTATCGGCCTCGGACAGTGTATCGTCAACGGGTATAAGCTGTGGATTTCACACATCGGAGCGAGAGAGGAGCACGGAACGCAGGTAATCGTAAGAGTTTCCGGAAACCACGATGAGTACTTGATTCTTTGATTCTTATATCGCGGAGTGGTACGCGACGCGTGCATGGATCTTTGGATGCCGCCATGTTGCTAGTGGCGTGCCGCCATGTTGCTAGTGACGGGCCGGCAGAGGCATAAAGCACATAGTCGCAAGAGAGACGACTCGAGGCAGTGCGGAAATCAGTGGGTCGTGGAGTATATGATATATAGAGCCGAACTCGATGGTCAAGACCGATAATATAAATTTTACTTTTAAATATAATTTAATTAATTAGTATCGGGCTAAGGCGAAAGAAATGGGATTTTGCACACACATGATTGGCACGCGCACGGATAAAAAATAAAATGAAGTTATAAAATTAAGTTTTTTAAATTGAGTTTTAAAATTAAGCTTTGAAAGTAAAATTAGATTTAAAAATTAAGTTTAAATATTAGAAATTAGAATTAAAAATTAACTATAAAGTATTACGATCGGCGATTTTACGGATAAAAAATAAATTAAGTTATAAAATTAAGTTTTTTAAATTGAGTTTTAAAATTAAGCTTTAAAAGTAAAATTAGATTTAAAAATTAAGTTTAAAATTAAAATTAGGTTTAAATTAAGTTTAAAATCAAAAATTAGGTTTAAAAATTAAGTTTAACAATTAGAAACTAGGTTTTAAAATTAATTATAAAGTATTACGATCGGTGATTTTTATGACGACATTGGCACGTTTTTAACTACAGCTTGTATACGTTTGCAAGGATATAGGACGATTATACGACGACTGGCTACGATAACGAACTCTGCTCTATTTTAAATAAAACTAACACGGATAAGTCAAACAAGGTAAATAAACTTACGGCACAGGGGGTTTCGGAGCCCACAGGCCCCGTCGGTGGTTCGAGTAGCGTCCCAGACTCGACCCGACGACGGTCATCTAGCGACTGGACGAATGGCAAGGGGAAGGTCGTGTAAAGATATAGGAGGAATTCGGAATTACAAATAATTTACTTTATTCAGCACACAACAGTTATACACATATCTCGTAAACCTATTCGCACGCACGCTTGTTGTCAACCGACTCCTCCAGATGCTTCTAAACGACTGCCAATCGTCTTTTGTACTAACTATGGCCTGGACTCCTTCTGACGCTTACACGCACATTCACATGTACAGTGTAACAGTGTAAATGTATTATCTTCCTAACAGGTCGATCCCAGGGCCTCCTCTCGTTCGGTAACTACGACCAGGGACCAAAAAGCAGCTAAGGCTCCCAAGGAGGAGAACGGAAGCAAAGCACCTACGAGGAGATACCTCGAATTTGACGAGGATATTGACGAGGATATTGCCGAGATTATAGAGGAAGTCCGGACGCCGGCGCAAACAAATAAAGGCGTAACACCGCCCTGCAAAAAGGCGGTCCGAATCGTCAAAGAAGAAACTTTGAAAGGCGATAGGATCTTTAAGTACATGAAGAATACCTCGGAGGAAGAGAGGGCGTTCAGGCCAACGAGAAGACTGGCCAAAAGGCCGCCCAAGCTGTCGCCTTGCTTCGGGCAATCTCCTTCTTGAGCTGTCTGTCTCCTTATCCCCTTGTAGGCACTGACGAAGAGGTCGGCATCGCCAAGGTCTTTCTTTCTCTCTCTCGTCACTCTCCTCAAGGCTTTGTGAGTCTGTGTTCTCAGTTCCGCGACCCTCGCGTTCCACCAGCAGTTCGCATACTTCCTGTTAGCCGCGCAGCTCACCTTCCTTAATGTCCCCTCGCACGTTCCCTCGATGCACCTCTGCAAGAACTCCGCCTTCCCCGTTCCGTTAGGGTTATGGTTCCCCTTCTCTATGATGACGTCAAACCTGGCCAAGAAGTCATCCGGCTCCAAATCGTTCGTCACGTACTTGAAGAACCTCGTCGTCCTTCTTGGTATCCTTGTTCTGAATGTATGTAGAGCATAGCGATAGTCCGAGGCTGAGTAACTTTCCAAGACCACGCTTTTCGCGTGTGTCTCGTCTACCCTGTTCGACACGCTGATTATGTCGGGGTAACTCGTCCTGCCGTTCCTATAGAATGTGAACTTTTGGTTGAGTCTTAACGGGAACACTCCGTAACCACACAGTGCCTCCATCAAGACTCTCCCTCTCTTGTCCGTGGTCGTTCCTCCCCAGCAGGTCGACTTTGCGTTGAAGTCGCCGGCAACGACCTTGTCGTAGCTTCTCGCGTCGTCCTTGGTCACCGATGCCAAAGCGTCGATGTTACCTCTCGAACTCCTGTATCTTGATGTTGGGCGAGCAGTATCCACTGACGTGGAAGATATCGCCGGCGCAGACTCCCACCACCCTGTCCTTCTTGACCACCGTGCTCTCGTCGGGGAGCTCACCGTTAAACATGGTAACCCATATCGATGCATCTGCTTTGGCATCGTTGTACCGGTATGGGAGCTGCCTATTTGGCTCGGATATTATCACTATATCAGGCTTGAGCTCCATCGCGCATCCTGCGCCAGCTTGCATCTGTTGAGGTTGATCTGCAATATCTTCATTTTTTCCTTCTCAACAGCCTTCTACATCCTGGGCATGCCAGCGACCCCGTGACGTGATCGAATCTCACGTCAGTCTCCTTGCTGCAAATGGCGCAGCACGGCGCGTTGATGTAGGCTGCGATCGTGTGGTCTCTCCCTCCGCACTTCCTGCATACCTCCTTTCCCGGGCTTATCGCCGTACACTTGTTCGCCATATGCCCGAACGTGTGGCACCTGTAGCACTTGACCACGTTGGGCAGGATCCTTATCGTGGCTATCGTTAAGCCTGTCCTGATCTTGAGGCTCGACCGGTCCTTGACGAGGTACGCTTTCGGCAGCGTTACTATCGCCGATTGGGTGCCCCACGGCGCCAGTCTCAATGATTTCACCACGACCTCGCCGCTGTCCTTTATCCCCAGCTGTTCCACTAGCTCTATTGCTAGTTCCTCTCTGTTCATCAGGGGATCTATCTCCTTGATCTCGACCGAGGTCTTGTCGCGCATTGGTAACGCGCTCACCCTGCCGCCGAGAGCTGTGTTCAGCTCCGTCGTGATCTTCTTGACGTCGCTGCCTGCCTTCAACTCGATCAGAATGTCCCCCAGTTCTGGTCCTTCTGATCCCGCTACTGTCCTTTAGGGCATCCCTCGCCCTCATCATCTCGCTGTAGACCAGAATCCACTCCTTTCCTTGTCCTACTTTAACCAGGATAGCTTCGGGCCTGTTGCGCGTTCTCTTCGGCCTTTCGGGCCCCTTTGGTTTGTCCACCTTCTTCGTGTCCGCGTCAGCCCTTCTCTCCGTCACCGGGTTGACCCTCCTTCTTTCCTTTCTCCCACGGACGACGGACCAGTCTTTCCCTCCGTCGCTGTCCGTGCAGTACGACGTCGCCGTCGCCGGGCGTTCGACGGCACAGACCTCGGCGTACGAGACCTCCGCGCTTGTCGTCCTCTTCTTCTTGTTATCGCCCTTCCCTTCCAAGGGCGATATCTCCTTCCTCTTGTTGCTCTTACCCTCGCTCCTCTCCGGAGCTGTATCCGTCCTGTTGGCTCTGATTAACCTGGCACCCTTTCTGCCTCTCTGCTTGTCCAACATCGCCCATAGCGTGTCCGCCTTGCCGCTGATGATGTCCCTCCTTCTCTTGATGTCTGGGTCCCTCTTCGACGTGAGGTACAATCGGTCGCTCAGCCCTCTTATTTCGAGGAAGACGTCTTGGATGATTTGCGTCATCGCCTCCCACTCGCTCAGTTTTATGGCGATCATGTCCTCCCCCTCGATGCCGTTGTTCTTGGCCTTGGCCATTGCTCTGTTCGCCATGGCCCTTCTCCTGAGGTGTTCCCTCGCTCCTGCCGCTTCGCTGCCACTGTCCGGCATTTCTGCCGGTGTGTCTAGCTCAGATGCGCTGGCTATCCCGTACTTCGCCCCCCCCCCTCCTCACAGCCGTAGGAGCGAGCTCGTGACCAGCGTGTTGAACGGCATCACCGACTCAGGACGGATCCCCGAATGCTGGAAGACGGCCAGAGTGATACTGCTTAGGAAGCCGGGCAAGGACCCTAGACTTCTTAACGCGTACCGGCTGATAAGCATTCTACCAGCCTTGAGCAAGGTATGGGAGAAGTGCTTGAAGAGAGTGATCGAAAGGTGCATCGGGGTGGATTCGTTCCATCGAAGGCAGTTCGGATTCAGAAAGAAGAGGAGTACCGTAGACGCCATCGCACAGGTGATGAAGTTTGCCGACACCTGCAAACAGAAGAGGGTGGTCTGTGTGATGATCGCCGTGGACATCAGTATCGCTTTCAACTCGCTGAGTTGGGAGAGCATCACGAGCGAATTCGACGGGAGGAAGCTGCCGTGGAAGATCAGAAGATTGATCGGAAACTACCTGTCCGAGAGGAGGATCGTCGTCAGCAACCAGCATGGCACGATGGAATACGAAGTGTCGGCGGGAGTTTCGCAGGGATCGGTTCTCGGACCATTCCTGTGGAATTTGGTGTACAATCGGCTGCTCGAGAGGCTCGACAACATGGTGATGGTCAGGGCGACCACGTTCGCGGATGATTTGGCCGTCGCGTGTGCCGTCGGGAAGAACGAGGGAGCGTCCGCCAAGGTCAACGCCATGCTGAGGATCGTCAACGATTGGTGCGCGAGTGTCGTTCTCACGTTGGCAACAGAGAAGACCGAGATAATGTTCGTCACATGGATGCGTGTGCCGAGAGTGATCGGACTTGACTTGGGTGCCTCGGTCATCGACACGGTTGAGGCGGTAAAATATCTAGATGTCACGATTGACACACATAGGAAATTCGACAGAAACATTGAGACGGTCTGTGGTAGGGCCGATGCTTTGACCAGAGCCCTTAGAGGCATTCTACCCAACATCAACGGGCCGCCCAACTTGACTCATAGGCTTTACTACAACGTCTGGGAGTCCGTCGTGACATACAGTGCACCGGTGTGGGCTGGCACAGTCGACATTGAGAAGAACAAGAAGATCGTGAAAAGGGCGCAAAGAACTGCCCTGTGTATTACGACTACGGCCTACCGCACGGTCTCTCACGCGGCGCTTTGCGTGTTGACCGGTAATCTACCGATCTACATAAAGGTAAAGCTGCTTCGAGAATCGTACGAGGGAACCAGGATCCACAAGACCAGGATCGGCGGTGGTAACGGCAGCGCGTTTAAGGACAAGCTGAAGGCAATTCAGAGGAAGGCTCACGACGAATGTGGCAAAGGGAGTGGGGCGCCTACAAGAAGGAGAACTTCACTAGGAAGTTGATACCCAACGCGCTCCTCTTTGCGAAGAAGAAGAGGGACATCGACCACCATACCATGCAGCTACTAACGGGTCATGGGATCTTCGGTAACTGCAGGAAGAGGATCGGCAAGGACAGTGACTACAAATGCTACGACTGCGGAGACCTTAACGACGACGCGGAGCATGTCCTGTTCGCGTGCCTGAAATGGATAGATAGGAGGGTCCAGCTGGAGAATACCCTGGGCGAGAAGATAGGCGTGGACAACCTCATGGCCACGGTGACCGCCAAGGACGAGAACTGGCACAAATTCAGACAGTTCTGCAAGACTGTCATGAGCGACAGAAGGGAGACGGAGAGGGCTACGGAGTCGGCTAGGAGGAGGACGAGCGCAACAACTACGCGGAGAGGAGGAAGCAGTTCTGCAGAACAGTCAGGTGTCGCAGAAGGGAGACAGAGACAGAGAAGCATACTGAGTTGGTTACTAGGACGAGCGTAGGAACTACACGGTGAAGGAGATAAATTGGGCCAAGCGAAGGACAACCCTGATGAATGCTGATCGGCTATGCCGGGGTTGTCCGGCCAGGACACAGAAGGACAGGAATGAGGAGGGGTTTTTAGTAGGTATGGCGATGTCATCTGGCCGAGTCCCACATAACCTGGTGCCGCAGGTCATCAGGTATGCGTAACAGCACTTTCCTCTCCACGCGCGCAAAAAAAAGAAGGTTGGATTAGTTTGTAATGGAGGATATTTACCTTATCAAATAAAGGCTGATCAGCAATTTAAACAACTAATGGCTGGAATTTGTCAACGATCCCCTTAGGAGCAGCACAACTAAAATAAAATAACTAAAATACATCTCTCCATCTGGAAGAGAATCAGTGATAGTACATAGGGGTGTTACGTTGTACGCAAACCTAAAGCGACAAGATACTGGTATATATGATTCGGATAGTGGAGCGTTGGAGGAATTAACACCTACTTCTGATAGTATCTGTCGTAGCAGGATGCTATCTTGAAATGTGGGGAGCCATGTGGTTCTTTCTTTCATATTTCTTATATCTTTTCATATCGATAACTATAATCGGATAGCCAATATTTAAATGTTGGGGCGGCTCGCTGGCATAAATGTTCTTGATTTGAGATGGCAATAGTCGTGCATCGGTGGACCTTATAGCTGGAGCTGTAAAAGGAATAGAATCTTAATTAATAAGGTTTTGTGCCTGTAAGGCAGTCTGCCACAAGAGTGAGGTTATAGGTATATTTGGTGTTTACGACAAATTTGAAGCGACGAGACAGGAGGATATTCGAGCTTGGATAAGGGAGCATCGATGAATTAAAACTTACCTTCGATAATATCGGTGTGAGCAAAGACGCTTCCTCGTTGAACGGTAATTGTGAATGTGCGGTGTTAATTCTTATCGGCCTCGGACAGTGTATCGTCAACGGGTATAAGCTGTGGATTTCACACATCGGAGCGAGAGAGGAGCACGGAACGCAGGTAATCGTAAGAGTTTCCGGAAACCACGATGAGTACTTGATTCTTTGATTCTTATATCGCGGAGTGGTACGCGACGCGTGCATGGATCTTTGGATGCCGCCATGTTGCTAGTGGCGTGCCGCCATGTTGCTAGTGACGGGCCGGCAGAGGCATAAAGCACATAGTCGCAAGAGAGACGACTCGAGGCAGTGCGGAAATCAGTGGGTCGTGGAGTATATGATATATAGAGCCGAACTCGATGGTCAAGACCGATAATATAAATTTTACTTTTAAATATAATTTAATTAATTAGTATCGGGCTAAGGCGAAAGAAATGGGATTTTGCACACACATGATTGGCACGCGCACGGATAAAAAATAAAATGAAGTTATAAAATTAAGTTTTTTAAATTGAGTTTTAAAATTAAGCTTTGAAAGTAAAATTAGATTTAAAAATTAAGTTTAAATATTAGAAATTAGAATTAAAAATTAACTATAAAGTATTACGATCGGTGATTTTTATGACGACATTGGCACGTTTTTAACTACAGCTTGTATACGTTTGCAAGGATATAGGACGATTATACGACGACCGGCTACGATAACGAACTCTGCTCTATTTTAAATAAAACTAACACGGATAAGTCAAACAAGGTAAATAAACTTACGGCACAGGGGGTTTCGGAGCCCACAGGCCCCGTCGGTGGTTCGAGTAGCGTCCCAGACTCGACCCGACGACGGTCATCTAGCGACTAGACGAACGGCGAGGGGGAAGGTCGATCCCGGGGCCTCCTCTCGTTCGGTAATTACGACCGGGGACCAAAAAGCTGATAAGGCTGACAAGAAGGAGAACGGAAGCAAGGCACCCACGAGGAGATACCTCGAATTCGACGAGGATATCGCCGAGATCATCGAGGAAGTCCCGAATGCCTACGCAAACAAGTAAAGGCGGAACACCGCACTGCGAAAAGACGGCCCGAATCATCACGGAAGAAACATTGAAAGACGATAGGATCGTCAAGTACATGAAGAATAAATCGGAGGAAGAGAGGGCGTTCAGGCCAACGAGAAGCCTGACCAGAAGCCCTATGAGGAGGGCGAAGTGCGGGGTAGCCAGCGCATCCGAGCTAGACACACCGGCAGAAATGCCGGACAGTGGCAGCGAAGCGGTAGGAGCGAGGGAACACCTCAGGAGAAGGGCCATGGCGAACAGAGCAATGGCCAACTCCAAAAACAACGGCAACGAGGAGGAGGACATGATCGCCATAAAACTCAGCGAGTGGGAGGCGATGACGCAAATCATCCAAGACGTCTTCCTCCAAATAAGAAGGCTGAGCGACCGATTGTACCTCACGTCGAAGAGGGACCCAGACATCAAGAGAAGGAGGGACATCATCAGCGGCAAGGCGGACACGCTATGGGCGATGTTGGACAAGCAGAGAGGCAGAAAGGGTGCCAGGTTAATCAGAGCCAACAGGACGAATACAGCTCCGGAGAGGAGCGAGGGTAAGAGCAACAAGAGAAAGGAGATATCGCCCTTGGAAGGGAAGGGCGATAACAAGAAGAAGAGGACGACAAGCGCGGAGGTCTCGTACGCCGAGGTCTGTGCCGTCGAACGCCCGGCGACGGCGACGTCGTACTGCACGGACAGCGACGGAGGGAAAGACTGGTCCGTCGTCCGTGGGAGAAAGGAAAGAAGGAGGGTCAACCCGGTGACGGAGAGAAGGGCTGACGCGGACACGAAGAAGGTGGACAAACCAAAGGGGCCCGAAAGGCCGAAGAGAACGCGCAACAGGCCCGAAGCTATCCTGGTTAAAGTAGGACAAGGAAAGGAGTGGATTCTGGTCTACAGCGAGATGATGAGGGCGAGGGATGCCCTAAAGGACAGTAGCGGGATCAGAAGGACCAGAACTGGGGGACATTCTGATCGAGTTGAAGGCAGGCAGCGACGTCAAGAAGATCACGACGGAGCTGAACACAGCTCTCGGCGGCAGGGTGAGCGCGTTACCAATGCGCGACAAGACCTCGGTCGAGATCAAGGAGATAGATCCCCTGATGAACAGAGAGGAACTAGCAATAGAGCTAGTGGAACAGCTGGGGATAAAGGACAGCGGCGAGGTCGTGGTGAAATCATTGAGACTGGCGCCGTGGGGCACCCAATCGGCGATAGTAACGCTGCCGAAAGCGTACCTCGTCAAGGACCGGTCGAGCCTCAAGATCAGGACAGGCTTAACGATAGCCACGATAAGGATCCTGCCCAACGTGGTCAAGTGCTACAGGTGCCACACGTTCGGGCATATGGCGAACAAGTGTACGGCGATAAGCCCGGGAAAGGAGGTATGCAGGAAGTGCGGAGGGAGAGACCACACGATCGCAGCCTACATCAACGCGCCGTGCTGCGCCATTTGCAGCAAGGAGACTGACGTGAGATTCGATCACGTCACGGGGTCGCTGGCATGCCCAGGATGTAGAAGGCTGTTGAGAAGGAAAAAATGAAGATATTGCAGATCAACCTCAACAGATGCAAGCTGGCGCAGGATGCGCGATGGAGCTCAAGCCTGATATAGTGATAATATCCGAGCCAAATAGGCAGCTCCCATACCGGTACAACGATGCCAAAGCAGATGCATCGATATGGGTTACCATGTTTAACGGTGAGCTCCCCGACGAGAGCACGGTGGTCAAGAAGGACAGGGTGGTGGGAGTCTGCGCCGGCGATATCTTCCACGTCAGTGGATACTGCTCGCCCAACATCAAGATACAGGAGTTCGAGAGGTAACATCGACGCTTTGGCATCGGTGACCAAGGACGACGCGAGAAGCTACGACAAGGTCGTTGCCGGCGACTTCAACGCAAAGTCGACCTGCTGGGGAGGAACGACCACGGACAAGAGAGGGAGAGTCTTGATGGAGGCACTGTGTGGTTACGGAGTGTTCCCGTTAAGACTCAACCAAAAGTTCACATTCTATAGGAACGGCAGGACGAGTTACCCCGACATAATCAGCGTGTCGAACAGGGTAGACGAGACACACGCGAAAAGCGTGATCTTGGACAGTTACTCAGCCTCGGACCATCGTTATATTTTATCGGCGAGAGACACGTTCCCCATCTCCCACCCCTTCCCTAAATCTCACAGACCCACCGAAACCAGAATCAGACTACCGAACTGCCCTGTTTTTGCGACCAGGCTTTCAGGACAGAATTAAGAAGAAAAGAAAAACAATATCATATATACTACGGCGACTTACAACCAATTATACCATAAATCATCATGCAAAAAAAAATGTATATCAGATACAAATAACATTTTATGGCTATGTCGTGCCGTCACGTATCGGTACTTTTGCATAATCCACCCCACAACCGAAATTCAATATTTATAAAGAATTCGATACACATGTAAAAAAATTTTTTTCTGGGTCAATAAACGTTATGAAAAAAAAAAAAAAAAATGTGCGTGGTTTGTGAAGCACTGAATTTCTCAGGCCGATTTCACCCAATAGAATTATGCAGAAACAGAAACAGAAATGCTCAGAGGAACCCCAAACAAGTAAATTCACTAGAATTAAATAATCAGAAGATCAGAAAACGTAAAGGCAATAAGACCAGATGAGAATGAAAAAAAAAAAAGAAAAATAACAAAAACGCCCGGAGAAGTACGACCCACTGAAAAGCTTCGAATTAAAATCAATGATTAAAAAGAAGTTGAAAGTGTCGACGACGCTGGTGTCACAAACAAAATCTGATACAAACAAAGCGATAACGATAATCATCTGCCGACCTCTAGACAACACTTAGTCATGTGATAACGATAGTCATCTGCCGACCTTTGGTCATCAGCCGACCTCTGGACTAAAACAATAACCGAACTCCCACCCATAACCACAATGAAGATATAAAAACCCCTGTCCTTTAGCCAGTAAGTCAGTCTTGAACAATCACGCCTAGAGCTCGAAAGTGTATCGCAAACAAGAAAATAAAATATCTTTTCTTTTTTTCATAAATCTCTTTTATTATTTTACGTGACATTTTTGGCGATCCTGCCAGGATCCATTCACTTCAGTGTAAACGAAATCACGATTTCGGCGTACGCGCATCATTGAAGATTGAAGGATCAGCGGACCACTGCGAATCTTCGTTACTACAAAGCCCTGCAGCAACTTTCAACGTTCCACCACGGTGAAACTAGACGAGAGGACTACGGTCAGCCCAGAGCAAGCCTACGAATAAGATTCGGAATCTGAGAGGAAACATCCCAGAGACTCCTGAGCGGGCATAACTGCTACGGTAAGCTGGAAATCTGGATTCATTTTTACACTACTGTTACGTCGCCTGACCTTCTACCTGGGCCAGGCTGAATACGGCGGGCAGGATGGCAGCCACATATCCGCACTTCCTTGTCGCGGGCCCTCAATAGCCTCCAGGACCCGTCATAAATCTCAGAAAAATCTGTCTAAGACCCTACGAGCCGGATGTAGCATCTGCCTAACAAATGTTCACGTGTCTAGTACGGGAAAGTTATTTCGCACGTGCGATGCCTCCCACTAACAACTTTCCTCCGAGGGCAGCTAAGACCCTTCCTAGTCTACCGGTCATCTTATTAGCCAATAAGAAACAATGTTCACTACCCTCACTTTCCTAGCCAAAATTGCTATGAACAAATCACCTGATCCCATGCGCTAGACACACCCATCACTAGCTCTCCTCTGATACAGCATCGTCACTTTCAAGGTAGTCGTCGTCCGTCGTCAAGACAATACACTCCGTAACGGGTTCTACCCTTACGTCTCAGTCTTCATTCGTCGTCAGAACACTAAAGTCTGTAAAGGGTTCTACCCTCAAGTAAAAGTCGTCACTCAACATTAAATCGGTCAACACGTTTGTAAAAGGTTCTATCCTTAAACTCTTACTTCATTTGCATCGACGCATCAGAGTACCTCTGTATATTCAGTAAATTGTCATAATAAACTCAAGTTATACTTGTTAACTCAGTGTAACTTCATTCTAACCACCCCTATTATCGTAACTGAAATAAGGGGAACGATTAGTTTCGCGGTGTCGATTGTTTAATCGTAACGGGAATTTACGACTCCCGTTGACGTGCTTCCTCGCGATCGCGTCTCTCCGCGAACGGTCGTAACATTTGGTCCTTCGAGCCGGATACAGTGGCGAGTGAAAAGTGCACAGCAGTGACACTCACTACTATACAGTGCCACGTGAATCGAACATAACCAGGAGCAGAAGCGTTGCGACTCCAGCGAAGTCAGGAACGCCAAAGTCCGTCAATTCTGAAGAGGTAAAACTCGGTGGTCGAAAACGCAAACACAGAACCTCACGGTAACAACCAGAAGGCCAACTCCTGTTAGGAAACGTCTCATCCGGCAAACCAGACACGCGGTGACGAGCAACAATTAATCACTGCTGCAAGGTAAGCTTGTTCATTACATTGTCCGTCCAATCCGCTGTAAAAAATGGAAAACACAAATAGAATTACCTCCTTACGTCGGAGACGAGGTTTCCAAATCGGTCAATTTACGATCATATCCAAACGAATTCACGAATACGAACAATCCAGTCAACGGAACAAGGGCTTTATAACGGCCCACCAGGAACTGCTCAACAACGCGTAGAACCAATACCGATTATTACAAGAGGAGTTAGAGGAGCTAGTCGAAGAAGAAGGCGCGCGTGATTCTGAAATCTCAACGGTATATTACGATCTGGTACAGCGATTACATTGTCTCGCAAATGATAAACCAGCATCGTCGTCGCAATCGTCAAGCCGCGATTCACTCAATCTCGCCGAGCCGACCTCGATTAAATTGCCAGAAATCCATTTACCTATTTTCGACGGTGCCATTGAAAATTGGCATCCCTTTTACGACTCCTTCTCTTCCACAATAGATCGAAATGAAAGACTGACACCCGTTCAAAAGTTTCATTACCTCCGATCATCCTTAACAGGAAGGGCCGCGCTAAGTATTCAATCATTGAACGTAACCGAACTTAATTATCCCATTGCGATAGGCATACTTAAAGATAAGTACGACTGCCATCGCCAGATTTGTATGCACCATTGGGATCTGATTGCCGACTATCCCAAAATAACCACGGAAACTCCCGAAGCCATAGAGGTTTTTCTCGAAACAGTCAAGGTAAATCTCCAGGCTTTGGAAAGATTAGGGGACCCCGTCACTTCAAATACCGTGCTTCTAAGGGTGCTCACCTCGAAGCTGCCGTCATCCACCATCCGCAAATGGCAACGCACACTGCCAAACAAACAATTACCGCCATACACACATCTGGTGGAATTTTTAAGGTCGCGAACGAACGGTGATAGGGCAAGCTTCACATCAACCGAACAAAAGAAAAGGGCGTCCGACAAACATACCCGTCAGCGACAACCCGTACCGCGAAGCTACGCGTTCGTAACGACACGAAAGATGTTGAAGTGTCCAATCTGCCAAGGGAACCACAACATCTGGGATTGTGAGGTCTTCAAGACTAAGTCGCCCAGAAGGCGCTTCGACATGGCCAAGAAAGCTTCGCTCTGCACCAACTGTTTAGGAAAAGGACATTCGCTTACTCAGTGCCCCGCCGGTTCGTGTCGCGTATGCAGGCAGCGACATCACACGTACCTACATCAAGATCATGGTCATGTCACTACACGAAGGTCTAGCGGTCGATCTTCGAGCAGCCGATCGTCAAGCAATCGATCATCCAACGGGCACTCGTCGAACTATCGATCGCACAACGGGCGATCATCACCAGCGTCATCAACACATCGCTCGTCCCATCGTTCGAGACGATACGACACATCTTCTCGACCGTCTCCTCGATCGTCTCCTCGATCGTCGCCCCAATCGTCTCCCGAAACCTCTCCCCGATCGTCTCGCCAAACGTCCCCCAAAAAGTCCTCTAAACGTGAATCTCGGTCATCACTAACAAGGACAAGCAGATCAACTCGGTCACCCAATTCGAAACAACACGGAAAACAATGACTACTTCAGACAGCTTTAATAGGGACCGAATCATTGACGACGAAGTCTCTGACCTCGCTTCACTCAGAGCCATTGCATCACGATCTGTTAGTGACAGCGCAGGTTAGCATCTTAAACCACAAAACTCAACCATTCCGTTGTCGAGCTCTGCTAGACACAGGCTCTAGCATGAACCTCATCTCCGAAAAGCTCGCCAAGTTATTAAAGCTCAACCAACGGAAATGTTCGGTCCCAATCGGAGCCCTCAGCACGTTATCGACGACATCGAAACGTTACATCACGGCCACGATCACTTCAATTGACGGCACATACGAACGTACATTGACGTTCCTAATCATTCCAACAATATCGACGTGGGTCCCAGATCAACCTGTCGATCGCTCAACTATACAGATACCTAGAAATCTCCAATTGGCCGACCCAAGATTCCATAGACCTGCTCCAATCGACATCCTATTAAGTTCTGGACCAACAATAGCATCACTTTGCGTTGGTCAAATTGACATCAGTCAAGCAAACGGGCCCGATTTACGCTTGCAAAAAACGCGATTTGGATGGGTCATCGGGGGGAGCCCAACCTCGCAACCATTAGCACATACGTTCCACGCCTCCACGGCTGCCCTACAAGCGGACCTCGCCCGTTTTTGGGAAATCGACGAAGGTCCGCCCATTTCACACATTTCAGAGGCGGAACGACAATGCGAAGAACATTTTCGGAATAACGTTCAACGCACTAATGGAGGACGGTATATGGTCGCCCTCCCATTCGCTGAAACAGCTCCCTTGCTTGGATCCTCGAAGGCCGTGGCGGTCAAGCGACTCGCATCCCTCTGCCGCCGGTTTCAACGAGACAGACAATTTGAAGCCGATTATCACGCCGTAATACAAGAATACATAGATTTAGGTCACATGACAAAGATCACCACAGACCATTCCACTGATGACGGATATTTTTTACCACATCATGGCGTGATCAAAGAGTCCAGCCAAACTACGAAACTCCGAGTAGTGTTCGACGGATCCGCAGCAACCACCACCGGAGTCTCATTAAACGACATACTTCTTACGAGGCCGAAATTACAAGACGATTTATATTACATTCTCCTGAGATTTCGCTCTCATCAATATGTCATTACAGGCGATGTCGAAAAGATGTATCGACAATTCCTTGTGCGTCCAGAGGACCGAAAATTCCAAAAGATTTTGTGGCGTAACTCCAAGGGAGAAATTGACACCTACCAACTGAATACAGTAACATTCGGACTTTCAGCAGCCCCTTATCTGGCCATTCGGTGCCTTAGACAATTGGCGGATGACGAAGGGCATCGATATCCAAGAGCGGCGACAATCTTGCAGCGAGATTTTTACGTCGACGATGTTATCACAGGAGTCGACACAAGGGTCGAGGCACAATCACTGAGAACGGATCTCACAGAACTGCTGCAATTGGCAGGCTTGAAAATTCGAAAATGGGCATCGAACGATCGGAAACTGCTTCTAGGACTTTCCAAACATGACATAAATGACAAGCTTCTCCTAGGCGAATCCCAAACTTTGAAGACTCTGGGTGTTGTTTGGAATTCATCAGACGACTCGATCTTATACTCCGTCAAAACTGGTCCCATCACCTCTCGAAGCACGAAAAGAACAATCAGCCTCGAAATCGCCAAGATATACGACCCACTTGGACTACTCGCACCAGTAATCATTCGAGCTAAAATGTTCCTCCAACGGCTTTGGACATTAAAAATCGATTGGGACGAGTCCCTTCCGGTGGACCTACATACAGAGTGGATCAAATATTACAAACAATTGCCATTATTGAACAACGTTAGATTTCCGCGCAAAGCTATAATAAGATCTGCAACGAGAATCGAGTTACACGGGTTTTGTGACGCCAGCGAGAGGGCTTATGGAGCTTGTGTATACCTTCGCACCACTGCCTCAAACGGTCGTGTCTGGACACGACTTCTCACTGCAAAATCGAAGGTGGCTCCGCTAAAATCACAAACCATTCCAAGACTCGAACTAAGTGGAGCACTTCTTCTAACATCATTGACCACTACAGTCCTTCAAGCATTAGCAATCAACGTATGTCGAACCATATACTGGACGGACTCTACCATCGTGCTTCATTGGATTAAAACATCGCCTCATACGCTGAAAACTTTTGTCGCCAATCGGGTGGCGGAAATTCAAAACAAAACGCACACCTCAGATTGGCGTCACGTTCCCACCACAGACAACCCGGCGGATCTCATATCCCGAGGACAATCGCCCGAAGAGTTCTTAATGCCAACCAGTTGGCAACACGGACCGGAGTGGCTTCAACCTGAAGAATGCTGGCCGACATGGAATCCGACACCACCAATCGAAATACCGGAGCAAAAGAAGGCAACCTGTCTATCCGTAACTCCCTCCGATCACAGTATCCTGGAGAGGTTTTCCTCATGGCCCAAAATGATCAGAGTTACCGCTCGTTGCCTTCGCTGGAAACAGAAACAAGATCGAGGAGGACCTCTAACCACGCATGACTTGGCGGTGGCACATGATAGGCTCATCAAATTGCTACAACAATGTCATTTCCCGGAGGAGATTCACACTCTCCAAACCGAACGAAATCTAGCAGTAAAGGGAAAGCTTCAACGACTCAATCCATTTCTAGACAAGAATGGAATATTACGAGTTGGAGGCCGACTCAGTCAATCACCAATGCCATTCAACCAGAAACACCCAATAATACTGCCTAAATCGTCCGTCACAGCGCTCATAATCGAGCACGAGCACCTCATAAACTTACACTCCGGCATTCAAGCTACATTATATGCCGTGAGAAAAACTTATTGGCCCATCGACGGCCGCAGTCAAATTTGGAGCACGGTAAGGAGATGCGTTCGTTGCTGTCGGGCCAATCCACCTCCAGTGGATTACGTAATGGGCGATCTCCCAGCTGCACGGATAACAGAGTCTCGGCCGTTTACCAACGTCGGAATCGATTATTGCGGACCATTCTACATTAAGGAGCGAAAGGACCGCAACCGACGTAAAATCAAGGTATACGTAGCAATCTTTATATGCCTTGCAGTGAAAGCAATCCACCTGGAGTTAGTCAGCGACCTCACAACGGAGGCCTTTATTGCTGCCCTGCGACGATTCATTGCCCGCCGAGGATTCTGTTTGACGATCTACTCTGACAACGCTACCAACTTTGTCGGTGCCAACAATGAATTGCAAGAGCTCCGAGACCTTCTACGATCCGACGATCACAAGGTAAGAATGCAGTCATTTCTTGCCGACCGACGGATCGAATGGCGTTTTATTCCTCCCAATTCACCACACTTCGGCGGGTTATGGGAAGCTGCAGTGAAATCCTTCAAACGACATCTTAGACGGGTCGCAGGTAACGAGCTTTTAACGTTTGAAAACCTAAATACGCTTGTGGCGACAGATACTACGCAAAACCGTCGTCTCGGGTAACAGCGAGGCGACGGGAAGAAACAAAACACGTAAGATAAGAGACCGAACCGAACGACTAGCGCGCGGTCCACCGAACGTTTTCGACAACGGAAAAGAAGACAGAATGTTTCCGACCGGCACGCTGAACAGTTCGACGAACCGATTGTACGCACGCTTTCGTAGAATAAAATTTGTTGTGTTATAATTGCATGACTTATACATTGCACCCATAACCACCTCACGCTTATTATCGAGATCGAATCGATCCTCAATTCCCGTCCACTGACGCCAATATCCACCGATCCCAACGATCTCCTTGTTCTTACTCCTGGTCACTTCCTCATCGGAGACTCATTAACAGCTTTGCGAGATCGAGATTTCAGGAACACTCCTGTTGAGATATGTGTAATTTTATATGCTAGATTACCTATGTGAGTATGTGAGTATGTGTATGTGTGTCCGCGGTGTCTCGAAAACAAAAGAATGTAAACTGTTCTGTCCTCAGTCGTGTATGGAAAGGCATCTGGTATGGAAGGTCGTGTAGAGAAGAAAGTGCTGAGACACGCGCAGGATTGTATCGTATAATATTGTTGGAATTGTTCACTAAATAAATACTTTTATTTTAATGATAAAGATCCATAATTATTAACATGGTAGCTGAGAGCGTGGTTGCCGAGATTTAAGGTTATGAAACCACGTGTAACCGGGTGTGAATATATAGAAGTTAACTTTCAAAAAATTGGAAATAAATTCTGAAAAGGTAGAAAGTTTGCAGAGCGGATTAAAGAAAACTAATTTTGAAAAGGAAGAAAAATAAAAAACGAATCAAGATGCCAGGAAACGATGAAATTAAACTTCAAATATTCGGTGGAAGTGATTACAAAATATGGAAAAAAAGAATATTATTGTACTTAAAGTGGAAAAAATGTGATGAACCGGCTACACGGGAGAAAATAGATACAGATGCGCAAGATAAATGGGAAGAAAAAAATCTACAGGCGATGAACTACATCTATTGTAGTATATCGAATGAACAACTCGAATTTGTTGGCGATCAAGATACTGCCTTAAAGATAATGAGAAAATTTGATCAAATGTATCTAAGGGAATCGACAGCATTACAAATTTGCATAAGAAGGAGACTCGGAAGGATGCAATTGAAGGACTTCGAAGACTCAAAATCATTTTTTACGGAATTCGAAAAAACAATAAATGAATTAAAGAGTGCTGGTGCAGACATAAGTGAACGTGAAAAACTTGATTATATGCTAAATACACTACCCGAATCATTGTGTTACATTGGTGACTTAATCGACTCAGTAAAAGAAAGTTTTTTTTTTTATTTATTTATTTATTTAATTTTACAATTTGTCCAGAAGGACATTTGGTAAAATGTTATAACTTGAAAAATATAGCATGTGGATGGTTACCCCCAGCGGGGTTCCATCTTCCAGGTTGTTTATTGTTTTTCTATTGCGAGGTCTGCGGGATGCTTCTTCTTCAGTCTTCTTTCTATTACGGTTTCATTTGTTTCTGCAACTAGCTGGTTTGGGTGTATTGCAAGTCTTTCTTTGTACTTTTTTGCGTATCTAGCGATTTCCTCTTTAACTGTTGGAATTTTTAGATCTTTTCGGATGTCCTCATTTCTGACGTACCATGGAGCGTTAACTATTGTTCTTAAAATTTTTGCTTGTTCCGTCTCTATTTTATTTATGTGACTCATCGCTGCCGTCCCCCATAGTGGGACTCCGTACGTCCAGATTGGTTTGATTATTGTTTTGTATATATTTAGTTTATTCGTTGTGCTTAATTTAGATTTTCTATTGGTTAACCAGTACATCTTTTTCCTTATTTCACGTATTCTGTTTATTATAGATTTTATGTGATGCTTCCATGTAAGGTGTGTGTCTAAATGTATTCCTAGATATTTGACTTGCTTTGTATGTGCTATGTGGGCGCCGTTCAGTTGGATATCTGGTGTTGTTCCTTTTCTAAGTGCAAATGTTATGTGGTTGCACTTACTGGTGTTCGCTTTTATTTGTTTTCTTTGCAGCCACTTTTCTATTTTTGTAATGTGTTCTTGTAGTAGTGCTGCTGCTGTTTCTGGATTTGTGTGTCTCACTAGTATGGCCGTATCGTCCGCGAACGTAAGTATTTTGCTGTTAACAGTTGTTGGTATGTCTGCCGTGTATAATGTGTACAGTATTGGTCCTAGTACGCTTCCCTGCGGTACTCCTGCCTTGATATTCCTGATTTCTGAATATGTATCCTTTATTTTTACTATAAAGGTTCTATTATTTAAGTAGGATCCGAGTAATTTATAGATTTGTTTTGGAAATTGGTTTTTGATTGTTTGAAGGAGTTTTTCGTGGTTAACTTTGTCGAATGCTTTTTCGATGTCCATAAAGAGTGCCGTGCAATATTGTTTTGTTTCCAGTGCCTGTAAGATTTCATTCACGAGTCTGTGCATTTGTTCTATTGTGGAGTGTTTATTTCTGAATCCAAATTGATGGTCCGGTATTAGTTTTTCTTTTTCTATAATTGGTTTTAGGCGGTTATATATTACTTTTTCCAGCAGTTTGGAGAACGCAGGTAGTAACGATATTGGCCTGTAAGATGCAGTTAGGTGTGGGTTTTTGTTTGGTTTGGGTAACATTACGATCAGTGCTATTTTCCATAGTTTAGGAAAGTACTGTATTCTTAGAATTGCGTTGAATATTAGTGTTGTTAGTCTTATTGCCTTTGGGGGAAGGTTTTTTAAGATTTTTCCATTGATCAAGTCAAATCCTGGTGCTTTGCTTGTATTTGTTGCCTTAATTAAATTTGTAACTTCTTGCGCTGTTGTGCTGAGTATGGTGCAGCGTTTATCAGTTGTGTTGCTGGCATTTTCAACTTCTTCATTTGTTTGCCATCCGGGGATGCTGTTATTAATTTCGTACGGCGAGAATATATTTTGTAGGTGCTTTGAGAATTCTTCTGCCTGCTCTTCGTTGCTTCTGGCCCATGTGTTGTCTATTTTTCTGATTGCTGGGATTGATTTTACTGTTTTCTTCGCTTTGTTAGTGACTTTCCATAGGGAGTAGTTGGTGTTCTCATGCGTGGATAGTGATTCGATGAATTTTGTAAATTCGTTATTATAATGTTCCCATATTTTATTTTTTAATTCCTTTGCAAGTTTATTTAGGTTTTTCTTGTTTTCTCGTGTTCTCTGTTTTTGCCATTTTGCTTTCGCTTTTCTTTTTTCCCTGATTTTGTCTAGGATGTCCTGCGGAATAATTTTTGTTTGCCTGCTATTTGATTCATGGGTAGTGGTTGCCCGCGCTGCTTCCTGTATTATTTCTGTCAAAGTTGATACTGCCTGTTCAATGTGTTCAGGTGTTTTCAACGGGATATTGCAATTGATTTTGTTTTCGATTAATTCTTTGAAAGATTGCCAATTGGTGGTCTTATTGCATAGTGAATCTGTCCTGCTGTAAAGTAGTGGTTTGCTTGCGTATTCTATTATAATTGGTGTATGGTCGGAGTTAAGCTCAAGGCTGGTTGTTGTTTTTAATTTGCTTGCATTTAGTCCTTTTGTTATTGCAAAATCCAACAGGTCAGGTATTTTGTTGAGGTCTGTCGGCCAGTACGTTGGTTTTCCTGTAGATAGTACATTGAGGTTGTTGCTTCTGATATATTTTTCTAATGTCCTCCCTCTCGGCGTATTAATTCTCGAACCCCATAATGTGTGCTTTGCGTTAAAGTCTCCCGCCGCTATGTATTTGTCGCCTAAGGATTGAAAGTAATCTTCCCATTTTTTTAATGTCATTTTGTGTCTCGGAGGTACATATACTGCTGATATCTGGAAGTAATTGTCATTGGTTGGTATTGTGACAGTGGTTGCTTGTAAGTGTTCTTGATTTGTTTGACTATGTAGGTGATGCTTGATATCATTTTTTATTATTACTGCAGTTCCTCCATGTGCTTTACCTGAGGGATGTTTTGTGTCGTAGATGGTGTAGTACGGAATTTTCATGTAACTTTTTAGAGTGAAATGTGTTTCTGAGACAAGTAGTATATCAATATTGTTTTGATACAAAAATGTTTTTGTTTCGTGGACTCGCTGTTGCAAGCCATTGGAGTTCCAGGCTGCTATTTTCAACTTGTCCATCTCTATTTTTTACTTAGCAAGTTTGTGAGTAGTTGTAGCATGATTGTGGTTTGTTGTACTTGTTGTCTTAATACTGTGTTTAGCTCGCTCATCATTTTTCCCAGCATTTCCATGCTTTTGGTGGATTGTTTGAGCATTTCTTTGATTTCTGTAGCGTCTTCGATGTTATTGCTTTGGTTCTGATTGCTTGTAAGCGTTGCTTGGCTAATGTTTTTGGTTACTTGTGCGTAGCTTCGGTTACTTTGGGGATCTATGTTTCTGATTATGGCGCTCGGTTCATATTGTGCTTTCAATGTCGTTTCGTTTTCCGTTGTACTTTGTTGTGGTTGGTAGTTATTGAGTGATCTGTTGCGAAGTGGTGGAAAAAGTTTACGTTGTAGTTCTTTCCTGATTTCACATCCTTTATAGCTGGCTGGGTGGTTTCCGTTGCAATTATAGCATCTAACTTCTTCTATTTTTCCTGTGTGTGGGCAGTGTATTGTTAGGTGATTTTTTGCACATTTGACACATGCCGGGCTTCTGTTACAATAATTTTTTGTGTGGCCGTATTGTTGGCACCGCATGCATTGTGGTATATCTTTTTTGTATCGTGGTGGTTCTACTGTTACAATTGTATTTAGTATCTTTTTTATTTCATAAATTTCTTTGTTATTGGGTCTGGGTTCGAGTTCTATTAAGAATAATGGTAAGGGTTGTTTCGTGTCATATCTTGTCATATTGTTTATTGTTCTTGTTTGGTGGCCAATTTTTGCTAATTCGTCGCTTAGTTTTTTTGTGTTGGTTTTTGGATGTAATCCTCTTATGACTATTTTGTAGCTCCTTTCCGTTTTGAGCTGGTATGTGTGGTATATAGCATTTTTATCCTTTAGTTCTTTTATCACTTTCCTATATACTTCGGGGGTATCTGTTTGGATTTTTACTTGTTCTAGTTTTGTTTGTTTTATTGTATAGTTCTCCTTCCCGACTGTATTGTTTAGTAGTTCTATAAGCGGGTCTATTATTTGGGCCTCAACAAATATTGGTGGTGGTTTTGGTGTGTAAGTTGATTTGGTTGTGTTTTTGCTTGTCGGGTCATTGTCTATTTCTTCAGTTAATGAGCTAAAGGAGTTTCTTAAGGGTAATTCTTGCAGCCATCGCTGCTTTTCTGTGTCTGCGTTTGCTGTAGAGCTTGCGCCTAGAATTATTTTTCGTTTTTTGCTTGTCTTTGCTAGTTTCCAGGTTTCGTCCTGGTAACTCCTTTCGTTGTCATATCTGCACTCCTCTTGTCTCCATTGCTCTTCCGTTTCTTCTGTTTCCATGTCGTTTTGGTTGTTGCTATTTTGCTGTTGTTGTTTCACACCTGGTAAATCTAACGACCCATTGATATAGTATTTTTCACCTTTAGTTGCAATCTTAATTGTTGGTATCTGCTGCTGCATTGTTTGGCACTTTCACTGTTCTTAACACTAAACCGTTTCACTTGACTGGAGCACACGTTTGCTTACGCACATCTGTTCTCCTCGGTTGCCCGAGCAGGACTGTAGTAAAAGAAAGTGAACGAACGTGTGAATTTTTAAAAAATAAAATTACAATGTGGGAAACGCATAATAAGAGTGAAAGTGATAGAAAAGGGTCAAATGTATTTAAAGTCGAAAAAAGAGACATAAAGTGCTATGGCTGTGGAAAGTACGGCCACGTGGTAAAAAATTGCCCAAACGCGTGCAGAAGTGGAAACAATGGCGGAGCGCAAAGGCAAGGAGGTGCGTATCAGCCGCAGCAGAATAGGAGTCGCGGCGGACGAGGTTTTGGCCAAAGAGGACGAAGATATGGTCAACAAGGACGAAACAGGGCCAGTCAACGCGATGCAAATTATTCATACAGCGAGGGCTACGACGACCAAGGGATTGGATCTTTCTTAACGCAAGTAAAGCGCGATGATGATATGAACGACATTACAGTATATACTAGCGATACGCGAAGAATAGATTGGTTAGTGGATAGTGGATGTTCAGATCACATTGTAAACGATGACTCTTATTTTATCGAATTCCAAAATTTAGAAAACCCCATAAATGTAAGAATAGGAGACGGTAGAATCCTAAAAGGAACAAAAGTAGGAAAAATTTTAACTTACTTTATAGTAAACAAAAGGAGGGTTAAAATTACAATGTCTAATGTATATTACGTGAAAGAAATGGACAGAAACTTGATTAGCTATGCGAAAATAACTAATGAAAATAAAATAGTCTCAGCAAGAAACACTTTAAAAATCTATAACAAATACAGAAACTTGATAGGGATCGCATTCAAAGATCAGGGTTTGTATAAAATAACAAGTTACTTCGAAAGGCAGGAATCTCACGCAAAAATTGTAGGAAAAATGACAAATAAGGAAAAATTTCATAGAATATTAGGACACGTAAACTTTAACTATTTAGAAACAATGTGTAAGGAAAAATTAGTTGAGGGAATGCCAGAAAATTTTGAGCAAGTACGATTAAAATGTGGGACATGTATTCAAAATAAAATGCACAATGTACCCTTCCATAATAACCGTAGTAAAGCACGCGAGATTTTAGAATTAGTACATACCGATTTAAATGGACCTCATAATCATACCGGGTTTGACGGATCTAAATATTTCCTAACATTTATAGATGATTACAGTAAGTGCGCGTTGATTTATACTCTGAAATCAAAAAGTGAAGTTTACAATTGTTTCCTTGACTACATGAATAAAGTTGAAAATCTTACTGGTAAGAAGATAAAGAGACTTAGATGCGACAATGGAAAAGAATATATGAACAGAGACATGTACAAAATAATAAGGGAAAAAGGAATTTTCATAGAACCATGCCCACCTTATGTTCATGAGTTAAATGGAACAGCTGAGCGCTACAATAGAACAATTATGAATTCTGCTAGGTGTTTATTACATGATTCAAAGCTGAACATTAAATATTGGCCAGAAATAGTTAGAACCGCCGCGTACTTAAAAAATAGAACCATCACGAATACATATGAAAATAAAAAAACACCATTTGAAATATTTTTTAAAAGGAAACCGAATATAAATAATTTAAGATTATACGGAAGTAAAGTTTTCATAAAAATACCTGAAATTAAAAGACATTCGAAATGGGATAGAAAAGCAGACATAGGAATACTTGTAGGTTATGAAAACGTTGGATATAGAATTTTAGTTAATAATAAAATTATAATCGCAAGACACGTAGAGTTTATAGGTGAGAATGATAATTTAGTAGGTTTTCAAGGAGAGGATGAACCAGACAATGAGACGGAAAAAGATTCTGACGAACATTCCGATTCAAACCCAATACATAAAAGTGAAATAAAGAACGAAAAGGTCGAGGAAGTTGTAATAAAAAAGGACAGAAATTTAAGTAACGCAACAGAAGAGAGCCTTGAGAATATAGAAAGTAATTTGAGAAGGTCAGAACGGGAAAGAAAGAAACCTCAAAGGTATGGCCAACCGAACACATATTTCGTTTATGTATACGTATCTAGCGCAAACAGTCCTAGAACCTATGAAGAGGCTATAAGCGATGATGATAGCGATTCATGGAAAGAAGCAATGGATCGAGAAATGAATTGTTTAATTAAAAATAAAACCTGGCAATTAGTAGAGAAGCCAAAAGACCAAAAAATATTAGATTTAAAATGGATATATACGAATAAATCTGATAATCGTAAAAAAGCGCGACTAGTTGTTCGAGGCTTCCAACAAAAGGAAATACTGGAAGACTTATACGCTCCAGTAGCAAAAATGCAAACGTTGAAGTTATTATTATCTTATTGTTGTCAATATGGTTTGATGATTATACAAATGGATGTAGAAACAGCATTTTTAAACGGAGCTATAAAATCGGAAGTATTTGTAAAACAACCTATGGGTTACGATGATAAAAACGGGAAGGTATGTAAATTATTAAAGGCGTTATATGGATTGCGTGAAAGTTCAAGAGCTTGGTATGAATGTTTCAACGAGTATATAAATAAATTAGGATTTCAAAGAAGTGAGAGTGATTATTGTCTGTACATGAATTGTGAGAGCGATGATGTTATATACCTAATTATATTCGTAGACGACTTATTAATATGCGGAAAAAACAAAAGAAAAATCGATGAAATTAAAACCAAATTGTCAAACAAATTTGCGATGAAAGACTTAGGTGAAGTAAAGACTTACTTAGGAATAAACATCGAATACGATCATAAGAAATGTGAGATGAAATTAGACCAAAGTAGTTATATAGAGTCATTAGCCAAAACCCGATTCCAAGGAACACCTAAACCAATGCCGAGAAACTTCCAGCCAGCTGAACGAGCGCCACTTGCCCAAAGAATTCAAGCGAGATGTTTCAAATGTAATCAAATCGGACACGTCTCCAGTCAATGCAGAAATTTTCGAACACCCAGCCAAAACCCGAGACCACCAGCAATCCACAATCTCGATACGTACAATATGGAAATGGAAACCTACGACGAAACAACGAAAGACCAAGGAAATTTCCAAGAATCAACACCACAACAGGCAAACTCCTCACGATACAGTTTAACACAAGAACTGGACCTATAACACACCTCATCGACACAGGAGCAGGAATCAACTTATTGAAAAAGGACAAAGTGGACTCTCAAACCTTCAAAGCCGATGAACCCCAAATGTTCTCCATGGGACAAGACAGATATACCACTAACGAATTTATTAGATCTAAATTGTTTGGCAAAGAACATAAATTTTATATAGTACCGGAGGACTTTCCCTTAATAGAAGATGGAATAATAGGACTACCCTGTTTAGAGAAGTACCAATACGTAATCTCCAACGATAGATTAAAACTTGATAATAATATTTTATACTTTCAGAAACCGGAAACGATACAACCAGGCGAAAAGAGAGTTCGAACCATCTACCTCGAAGGCAAACCAACGCGAGTATGCTTCTTCAATTCTGGTGAGACAAACCATGAAATTTCTAACAATATTGATAACAGTAAAGAATTAGACCAAATTTCTAAATTTAAAACCATAGTGAGAACAAATCATATCGAACGCGAACTCCGCGAACCCATAGAAAAAATACTAATACACTACATTGACGTATTCAATTTAGAAACAGACTTATTACCATGCACTAATCTGACAAAACATACAATCACATTAAAACAAGATAAAATCATAAACACCAAGTCATGCAGACCCCCAGAGTGCCACAAACACGAAATTGAGAAACAAATGACAGAAATGTTAACTAAAAACATTATAGAAGAATCAGACTCTCCTTTCAATTCACCAGTATGGGTTGTTCCCAAGAAACTAGATGCATCGGGAAAACAGAAATGGAGAATAGTTATTGAGTTTAGAAAACTAAACGAACTGACTGACCAAGACGCTTATCCATTGCCCGACATAGAAGACATATTGAGCCAACTAGGAGACGCAAAATTCTTCTCAGCACTTGACCTATCATCCGGTTTTCATCAAATTCCTATGGACGAAAACTCAAAAAAATACACTGCTTTCTCAACACCGCAAGGACATTTCCAATTTAATAGAATGCCTTTTGGACTCAAAAACGCACCAGCGACATTCCAAAGAATGATGGACACAGCATTGCGCGGATTAATCAATAAACATTGCTTTGTATATTTAGACGACATTATTATATTTGGAAGCACTATTCAAAAACATAATGAAAACTTAGCCATAGTACTACAAAGACTAAGAGAGTTAGGACTAAAAATCCAACCAGATAAATGTGAATTTTTAAAACCAGAACTCGAATATTTAGGACACATAGTAACATCAGAAGGAGTAAAACCTAATCCGAAAAAAATAGAAGCAGTTGAAAATTTCAAAATTCCTAGAAACCTTACCGAAGTCAAATCATTCTTAGGACTCGCGGGATACTATCGGAAATTTATACGTAACTTCTCTAAAATAGCCAAACCCCTGACAGACCTGAACAAAAAAGACACTAACTTCCATTGGACGGACAAACAACAGAACAGTTTCGATACACAAACAAAAACTTTGTCAAGCACCTGTCCTGTCATATCCAGATTTCTCTAAAACATTCATATTGACGACAGACGCTAGTAACGAGGGACTAGGAGCCGTATTATCACAAGACGGACACCCGTGCTGTTACATCTCTCGAACGCTAAACCCTCCAGAGAAAAATTACACGACTACAGAAAAAGAATTATTAGCTATCGTATGGGCATTGAAACGACTACGACAATACTTGTTAGGACGAAAATTTATTATTAGAACAGACCATCAGGCTTTGAAATGGTTGAATAATTGCAAAGACCCATCGTCTAGATTAATGCGATGGAGATTAAAGTTAGAAGAGTACGAATACACGATCGAACACGTTAAAGGCAAGGAAAACCCAGTCGCAGATAGGTTATCTAGAATTCACGCGATTCAAAAGGTAGAAACCCCCGAAGGAACAGTAGTCTTAGATTTCTTACAACACTTTACAAAATGGAAAAAGAAATCAGATATCCCGAAACGATTAGAAATGAAACCTAACGATCAATCTTTCTATCAATTAACTAAAACAGAATTAGGAGAATTCGACGAGGCAGTGTGGTTACGGAAAATCGACAACATATTACGGAATAACAAGAAAGTAGGTATAGGAGACAATACGTTTGCAGAATTAGAAAAGAACCAGATTAAACTCATGCTTCTATATTTCAATGATACCCGATACCCTGTCACTTTCGCGTGGGACCCGATCCAAGAATTAACCGAGGAAGAGATAGAGAAAATAATTCAGGAAAATCATAACGGTACGATAGGACATTTAGGGATACAAAAGACATACCAAAGAATAAAAGAACAGTATAAAATTCCATATCTATTAAATAAAGTCGAAGAGTTTATAAAGAGATGTGAAGCTTGTCAAAAGGAGAAATTAACGCGGATTAGACCGAAAGAAGAACCAATAATATCTGACACACCATTACAACCCAACGACAAAATTGCTATGGACATTATAGGACCCATGACAAAAACTAAGAAAGGGAATCAATTTATACTTTCGATACATGACGAACTGACAAAATACTTGATCCTAGTACCACTAAAAACACAACAGACAGAATCCATAATAAACGCACTCTTAGAACACTACATTTACATATTTTCTGCACCCAAAACAATTCTAACAGACCAGGGACAAAATTTCATTAGCGAACTCATGCTAAAATTCGAAGAGGCATTTAAGATTAAACACATTAAAACCACTAGCTTCCACCCTCAGTCAAATGGATCTCTAGAAAGAACACATGCCGTGGTAAAAGATTTAATCCGTACAAGTCTGTATGATAATAATGATAAGGAATGGGATGACATATTAAACTTCGTATGTTTGGGTTATAACACAGCTGTACACGAAGGTACCGGATTTTCGCCTTTTAAACTAACATTCGGTAGAGACGCAAACCTACCATCAGCAATCGCGAAAACTTCAAATTTAACTTACAATGATATGTTCTCACTCTGGCAAAAACAATTAAATAAATATTTAGATATCGCGAGGAAAACATTAATAAATAGTAAAAAACGATACCTTCGAGACCAGAAAAGAAAGATAGTTCGGACTCAAACAGTATTTAAAGAAGGAGATTTTGTACTAATCCATAATGATCACAAAAGAGACAAATTAGATACCGAATGGTTAGGACCATACAGAATCCATTCTGTCAAAACCCCTTATTACGAAATCCTAACCGATAATATTATAAAGAAAATACACGGTAACCGTTTAAAACCTTACTTTCCAGGTCGACACTCCTCTTTGTCGGAATAATATCCGCGCAAATAGATATTACACCACTAGAAGGAAATTCTGTATTCATAGAAAACATAAAAAAGGGATATTTATATAGCGATACTGCCAATATTATTGTAGGATAAGACACTAGCGACATACGCGAACAAATGAGCACGATAGAATCGTATAAATCGGTAATAAACTCACGCGCAATCAGCAAATTATACGCTGAGGAGTTAGACGGAATACAAAATCGTATCAATAATCTGAAACAACTCGTAAAACACTTGAAAACGTTAGTACACACCCGAAGCAAACGAGGTTTACTTAACATCATAGGATCCGTATCAAAAAGCCTTTTCGGAACTCTCGACGATGACGATCTTACACTCATAAACGAAAACATGGACAAACTATTTGATGATAACAATAAAATCAAGACCATAATAGCTAATCAGACAGCACTTATTAGGAAAATTGTAAACTCGGAAAACCTAAACCACCTAGAGAAATCATATGACTATGTATTGAAACAGCAACAGCAGGCAAATATCGATAGATTTATGCTTAAAATGATTATGAAACTCGACACCGCGATGCAAACTTTACACTTTCAGTTGGACGAGATACTTAACGTTATAATATTAGGCAAACAGGGAATAATTAGCCCACAAATACTCGACCCCGATGAATTTACAGAAAATTACGCCAAAGCGATAGGCAGCCAGACGTACAACACCGCGATCTCTGCCAAAACCGAACATTTTCAGTTTATACTCGACATCAGTGATCTTAAAATCTTCACAATAAATGATAAAATATTCTTTAAAATCCTAGTACCTTTAGTCTCCAACACGGAATGGAATATATCACAGGTATATCCTATCCCGAGTAAGAGAAACGGAGTATTTTTGGCTCCAGTAGTCGAACATCAAATATATTTAACTTCGGGACTTTCATTTATGAACACTGATATCGAATATCTCTACAAACTTTGTAAAGAACGAGCCGGAATCACTATATGTAAACAAAAAACACCAATCCATGACAGAAACTCGAGAACCGATTGTCACAGCGAAATAATAAACTTCAGACCTCGTATTGAACATTGCCAAATAACTGTGCTTAAGATTGAAGACATTAGCTTTATACCACTCAGAACTAGCAACAGCTACATCGCGATACCAACAAACCCGATAGAAATAGACACAATTTGCCAAACGAAACACACCTTGCAGAAACTTGACAAACCCTCTATTGTAAGAGCCAACACTTCCTGCGATATATTGTACAAAAATGAACACATGCGTATAGGCGAGACAAAAAGCGAAGTCAAGTACGAAATCAGAACTAAAACCCTAGCGCTCAAAACAAACAATAGCTTCACTCATTTGTTAGACAAACTCGAACGAGCACCAAAGATAATAGATAATTTACCAGGCTATAAGACCACGATCGATAAAATAGGCGACGAGATACAAACCCTTAATTTCGAACACAGAATCAAAAGTATACAATATTGGGGGCTAAACACGCTCCAGATATTAGGGTACATAGCATTAAGCATTCTAGGTATATACGTACTAAACAAGACAGGAGTATTCAAATGCATCAAAAAATGTATACCGAATAACTTATGTATTAATTTATTTTGCTGCCGAAATGAAACCGTAATCAACAGTCACAATGCTACACCTCCACCAGCACCAAGCGCCCCGGTCACAACGTCCAACATCCATATCCCGGCCAACTCATACCACTTCGAAGAAGGAGAAGAATCAGCTATAATTTTCAAGCCACGCCGAGTCCGATTCCACAAAAGCCTTTTGAAGAAAACCTGAGGGACCAAGTTCAATCTAAGGAGGGGGGAATGTCACAAACAAAATCTGATACAAACAAAGCGATAACGATAATCATCTGCCGACCTCTAGACAACACTTAGTCATGTGATAACGATAGTCATCTGCCGACCTTTGGTTATCAGCCGACCTCTGGACTAAAACAATAACCGAACTCCCACCCATAACCACAATGAAGATATAAAAACCCCTGTCCTTTAGCCAGTAAGTCAGTCTTGAACAATCACGCCTAGAGCTCGAAAGTGTATCGCAAACAAGAAAATAAAATATCTTTTCTTTTTTTCATAAATCTCTTTTATTATTTTACGTGACACTGGAGCCAATGCAAGCTTCATTAATCAGAAGATCATCGATGAAATAAAAGCAGACATAACAAAAGACAAGAGTGTTTCGACCGTTCGCGGAGAGACGCGATCGCAAGGAAGCACGTCAATGGGAGTCGTACATTCCCGTTACGATTAAACAATCGACACCACGAACCGATCGATCCCCATATTTCTATTACGATAATAGGGGTGGATTGAATGATTTTACACTGACTTAATAAGCATAAATTATAGTTTGTTCCAACAACTTTGTAATGAATATAGTTACGCTGGTGTGTATTTCTCAACTAATGGATCCTTAGTTTCTTGGTCCGATATAATCTGACTGTAGAATTTAGAAAAAAATAAATGTACGCTAGGAATTTATAAATTACCAGAAAAACACATACTGTTACCTTCTTACACTATTTTTAAGTTCGTTCAATGTATCTCAGAAAATAAAAAATACACAGCAAACGATCACAATGTTTCTCAACTTCTGACAATAAGTTTATATCAAATTTATTTTTATTGCTCAATTCTGACCAATATATCAGTCTCTCAAGAGCTTGAATTATCAAACAGATTTCGGATACAGGAAAAAATAATACATTTAAGTTGTCCAGATATCAAACAGGAGAGACAAAGTTGCAGATTCCGCCGTTGATATATCGATGAACAAGAGGAATTAATGGGTGCGCATGCCCATCAATTAATTCAAAAGCATGACAACACGCTGAAAACTGAAAGAGTGCAGTTTTTGACAATCATACCACAGGGGAACCATGTAAATGGGATTGTAAAAAAATATGTGTGAGGACCACTTCCCGCAAAACGTTTTCGAAGAACTAGTTTTAACATCATTCAGGTCAAAGTTGTTAAAGCGGACAGATTCGAAACTAAGCATTTTCAACAAAACAATTACAAACACGACACGTTCATCATGAAACTATCACTTGGAAGTGTGATAATGAGTCTGTTTCAGAGGCACTATATCCTTGGCAACATTGTGACATGAGATATATATATGTCGGAGATGAAAGGATTACAGACCTCCCCGTTGAAATTCTAAGAAAGGTCCAGACAAGGAGCTCGGGTTCGAGGCGCCAAACGGGACGCCGAGCGTAGCCGCGGCCACGGGATAAACATTTTGTCTAAACAAAAGACTCTATCTTTCGGGCACGATGATTAACAGATGCCAACGCGTTTCTACAGCTAGCTCGAGGACTCGTTACCTATAAATCATAGGACTTGGCCGTCAAGGCCCTTCGAACGTACAAACAGCTCTTACCCTAACAGTCCCCAAATTTACCACCCGCTACGGGGAAATACGAGAAGTCTGCTTTTTCTCACGAACGACGCTTCCCGTCGCCAACTTCCCCATGAGCGGCTAGCATCCTTTTCTAACCACCAATCTAGCAACTTACCAATTAACAGCAACGTCTATTTCTCTCTCTTCCGAACGGAGATCGTCTTCGACGAATCCGATGATCTCGTGCCCTTAGACACACCCCATCTGAGTTTTCCTCTCCGGCGGCACCGCGACGGAGATACACTTTTTTGTGTACGATCGCATAGAAAGGATTACGTCTTCCGCAATCAGTATATAACTCGTGTGTTCGATTTAGACTTGAGAAAGAAACATAATTGTTATCCCGTTGGTCGCGGATTCGCTATCGAACCTCCAGCCAACACTGTTACCGTTTCATCGTCACGGCACCGCGTCCGTTTCTTTGTATCCCGTGTTCTAACAATAAACGATACTTTGTTCATACCAAAGATGGATAACTCTGGTGAACGTTCGTTACCCGCCCCCTACTCTGATCCTAATTGCGATTCAGATTCGACATATATATATACAGGATATCCTACAAGCTACAATGCGAGAACTCGAAGAATCGATTACGTTGCAGTGAACTGCAACAGTAAAAGAGTAGAATACGGTGCGTAAAGTGTGTTGGGCGATGACGCTCCGAACTCATGCCCGATAAACAAATATACAGTTGTGAGCCAGCCAAACGAAGAACAGGAAGTCAGGTCCTATACAGAAGATACCCGATTCCATTGGAAATCAAGAAGCGTGCTGAAATGACAGAGAAGCGGAAGAAGAGTAAAATAAAATCCTTCGACAACTTTGTAAGCCCGCCAAACAGCTTCACACGTTTTCACCCCTTTACGAACTGTTGAAGTGGTCACAACTTGTAAAAAAACTCTATGTTTGGTTTTAGTTTTCTTAAGCATTGAATCCATCGACAGCGATAGACAAAAGATTGGGACGAAGGCAAACCATAAACAGTAGACAGGCGACGTTGGCTTCAGGTTTCTTTTTTCAGTTATAGAGTAACACTGCTAGCGTGCGGATCTGGACCAGCTCATGTATTGTATTCCTTCTTTGTATTTACACTTCAGCTTAAAATATATATATTTTCTATCTTACAATTTATCCACGCGTCTCTTCGCATTCATATACAGCTAATAACTTCAACACGAATAATCCTCCTGATCAAAGTAACCCTTTGTCTAACCCTTTGTCTCGGTAGAGCGCACGATGAGTATGGACAATATGGTGAACCAGACGCAGACCATAGACACCTTCGAGGAATTGTTGCATGTTCATTTGACGGAGATGAACGCATTGTCGCTAAGATGGATAAACTCTGACAGATTTACCATAAGTGACTTTGGACGTTTAACAAAGTTCGCAACTGCAAAATTCAATACCAATCCGCTTGTCTCTAATAATCGTAAGTTACTACTGCTGCAGCCCCTGCAAGCTCACTCGTTTGAAGTGCGCCTGCTGGCAAATACGAAGCTCACGGAGAGTCATAAGGTGCAGTTCAAGGGTCTTCGATTCGAAAGAGTGTGACCACCTGAACTCGAAGTTCGACGGCGGAACGGCTTTGAAGCGATAATCACTAGCCGTACAGACAAGCGGAAAATGGAGCTTTTAGTTGTCACGATAAACCTAGAAAAGAGAACGCGGCTTTTCACATATTCTATTTTCGTTGCAGGATTTTAAGCTTGTGTTTTGTCACAACGTCTTTGCCGAGGAATGAAACGCGCTTTTCAAAAAAACTCTATCTGCGCGTTTTACAAATTTTTCATCCTCGGTGATGATCATAACGCGAGACACGTTCCCTGGAGCAGCACGTTAGATAATAACAGAGACGAGAACCTGTGACACTGATTTAACGAGTGACAGGTGGATCTGGTCCTTTGATCTGGTTCAGTGACACTGATTTTGATGGCATTCGATTTGTCAAAGCGCAGTCGTTCTTGGATTTGGTACTCGCGGAAAATCCGGATATTTTTCAGCACCGAGCTGTCAGAATTTGATATCTTTGTCCGCGAGGATAAGAACACTGAGACAACAGTCACGAAGTAGAGATCATAAAGATCGTCCTCCAGATCATAAATAATAATATTCTTTCGGCCCTAGAAGCCTCCATTCCAGCTCTCACATGGGATTTCAATTGCATTGAGAGATATCTCTATTCCCGCTTCTGAGGTTTCTTACATGACGAACAAAGAATCTCTCGCATAAAATTAAATCGGCTGAAGAAGCGCTTCGGCACACTATGTTACTCTATCCCACCGTTCATCGAACACGCAAGTGCTATAGAGCCATAAAAAGGCGTATCAGGAAGGCCCCTGATAGATCCACGAGTTCTCTGGATCCACAGAATTAGAGATTCCAAAAACCATGTTTCCGCAAGTTAGACGAATGCTAGGCAACAGGGCTAACCTCGTGATCTTCGCCCTCAAATTTTCTTCGGACGATTCTTGTCATCTTCCATAGCTGAACATTCTCCTCGATTAGTGTGACAGAGCGGAAAATGCATCGTTACTGGTTCCAAGCCGACAAACAAGTCGAGATCGTGATGTCTCCGCTGCCGCCGGCTCCCCAGAACTTAATAGTACCGCGATGAGACGCCAAGAATAAACGTGTACGCAACACGTGCTTCTTCTTATTCACGATCGTGTGCCGTGACTTCCTTTCAAATTATAAACTGCTCCTTGCACAGATCTTTAATTACTATTGTGCTTACGTGCTATTTCATCACTTTAAACTTGTTAAACTTTTATCACTCGTTACAATAGCACCTGTTATTTGTATGTAGCGAAGCATTCTTTGTTCGATCTCTTTTATACCGCGCGGTAAGCTTCGTGAATCCCGCAAAGCTACAGGGAACAAATTTTCGAAATGTGCGCCGAAATGTGTGCGATGATCTTTTCAGATTCCCAAATTTCATAACCTTGAATATTCAGATCTTCGTTGAGTCGGGGCCGCTGGAACAAGGTCTGTACCTTCACCCGAGAAAACAGAGCTAGTAATCGCTCTGGCTCCGATGTCTCCGAGAACTATTTCACATCGGTAGGTTCACTAACGTTTCAATAGAGGTTTCTGGATGGGAAAAGGTTATCTGACTTCGATATTTTCAACGCAGTACCAGAATAGCTCCCGCAAAGATACACATTCCTCTTCACCTTGATCTTCAATGATCTCTCGAACCTGCGTATTTTCCGAAGATATGGAAGATGGGGAAAGTGGTTCCCTTGCCAGGAAAGGATTAGAACAAAGCAAATCTGGCCAGGTACAGATCAACGAGTTTGCTGTTTGCAGAGTATCCATTAGTAAGGTCTTTGAGAGGGTGATACAGAGACTCATACTGTTTCATTGTAAAGAGGCTTCCATTCCTCCCGATCAACAATTTGGCTTCCGGTTCAAATACAGTAAGGCCCACGCAACAATAAAATTCGTGTCAGACGTCTGCTGGTAGGAAAACTCGCCCCATAGACCTAGAAAGGGCTTTTGACATGTTTCGATCGAGCGGTTTGGTGTAAAAGCTGATACGATACGGTTTCCTTAAACATCTAGTTCAGGTGATTTGGTCCATAATCTCCTGAAAGTGTTTCATGGGATGGCGCAAGCTATAATATCGTCTTCGGGGTGGATGACGGGCTGCAACTGGGAACGGTCAACAGCTCCACCCAATTTAATCAGTATGTCAGTCATGCTTTGAACCTCTTCAATCTCAATAGCAACCTTAACATATGCGCGTTGGTATTTGCTAATGACCTTCTGATTTACGCGGCGGCAGTCTATACGTCAAAAATTAATTCCAAACTACAGATAATTGTAGATCGAATTATGATTTACTGTGATAACTGAAAATTCCGTGTAGGTACTAGAAAGTGCGAGTCTATTCCTTTCAGGCTGTGCATGTCCAGACATTTTAATTTCAACCGTGATGTGACTCGACATTCTCATTGATTTCTTATCGCCGGCAAAATAGCCCGTGTATCCGTTCCGCATATGAAAATGGCCAAATATCTTGGTATATATAATTGTATTGCAAATTACAGATGACACAGCATATTAAAACGCAAATGTTAAATAAATCAGAAAAAATTTTTATAGCAAATAATAGATCGTTCTTCTCAAAGCATGTCTGCGCGAAGTGTAGTCTCTTCTGTTGTACAAATCGCTGGCAATAATCCTATCCCGACTTATGCCTCTCCGATTTCGTTCTACATCACAACGAGCCAGATGGACCAGCTAAGGCGTTTCAAACGGAAATGCCCGAGGCATTGCATGGGGCTGTATCGCACGAGCGATATCTTACATACCAATACAAATATTTTACATAATTTTATATACTCTAGACAAATTGCACATAGCTTCTAAATCCTTTGTACCTGTAGAACGCGGTGAGAGTGCCATGGATTGACCTGTTTGTGTTAGAATTAGCGAAAAATAATAGAGCCAAAATACGTCTAATCGTCGATAAACTTCGATGGAGATTTATCTGATCCAAATTATTCCTTATATCATTTTTTAAAATGAATTCAAAGTAGAGTATGCACCATCTATTTTTCTCTTTAGGATTAATATTTCAATAAAACCGCGAACATGTATAAACTACGATAAATAATTTACGACTGCAACTATAATGCATTTTTATGAACATGCTATTAAGAACACCTACACTTCGTTTATATGCAGTGTGATGGATCCTCGCGAAAGAGATAGAGCATTTGTCAGTTATTTGTTATTTGTATCAATATAGAAGTGTAACGATACTAGTGGTTTAGTACAGGAATTGCTGGAAATTTTAAGAATAATCACCATTTTGGGCAACTTGTCTGAAAACTAATTTCTCTACAATTTGGACGATATTGAAATATGTTGCAAGGCTCAACGTTGTGGACAATTTTTTCCTATACATATGACTGGCGATCGTTAGTTTACAAATTATGTAGAAAAAATGTACAAACGAAACTTTGGGTCAGCTTTGCTAACAGGTTATATTAACCCTTTTGCTCCTAAAGCCGGATCTATCCGGCACGTACGATGTGACGCGATAGTATCGTTTGTTCTTTGTGACTGCAAGACGGGTTACATTCAAGACTTTGTTATTTATATGGAGGCTGATACTACTATAGGGCCCGATTATAAAGACTGTGTTAAATTGGAAAGTATTGTAATGTCCCTCCTATAACCATATTTAGGTAAAGGACACACCATTTTTGTCGATAACTGGTACGCAAGCCCCGCATTATTTAATATATTACATGAAAATTTTACAAATACGTATGGCACCGTAAAAGAGAGGAGCCAAAAAGGAATACCAGAAGTGAAAAATTACAAAAAGGAGAAGCGTGCTTTCGCTTGTCTGCAAATATATTAGCCATAAAATGGCACGACAAAAAGAGACTTTCATAGTTTCAATAATACATACAGAAGAATTTGTGGATGTATCAAGACACTACAGTGGACAAAATATTTTACAGGAACCATCTCGTATACACTACTATAATAAATTGATGGGTGGTATAGACAGGATCGACATTGTCATCAGCACTGTAAATTCTACTCGCAAAACAACGAAATAGTACAAAAAAGAAATATTTCTTCCATTAGATCGATATGTATTTATGGAATTCATATTGTCTGTACAAATTGAAAACCAACAAAACAATATCAATTGCGAAATTTCAAATGAAATTAATAGATCAAATTTTAATGAAATAGCAGAAAAAAAACAATCCGATGTCTTATTACATCTGGAAATAATCACTCATCAAGACTCAACGGAAGACATTTTCCTTCACTTTATGAAGCTACAGGAAAAACTACATCGCGAAGAAGATGTTGGGTGTGCGAGAAACGATAAAAGACGAGAATCTCGTTATCAATGGCAAGAATGTGATGTTGGATTGTGCGTGTTTTCATGTTTCAAAACATATCATACTAAATTGAATTATTAATCACTGTATATTATTCTTTTGTGGCGATAGATACATTGTAAAACCGTCGTCACGGGTAACAGCTAGGCGGCGGGAGGTATAAACAAAACACTCGAGACAAAAGGCCGAGCCCAACGATTAGCGGGCGGTCCACCGAGACGTGTCTTCGACAAGAGGCAATCGTATACGAAACAAAATGTTTCCGACCGTCACACCGAAACAGTCCAACGAACAGTTTGTACGCGCGCGACTTTAGATATAATAAACTTTGTTGAGCTAAAACCGACTAATTCATTATTGCACCCATAACCACCTCATACACATAGAAACGCGCGCGTACTACGAGGCAACAGTTCGCTTGAATAATTTCTTGCCACGTGTTCGATCTACTAGTGTGAAAGCATATCAACAAACGATATCCCACCTAAAAGAGGAGGTGTTATGTTCGCGCAATATATTTTCATTCATATTTATTTAGAGATCGTACGCTCGATTTAGACTATGGAAAAATTAGGACCAACGCGAAGCAGAAATCCTTTAAACGAAAATCTCACGAACGCCGTGATTTCCTCCTATTCGGCAATACTAATTTTTCTCCAACTTCTGAGGTGTGCAAAGGGTGGTAAGAAAGGTTAGACGGGTTCAGTTGGTCAAGAGATTCGCTACGAGAAATATCTGCAAAATTGGGTATGGAGATCACACGCATCACCGACTTTAGTAACTATGCGGTACATCAAATTGCTATTAAACAATATTTCACATTACCTTTTCACCATCGGTGAACCATATGGTCAAACGGATTAGATTCTTGGTTCATCGCGATCGAAACTTAACTTCAATTTGATATCCTTTTTGAAATGTCATGTTTTCTGAGATAGAGTCTACACATAGTTATTATTACACTAAACAGTCATAAATCATAAGTCATAGCGTATATAGTATGTCCATTTTAAGTGTATACGCGCTATTATTTCTATATGTGTAAAAAATGGACGGCAATCGGAATTTGAAATACATATATCGCTAGAAAAGTAACAGCAAACACAAAGATATTCGTTCCGAGAGGTTTCTGTAACGCTTTATTTTTTCGACAGTAGTATACACTACTTCATTTCCTAATATTTAAGATCGTATTTCAAGTAAAGTATATAATTCTAAAATCTAGTTTTGGAAAAGATTAGTTGTGCTGCACATTGCTTCTATTTTCGTATTCAAAGACTGGCAGTCCTGTTCTCTCATTTCTTGAACTCTCACGCCCAGAAAATGGTTTCCTGCCTAATTTCATACTCCGACAAAGATACGCAGGAACGAAATCAGGAACGTGTTTATCAGAAACAAATCCGACGGGTTGAAGTCATCGAGTGAAGTTATCAAACCTGTGAGCTGTTTTATATATGACGATAAGTTTTGAAATGGCGTGGGGGAAGTAATGTGAGCTAGGCGCACCTCGTGTTTCAGATAATACTATGAACTGTGGACATCTATATCGCAAATTAAAAAAAGTGTACAAGTTCTACAATATAACATATTTATCGCTGAACAAGGCATCCCCTCACAAAGTAAAATCTGCTTTCTGACGCTCACTGTATTGTTGGAAGGACAGAGAAGCAACTCCAGAACATAAAAAATGGAAGGAAATAGATGCTTATGAATGAATGTTCTGTCAACCGCCAAGAGAAAAATGCAGGAAAATTGAGGATAGACGCCGTGACTGAAATGTTTTTGCTCTCAGAAATATTATATGGCGTGAAATACGTGAATCATATCGGTACAAAGGCATTTAAAACGTTAAGCGCGATGCCGATTTTCATGTACTCTCCGTTCAAGCAGCGTGCAGACGTGGCCGCGGGAGGTGCGAGTTAAAGTATAAGCAGACGATAATACACACATCGCGGTGACGATTTTGTTTCATTTTATACAAATTATAAATGGAAAATAACGAAAATGAAGTTAAGAGAACATTGAAGTTGTTTATCAAAAGTTTACTAGAAGTGTCCAGCAGAATTCTTCGCTAACGGAACGAAGAAACTTGTCACGCGTTGGCAAATACGGCTTGATGCAAATAGGAATTACGTTGAAAAATAATTAACATATTTTATAGGAAATGAATTGAATTTTCATTTCCTTTCTGTTTCATTTCAGTCAACCGTCGTAGTTCCCATTAAGAGCAGAAGCCTGTCAACGACAAAAGCTAGTTAGAATCAGACCCAAGGAACAACCTATAATTCCTCAGACACCAGTAGAACCAAACGAAAAGATAGCCATGGATCTAATTGGCCCGATGCCTAAAACCACACGCGGAAATCAATATATTCTTTCGATCCACGATGACTTAACGAAATATCTCGTTTTAGTACCACTGAAAACACAACGAACCGAATCAATTATCGATGCACTACTACACCACTATATTTATATCTTCTCAGCAAGTAAAACAACACTAACAGACCAGGGACAAAACTTTATTAGTGAACTAATGGAAAAATTCGAAGAAGCATTCAAAATCAAACACATAAAGACTACTAGTTTTCATCCTCAATCTAACGGATCATTAGAACGGACACACGCCACAGTAAAAGACATGATTCGCACAAGCCTACACGATTCTAATAAAGAATGGAACCAGGTATTAGACTTTATTTGTTTAGGGTATAACACCGCGATACACGATGCAACTGGATTCTCACCCTTCGAACTAACATTTGGAAGAAAAGCTAACCTCCCATCTTCCGTATCCCGAACTTCCAATTACACCTACGAAGAAATGTTTGCTTTGTGGCAAAAACAATTGCAGAAATATAGAATAATAGCAAAGAACACTCTTGAACAAAGTAGAAAAAGATACATGAGAGATCAGAAAAGAAAGATCATTAAAACTCAAACCTTATTTAAGGAAGGAGATCGTATACTCCTTCACAACGATCACACATCAGATAAATTGGACGACGAATGGTTAGGAGAACCTTACACGTCATTAAGTCAGTCAAGACACCGTATTATGAAATTCTTATTAGAGACCGAGTTAAGAAAATCCACGGTAACAGAATAAAACCTTATTTTTCAGGACGATCACCCTTGCCATCGGCTTTACCACCCTTAACGGATTAAAAATAACCCCCATTGGTAATAATAGAATATTTCATGAAAAAATATCCAAAGCATACCTTTATGGCGAACCTTATAAATGTAATTATAGGAATAGACATTAGTACTGTATTGGAACAAGTAAAATATACTGAAAAGGGAGTAACCGAAGTTAGGAATCATTGCGAGACACGAAATGATTGTGCCGTATTGCCGGAAATACACTCCTTACAAGCAAAATTAAATAACGTCAGAACACTTAGCATCAAATTACGATCCTTAGCTCACATTCATCCCAGAAGTAAACGAGGACTAATAGACGCTATCGGATCCATTAGTAAAACTCTTTTTGGAACTTTAGACGCAAACGATCTAGATGTAATTAACAAAAATATAGACAAACTCTTTGAAGAAGGTAACAATCTAAAAACCATAGTAGCCAACCAGACAGCTTTGATTAAACGAATTTTAAATAACGACATCATCCAACAACTGAAACAAGTAGACATAGGTATAAGAAACAGACTGGAAACGCTTAACAAAAACGAAATCACCTTAATGAAAGTCATAGCTCTAGAAAGCTCACTCTCAGACTTGCATTTCCAAATCGACAAAATATTCAATTTAATCATCTTAGGAAAACAAGGAATAATAAGCCCACAGATTATTGATCACGGAACTTTTATTGACAATTACGTCCAAATACTAGGTAGCAAAACAGTAGGAAACGCTTTTATACCAAAGGAAGAAAATTTCCAAAATATTTTGGACACCTCAGAACTCGCATTGCTTACTCGACAAAACAAAGTTTTCTTTATAATTTCGGTACCAACGATTATAGATATGAAATGGGATATAGTACAGATATACCCCATATACCATCTCTCGCGAACAAAGTGTTTTTAGCACCTTTAGTAGTAGTTCATCTGATATTCTTAACGTCAGGACTAAATTACATCAATGCCGATCAAACCTACTTGGATAAGTAATGCCGTTCTATATCTGATTTTTACATTTGCAAACAAACTCAGCCGATTCACGACCGCCGAGTAAAGCACGATTATAACTCTGAAATCTTAAGCGCAGAAAACACTGTCAAATTCTGTAAAGCAGTAGTTTATAACATTGAAGATATAACTTTCATTCCATTAAATGCCGAGAATCATTTTATAGCTATACCAGAAAAACCAATAAACCTGAGCATTTTCGAAGAAAAGACACATCGAATTGTTAGACTAGAGAAACCATCTTTGTTACAAACCAATAAAACTGTAGAGATATTGTACAAGAATAACCATATGAGAATCAGTGGTAGTAGCAAGGAAATTTCTTATGAGATTAAAATCAAAACAGTCAATGTAACAGCCAATGATTCGGATTGGACTATTTTACTAAATAAACTAGAGAAAACTCCGAAACTTATTAACGATAATTACGGATACAAAAGCACTCTGGATGAAATCGAAGATCGGACGGGTCAACTAACTTTTGCTCATAGAATCGATCAAGTTAAATCATTGGGAATGTCTATATTACAAATTATAGGATATTTATCCATTGTTCTCATATGCTTATACTTCCTCAACAAAATAGCAATGCCAAAATTGTGTTTTCATTTATTCTGCTGTAAAATCAAGCGAAATACGACAAATAACAATCCACCAGCCAGCGCTCCGATACCAATCAACCCGGCATCTATCAACATGCTCGCCCCGACGCTACCTGTGCCCAGCACCAGCAACGATTCACACGTAACCTTCGACCTGGAGACACCCAAGGCAAAATTCCACCCATCCATCTTAAAGAGGAGAAGGAACTTCGTGGACTAAGTTCATTCTAAGGAGGGGGGAGTGTAACCCCAAATTCTTTTACCCTGACGTCACCTTAGCCAACCACCTCTAAGATATCAACCGGACAGTGGCTGACACCTTCCTACCCTGATGAGGAACTTCCAAGAATAATATCCCCTCCATCATTACCGTTGTTCTCACCTAGTATTTAGACTCCGAATAATGACAGTCAAGCCAGTCTGAATTGTAAGCAGCTACTGCAGCATTGTAATATTGGTACTCAAGGACTCCTGAGAAATAAAGTTTTTATATATATCATCACGAAAGTTATTTTTTACGTGACAAATTCAAGTTAAGATATCTGGTGAACTAACAGTTCCTTTTAATTTTTTCATAAGGAATACGAAGATAGATCGAGGAATGTATTAAAAAATACATGGTTTCATTTGCAAAAATGAAGTTGAAATGGGATGCTACTACTGGATCTACAAAAAAGTAATTTGCACCATACGTATATGATGCCTTCTTTCGAAATAAACCATATTTGTTAAAACTTTTTCTGATAACATCAATATCACGTGAGATATTCTACCGCTTATTGTTTCGCCATTGGTTAAATACTGAAGTTAGGTTTCTATGTATAATAAATTTCTATGTGTAATAAAATATCTACATATACAGTACATAGAAAAATTGAAAATTTTAGACGATTTTGTAGATATCAGACTCGGTATATTATTTGAATCATGTCCATATCTAATTGTAATGACTTGCAACGGAATCTGAGAACTGACATTTGTTTTTTTTCCATTCATAATTTTTGGTTAATAAATAGGAAAGGTAACGAGCGAATACACTGTTTCATGTTACTTAAATGAAACAATGCATTTTGCGATTAAAATGAAAATGTTATAGCAAATAATACAGTAATAGTGGATAACCAAAAAGAAGTAGGGAAAAAACTTACCATAACAGCATGGAAAAGAATTTATGAAGAATTGTGTTACTGGAATAAGCTTCTTTGTGTATCACGAAGTGCATCAGGGGAGGATTCTGAAACAAATTTCGTAAAAAATTACTATCTATCAGATAAATACAATACGAGATTCGAAGAATAATTAATATTAACAAAAATATAATTATTTTATAAGAACGTAATATTAAATTATAGAAATAATTATACGTTAAGTTCTGTTATTAGTAACCATTATCGATGACCGACTTTATTTTTGGTTCTGAATAAGCATTATCGTTGAAATTTTACATTTTTTAGCGGAAGAAAACAAAATAGGAAGAACGACCTAACCTTTTTATAAAAAGATATAATCAATATATTTAATTAAAGCTAAAACATAAACACGTATATCATCACTCTTACGTTAATATAAATGTATAAATGCAAGTAGTACATTAAAGATGAAAAATATAATGAAAATAAGAAAAAAGAAAAATAAATAAGAAAACTGTATAGGTTTCTACGACTTACTTCCACATGTGGATTAGTCTATCTGGTTGCCTTGTGACCCATCCTACAGACAGAACAAAGTTATTAGATTAAAATAATCCACAGAAAGTTTTTAATTCGTAAAATTTACAAGTATAAAGTATTTATCCTGAATAGATTCTTTTTATAGAAAATTGCAAGTCAAATTTCGAATAACCAGACTTTATATTTTATCTAGTAGCTAGCACTTCTTACCAATTGCACAAACACTTGCTAAACACAAGAATTGTAACGTTTAAATAGGTAACTATTCCGTAGCATGTCCACACTACCGCGTTTCGAATTTGAAAGACCGTTGAACACTACCGTCCCCAATAAAGGCAGATTCGTACTGCTTGTTCATTCTCTACGCTTCTAGACTATAAGCGAATCCTGTACGCTGCGCAAATATATTTGCGCCGATTATATAAGGTTGTCCGAAAAGTGTCTTTCTTTTACAGACACGTCTTTTATAACAGCGCATCTTTATACAAACATGAAACTTAATGTCTCAAACGTTGTGATTTTTATCGTGATAAAATAAAATGGATCGTACGTAATTCGATAAAATAATATAAAACGAAAGATGTTGTGCATTCATTATTTTCTTATAAAACGGAACGAATTTTTCGGACGACCTAATATTTCAATTTTACTACAATACAATAACGACTTTACATCTCGAAAATTGTCACTATCACGCTACTGGTTTTTATATAGATATTATATATCAATGTGGATAAAATATGTAAATGCAAAATATATTCAAACTATGTAATAATATATTAAGTAAATATATTTTTGTTAATATTTCGAAATTTTTTATTCCTATTGTATCCTCTTATCATTATTGTATGAAAATCATAAGTATCACAATGGAAATTTTCAAGTTAACCACGACCGAGGAAAGCATGGCAGTGAGATCAAACGTTCAAGTCCTTCTCGCAGCTTTTTTTTCGTTTACCATGGTATTGTGTTTCATAAATTTTTAACACAATATGTTACGATCCATAGAGAATACTATTTGAGCGTTTCACGTTATTTGTACGAAGCAATTCGAAGGATTTGTGAAACGATAACTTGTAGAAATTGTACTACTATAACACATCAGCTCATGCGTCACTACTGACTCGGCAGTTTCTCGCAAAAAATAACATTTACAGTCACCATATTCACCTGATCGCTCCTTTGCGATTATTTGTTATTCTCTAGAATGCAAAAATAAAACAAAAATCGTTATGCGAACAATGCACTATAGAAGAAAGTGCTTTAAGAAGTGTGTTAATGACTGAGAGACACGCTGGCAAAATATATATTGTATTCTGTTGAGGTTGACTGATAGAAGAACGAGTGGATGAATTTGTAATAGAAAAATATATTGAAATAAATAAAGTTATAAGTATAAGTATAATGTATAAGTTTATGCTGATTCAGATCCTTACTCTCTTAGTGTTACACTACAATAGAATCGATAGAGAGCACGTTCATATGTTTATAACAAAAGGACATTACCAAGAAAGTTAACCTTATAGCTTTAGCTAAAGGCTACAAGGAACACAAATAGAAATCTACTTATTATTTCCTTTGTTCCTAGACCTTGTAACCCAAAACATAATGTATATTGAAGGGTATAGTAATATGGACCTCTCCTTATTTAGAATAGTTTTGTTTCACTAAATTCTATTTTCTGCATAATAGAGGTATCTAGATTATGGATATACATAAATAAAGATGTAGAGTTTTTCTGGAAGTAGTTACTTCAACATATTCAAAAGGAATAACTTAAATATAGACGAACAAATAAATATTTTCTCAAATAAGAAAAAAATTCAACAATCTTTTTGATCATGCCTCATATGAGGGGGAGGGGGGGGGAGAAAAAGAGGAAAGTAAAAAATGATATGCAGCTTGGTAGAGGTTCAGAAGAAAAGTCTGAGGAAATTGTGAAAGGAAAATGCCTAAGATAAAATGTGATGATTAAAAAACGTGTGGGGCATGAAACATGTTATATAAAATATACTTTATATATTCTATTTTGGTTCATATACGTATATAGTGTAAAAAATGTATCGGTAATACAAAACGAGTGTAGAATATAAGTACTAGTATTTAATCCGAGTTTCTGTAATATTGACAGTTTTGTATTTTTTTATTTTTAGATTTTTATATTTTCTATATCTTTGTACTTTTGTACTTTTAAACGTTTTCTATAACTCAATATTCAAGTAATAGTATAAAAAGAAGAATACGAAAAGTGTGGAATGGCAACGCATGTAACGGTACGCGAATGTTACGCGTGCGCAAGATAACCAGGAGAAGTTTTGCATAGGAATCGAGAGTTCGTTGGACAAAGAGAACGTTTTTTAGGAATACATTATGTTTATGTAAACTATATACCAAAGAATTAAAAAAAAATAAAATAAAATCGGGTAACTAATTACTTACCCGCAAAAAAAAGGGGGGGGGGGAAACATTCGCTAAACAAAATGGCGCGATCACCTCCGAAAGCAAGGTTGCAACGGTTGGCGCTAACAGTTGGGTTGCACGACACAAACAATTTCAAATTGCAGTTCAACCGTTAAACGTAACAAAGTCATGGTGATTTGCACTCTTTTCTATACGCAGGCGGCACGTTATAAATAGAGATCTCACTCCGCTAGTCAAATGTTTTTAATTATATCTTTAATACAACGCTTATCGCATCGAGCAGCATCATGGCCATTTGTAAACATTCATTGGTAAAAGCAAGCAGTACATCATTTAAATCCGTCATAATAAAAAGGAGAACGCATGATTACATGCATTTCGTAATAAAGATAATAAAAAAAAGGCTCACCATACCAACATAAGAGAAGATCTATAATGATTTATCTTACAGGAGAATAGGTTTAGTTGAATAACACGAAATCTATGCACAAGTTTCTGGGGATCCAAAGACTTTAACACTCTAAGAAATTAAAGCAAGTTAGATAAATGCATAGGTATTTCGAGCAAGTTAGATAAATAAATAGGTATTTTATTGCTTAATTTTCTTCGATTCTGTACATATTCCTAGGTATGTCGTGCATTAGTATTAGATAAAGAAGTACGAACCTATTCGCACAGTTAATAAAAATATAATTGTATTAAGAACATAAATTCCGTATATTTTAATATATATTACACGTTTATTTCTCTTATCTACGATCTAGATCTACGTTTAAATCGTCTAGATCTACGATCTCATCTATTTATCTGTTATACATATGATTTGATATATTTGGTATATCACAATAATATAGGTTAAATTGTATAAAACATATCTGTTTCATACGAGAATAACTTAAGCAAAATCTTTAGTTATATAAGCATATATAAAATATTTACCTTAAATAAATCAATGGTCGTTCAAATGTTACATTTTTCGTATTTGTACATTCTCTTTTATCAAAATTTAACAGATTAACTTTGTAATTCTTTGTTTAGCATTCATTACTAACTGATATATATCCACGTTGTATGCATCATTCAAGACGAAGCACATGTAACAATGTGTGAATCCACAAAACGACTGTGCGATGCCTCGTGTCGGTCAACCGTTATTATTTCGACTTGCCTACGTCAGTGTTCGTTGATTGGCTACAATTCAGCAGTACAACATATATAAAGATATAAACGTAGAATATTTGTACTTTAAGGTTGATTAAATAGATATGTAAGTACAATTTTAACAAGCCGTCTTAACAAGATCTTTATGCACACATCATACATTAAACATGATACATACAAAGTATGTATGTTCAGTGAAAAACAAAAGTGTTCATATAGTTGGAATGTAAAAATAGAAAGAGCGATATTTCCTTCACTATTCAAATATATGTAATTGTACGCCATAAGAGACATTTATATATATATATATATATATATATATATATATATATATATATATATATATATATATATATGTATATATATGTCGGAGATGAAAGGACATAGGGCCTCCCCGTTGGAATTCTTAGGAAAAGCCGCGACAATGAGCTTGGGTTCGAGGCGACAGATAAAACGCCGAGCGTAGCCGCGGCCACGGGATAAACACTTTGTCTAAACAGAGACTCTATCCTTCGGGCACGATCATTACCAGATGCTAACGCATCTCTACAGCTAGCTCGAAGATTCGCTTTAAATCATAGGATTTGGTTACCAAGGTCCTCCAAACGAACAGTCTTTATCCTAACAGTCCCCAAATCTATCACCCGCTACGGGAAGATACAGGAAATCTGCTTTTCCTCGCGAACAACGCTTCCCGTTACCAACTTTCTCTCAACGGCGGCTAGCATCCTTTTCTAACCACCAACATAGAGATTAACCAATTAACAGCAACGTCCATTTCCCTCACTTTCTGGACGAGGGTTGTCCTCGACGAATCCGATGATCTCGTGCCCTGAGACACACCCCATCATAGTTTACCTCTGCAGCATCACGATGACGGAGAGACACATTCTTGTATGATCTCGTACGCGAGTGGAACGGCGTCTTTGCGATCAGTGGAAAATTTCACGTTTTAGTACAGAGTCTGACTTAGACTTTTGAAGAGGGTATATTCGTTGTCCCGTTGACCGCGGATTCGTTATTGAACTTAGGATCATTGTCATTAGTATCTCGAGTATCTAGTTACCACGGCTATCATACTTGTCAAATACTATAATGATCATATCCGTACGAGTAGATACCTTCTCTATTACGTAATCACGATGGCTAATTCCAGAGAATATTCATTACACGCCTCTAACCTTAATCATAATGTTAACCCGACATATATATAAAATAGAATAAAACACATGATCATAGGGAGTTCGTACTTTGTATCGCCCATTTTTCACATATACATATATAGTGCGCATATATTTTTAATTTCTTCAATTTAAGGAAAATTTACACGAATCGTTTTGTACGTTTTCAATCGTTGATTAGAACGGGATCGAAGCAAACAAAAATGTACTGAAATAAATACTAATTCCTTAATAATAATTACAAGCCAAATTATTATGTATTTAATAAAGAAAAATGAAGAACAGATAATCGGTAAAAGATTGTTTTCTCATTCGGCATTTCCAAACATTCTTACACGTGTATATATATATATTTGGTAACTGATAAACGACGTCATCCGTTAACGTACCGAGCATTACGGACGTAGCGCGATTCTTCTAGAAAACATTTTTCTATTATTATTGTTGTTGTTGTTGTTGTTGTTATTATTCTTATATCATTATAATCGTCTATATCATTGCTGTTGTTGGTCCTTTTGGTTTAATCATCATCGTGGCACGTTTCAAAGTATAATCCCAACCTCTCCAACGGAACCATACGATACCTTTTATTAAATAACAGAAAGGAAGAATCGTCTTTTGTCGTTAAACGGATAATACGAAACATGAATGGGCTGATTGTACATGACGACATTATTTTGTAAGCAACCATACCTTGTCGAGCGGTTAAATCCTGAGGATCGTTTAAATAAAGACCGTTTAATCCTCGTCCGCACGATTTCCACCACCATCCGCCTTTTAGCATGGAAGCGCAGTTCAACGATGACCTATCGTTGTCCCTGTGTGAAATGAAATATCGTCTCGAACGAATAGTTGACTCTTATTACGATTAATCTATCCGATATTATCCGTTCTTGATTGCTTTTTACTCTATGCTTTCACATAACCGAAATTGTCATTTCATACAATTTAGTAAATGAAAAAGTAACGTGTTACCTGTTGTACGTGGAAAACGGACTATTGTTCGAACCGTACCATGGATCGTTTAACGAGTCACCGGCATTTCCGTCGTAACCGTCAATCTCCAATTTATAATATTCTCCTTCTGAATAGATTTTGAAGTGAGAGTACTGTGCATACCTAAACGAAAGTACATACATATATAATTTTTGTCTGCGCATGGATATACGAATGTTTCGAAATGTTCTATATCTTAAACATACAGAGAAAATCGTCTTTGAAATCCTTTCCGATCTATTCTACACAAACATTAAAACGTCCGAACTTTGCAGTCAAAATCAGTTGCAATTGTAATTTTGATATATCTTACCTTTTGTTACCTTCGAAATCTTCGAGTTCCACTCGAAGCATGTAATCTTCGTTGTTAGTTAACATGTATATGTTTTCGTTGCCAAGCCAAAACTCTCGTGCAGGATCACCAAAACCGTTTTTATAATCAGCCCAGTCACGATTGAAATTTTCTCTTGGCTCGCCGAAATCGTCTCTTCTTTGGATAACCTAGGAAAACGTGGAAATTCTTCTTCGAATTACGAGATAAAAAAAAGTAGGAAGATTAAATATCTTTTACAAACGAACGCAGTTGTTTATTGTACGCACAGTCATTCTTTTTCTGTAACGTCCTAAGAGTATAAAGCTATCAACGACTAGATTCTACATTGCGAAATATATTTCTTTGGAAAAAAAAAAAAAAAAAAAAAAAATCCCGTTCTATCACACCAGTTCTATCACACCAGGTCTATCACACCAGTTCTATCACACCAGGTCTATCACACCAGTTCTATTACACCAGTTCCATCTCGATGCATGATGCATACGCGCGCGCGCGCGTGTGTGTGTATTATAGTATTTGGACGAATCTCTGTTTTACCGTCCAACCTCCTTCGGCGATATCCTGCTCGCAATAAACCTTGAGAAACCAATAAGTTGTTCCACGAATTTGAAGATAATAGACACCGCTATCTCTCATGCCAGCATTTAACAAATCAACACATGAATAGCCCTGTAACGTTAAACAAGATATACATGTATTATCGTGTTTGTAAGCATTGATAACATGAAATAACGTTTTCTTTTTCTTGCGTAGATTTTTCATTCTGTTTCATATTACGTACATAGATTAGTATTTTCCTCTCTACCTATAATATTGTTATACATATTTAATTTTTCAATTATACAATCGTATTGTAAAAACTACTTTTCTTTCTTTCTTCTTATTTGTTCTGGAAATATGGTATAGATTTTCAAAATTCTCATAAAGGAAGGATTATATAAAAGTTTCACCGACAGACACTTTTTACGAGCCGTATTAGATTGTTTCAAAGTTGATGGTTGGTTGTACGTGATGATGCATATGTGTGCATTATAGTGACTTTGCGAGTTATTTACAGTTTGACGAGACGAGTAATTACGAGCAACTTTAAAATGACCGTTTAAACGAAACATTCAGAATGTTAATCGACGTATTATTTTCAAATCTGAACATTTCTTTGTGCTATAGCACATACGATATGTACGTGAACGAAGGTGGGCATATATGTGTGCATGTCGTGTACTCTATAAGTGATATATAACTATACTGTGTATGCACAGTAAAATGCATATGTTTAGGATTCCTTTTTTCTCTCTGTATCCCCTTCCGCCTCCCCGCTCTCCCTATACACAATCCCTCCTCTTCCGTAGTAATTGCGCCACCCCTTATCTACACATTCTTCACATAGAAATACAGCAGCGTTGTTGTTACGTTTACTATCTCATGTTCTTCCGTTTCATCGCGTTCGTTCTCGCTTATTTGCTTACAGGGTCTTACAAGGTAACTAAACTATAGAAAAGAGAGAGGAAGAAAGAAAAAGATACGTTTGCATAAAAGTCATGCAAAGTATATCGATTATTCCACTTTTGTTGGTTAAAAACCAAAGGAGAAATTAGAAAAATATAAAATACTATATAAAAACTGTTTCTAATAGGTTTGAACGGTGCCGATTACCTGTGGCGTTAATTGGTACGGATTGAGAATGTTTTTGTTGTTTATTACCTTAACATCTTTGTAATTAAGGAACGCATCGGTGGTAAATGTCGAATTTGCTGGACTTGGTTTGTTTTTGACACTTGGAAATATAACACCACGATTTTTAGACGATGATCGCTGCGAACTCGGGGATAATGGAGGGCCTATTGAAGGACTGGCTGTCAAGTTGGAGAAATTAGTGGAACCAGCTATATTGCTTGAATTAATGAAATTATTGATCGATACGGCGTTCGACGAGGTCGAGGAAGACATGGACATCGACACGGACGAAACGATGGTAGTCGGATTGACCGGTGAAACGGTTGTTTCAACTGCAATGTCATCAGAGAGTCCAACGTATCTGTGAATCGAAAGAAATTCGTTCTACATGAAACATATTAATTATATAGCAGTGTAATATTGGTGTTTGGTTAGTTGGATATAGTATATTGTTGTTACCAATTTCTACATATTTATTTATTTATTTATTTATTTATTTACTAATATTCTTTTACATCGTCCTTTCACACATCATATACCTACGTATAATAATATATTTGAATATTTACTAACAACAGATGCAATCAACTCGAAATACGATTCTTTCACATTACACGAGACAAAATATTTCTTTTCATCAAACGGAAATAAGCAAATAGATAAAGGTGGAAATACGTATGTACATGGTCTGTTATTATTAGAGAGAAAAGATTGTTTCTCGAAAAATGGTATTAAACTGACAACGTCGTAAATGCCTTCGGTTTTTTTATTATTTCGTAACATGGTGTATGATGATAAAAGCAAAGGAATAAAATATCAAAGAAGGAAAACTAACCTATTGGAGTCGTATTCGACAAGGCGATCGATCGTGGGATCCAGTAGCAATTCCGCAGGTATTGGACGCTGAGCAAGACTAGCTACGTCGTCCTCCTGCTTTCGAAGTCTATTCTCCACTCCTTCCAAATTTTCGATAATCTTATTCGTTTTCGATCTTAAATCCGCATGAATTTCACTGATCGCTCTTTCCTGTCTTTGCGTTTGTGTAAGTAATTCATCGGATTTCGGCAAGAGATCGTCCACGGAACTTTTCGTGCCAACCTGTCGAAAAAAATGTACATACCTATCTATATGGACGTCTATATGCCGTCAAGTGGACATGTAAAACGGTGCATGCGGTCATATAACGCGATTAACACGGCCGGTAAACAGTGAAATTAATAATTTAGCCACATCTTCTCAGCTTACCACGACGTTCCAAACTTCATCCATTTTCTCCGATACGGTCAACATTGGATATATTTGTTCGACGAGTCGATCGATTTTACTCTGCCTTGGTGGTGGCGGCTCGGTGGTTGTCGTTGTTGTTGTTGTTGTTGTTGTTGTTGTAACGTTGAACGCTGGTCGACCGTTCGTACTTCCTCTCACTAATATCGCATCGTGCACGTCACTCATCATGTTGTAAATAGTTCCCAAACGATCGGAAACCAAGTTTACGTGAAACTGCAACTTTCTGTCCATATTGTTGGTCGCTTGCTTTAAATTTTCTATCTCGATCGTAATGTGATTTATTACTTCGTTACTCATCGCTTTAGTAATTTCGATTACGCTCATACTGACTGGCTTTTTTTCGCTGGCTTCGGCATTTATGTCGTCATTTTGTAACAAGTTATTATCCAATTGATGTTTCAAATCGATCAATTTATTATCTATATCCGATACCTTTTGATCAAGTGACAATAATTTTTCACCAACAGTGAAATCGGATGATGGATTTTCTCGCTTCTGTTGGATTGCTTGTAATTTCGAACCTGTTTTGCCAAATAAATGCCAATTTATACGATAAACTTCAACAGCGAACGGCAAACGTAGAAAGAAAAGAAGAAAGAAGCATCAGCAAAAAGATAAAAGTATGGAAAAGAGACGAAGAGAACGAAAAAAAAGGGGAGGGTGGGTGGGGGGGGGGGGGGAATACAGGGAAAGCAGGCTTGTATACGTGTGTACATATGTAGGTATATGTATGCATACCTATAAAATACACGTAAATACAATTGTTAAGTAAACGATATAGATAAAAGAAAACCGGCTGTAAATGTAATATAATTCAAACGACAATTTGTGGTTGCGATCCATGTTCGTTCTAACCGATTCGATCAGTCCAATATTTTTCTTTTTTCTTTTTCTTTTCTCTTCTTTTTTTTTCTTTTTTTTTTTTTTTTTTCTTCTTCTATAGATACGTCTGTTAACGAATTTCTGTTTTTACGTAACAGCATTTCATGTACATACATACATACGTACCGCTTCTGATTTCACTGTCGTTTTTAGCATCGCTCCTTTTTATCGAGTATGCAGATTCGGTCGAAGAAAATTCAATTTGATGAGAATTGAAAAGTTTTAGATCTAATGTTCGTAGCTTTGTGATAACTGCATCGGTTTTATCGATATTATCATTCACGCGGGAATCCAAAGCTTCCACTCTTCTCATCAAGTGTTCCACCGCTTTGTCCAAATTTTCAATGCGTTGTAATTTTGATTCCAAAGTCGAAACTATAACCTCGAAAACGTTAAAGAGGTATTGCTCTCTGAAAAAAGAAAGTACCGAAAAGTATTACGATCAAAGAATGAAATTCGTCTTAATTTCAATTAAGAAATTTTCATTTCACTCGAGTAATGAAAAAGTGAGAATTCATCAAGGTGACGAGGAAAACATCGAATGTTCATTCATTGATTCGTTACATCTTAACAATTATTTATCTCGACAATTAATAGAAATTTCAAAATATGAACAAATTATCTAATTTGATTAATATTAGTTACTACGAAAAGCTATAAAATTAATTCATCTTCTGTAAATAAATTAAACGATACTGATAATCGATACATCATTGCTATAAATGAAGAAAATGTTGCTCTATCTTATATAAAATAGTATCGGATCTAAGATAAAGCTGAATCTGAAACAACTTGCACAGATGTATCCTTTCTCTCGTTACGATGTAAACTGTAATTTTACGCAATCCACAGGTAGGTCAACGGTCGTACTTTCCATGGTTATTACGGTCCTTTCGAATCTTACAAATCTGTAAACTTTATAGTGTAATGCCTAAATTTGTGGAATTTGTATGCATGTAAAATATAACGGCATTGTTGTCATTGCTTTTTCCGCATGTACACGATTACTGAACGATAATTAACATACTTAAATAATTAACATACATATACGTTATTAAGAATTACAAAAAATTTCGTAAATTTTATCATTTATTCTCTTTTCGTAACGCACACACGATATTCGTATTCATATTCGTGTGTGTATTTCCTGGTTCACTATTCGTCGAATAAGAATGTAATTTATAATAATAATAATAATTATATATAAATATAATATGTAACATGCAACGATTATAGAATGTAGAATTATAGTAAAATATATATAGAAAGAAAATTGGCACGATACTATGACTCGCAAATATTTGCTCACTCGCTATTACTAAATACACCTTGTAAGAAGAGTAGGAAAATATCACAAATTAATAAACATAATTATTCGAACGAGGAGATCTACCTTAGCAGTTTCAATGATTTTCAAATATATTATTGTCAGGATCATGATTTTGAACAATTTTTCCCTATGTATGTTTCGAGCCCTGCTCGACTGTAGCTCTCGAGATGTGTACATATTCGCAAAAATATCTTTGCTACCTTTTATCTTGGTATCGGTTAGGTTGCTGGCAGCTTTATGTACCGGGCATGATGATATTACCTATACGTATGTATGCGAGTTTGTGGCTCTCGTATATATAAAGCCAAACTTGTACTGTTTCGCATTGGAGGATCGCTGGATAGATGATTCCTCCACAGTGAAAGTGAACTACGAAAACCGGAGAGTATTTACACCAGTTCACTGGCGGATGAATACTCCGGATGAACGCTAAGATATTCTTGGCGACTGAAATAATGAATTGTTTAAATAATACATTAGATTCTGTTACTTTTTCGCTAATATTTCTTCCAAGTATTTTCATGTGAAAATTACAGTAGTTTAAGTTGACGTTGTACACCTATGCTTAAAATACGGATAAATTGATATTTTGTTCCTTTTTTTCTTTAAATCTTGATTGATGTACATCTACAATTATTATTGAAATTACACATTGCACATAAGAGCAATCGGCCGAGACCCTGTAGCCTTGTAATTGAAACGCTCGCTCGTTGCAAGTTTGATAGTCCTACGTGCTATAATGAAATTATTCCTACGTAAAAATGAATTAAAAAATTAATGACAAGTGATTAATAAGAATTATTAGTAAGGAATACTTTTTAAATCCTATTTAACTTATTTGATATAATGAGACGAAACCTTTCATAATCATAAGAATATAATATAATGAACAGAGGACAATCTGCCATATTTTTATACATTTTTATACATTCCTATGCACAGTTGCAAACGTCACAACAAAGTTTGTGAATTTAACTTATGTTTACTTTATCGTTTCCGATAATAAAAATACTTTACGATACTTATCAGTTTCATTCAGGCAAAGTTAATCTTATTTTTACGATATAAAAGGTTGAGTTCTCTCTTTTAATTCTTTAGAATTACGATATTACAGTCATTAATGCCAGATTCATCGAGGAGCAATAAAACATAGAATCCTTAAAGGTCACATCCATCGAACATCCAGTTGTTAGAAATAGCGATGGACTTTATGTAAAATTTTTGATCGAGAGACCTTTACAAACACGACAACACTGCTGCTGTAATGCGACATGCTCGACGTACCGTCGACTGATTGTTTGAAAAATGGTTCACAATTCGATCAACTGTATAGGCAGCTGAGGTTAGTATTGCTTAAATGCGATCGATGGTCGATTATGTCCACTGTAGCGGTTACGATTGGCTGAATGAGAAATAAATATTTACACAAGTACGTATTTGCTGCTGACGAGATTTTATTGTATTAATTTCTACTTCGTTGCAGCTATTGCCGATTCATCATCTACAAGTATAGTACGTACGTATGATTATAGAAATTATAATAATATACAGATCTCGTGTTCCTAAGCCCAAAATCCTTCTCTTTACTTTCCTTCTTAATTATCAAATTGTCAGATTAATATTTTATATTTTAGCTATACGTAAATGAAGTTGTCTATTATAAAATTCTATCATCTCAAACGTATCGCCTAATGTTAATCCCTGATATTTCTGTTGTTTCAATTATTATGCCGACATCGTTATAATCGTTATACAATGTTACCTTAAATAATGATAAGACTTTGTTCTTTCACGAATGCTCCTCTTAAATAAGTCTCAATAAGAATAATTGATACCATAAGCGTAATTATTATAGATATCTGTCCCTCGGTTCATAGAAAACAGAAAATGCTGTTATTCTTTCAAATACAATTGTATCGTATAAGGTCCATGACGTTGCAAAAAAAAAAAAAAGAAAGAAAAGGTTACAATATAAACATACATGATAGAACACAGGTTTTAATTTAATTTATTAAGCTATAACTGTATAATTGTTTTACTTGATCCACATTTTTAACCAGCTTATAACGAAAATGGGCATGAATGTTATCGAAATTACTCTAGTGTAAAAGTACTCTGCAGCGACACCAACGGACAAAAACTAACAACGACTATTGAAAGGTGGAAGCGGAATTACAACGAGCGCTTAGGTACAACGGACGACATTCCACAACTGATCGCTTCCGTAAGATTGAAAAAGAAAGGTAACAAATTACGAGACGAATACCATGATGATTCTAGCGGAACGACTAACGGTAGTGGATGTAACACGTGTATACATATATGTATAACCCTGTCTATGTATCCTGACATTTACAAATTTCCTATTACGTTGTACTGCAAACCTTCGTGTTATTCTTGGGCAATAGAAGCAATATTTATTAAGAACTAATATCGATAAAGTTGTTATGCGTAAAGGTAAGCAAGCGTAAACGTACATATACGAGTGTTGCGAAGGTATCATCAAACTTCTAATGATTTTGTCTCTCGCCTTTTTTCACGTTGCAATCTACTTATGCTTAGTTTTAGTAGAGTCTGACATTGATATACCTACTTCCCGATTGGTATCGATCGCTTAAGATGGATAATCATGGAGACAGTGCGATACAGGCTTACAAATAAAATGTTTACAGTGAAACTGTTAAAAACTTACAGTTCTAGAAAACTTGATTTAGGTGATTTTTGAATATGTTTAATTTTCTTGTAAGGACTCAACATTTTCAACAACTTTTTTCTATACATGTAAGAGTCTGTGGGCCATAGTTTCCCAGATATTCCGAGCAAAATACTATCGATACCATTACAGTGAGTAGTACTGCTGCTTGTAATAATTGTATGTTCGTGACAGCATATGCGCCCGTATTAGTTTCTAACGACCAGATAGAATGACCTAACCGAAACCTGACGCTTATTCTCTGTTTATTCTGTCTACCATATGATGTATACGAACGAAGGTGGGTCGAGACAGGGATACAGCTCCGTGGCCCAACTGCACATGGGAGGTTTTAAGAAATGTCTGTCTGTCTGTCTGTCTTACAATTCAATTAAAACAGGTATTTTTCTTGCAACCTCGAATACGCAATTGTGCATGGAACCTTTAAACTCACCTAAGACTCTTGTTTATAAACAGAAAATACCTGACACATATGCTACTACGGGCGGACAACGGGCTACAAGACAGTTTTTTTACGAATATCTCCGAAAACAAAATCAAGCTGGAGTAATATATATTAAAGTTTTCCAAAATGTTGATTTCTACCACACATTCGAAAATCATCGAAATTGGTAGGATGAGCTTCTCTATAAATAATTACAAAAATTCTTTTACGCTTGCATATAGGTGTCAACAAGATAACATACAAGCTCGGATTTAATAAACCGATTCTGAAATAAGTCCATATTTCTTTATCGCAAATTAAAAATGTCCCGTTTCCGTGTCAAGTTGACAAACCGATTATGCGAAAATCAAGAAACCGGTCGATTCGAAATTTGGTACTTCATTTCGACATAACTAGAGACATAACTTACTTATCTCAAAGAGCCTTGATACTGCACGACAACTGTAACTAAAGTTATAATAATGAACTTTTATATTTATGAAAAATATACTTTTTCCCACATTTTACTAATTTACAATCTAAAAATTGGGCTTATCGTAACGCAAGGAGTCTCATTTTACAGATAATTTTATTAACTCACAACTTTCTACTGAAACTTTTTCATGTACAACAAATAGCGTTTAAGGTATAAAACGATATGTGGAAAAAGGTTGTGTTTCTTTTTTTCTTTTTTTTTTCGTTTAATCCGTATCTCTTTTATAAAACATCGGAGGAAAATAGTTTAAAAGTCGCTTTATATAATATGCAAAAATATTTTTACTATCAATTTGTTCCTGAAAAGATATTAATTCGAATGGACTAGAAGGAAAACGCTAGTGTATATGCCAACTAATACATTAGAGAGAATATATGGTTTCTCGTATTTGTTGTCTTATATATATATACTCGTATATACATACACATATAAATCTTACGCATGAAAAAGAGAATAATGCGCGCGCGAAGGGAGTTGTTGAGTTTTTCTCATTGACTGTTCATACTATTTTAAATATTGTATTATATTATGCAATTTAAGCTTGATTATCGAAATTCTATTAATCTTATGTGCCAAAAGTTATTTGAGCTAGACAAAAACCAAACTGATCAACTTATTCAAGTTAATTAAGATTAGTGATTTGTTTTTGAGAAATAAAACGTCGTAGTGCTAAAACAAAACAATTTTCTAGAGAACGGAGATAATCTCGGTGTAGCTTTTGCCTCCCAGTTTAATTAAACGATTAATTAATTTTTCGTTATGGTTTATGCAGTGTCGTTAGAAGAATGTGTATCAAATACAAGAATTAACAGACTCGTTATTGTTGACAAGTTCTTGGCGATAAATGAAATAGTAATTAAATAAAAGAAAAGCTAGTTTGGCTAATATGTAATAGGCACATAAGTGGAAAGCGAGATGAGAAGGCAACCAGTATGTAATTTCTAGAAAGAAAACAAAGTTTACAATTAACGATCCGATAAAATTCATAAAATTCTATTACATAAGTGACAAAATATTCTTTAGCAATTCCGCTACTATTATTAAGAACCAAACACCTTTCGCGTTGTTCTGCGAAGTTACATAAGGGAAAGTCTAGCATGAACCCCAATAGAACGACAACACAAGGCGAGACAACACGACGACGACGAGGGATTTATAGTTGTATACTGCAGATTGTAGATGTATGCTGCTACACGCTGCACGAATTGAGAGGATGGAAAGAGAAAGCGAAAGAAAAAGGCGAGTATAAACCTGTTTCAGTACAATAACGGAAATTCTTGGTTCAATTTCTTACGATTAAAGTCGTCGAATCAAAGCATTAAGCTTAAACCAATTTTATTTGAATCGGCCTTACTTTTATTACCACATTCGTTGTAAACAAATAACTCGTTTTCATTTTTCTAATATTAAATCGTACAAATTTGCTATACAAACGGGCAAATCACAATTAAATTGTACTTATTTCGGAATAACAAATTCCAGAAGAATTATTCGATTTTTTAACTTTTCACTGCGCACGAAACACAGGAAAGCAGTAAGGACTGACTGTCCGTTGGTCAACTACGATTAAGTGAATATGTACACACACGCGCGCGAACACATATGTTGTTATACACTATATGCTATTCACAAAATTAAACAAGGAAAAGAAATTAGTCTTCTCGAATATTTATCATCGATCAATCTATCGAATGAACGTAAGTGATACAATGCCTGTCACCTTACTCTATTTTCAACTTTCGATCTTTACAAAAAACAATCTTAATTAATATACTTTACTGTTTTTTATGCCAACTTACCTATTTCGTTGAGAATTGCGGCTAGGTATTGGTATCGTGTTTCCAGTGACGTTGCCTCCATTGTTACTAACGTTACGGGTATTACGTTCATCGGCAGAGGTCCTGGGTAGTCTAGGACTTCCAGCAAACACGATACCCAATAAACATGTGGCAAGTACTACAGCTTCTCTCATGATCGAACAATCGAAGAGAATGAAAGGAATATGAAAGATATGGGAGTGAATGGATATTTAACGGCAATGTCAATGGCGAGGAAATATAAAAGGGAAAGGAGAAATAAAAGAAAAAGAAAAGAAATAGAAGAAGCAGAAGAAGAAGAAGAAACAGAAGAAAAAGAAAGAGAGAACGGCAGAAATAAAGAACGGAACGAAGAAAAATACGCGATTTTAAAAATTCACGTACCCACGGCACTCCCGACGAAGATCACTTAATGTTCGGTTAGTTGTTCGCATGCAAGTTCTTCTTCTTCTTCTTTTTTTTAAGCCGAACATCCATTCATTCTCAACGCTTATATATATATATATATATGTACAAAGCAATAAGTAAATTCACCAACGATAATGTTTCTAAGTTGAAAATATATACGCGAGAATGTAAAAATGTTATTTTCGACTGGAACAAAATCAATTTGATCGAAGCACAAATCACGAAACACTCGGCAAAGAAAACACAACTATTACAAGTTACAACAAACACGAAAAGATTTTTCTTTCGCCATTACCAATTTTAAATTGTTTCATAACAATTCCTTATCATAACGAATGTTCAGAGTAATCACAACCGAGTTTATTCCCGATTCTCTTCGATATAACACTTTGATCACCGTATACGCACCAAGATAAGATCAGATGATAAACTTAAGTCAATCCTATACTTTTCTCATTTTTCTCTTTGTAGCAAAATCATTACTTGTTCTGTTGGTTTCGCTCTACTTTTAATATTCGTTCGCCTTGATCGAACTATACATGACCGTTGTCATTACGAACATTGACATTCCCTTGATGAAGACACACACACACACACACACACACACACACACACACACACACACACACGGTAAATGAGTAATTAGTATAATCAATATCTCATTTCTGTACACTGACGGATAGAGATTTTCCGAGAGAAGTGGACAAAAAAGTTAAATAAACGTATTAAAAATGAAACAAAATGTATATGTCGGCGTGCGCGGTATACTATGTCTCTTAGAAGCGACTTAAAAAAGAAAGACAAAAAACCGTGTCAAATTGTTGTATTTATACATGCGCAACTGTTCCACAGACAAAATCAGAACCATTGATTACGCGCACTTCGCACCAAATGTTGTGTATGACACCTGTTCCCTTTTCTTCCAAGTTCGATGATCTATCCGTTCTTTCTAGATATATAAGTTCGATATGGATTGAAACATAGACAAACTCTATGTCATATACGATTGTGCATCACCCTTCCTTATTCTTATGTTTTTCACTTTATTGTTCGTACGTTTCCTGAAATAACGAGCAAAATACACAACAGTAATACGCAATTATGCGCACCGTATTTTAAATTCGATACAAACAACCAGACTGCCGACACCATAAAGCACCAACAAGTTCCCGATCGCCGCTGAACAGTAAGAGTTACTTTCACGTACATACGTGTCCGCTTTGAAAGAGTGCTTGTACCTCTCCCCACTGATCTACCGACCATTCTGTGCTCTTTTTCCGTCCTTTCCTTCTGTAAGGCTATGATCCGATCTGAAACGGTTCGATCCGTTTGAATTCGTACTGTTCCGTTTCGTTGCAACTTCTTCTTCCCCTTCCTTTGCGTTGCCCTTCTCTTTCTCACCCTACCTACCACTCTACCCCTTCTTGACTGATGTCGTTGCCAGCGTCATCAGGAGAAGTTCCTATCGCAGGAACAAGATGACGTCACTTATAAAACGAAGGCACACATGTATGTGACCATACGCGAATACGACTGTCAGTCCCCATCATTGTCCCTTCATTGCCCCTTCGCTTATTTGAGTACATCTATAGTACGAATTATTCCGTCATTGTATAATACTACTACTACTACATACACCATAAATACTGTTTTAATCCTTACTGCTGCCGTTCTTCATGCTTCCAAACTTTCAACAGTTCCAACAGCCATTTTACTCCTACTTTTGACTTTCTGACAATATCGATTACAGTTGATTAAGAAATAAACAGGAATAAACCAAACATTACCTGCGTATGATATATCAATTTGTAAATACATATCTATATCGCATCGATATCTTGTCGAATGACTGATGAAACCTAATATTTAATATATTTGCATCTAACGTATTGATAGCTTTTATTTTTTTCGCAATGATTATAAATCATCTTTTTATAAATCATTAGTTATCTTTTAATTAAAATGTGTTAGAACGTAGTTGGAACGAGGATTAAAATTACATAACTTAAACGCAAAATGAAGATCAAGGAAACAATTATTATTAAGGTAAGCTAATTCAAAGGTGAAAATTGCTTTTAAATAAGATAAATGTTGTCAGTTATTTATGGCTGAGCTTTTATCTCGTATCTATACTCTTCGTGTGAGATTACAAACAAATCAAAACATTATTTTCCGAATCTAAGAGAACTTGTGTGGAATATTTCGAGAATGTTATGATCTTACTTTCTAAGAGAACGTGTCAGACTTTTCACCTTGATCGAGACGTCGATACAATTGTTGATCAAGAAACGAGAACAGGCATACTTGGTATTACTGTGAAATGTGCATTCCATGATTATCAGGGCGCATCGATGTGAAATATGCATTAAAATTCCAACGACAACGATGAGAATGAAGAAGTGAAAAAGATTAAATAACGAATCTAATTGAAATCGAAAAAAAAGAATGCAATATAATAATTCGGTAAATGCGATAAAGGAAAAAGTAACAAGATACGATCAAAAAGAAGACGTACAAGAAAAATAGTACACCGACAGACTGACAATGAGATCGATCGTAGTATAAAAATGAAGAGAGGAAAAAAGCAGAGAGGAAAGGGAAGAGTACATTATAAATTCAAGTATACATAGGTATCGCCACATATGTATGTATGTAGATCGGTAAAATTGTTTCGTTTATCGACACAAATTAACCGGAATGTTTCGTCACGGACTGAATGCAGGATAGAGCTGACACCTGTCGTTGCTTTTACGTGTTCCATGTTTGGGAGCCCATGTGACCTGTGAGGCGTGATATATTACCTGTGTTAGGGCAATATAACAATCAGATCGATCAATGTATAAGCGCTTAAGTACGCTTGCCCAATGTAATAGGAAATACTCTGATTTTTTTGGAGTTGATATTCACGGAATTTGTGAGACACGAAGTCCCATATAATTATATTACGTCTACCCTGTACTTAATCGATGCTTTTACAATCTAATACATATCGCGCAGTGCATGAAATATGAAACCTACGTATAAATAATATATGTAAGAAAACATTCACAGTTCATATTTCATTTAATAATTCTAATGAGCATTCATAATCGTACATACATACAATAAGAAAACAGAGTAAACATCTATAGAAATAGAAACAAGATTGGGATTTCATTTATTATGTCACTGTAACTGTAACTGTACTCTGTACGTTCAGTATAGTATTTCAAATATACAAAATAATGACAATTTATCTTCCAACTAAATGGAGCATCACGATATATAATGCCTCGAATACGATCTACTAATGTAATGCCTTCTTCTCAATAATAAGGTCTTCGAGGATTGTTCTAAAAATAAAAGGAAGAAGAATAAACATTTGATTAGTGGTTAAGTACAGTCTGTCACACAAGAGCGTGTCTGCGATATCTGCGAAACCTGACACCTAATCAGAATGAGATAAAAAGAATGTAAACAAACGAAAACTTCTCTAATACGCGTTGCTGAATACCTTTCAGTTTCATTTGAAACAGTGAAAGGAACAGAGCTTTTTAATATGAGTGCCGCGTACGCGAAACGTCGAAAATCGTCTGGCATGGGCGAATGAAAACAGAGATCGTGATTGGAGTAATATAATATTCACTGATGAATCTTCGTTTTGGGCATGGTGTCCTATTAGGCAAGCTGAGAGGAAGACGTATCACAAAAATAAGAACACTTGTACATCACATTCGAAAGATATGGAGGTCGTTACCAGAATCCTACGCTCAAAAATTAGTCGAGAGTATGCCGAAACGATGTCAAGCTATAATCGCTAATGGAGGAGATTGGACACCCTACTGTAATAGCGTATTAGTGTTTTAGATGTAGATTCAATTCATATAAATTTTTTTACAAATATATAAATATTTACAGAAATATCGCAGACACGCTCTTGTGTGACAGACTGTATATGAAACATAACTTTGGTATTTCAAAGTTTTTTAAATGTTTGACAAAATTACCAAAGGATTAGGCCTAAATCTGTAGGCAAGCATCATCCTCTTTCTGTAGGCATCGAATTCATCGTCATCCCTGGATACACCATCTGGTCTTTCGGAACCTAAACCAGCACTGTCGAATCTATTGGTTGCTCTATAGAAAAATGAGAAATGTCGGTACAACATCGAAGATATTGGTAGTAATAAATAATGTAGGAAATGGTCACAGATAGATCAAATAACATGCTAAGGAAATTCAATAATACGGTAAACTTCTGTCAAAGAAATAATTCACATGTATTATATGTTTATATGTGAAATCAACGCGAATATAGTAAGTATAATCAGTCAGGAACTACTTACTTATTAATAGGTTCGATGCGACCATTGCCTTCGCTACCTAACCCTTGTCCTTCGCTCCAACCAAGTTTTTGTAGCATCTGAAATCCTAAAGAATTGCAAACTTCGTTAATTTGGTTGTTAAACATAACTTACTGACAAAAAGATACATATATATTTTAATATATGTAAGTACATGCACGCGCAAAGAAAGGCAGGCTGCGTACCGATGTTATCTTCTTTTAGTTTGTACTCCTTGTAATCGCTAAGATCTGGTTCCTTCCCTTGCTTAACTGCGTTATATTGTTCCATAAATTTTTTAAGTTCATCTGGCGGCAAGAAATCACCAATATGATGCTTTCCTTCTGCTTGGGCCGTCAATTCTTCAGCCCACATTTGAGTAGCCTCCATTTCGGCAGATCTGAGTTTGTGTTCCCAAGTACCACCTTCCGTCTCTTCGTCACTGTCGTATTCGTATTTGTGCTTACCCTGTGCTTCTAAACGTCTTACTTCTTCTCTTTTTCTTAATAAGTTTTGGTAGAGAAGATTTATCTGAATGAAAGTTAGAATAAACGGTGAGTGAGTTGGCAGAAATTACATATAGTTGAATTAACAAGGTACTGAGCTCGATCTTAATCTTAAATTTTAAATGAACACTTGAAAGAAAACAATTTTAAAATAAACAATCTTGTCACCTTGTAATGATCTTCGGCTTTTTTCCATTGCTCTTCAGTGAGATCTAACGTACCAAAAGTTTGCCGAGCATATTGTATCAATGCTGGATCGTTTCTTGATATTTTAGTTAACATAGGGTTTTTTGTTTCCGTACGTTGCACTTTTGATGATGGAATTATAACAGCCGGTTGTCCAATTTGTCCAGGAATCGCGATACCTGGCTGTGAAAAGCCACTACTACTTTGCTGTTTATTATGGCTGGTTAACGTGTTCATTTCTGCTACAGGCACCTTATTATCTGGATCACCCCATCGGCTACGTCTTTTTCGTTTACGTTCTTCCTTGTTGTCTTCCTTTGATCGATCTGTAGAATTGTTATCGCTCTCTCTCTCTCGTTTCCTTTCTGTTTAATGTGCAAATAATTATAATCGATAATGATAGAAGAAGACTCGATGCAAAAATAAATATGCATTATATATACCTTGGGGTGAAACATGCTTGTTAGAAGTAGGACCTTGATCGCTATCGTCATTATCGCTGAGAGCTTCTTCCGGACAATAGAGTTCCGCGCCGGTGTTTCTATTTTCCTTAACGGATTTTTCGGCGCGAAATTTTGCCACCAATCCCCTGTACTGCATATAGGCTGCACTTTGCTTTTGGTGCAGAAACCTTGATTAAAACAAAACTTAAAACTTCTGACGAGTAACATAGTCTCCTAAATTAAATTCCTTTAGTTTAAAAGAGACACAATAAAGAGAGAAAAAAAAAAGAAAGAAAAAAAGAAAGAAAAAAGAATAAGAAGAAAGAATAGAAAATAACAGGTATTTTATAAGAAAACAAATCGTACATTCGTACGTTCGTCCAATATGTCACGTCTTTGATTCGACAATTACATTGAATAATTTAGGTATTGTTTTTATTTTATAAACTAATTAAGGGAACATACTCTAGCGTATGTTGTTTTACGGAGGATAAAATAGTAATTATAAATAATTGTAAATAAGAAATGACGAAAGACACTCGCGTTTTGGATACACGATATATGTATGATTAAAAAACTTACTGATCAAATTTTAATTACAATTTCAAATATTATCAAATATTATCGATAAGATTTCGCTACTTGATTCGAAAGGAAGTAGCAAATGGAGAAGTGATACAGACAAAGCAAGCATCGTAATACATTACATCTAGATGCTGTATCTAGTGCTTGAAATAGAGCAATGTTATACAAAAAAAAAAAAAAAGATGAACGAACGATACGTAAGGTGAAATAAAGAAAGTGTGACATGTGCAAACGCTACACGTATAAAGACACTATAGATGGGGACCAGAGAGGACAGTAGTTACCATAATTTAGGATCTTGGGCATTCTTCTCTCGTGCTTCTTGTTCGATTTCATCCCCACAGTCAGCGACGATGCGTGCCAGCTGCTCAGCCTCTACGGGACACACTTAGAAGCCTTTGTCAGACATGCGTAACAACGCTAAAAACTCTGGATTTTGTTTTTGTTTCTGTAGTGTAGAACACGTATTCGTCTACACGAATGAGATCAGCACGAATTTGCTTTTTGCAAGTTTCATATTCGCCCACGCGTCTTGTATTCGGCGTATCGCGCGCGCGCATACGCATACGCACGCACACTTACATATTCTGGACTGCGCGAACAAGTAATCCATTTTACAGGAAATAACTTGTTCTTTGTAAATATAAACACGCGGCGATACGTCGAAACGAAGAAATAAATGAAAATAATCGACATATCGTACCTAGCTGTTCAGAGGCTTGTAGATCAGTCAGTGGCCTCACTGGTGGTGGCACTTGCACATTAGGTGGTCCCATAGGTACCTGAGCGACTTGATTAGGAAGAGGGTAACTGGTCGACATTAAAGAAAGTGGCGGCCTGGCGTTTGGAATTAAGGAAGGGGGTGGTACATTCGGAGGTGGAATATTAAGATTGGGCGGTGGAATTGAATTCATATTCGAGGCAACATTATGAACTGGTGGTGGAGCGGACATCATCACAGATGGTATTACATTTGGCGGTGGGACGTTTGGGACATTTGGCACATTTGACGCATTCGGTACACTGACCACAATTGTCTGCGTAGCCGGAATCGGCATTATGCTTGGTGGCATTTGTGTCATTGTTGGTAACAAATTAGGAGGAGGAATGTTTGGAGGTGGTAAGTTTATAGGTTGTAATGGTGTAGGAGGTGGTACACCGCATTGCTGTCCGGTTGAAGCTAAGTGTTGTCGCGTGCTCGATTCTGATGACACCAATAATGTGGACGATAACGAAGATAATGACAAAGAAGTTGATGGCGATGATGACGGTAACGACGACGAGGACGATGACGCTGATGACGACGACGACGACGACAACGACGACAATGACGATGACGATGATGATGACGACGACGACGACGACGACGGCGGCGGCAACAATGACGACGACGGTGACGGTGACGGCGACGGCGACGACGCCGACGACGACGATAATAATAATGTCGATGAGGATAATGATGACGATGATGACGAAGAGGACGGTAACAACGATGGCGTCAATGACGATGATGCTGAAGACGATGACGAGGACGATGATGACACTGACGATGGCGATGGCGACGGTGATGGCGATTTTAGCAATGAAGGTAGTTGTAGTGTTGTTGATGTCAATGTAAATGAAGAAGAGGAAGAAGAGGAGGAGGAGGAGGAGGAGGAATTGAGGCAACAGGAGATAGCAGAAGAAGTAGAGCAGGAAGATGATGAGAGTAATGGCGACGATTGTGGTGGTGGTGGTGGTGGTGGTGATGATAACAGCAATGACGATGTTGGCGACGTTGATGACGTTGGCAACGTTAATGACGATGTAGAGAATAATGATGCTAATGGAACAGTTGAAGGTGGTGGTGGTTGTGGTAAACTTTGTAAATTAGATGACATTGTCCGAGAAATATGAATACTTGGTGGAGGTACGTTGGTGTTTGGTGGAACAGGTTGCACGGATATAGAAGGCGGAGGTGGAGGTGGAGGTGGACGGACTGTATGAGGTGATGTTATTTGCATTCTTGGATCTCCAGATTGGTCATCCAGTCTAGGAAAAGTGCTACACATACTTTTCGGAGGAGGTATTTTTGATAAATTTGGAGGAGGTACGTTGGTTACGATACTTCTCACATTAGGTGATGGTACACCTGTGAGATACGTTACAGGTTGAGATGCAAGGGATGGAACAGCAGATAGATTTCCATTCCGAGAAAGAAACTGTTGATTGCTGTGCTGCATACGTTGATCGTTAAAAGTTACTTGATTAAACGAATGTCTAGCTTCTGGACTTTGAGATGCTGAACGTTTAGTAGGAGACGAACTGGAAGAAGAGTTATGTCTTTTCTCAGAACTCTTTTCCCAATGAGAATCCTCCCTCCTGCGATCTTTCCTATTTTCCCAGTCTTTATTTCTGTCGTTATTTCTTCTTCGTTCTCTATCCTGTGCACTTTCTTCCATTTTTTCTTCTATCTTCAAAGGAAACATCGTCTCTGATTTTCCTGTTCCCTTATTACTTGCAATTTTTTTAAATTGATCCAAAAAGCTTCCGTCATTAGCAAATAAATTAATGGTTTGAGATATCACTGGCTTGTTTTCGTCTTTTCTGTAATGAAACATAAGACGTTACATACAGATATAGATATAAGATATTATTAAATCAAAGTACTAAATCAACAGGTGATTATTTACAACAAATAAAAAAAGACTAAAACTATTACTATAATGCATAAATATTTTCATAACCCTATCAGCTTGTTATCAGTATTTTGACATCCAAATTGCAGTTTTATTCACACATGAAAACTAATTAAGTTAAAGCGTTAACAGTTAATACGAAAAATTACGAAAAGGGAACAGAAATGTTTTCATAATATCGTTCAATCTATTCACGCAATAATAAATATGAAATTATTCTGGAAGTGATATGGCTCTACTTACTTGGAAGAATTCGTTTTATTTTCTATCAAATTCGGAGCTATCGTATTTGTCTTTTTCAAGTTTTCCACAGCTTCTTTTGCTTTTTGCTCTTGCATCTTTGCTTGTATTTCAAGCTTTTTTTGCTGAATAATTTGCTCTTGCTTTGACATTTGTGCAAAACGTTCATTTCGCGATGTTTTCGAAACGAACGGATCAGAACCTTTCACACCGCGGTACGCCATATTTATTGTATCGCAGACGACTCCGCACCACATTCAACGATACTTGGACTTGAAATCGACTAATAATTCTGACAATCGCATCCACGTAGCAGCACTGGCGTATTACTAACAGCAATACTAGCGCAACCTAACTGCAGCCAATATAACTTAAATGATAACAGAGTTGAACAGCGAATTATGTATGTGTAAGCATACTAAGAATTTCGATTAACATTATTATTACGTATGGGATTAGGAAACGAGTTAAAAAACAACGCGATATTGTTAGCTTATATAGATTTACCAATATATTCTTTGAATTATTATAAATATGAAGGAAACCCGGTGTATAAAATACAGTTCATTATTGGTATCCATACATATACAGGTGTAACTGTAAATGTGTACTATGTACTATGCATACTGTTTACAATTTAGACCATTGATCATTTTCAAATCTCTGATACAATTTTCAATGACACTAACATTTACAATACAATACTGATTTTAAGCGCTTGAGATCAATATAATTTAACTCGTTAATAATATCAAAGAGGAAATCTGGTATTCTGTTCCACGCAAATTCATTAAATAAGATGATTATTAAAATATAAATTTAAAGTAGAAATCTTCGAATAATAATTTAATTGAATTGCAAATATAAATTTGCTTTTATGGCTATTCTTATAAATTATATAAAGCGATACAACTCCCGAGTTCTCAAATGGTCTCAATTATAAATAACCTACATATGTAATTACGCAGGCACGTGTATATAGGTATGTATATACATATATGTATATATGTATTAAAGAATTTAAACGAGTTTTCATTTTAATTGCTTCTTTTAAATATCATGCGAAATAAAATGTTATCAAATCGTGAATTGAGTTTATCGTTAAAAATAAGTTCAATTTAACACTTTTATGTTGATATTCCTCACGAAGATGTCATATAGAGACAACAAATGTGCGTGTACGTAATATCCGGTAATCATCAACCCGTAACTATGGACACCGAAAACTAATTAATCTGATTATGTACATACGACGTGTGTATTTCACGTAGGCTTACGAACGATCGTATATAGTGAACGGGTCCAATTTGATGTGTCACATTTTATACAATTGCAAAATTGATTGAAAGAAGGGAGAACATATTATATATATATACACATACATATATGCGCATATGAATATTATTCTAAATTCAGGTTGACCAAATGGATGGATGTTTAACGGTTCTCACAAAAGAAGTATGTAGTCGAAAAGCAACCAAAGTGTGTGTGTGTGTGTGTGTGTGTGTGTGTGTGTAGGAAAGAACGATAACGTATACGGCATTTCTAGACAATTTGTTTATAAAATTATTGACTTTAATAATTCATTCTATATGAAAATTTTCTATTTGTTCGGTAATGAATAAATTATACATGTTGTAGCATTCGAATGTTGAAGTTGGAGAAACAACTGAACACGATTTCTATTCACGCAAAAAGATATTATTCGAAAAAGTTGAGTTATTCTGTTGTTTGATCAAAGCTAATTCGAAGCAGCATTTCATAAAGGAAACAACCTGGGACACTGGATTATGTGATTTTACAAGAATCATTGACAAAGCTAAACTTGAAATGACACGTATGTATATATGTGTGTGTATGTATTTATGTATGTATGTATGTATGTATGTATGTATGTATGTATGTATGTTTCTACGTAAAGCGGATCATCCGTAACAACATCGTACATTTTTTCAATAGAGTGGGAGATTTTACTTCAAAATGAGAGATCAGACTCGAACCAATTTTTGCGAAGTATTGAATTAAATTGGGAAAGAGCAAAACTCGCAAGGAAGAATATTCAAGAAAGTTTGAGACAAAAGATAAAAATACGAAAGTAAGTAACTTTTTGTTCTTTCTTGTCAAGTAAATCGAAAATAAGATGAAAAACATTATTGTTTCATAGTATCTCAAATACGTGTTGTAATATGTATACCTAATATTTACTACTACTATACATACCTATTACATTAATTATACAAATGAATATCTATACATACGTGTATGTATATATATACAATATATTCTGCAAGTATCTTACAATTATATTAATACGAAGTAAATATTTTAGAACCAAATTCTCGTCGAGGTTGTCCGCTACAAATTTAAAGAACGAAGTACGAAAAAGATCTGTGGAAGTCGAAGTTGAGTGGTTCGATCTTCGTTTGAAATCTCTTGACGGAATATGTTATTTAAGAATGAGCGATTTATACAGTGAACGGTAAATAAGAAACTTCTTATTATTATCGTTATTGCTATTCTTATTATTATCATTATTTTTATCGTGTCTTTTATAAATGACTGTATGATGAACATTAGTTACATTTAATAATGTAATGCAATGACACGCAGTTATGAAGCGAGAAGGCGATGTTTGGATCAATTTGAAAAATACCACAGGAATATCGGATCGCTTTATGTGTATAAACTTAGTCTTCGAATCAGACAGAATCTGTTGAATAAAGAATATGCCATTCTTCAGGTTTGAACAATCTGCTTTATATCTATTTATTACATATTATCGTCCGCGTTATCAAAATATCTGTGCTGGTTCGAAAGATTGTCAAAAATGAAACATTTAGAAAGTCATCCAAGCATACATATATCATTACAGGATCACCTTGTTGCTCAACATAGCTTCTATAAACAATTAAAGGAGGAAAGCGAGTTAGACGTAAAGAGAGCTTTCTTAGCGAACGTAGAATATTTTCGTGCAAATCATGCAGCAAGGATCATTCAACGAAGTTGGAAATTATATTGCGCGCGTATGTCTTGGAAAAAAAGGAAAAGTAGAAGATTGACGCAAAATTGAGTAGATTTCTATATTTCCAGCCGAACATACAATTATCTTCTTGTATTACGAATATAACTGATTTGTGGTATTATTGAGCGAGAGAGATATTAAAGAAAGTAAAATAAGCGATATATGCATATGGAGACATTTTATAATAGAAATATTCGTTCATCTAAGATAACATTCAATTAAAAGGAATTTTTTGAATAGTTGTTTAATCCAATTCACGTCGAATAGATTTCATATAATCGTCATTTCATATTTAGAGATAAACGACCGTTACGATATCTCGATAATCTCAATTATCTTTTTCTGTACAGCCAACGAATTATTATTTTCTGCAATAAGTACTTATGGTAAATATCTATTGCACAAGAGTAATTTTAATGATACAGAGAATAAATCAGAAAATGATTAAATATCTAACAATATTGATGTTCTACTATGTTTAGAAATCTCTCTCTCTCTCTCTCTCTCTCTCTCTATCTATCTATCTATCTATCTATCTATCTATCTATCTATCTATCTATCTCACTTTCGCGCGCGACGCTCGCGCACGCTCGCACACACTCTCTTTCTCTCACTCTTTCTGTCTTGCTTACTCGCCTTTCCTTTCCCCTCCTTCTAGCTTTACCTCTTTCCGTATCGCCTTCTTTTCGCTTACCTTCACAAGGCTTTTGCCCTTAGGGGGACGGGCGCATCGCAGCCATATTTGCATCTCTAAAATACCTACAGAAGAGAAACGACGAAACTATTAAAATATATAAAATAAATATATAACAGATGTAACAGATGTGGTCTCGTTTCAACGATTAATAGTTTCCATTCTACGTTATTTGAAAATGCATCTAATGCATCTGTGTCTTTTAAAATAAAACTGTGTCTCTATTAACGTGCTTAATATTACACTCCTCGTCAAAAAGATAGCCCAGGTGTGCTATCTTTAATTTCTCAATGACACAATGTAGAGTTTTTCGTGTGCAACGTATAATATCAAAACATTATGAGCTCGGAATACGCGGTTCGTTGAAAATAATTAAAAATATCGTTTTATCGAATAAAAACGATTTAAAATAATCGAAAATATCTTTTTGGCGAGGAGTGTATTTGCAATAGAAACGCATAAATATATGAAAAAAAAAAAATTGGAAGAAAGTAGAAGGAACAAGTAGAAAAACCATGGGTTCGTTCTGAAATTGAACAAGGAAGAAAGAGAAAAAGTGTGAAAATATGAAAGATAAACATGAAATTGAATAGAGCGAAGAAATGTGAGAAAGGGGTTAATAAACCGCACAACTAGAAAGCAAGTACGTAGTTAATAGTTGCGTGGAGGTCGACGCATGCTCCGAAACGTTTCCCCGGGGTGATATTCAGTCAGGCAAACTGAGCCAGTAGCCGAGGCTGACACTGCTGGCAGACGTTCGATCGTTACGCGGCGAATCAGTGTTGGTCGGTGGTCCGGCGTACCGCGAAGCACAATTTGGACATGCGTATCGGTCGTTATCGTTCGTACCAACGTATATGATCTCTTCTTTCGCAGATATATATATATATATATATACATATATATATATATATATGTATATCTTGTAACAGTAACGGCAACGGCAATTCCGACATTTAATTTATACGGAAATATTAATATTTTGCTCTTTCACTGGAAGGAAGAATAAAAGAAGGAAGAAATAAGAGGGTTAGAGGGAGGTAGGGAGGGTGGGAGGGAGGAAGGGGAAAGTGGAAGAGGGAGGGAGAGAGAGAGAGAGAGAGAGAGAGAGGCAGGGAGCTAAACGTGAAGAAAAACAGGATGTTGAAACTCCGGTTGTACTAAAATCAAGTAAATCCTCAAAGAAAACTCGGATTAATTTGATTAAGAGGGACTTCAACTTTGAAAAGGTTGAAAGGAAATCGATTCGAGTAAGGTCGAAAGAATACATCATGACATTAAATAGACGGCACTCGGCCTCCCTTGTAGAACGAATGCGCACCACCTGTAGCTCGATATCTACATATGCCCAAAAGGTCAATCGCCTTTTCTTCGAGTTTCTCCGTAAATGTAAGTAAAACGGGTATTATCTGTGCTTTTCCATTTTCTTGTTCGTTCTGATAACAATATACGATACATGTACATATACAATTCCGTTGAACAACTGTTAGTATGGTGCTACCAGTACCTCCTATGTACCCTGCCTGTATTATGCCAGTCATGAGAAGTTCCTTCATTTCGCAATAATATCTTTTAAGAAGAATTCAACTACGATTATTTGCGAACCTGAGAAAATAACAGTCAAATTGGATATGATTTAAATTGTGCTCGTATCATCGACGGGTCGTATTATTTGCATTATTCTGTATTATGTTAAATTAAATATTATATATAACACAATTGTGAGCTAGCAGTGGCAATATTGGTAGCGTTGTAACCGTTGTATCGATACGAAAGTCTGTATATGTAATTTCTATTCCTAATGAAATTATTTGAGGAAGGAAAGACGAAAAAGAAAGATATATATACTCGTTCGCAGTTTCAACAGAATGAATATTTCACTGAAATATTCTAAAAGTATCACTGGTCAAAATTAATCAGATTCGAACCCATCAACGTAGAAATTATGACTGAAGAAACGAACAATACCGTTTCTTGTAAATGGACTATGGAGGAACGGGAAAAGATGTTAACTACTGGGACGCTGGAACAACAGAGAGAAGCTTTCAAAGATGACGAAGAGCTAATGAGAGAAACGAGCAAGTTTGTGAGTGAAGTTATACAAACAGCGATCACGGAAGCATCAAAAAGGAAGGTGTTAACGGAGGCGAGTGACACGCAAATTTTTTGTTCGTCGACTTTCAAAACAAACGCTGTCGAACGTAATTATTCATTGACAATTTCATGTTTCAGAAAGCTGTCAGTGAAGGTAAGCCTTATAGTATGATATAAAAAAAGAATTCTACGTACTTGGCATCATAATCGATAGAAAGGCATGACGAGAAAGGAAGATAAATATGTCTGCAAGCTTATTTTCATTCATCGCTTGTTCCCTAGTTCCAGTAAAAGAAACAGAATATTTGTTTGTGTAGGAAGTAGACTGAAGGGTATCGGTAACGTGGCTGGTTGGAATCATCGTGCCCGTGGATTCTGCAGTCGAATACTGAACGCGCTCTGTCCATGCTTCACTAGCAACGGTAAATCGTAGGGCGTATCGAATCTAGCCAATGTTTATCAACATCGTAGCTTTGCATCGCTCTTGTAGCGAGTCATTTCGTTAATTTGATCGTCAAGCTGATTGATCGCACGAAATTTTCGTATACACTACCGTTCATAAGTATCGGAACGCTTGTTTCTTTACGATAGAACGAGGATCTACATTATTCTTTATAATGATAACCTTATTTTTTATGATCGTTAGAATTATATGTGTATGGCGTTATGTCGTGGAATATCTCGACGCGGTGAAATTTATCGTTTAAAGACAATGTGCAATTTATCCTCCAATCTTCAAAAATGTAATTTACAGATCTATTTGACTGTAATGCAATGTGCTACTGATAAGTTATCTAAATTTGTAATCTGCTGATTCCGTAAGTAACTACAAACTACTATTTCTAGGCATTAATTTACTTCTATTCGTGAATTTGTACGATTCGTACGATTGAATTCATATGTACATACTATATCGTTACTGCGAAAAGTATAATATATTACTATGAAAGCGTCGATCGGTCGAATATTTATGAGTGGTAGTGTATATGTTATTCACGGTAGCAGATGATTTCATGTTCGAGGACGGAACGAGAACTTTTAATAATTATTTACACGTACTATCGGCTCACAGATTTCGATGATTTTCCAATATATTGTAGAAATCAACATTTTCATCGATTTTCCCGATAAGTATAACCCCCGCTTGATCTTAGTTTTCGAGACATTCATGAAAATATTTTTCTCACTTTTACTCTGATGTGCATCGGATGCCATTTAAATTTGGATTAGGCTTGTCGATGTCGATGCACGAACCGCGATCAGTTTACATGTATCTCACATTTCGATTTGTAAAGGCAGGCAGATGAGAAGGAAATGCAACTTGGCTTAGCTATTCCAGCGAGATTTTTTTTTTTTTTTTTTATTTATTTATTTATTTAATTTTACAATTTGTCCAGAAGGACATTTGGTAAAATGTTATAACTTGAAAAATATAGCATGTGGATGGTTACCCCCAGCGGGGTTCCATCTTCCAGGTTGTTTATTGTTTTTCTATTGCGAGGTCTGCGGGATGCTTCTTCTTCAGTCTTCTTTCTATTACGGTTTCATTTGTTTCTGCAACTAGCTGGTTTGGGTGTATTGCAAGTCTTTCTTTGTACTTTTTTGCGTATCTAGCGATTTCCTCTTTAACTGTTGGAATTTTTAGATCTTTTCGGATGTCCTCATTTCTGACGTACCATGGAGCGTTAACTATTGTTCTTAAAATTTTTGCTTGTTCCGTCTCTATTTTATTTATGTGACTCATCGCTGCCGTCCCCCATAGTGGGACTCCGTACGTCCAGATTGGTTTGATTATTGTTTTGTATATATTTAGTTTATTCGTTGTGCTTAATTTAGATTTTCTATTGGTTAACCAGTACATCTTTTTCCTTATTTCACGTATTCTGTTTATTATAGATTTTATGTGATGCTTCCATGTAAGGTGTGTGTCTAAATGTATTCCTAGATATTTGACTTGCTTTGTATGTGCTATGTGGGCGCCGTTCAGTTGGATATCTGGTGTTGTTCCTTTTCTAAGTGCAAATGTTATGTGGTTGCACTTACTGGTGTTCGCTTTTATTTGTTTTCTTTGCAGCCACTTTTCTATTTTTGTAATGTGTTCTTGTAGTAGTGCTGCTGCTGTTTCTGGATTTGTGTGTCTCACTAGTATGGCCGTATCGTCCGCGAACGTAAGTATTTTGCTGTTAACAGTTGTTGGTATGTCTGATTCCAGCGAGATGAGAGACAATTTTCAGTTGGGTTTACAGATCCAGTAATATTAAAGCCGATTTAAAGTAACTAACTCAAATCTAACCAAATACAAATCATCAAACTATGATCGAGCAATTAATGAGTTTTGATCTGATTTCGATTAATTTACGTTAAATTTCACTTTAATTTCAAAGTAACGTCAGAATAAAAATTTGAAAAATATTTTGATGGGTATCTATGTCGGAAATAAAGACCGAGCGGGAATTATATGTACAGGAAAAGTTGTTCAAAATATTGATTTCGATTTCTACAACATATTCGAAAATCATCGAAATCGGTGAGGTGGCAGTACTTGCAAATAATTACCGAACTTTTCTATCGCTAATTGAAACATTACTATTCCAAGTTCCGAATAAATTCAAGATTTGAAATTCAGATACTGTACCGACCAGATAGCCTTTTTTTTCACTTATTTCTTTATCTCGCGTCGTTCGAATATCGTTGTACGATTCAACGAAAATGTTTTTCGGAGAATGATAAGCTTTAAATCATAATAGAGTAAGAATAGGGTGAACTGTACGCTAAGATGATGGCGGTGGAGGCAAGAAAAGAAAAAAAAAAAAAAGAGAAGAAATACACGTTCATTATAATCATATCGATCAGGTTATATTATATCGATATGCATTTAGAATTTGGACATTACTCGATATTAGGAAATATTACAAGTACAAGAAATTCTTACTACGAATAACATGAATCGGGGAAATTTGTTTCCATGTAATATTTAATAAATCTCCGATTTTATAGGAAAATGTATGCGTTATATTTACTTACTTACTTACATACGTATTATCAAGTTCGACGAGAAACACGCAATTCAATTCAAGATGCCGAAAGATTTGATACGCAATGCTTTAAGAAACGAGATCAAGACGTCCTCGTTCATTTTCATTACTAAGTAACTGATGCATGCCCAACGTTCAACATGCATCTTATCCTCGTATCCTGTAGTATCGCACCTATTACAACAGCAACCACCAAGATCACCTAGCATGCGTGACAATGCATAATAACGTGCATCATAGTATCAGACGCGCTCATTAACTCAAACCTGTCCACCGATACATACATAGGTATATATATAGTTGTAGTTATGATTACATACATATATATGTAAATACGATGTAATACATATACATCGTATCGATAGCATCTCGATACCCGTTTTAACGAAAATTCTCTGTGTATCATGCGTTTCTAGTCTTATAATCGCAGATAAATTTACACAAGTATGTAAATATATGCATATTTTTCCAGATAATTTCCTGTAATTTGTGCATGAAGATTAATTATCAACAAATGTGAAATGGTGTATCGGGACGTGATCACATTATGCACGTTGTAACCCTTGGGCATAACACATGCTGAACAGAATGTATACTACATATTATATTGTTGGGGTATACTATATTCGTATATCTATTCTTTCCATAGAATTATTCACCTGGGCACCGTACCGATATCGCTTCACGAGACCGTAATCGTTCGCTGTCACCCGGAATTACCGTGCTTTGCCGAGCAACCATTAATCCAATTGATTAAATAATAAACAGCATGAATAACTGTCGTGAACGCCGTCAACTAATGTAATTTAGTGAAGTGCGAGCAACGACAAGTTTTTGATTTTTCGTACTACTGGCTTTGAACAGTTGCACATTGTAGACCGTTTGATCATATAGTATATCTATATTTTCAATTATATATGTATGTATGTGTGTATGTATGTATGTATGTATGTCTGTTTGTCTGTATGCGCGCGCGCACACACACACACAAAATATGTAATTGAACATATATATGGGCACCAAAACCAGAGTGTATTAAATTTAAAAAATGCTATTTTACACGTTATAGACATGTTTTCCGTATAAAATTTGTCTCATTCTTCTCGATAGTAAAAACTTTTTCGTTCCATGTCGTTTAGTTTCCCGCTACTACGATTTGCTCTTTTCGAAAGTTTGGAAAGTACGAATTAAATACACCCTGGCTCTGAAATCCAGATCTATGTAAGTATTAAGTACGTACGTACAGTTGTATCGAATTATTTTTTATGTAACATGATTACACAGAAACATTAGTGTTCAAAGTATTTAGCTTTCTCTTACGATACTGTGTGTGTCTAATTGAAATACTACTCCTTTGCGTTTCATATATCTAAAAGGTAGTTCCATTGTACAGAATGGCAAACAAAAATATTATTAATGTGAGAAAATTTTCTTCGTTGTGCATTAGCTATGTATTTAGATCGACTGTAATCTTTTTATCCGATACTTTAACGCTATTCAAACACGGTTTAATCGATGGAAGGAAGAACGGGATGACGGAAAAACATGCATGTAAACGATGATGATGCGAGGGGAGAGAATAGGCAGACAGAGCGTCAACGATTGATATATATGTAAAATGTAAATTCGTTGCACAATTATTTGATGTGGGATCAAAAGTAAAAAAGCCTATCGACTGACAATCAAAGATACACTTAATCTTTATAATGATACGTAGCTAAACTATCCAAAAATAATAAAATAACGTGCTAAATGTGTGTATGTTTGTGAATATGTATGCATATGTATGGATGTAAACAGGATATACGACTCTAAATTGTATGAATGTATAACAGATGCAATTACTATTCTCGTGCATCTGTTAATAAATATACAAATGTAAATAAAAGGACATTAATAAGCTAACTGTTAAGCTTCTGCTTAAAATTTCTTTTAGACTCTTTACGCATAATAATTTAAACTTCTCACATAGAATAGGCTATGCAGATGTATGCAGGTGTACAGACGTTCTAAAGGATATGCTCAACCTGTGCTCGATAACTTGTGTTCGATCTACGAAAGAAACGAGCGGCGCCCGCTATTTACATGTATTTACTTTTATGTATTTACATATATATATATATATATATATATATATATATATATTTACATATTACAAAGGTATTAGAGATACTACAAACCACAGATATTGTAAAGATAAAAAAAAAAAATAGTATGTAACACGTATTTGAGGTACCAGGCACGGTTACCATGGAAAGTTAGATACTTTATAGGTTAGCAGATTATCATTGCAGAACAACTATCGCTTGACTTTAAATATGCATATAATAATAATACAGATTTAAGAACGAGTATAGGTCGATTATAATTTTATTTCACAGATATTATTTTCTACTTATCGATTTATCATTTAAAATGGTGTATACTATAGTGATTTGTGTAATTTAAGTCTTAACAAATCAACCGGTCGATAGTATATTCTGCTGCTGAGGATGTCAAACATTCGTATAATTTAAGTCGTTTTTATACGGCAGCTGTTCTATATAGTAGCTATTTAGCATTCACGCGTTCCAGACGTGTTCATATTGAATTGTACAAGGAAAAGACATCGATTTAGAAGATGTATAAATATCTATCGCTGTGCCAAGAAAGAGAAAAATTTCGTACTCGGCTTGTTGATATGATAAAGCAGAAAAGAAAGAAAAAAAAGGAAAAAGCGTTTCGCAGAATTAATACGTGTACGCAAGAAATAGAAGAAGAGGAAGAGATGGACATAATTCTAGAAAATAATGATAACGTTTTGCGATACTACCATTATTTGACACAAGGTATCGATGATGTTTACGTAGGATCGATGGACGTTGATCTTCTAATAAATATTCTAAAGCGTGTTCCAACCAAATGGAAAGACAAATTTAAAGAATTGTTAAATCGTTTAGTGAAAGAAGTGAAAGAGGAATATATATTAAGCGTGAAGAAGTCAGTCATAGAATTTGTTATCGGAAACTCGGTATATTCATCGTTAAAGCAGGTACGTTCTGCATGTAGTATTTTTAATTTACAACGTTCCTCGTAGTCTGATAGGCATAACAAAGATTTAACATTGAACGAGGGCCGTACTGTTGCTGACTGTGAATCCGGCAGGATCCTTTGTGATGAATCGAATCTGTATTATTGCGGATTCTCGAATCTTGTTGGCTTCGTTGCTTTCTCCGTTTCTATTACCTATCCGTATACGTTATATGTATGATAATTAATAATGTCGGGTCGCACACTCTCTGCTAATACGTATATTAATGGAAACATGTAGAACGAATGTACATTTACTAATGACGACGAATACCTATTAACGACAGGCGATAAAAGAGGAAAAATGATACGATAGATACGATAGATAGAATGATACTTGATAACTACTGTGATTTCCAGTTTACTGCACTCCAAAAGAATGAACAATTTGAAGGAATACGACTTCCGAAAGAACACGAGGTTAATTATCGATGGAACAGAGCGAGACTCGAAAGAAGAATTATATTATATCGTCCAGTTGTACGACGGATTTTCGATTATTGGTACCGTGAATTCAGGTTCGTTTCTTGCCTAATATAAACCAATATTATCCACAATTACCCGTGCTTCCACAATTTTCTCCACAATTTTCACAACGATATTAATACATACATACACACATGTATACACACATGCATAGACACATACATACATAGGATACATATGGTAATAACAGTACATATGTTTTCGTACCTACATATATACAGGATTATCCACTTAGCTCGGAACCCGCGCTCGCGAGAACATTGACATGGCCACGTGTTGTGACATGTACTGTACGCTTAGTACTACGATCAAATGTTGCCAACCATCTATGAGCAATCGAACACTGATGTTAAATCTGTCGTTTACACTGTTTACTTTTTTACGTTTTTACGTTTGCTTTTTTATCGTTATAACATAAACAGCCATCATCATTCGTCCATCAATTCGAACATCTCCAGCCACTGCAGTACGAGAATTAAATTAATTTCTATTTTTTTTTTAAACTGATCTATTATCTAAATACGAATTTTGTCAAGTGTCTTGGCGCATCTCGATGTATCAGTTGTTCTTCTTATTCCTTATTCTTACATTCGATGTATTTATATCAGGGCGATCCAAAATCAAGTAATAGCGGTTAATTTGTAGAAAATTATCGTAATCAATTTTAAATTACCACGTAGAAGAAAATGTTTCATACGTTAAAAATGAAACGAAAGTCGGATGAAATAAAAAAAGGTGTTTGTAAAAATGTGAACAATTTCATTGTAATTCGCTCATACGCTTGCAGTTAAATGTGATTTTAAATAAAAAATAAAAGTGAAATTAAACTGTAATTACATTTCAGGTAAGCATAATTCAGAATATCAGTTATTAAAAACAAAAAATCGAGCTATACGTGTGAACAGAATCAGTTACGTTTATTTGAAAACAAAAGGCTCATTTTCTCGGCGATCGTCCTCTGCTTATTGTAACGTCAATTTGAAAACCCTACGACGCAACTAAACCGATCTGTGCTCTCGCCTAATAATACTTCTAGCAACAGCTCATAGGTGGCTGGCAACATTTGATTGCATAGTAAACGTATATGTATGTCATGCCGTTGCCTTCTCAATGTTTTCGCGAACGCGGATTCCGAGTTAAATGGATAACCCTGTACTTGGATGCATACGTACACCACATATTTTAAACTTAAAAAATTTTTAAACATTTTTATATTTTTTATATTTATAATTATTATGTTTGGTGTAACAGTGGCTGCAAACTCATAAATGGAAGGGAATTGGCAGCACGCAACGCATCCTATGATCTTGGCAATTTCGAGAGAACCATTTCAAAAATGTGTTCCAGGGTGAAAGAGGAACTTGCAAAGCATTGGTTACCAAAAATTCAAGGAATTTTAATTGCGGTATTATACGATATATTATATAATAATAATAGTATACTGTATAATAGTGTACCTTATTACGTAAAATCAAACGAAATATGCGATATTTGTACGCACGTGACATCACGTAGCACCAAAATTCAATAATATAAGATAGTATGTAACATATAATGTAGTGTAAGTATGCATAGAGTATAGAGAGGTATAAGTTACACCGTGTAATATATATAATATTCCAAACCATTTTCGTATACATATCTTATACAATCCTATAAGATACTCTTTAATAGGAAATTAGGCAGTTGCTTTTTCAAAATTTTTACAGAGAATAGATATTCTATTTAAAAGATTCAAAGAGAGGTCCTTAATCCTTAGTGAAAATAAAGATGTCTATCAGAGATCTGAGTACTCAATCAGTCAAGTTTTAAGGAAATATGAGAAAGATTTGTTTCTTTTTTATTATACATATTATCAATCGTAATACATAGCGCGATGCAAATATAAAACATAAATATTACACAGTTAAAGAAATATATGGAAATAATAACCGTATCGTTATATGTATTTAGGCGTTCGAACGAAACGAGTTACCGCTCATAAGTGACACATCAGGCTATCGACGACTTTTCAGTTGTATCGGTTTCATTATGGAAGATCAGTTACGAGGAGCTTATCTACGCTCTATAGAAGAATACGTCGATTATCTTCACAGCAGAATCGTGGGTGAAAGAAACAAAAAGAATATAAAGATACGATTTAATCGGTCAAGTATAAGTTTCCTAAATAGAATAATCTTAAAATGCGGTATTTGTTATTGCCCGTAGAACAAGTGTTGCGGTTTCGATATTAAAATGACAGTACGAAATTCAAACATATTGTTTGAGCCAACGTTTAAAGTCTTCACAGATACATTTTCAACGATACTGAATTTGTTGGGAGAAACAATTGGTGCACTACCGCGCGTTGAAACGATGCTGGATATTAGTTCCATCGCTATCCATCGTAAATTACTCGAGGTATTTCCTCAATAATTCTCTATTTATTTTTCAGATAGTATATAGATTTTATCATTGATTTTTTCATATTGTAACTTTTGTATATCGTTTCGTTGCAAAAATATGTGATTAATTTATTATCACAGCCGTATATGTCGCAAAAATGTTTTGAGAAATATACAGAGGAAATTAGCCAACTAATCGATAGAGAGAAAATTGGCCCGATCACGCAGCTGAGTGAATTCGAAAATTATACGAATTTCATAAACGATTCGGAAGCCGACAAAGTTCAAGAATTCTTAAAATGCGATACAACTGACAACTTTGAAAATTACAATACTCTAATCGCATATTACGATCGTTTGTCCCGTTCAATAAATGTCGAGTACAATCGAACTTACTTTGCTGGATTCTTCATCGTCCACCGTGGGGAGATTATCAAATATATCGCCTCTGTAGCTCGTAAGCTTAAAGAAGAATTGGTCGGTAAAATGATCATCGAATATCAACAAAAATCTCGAGCGTAAGCGATTATTCTTTCTTACTTTCACCACGATATAAATATGTACAAACGTATGCCTTTACAATGTACAATGTACATACATGATATACATACATAGATATGTATACATGTATGTACATCATGGATATTATTACTAGTATATCCTATATTTATATATTTACTTAATTTATGTCTAATGGCAAAATAAAAATGAATAATTTAATCATTTTAACCTCCGATACTAGCGTAGGTAATGAATATCAACGAATCGTAGACCGTGCACTAAGCGTCCCAGCAAACACCAAGGAATTGATAGAACTTCGAAAATTTATAAATACCACGGAAACAGAAACTGCCAGCCAGCTTGAAAGTCGATTGAGAGAAATTATTAAATATATCGTTGTTCTATCAGATTATTCGATCTTAACCCCTGTTGAATTGAAAATTAATAATTTTGCTTTTCAATGGTAAGCGGAAAAATAGAGAGCGAAATCAGTAAATGAAACTCATTTATTGGACACGTTACAAGGTATTACAAGCTTCCGGATATTTTTGAACAACACCGAGAGATAGCTGCTAGTAAAATCGGGGAGTTCCAAAACATCCTTAAGAAAAAAATCGAACAATTCGAACGTGAACTTGAAATATATGCAAAGTACTGCGACGAATTACAGTATTGGGGGAATATTGAGGAAATATATCGGTATAAAAAGAAGGCTGATCGTTTAGAAAACAAACTGATCACGGCGATGGATACGATTGACGGATTTAACGAGGAAGAGGAACTATTTGGTTGGGAACAGTCCCAGTATCCTTTACGTAAAGCAGTAAGTTACGCAATTATATGTACAGTTATATGTACAGAAAATATACGGGTATAGCTGGTACAGCTGAATAATTACATACGTATATAAATAGGTATACATATACAGTGTATAATAAAATTTGTTACTATTTTAATTTAGACAGCGGATAAACTTGGGCCATATAAAAGACTGTACGACGCGACCTGCGAATTTTTAACAAACTACGATACGTGGATGAATTCGATGATAGGTTCTCAGGAACCGGAGGAGATCGAAACCGCGACAGCAATCGCTTATCGAACAATCTACAGGTTAGAACGATCTATACAAGAACCAATAACAAAAAAGCTCGCTGAAAATATACGAATAAAGATAGAAGAGTTCAAAGAACACATGCCTGTGATTGTTACTCTTGGAAACCCTTCCCTAAAGAATCGCCACTGGGAACAAGTATCGGAAATTGTTGGCTTTCCCATAAAGGTTGACGAGTCGATGACACTTGCCAAGGTAATATATGTATTTTCTTTTCTCTCCTAACCAATCAATTTCATATCCCTCTCACATGTAAGTAGTAGATGATGTATTTGTGTGTGTGCGTGCGTGCGTGCGTGCGTGCGTGCGTGTGTGTGTGCGTGCGTGCGTGCGTGCGTGTGTGTGCGTGTGCGTGTGTGTGTGTGTGTGTGTGTGTGTGTGTGTGTGTGTGTGTGTGTGTGTGTGTGTGTGTGTGTGTGTGTGTAGGCATGTACTATACGTAGAATGAAATTACATATTTTGTAGATTCTCGATTACGGGTTAGCTGACTATGTTACGAAATTCGAAGGAATATCGGAAGCAGCGACGAAGGAAGGAAGCTTGGAAAGAGCACTCATCCGAATGCACCTTGATTGGGCAGAGATCACATTCGTCGTTAATCCTTACCGCGATACAGGAACCTACGTAATTGCGAGCATTGATGATATACAATTACTTTTGGATGACCATTTGATCAAGGCTCAAACTATGAAAAATTCTCTTTATATCAAACCATTTGAAAAAGAGACTTTGTTAGTAATTTTCAACTTTTCTACTATATTTACTATATCAGTTCCATAATCGTGTCACGTCGCGTCAAAATTGCCAACAACGATTATTTATTTTTCATTTCTTTCACAAACAGAGAATGGGAATCGAAACTGCTCCTGTTACAAAGCATCATGGATTATTGGCTACAAGTTCAAGCAACGTGGATGTACCTTGAACCGATATTCTCGTCGCCTGATATTCAACAGCAAATGCCAGAGGAAGGTCGACGCTTTAGCGCTGTAGATAAGGTATACCGATAAATTCTTCTCCTAAAATTTCGATTTTACGCAATATTCCCAGTTTGCGTTCTTGTTTGGAAAGCGTCTAATAACTTTATCCGCACGCAAGAAGGAAGAAATGTACTAAAATGTTGATAATTAACTATTAATAACTGTATATAGATTTGGAGAGAAATTATGTCATGTGTAGCAGCGGATCCTCGAGTTATGTCGGTCGTTGAAATCGATAAAATGCTCGAACGATTGAAGAAATGTATAAATCTTCTGGATCTAGTACAGAAAGGGCTCACTGCCTATTTGGAAAAGAAAAGATTATACTTCCCGCGATTCTTTTTTTTGTCGAATGACGAGCTCTTGGAAATATTATCGGAAACAAAGGATCCTACCAGGTACAAATTTAAATATAGTTTACCAAAAGTATATGTTATATGTACATATGTAAATGAATACTTTTCTTTTAATGTCCCTTAATCGACATTAATCGGCGTTAATCGACGCTAACTGACGCTAATCGACACTAATCGACGCTAATACTTACAATGTATTATATTATACTAGAGTGCAACCGCATCTAAAAAAGTGCTTCGAAGGAATTGCTCAAGTAAGCTTCACGGTCGATTTGGAAATAATAGCTATAAAATCCTCTGAGGGAGAAGAAATCATTCTTGAAGATATTATCGATACAACGGCGGCCCGAGGTCAAGTTGAAAAGTGGTTACTTGAACTGGAATCTTCTATGAAGAGGAGTGTTAAAGCACAGGTGAATAGAAATGCACTGCAAACAGCAATGTGCACATTTCCATTGAAATTCCATTAAGAAAGTAAAAGAGAAAATAGAGAAATATAAAGATATGAAATACCTACTTGTTGGAAGTGTCATCGAATTGAAGGATAAACAAGATTTTAATACTTGAGTACATGTTTAATAGGTGGTGCAAGCAAAGGACGCGTTTCTAAAGCAGGTCAGATCAAAATGGGCGTTAGAATGGCCCGGTCAGACTATTCTTTGTGTCAGTAAACTTTATTGGACAGCCGATGTGACGGCGGTGTTGTCCAAGTCTTCGAAGGACTTGAAGAACTACGTCGACAATTGTACAAACGAATTGAATGAGATAGTGAAATTAGTACGTGGCATATTGTCAACGCAAAATCGTGTAACGTTGGGTATGAAAAGACATAATAGGGCATAGAATACGTAGAATTAATACATAGTCTCATTATCCTTATGCAATATATAGATGTGGGTATAATTGATTTCAGAGGCCTTGGTTACGATGGACGTGCATAGCCGAGATATTGTAGCGGAATTGTATAAGGAAAGAGTCAGCATCGCTACTGATTTCAAGTGGTTGGCACAATTGAGATACTATTGGATGGTAGGCACACGATACGAAAGAGAAAAATAATATCGTTGTGTCAATTCGATGCGATGTATTTATTTCTATATGTATACGTGTAGGACGAAGACTTGTGGTCAACGATGATAAACACGTCGTTGAAGTACGCGTACGAGTACCTGGGTAACACATCTAGATTGGTCATAACGCCGTTGACCGATAGATGTTACCGAACATTATTTAGCGCGCTAAGTTTACACCTCGGTGGCGCGCCCGAAGGTCCGGCCGGAACTGGCAAGACCGAAACTACCAAGGATCTAGCTAAGGCTGTAGCTAAACAATGCGTCGTATTTAATTGTTCGGAAGGTCTCGATTACATCGCATTGGGTAAATTTTTTAAGGTAAATTCTTAACTACTAATTTTATTTGTCACTTGGTTTCATTTGTGCTTAAGAGTACACCGTACTCATCGACATGTATAACAAACATATATGTAAAAACTTACTCCAGGGATTAGCAAGCACCGGGGCGTGGTCTTGTTTCGATGAATTTAATCGGATCGATCTCGAAGTATTGTCGGTAGTAGCCCAACAAATTCTAACGATTCAACGAGCTATTAACGCCGGATTAACTAAACTAGATTTCGAAGGCACCGAAATCAAGTTAGACCCTACCTGTGCTGTTTTTATTACGATGAACCCTGGTTATGCTGGAAGAACCGAACTTCCGGATAATTTAAAGGCGCTCTTTCGACCGGTAGCAATGATGGTTGGTATGGAATAACTTTTACGAAACTTATTAATCAATAGAAAATAAGGGAACCGGGGAAGGTTCTAAATAATTTGCCAATTTGCCACCTTGTTTAGGTACCAGATTACGCTTTGATAGCCGAAAATACATTGTATTCGTATGGATTTTATGACGCACGTCCACTCTCGGTAAAGATTGTAACAGCTTACAGGCTATGCTCGGAACAATTGTCGAGTCAAAATCATTACGATTATGGGATGAGGGCGGTAAAATCTGTTCTGGTAGCGGCTGGTAATTTAAAAATAAAATATCCAGAAGTGGATGAGGATATATTAATATTGCGCAGTATCAAAGACGTCAATTTACCCAAATTTCTCAGCGAAGACTTGCCATTATTCAACGTATGTATTTATTATATTCCTCCCTCACTCCTCCCCCCCCCCTATCCTTTCTTATTTGTTTAGTCTGAAGCTGCTAACTCGTTCAATTTAGGGTATTACATCGGATCTCTTTCCTGGTGTCAAACTCCCAGAGCCAGACTATACTGATTTGAATACATGTGTTTATGACGTTTGCTCAGCGTCGAATTTACAATGTAGCGCCTGGTTTTTGGAGAAAATACAACAGATATACGAGATGATGATCGTTCGACATGGATTTATGATTGTTGGCTTGCCATTCGCTGGAAAGACAGCAGCGTATAATATTCTAGCTGACGCATTAAAACTTTGCGAAGAACGAGTAAGCCATTTTATTGGTCGTAGGTTTCAACTCGTAAGGCACTATGTATGTTTGTTTGTCTTTTTTTTAAGAGATAAGATATTTCAGAATCTAATAAGCGAACGTAAAGTTGAAAAGTTTGCGATGAATCCCAAAGCTGTTCCGTTGGGTCAGTTATATGGACAATTCGATCCGATATCCCATGAATGGTCCGACGGAGTTTTGGCTATCAGTTATCGTGCTTTTGCAACATCGGCCAACGAAAATCGCAAATGGTTGATCTTTGACGGGCCGATAGACGCAGTATGGATCGAAAGCATGAATACTGTGCTCGATGACAACAAAAAGCTTTGCTTAATGAGTGGAGAAATTATTCAATTAGCACCGTATACCAATTTGATATTTGAAACGATGGATTTGGAGCATGCTTCGCCTGCGACAGTTTCCCGTTGTGGTATGTATGTATGTATACCTTTTCTATCCTATTTTTCCATTATTCTTCTTTTCGATAAATATTTACGAATCCTCTTAAAAGTACACCAAATACAGTTATAAATATTTCTCATCTTTTCTCGAATACAGGAATGATTTACATGGAACCAGATGCACTTGGTTGGGATCCTGTACTTAAATCTTGGTTAGCTGATACTCCGCCTGTGATGAATTCGTGGTTAAGAAACTTTCTACATCAGTCTTTATTTCGAAGATTTTGCGATCCTATACTTTACTGGTCGCATCACGAACATGTTCAGGTTTTTATTTTTTGTCTTTCGTTTATTCCAGTTTACTTATATTCTTTTTGAACGAGCTTCAACCTTCCGATGTTATAGAAAATTTGCCCGATGCCGGATACAAATCTCGTGCGTTCACTGACCTATCTGATGGACTGTTTTCTTGCTGAATATCGAGACGAGAAAGCTGTTAAGGATATCGACGAGTTAGATCTTCGAGCCCAAGTCGAGGTTAGATTGGGATATGTGTATTCCGAATTGAAGATATTTACTTTAATAGTAATAATAATCGTTTCGAGTAATGATGTTCTTCGGGCAAATAACGTTTTATCTAATTTGTTGCGAGATATGAGATAAGTTGAGGTCCTAATTAAATTAATTAGAGTATTATACTTGGAAATTTGCTCTTGTTACAATCTAAGATTTTCAGGGTTCATTTTTCTTTTCGTGTATCTGGGGACTAGGAGGTACGTTGACTGTAAAATCGAGAGAACGGTTCAGCATTCTCTTTCGTGGCTTTCTCGAAAGAGATTTTCCTGTGGATTTGATAGAAATGTTCAAATTACCGAAACCGATAAAACCACCTTTGAAACCATATATATTTATTATGCCAAGAGATGGTCTTGTCTTTGACTACAAATTTATCAAAGAGGTAAGTTGACCAGAAATTTATCAAAGATAATTCCGTTGAATGTGTGACGTGAGAACAAATTATATGTCGCGTTAGCAGCAAGATTAGAGCTAGGGGCGCGTGGGGATTCTTCGCGGGAATTGGCCATCGTTGTTACACAATCGCGGTGGCGTTTATTCGCGCAAATTCGAATGCCACAGACACTATCGGGTTGATAAGTAACCGCGGTGGTTGGACGTCAAGGACAATGGCCTTCGGTTCAACAACGAATCCGCGGTCAACGGGATAGCAGTTACACTTCTTTTCAGAATCTAAGTTAGACTCTTCGTCAATAAAGTATTCGCTGATTGCAAACGTTATACTCGCTGATGATATCGCACGAGAATGTGTCTCTCCATCGCAGCAATGCTGCCAGGGAAAACTATGATGGGGTGTGTCTCAGGGCACGAGATCAGCGGATTCGTCGAGAACAACCCTGGTTCAGAAAGTGAGGGAAATGGACGTTGCTGTTAATTGGCTAATTTCTATGTCGGTGGTTAGAAAAGGATGCTAGCCGCCCTTGAGAGAAAGCCGACAGCGGGAAGCGTCGTACGTGAGGAAAGCAGATTTTCCGTATCTTCCCGACAGACTGTTTATAAATTTGGAGGACCTTAGTTAATTAAATCCTGAGATCTATGACGGGACCGCCAAGCTAGCCGAACATATAGTATGAATAATGCATCAGCATCTGGCAATCATCTTGCCCGACAAAGACTAGGGTCCGCGTGTGGCAAGCCACGGGGCAGAGACCGTCGGAATGTTTACTGTTGGATATCGGTACCGCTATCTCTTCTTAAGAAGAGCTATGTAATTCTATACTTCTGTTAGGCAAAACGTCCATCCCGTGACCGCGGCTACGTTCAGCGGCTAGTTGTCGCCTTGAACCCAAGCTCATTATCGCAAATCTCGGGCATCAATAATCGGTTTAACTCACAAGGATTTATAACAACTAAAGATTTATGGAGATCGCTTTAATTTATAAAGATTTATAAACACTAAAAGTTTACAAAGACAGTGTTGGGCAATTTTCTAAAGAATTCCAAGAGGAGGGCCCGGTATCCTTTCATCTCCGACGTATACATATAATTCTCTGATTCTATCGATGGTGTTTACTGTTTACTGTTTACTGTTTACGGCCAGGGCAAAGGAAAATGGAGACTATGGTCTGATGAATTGCTTGACAGCCCACCGATTCCTCGTGACATTCCTGTAAATCAAATAATAGTACCTACCGTTGAGACGATACGGTACACAGCCCTATTTCGTTTGCTAGTAAACAACGAGAAACCAGTGCTATTCGTAGGCCCCACTGGAACTGGAAAATCGGTCTATATAATTGATTTTCTCTTAAAAAAAAATAATCCCACAGTAAACAAACCACTGATCATCAATTTTTCTGCGCAAACTACGGCGAATCAAACTCAAGACACGATTATGGGAAAATTGGATAGACGACGGAAAGGTGTTTACGGAGCGCCTATAAGTAAACGTTGGATCGTTTTTGTCGATGATCTTTCGATGCCGATGAAAGAAATTTACGGGGCACAACCTCCGATCGAACTGTTACGCCAATGGCTAGATCACGGAGAATGGTAAGAAAAGGAGTGGTTTTTCTTTCGGCTCTGTTTATTTTTTCTTTCTAATGATATATCATGTATGTGTATAGTGACAGGCGAAAAAGCTATCGAAAATTAATTTTTCTGTAGATTGCTGTTTAAAATTTGTTACAGGTACGATAGAAGAGAGAAAAGTATGATAAAACTGATCGACGTTCATCTAATGTGTGCTATGGCTCCACCATATCGCGGCGGGAAAGATGTTACACCCCGATTTAAAAGACATTTTGTCGTCTTAACGATATCAGAATTCGAAGACGATGTAATGACTATGATATTTAGTAAAATCGTGCTCTGGCATCTTGATACAAGGTTTGTACAAAGCTTTAGTTGATCCACGTGTATGTGTGTGTATGTGAGCGCGCACACATGGTAATAGTAATTAGCAATAGGTGATATTATACATATAATAATTTGTAGTAGATACAATTCTTCTCTTTCATCCGTTTTCTCATTTTTTGTCCATTTTATTCCTGTCCCCGTTTTCACATGCCTTTCTCGTGCTTCTTCCTTTTTTTTTTTTTTTAATATTTCAGAGGATTCAGTAAAGAATTCGATCCATGTATCGACGAAATCGTTCTGGGCACGTTGGATGTATACAAGGAAAGTCTCTCTAATCTGTTACCAACACCGGCAAAATGTCATTATGTCTTCAATCTTCGCGACTTCTCCAAAGTGATACAGGTCTTTATATCTTTAAATCGTCAAGCTTATTTAAACACATGCTTGGTTAATAAATTTATGTCAGTTAAATTAATTGGAGCGTTTAGAACGAAAGTTACAACAATGATATATAAACGTATTAAAGTGTAGAGTAGGTTTGATACTGAGTATCAGTGCATCCGTGTAAGTAGACCACACGTACATCTTTACGAACAACGTACGAGATTATTCTCCATAAACATACATACATACATACATACATACATACACACGCACACATACATGCGTGCAAGTACAGATATCCACGGACAAGCGTATGTACAATGTACATGTATGTATGTATGTATGTATGTATGTATGTGTGTATGCGTGTATGCGTGTATGTGTGTATTTGTGTGTGTGTGTGTGTGTGTGTGTGTGTGTGTGTGTGTGTGTGTGTGTGTGTATATTCAGTAATAATATGCAAATACATAGGGAGTCCTGCTGTCCGTCCCGGAAACTATGTCGAGTTTAACCAGCATGAGGAGACTTTGGGTTCACGAGGTACTTCGAGTTTTTGGGGATCGTTTAATAGATCAAGAAGATATCTCTTGGCTGGTGAAACAAATACGCGTCACTTTGAACGATCGAATGAATGTGTTAATGGAAGAACTGTTTAAAGATCTTCTACCCCCGCAAAGGGAAGCAACTTTGAATGATAAAGTAAGTTTGCAAACTTACTTTTTCAACGTTGATAACAACATACTGTTCATTTTTGTCTTTCCTATCGAATTAAAGTCACAGGCAATAATCACCGAGCAAGAACTTCGAAATTTAGTGTATTGCGATTTTGGCGACACCAAGGTAGATATCAGACTTTATCAAGAGGTCCCAGATCTCGACCAGTTACGAGAAATAGTAGAAAATTATTTAGCTGAATACAACACAATGTCTAGAAAGCCGATGAATTTAGTATTATTCCGGTAAATATACGATACAATCATCATCGTATGATATTGAATAATTTGTTAATACTAGAACTACCGATAGTTAATATCCGGGACGATGATCCCTAAACGAGAGTTAACACATTTATAAAATTGTGGAATCAGTCATTTTGTCTGGTGTGGTATTTCTAGTGTTAATAAAGATAAATGTGAATACGTACGCGAGTATAACAGATTTGAATATAAACGTACGCGAAACACATAGGTACGCCATCGAACATTTGTCACGAATTTCCCGTATTATCAAGCAACCGCGTAATCACGCGCTTCTTGTCGGAGTCGGCGGTACGGGAAGACAGTCGTTAACTAGACTAGCCTCGCATATATGTGACTACGACGTTTTTCAAGTTGAAGTTACTCAACAATATGGAGTTAACTCGTGGCATGAGGATATAAAAGGGATTCTAAGGCGCGCGACTGCCACCGATCTTCACTCCACCTTTCTCTTCTCCGATGCACAAATTAAGCAGGAAAGCTTCCTCGAAGATATCAGCAACATTCTTAATTCTGGCGAGGTAAAATGAAGTCGTTCGCATACATAGATATATGTACTATATATGATATAGCTCTATTTCCTCCTCTTTCTTTTTCTTTGTTTCTTTCAATAAATGGGATGGAGATTGACGACGATGGTTAAAATATTTAGATACCGAATATATTTACCGCCGAGGAACTAGCTGAAATATGTGAACACATGAAGCAAATAGACAGGCAGCGGGACCGATCGGTGCAAACGGATGGAAGCGCAGTAGCATTGTTCAATCTTTTCATTCAGATAACTCGCGATCAACTACACATCGTAATGGTGATGTCACCGATAGGAAATGATTTTCGCAACCGGATCAGAAAATTTCCGGCATTAGTCAACTGCTGTACCATCGATTGGCTTCAGGTATTTCCATAAACCTGATATCTATTATATCTTCCTGTGAGATAATAACGATGACGATAGTAACAACAAATGGCTACCTACTAACACGTATTATAGTTAGTTCAGTATTACAGTACATTACTATAATACATACTTGGAACTTGAAACAGGCATCGTATGTTTCGTTTTACTTGTGACGACATTTGATTTAAGCCATGGCCAGAGGACGCTCTATTAGCGGTTGCGACTAGATTTCTGCGGACCATTGAATTGACGAATAACGAAAGAACCGCTGGTATCGACATGTGTCAATTCTTTCACGTCTCCACGCAAAATTTGAGCGCAGAGTTCTTCATTCGACTAAATAGACATGTTTATGTCACCCCAACGTCGTACCTCGAAATGATAAACACGTTTAAGGATCTGTTGGGAAGAAAACGAGAGTAAGTCTCATTGCTCGTACGTACATACGTACGTAATAATGTTATAAATACGTAACACATATGCATGCACGTACATATGAAAAATCGATTCAAATCGATTATTGTGGTGCTTGTCGGTGCTTGTCGGTGCTTGTTGGTGCTTGTCGGTGCTTGTCGGTGCTTGTCGATGCTTGTTGGTGCTTGTTGGTGCTTGTTGGTGCTTGTTGGTGCTTGTTAATCGGTTAATATTACACCGGTTGATACTAAATCGACTTTTTTTTAACAAAATAGAGAAATAATTAATGCGAAAACTCGATACGAGCGTGGTTTGGGTCAGTTAGATGAAACGCAAAAACAAGTAGTAACGATGCAAGAAACTCTTAAATTGCTGCAACCGCAACTAATAACCGCCACCCAAGATGTTGAAAGAATGTTGCTCGAGGTTGATAAGGAAAGAGAAGAAGTGGCAGGATTTGAGAAAGTTGTGAAAATTGACGAAAGCGTGGCCGAGGTTACTGAAATATTCACTAAAATAACTAACGAACATTTTATTTACACGATACACGACTTGCGACTCATCTACCAACTTTCGATCCCTCTGATCCCTAACGCTATAATCGCAATTTATTTTATTTATAGGTTTATGCAAACGAAGCAGCTGCGATTAAAACGGAATGTGACGCTGATTTAGCAGAAGCGATGCCAATTCTAAAACGTGCTCAAAGCGCTTTGGACACTTTGACGACTACCGACATTGCTGTAATAAGAACGATGAAGAAACCACCGCAGGCAGTGAGATTGATCGTCGAGAGCGTCTGTGTCCTCAAGGTTTGCGTTGTACAGTTTCTAAACATCTTACTAGATGTTTAGTCTACTGACTATCTAGATGACAAAGTTTATCTAACTCGTAATTTGTCCTTCACCGTACTTACCGCTAGGAAGAAAAAATGAAAAAGATAAGAATCACGTTACTAATGTAATGTTATTACTAAAGTTAATATTAATTATCTCGTTAGGAAGTATATTTAAAATACATTATTACTTTGACTCGTTTTGACACTTTGTTCACTTGACACATTCGCTGCTACTTATCTATGCATATGTATATTTCACCTCTGAAATCACACATTTTTTTTTATCGGAAATATCTTTGTTTCAAGTACTAATATTTATTCCAACGCGCACTGTCCATTATCTTTCTTAGTATTTCTAATCTTAAGTCTTGTTGAAATATATAAAAACAGGGCAATTATTTTTAAGCTTTACAGTATTTACGCTTAGGTAGTCCAAGTGACGTAACAAACGCGTAAAAGCGAAATTGAGATTTTCTTCTCTTTTGTATCTGTCGTCACCTAGATCCGCCTCCTACGTACATTCTCTTCCACAGCAAATAAAACCAGAGAGAGTTCAGCAACCTGACGGTACATTCATCGATGATTATTGGAGGGCTGCCCTTAGAATGCTGAGTGACGTGAAATTTCTCGATTCGTTGCTCAATTTTGACAAGGATAACATCCCTGATACTGTGATTGAAAAAATTCGAAGAGAATACCTGACTAATCCAGACTTTAATCCTGAGAAGATAAAGAAAGTATCGACAGCATGCGAGGGATTGTGCCGATGGGTATTCGCAATGTCGGAATATGATAAAGTATCGAAAGTAGTCGCTCCGAAGAAAAGAGCTTTGGCAGAAGCTCAGAAGGTTTATGATAAAGCCATGGATACTCTAAAAGCAAAGCGAGAACAGCTTCGACAAGTACAGGTACACCGACTATTTTCAAATGACTACGTTGACTATGGTGAATTATGTATCTAGTTCGACTATCGTACATTTTTCATCTGACAAATCGGTCAGTAACCTTTCGAGTAACGCGATGCGCCGCTACGACCGTGAAACCAAATGAAAACGAATGATTTTGCATTTAGGAAAGATTGAAAATATTGGAAGAACTTTTGGAACAAAGAAAAATTGCTTTTCAAGCAATGTCCGACAAAGTGGCAGACTGTGAGATCAAGTTAAAACGAGCCGAGGACCTAATTGGAGGTTTGGGCGGAGAATATTCGCGTTGGTCCGATACCGCGAAATCTTTAGGAGAAAGGTCAAAGTTTTTATATCTGTCATGCATGCGATATTATACGATACGGGATGTATAGTAGTCGAATGTAATCGAAAGTTGGGAACGCTGTACAGGTATCAGCGATTAATGGGTGATATCGTGATCGCTTCTGGCGTGGTCGCGTACCTAGGTCCATTCACGATGCCGTTTCGCCTTCGACAAACTGTTCTATGGGTAAAACGATGTACCGATTTGCGGATAATTTGTAGTTCGGATTTCCAATTGCGCGACATCCTTGGAAATCCCGCTTTAATCAGATCTTGGAATATTTTCGGACTCCCAAACGATGCATTTTCAATCGATAACGGTATTATTATCAAGTAAGCAAACAAACAAATTCATCAAATAAGATTCTTCCCTTTGTGTCTTTCGTAATTTCTTCTACGATGTTTGCTACTGCAATACTAATTCGCGATTACATCGGTCGATCGTGTAGAAATGCAAGAAGATGGCCGCTTATAATAGATCCTCAAGGTCAGGCTAATAGATGGATAAAAAACATGGAAAAACAAAATAACGTGAATATTATTCGGCTAACTCAGCCTGACTATGGTCGAGTGTTAGAAAACGCATTGCAATTTGGATTACCAGTACTTCTTGAACATGTTGACGAAGAATTGGACGCTATACTCGAGCCGATTTTACTTAAAGAAATATTCAAGCAGGCTGGTGCGATCTGTATAAAATTCGGCGATGCAATTATCGAATACAGTTTCAATTTTAGGTATTTAGTATTCAATTTTATATATATACAGTCATATATAGTCCATATATATAGTCATATATAGTCATATATATAGTCATATATAGTCATTTCGCTTTGTTATTAGACTGTACATTACGACGAGATTAAGAAATCCGCATTATTTACCAGAGGTAGCAGTAAAGGTAACACTGTTGAATTTCATGATAACTCCAACCGGATTAGAAGATCAGTTATTGGGCATTGTTGTAGCGAAGGAAAGACCAGACTTGGAATCGGAAAAGAACGCTTTAATCATGCAAGGAGCTGCGAATAAAAAGTAACTAGTTCGACTGTAAAATATTACAAATGTTATACATCGATGAATAACCTTTTCTTTTTTTTTTTTTTTTTGTTTTTCTCTATATTCTTAAAAAATTTTTTTAAATCAGGCTATTACAAGAAACAGAGGACAAAATCTTGGAAATATTATCGATTGCCGAAAGCAACATATTAGAGGACGAAGAAGCGGTAGATGTTTTAACATCGTCTAAAAATTTGAGCAATGAAATTCAAGTAAAACAAACGGTGGCTGAACAAACAGAAAAGTTAATCGACGATGCTAGATTGCAGTACACGCCTATCGCCGTATATTCCACCGTATTGTTCTTCACCACTGGTATCTGTCTTGACCTGTTATACATTGCGTAACATTACGAATTTTCATCATCCCTTTCCCTTCTGTTATCTACCGACTAAATACGGTAGAAAATATCTCTTATTCATCCTTCGATCTTATAATAGAAAATGTATCGTTTCCCTTCGATCGAAAAATGGTTGCGGTCTAGACGATAATCGAAATAAAAAGAGAATGACTCATTGGAAATAATGAAATTTTGTTTCAGCTGCTTTGGTAAATATCGATCCTATGTATCAATATTCATTGTCGTGGTTCGTAAATTTATTCGAACTGGCTATCGATCATACGGAACCAGCGGAAATGGTTAAACAACGACTAAAAGATCTTATGAAATATTTCACATATTCTCTGTACGCGAACATTTGTAGATCTTTATTCGAGAAGGACAAGTTATTGTTTTCTCTGTTACTGACGATCAATTTGCTCGAGCAACGAGGGAAACTTTGTCCATCGCATTGGATGTTTTTATTAACGGGCGGAGTTGGTATCGATAATCCATATGTAAATCCAACAACGTGGCTACCAACTAAACAATGGAACGAACTATGTAATCTTGACGAGGTTGAAGAGTTCTCGGTTAGTCTGGAAAGCTAATTCGCTATATTCCATTTTCACTTAATATGAACATACGCACGAGTACTTGTACGTATCTACTTACGTACTGGCTTTTCATCCTTATTCCGATTCCGTTAGGGTATTCGAGAAGCATTTACTGGCAATACCGGCAAGTGGAAACAATTATTCGACTCGAAGGAACCGCAGATCGAAACAATCCCTGTACCGTTCCAACATCTCAACCTATTTAAAAGAATGTTGATATTGAGATGCATTCGTCCTGATAAGATCCTCCCGGCAGTGCAAAATTTCGTCCAAGGTATCGTCGATCCGATATTCTCTTTATCTAGCTTAAACTCACTAACTTATTAATTAACTTTCAGCGGAACTTGGTTCACAGTTTATCGAACCGCCGCCGCTCGATTTGGCTTCGACTTATGCCGACTCAAACTGCTGCACTCCGTTGATATTCGTATTGACGCCCGGTACCGATCCAACGCAATTATTACTCTCGTTTGCGGATGAACAAGGTTATAGCGTCAATCGCCTTTTCTCTATTTCCCTCGGTCAAGGCAAGTGGTTTGATTTTTATAATATTATATACATACATATGTGTGTGTGTGTGTGTGTATGTGTGTGTGTAATAAGTATAATAAAGATATAATAAAAAAATATTTTCGGGACAATTTCATAGCGTTGAGAAAAGATGAGAGTAAATGGAATTAATAAATTTGAATGCTTAATAGGACAAGGACCAATTGCCGAGGAAATGATTCAAACCGCTGTGATTGTTGGTAACTGGGTTGTTCTGCAAAACTGTCATTTAGCGATTAGTTGGATGAGTACCTTGGAGAAAATTTGCGAAGGTTTGATGCCTGATACGATTCACTCAGAGTTTCGACTGTGGTTGACGAGCTACCCGTCCGAACATTTTCCGTCCTCGGTTCTAGAGAATAGTATAAAAATGACGAATGAACCGCCGAAAGGCTTAAGGGCTAACATCGTTAGATCGTACACGAGTGATCCGATTGTTGATCCGGACTTTTTCGAATCTTGTTCCCAAACGGAAAACTTCAAAAAGCTTCTTTATTCGTTGTGTTTCTTCCACGCTGTAATCCAGGAAAGACGACAATTTGGCCCAATCGGTTGGAACATTACATACGAATTCAACGAGACTGATCTTCGAATCAGTGTTTTACAATTACACCTTTTTCTCGATCAATTTGAAGATGTGAGATTCGATGCTCTCAAGTATTTAACCGGGGAATGCAACTATGGCGGAAGAGTTACAGATGACTGGGATCGCAGAACTTTGAATACAATATTATCGAAATTTTATTGCCAGTAAATTCATACTTTTCTATTTCTATATATCTGTCACTTATACATATACTCCTATGTATCTCTATTCTACATACATACTTTTATATGTATATACGGCATACTTTCATATTCATATGTATATATGTTCCCATCCAATTCTCCTATCGTGATTTCAACTACTTTCCAGGGAGTTACTTGTCGAGAAACGTTATTATTTCGATGATACTTTGATGGTTTATTATTGCCCAAATGTGCGAGAGCATGAAGCGTTCGTGGAATACACAAAAAACTTACCCTTAATCACTGAACCGAGTGTTTTCGGTATGAACGAAAATGCAGATATCATCAAAGATCAGCATGAAACGAACCTCTTGTTTTCATCGCTCCTACTAACACAGGTAATCTACTTTTCCGTCTCCTACAGTTCCTCCTCTCTGCATTTCCCACTTACTACCTGCCTTATTTTTATACCTACCTACATACTGCATTCATTACATTATTTCATGTATTTATCTTTACGTGGCAACCTTGTTTAGGACCGTGCGGTATGTACCTATAGATCATATATTTTTCTTTACATCTAACATTATCTCTATTGTTTTTGTTTATCCAGTAAGTACAAATAAATTTCTCGAAAGAATCAAACTAATTTAGAATAAACATAGAATGAGAAATGGTAGGGGTATTTCATTGATTTTTAAGTATGTACTCGCTGTATTTAACAACTAATTTTTTTCTTGTAATAATTTTTTCAATTATTCCAATTATATCATCGCTGAATTAGGATCTCTGCCAATTGCAACAGGTTAGTCAATTTGCAGCACATTTTTTTCAATTTCTTATCGACTGTTTAATGATAAAAGCTTAATGTTGAATGAATTATAAGTATAAAAAGAGTCATCGAGTTATCGAGTTAAAACTCATTTTTCGTTTATTTTCGCCCACTGGCAGGAAAGCGTCAAGTCTGGAACTGGACAATTCACCAACGATGAAATAGTACTTAGAATGTCAAATGATATTTTACAAAAATTGCCAGATGACTATGATCTTGTATCGGCGCTTGGAAAGTATCCAATGTCTTACGAACAAAGTATGAATACTGTGTTGGTCCAAGAAATGGGAAGATTTAACAAACTTCTCAATTATGTTAGAACCAGTCTGGAAAATATTATACGTGCTATTAAAGGTTTTTTTTTATTTTTAGCAAATGTCCTATATTACATTTCTAGTTAATTCGTCGTATCCTCATACGTATCTGTTATTTACAATTATAGGTATTGTTATCATGTCATTTGAATTGGAAGATATCTATGACGCAATTTTGACAAACAAGATACCTTCTTTATGGCAACAATACTCTTATCCATCGCTAAAGCCACTTGGTAGTTATGTACATGATTTACTAAGCCGCTTAAATTTTCTTAAAGTAAGACTACTTCTTATAAATCGCTATTATCATTCATATCTTTAAATAATAATATTTCTATCTGATTTATGATATGAAACTAACTGGTTGATTATAATACATGCATATCTATCAAATGTACGTGTATAAACGTACATTTTTGAATATTTTTCCTTATAACGTTTCACTTACAAGATCACGAATATAATATACAAAAGCTATTCTAGATACATTAACTGTACGTAGTAGCAAAAAGGGTTATTAATATACATACATACTTTAACGTTAAGACAAGTCTCGAGACTAACTTTAATTATATTTACTATAGGAATGGTATGAAAAGGGAGCACCGGTCATATATTGGATCTCAGGATTTTATTTTACCCAAGCATTTTTGACAGGAACCAGACAAAACTATGCGAGGAAATATCGGATTCCTATAGACCTTTTAATCTTTGATTTCTTCGTATTGAAATCCGATACAATGCCTGTAATTCCTCCTGAAGATGGAGTTTATACATACGGATTGTTTTTAGATGGTGCCAGATTTAATAAAAAACAAATGACATTAGATGAAAGCTTCCCAAAGGTACTTTATGAACCTATGCTTCCTGTAAGTATAACATTATGTTTATCTAGTTATTTTACATTATCTTTCTCATTCGCTTCTACCTCTTTTTTTCCCACTTTAATATTATTATCATTTTAGATGTGGTTATTACCTGTGAAAAAAGGGGATATAAAGGAAAAAATTACATACATTTGCCCTGTATATAAAACTAGCGAAAGACGAGGAGTTTTATCAACCACTGGACATTCGACAAATTTTGTTATCGCTATGACATTACCTACATTAAAATCGCCAGAACATTGGATCATGAGAGGAGTTGCACTACTTTGTCAGCTCTCTGAATAAAAATTATTTTCTTATTTCATCCTTTCGAATTCATCTTGAAAATACGTCAAGGAATTGAGTTTCCAATTAAAAATATATATTATACGAATTTTGGAATACAGCAATGATCGAATTGTAAATTGCAATATCTAAATTGAGTGTGGTATAAATAGTCAAACAATAAAATGTGTATAGAATTAGTCAATCAAGTTAAAGCTATATGTATATGTAAACCCTGTGCTGTACCTTGAGGTGTTCCAATCTTGTCGACATACTTCTCGTTTAAAGTACGATAAACAAATAAAAACAATCGTACATCAACTCTTTAGAATCGTTGTAAAGGCGAGAGTTTCTTTCACAAAATCATTTTAAAGCAAGTTCTAAAAAAGATATTTTTAATTCCGTAATGTTGTTTGAATTTGTAAAATTTGAAAAGGAAAAAAGGAACTTTAGTTTCTCATTCCGTTTTACAATAAGAGGGGATCTGGAAAAATTAAGTGTAAGGTGTAAAAGTAGAGGCTTTACCCTTTAAATTGACCCTGAGGTCTACTACCTATTGCACGACTTTCTTTCACCAAGTTACAGTAGTCCAAATATCGATAATCTTTATTTTCCGGTCAAAATTTGCTGATCCTTCAATTTTATAACATATTGTATTAATGAATATAAAACCTAAATAAATATCCAAATAATCATGAATAGCGTATTTGCTATATATTGCTGCATATATTATAGGAAATTTCTTCGAGTTCGATCAGATATGTTCAAATAAAGCTCACATAAAATTTATGTGCCTATATTGCTACACATACATATATAAAGGATTAAACATTTTGAATTCTCATATTAATAGTTAGTAGTTTAAATGGTTCATAATGTTAAGTTTAGATGGCAGAAGTAGGTAATAGTATGTATGTACTATGTATATCGTATCGAGAAAATCCATTTAAAGATGGCTACTAGTCGAGGAAGGTGCTGTCGTGTGATGTCACATTCTGATAGCGTTTCGACGTTGTAGCTTAGAAAAGATTGTCGATGATTGTTAGCCACAGTTAAGAAATTTGCCGTATCCAGCTCGAAACTCATTATAACAAAGGATGATATAATATTTGATAAAAAAAATGAATTGTCATCAAATATTAAGTGGAGCTTGCAATGCAGGTGATCGGTGCTACGCTGTAGGTTCTGTCGAAGGGATTTCTTTTACTGTAAGTGATTCACCTTGTTGATCAGCTCTTTCCACAATTGTTTGCTATTCTAGAATTATACCTATATGTACCTATTATACCTATTATATATATTTTTATATATATATATTAACATGCATACATATGCAATTACTATGTTGTACATTCAAGTCGTCCGAAATATTTCGTACTCGTTAAAAAATCCATCCATGAAACATTTTCAAACTTCCAACTTTATGTGATTAATTTGATATGTATTTTATATATTACTATTCGAATCAATTATTATTAACATATTACATAGCTTTAGTTTTTAATTGGTAACGAGTATATAGTTATTGATTTTTACTATTTTTATATAAAATCAAGTGTGTTAGTATTTGTTTCATCCGTATTTGTAAAGATGATTTTATATCGTTTGTTATAATCATCATTATTATTTAATTTTTTAAAAGTTTTCTTGATAGCATAGTAGTACAAAATAAATTCATCTATTACAGGCATATGCAGCAGGTTGTAACATAGTAATTCTTGCCAGTAATTTTGAACGAGTTCAAATAATACCAGGAGCTGTACATAACTATATAAGAATCAGTTGCTTGGATTGCAGTACCGACACTGGAAAAATAGCTGCTGCCTATGAAAATCAAGTTTGCATTTTTGAGCCTACTCCACTTATTCACAGTACATGTTCTCACGTATGTACCTTTTCTATCCCAATATCTATCCTTGGTAATTATGCTTATATATTATAATATGCTATGCAATAATTGTTTTCTATAATATATAGCAATTAGAATACCGATGGGTTCAAACTGGTAGTCTGACAACTGAATCAAATATTAGTTCTCTATCATGGAATTTGGAAGGAACAAGATTATTAACTGGAGGAGAACTTTTACAATTGTGGCATCAAAATATAACCCCATTTCAGGAAGAACATAGTAAGCTTTTCTCATTATTTTTGTTTAATTTATATTTAATGGTAATTGGTATCCCTTCTAATTTCATCTACTTAAATGCACACGATATTATTCTTGTGTCTTGTCACAATAATAAAACTGTGTATAGTGGTGAAGATAAATACATTACAAACTCAGGAAGGTGAAACTGGACGTGAACAAAATACTTCAAATGTTCTTCAAAACTGTGAGTTTTGTTACTTTGAAAGAGTACATGTGAATGCAAAAAACGATAATAATTTTTGAAATTGACTTTAATAAGTTTATTTGGCAGAAATTATTACATAACAAATGCTATTCAATACTAAATACATATCCTAAAAGTATTAGAACCAATAATTTTTTTCTTTTACACGCAGTAATTAGAAAACATTGACTTTTGTCACTCTAAACATAATGTGCTCTAAGCTATAGTTTGTTGCTCCTATGCCTTGATGCTTTAATATACATGTTGTTGATATAGGAAAAGGTCTATATATAATATTCTGTCTCCTATGCAGGATGTTTTATTATGAAAACAATTCTGATGGAATTTAAAATAGAATATATATTCTCATATGAGAATATAGTAGAGAATATATAAGAAAGTTCAATCTTTTTTCAGCTGGTACAGTTACTTTTTCGATTGGTGGAGACGCTGAAAGTCCAGCACCTGGTGATTCGAGTAGCGGAAATGAACCGGGAGCATGGAACTGTGTTTGGAAATGTCGCACAGCTACACCAGTGCATCTCATGAGTTTCAGTCCAGACGGTACATTATTTGCGACAACAGGATTTAATGATAGATTAGTGAAGATATGGTTTGAGAATAAACAATGTAAGATTCTTATGTGTGTAATGAAAATTAATTCTGTAAACGACTAATTCAACAAAAGCTCTAACAAACCTATATTTAAAATTATTCAGTGTTTTCAACAAGAAATATGGATCATGCAAGTGTTACTCAATTTATGGGTAGTGACAGCTATAGTTTTGTCTATGTTGCTCATCCTCGCGCAGTAACACATTTATCTTGGCGCAAGACTAGCAAATATATGCCAAAGTATGTAGAAGAATATCTTGTAACATATTACTATTTGTATTGCTGCAGTTAAATTAATAGCATTCCTTTTCCTTTTTCTTTTCTAGGGGGTCCGTCTCCAACATGCTTGTTACATCTTGTAGAGACAACATTTGTCGTGTGTGGGCCGAAACTATACCACCCGATGTTGAAGGTTTAGCAAATATGAGTCAGTTTGAAGGTTCTGATAGACATGGTCATCATAGCAAGCATCGACATCACAACATGCACAAACATCGATTCATGCAGCGGCTTAAACACATGAAGTGCGTAAAATGCTCAAATTCCTTTTTTCTGTATATGCATTTATAGCTTATTCGCAAGATGGTACACGTATTTTTTGTAGAACCTGTTTCCATATTCGTCGACACGCGAAACAACAACATCAGGCAGGTCATAACACAGCACCAACTTTACCAACTTTGCCTTCAACATATTCGGTTCACGATTTTCACAATAATTACCAGGGTACAGGTCATTATCCAGGAATGCATTTTCATTTAGCAGCCAGTATTAATGCTGAAACTGGTACGATTACATATAATATTATTACATTATGTTATAGTGCGGTGTATATATATACATATACACATCACATGTAAACACATCAACATGTTCTACTTTCTAGATTTTCTGACATGTTTTGTCTATCACAGATATACCATTAGTACCAAGTTTAATCACAGGAGATCCTGAAAGAGAACCAAATTTTATTCTGCATTGGCTAAACAATAAAGAAATGCATTTTACAATGCAAGCAGAAAGTATTCTACAAGAGCTGACTCGTAAAGTAGTAGAAAAGGAAGAAGGATTGCATCAACAGGATGTAGATCATACAGATCATGATTCTGAAGAGGAAGGTTTGTCGAGTAAGTTTTGTGTGTGTATATGTGTACTTAAATAATATGTGTATGACAATATTAACTAGTGATTCAACTAATTACATGTAATCATAGAAAAGGGAGTAAGATTACAACCAATACAAAAGGCAGGAGGTACAGTTCGATCAATGAGTCAAGAAGATCATAGTAGTGATGAACATCACACAACACACACAATTTCATCGCATCATAGCTTACCACACAGCGCACATTCTCACCAAAGTCTTAGGTATAATATTTCTAAATGGTAACAAAAGACATTTTGCCTATCATAGTCGACAAGTATCGTTTATTTGCAAGAGAATAGTATTTCAAATTTATTCTTTTCTCTTCCTGCAGTAATACTACATCCATTAATTCTATTGCAACGGATGTAACATCGTCAATAAATCATGCTCCGGATTCTTTGGATACCAAAATAGAAACGTTACTGCGTGATTGGCATCATAATCCAGATTTACTTTTTTCAATTCATCCGATAGATGGGAGCTTTTTAATTTGGCATATTGAATGGTTGGACGAATATCATCCAGGATCATTTCGACAAGCACAAATATCATTCTCTACACGAATACCTAATGCATTTCCTCTTGGCGATGCTTCCACAATGAGTCATAGTGTATCAATGTATTCACATAATACTGGTGGTCCATTATTAAATATACGAGAAGTGGCAAAATCATCCACAAAACCATCGAATGAAGGTAAACGTTTTCTCTCTCTTTCTCTCTCTCTCTCTCCCTCCCTCCCTCCCTCCCTCCCTCTCTCTTACGTATTCTATATATTTTTACATTTGGCGTAAAATTTAGTAAAACTGACGATTGGTAAGAAACGGAAATGGCTAGATAAATTATTATCATTACAGCTACCGATATTGCAACACCATTACCGAGTTTGATCGAACAGGACGAAGAACAATCGACATTAACATCGAAAACTGGCCAGGAACTGTTAAAAAATATTGAAAATTCTACGGATCCAAATCAAAATGTGTCGAAGGAAAGGGACGGACACTTAGAAAATGGAAAAACAAATCAAGAAACGGTCAACGATTTGTTGGCCCATCCAAGTCCGATTGTTTCTATGGTATCGAAACATTCAAATGGAACTTTAAACTTATGGCAATTAACATTTGCTGATAAAACAAAATTCTCACAAGTATGAATCAATGAACTGTCAACTTCGTCTTTTTTTTTTGTTTTGTGCATTAGTTTTATACTCGTTATTCTTTGGCAGGTATTAAGTATTGGACACGCGTCGAGAGCTTCAGGACATCGATTTCGAGTGAACGATATTACTTGTCATCCGGTATTGCCCTTATTAGTGACGACATCGCATCACAATTTACCAGAATCCGGATCTCAATGTCAGAATGCTGACTCAAACGAAAACGTTAGTAATAGATCAAACTCTAATAAAACAACCTCAAAAGATATCTCGCTTACTGTAAGTACAAGTAAAAATGATGATGCGCTGTTTTGCTAGTGAATTTGTATTTTTAGAATTTCGATTGGTAACGATCAAGTGATGATTCCGTTGATGTTTTCAGGGGTTCTGTAGCGAGTTAATACTTTGGCGTGTAGACACAGTCGGACCTTTATCGAAGAGCGGTGGAGTTTCCGAACTAGCGCGTATTAATTCTCCTGAAATTTCAGCGTTCAGTAACGTAGCTTGGATTCCAACTTTATTACCAAGTACTACTTTAGGTAACTTATCAAATTCTCCAAGCGCATGTTTCGTCGCAAGCGATGGCGAATGTTTAAGGGTATATCAGGCTGTTATCGACGCTAGAACACTCCTAGCCGAAGTATCGATTAGCGAAAGACGAAGTAGAATGATGGTCTGTATTTGTTGATATATTTTAGGAAAATATAATATGCAAATGGGTGGCAGATTGATTCATCGGTTCTTTGTGTTTGTATCAGGACTCCATGGCAAGTCTCTCGACAGATATGTCATCGGACGATGGTATGAGGCATTCGATTCACGATAAGATAAAGATAGTATCTCAACAATCTACGGCTAGGCCAGGTTGCGTTATACAATTGGACGCTATTGCTGATGCCACGCACGTAAGTGCTGTAGAGAACTTGTAGAATGATATAAAGTTGAAACGATCGATATTTTTCTATAATTTCAGTTATCTTAAATCCAATTAATTAATGGACATAATTTTTGTTATAAATTCAGGACTGGCAAAATACGCAATTCTTACATGTATTTCAAGAACAATTAATTACTGGAGACCGAAACGATGAAAAGCAAACTGGCATAGATACATCGATGAATGATTTAGGCTTAATGGAGTCTACCTTAGACGCTATGGTAGATTTACAGCAATCTGCAATTTTTGAAGAACCATTCTATATAGTTGTGTTAGAGAGAACGCAGCGAGGTACAACGGTACACATGTGGCGTTTGGTAATAGCCTCTCAACCCGAAACTACCGGTAATATTTCTCCAAGTTATTTTATTCTTTTTATTTCTTTCTTCTATATGTGGTATTCACCCACAGGATTATCAGAATCAATGATGTATGTTCCGGATTCTCATTTGGTACAAGATGAAGATGAAGAAGGAACACCTGGACGTTATAACCATCCAGAAGGTAAAAGATCTCGCAGAGCGAGTCAATCTCGCCGTGATAGTCAAGGTGAATTGGATATGTTTTTCCAAAGACGTCCTCAGAACAGCCACGTTCTTATCACAACTACAAAAGTATGCACTCAGGAATTACCATTACCAGACGGAGTCGAGGTTCGTTTGGTGTTTATTTATTCTATATTCTCTTATATTCTCGTGTTCTCTTTTTTGTTCGTGATAATTGAATTGAAAGTATTAACGAAGAATATAAAGAAATAATATCGTTATTGTAATCGTACGTAGGTAATACATGCAGCACCAGCCGCCGGACATTTAAGTAGCTCTTCCATATATCCTGCTTGCTTCGCACCGTACATCGTTGTAACTGCATGTAGCGACAGTACAATACGTTTCTGGAAATGTAAAGTGACGAAAAATCAATCGAATAGCAAATTAGATTATGAATGGTGCGAATGGGAGATGATACGGAAAGATCAGGAATCGACTATAGACATTACAGGTGGGTACATATCCAAAAAGCTAAAATCAGAGTAAAATAAAATCGAAGGAAATAAGATCATGCATTGTCAAAGAATGGTAGGTAATTTATTCGTATTTTAGGGCAACCGTTAAATATAAGTGCTGCATATAGTGGGCGTATTGCATGTGCGTACAAATATGGAAAATCATTCACGCGTCCTACTAAAAACGACCCTGACTCTAGATACGTAAATCTATGCGTTGCTATATATGAATGCGAAAGTACTGGTGGAAGCGAATGGATTCTAGAAGATACGATACACTTGAAGAATATACACTTGCCGAGGATTCCGGTGGACCAACATTTAGACCTGAGCTATCTCTATGATAGCAAATTTTTGCAGAAGAAACACAGGCTTACTCAAGTTTTGCAAACGCTTAGTCATGAAGATGTGAGATCACCGAGAAATGGAGAAAACGGGGAGAGTACAAAACCGAATGCAGGTAAGGCCATTACGATTAATATTGTATTTTGAGCAGGCAGGTTTAACGCTAATTTTGACGACTAAAAATCTAACTCTAATGTTATTCACGATTGTGATAGGCTTGTTGGCTGTTCCGTCGTTTAGCACGCTTCAGTCGTTGCGAAAGTCGATCATAGAAAATGGTAACACTTGTCCACTTACGCAGAAACATTTAGTTCAGTTAGATTGGGTGTCGAAAGAAGATGGTTCGCATATTTTGACCGTCGCTGTTGGATCGAAAATTATGCTGTTCACGCCTGTATGTTCGGATCTTGCACAAGCAAATATGAAAGCAATGAAAGAGTCACAAAGCAATAACCGACCAATATTGCGGAAAGCTTCGTCGTTGGCACAGCCTCAATTCGTTGACGAAATTCGTTGGATGAAATTACGGAAAATCGAGTTAACTACAGCGGATGGTCTACCTCCGTTGCCAATGCAGATATCTTGGGTAAGGGACGGTATCTTAGTGGTTGGCATGGATTCGGAAATGCACGTTTACTCGCAATGGAAACCGAACCCAAAGAAAGACTGTTTTCATTCAAATTTACAACATCAAGAATCGGACGAGTTTCAAGCTAGCCGAAATTTACGGGACGAAGACCTGCGAACATTAGCGCACGAAACATCGCAGAGGCGATTAGCAAACGTATCTTCTATGCCCCATCTTTCTCGAGTCAGCAGTATCAATTTAACGATGCTCGATGCCAAAAAGAAACGAGGTATACAAAACGAGAATTTAAATTTCGACTATATGCCTGACTATGGTTTGTTCGAAGCCTCGAGAATTGCTTGTCCCGTTTTACCTCAATATCATCCAAAACAACTAATGGAATTGCTAAATTCTGGTAAAATTCGATGGGTAAAGGCTATATTGGCACATCTTGTCCGATGCATAGGAAGTTCTTGTTCGTTGAGGGCAGACGACGAGAATTTAGTCAAACAACGTGGTGGTGGTGGTGGTGGATGGTCGCGTTCTAGAACAATGTCGGTTAGTTATGTAGGTACAACATCGCCTCTAGAACCAAGAGGTTCAACCACGCAAATACCGGAAGAACTTACATTAGATTATGCGGAGATAACATCGATATCTCCGTTGCCACTTTGGACTTTATTGATCGCAGACAAGGAAACGAACGTACCGCATCAACACAAAACCGAAGACAAGCAGGATTACAACGAATTGTTCGACAGCAATGTGGAGGAGGATGAGTCGTTAGACGACATGCTGGAAGAGGATTACGATTGTTCACGGCAGAAAGATAGACGTTCGTCGGTCCCGGAAAGACAAGGAATATCTCATTTTGGACCAAGACAAGGCAGATTACTGTCGCGATTACTAACACACACTCATTTGCCTGGCTTATCGAGCCTTGATCAAATGCATTTGCTTGCTTTAGCCGATACCGTTTCAACTTGCAATGCAGATTTTGCAGAAAGATTTGCAATAGATGCCGCAAAGAATGCTATTGCGAAAGAAAATTTGACCGGTATCCCTGACGGAGAAACGGTTTCTACCGATTCGTTGGACGATTGTGGCCTCCGATTTTTATTGGCCATGAAACATTACAATTACTTGATTCGTTGTCTTCCGTTGGCACAGAGAGCGCAGTTTCAAAAGCAAGGTATATCATCGAATAATCTTGTTTGGGCGTTTCATTCTGAATCCGAAGAAGAATTGCTAGGTTTGATACCTTCTTATGCGAAAGGACAACCAAAATGGAGCATTTTAAAGGAACTGGGTATAGGTTGGTGGATTAGAAGCAACACTATATTGAGAAGGTGTATCGAGAAGATTGCGAAAGCAGCTTATCAACAGAAACAGGATCCTCTCGACGCTGCGCTTTATTATTTAGCTATGAAAAAGAAGAATCTCGTTTGGGGATTGTTTAGAAATAAAAGGGATGAAAGAATGACAACATTTTTCGCGAACAATTTTACGGAAGATCGTTGGAGAAAAGCTGCCTTGAAGAATGCGTTTGCTCTACTTGGTAAACAAAGATTCGAGCATGCTGCGGCGTTCTTCCTGTTAGCAAACTCTCTAAAAGATGCTATCGATGTATGTTTGAACAAATTGAACGATATACAGTTAGCGATGGTCATTGCCAGACTTTACGATGACGATACTACCTCCCCGAATTTGAGAAGATTGCTCTATGAAGAAATTTTAGGTTGTGATAAGGACGGGCAAAATCAAGACATGAACAAAGCTCATCCAGATCCATTCTTACGCAGTATGGCTCTTTGGATTCTGAAGGATTATGCAGGGTCGCTCAATACTTTGCTGTTGACAAACGTTGGAACTTTGCACCCCCAATATAACGACGAGTCTGATAAACCGGAAGGTACAACAGGTAACGAAACTACATATTTTTGTCTTTTTGCCTTTTTGTCTGTTTGTCTTTTTTCTCATTCAGTTTGAATATCGGCAAAGAAATGATTCCATTGAGTTTAGAACTCACGATTAAAGAAATTTAGAAAGTTCGAGTACGATTAATAGGGTAAGTTATTGTTCCTTCTTTGTTTCAGCAAATCCAAATGTTTTTAATTTTTATGTTTATCTTCGAACACACCCATTGCTGATCAGACAGTACATTGCATCTACCGCTCAGGATAAGAAAAAAGGTCATTCGGTAGTTATATCTGGCTTTAGTTACGGTATGGAAACAAAATCACAACCTGACAAACAGTTAACTTTGGAAGATAGCATTACACCTTTGGAGAGACAACTGTACTTCACAACAGCTCACGCACATTTTAAAGCTGGATGTCCTGCTCTCGCTCTCGAGGTTCTTTCTAAATTACCTAATAAAGTGATGGAGACAAATTGCGAAGACTCGCCCAGTACGTAATTGCATAATCGACATGTCCACAATATTGTTGTTCTCCTGCAAATTCTCTTACTACTATTATCTGTCCTTGTCGTGTGTTTTCTTAGGTCTCTTAAATAGTCCAAGCAAGTTAAGGACACAAGATTTTCAAATAGACACTGGGATTATTAGTTGGGATGACAATTTGAAGAAAACTGACAATATCGAAGGTGGAACTTCATTAACTATCTATAATTTGCCTAGATAACTATGAAAAATGGGAGTGTTTCTATCGTGTTCTTATTTGTATTAGGCATTGTAGACTGGTCTCGACCTGTGACGCATCAAACCGAGGAAAAATTAGTGTTAAACTGGGATGACGATGATGATGTAGCGGAACATGAGGACGCCGACAGCCCACCTTTAAGCATGAAGTTAGACAAAAAGGAGATTACCGATGGTTCGAAGGAAACGGAGAAAAGTGGTAAATTAATGTAATCCATTTAGTCCTTCCTTGACCTAATTCTAATAAGCTGTAACAGGTATAAGTCGGTTCCTTTTGTGTGCGCGTAATCTGAAATTAATAGTCAGGATTACAACTATCATTATCAGAAAATCATTATCAAAAAATACAGTCTTTTTACAAAGAACAGAATTTAGATTCAAAGTCGTTAAATACAGATTCTAGTAACCCGGGTGAAATATAATAGATAACTATACGTATGTACTATAAAATTTTTAGAGAAAATCACAAAACCGTCAGGACAATTAGACATTATGGCGCAACAATTAAAATTTGTGGCATGTTTAAAAATTTTAATGGAAGAATTGTCAACATTGGCAACGGGTTTCGAAGTAGACGGAGGTCAACTTCGATACCAGTTATACGTATGGCTCGAGCGAGAGGTAGATGCCCTCAGGCAGCTTTGTAATTACAGCGTTAGTTCGGACGGAGATGCAAACAACGTATCGGAATGTAAGCGGACAGACTAGTTATTTTGTTTTTAATTAAACGATGTTCAACTTGTTTCTGCTTGTCTTAAACTGACAAAACGATTATGCTTTCAGACGAAGGTGGTATGGTAGATGACATGGTGCAACCGTGTAAACCTGGTGAACAACCAACGTTGCATGAAATATTGATGGCCGAAAAATTGGATTTCGAAGCCAAGGTACAACGAGCTGCTAGAAGAAAAAGGTGGTTAAAAGGTATTCTGTTGACCAGTGTCAGTCAGCGTTTAAATATAATACATGCATACATATAGTTGTTCGATAATGTTTGCGATAAATATATATTTACAGCGAACGAAACGTTATTACGAACATTATTATCCTACTGTTCTTTGCATGGAGCATCTGGTGGTGGTTTAGCATCTGTAAGAATGGAACTTGTTCTTTTATTACAAGAATTACAACAAGAAAAAACGCAACAACAGTTACTCAGTCCTCTTCCGTTTCCAACCACGCTTCCACTTTTAAGTGCTAGCGTAGCATGTAACAAAACTGTCGTAGCAGATCCGGTCAGGCACTTGCAAGTTTGTATAATATTATTAAACGATTAAACGAAAATACGGAATTTTCTAAGCCTAACGTTACACCTCTCTTTTTAGTCCCTAGCTCACGATATGTTGCAGACATTGGTGGAATTACGTAATCCACCAATGCCTACGAGAAACACGCATTATTGCGAGGTATTTATAATGAGGGATTTAGCGGTGGCGTTAAGTGCTTGTATTTATCAATCACTTTGCGATTCCGATACTTTTGTTACGAAACATCAACAACCGGACAGGTAAATATGATAAGTTATGAAAATCCTTAGTAAAATTTAAAAATAATGGTTTATCGTAAATCATTTTTTGTCTCTCTTTTCGTTTTTTCTTTGTTTTTCTCTTTTCTTCCTTTTTTTTTTTTTTTTTTTTTTTTTTGTACAGTTTTCCAGCATTTGCAGAGATAGAAACGTTCTCCGGCGGGCACTTGGTAGCATCAAATCGCCATCATCGAAGGTATTCGACGGACGATGGTGTGTGCATTACTACTTCACCATCTAAATGGCCAGGTGTAACTAACTTGCGTGCGTTGTTGGCCCGGGAGAAGGACGAAGATACACCAAAATTGAATATTCTCCTTTGCGAAGCATTTGTAGCAACTTACATGAGTTTGTTCGTTTATGCACTGTGGAGTTGCGACAGTCATATTCTTTATAGGCTCGTAGGTCAACACTTTGGTAACAACACCTGGTCCTGTTTGTTTGGAGGTGGAGTCAAGAAATTGCTACGTGTCGCAAGCACAAGCAGCCAGGTATAACTTTGTTTTTACTTTATTTTTGCCTTATTTCGTTGTATACTTTTCTGATGTACCAAGTACTCGTAAAATTCTTATTATATCTTTGCTACATATCAAGCAGAGGAATAAACTACATGTCTTTATATATAGCTTTCTACGATTCAGTGTAGGCTTCAAGTTTTCTAAAAAGAAAAGGAAAGAAAAGAGTATAGATGCAAATAACTGAAACGCGCGTAAATTATACGGTTTTAAGTGGTACCCATTGTATACCATATCATTGTCATATATATATACATACATCTAATCTCTGTTCAGGCGAGTGGAGCAGTAAGAATGGTAGAAAGAGGTGATAGTGGTACGAACGAGGCTCAAAGTACCGCAGGAACCGTATGGAATACCATGACCTCATTGACTAAACAACGTGTAAAATTGAACATGAAATTGTTGGGTCAATTTACAGGTCAACAACCAAATATGAAAGAAGACAAACCTACATATAGAGAACAATTTGTTTCACCTCAAATGAGCATGATATCGTACTTTCTAATGAAGGTTAGTCGAGTTAATCGACTGCGGATATCCTAATGCGTACCAGTAGCTAGTTGCGTTTTACGTATATATGATTTTGCTAATTTTATATAATCTGATAATTATAAGAATAAAAGTTGTTTCCTCTATTTGATACAGCCACAGATAGATAGTGAGTATGCGGATGAAATCGACTATGATTCATCCGATTCGGCAGTGTCGGATTTAAACTCGTCCGAGGACGAGGAAGATATATTCGATACCAATTCAAAACCAAAGAGCAAACCAAAGGACAATACGGAACATACGAATCCAAATTCGTACAGTTGGTGTGTTATGCGATTAGCCATAGTCAAGATATTACAACAGCAACTCCAAGAGTTTTTGAATGTTGCTGGCATAGAGATGCAAGGTATTTTTTTTCTTTTTTTTTTTTTTCTTTTTTTTTTCTTTCTTCTTGTTACTTGATAGAGAATATCGAGAATTTGACAATCTAGTTTACTCTGTCATTCTGAAACTAAAGAATAATATAATTTTTTGCCTTATTCGCATATATATATATATACAGAATTACCTGTGAATAGTCCTCTGATTCATGGAACGTTAGCTGTTGTGGCACAATGGCAAGAAACATTGCGCGATGAGTTAGACAATAGAGGACCACCACCGATTAATTACATACCTGGTTGTGCACCAGATCCGGCACCTACGCCGGGAAAGCCAGCGATTCATAAATATCGATCTTTACTTGAAAAAAGCAATACTCCTTTCAAGTAAGATTGGAAATTCAATACCAAAAGCAATAGTTGGAATTCTCTGATGTAACAATTTATAGATGTTTTATTTTTTATATTTTTAGTACGCGTTTGGCATCAGCGGCTCCCGCTAATCGATTGTGGTCCTATTTAGTTCGACAAGAGTTGGTACAAGACATATTTATCCGAGCCGTATTCGGCAAACGTAGATCTCTGTCGTCGATTTTGGAGAGCAATCAAACTACGATCGATAATTTGAATCGTGGGTCAACCGCAGATGACAAAGGTAGCGATAGCGGTACTACGAGTTTGCCCGAACCAGTCCGAATTATTCACAAGGAACAAGATAGCATTAGTGCCTTTTGCCTCAATCAGGTTCGATTGGTCTATTTTTAAATGTTACATTTAAAAGTGACGTGATTTGGGGGAAGACAAAAGTTACTGATACACAGCGTTAACGGTCCAGGTGAATCCAGGTTTAATGGCCTTGGCAACTCCCCGAGAAGTACAAGAAATGAATATATCGCTATTACTCGAACTCCCATCCTGGTTAGAAGACGAATGTGAATTTGACATCATAAATTTAAACAAACAGCCAGAACCGGAACCAGTGCAACCAACTAGTTTCTTAGTTATTCAAGTAAATAGTTTATAGTAATATCTTTTCTCATCGATAATGTTGGTTCTCATTTTGTGTGAATCGTATACATGTCAGCATATACGTATACACCTTTCAATTTTTCGTTTGCAGACAGCAGCAGATAGACCGTTACTCGCTCAAAGTCCGCAGACAAATAATCCTCAACCTCAGTCGGGTATCGCGAGTCAAAGCGGAAGAGGAGCTAGCGTGGTAAGTTTCTCCCAAGATCACAATTATGACAGACGGATAATTCGTATATTTATATATCCAGCATTGTACAGTCGTATGTTTGTCTTATAAAACATTTACACCTTTACATGTGTTGTATTCCTACTTGGACTTAACCCAGATGTTTCTGATCTACTATCCGATGTTTCTGTTTTCCATGTGTATATATATATTCATATGTTTCGTCGAAGTAAAAGGAAAAAAGGAAGAGAAAGGAAGTAACAAGTCTGTATTTTTGTAACGTTTTATCACTTCAGGAATGTTTGGGTTAATGAAAAATTGAGCGATAAATGGCATTACGAAGCAAATTGAGAAAATCGAACTTATAATTTCGTTGATTTCATTTTCTATAAATATTTTTAGTTCGTTTTTGTTTCCGTTTCCATTTTTGTTTTTGTTTTTACTTAGGATTTCTATCCAAGAGCACTTTGTCGATTAATAAATGAAAAATTCGAATTTCCAGCCAAATGTACAATTTTATACGCAATTTTTCTTCCATTTTCGAAAAATTGAAATTGCCAATGAACTGGATATTTTCAACATTTAAAACCTGTATAAGAAAATGTATTTCCGGATTCAAACAGAAAATCAGCCTGATATATTTTCCTTAATGTTTGTTTTCTCTTTGTGTTGATAAAATAAAGTAAAACTTGTATTTGACGAGTAAAAACCGTATCTATGAATGTGTTTGACACGCACTACTTACGAACTTATATATATGTATGTATTTACCGTTCGAATGTTTGGATCTAATCGTTCGTTTATGAGATTTTGTATGTCGATACTAGTAACGACAAACATTATACACCATCATATTTATCGCGTTCATAAGTTTACATAAATAAACAGTGAATTCTAACGCTTAGTATCATTAATGTTCATAATATTATTAAATTAATTTGATCAGAAAGTTTGGACGAGCGAGATTCGTGATCCAAATAAGTTCAAGTTATAACCGTAGGTATAAAAAATATAATAGGCCCCTGTTCTTTAAAAGGTTGAAAGGAACTGATCGTTGCATGATATGTAAACAAAATTGCACTATAAATCACCTTTCTTGAAAAACACGCGGTTGGAGCACGGCTACCTCGAGATTTACTTCTTGCGATATATCACAGGCAATAAGCACAAATATCAAAGCTGTTTAAGAATCAAGGGCGTTTGAGAATGAGCGATAAGTAAAGGCGAGAGTAGATATGACATAGCCAGAAATGAATGGAAATCGAGCAGAGGAAAGTAATAACAATTCGTAAGAGGGAAGTGTCGATAGCCGTAAATGTATTGATGTCGAGTATGTAGCCGACGCATTGGGTCGCGTCTAAGTAGCACATTTGGTGACAGAAACAATGTTCCTTGTTCAATGCTTGCCTAACGTCTAACTTGGTTTACGTCTGACTGACGTCACTGACCTGGTGGCTCGTTCGTTCGCTCAGATGAAGGGGATGCCCGCTTTCCCTGGCTCCCACGACCTGCGTTTCTGTCAATTTGTTGCCGATAGGAGCAAACACTTGTTGCAACCGGTGAGATTAACTTCTAACAGATCCTAGCCTGTATGATATCCTATTATTATCCCTAGTGCCAACTTTATATTTTAATTCCTTTACTCTCGTTTTCCTTTTTACTCTAGTTTTCTGTTTCTTCGTAATATCCTAAGCGTTATAAAAATTCGTATAATATTTATATTCGATTTACCATCGTTTTTACGAATCGTTATGTTTCTTAAACAATAGCTATACGCGTAGAATCAAAGTAAAAGCTCTAACTATATATAAAGCATTTAGCATTTTCTTCGTAATAAAACTAAACATAATTTTTGTATCGATCTTACAAAACAATAATTTTCTTGAAAAATTTGTATATGTATATACATATCTAACTTGTCACTATGATTTCTTTTTCGAATCGATAAAGTTCAAAACAATTTACTTAATATTATACGTGTGCATATCGATACGTGTAAGTGGAAATTAATCTGCTACTTTAGTATTGTTATCATTATTATCGTGACTGTTAAATTTTTACCTACGTTGTTATCATTTTCATCACCATTATTGTCATTATTAGCATCATCTTTATAATCGTCACTTCCATCACTACCACTACCAGTACCGTTATCAACACCATTACCACTACTACCCTGTCATCATCATCATCATCATCATCATCATCATCATCATTTTATAGTACAGTAGATTATTCTACAGTGAATGAAATAGTCCATTAAGCCGTTATACATGACTTTGGTTTTTCAATTTATCGAGGACGCCTCGCGAATTTAAAAAAAAATGAATGTTCCTTCTCCCAAGGCAATCTCGATACTAACGTACTTATACTATACTTTTCATATGTTACCAAAACAATATTGTGAATTAACTGTAAATGAGCAAAGCCGATCAATGAAACTTTCCGATTCACAAATTTTTCTTTCGTAACACTGCATGCCTAATGAATATTTCGTATATAAAAACCTGAGCGAAAAATTTGTACCCTTTGGTTGCCATTGTCTTGAATGTCGTCTGTAGTATTTAATAAGTTATTGTGCTTCCCTTCAGATTCTTTACACATTTTGAACAAGAGATCAAGCATTTTCATCCGAATTCTAGACCATGGGTCCGCTAGCTTTCACTTTTATAATTTGCGGTTGTCACAATTCTTTTGGTTCCTTCGTCGTCCTTTAGAGCTCTTCAAAGAGTTCTTGCTAATTATTCGGATATGCTCATCTTTACGCGTTTAACGGGGAAATATATATTAATTAAATAATCCAGAGAACGTTTGAAACCTAGTGGATCCAATAGATACGACCCTCGTTGGATTGAACTAAACGAACGCTTTTTAAACAAATACATCGCCCGAATTGAATGAAATAAGAAAAACGAGCAGAAGAAGCGAAAGTATATATATCTTAACACGTAATATGTGTTATTTTATACGCTTCTTTTGATGAGCCTTCGATGTATATATGTATATACATATACGAAACTGTCCAAAAAGCGATCGTTTCATTGTACATAGGTATTAACTTCTTTCGAATTGGCAAGGAAAAAGGAACAGTATTAAAGAATTTGATAGCATACGATTATAAAACGTATAACCAGGCTGATTGTGTGTGTGTGTGTATATATATATATATAACTAAAAATATAAAATATATATATATAATATTTAATAAGTTTTATAGTATATCATCTATACGTATTAGTATTGAACGCCCATTTACCGTTTTCTATATTATCTTCTTTTGTCATATTTTGATACATGTGCGCCAAAGTTTATAGACGTTAGGTTAGATTTTCCACTTCTTTTTCTTTTATTTCCTAAAAAATATTTGTACATGTGCGTACTGTTTGTGAATCATTGTTTTGTCTGTAATTGTAAGATCACTATTTACATAACAATATTTTGTTCATACAGATCCTGAAGCATAAAATCGATGGCATAAGAAGAATTTCCTCGCATCCACTTTTACCATTATGTAAGCATACTATGTATTTACTTTCGAGTAATTGCGAATGAAATGTGTTACTTGGTACGTCAACGACGACTTTGAAAGAAACTAACCGATGAAATATTTTGCCGGTGCTGTTGGACTTGTTCATCGACCGACATTTGTCAATATTCGAATAAACAGACTTGACTGGCTCTCAAGATGGTTCAGTATCCCTTTGGGAATGGGGGCATCAAACGGCTGTAGCGACTCCTCGACCACCGGGCACTTTTGCCAAAGTGACTCGTGTACGTTTCTCACAACACGGGAATAAGTTCGGCGTTGCGGATTCTGATGGACATCTAAGTTTGTTTCAAGTAGCCTGCAGAGAAGGAACTGCACGACCATTTTTTGTAAGACTGATCTCTTTCTCTCTCTCCCCCCCCCCCTCTCTCTCTCTATCTATCTATCTATTTATCTATCTATCTACCGACCTATCGATCTATCTAAATATCTATCTTGCGTACAATCAAATGCGATCATATAACTATAGGAATAAATGTCAACTAATTAAGAATGATTCATTCTGGCAGAATTATCAGTGCCATAGCAAGGTGACGGCCGATTTTGTCTTCCTTGGTGCGTGCAGCTTAATAGCAACTGCTGGTCATGGTTCTGAAGGACGTAATGTTGCGCTTTGGGATACTTTACTTCCGCAGAATAAATCTCTCATTCAAGGTGCGTCTCACCCTCGTCTTCTTTGCATGAGTATGTGAATCGCGTAATGATCACAGAAAAACTGTTTGTCTCTTTACGTTTCTATTAGGTTTCACGTGTCACGAACAAGGAGCTAGCTCGTTAATACTTGCACCCCAACATCAGCTGTTAATCAGCGGTGGAAAGAAAGGTGATATTAACATATTTGACGTTCGACAACGGCAACAACGGCATCGCTTTCAGGCTCACGAGTCGGCTATCAAATGCTTAGCCCTTGATCCGCATGAAGAATTTTTCGTGAGTGGAGCAGGAGATGGTGATATTAAGGTGATAATATTTGCAGTATGCGAAAATAGAAACACCAATATATATTATAATTTGTATTAATTGTTTTCGATCAGATATGGGGTTTAACCGTCCATTCTCTGCTTTACTCTTTTCCTGGAGAGCATCCACGATCTAGTTTCTTTAAAAATATCGGACAAGTATGCTCATCAATATTGTTCACGTTAATTACTTACGTTTTGACAAATAAATATAATATCGACAATTTTCTTTCAGGGTGTAACACAATTACACGTCGATTCTGCCGGCCGTTTATTTTCATGTGGCGCAGATGGATCTATGAAAGTTCGTCAGCTACCAGAACGCGATTGCGTCGTACATACTTTATACTAAAGTAGTCCGAAAACGTAGTGATGTTCTACTGGCAAAATATTTTAACAATAAGCCATAAATCGGTTACGAACTAGTGAACTAAACGTATGTAATTATCGAATATGTGGAAGCGTATATTGTTAACTTCTTATTTCAATCCCTCTTGCAATTAGTCATTTAAAGAAGGACTGAGCGCCTTGAAATAGTAATCTTTGGATAAAAAAAAAAGAGGGAGAGAAAATAGAAACAATAATTATCGAACTAATATAAACATGGATATATATTCGAAGCTTTAAAAGGATAAAGTAGTCGTTGAGAGCATTTTCGTTGATATTCCAATTTATTTACTACTAAAATCCCGCTATATCCTCTGTCGCTTGCTTATTGGAGGTAGAATGAAGTATTTTTGTTTGCAATACATTATTTCATTACTCCAACAAACACGTTTGCGCATATCCAAATGATGTTTCATTTTGTTTTCTCCATTTTCCAGCCATTTGAATATCGTACTAATTATCGTTTCTGTAGAGAACATACTATATTTCTATACCATCATATAAAAACGCATAAAATATTAGAAAAATCAACCAAAAGTGAACCTAGTTAAATTGTTCATAATAAGTATCAAACGTGCATGTATTATGTTGTTTCTACATTCGCAACTTGGTATTGTGTGATTAATTTTCTGCGAGTTCTGTCATAACACGCAATTCGTTTCCGTATCTTCCTACTATGTGGCGAAATACATTTTTGAAAGTTTCTCTCGTGTAAAAAAAAAAAATTTAACAAAAATATTAAATTGCGTATTATTCTATAAGTATGTAAATTGACATAATGAAAATATATGCGAAATAAGACAGTTAATATTCATCGTATGATTTGTATATACGATATAAAGTATTCAAGAAAGGAGAGAATTGAAAAATCTAACGGGACTAAGTAAAGAAAAAAAAAAGGAAAGGAAAAAATGAAAGAAGAATGTTAAAAACCTATTTATAACTATCCGTATGCGTATGTATTATAAGTTACGCGTTGTCGAAACGAAAGTATTTGTGAAATATAATTTCATCAAAAACATATGTAATTCCTTCTGATATTCCTGGCTCTTTAACATATTTATCGTAACATATTTGATTTCACTCATGAAGGTAAAAAATTTTACATACGTGATTATCTATCGAGAAACTTTTCGATATTTACGTATTGGAATTTAATATTCATTAAGATTCACTATTCGTATCTTTGATATTAACTATACGTATAGACATTCAATGTGAAAAAGTGTTCAAACATAAAATCACAAATTGGTAAATAAAGTAACAAATAAATGCTTGAATCTTTGAAGTTCCGTATTTTCGCTGAAAAAAGATTGATATAAAATGATGTCATTACAAATAGAATCAATGATACCTACCCGATCGGTATACCAATAATATGGTTTTGTGTCTATGTTCGCATGAGAATAGCCTTCCAACAGTTCATCATAGTCCCAAATACGCATCGAAGCTACAACTATCTCACCAACATTCGGTAAAAGTACATCCACCGATTCTGTAAGACGTTTGTCATCAGCGCAGCAACGTTGCATATAAAATGACTTGATTTCTGCAGGAAATCTACACAACATTATCGGTTCATTTATTGCATCGGTTATTTTTCTCTCTGGCATTTCTGGAATATCCTATGGATGAAAAATATTACTATTTCTTTTCCTCCTTTTTCTTATAATAAACACAAATAAAACAAAGAATACAAATTTTGTAGCAAAACAATAATCAGATAATTTTGTTCAGTGTACTTCGCCAAACTCATAGAATGTTCCATCATCTTTGGTTATATTGTTAATTCGAAGATACCCGATCGCATCCTTGTAGTCCATCCTTTTGAATGGTTTATGTGATACTTTAAAATCGGGATTCAACTCTCACACTAAATAACTTTGATTTAAACTTTGATTTAAGAACAAGATCAACGGCATCACATATCATATCTTCTATTCGTTCCAATAATTTTTCAAATGTAATAAATGCATATTCCGCTTTCACATGTGTATATCTGAAAGTTAAATGTTTTATACGAATTCAATTTATACAATAATTGTTTATCCAAGTGTATATTTTAATGAGACTGCGCTCAAAATATAGAAAACAGCAGAAAAAGAACTCTGCATATTTACTCTGCAAGGTGTCTCCGGATGCGAGATTGTTCTCCTCAATAGGACTGTGACATACAACATACGTCACCCGTTGTTGGAAGGCAAGTTTCCAAATAAAGCTGCAGACTTTGAGTCAAAAATGCTTCTTCTCTAAAACGAAAGGTTAAATTCCAAATGGTAATGGAATTAGATTAAGAATACAATACAGGATAGAATTAATCAACAAGCACAAATTCAAATAAGCAATATGCTTACCCAAAATAATCTAGCCTGAATAATATTGAACCACCATCTACCTGAGCTTGCACTAATGCCATTATAACCGTTTTCGTTGAAATGATCCCTAAATGTCTGCATCAATACAGATCTCACAAGTAATACGCGAGACGTCTAAAATATATGAGTTACTCACTGTGATTTATTTGATCAAATGGAAACTAACAAACATTTATTAATTTTCTATAGTTGTATTGTTAATATATAATTATTATATTAATTATCTTACATTTTCACCAAGGATCATCATAATATGTCGATTATCCAGCTGCACATCAAGAAGAGCTTTTTCATTTAAAATAGAATCTGCACCGCCAGGAGGACATGTTTCTATTAATCTCCAATAATCAACATGTAATTCATGTCCATTCGGAGCCTAAAAAGGGCAAGAAATATAGAAATTTGAGAAGTTCTTGTTGAAATTACATCTGGTATTGTACATTTTTTCCATCTGGTACAATTTTGAGCGTTCCGAATAATTCAATGGAAGCTTCTGTGGACAAGGTCAATGCATTGTACGTTTGGCATAAAATATTGGTAAGTACACACTATAGGAAGCCTGTTCCATCTCTCAATGTGATAAACATAACCGCTCTTCTTAGAAAAAAAATAAAAAAGAATGTAAAATAATAATGTTAAATTAATAGAATCAAATTAAATATATAATTTAAAGTTTAGCTCACAAATATATATTATACCTTGCCGTCTAAGCCTATGTATCGAAAAGTTTTACTCGTCTGTCCCGATGATTGATACTGTCTCGAATTTTTACATAAATTGCAGGTGACAGTGTACTATCTTCTTGAATTACAATTGTTTTAGCTTCTTCCAAGTTTTTCAATCTTTTTTCATCATCCTCTAATAACTTCTTTTGCTTGTCTTCATTCTTATATTCTTTTCTTGCTCAAATTTTTTGTGCTTTTTTAAATTGCGATTTTGATATTATCTCAAATTTTTTTCCATCCTCGTGAGAACCTTGATAAATTGGAACGATTCCCTTCCTACATAACGCATTGCTCTTAAAATCGTTTTAAAAGAATTAAACTCAGAACCGTCACCTATCTCGTCATTGCCGTATTTCTCAGAAATGTAAACTGGATCTGAAAGAAAAATGTAAAACTCCATTGTTCCTTTATAGGAGAATAGTATATATATATGTCGGAGATGAAAGGACACCGGGCCTCCCCGTTAGAATTCTTAGGAAAAGTCAAGACAATGAGCTTGGGTTCGAGGCGCCAGATGGAAAACGCCGAGCGTAGCCGCGGTCACGGGATAAACACTTCGTCCAGACAGAGACTCTATCCTTCGAGCACGATGGTTACCAGATGTCAACGCACCTCTGCAGCTAGTTCGAGGACTCGCTATAAATCAGAGGATTTGGGTACCAAGGTCCTTAAAACGAACAAACAGTCTTTTCTGCCACTTTGGACGCGAGGATGCCGGAGATCGGACTTTCACACGTGGGACGCATCCCGCCAGCAACTTTCTCTCAAGAACGGCCGGCATCTCTCTCGGACCACCAATACAGAAATTAGCCAATTAACGGCAACGTCTGTTTCCCTCACTTTTTGGACGAAGATCGTCCTCGACGAATCCGATGATCTCGTGCCCTTAGACACACCCCATCATAGTTTTCCTCCGCGGCATCATCGCGACGGAAAAGGCATTCTTTTGCGAGAACTCTCCTTAGCGAGTTTTCCAGTCTCTATGACCCGTGCATAAAGAGTACATATATAAGAGTACATACATATATAATATACAGTGCTGGACAAAAGTATTGGCACAGCATGATTGTTATGATAGAAATGCTTATAACTACTAAACAAATTGATTTAAACAAAAAACTTTTTGACGTATTTATTTATTATCTATTCTAGTTTATTACATAACAAGAGCAACAATATAAATAAAATAATACGCAAAATAATAACAAAAATATATTTTTTGAACATTTTATGGGTGGACAAAACTATTGGCACAGTAGAATATTTACGCTTATAACTAATTACATAATAAACTTCTAATATTTTGTTGGCAGTCCTTTTCTTTTAAGGACTTCCTTTAATCTTCTGGGCATCGAGTGGACTAATTTTTTAGTGAATTCAGGTACAATATTGCTCCATTCCTGCAGAAGAACTTTCTTCAGTTCAGACTTGCTTGTGATATTATGTTTCCTAATTCTTTTTTCCAATTCGTTCCACACGTGCTCAATGGGATTCATATCGGGACTTTGAGGTGGTGTGTTTAATGTGTGGGCAGTATTATATATTATCCACTGACGAACAATATACGCCATATGTTTAGGATCTCGATCCTGCTGAAAATAGAAATCCCTGGGGAGGTTTAATTTTTGAGTACTTTTCAAAAGATTTTGCTTGAGTATATTTAAATATACATATTCATCCATTATCTCATCAATGAATATAAGTTCTCCTACACCCGATGATGCCATACATCCCCACACCATTAAACCACCACCCCCATGTTTCATGGTGGCTTGCAGATTCAGTTCGTCCATCTCTGTGTTGGGTTTTCGCCATACTAATATTCTGCCGTCAGATTTAAAAATATTAAACTTACTTTCATCTGAAAACATGATCTTTTCCCAAAAATCAGTATCTTTCGTAACAAACTCTTTCGCGAATTCCACTCTTTTCTTTTGGTTTATTTTACTGATGTAGGGCTTTCTTCGTGCTGCACGGGCAGAATAACCGGCATCCTTCAATACCCTACGTACAGTTTTGGTACTTACTTCTTTTTCACACTCAGCTTTTAACATCGAAGCAATTTCAGTCGAATTAGTTTTTGGATCCTTCTTTACAATATTTACGATTTTCCTTTTTTCTCGAATTGTTACCTTAGAAGGGCGACCACTCCTAATTTGATTCTCTAGATTTTCTTCACTTTTAAAGCGTTTTATGACTGAACGCACAGTAAAACGACTTCTGTTTATGATTTGTGCAATTTCGTTGTAAGATTTATTCATCTTATATAAATTTAATATTATTTTTCTTTCTTCAATTGTGGTTTCTTTCGTTTTTCTAGACATTATTACTCTTTCTTGGTTTTTTGTTGTTTAATAACTGAAGTCTCCAGTTTCACTGATCGAGTGTTATAATAAAAGACTAACGGGGGATTTCCCTTCGCTACTTCCAAATGACGATCGGAAATCGTTGAAAACGGCGACGATACATTGTTTGTTCCATGCTGTGCCAATACTTTTGTCCACCCATAAAATGTTCAAAAAATATATTTTTGTTATTATTTTGCGTATTATTTTATTTATATTGTTGCTCTTGTTATGTAATAAACTAGGATAGATAATAAATAAATACGTCAAAAAGTTTTTTGTTTAAATCAATTTGTTTAATAGTTATAAGCATTTGTATCATAACAATCTTGCTGTGCCAATACTTTTGTCCAGCACTGTATAAGCATTTGTATCATAACAATCTTGCTGTGCCAATACTTTTGTCCAGCACTGTATATATATATATATATATGATTTTAATTTTTTTAAAGTGTTTTATTCTACCTAATAAAGATTCAGAAAACTCCATCGCTGACATGATACTCTGATAACTTCTCCTTTGTGCCTTACCTACTCTCAGCTAAGCTATCTTATTATATTCGTTTCTAATTTGTTAATCATGTTATAACTGCGTTTTAATTTATAAAAAGTAGAAGATTTATGGCAATTATATATTTGAAATTTCCAATAAGTGTTAGTTCGATTACGGTAGAACTAATAAGAATAAATGTGTTGTGTAAGTATTAAAGCTACGGTTTGATCTATGTAGTTGGATTGTGGCTGGATTGGACAATCATATTTGTTTCCTTATGTCATGGTAGATTGCGCCGTTGTGCTGCGCGATGATCACAGTAGTGGATACATCATAACATGTATCTGCATACATCCCAACTCTCAACTTTTCAAGCGGAAGTGATATAGATACAGATGGACGTCTTTTTATAATCGAAGAAAGCGACAAGTTGAGCGAATTATGCATATATATATATAGTTCTAGGACTATTCAGAAAATGTACAGTAATAATGCTTAAAAAATTACTCTCTTAAACGATGGCGGGATTGGAAAGTTACGAAAGAGTATATCGTGGGAAACCTGTGTCTAAATCTTGGGAAACTGAAAATAATTTTCGATATATTTACCATGGACAAGAGGTTATTCGTCCTTTAGATGTTCCTGTTGTGCATCCTCTAGTCGAAGATAATCCACCTTCCGAAGGTCAGTTTTATTGAAATAAGAATATTTATGCGTAAAATCTATTGAAATATAGCAAAAATTTTGTTATTGTTTTGCGTGAATAAAGAAACTTTAATCTGAAACTATTGATACAATTGAAGGTGATTAATATTTTGTATTTCAGATCTCACCGTAAAGAAATACATGGTAGCTAGTTGTGGATTAGCAACTTTAATTACAGAAACATTATTAGTTCATCCCCTTATTGTTCTAAGACGGCAGTGTCAAGTAAATCCTGGATTGAGCAAATATCACATAATACCAATTACTTTGGTACCTGTGGTCATACGTCTCCATCAAACTCAAGGAATAAATACATTATGGAAGGGAATTGGATCGGTGCTGCTTGTAAAAGGGATGTTGTTAGCTATCGAAGATTTCATTTCTAAAATAACACCATGGCCAAAGTAAGGTGATCTTTATATATACAATAAATGCTTATTTTTCAGTTTCGAATGAGAATAAATGATAGTTTCTTCTTTATTTTCACAATGCTAAATACATGATGTTGATGATGATGATGACGATGATGATGATGATGATGATAATAATAATAATAGAAAATGATAATGAAATATTTATTAATTTCAGAGAAATAACATGTAATAGTTCACTGAAAGCATTTGGACAACATATCCTTCTTAAATGGTAATAATATATTAGTATATGTCAAATGTTCTTTGGTATAAATTCATAACACGAAATTAATAGAAAATATGATAGTATTTCGTTAGGTTTAGTAGCACCATTTTATTCTGCATCGTTAGTAGAGACGGTACAATCTGAAATTGCATCTGAAAGCCCTGGTATATTGGATGTTTTTCGAGATGGTGCAATTCGTTTAGTTGAAGTGAGCAACAAAGGCAGACTAATTCCCATTTATTCTCTTCTACCGCCAACAATTGCTTATGGAATATCTAAATATCTTTTCACTCTAGCCGTTCAAGGAGTTACTAGTCGTATTATGCATATTAGACAAAAGCAGTCTCAAGAGTTAAGGGTGAGTCTTATATATTGATAATAATTTTAGAAAATATTTACTTTGAAGTAAGTATCGAATTTGTTAAATTATATGCACTAAATGTTATTTGTATGTCTTGTCAAGGGTGCATATAGCAGAGACTTGCTGTCAGAGACTGTTATGCAAGATATAGAGTTACAGTCGTCATTAGTTTCTACGTTCCTTGCAGAAGCATTGTTTTATCCTTGGGAAACGGTGATTCATAGACTTCATCTTCAAGGTACGCGAACCATTATCGACAACTTGGATACAGGTCGTAGCGTGACACCGCTATTGACAGGATATAGCAGTGCAAGCGACTGTTACAGTACGATTATATCTACCGAGGGCCCCCTTGGTCTATATAAAGGATTTGGTGCTCTTATCTTAGAATTTACAGTAAATGTTGTAATAGTGCGGGTTATTAAATGGGCTTTCACAGAATTACGAACAGTGCTAAGACCGAAACCAAAATCACGAGAGCCCATCAATACACAAGAGCCCTCTTCACATTGGTACTACAACGACATATAAAACAGCATCAACTTTAGTATTACCTTTTGTGTTATTATATAGACTGTACTATACTGCATAGACATGAAATTACTACACAGTAGTGCATTGGTTATTCTCTTCTTTTGTTATTGCCAAATTAGATCAATAATTTAATGCTTTCAGCAATTTTAAACATTTTAATATCTTTTGATTCGTTATGGAATAATCAAGCGAATAAAATTTCCAAACTATTGTGTACATGTAATTTATGATACTTAAATATATATATATATATCAATCAGGAATAAAAGAATTTTAGAATTGCATTATATTGTGATATTTCATAGACGTATATATGCAAAAAGTATATTTATTTTACGAACTTTTTAGAATGATTCATTTTACTTAAAATACTTACGTTATAAGTATTGAAAACACTGTAAAGATGCAAGTTATGAAACTATGCTAGCTATGGGAAATATTGTACCAATTCGTTATTATTTTTAGCTCTTAACAGTGAAAAAATAAGTGTATTGATACTCTGAAAACTAATATCACACAGCATTTACTTTCAACATTTCAGCATTTACTTACAACTTTATATGTGTACAATTCTTTTTTAACTTGCATCATATAATACACAGCCTTTCATTTACACCTAGTTTTCATATACGTAGAATAAAATGAAACAATCGACGAGAATATATATCTATCGCTAAGTAATGCTTAATAATTCTAAATCTTCAGGAAGTGCATACAGTTTCAGAAATCTTAATTTCTTTCCCATTTTATCCGATACATTATCAAAATTTTATGATCTCCCTATATATATATATATATATATATATATATATATATATATATATATATATATATATATATATATATATATATATAAAATATATATTAAACAAACTATGTTTAAGTTTTAAAGTTGAGTATATATTTTAAATAAATATAAATATATGTATATATATATATATATATATATATAATATGATTTAATATTTCATAAAAAAACCTGTTTCCTAAATTCTTGTTCAAGGTATTTTAATTACTTAAAAATAATCTCAAAATGAAAGAGAGTCGAGTCTATTTCATACAATTTTTCAGTTCCAACAAGATGTGTATTTATATATGTGTAACAATATATGATGAATTTGTACTAGCTTCGTGTAATCTTGATCGTATAGTTGTAATTGTTTTGCATATTTTAGTAACTATAATGTAATATATACGTGAATCATTTACATTGTACATATTACACGATATTGTACAATACCTACATATTAACAGATGTTATACCAACTAATTGCGTTTTCTATCTATTACAATAGTATGTAGAACAGACGCGTAAATATCATAATTGTAAAACGCTAAAATATTACGTTAAATTTATTTTTGCGTAGTAGTAGCAGCAGTCCAAGTATCTTTTGCTTTTAATTTATATGATCTCAGTCTACTACAATCAAGATAAAATTTCCGTTCACTTTTATAAGTGAAAATTTGTATGTAGGCGTGTGTACACACGCGCGTATATCTAGAAACAATTCAATAACAAACTTGTTGATATTGTTATGAATTGCTTGAACACAGAGTAAATTGCATAACACAATCGACTGTTTTATCTGCATCCGTATTGAATGCGGTACAAATTAATACAGAATAATTATAATTGCATAATGTCCTAACGTTATTTGCATTTCGTTCTTTCTTCTCCTTAATGTTATCCATGTAGTATAATCTTGTTTTGTTAAAGAAACATAGATTATAACGAACACATATTATTCACAAATTTGTGTTAGATCGAAAACTATTATCGTAAGATATAGTTCTGAACAATTTTTTCAAGAAATCGATCAGATGTGTGGTAGGTCCTTAGTATGAATTATATGTTAATTTTGTATATGCTGAGCGTGTAATTCCTCCTCAGTGACATCACCTCTTCTGATGTACTGTGGTTTTTCTTGTCCTCGTACACATCCTTCAGTTACATGGACTGACATTACATCGCTACCTGGCACTTCGAACATGGGCTCCAGAAGCAGTGATTCCATGATAGCTCGCAGCCCTCTTGCGCCAGTTTTCTTCTCCATTGCTAATGACGCTATCGCGTTTAAAGCCTCCGTGGTGAACGTCAATTCTACCTGTAAACACATATACATATATGTAAACAACACGAGAATTTTAAATTACGTATACATATATGCGCTGAGCAAATTTGATTGTAAGTAGTACGACGAAACGATTTAATTTGTACCTTGTCCATTGAGAATAACATTTGATATTGAGGCACCATCGCATTTTGAGGTTCGGTCAGTATTCTAACAAGCATATCTCTGTCGAGGGTATGAAACGGTACCAGAACTGGAAATCTGCCAACAAATTCAGGAATCATACCAAAATCAATTAAATCTCTTGCTTCGACTTGTTGTAACAGCAAATCCTTCTCTTTGTTATCTCTTTCCGTAGAGGGTGACATATTCGCAACGTCTGCTAAATTCGCAGCTCTTCTTCCTGGACTCTCGGAAGACGGCGATGCACCAAATCCAAGATACTTTTCAGTTTTACGTCGCAAAATCAATCTATCTAATCCATTGTACGCGCCGGAAGCAACAAATAAAATATTTGTAGTATCGACTTGTAATGTATCTCCGCGTAATTTTCTAGAGCTATTTCTTTCTGGTACGTTCACAATCGTACCCTCTAACATTTTTAACATTCCCTGCTGTACACCTTCTCCGCCAACGTCTCGCAGTTGATGTATGCCGGGAACGGCACCAATTTTATCAACTTCATCTAAGAATACGATACCCATTTGCGCTCTGTCCACTACATAATTTGCATCCTGAAGCAATTTTGCGATAACGCTTTCTATATCTTCACCAACGTACCCTGCTTGTGTCAACGTCGTGCAATCACAAATAGCAAAAGGTACATCGAGACATTGAGCTATTGTTTGAGCGAGCAACGTTTTCCCGCTACCAGTTGGGCCGAGTAACAAGATGTTACTTTTCTCTAATTTCAATTGATGTTGTTTACTATCAAGAATATCAGATCCAGAGACTGATTGATTTTCTGTTGATTTATGCTCGTTTCCTGTAGGATATTGCTGGAATCCAACGCCGAGCGAATTTCCAATAGTTGAAATATGTAGTAAGTCTACGGTATAATAAAGAATGAATGTCATTCGTTAAGTGAAATATCCACGTATACAAATAAATGTTTGGTTAATTAGATTATAAACAATGTTATTTATACCATATTAGTATAAAATCTATCTAGAACTGAATATTATTTAATTATTCTCAGTCAGACGTGTTATATCATATTTCTATATTGGATTATGTACAAAATGGGGAAACTATTATTTACGTGGTTTAAGACCTCTATGTGTGAAGGGATGATTCAAATCTTGTGTACCACTTGCATTAATAGAACCTTGCATTGAATTCTGCACTGGAAAGTTATTATAGATTCGTTTGTAGTGATTATAAACAGCGACGCTCAAAACTTTTTTAGCATATTCTTGACCTACAACATGTTTGTTTAGGTACTCAAAAATCTGAAAATACCGATACATATTAATACCTGTCATAATAACTTATTGTACAATAATATACAAAGTTCTTTGTTGTTTAAAATAGTAATATTAGCCTATAATATTATCATATAAAATCATTACCTTCTTTGGTGGTGGTGGTGGTTTTCTATAAAATCCTTGTTTTGTATCATCTGATCTTAAAGCTTCTTTAAGGCTTCTTTTTGAATCTACCTCCGATAGAACGACGAAAAAGTGATGACATTTCTCGCACTTTACAAACCTTGTTGATGCTGACGAAAAATATGTTTTTATACCATGGATAACTCTAGATCATCTCTATAGTTATCTTGTGCAGAAAACTATTCAAGTATTATTCACTTACACACAAAAGTTTCTACGTGTGTACAAGGATCACCACATTTTGGACATGTAAGAGTATTTTTCTTCCCACCCCCATTTCCAACGGATGACACGCCACTATTAGTATCTTTACCAGGTGGAGTAGGTTCGGAGGGTGCTTTTCCCAAGGTGGTACCAACCGTCAATGATCTAATCACAGCTACTCTTACGATTTTGTGAACTAATACAGAAAGAAATAATCATTTATATTCAAACCTGACTAAACAATCGATAATGCATAGTTTTCAAATACAGTATAGATTGTCTACTAACCATGATTTGCCACATGATTTGAAGATGCAATGCGGCTGGCACTGGTTAAGCAGCAACGAACGCAGCTCATTTTTGTTTGTTTTTATTACGCAAACAAAATGTGGAAAGCAAAGAAAGTGGTTCTGCATTAATTATCAGACTGACTTGAGATAAAATCTATGTAAAAACAAAAGATATTAAAACAAGATAGATTGATTATTTTTAAGGGAAAAATTGAAATCATTAGGAAAACTCAATTAATGTAATCAGAGATATTAAACGTATTATACGTGCAAATAGTATAATTTTGTACATTAACAATTTGTACAGCAGATCATGGAAGATCGAATGTAAGGTAGAAGGTGACATTATAGACAAAAAATATTAACTATATATAAAATTGGACAATTACCCAAATAGCATGAAATCTATATATGTATAAAAATTGTATGCTTGTTTCATTGAATAACGAACAATAAAAATAAGCATTATGACAAAAAAAAAAAAGTGTACAAAAGAAACATTAATAATAGTATCAATTGATCTATTTGAATGACGAAATTACAATTGTGATGTATGCATAGGAAAGCAAAATATGAACACAGAGGCAATGTCAATGTAAAAATAAACAGTGACAACTTGTAGTTAACGAAAGTACTAAAATATCGAAGATACTAACCTGACAAATAAACACTAATGCATAAACAGTTTCTTATTATTCATAATTTATTCATCTCTTCCACGAAATATATGTAGAAAATCCAATAATCCAAAAAATCTTGTGTCAATTGGTTACCGCGAATGGAACAAGGAAAAAAATTAATCTATAAACACGACCGTCTGACATATCGCGTTACAAGGTGCAATAATCGCATGAAGCATGATTCAAGGTCATTTGTTGACTGTCTTCCGAAACTTTCCGATGTTATTATATTTACTTTGTTAAAATTCGTTTCAAAATTTGTGTTTAATTTACCTTCATGTCAATGAAATATCTAGAAACCATCGACCAAAATACTGAAGAATTATATGGTATGATCTTATACACACGTACCTATATACGTGGCGAATATAGTATATATTCAGTCTATCACGGTGGTGATAAACTCTCTGACCAATGGATGATATAGGCTGTTTCCAGTTACTCAAACGAACAATTGTTCTATACCAAATCGTTCGCTTTCTTCTTTGAATTCGATTATATTTTCATATATTTATTGTTAGATTCCTTGATAAAGGTTTATCAATGTTCTTAACGCGAGCACACACTACACACAATGACGTTTTTACGAAATAACGAAACGTCAGTACGTCTGTACATATGGCCACTCGAGGGCGCTTAATATCTTCTGTGTACGTATTACTGTTTATACGTACATAACATATCCAAGTAGTTATGTATTTGGTAGGTAGCAAATGTTAAACGCGTGTCAATAGTTATAGTTCTATTTACCTTGAAGTTAATTGTAATAAATTTTTCAAATAATTCTAACCAATCGTAAATTTAGCTCACCGATCCTTTCCTATGCTCATTTTCTTCCTTCATTCTCACCCCCCTCCCTCTCTTTTTCTGCCATTTCTGTTTTCAATTAAAAAGCGTATAATTCGTTTTTCCCCACTGCTTTAACTTGAACTATAGTAGGTTACGTTGTACTACGTATGTATGTATGTATATACATGTCATGTAGTATTGTGTACCGTAGTACCGTGTAAAAAGAGGCAAAAAACGATGATATAAAAGAGTGCATTGTTTGTTTCGTTGATGCTTTATTGCTACGTTGGTACTAATTGTAATTATACTTAAATATTCAATATTTGGGTACAATTGCTCTTAAGCGTATAACACAAAAAGGATGGAAATAAATAACGAGGTACGTTATTCACATGCTTTTAATACAGAATTGATCTGTTAAAATTCGTAAGCAAACGATTGTTTTTAATTATTTTGGATCGTATAACGGTGTTTTACCATGTGTTATTAATTTTCTAGATTGTTCTATTAAGACAATGCATTCGTCAGGCTCGTATCTGTGTAATAAATAAACTGATCAGAGAAGCGAAGAGGTTACGCAATGGTAACGGTAATGAAAAACAATTGGAAAAAAATAAGAATAAGGCGGATAAACTTTTAAGGGAAGTTTTTGCGTTAAAAAGTATTAAAGACGATGAGATATCAAAATTCGGAATTACTAGGTTTAAATGCCTGCAAGACATATTACAAAGCACACACACTGACGATGGAACTCGGGCTATGGCGAAAGTTGTTCGTTACAAGTCTTTAAGTTCGAAAATAAAAGAATTTCAGGAAAAGTTTCCAGACTACAGTGAACATATTTCGTTGAAGAAACAGAGGTATTCGTCGAAAAGAAAAGAACATTGTGTTACAGATTTTCTAGAAAAGCATTCGAACCAATTACAATGTGATACAAACAACACTGTAGGAAAAGTGTACGAAGGGAACAGAAAAATTGCAGGTGATGTTACATCTTCCGCTTATGTATCTTGTCAAAAAAGAAGGAAGGTTAATGGAGAATGTAGAAGATTATCGGAGGGAAGGGAATTGAATACAGAAGCTAAAGACGATGGAGGTAATTTAAGGAGGATATTAAAAATGCAAGATATGGAGATAGACTCTAGGACTGACGAAAGTTCTAAGACTGTCACTAAAGTCATTAGCAACGAGGCCACTGTTAAACCATTCATGGAAGTTTTGCAAGAAACAGAAGAACAAACTGGCAAATACAAGGAAACTAAAAATCAGCAGTGTTGTAACGAAACGGTGGAATCATTAAAAAACACAGACGATTTTTTTTTACATAGAAATAATGTAACTTTGCCTTCAAACGGTACTCTGTTTTCCAAAGAAATAAATACTAGCGGTCAACATCGTATTACTCGTGATATATTTAAGTTGCGTGAAATTAAAGAGAAAAAGTATGAACTGTATAACGAAAAAACATGCAAGCAGAGAAAGAAGGGTAGAGGACGAAAAATGAATTGTGCAAACATTTCTTATGATCAAAGTGGCGTGACAGAGAGAAGCGATACACATTGGAAGCAAAATAAGAAAGATACGCAAGTTAAAGGAAAGGAGAAAATTAATGAAATAATTTGCCCAGAATATGAAAATCTACATCCTTCCTGGATCGCAAAGAAGAAGCAACAAGATATTATGAAACAGGGGTTTCAAGGGAAAAAGATTAAATTTGATGAAAACTAAATAACGACTTTCGACATCTCTATTAAATATATTTGTTGTGTAATTTTGGAAATGGAGGAACAAAGTTATGTTAATTTTAATAAACGGTGATCGATATATTGAGAAGGAAAGTTTTAGTTGAGAATTTTAAAGTGAAATTGATAACAATTGCGAATGCAACGAATGCAGCTAAAAATGATCGTTAAGTCATTAATAACTGAAAGATTTTACTCTTGTTTTTTTCAATTAATTTCATTTCAATAATCAGTATAAAAAATAGATATCGGTATACACATGGATCATATTATGGTTGAAAGTGTGTATTTTAATTTCAAATATACATAATGTGCGTGCAGCGCATAAAGTCCCCTCCCCCTCGCTCGCCCGCCTCTCTCTCTCCCCCCCTCTCAAGCTAATATTGCTCCTTTCCCAAGCAAATATTGTTCCTTTCTTTTCTTGATACCTTGTTCATTCGTTGCCCCAACATGCTGTACGTCATAGTACCGTATGCCGTACTATATACCAATCACAAAAACATAAGAGAATCGTATCGACAGAGTTCAATGGGATTAACTTAAAGTATTTGTAGCGCAGATTGACTTTCGTATAATTTTCTTTGAAACTTTGACGATACGTTATTTAATATATAATCTATATACGATTCGATTTTTAAACAGCCTGGCCTTGTCGAAATGGAAATATTCAAGTTTGAATGTTTTATCTCATAATCGCTATAGTAAGCCGCTACAAAAATGACTTTTCGATTAAGTAGAGAAACATCGTTGTTAAAAAAATTGTTAAAAAGCTAATATGTTGCGTGAAATGACTAGAAGAACGTTTCTTTAAAGAAAACTTTAGCCCGCACCTCACTGCTCTCGAAGAAAAACAAAAATAAAAGTGAAATATGTAATATCGGTAATTTCGGCGTTCGAAATGCCATATATGTAATTGTAACGTGAAGTTGCAATTATGTCGATTTCTGAATTGTTTGTTAGTGCGCGCGCGTAGAAAATACAAACTGCTGAAGAATTTCGTCCTAGAGGGAGGAAAATGTTAGACATACGCGAAGAATATGATTTTCACGTCTCAGCGTGTTTGACTCTTGAAAGGTCGTACTTGCGCGTTTCTATCGCTTCTTTTTGCTACAGCTATTCAGAAAATTATATTCAAAACACATTATTCTGTCCAAGTAGAGTAATTCTTACACTATCGTAAAACTGGTCTGGAACTTTTTGATCTGACTGGTTTTTTTCTATCATTTTGAATGTCTATTTAAGTTATATTATTTAAGGTGCAACACTTCATACAGTTTGTTTCAATATATATATGTAGCTCTCGATATTTTTATATTCAATTGTTTGACTTGAAAAGTTGAATTTTTGTAAATTAATTTTAATGTGGAAATTGTTAGGATATTTAGAAACGTAACGTGCCGGAGATCGCGCGTACGACGAATGGTAAACAGACTAAGTGGGAAGTCGTATGACAGAGGTACATAGAGTATAGAGGGTTTCAGTATTATTTATCCAGTATTATTTATTCTTGGATAGAGTGCGTTGTTTTTCCGCGTGCGTAACCAGTTGAGAATCCACAGGTAAACCTTTACGTCGACGGACTGCATCTATATATTTTTTAGCTCTGTTCTCGCTATCTGCTTTGTCACCAAAGTGTAGGTACTCCTCGTCCGTGGAAGGCGTCCAATAAGGGTCTTGCTCGATAACCTATTATTAAAAAAAAAAAAAAAAAACAACCTATTATATCAAAATTGCAATGTAAAGCGTCGAAATAGTTTTGTTTCTTAACGAGATACATGTATGTATACACATGTTATTTTACGTTATAGATTGCTATTTAACGCGATGAGTAACGTGTATGGTGTTAAGACAAGCGAAAGTATGATGTTGCAATTAGAACGCTGTACTTTTTAAGGCATACAAAATTTGTTCACTAAATAACGTGTTTAATATGTTAATTAATTATACTAAATTAATTAATTACAATAGATCCCAAGATTTCTATCAAATGGTAAAATAACAGCAACACGAAGTAATCGAATAAAACTTTAAATTATTTGCATTTATTTATCAGCATATTATTTGTGAAATGGCTAGAAGAACAATATAAATAAACAAATGAATGCGTGTTTACGAGAGGAAAGAGAGGACCACTTTGATTCGTTGGGATAATTAATAATTGATTAACCATGATATAACTCTATAAAACCTATCAGATCATCAGATATGTGTACACACACACACACACACACACACACACAAGCGCGCGCGCGTGTATATAACCGATCAGATGGATTTCCATCGTTAGTAATAATTGAACGACGCGAATGGAATAACGCGACGAAGAAACACGGGAAAACATCGAGATATTGTCTGCGTGTTCTCTTTATATGGAAAAACTTGCCTCCCAATGACTGAAAACCAGTTGAGGACTAGCCAGCCCGGATGTCTGTGTTCGCAGTTCTCTGGCAAGTTGAAAGCTCTCTGGCACAGGTAAAGTCGCAAGTACGCGAAACTGTCCACCGAATCCGAGAGCACTTTCCGCGGCAACTACACGGCCTTGTCTCTTTCCAAATGCCGCATACAGTTTTCCTGAAACAAAATCAAGAGCTATTAAGAGTTATGCATGTATTATAGAATTCATTCGCAGGGAATAATTTAGTCCGGTAGCTTGTGGCGAGAGAAAATGTTCTGGGTATACAGGTTTGATAGGCGTGAAAAAGGTTTAGATCGATAGTAATCGAAAAGTATTACTGCCGAGAAACTTGATGGTCATTCGTTTAAAATTTGATTTCCGATTTTTCTGCCAGATTATTTCGATTTATAGAGAAATGGAATATGGCGGTGAGTCATTGATAATGGTGTTATTTATTGAAAGGATCTTTTTTCTGCTTTTATGGGAACAAAACCGGTTGATAAGGAAAGAAAATTGATAAATGAGAAAGATGGTTACGTCGATGGATACCGTTCCATCACTAGAATCGTGTGATTTCTTTTTCTCTTTGTCGATCGACATTCTTCCCTAGGACGGTGAAGACGTAGTTGCACTGCATTAAAAGTCGCAGCAAGGAGCATAGTTTCCGGTCGTAGGTTGCGGCACCTGCACTCACCTGCCCTCTTCCATCCTTCTTTCATCGCCGGCACATGCAAGAATCTGGCGTATCTCCCCTTTTTTTTTACCTACTCGTAACGTTACGATCCCACCGTATACACATGCATGGACACCAATACACTGTGCTCTCTCTCCCTCTCTCTCTCTCTCTCTATCACTCATTCACTCACTCACTCACTTACTTTGCCATGCCGCAATCTCACTGTTGAGAGTTGAGAGTTTCACCTCTAACTATACGTCCAACTCCACGATTCCCCTCTGCGACTTTTATCTCGATGCTCTACTCTTTCAGTCCCACCTTGCTCTCAAACTCCTCGCCGAATCGTAACCGAGTCTCGTTCCCTTCTTCGATAGCAAGAATTCATTCATACCACATACAGTGGTTCTCCGAACGAAGAGAGCGAACTTGTTGAAACGTTATAATGAATATTGTTCCCCGTTAAATATGAAATCCGCACGAAATAAAACGCTGTCTTTAAAATCTAACGTGTATCGTCTACGCCTTAAAAGATTATAAAGATATAAAATCATAGCGATTAAACAAACTACATAAAGACTATAGAGCAAAACATTAAGATTTAGCTTTCAGTAGATACGAGATTATCACATAGCGTGTAATTTATTTGCTGTAATTCACTGGCTAAGATTATACGTTACGATCAAATAATATTTATAATAAAGAAATCTGTTGTGAAATATATGTAAAAGTAAAGGGAATAAGATAAAAATAAAGTAGGTACGAGACGAGACACGATCAAATCGGATCAAATCGGACCAAATCGGATCAAATCGGATCGGATCGGATCGGATCGGATCGGATCGAAGCAGAGTGAATTGGATCTCATTTCTATCTGTTTTCACAAATAAGAGGAAAGTAAGACTAACGCAATGCAGGTGGATAGAGGAAGAAGGAGAAGGAGAAGAATAAAGAGCAGTAGAAGAAAAGAAAAAAGGTACGAGTGAATGGTTTGCGGCGTCGATCAATGAAACAGCGATTCTCAAACTGACGATCAGAACTTTGGAAAATCTGTTACGATTTAGCATATCATCTGTTGTTTTCAAGTAATATAGCGTCAGACGATTAACGTAACTGCGGGCTTTTAATTACGAGACAAGAAGATATGAAAGTTGAAGATCGACGTTTTAGTACGGTAGAAATATTAGGTGTACAATGTCGTAAAATCCTTCGAATAAAAAAACCCACGAGTTTGAACGTAAAGATTTGCTCGAAAGAAATATTCAGCTGACGGAAAATTCAGGTGTACACCAAGGATACGCAATCCGTTTTAAACATAGAAGCGTATCAGCTGTCTCTTTCTTATTGCGCAATGAGAAATTTGGTTGGCGAATGTAGATATTTTTGCGTTGCAAACCGCGTAACGAAATATTTAGGGAAAGGAGAGATACTTGATGGGCGCAGGTGCAGAGTATCAAAAGGAGGATGGTTCGGGCTATAACAGCGAAGAAAAGCGAAAAAAGAACGGTCGAAATATAGCGGCGAAGTCAAAGTAGGTAGAAAGTTTTTACTATTTAACAGGCGAGTTCGAGTATTTGAATATTATCATCTTTAGAATATTATTGTACGTATGATCGTGTGGATCGCGTGGATCGCGTGGATCGCGCGAACCACCGCCTACAGATTATACGTGTGTAAAAGTACCTACTTGCTAGGTAGGTAGATAAGCTGCACCGATTATCTGTTTCGCGTCACCTCTTCCCTTCAATATTTCCACGTACAACATAGACCATTTTCTTTTTATTTTCACGTTTACATCGTGTTCGAAATTTTGATATAAACGGTTTTCCAAGAATTACTTAATTTTATCGGGTTACTTGCATTTCCGAAACTTTCCAAACGGCTCCAGGATACAATATACTTTTACTTATTTGATAATCAATTATAGCTTATTTAGATTGGTTAACTAGGCCCAAATCATTTAAATTTCATCATTTCTCCACAGTTAGTAAAATCGGTAAAAGAAAATAATAAGATAAGAAGGGGAGAAATAAACGTGACTAAAAATAACAATCGATATATAGATTTAAAAAAGAAGAGAAGAATTAAGAAAAACAATCAAAGATAAGGAGACTGAAAGGATACAAATGAGGAGCATAAATTCGGACAGAATGAAGCAGATATAAAATAAAAATATAACATAAGAGGAAAGGAAACTAGAGGGCAAAACAGAAAATGTCTAATTGTAAGTAAGGATACAAGGAAAGAAGGGAGCCGGTGAAATGGAGCGAAGTGGAGCAAAGTGGAGTGGAGCGAAGTGGAGTGGAGCGAAGTGGAGTGGAGCGAAGTGGAGTGGAGCGAAGTGGAGTGGAGTGGAGTGGAGTGGAGTGGAGTGGAGTGGAGTGGAGTGGAATGGAGTGGAATGAAGTAGATTGGACTAGAGGGAAGCAGTGTGGCGGAGGAACGAAAAGAGGGGAATAGAGTGGATTGGAGTAGTTTGGAGTAGAGTGGAGTGGAATGGAGTGGCGCGGAGAAGAGTAGAATGGAGTGGGGTAGAGTGGAGTGGAGTGGAGTGGAGTGGAATGGAATGGAGTGGAAAAAGAAGAGTAGAGAAGGGGGACTCATTCATGTTTTGCCTCTAGCTGTTACAAGTCCAGTCGAACGAATAGTATACGCTTGTGCAGCACGAATGTTGCGAGCCGTTTAACCTCGGACTAAATCGAATCGCATTGCAAAACGTAAATCACGTCAATAACGCAAGCCGTAAGACGCAAGACGTAGGACGCAAGACGTAGGACGCAAGACGTAGGACATAGGACGTAGAACGTAGGACGTATGATAAAGAAGATAGAACGTGGAGAACGCAAGAACACAAAAAATACAGTGCGAGATAGAGCGTGTGTAACGATGGAGTAGAACGTAATTGTTTCGGAGAGCGCGCAACGTCAGCCACGTTGCTGTTCACTGCCGGTGAATGTGTTTTCTCATTGAGTGCGATAACACCAAGAACCGGAAAATTCAGTTTCACGTCCGAAAGAACGAGTTAGATTTGAAGCTCTGTTTGGATTCGTTGGATGGGCAATCGCGATGTAACCTTTGCAAAGTGTTCTGACTTTTTTAAAGTGATGTTTAGTCTTTGATCGTTATAAAAGCGAACGTATCGAAAGATTTAGTTCTTTCATGGATTTCACTGTTACGTTATGTATCCAGCATCGATAAACGAAGTCGACAAGTATATATATTGACTAATTCGTGCGATCAAGTTCTGTAAACAAGACGACAACATCTGTAAGAAACAAGTTGAAAGCCCTAGAAAGAATCAACGATATCCGTGTATTTCTTACCTTTGAAAGCATTATTAAATTCTACGATATTCGGTATCTAGAGTATCGTTAGGTTTATTGGAACGGCGTAAGAAAGGACGAGAGTCAACTAGTCGTTCGATAGACGGTAGATAGTGGTCGAATGGATAGTACTGTATGCATAGATGGACGATGGAGAAGGAATAATACTTGTGACGAACAGTAGTGCTGCTACTAATATAGCTGCTGATCATAGTGATATATGAACGCGTATGTAAATTTACGCGCATATGCTATTCCTCATGTCCGAATGTATTGCGTCGTTAATGCTGTTACCTTGATTTCTTATTTTCCATTCTCGATTCGATAATCGGCAACTGCATTGTTTACATCGTGGTCTGGATATTTGTTGGATGATTGGTGATCGTCGCGAGAGGCAGGAAGGATCGCATGCGCGCGAAAGGATGGCCGATTTGATCTGTTTCTTGCTAGCAATGTTCGGGCAATTGCTCGTTCGCGAGAGCAAGGGTAATCTCCTTGGCGTAGAGCTCGATGAAACTGGTGAAAAATTTCTCAACGAGTATTTGTCTCTCGATGATGGCAAGCATCTCGCCGAGTTACAGGAGTTTGAAGATACAGCGATCGAACTCGATTTGATCGATCAGAAAAAGAAACATCGACCCATGTTACATCAGCCGCCCAGGGTGCTCTACCAAATCGGGGTAAGTTGTCGTCGTAAATTATCGAATCACGACGTTATACATGTCGAGAGATAGATGTTGCATCGATTCCAATTGATTCTCCTTATCGTCCCTTTTATCGCTTGTCTGTTACGAATTATTACATCGTTACCGCGTAACCGTCGTTGACATCTTTGTTCGTTTCATTCGTCGGATATGTTATCCTTAATAAGCTACACAAACGCTCGACTAATTGTTTTCAAATCAGTAACAACACGGTAATTACTACGATACGTGCAACATCTATGGCATCCTTAAAACAGAAACGATGCGTAAACATGCGTACGCATGATAACGAGAAATATTTGTCATCGAATTTGTTTCATCGCTGATACCGAGATATCGAAATATTTTACTATATATATGTTTCTATTATAAATATTCTATTTCTGTTTATCGTTGCTCAACGTTTAATGGATTAATTTAACGGATTAATAGTTTTTGAAAGATGAAAATACAAACACAAAAGTACGTCAGCTGGAGATTTTAGCGTTTAAAGTAATCTTATTTACTCTGTACTGGTTCTTCCAGTATTCAGCTATTCTCGTGTTCTCGTCATCCTGCAATGTAAACTAATGACGGCAGAAATTTCTATACCTGGTTAAGCGAATAGCGAAAGAAACGAACAACCGCATATAAAATTTCATAGAAGTAATGCAAGGCGATAGACAAGGATGTTGTAAGCGACATCTTTCGATTGATCGCTTCGTGTACTCTTTGCGTCATTTGCTGTAACATGTGCTGATACATACCCAAACGCATATATCCGTATGTATACGCGTATATATGGAAGCGCGCGAGCGCAAGCATACGCACACGCACACGCGTGCCCGCCGCGTGGGACTACAACCATAGCTCGAGAACCAGGTGTCATTTTCACTGCGGCTATGAGAGAAGCGAGAGACGCGTGAGAATTTCCGGATGGAACGGACAGCCTTTCCGGTCTCCCTATTATCCCATTTTAGTTTGCAGCCACCGAAGGTTTTAATACGTACGATCTTCTGGGAACGTTGAGACGATGAAGCAAAGTGGGGGACAGAAGGAAGAGAAGGGAATATGGGAGAACGGAAGGGACTCGCAACTCACAATCGGTAACGAGAAGGTACGAGGAGTGGGAAAAGTGAAGGATCATTTTAAAGGAGACTTGGTTGGCCGATATATTATTATTATTATTATTATTATTGTTGTTGTTGTTATTATTATTATTATTATACCAACGATCGATCGATCTCGTATCTAGTATCGTTATCGTAAAAATTCAAAATAGAAAGATTAACAGCTTCGATATCTTTTAATATTCCTCCAACTGTTTGATTGTCGTTGTTCTTATTATTTTTGTTATTACCGTCGAAGCAAAGAGAAATGAAAATTCAAAATTTAATCATCGTGTTTCGCTATCCTCGATCTTACGTTTAAACGCGATGATGCTTGCAAGCATAAAGATTAGAGATGAAAAAGAGCAAACGGAGGGGAGGGGGGGAGCGACAGAGAATGAGAGAGAGTGAGAGAGTGTGAGAGAATGTGAGTGGAACGGGGGGACAGAGGAGAAGGAAGAGGGACAGAAAGCAGAAGCGCAGACTGGCAAAGGTCTGTTATAACAATAAGAAAGGGTATTTGAGAAGAAGTTTAACTTAGGTGCTCGAGCAGCACGTAGATTGCAAACGACGAGTCGACAGGACGTACGTGATTGCCTCATTCAGCGGATTGACTGACGCAGTTTGAATAGCGTAGTTAGACCAGATGTCTATTCTTCGACAGAGAGGGGAGACACATACCTCTTGACCATGTTACACAGAACTTCCTTTGCTCGATCGTTTTCTCTCTTTTGCGCACGTGCTCGTACATTCCTCTATTACTCGACACAATCCCCTCTATTTTCTTCGATTCACTTTTGATTCCAGTTAAAACAATAATCGAATCTTGTAATTAGCTCGATCGATTTACCAATATTTCGATTAATACAAGTACGTGGAACGTAACGATACGATAGAAAGACACATTATTCGATGTATTTCGATAGTTTCGATGCATGTATGTATGTTCAAGTACCTATACAGATGAGAAACTAAACTTTAAAAGGCCTTTTCTTGAAAAGCTCGAAGAGTATCTGTTTTTGTATAAATGTTTTGTGTAAATGACAAAGAAGGGAAGCAATATTAAACTGAATCTCGAGGTCAACTTAACCACCTTAAAGCTAAACGAGTGACGTAGATTTCTAATCTTTTGAAATAGCAACGGGTTAAACGCGATACGATTAACTAATTACGATTGATCCATCAAATGGTGGAATGAACGATTTAACCCGATACCAAATAGATAAATAGGTAAATGGTTGGAACGATTTCCTGATCGTAACACAGGTACCTCTCAGTATACGACTAAACAACGTACCCGTGATTTAGCGTTTTTAATTAATTAATTAATCGACCAATCGATCGTCTACCGACGAATAAAACGAACAGAGAGAAACGTCAGATTATAATTATTGGGCAAAGTATCGGGAATAATATTTCCGATTCTTTATCCCTATAGAGTGTAGGATATACGGTATACGGTGTACGGTGTACGGTGTACGCTGTACGGTATACGGTATACGGTACACGGTATAGGCCATACGCGACGCGTTTCCTTGCGAAGCGGGGTCAAGCTGAGAACGGTACGCAGCGACCGTGATCCGCTATCGATCGTGCTGTTGCTTTTATTAGTGTTCGTTTCAAAGGACTAACGGATCTCGGTGTTGTTTTTCGTTCGTTCGGTTGAATAACTCCTATCGTTCGTGTAAAGAGTAGGGGGTGAACGACCAATTGGACATAAAACAATTAGACGGGATTATTTGTTTGTTAGCAAAGTGCATGCTATACGTATTACGTACGATAAAGTGGAATGACAAGCGATCGTATCTTTTTACTTTTCGCTTTTCACAATCAAGTAAGCTGGCAATCAAAAGTGAGTGATAATTTGCACGATTTAAAATATTTAAAGAGGACGACCTTCCAACGGGTAGGCTAGATTCGTGAAGTGAAAGAGGAAAAGGGGAAGAAAAAGTAGAAGATCGGGCGAACTAACCGCGAACAAAGAATGAATGGCATGCACATCGAACAAACAGAGGAGCGCGAGGGTGAAAAGAAGCGTTCTCGATGCGAGTTTGTTAATCTTGATTTTTCAGGATAGCGAAGACGAATTGCCCGAGTGTTTGGACCGAAGCGAAGTTTGTAGCAAGGTGGATTTATACGGATCACCCTGGGTCGAGAGACAATGTCGTTGCCCGGATGGTCGTACCTGCCCTAGCAGTTTGCACGGAGACGACGGACACACGATAGTGGATAAAACACGGCAGTACAAGCTTTGCGAGCCGGTGAAACGTCTGCCCATCTGTCGTTACTTCAAGTTAGTCGCGATCGTCCGTCTAATCGAGAGTATATATCAAGTAGCGGAACGATCAAACGTACCGATTCGCGAATGTTTTACGTGTCCGCTAGAGTTATTACGCGCGTGTTGTGCACAAGATGGCCGTTTTCTGTTTACAGAGACGTCACCTGGACTTTAGCTCCTGGAGGGGGCCCAGCGAACGCGACGGTTCAGCGAGTTTATTGCCGATGTCGGCCAGGCAGCGTACCTTATCTAGTTCGAAGGCAGGCTTACAGGTCTGCGGAGGGAAGCCCAGGTTTTATATACGCATTCGCCTGTTCTCCGCAAAGCGTAAGTTTTCTCCTTTACTTGTATGTCCGCGACCGCGTTCTCGCTCACTAATATATCTGTACCATGTATTCGATTATGTACATGGAATCATTGGAATCATCGTTGCATATGTTGAAAGGTTGGGAGTGATTGATACTCGTGGATGGAATCGTAGGAAAGGTGAAAGGCGAGTAACAGAGTCGATCGTTACGAATAAAATTGATATTTCAGAGACTACGTTGTCAGCACAAGGAACCTTGCCGACTGTTCACCGTACGTAAGAGACGGAGCTCGCAACTCGAAGAGGTAAACGCATCGCCTCTTTGCCAGTGTCCGAAAGGTCATCGATGTCCAAGGAGACACACCGATCCAGGATCGCTACCAGCAAGATCTTACTCCGGTATCTTGGAGATTAAAACGTACAGCGGATACTGCGTACCTTCGCAATCGCATCATTCCGAAGCGGTTTATAACGTGTGACTAGCAGCAGTTTCAAAGGTGTCGCGCGCTAACCAGCATTTGCACTCGCTTGTATTACGAAATAAGGGAAAAGTTGAATTTGTGATATTTGCAGCCGTATGTGCATCGTCGAATTCGAAAACTTTCAAAGCGTTCTCCAGACTCTAACAAGCACGAACAGAAGCTGATCTTTGCTTCGAGGCGCCGGTAAAACTATTACTAGGTAAAATTACTAGTGGTCGCCTCGACGGATTTCCGTTCGTTCGGAGTTTTAAATATAAGTTTACCGTCCATTCGTAGAAACTTATGAAACGTATTAGAAGTTGAAACTTGTAACACGTAGTAGTAGTAGTAGTAGTAGTAGTAGAAGTAGTAGTAATAGTAGAAGCAGTAGTGGTAGAAGCAGTAGTGGTAATAGTAATAGTAGTAGTAGTAGTAGTAGTAGTAGTAGTAGTAGTAGTAGTAGTAGTAGTAGTAGCAGTAATAGTAGTTGTAATTCTCCCCGCGTGCGTTGTACATCCAACTATCACGTTTCAGTAATTTCGATTTGTTCCGTTTCGGAGATTGATGGGAAATAAAATATATTCAAACTGAAAAATATTAGATAAAATTGCTACTCGGTGTCGATAGCAAATATTTGTTATACGTATTTGTATCGGATTGTATAGGATCGTATAGGATCGTACGTATCGTATATACACCTGCATACGTATATATATACTCGAGAACTAAACACGTTACTTTTAATGCTTTTACGAACGATGTTATCTGTGAAAAAAATTGTATTTCGTATTATTATACTTGTATTATTACGTAATATCACTTTTGTAAATATTTAATTATTAACAAAAATTGAAATAAACAAATTCCATTATCATCCACATTACCAGCACCATCGGTACCGTTATCATCACTACTGTATCTTAGTATTATTTATTTTTACTTGTTATTTATATCGATAACTGTTATTATCCTAACCGATTTTACTATTTATATTTTACTATTTTACTATTATCGTTACTACTACCGTTATTGTTATTTTAATTACTGTAGTAATAGCGATTACTAATTGATACTTGATAATTACCAAGTATCTTTATCATCGCACTAGCCGATACCCAACGCCTAAAACCCGATACGTCGGTTGATATAGATGAAACAAAACGTCGTTGGATGCAAATTACGTTTCAGTGTTCGAATCAAAGAAAAGTTAATGTGAAAAATTAACGAGCAGCAGATACGAAAAAATTGCACGTATCCGAAACAGTACTAGTAATAGTAATAATAATAATAAGAAGAATCCGTAACAATGAATATGAATTCCTCCCTTTCTTCCTCCTTTCTTTCTTTTTTCAGTCATTTCTATGGAAATAACGACCATTTCTATGGTCGATAAACTAGATGTTTGGCACGTAAGAGTTAATCGCGCTTCACCGTGTAACGCTAGATGGCGAAAGTTTTAAAACTCATTGTCAGCATTGTACTAACATTTTCCGTACGCATCGTTTATCGCTAGGATTCTGGATTAGAATCAAGCAGAAATGCCTTCAGAGTTACTACGTATTTCAAGAGTTCCGTCATTACTATATCTCTGACTCAAAATTGATTTTCTTCTTCGAAACTATATTTCTTCTCTATGCATGTTAATCGAATCGTTGTGACTATGAACCGATTACGCGTGCAGCTACGCGATGCGTAATAATTTAGTGCCGATATAACATTAATATGATACAAGTTAATAAAACTTATCGACCGGATTGATAAAGTTGTTTCATTGTAACGCCAACAGGCGCGTGTGTACGTACGTGCGTACGTGAACGTAGATAAATATACGAACGTTTAGCCTGGGGCCAGGTACGTAAATACGTGGCGAACCAGCCCGATATGTTGGGTGAGTGGAACATTCGAGCGTAATGGCCAAGTTTAATTAGAACGTCGGATACGATGATGACATAGAAATAGAATCGACTATACAGCAATGCGTATATCGGAGAAATCCGAACACCGAGATAGACTGGTGTTTGAATTTGTTGATCGGGTAATATGTACGTACGCCTTGGAGATGCAAGGCTAGAGACTAGTTCAGATACATGGCCAGTAGTTTAGTAGCGTTGGAATTAGCTGTTTCATTGCGTACGATCGTTATGATGGAAAAATGTCGCTTTCGTCCTCGTTAGTAAAATCGTGCGCGGTAATCCTGCAAAAAGAAGAGCGTAAATTCGGCTTTAGTTGCTACTTGACCAAACTACTGGCCGTGTCTAAAGCAACGTTAAGAGTATCTATGCAAGAGAAGATCACGGCAGGCTACGAATCTATCGTTCGATCATCTGGTTTTGGAACGATGCACCGATAAAGTTAACCAGCAACTAGGTTACCGATGAGAACCAGAATGATTTCATGCTCGATATATTTTTCTGGTATTGGATGGAACGCGTGAAAAGTAGCGGTACCGTTGCTATCGATGCTCCGATTTGCTTGCGTTTTCGCTTTTTTCGAGTAACGTTGGCGGGCATGCGAGCATCCGATCAATTTTGTTCGCGTCCATTCCGAATACTGGTTTACCGTCGATGACAACTAATTTCATTGATACGTGCAATTCGTAACAACAAATAGCCGTTCGTAACGTAAAATGGCTGGCATTCACGCGACGCACTCAGAAACCAAGCTTTTTTCTTTCCAAGCGATCGGATATTTATGAGGGATATCCGTGATGCGAGTTCGACCAGTGGACATTACGAGTAAATGGACGATCGGAATAAAGGAAATTCTTAAAAGATTGCCGTTCGGCGAACGACGCGTCGTTGGACAACATCATCGGAGGACGGCTATCGGTTATTACAAGTTTCTTCAATTCGAATTCGGATATCAACATCTTAGGAAATAGGAAATCTCGAACGTTCGTATTTCGACGCATCGATGGCCAAAGTTGTTGATAGATTTCTTTGCCAATTTATCGACTAACGTAGCGTAAACGATCGCGAGAGAGAATAAATATATGATCGCGTGTGGTACGCGTATCGTATGCATGTATGTACTTGGGAACTTGGAAGGAAAATAATTCGCGCGTAATTTCCCTCTAACCAAGTTCGGGTAGATTTATTTCGTCGAACCATCGGATTTTCACGTTGTCATCTTGAATATCTTGTAATATTTTCCTGTAATGATTCGCGATTCTCGGTTGTCCGTTTTGGCACACTCTGTTCACGAGAATGAAAACCGTGTATACATCGGTACGTTGTGAGTATTCAGCGGATAGGTAGTGTGTAGGTAGATGCGTCGATGGAGGAGCAAAGGAAGGTAGAGGATTGGCGGAGATGCAGCTTAGAATTCCACGCATAGTCGAGGGGTCTCTGGTTGGTTGGTAAGTGGGACTAGCCGGGACTCATAGGCAGCGTGTCTCCTACGAGGCTCACAGTCTTATTCGGAACTCTGAAACGCGTCCAAGCGCGCTGTTCTCTTACTTGTCCGAACAAGTTTCCTCGCTCGCACGTTCTTTCTCCCCCGAAATTCGGTGAAATTAATTCGAAATACGCATTCGATGATGCGTAAAAATTTCAGCAACACCGTCGTTTGATTCTGTCGAGACTCTATCGAGGGAGAGGGAGAGAGAGGGAGAGAGAGAGAGAGAGAGAGAAAGAGAGAGAGGGAGGGAGGGAGGAAGAGAGAAAGAGAGAGAGAGAGAGAGAGAGGGGGGAGGCACGTTGCGTCGAATCGAACGAGAATCGATCGAGATCCGTTCGCCACTCTTTCACCAGGATCCGGTATAACGTCTGTATCGCGGATATTTTCGAATATTTCTCAGGAAGAAAGATATCATCGCTGTTCTAACGCTGTTATAACGGATCAAGCTGCGAGGAATCGAAATCACCAAGACTAGATCGAAGTTGGGCTGGGGGTCGGGGTCGAGGTCGAGACCCAGATCAACATCAAGATCTTGGTCGAAATCGAGGTCGTGCTTGGATGTCGAGGGTGAGTTCAGGGATATTTATCCCTGATATTCGATCGTTATTGTACCGTGATTACGCGTATTCCATTCGGTTAGCCATTTTCTCGCGACTACTACTACGATCGCGAGATCGTAAGGACAGAATGCGATAATCCGTGGAAAATACAAATATTTGATTTTCGTTTGTTGGATTCTCGTGGATGGAAGAGAAAGGAAGCAAGATGACATATAATCTCGATCGGAAAAGTACGCGTTTGACGAGTCGAAAGTAACCTTTTCGAAATGCAGTCTCGAATTCTCACCAATATTTCCCCTATGTATTTCACGTGTAATTATCGTTAAAAACATTTTATCAGGAAGAGAATGTGTGTGTGTGTGTGTGTGTGTGTGTGTGTGTGTGTGTGTGTGTTGCGCTGCCGGTGTAACTTGCCAGATATATACACACACGTATATGTCAAGAGACACGCTTCGTTGTATTTGCAAAAACGAACAATTTGGTTTGCGAGGAATTTGCGATTTATGATTTGGACGGGTCTGCGACGCGTATCGTTCGTCGCGTGTGTCGTGTGTCGTGTGTCGCGAGTGGCGAGTGGCGAATCACGAGAGAACAACCAACGAGATTATCCGTAATATCGTGTAAACAATGATTTTTTACTTTTATCGTATAAATATGACTTTGTTTGAACGTATCGTTAATTTTATCGTTAACCGAAGCTGGCTAATCAAAGGTAAATCATATCTATGTGCAAGTGCTCTAACGCGAGTCCCATTAAATAAGATAGATTGGAAGGTAGCCGAGGTAATACCCGAGAAAGGTAGACGATCGAGCGATCATATTTGACGTAGAGGATTTTTAAAACGTAGAGAAATAATCGAGACAGAGGCCAAGCTTTCCAACCATTTAATTGAATTTAGGTCGCGGTACGAGGCGTGGTAGTGTCTTGAAATTTACACAAGGAAAAATATCACCGTCTTAAGTGTGTTGCTTAATGCGTTTCAAAAAAGTGGAGAATGGAATATGGAAAATGGAAAATGAAAAATGAAAAATGAAAAATGAAAAATCATAAACAAACGAGGCGGCTCGAGTAAATAACGGTTTGGATCGTATGTCGTAGCTAGTATGTACCTATATACAGGGTATGTGAGGCAACTGGCACTGGTTGGCAATATCTAGAATTTGATAAGAGACGGGGAGAGAAACTATCGAGTTTTTGACTTTACTTTCTCTGCAAGTGCATCGATGCACCTTTTCTTTTGAATGGAATTGCCTTTTTTCTCTTTTATTCGTATCAACTCTGTTTTCTACGTTTACGAAACACGTAACATTGACATGTGTACACACACACACAATGTTTCCAAAGAAGTTTCACTCGGAAGACGACGGTTTAAATCGATGGCTGGTTAAAATTGGTTTTTCAAAAGCGCCGCTCTTTATAATGGTCATTTTAATAACGACAGAGCGACTTTTCGCGCGGAATGTTTCGACGAGTCGATGGAAATAACAATAATGCGTTGGATGGAAAGGGTACGTTTGCATTTTTCGAGCGCATCGTTACATTTGCAAAGAAAGCGAAGCGATAGGAAAACATTTACTATTACAGTTACCATAGATACTTTACTATCTCTCGGCGAATTGGCAATTGCGCGACGCACCCTCCATACGTAATACACCATATTATTATATACATAATATATTAAATAGCTAGGTTAGCCGCCTCATTGAATTTTAGCGGTTGTTGCATGCCGCGGCCTTGAACACGCAAAGAAGAAAGATAACGGCTCGCGAGAAACGTAACAGACGCTAACCTGATTTCACCGCATCCGCGTGGTGAATCGTATCGAGCTATAATTACCCACCGCGACACCCCGCAGCCACGCGTTTTAGCTGCTAACGGCGATGCAACGGCTAACCGGATCGTCAACTTGATTTCATAAACGACAAAGCCTGATTCCCATAAATAATAAATAGTACGAATTAATGTAACGTATTTATGCACGTATTTGCCTACATACGCTTACATATTTACCGCGTTTCGACTCGCGTTGGAATCGCAAAGCTCGAGCGAACGATTTTAAAGATAAAAAGTGTGACGAAAAGACGAAAACAGAAGAAAAATTTGCCAGCCAGAGAAAAACAACAGAGAGAGGGGGAGAACACGCATACGTACGTATGTACGACGTAAGAAAGCAAATATATAACGTTACGTTGCATTTCCTCTGTATATTCCCTGGCCACCGACACACGTAAATCTACCGAGGAAAATACCGATATACGCAAATCTACCGAGAAAAATACCACCGATACACGTAAATCTACCGAGAAAGATACCGTTAAGGGAGCTTCAACTTTCTCTCCGTACGTTTGTCATCTTCCTTCTTCTTCTTACTTTTCTCACTTTCTGCCCTTCTTCTACGCTCTTTCCAACGTTTTCTTCTTTTCGCTTAAGGAGACGAGCCGATGTTCTCACCGCACCGTGAAAGCTAGGCGAGAAGCGTGAGAAATGGGAATATCTGGCTTTTTTTTAAATCTGCATCTCTGATTCGTGCAGTCGTTAATCCCGTCGTAACGATGAAACGCCAACACCATAGGAAATAGAGGTGACAAATTTCGCCGCTTGCCGATTAACTCGATCAGTATACGGTTATCGAGTAATTGGACGAGTGTACTTGTTAGGAAACTAAATGGTTTTGCCGTTGCTGTAGAAAACAAGGTCGGACTTGGCGAGAGAAATAGATAAATAGATGGATAGATAGATAGATAGATAAATAGACAGAGAGAGAGAGAGAGAGAGACGATGCATCGCGTTCATAGCTAATCGCGATCTCTTTATTTTTAGGAGATAGCAGAAGAAAATCACGAAAGAGTATCGCTTTCTTTGATTTTTCTATCGATTCGATCGACATCGGAGACACCGAAACGAAATGAAGCCGATCCAAAGTGCGATATGGTTGCTTCCATTGGTGGTTGGATGTATAGCTTTACCGGCGCAATTACAAGCAAATTCGAGGAATGCGGGCAAGACGAAGCAAAGTAAGACGGCGTCGTTGCATTCGAGGGAGGACGGGTCTAACGATTCGGCAATCATGCCGAATGGTAGTAGGAACATCGATGAGAACAGCATCGACGTTAACAACGATACCAAGATTATCGGTAACAACGGCGTGGACGGCGCTACTCTGTCGAAACCGCTTCCTCTCGGAATTTCTGCTACTATCCAGAGCAACGCGGTGCTCGCATCGTCCTTACCGTCATCGCCATCAACCACGTCGGCATCGACATCGACATCCACATTCACATCCACATCGACATCCACATCCACTTGGACGGATCAACCTCTCGCGGGAATGACGGAGTTGTCCCCAACGAGTGGTTCTTCGTTGCCGCCAATTAGCAAAACAGAATTTAGTTCAGCGACGACGAGCAACCGCGGAACAACTATGACCACGAGAATCGCGTTAAATACCAGCACTTCTAATACCAGTTTGAGCGTGTTTCCTACCGAAGCTTCTTCAAGAACCATCGCTACCAATCGAGATACGGCTACCTTGCTATCTTCCTCGAAAAAGTCCACCACGAACTCGAACGAATTTATTACTACTCCTGCTACGGCTTGGTCAAAGGAGACGCGAGAATCACCCGGAAAGATTCGCCCTCAAATTAAGCTGACGACAAACTACACTAGTCTGACAGAGGTAAGTAAACGCCACTTTCTGACAAACTAACGAAAATAACGAGGGAGGTTCTGATGCGGGAATGGCTTGAAAATAGGTGAATACGGTATCGGTAGAGTACGCTGAAATATTTCAATATCGCGGTACACGAGTTCCATTCGCAAGTAGAAAACCAACAACCAGCTAGAAAATACATAGAGTTGCTCGTGTTATCCTCCAGTTTTCCTGCAATCCGAACTTGGCGAGTGCGGTAAAAAGGTAATACGCATTAGAGAGGCGATATACGATATACGAGATACGAGATACGAGATACTTTGGCGAGATTAATCGAAGCAGCCGAAATCGAGAAACGAGAATTAATCGTGGCGCAGAAACGTGAAAGAAAACGTTTCAAATCAGCCATATTACCTACTTGCTTCGTATACTTTTAAACGCAACAGATTGTGTCCGCGGAGCGTTTCACGTGCAAAGTATAACTGTTTAAGCTACGTATATACATAACTATGTTAGTACCGTAAGTACGCTGCTATAAAGCGGTTAAGTTGCACGGTTAAAGATGCGTTCCAGCTAAATCGTGCATACGCTCGGCTTGATAAAAATAAGCAGTGTTTCGTACGATCTGGTATAACAACGCGATCGGCCGAACGATACGGGTACGATGGTATCTCGGTTTGCTAATACACCGGCTTACGCAGTCCGTATTAAGTAAAAACTAGAATTTTGATCGTCAACGAGCGATAGATGACAGTTGGATTACCATATCGAGTCGTACGGAGCAACGTGTGCTATGCCTCGGTAAAAACGCTGCGACGCGCACACTGAAACAACGATACCACGTAGTAAAGGAGAACATGGAAAAATTATACTTTTCGCAATTTCGCCTGGTTAGAAGGTCGGAAACATAAAAAAGGGGTCGTCTCGTGTTGAACTTTTCACGGCTTACTATTACCCGAACGTTGGCAAAGCTTGAACGTAAACTTACCGCACGGTACTTAACGCATTAACAAAGGGGGAGAGAGAGAGAGAGAGAGAGAGAGAGAGAGTTTAGAGGATCAATATCATTAACCGTTATTATTAAGATATATAGGCGTTATTTGTTGGAGAGAAACGGTCGATAAATAGTAAAGTGGACGAGAAATTTCTTTTAGTTTCCGCCTATTTTCTTCTTCCTTCCGAGAATTACCACGCTATTTTACAGCAATTCCCATGATTTCGCTGCGTTTCTTCTTTCACTTTTTCCCTACTATCCTCTATCCCTTCTCGTCTCGATGCATCGTCTTGATCGTCGATGATGCATCCGGTAATTATTTTAATAGGCGTCGCTTCACTCGACAAACGATTACCTATGAAACTCGTTTACATCCCACGAATTACAGTTACCGATAGATATCCGACATGATGCAAAGGTCGGATCGGATGCGAAACGGTTCTGTCTGTCACGTTGTATCGTAAGAGTTACGTTTTACCTAGGCGATTGACGATTACTCGTGCCAGCCAAGTTTTACTTTATAAATAAAAAGGAGATAGAAGAAGAAAGTGCAACCGACGCGGAATTCCGGATGCCGAAGGTACTAACGACCGTCTACTTGCGAGTCTGTTGTATGTTCGCGTGGATCCACGTGCGTGTAGTCGATAAGAAGGGCTCGGTTTGTTAACGCAAACGTCATCGAAGCGCTAGAGGTAACACGCTAAAGTCGTGCTGTACAAAGTAAGTAGCGCGGTGTAACGAAACGATATCCATCGTGAATACAACAACAATTTCCGTTTCACCGTACAAAGAACGACGCGTAGCAAAGTAGTAAATGTTGAATCGTTTGAAACGTGCTTTTCCTTCTTCTTAATTTCTTTCGCGTTTTTCCTTTCATTCTTCTTTCTTTCTTTCCTAAATGGTAACGTGTTGAAAAAAGAGGAACAAGTTGCAAGAGGGGAGAATCCATTTTGCTTTTAATCGCGGAGCTCTTTCGTTCCGATTGTCCGAACATCTGGTAATTGTTCAAAATTCGTTGCATGTAATGGTAATAAAATAATCGATGGGAACGATATATAAGAAAAAGGAAAGAAAGATAACTAAGATATATACGATAAATTAGCGACAAACGTAAATGATTAAGGTAAAGGATCGATGCGAGAAAGCAAATAAAATATGAAAAATGAAAGAAAAAGAAACGTAGGCGGGCGTTCAGGATCGGTTCGAGTGGCTCGTGGCTTAAGCATTACGTAGAACGTAGAACGTAGAACGTAGGAAGAAAAAGGAAGCGCGTCGCGTTAACGTTAATGCGAATTCTGATCGTAGTATTGTAATACAGGTATAGCAGGTTGAAAGGGTTCTATGTTCGTCTATGTATAGCCTGTACCATAGGTTCCAAGTCTACCAGTTTACTGTGTTTCGAGTTGTTCAACTTGAATATTCGCTGAATCGAACACTGTTCAAGTTTTTTTTTTTTTTTACTAAATTGTCACGCGAATCGTATTGCTCGCTTTAGCATTTGAAAAGGAGGGCGAGTGTTCATGACCGTGACGCGCTAGTGGATCGGCCGATGTTAATATCGGTAGTGGAACGTGACGGTACCAAAAGAAGCAGAAAACATTGAAAAGGAAAAGAGCAAGAAGAGGTTAGATAAATGCGGAGAATCGAATGGCGTTACTACACTGGTCGCTGAATGTTACGTGTTAGGTTCGCGCGATCTTGTGCCCGAGCGGATACTTACGTACGCGGAGCGTTTCTATCGATCTGGCTGTAATCATCGAACGAGAACGATCGTGACATGATAGCGGTGGGATCGAACGAACGATTAAACTTTGACGATATGGGAAATAAAATGGACTTGTGACGGTGACGAGAAACTGATCCGATTATAGAGAATGTAGACTAGACCAACAGAAACTTTGATCAACAGGATTACGATTAGCGCATCGATTACGAAAGTATACCGTGCCAGCGACACTAGCACAGAGAAAATGTCAACTATCGATCGTACGACCGATTAGTGGACAGAGCACTGGCTAATTGAACGTAACGATGAAAATACGATTACGGTTCTCGTTTAGTATGTGCACTCTGGATGTTTGATTTTCTACGGCTAGATAGCTGTCGGAACGGCTGTTTATTCGTAACGTAAAACCAATTATTCGAAGCGCGTTGAAGAGATTCTTCGAAGTTGGCAAATAGAAAATCGACGTTGAAATTGGCACGGGCACTGACTCTGACTCGGTGTTGCTGCAATTGTATAGGTAGCCGTAGTAATATTATCGTGTTATTCCTAATGGAACCGGCAAGTTTGTGGTTCACGAGAACCACCAAGAATCACGAGATCGTGGATTCACGACTCGGCAAAATTAGATTTTGTTTCTTTCATTTTTCTTATTTAACCGCCGCGTTCCACGTTCTTAGCGCAGTCGCGTCGTTTCCTTTTCTTTTCTTCTCTTCTTGCCCTTTTTACACGTTTGTGCGATTGTTACACTCTAAACACGCGATTAACGCTAGGTATTTGCAAAGTTAAAAGTACTCGAACAACGAGTGTTAGCACGCGATGCATGCATAGAGTGTAGGGCGTAGCGACACGAAGAGTAGGAAGGAATGAAGACGCGAATGAAATAAGCAGGAATAAAAGCGCTGGTTATTTGGTCGATTTGCAGACAGGAGTACGACTACCGGAGGGTGCGAGCGCAGCTCTGGCAAAACCAACCAAGTATCATTACTATCCGCATAATCAGCACATCTACTTGTTACCAGAATGCGCTGTTCAGCAGGTTTGCAATGCAGTTTACGTTAGACTCAACTTCACCCAGCCTCTGTGCGCTTGTCCAGGAAGATACCGCGACCCTTGCAGCGCCTCTCTCGACAGCGACGATCTCCACACTACGGAGCTGGTCACCGACCCTCGAACCAAGGTTAGTCGCCTTGCCTTCTATCCGCTTTACTAGACCTTTATTCCCGTGCTTGCTACGTGTACACCTTCTCTCCAGTCAGATGCTTCTTCTTCTCGTTACGCTTAACGTAACGTAAAGTAACGTGACGTGACGTAACGCAACGCAACAAAAGAAATCGATTCGATCTTTCGAATTGTATTGTTCGCGATCGCAAACCTGTCGTATTTTCTAAACACGCTACCTACTTGTCCGTCGTAATATATGCAAAAATACGAAAAGTAACCGATTCATCGCCAACGACTAAACAGACTCGCCCGACACGTTACAACTTATCCTAACATATCTATTATGTATCTGCAGTTACTCGTAGTATGCGGTATATGCGATGGTATAATAGTATAATAGTAAAAATGCCACAGCATCGAATCGTTGTATCGATTGTAAAACGACAAAATCTCGCCTAGGTGTTTCGATGCGAAAGCAACTAACAATCTCCCATTACTTGCCTTTCTTTAATAAATTTTATTTATTTATTACCTAACGTCTATTCAGTTGGCGTAATCGCGCATGCACGCGAAAACTATAGTCTCGATTATATACCTTTTTCCTAACGATACCTTTTTCCTCTCTCTCTCTCTCTCTCTCTCTCCTTTCTCATTACCAACGCGTTAAAAATTCGAAGATCTAAAGAGTATGATAGGTGTGATCCGTTACATTGGATCGAAGCAAATTGTACCGTAGGAACGACGAAAGTCGGCGATACGAGAGAAAAAGAGATCGCAGATCGACGCGACGGCAAAAGCTTGCCGGACCAGAGAACACGGTGAGAATGCAAGAAACGACGATCGTTCGCTTTCAACCAACGTAGTAACAATTTTTCTATTTGAGACAAAATTATTCGACGACATCAACCAACTAATAAACGCGTGATATTACGCTGGCAAATATATAGAAATATTCGTAGTGAACGTATAGACGTACCGTGGAAAGGGATAAACGTGGATGGCACGGTGATCTAAAGTTACTCGATTTTTAGGCCCTAACGTTGGTGAAAACGTGCGAACCAGTGGCGGAAATGCGCGAATGTAGAATACCGAGGGACTGGTCTCTTCTCGCGCTACAAAACGTGCGAACGGGAAAGTCTCATTACCTCGTGATATGTCGCTGTCCCGATGCCAACATATTGGGTACGTATGTAAATGCGAAAAGCAGCATAATCGTCCTAGAAAAACACTAAACGAACGTAGCGAAGCGATTAGGTTACATTACAACAGATTGGTACAACTGTTCGAATTCAACTATCTATACGTCTTATACGCTTCCTATGTCTATGGATCGTTACTTATATCGTATGTCGTAGAGGGTCCTATGAGTCACGATCAACCAACATATGCCAGTGTACCAGGGATTCGGGTTTACGGGATGATGTGCGTGCAAGGAAATCGGAAAGGCCGACAACTTCGATATACCCGCGCTCTTTCAGGTATTTGCTCTTTGAAAATCTCCATAGATGTTTGCAGTCCATTGAATATTGGAATATTGGAAATATCAATCATGCACGATTAACACGATTTTTGTCTGACTATTTACTCCTTGCAGATCGTCTCCAACGAGAAATGGACCAAGATTCTCACAATGACAGAGAAAACACGAACGAACGATTGAATTTTCCATGGAACAAGGTACAACAACTTATGGATATAGCTGTTTGGGACTAGATTCGTTGATTAAACAAACAACTTTCGACGATACGATCAGTGACATTATGCTTAGCGGCGTATCCTTCTATTTATTCGTTATAAGCGTCTCTCTTTCTGTCTCTGCTTCGCTTCGCCCTCGATTTATTTATCGATTCGTCTGTTTCTTACGTTTATTTATATATATCATACGTATCTAGATGTATATGTATATCTATCCCTATCGAGGCACGTTTATATAACATCGAGTCCGACACCTTGAAGCAACGACCAGATCGCGAAGGCTGCGTGTATTGTTATAGCCTTTCGTAGATACGTCTGTTGTAATTTGGACTGTTAGATTTGGACACGACGCGATCCTACATAACGATCGAACGTAATCAGCGTTGAATATTTCATTTCTAGTATCGTCGCCACTCAACGTGTCACTCTCTTTCCTTAAATCCTTAAACAAACTCGACCGTTTACTTACATTACCACCTTCTGTATTCCTTCTGTAGTAACAAAAATGGTAGAATAACACCGAATGCCAAACGTATCGTACGATGAGCCGAAAATTATAGGTGGTTGTTCGCTTATCCGATTAGAATAACGAATTAATCGTACGAATACCATCGTCTCCATCTATGGTGAATCTGTGGTGAATCTATGGTGAATCTATGGTAAATCTATGGTGAATCTATGGTGAATCTATGGTAAAATTAAGGAAAAGGCAACTACAAATATTTTACTAGCTGTCAAAATTCTTGCGCTCACAGAATCATTTTATCATTAATATGTTACGCAATTCTGTAAGATAGACTCGCGAGTACAAGCATCGATTACAGATTACGCGGTAACAAAAATATCGTAAATCTCGTAGAGAACATTGCGAACCAACATCCCCGCCTCTTTCTAAATCCCATGAGAAGAAGCGCATCGTGTTAAATTAAAAAATATTATGTCGTACTATGCAGATTACGATCGCGTGAATCGTACTTCACGTTGAGAATTCACGTTTAAAAATCATACAGAAACGATAAAAATCGAACGATACAAGCCAGATTTTTTGATAGTAAAATATTCTGTTATTCATTTTTTACCTAATCCCTTGTACGTGTGTCTGTGTGTTTGTGTGTGTCGCCCAACGTGTAATCTGTTTAGGTTTTTTTAAAAAAAATTCTTGTCTCTCAAGAAAGAGTACCAACATCTCGTTAAACCATCTTGACATTTTGCAACCATCGTATAAACGGCCGTATATCCGAAAAGTTGAGAAGAGTTGTTGCGACAGATGGTCGAAGCGAACGAAAGACGACAAATTATTTTACGATACGAAAATTCGACGATATATCCGAATCAAGGTAATAACGACATTCGTCTTTCCATTTCATCCAGCCTAATTCATCCACCCACTTATCGTTAAATGAAAACGAAATCGAACTTACCCAATACGTCCGAATTGACTAGGACGCTGCAGCTATACATCGGAGTAACTAATCGAGGGTGTCTCGAATTAAACGCACGACGGCAAGCTTCTTTGCATGCTGACATCAAATGACCGCCGTCCACGTGTCCTTGATTCTGGCTGCCATTTTCGCTGATAACACAGGTTTTTATTTTTCAAACGATATTCGATTTTATTAACTGATTAGAAACGTTGAAACGTTAAAACGTAACGACGCAAGGAAAATGCAAGCATGATAGGCGAGAAAAGAACGGCGCAAGGAAATAGACGATACGTAAATAGAAACGACGACGGGTTAAAAACGTAGAAAAGGAAAAGTTAGTAGTATTTGTCTCTGAAACCGACGCGTTGATAAGGTAACGTGTAAAGTAACTTGTATGGTGCGTACACGATGCTTGTGAAATTGAAGCGTTAATTTCTTTTAGTTTGTTCATTCAGGTAATTTAATACGCAATATCGAGCTTTATGAAGCGATATACCTTTGTATCGAATCTTGATTATTAATCTCCCACTTTTTCACGACGAAACAGACACCCATCATAGGCTCTTCGCAGAGAGGTCCGGCGAGCGTTGCTAGTTGGAAACCATTGACCATGCTGCTCTCGTAACTAGACATGGTAGATAATATTAATGATAATAACGTGTCTATTTTATTTGAATAGATATAGTTAATGTTTGTCGATCAGCGTGGAAAAGAAGGAAGGCGGGGACGGGTACCAGTGTACCAGTCTTCGTCGTATCGACGATTACTTACGGAGCACGTGGATCCATAGACTTTGAGCGGCTTTCCCAAAATTTCCTTTGCTTATAATCAGTTTCGTTCAAGAAGATGTTAGGTCCGCAGTTTCGTGGCCCGAACGACCATATTTTGTCTAACGCGTCTTTCTCCCCCGCTTCTCGAAACGCACTGGCCAACTCGCTTCTCAACGATTCTAACGCGCGTTGCTTCTTCTCCGACATCGAGCGTAACGATTCCATTTCACCATCGATCGTAATCTTTTCAGTTTCTTTCTCCTCTTTTTCGGAACGTGATTTACCATAATGGTGATAGGACGCCTTTATCAAATCGCCGTTCTTTTCCAAAATCTTGGTTACTTTCTCGGGTAAAGGTCTCGCATCGATTTCAAAATAACACTGTCGATTCGCCGTCCAAGAAGCAAAACTAACGTCTTCGGCTTTCTTCTCGATCGCTTCGTTCACCATATCGACCTTTGGAGGGGGCACGACCGTTTCTCTAAACGGCACGATAGGTTCCGACACGTTTACATCGACTTTCGCGTAACATAACTTTAAATCTTCCAAACATCTCTCCAAATGCACTTCTCCGGCGGTGCTTAATACAATTTCCCCAGTCTCTTGAATGTGAACGATGGCACAGGCATCCGCCTGATTAAGCAATTTTAACCCATTGATCAACGGTTGCAAATCATTCGGATGTTTCGGCTCCAGAGCCACTCGCATTATTGGTACACCGAGCGAAGTCAACTCGGAGAAAGATGGACAAGCGATTGTGGTGGAAAGCGTTGCCGTTTTTAATACATAATCCTCCAAATCGCCGATTCCAAATACGTTACCAGCAAATACTTTGTTCGTCGGTTCTAATTCTCTACCCATTAGAAGGTACAGTCTTCGTATGATAACTTTTGTCACGTGTCTTCCGTGCTTTGAGCTTTTCAACACGACGTCCTCGTCTATCGGTACTAATTCGCCTGCTCCTTTTCCTTGTCCTTTCAATATTTCACGCGGGTCGTGTTTCGGCCCTAGAACATACACGACACTTCCTTCTTCCAGACATCCAGAATATATTCGAGCGAATGCTATTAACGTAGTCTCCGAATGTTCATTTTCTTCGCAGATTTCTTCGGAAATCGAAACGGTACTTTTCGATCCTCCGCGCCCCTCGCTCGGATCAAGCTTGCCGATATTCGCGTTCTGTTGCGTTTCTCCAATTTCCTCCATCGATCGTTGCTCCTTCGTCATTTTCTCCGCGTGCTTCGTTCGTGCCATTTCCCTTCGCTCCGCCAACTCTTCGGGGGTCAACGGTTTCGGTTTATTCTCCGGCAACATCTTCTTCTCTACCGGAAACATTTTTGAAATGAATACAACGACGGGTGAACGAGGGGAAGGATCGCAGGCTAAAAACCTTTCTTTCAATTGTTGCGTTTCCTCTGGCAATGTAGAGAAATCAAAGTTTCCACTGAGTAAACGTTCTACCTTTTCCGAAGTTAAATTGTGTGGTGCTGGAATTTTGTCACATACGGCGTCGAGACACGCACGGGCCAGAGGTAGCCATTGAGAACAGACTGCCTTTAATTGAGCCTTAGCATCCGTGTGCTTCAAATCCCTGTTTGTCAATTTTATACCCAATCTCTCAGCTATCGACGCTACCTTGTCTTTATCCTTGCGAACGGTTATCGTTTCATACAGAGCCCAAAGATTATCCAATATAAGTTGAACGAACAGAGGCTTCTTCGCTTTCTCTTGAGCTCCTCTCATTATTCTCTTTGTCTTGGTATTTACGTAATAATCTCCCCAAAGCGTCTTTGATAGAACTTTTTCGCTAAAGCCCAATTTCACCGAAAATATATTGGCAAATTCTTTAACACCGAATCCCCAGCCATCCGTAGCGCTGCAAAATAACACGTTACCTTGCTCCGGAGAGAAATATAATGTAGAGTCGTCTATGTCTTCTAGTACCGACTGCCAATCAGCTATACTCCTTTCAAACATGCTTTCCACCGTTTCCTTTTTCAACTCCTCCTTTTCTTCCCGCTCCATTATGTCACTGGCAAATAGCTCTCCCATCACAGCGTTCACCTGTTCTAAAACCTGCGTTAAATGCACGTAAGCATCCAACGGTGACAATTTCATTTCTGTAATTAATCTGTCTATTTTGTTCAATAATAAAATTGGTTTTAAACCTTCTGTGTAAGAAGTAGACAAGACACTCCGTGTTTGTGGGCATACACCTTCTACCACGTCGATAACGATAATAGCACCGTCGCATAGTCTCACAGCTGTGGACACTTCGGAAGCAAAGTCCACGTGTCCCGGGGAATCGATCAAATTGATAGCACATTCTTGATGATTATACTTGTGATAAAGAGCGATGCAGCTTGATTTCATCGTAATTCCTCGAAGTTGCTCGTCGGGACGGCTGTCCAAATATCGTAATTTACCCGCAAGTTTATTAGAGATGATTCCATTGCTAGCAACCAGAGAGTCTGCCAAAGTGGTTTTACCATGATCTACGTGAGCTAATATACAGATGTTTCGTATATTAGCAGGTTCCCTTTGAATTTCCATTAATTTTTCTGCACTAATAAACCGCATTATGCGATTAATTGCAATTCTATGATTATCATTAATTTACAAGCAAATGTAAATGATACGAATGTTTAAAGTATCGATAAACGTGCATGTATAAAATACAACGTGGACAATAAGCCGAAGTCTTGAAGATCGTGTGAAACGACGTACGTATGTACAAGAGAAAGAAATTTCGACGTACGATATATTTTCTTATGTACGATGCGCTTACGAATATAAATATAAATATAAATATAAATATATATATGTATATATATATATATATATATATATATGCACACACACAGAGATATACATATACATATATATGTATACTTATATACACACCATAAAAATGATGGTAAACACTATTTCACTTTATCTTCTTTCCACAATACATAGCGTCCGTTAAACAGAAGGATGTATCGTAACTTTGTCGACCGTCGTCGTGTTCCACAACATGCCACTCGTTTCGGTTGCTTAATTGGCCGCAACACGAGTAGTTTATTGGCCAACAATTGACCGTTGTAAATATCTGTTTTTTTATTAATCCCTCCAGACATATATTCGATAAAGGAAAAATGGTTTTCACACTTTTCCTCGCGTTCATAGGTTAGGATCATTAATGAAGTATATCGTCTTGTCTTGATCAATTACTTTCTACGATTTTTCGTCACCCTTTGCAAAAAACCAAATCTTCTGCATCAATGCATTGCTTGTTTCGGCCAGCACAGAGGTTCGGCTAATGAAAAACGTATCGAAACGTTAGTGTATACCAAGAATTACGTATCTGAACGTAACACGTGACGTCAGATAAATATTCCAATTACTTTTAACGCACGCAATTATTTTTATTAACGAATAATGAAGATCGCTTGCAAACAATCGTAGCTGACCAACACCTTGACAAAAATTGATCAAAGGCGTTAAAATAACACGGAAGAAAATTTCGGTTATAAATCGTCTGTTACTTGTTATATAACAAATGCACACGCGCACATGGAATACGGCTTTGCGCCATCTCTGATTCTCCTCCTCCACTACTTACTGTGGCGATCGACGCGACGTTATAAATTATACGGGGCGCAATAAAATCTATGAACGTTCATACGGTCAGTATTACAGCGTAAACTGGAGATATGCTATGCACAGATAGAAAGGCTCGTATAATGTCAAGTTGGTGGTCAATATATTTAGTGAAGTAGTCATGTCAACATATGCCATGTTAGAGAGGAAACGAAACTGCTCACGCTTATGGATCTGGCTGTTCCTGGATTAGTGGACCGCGACCATGCGGCCAAGTGCAGAGTTTAATCGACGTTAACATATACAAGAACCTATAAAGTTAGGTATCTGCCCTGTTTGGTTGCACCCTAGCATAGACAAGAACCTATTGATTTCCACGCTACCAGAACCTTGTACGGTTCTACGGAAAAGTTCATATCTACTTTTTTATTTGGGATAGACGAATATAAGAATGACAAAGTCGTGCAATTATGAAACTAATTGTAAGTTGCCTAAGAAAGAAGAATTAATCGTTTACCATATTTTGTAAACGTTGACACGTATAAAGCAGGGTTAGAAGTAGTAGAAATTGTTCTCTGGTATTACAAAATGAATATTGTATAACCTATACATCGATTAATAACAAACTAAATAATGATAAATTATTTCCAATTAAAAAAATTATATCCTGATATTTTCTACTATTTCTAACACTGCTTTATACGTGTCATCGTTCAAAAATATAATAAACGATTAATTTCATTTTCTTAGATAACTTACAATTAGTTTCATTGTTGCGTGGTTTCGTCATTCCGATACTCGTCTATTCCGGCTTATATAGAAAAGCAGATACGAATATGAAATTTTTGTAGCGTGGGATTCAATAAGTTCTTGTCTATGCTAAGTTGCAACCATACAGGGCAGATTCCTAACTTTATACGTTCTTGTATAGGATAATGTCGATTAAATTTAGCACTTGGCTGCACGGTGCAGCACCTGTACTGTGAAGAAGCTAGAACTGCGAGCGTTGACACTCTCATTTCCTCTCTGGTCACCTATATCGATCTTACTCAGTGATATTATAGTATTACATGCAATGCGATATCCCGTAAGATGACAAGTCCATTTTTATTACTTCCAACGATCGAGTCGAACATAATTCTTATATTCGCCGTAGCAGTTTTGTACAAGAGAAAGTAAGAAACGATCTGATATCTTTCGAAGACGATATTTCAGAATGCGAGACACGAAATTTCACGCGATGTTGGATCTATTCCGCATTTAGTCAATGGTTAAATCAGGCGCTTTGAATACGTATTGCATGGAACGAATCATCAACGAATAGGTAGAAAATCTTTTAAAATATAGTTTCTTATATTTTTCCGATTAGTACCTTTTTTAAAACGATAATAATAGTAGCATTTTAGCATATAATCTCTTTCATTTCTAAAGATATGTACGAGCAATATATATGCATGTATGTAAAACATACATGTTATGGATTGATTTATTTGATGGTAACAATAGCAATAACTATAATGGTGACAATGGTAATGGTGATAATAATGATGATGATGATGATGATGATGATAATAATAATAATAATAATAATAATAATAATAATAATAATAATAATAATGATAATAAGAATAATTGTAATTGTTGTCTTTGAAAGAGAGATTTTCATTCTTATTGGAACGATGCAATGTGAAGGAGAAGCAAAAACGAACGCATGTCTGTACGACAAATCTATAAATATTGTCACTTGGCCGCATGATCGCAGTCCACCAGTCCAGTTTCCTCTCTGACATGACATACGTTGACTTGACATTATTTTATTATTATTATTATTATTGTTTTTATTATTATTATTAAATATTATCTATTTTGTCGTAACGAGGCCCATAGACTAATAGAATCATCTATGTAAATACGTGGAAAATTTAAGAGTCATTCTTGCTATACATGTATTAAAGACAATGTGTGGGATAGTTATTAGGGAAAAGAATGAAAAGAAAAAGAAAAACAATCAGACATTTTATTCGTTTGTACAACAGTTATAAATATAGAACAATAATATATGTACAAAAATTAATTAATAAACAAGAGAAGAAACAAAAAAACCAATTAAAGAGCTTAGAAATGAATCTAAAAGAGTAATTGAATTTTATAATATTTTGTTTCATACTATGCGGCAAAATTGAAGTGGCAGAAGTGTCAGATTTCTTCGTTTGTTCGTATTACGTGCATAGTCATGTATAGACGAAGCTGACCGTGTTTAAAAGCAAATGATGTCTATCGCGTTGCGTCTAGAAGAAAAACGAAAATCAGAAGGAAAGGAGAAAACGCGTTTGTAAGAAGGAAGAAAAAGAATGTGCTATTCGTGAATCGGGAGAAGATGGAAAAAAGAGGGGGAAAGAGAAGGGGAGTGGAACTTACGACGTACTATTTATCGAGGGGTAACTGGTGCTCCCTGATGGAACCTGCGCCTTTCACACTGTCCGTTGTTCTCTTCTTGTCTCTTTTCAGAGCACGATTTCTTATGTTACATATGATTTTGGAAGTTAACCAGAGCGCACCTTTCTCGCAGATGCATTGTAAACCGTGTACAAAAGCAATTAATAAGTAATGAGGCTGATAACCTGTCGTGCACAATTCCAGACCGACCGTTTTTAACGAAGCCTTTACAAATTCCTCTGGCTTTGGTGCCATCCAAGTTGATTTCCTAAAGGTGTTACATAGATATGTAGTATGTATGTATATGTAGCTATAAATAGATATGGATAGAAATCAAAGTGTCACTTATGAAATATTCAGATGTTTAAACACGTCAGAACATACAAGTGTCCGTCTCGGTGAATAAATGCATATAACGTGTATCGAATAAAAAAAGAGAAGCGGAAATCGCTTAAACGAATTCCGCTTGACTTACTTGATCTTTGACATCTTGGTGGCTACTGGGCCGGGAATAACGCATTGAACGGTGACGCCGTATGGTTCTGCTTCCGCGGCCAAATCGTAGCTGAGCTTGAGCACATAGGCTTTGCTAGCGGCATATACGGACAAGTAAGGAGATGGTATAACCGCTAACGCCGAACTGATATTTATCAAAACGCCCTTTCTACGTTCGAACAGTTGCGGAAGGAGAGCTCTTGCGACTCCTGTTATCGCCGCGACATTTAGCTGTAATATTTCCGTTAAACATCCTTCCGAGATGTTATTAAATAGATCTGGATGGTCGTAACTGGCCCCAGCATTGTTTATCACCACAGCGATCTGTTAATAAAGACGGATTACGATTGAAAGATTAAACGACAATCGCAAAAGATGGATCGTCCTTGGACGCGACGCGGACGCGACGCGGACGCGACGAGGACTCAACGATTCTCAATGTATCGAATATTTTGCGCTAATTTGAAAATTTTGCTAAAAAGAAGTTTTCCTGTATGTACCCGTGCATGAACAACATAACACGATATTACAATTTTATACATTACCTACATACGTTATAACCGTGTATTATTCAATTTTGAAATTGGCGGATAGAAATAATAAAACGAACTGTTTGTATCTCCGATGTAGGTGCGTGATCGCGTGTAAGTGCGTTAAATTATTACGCGTATAATTATTATTATTATTATATTATTAAATTATTATTATTCGGTACGTGCGATAGCAAAAATGAACGAACGAACGGACCGGATGGTTGGATGGAACGGAAAAGGCAGAGAGAGAGAGAGAGAGAGAGAGAGAGAGAGAGAGGATTAAGAAAAAGGGGAAAGAAGAAATACCTCAAGTTCTTCGGTGGCTTTGGCAATTCTCGTGTAAGCCACTTGTCCCTCGGTCAAGTCTGCTTCCACGATTCGAACTTCGACACCATACCGTTGTTTGATCTCAACTGCGACTTGCTCGAGTTTCGCTTGGGTTCGTGAAACCAACACGATACTCAGACCCTTTTCAGCTAATTGTTCCGCGTATGCTTTTCCAATTCCACTGGTGGCCCCGGTAATCACCGCCCATTTACCTTGCGTTCTCAAGTCGATACCAAAACCGAAGCTCGGTCCTATTAGTTTCTTCCACACGAGAATGCTGACTCGTAATAAAAATCGCAGTCCAATCGCTGCTAATACGACCAACGATGCTTTTTCCAAACACGTTAATGTCATCCTGAAACGATGGACAATTCAACTTGGTTTGATCAATGGACTACAAGTAGAAGCAACGATTCCCTCGAACAGTAACGCGCATCTACCGGTATCGTTCACATCTAACCGTATATCATTCTCCCTACGAATTTTCTTTCTTCGTTTCTCTTCCCTTGCGCGATCGCACATCGGCGTGCCCCCGTATGCGATAACGCGACGATCAAGCGAATCATTGGCTGATTCTGACAGTCGAGGTTATCGCGTTGATACCTTTTTCGTCACGCGTGCGAACATACGAGTACACTTTTATGCATATGTAGATTAGCGTATGTATGCAGATGGCAAAGCGTATGTGCACAGAGCATTAGTTACCTATATATTTTTCCGTCTTATACATGTACATGTATCGTAGTATCGTATAATTTCGTATTGGACGTAATCGCTGCATAATAGTTGATGATACTTACAACAGTAAGTATCTTTGAATCGAGAATAATTCCGAAGTAAGTCTACGAAAGAGTCTAGGAAAAGATGAACGTTTATAACTGGGTAGACTACTAAAGCTTTATTGAAGAAAATTTCAGGTCTAAGCGATTAAATCAACGTAATATTTGAGAAAGACAAGCGTAAAGATTACCAATTTTCTAAACCAGTAAATTCTATCGATAAAGCCTCGAAGGTTGCGACAGCGACATGTTGCGAATAACACACGATTATATTATACATGTCGGTTGTTCCTAATCTAACAGCAATATTTGCTACACGTTTAACAGTTGTCTATCTCGCTTATGAACTAAATTTATTCGCTTGTCCGTTATTTCTTTCGTATTTCTTCACTTTTACATACAAATTACACAGTACTATTGCCGTTGTATAACATTTTTAGTATTCGACTTTGATATCTCCTACACACGATATTTAACGAAGCGGATATTAGTTATTTCCATATGATCAAACGATTTGGTAATTGCAAACTAGAATTTAACGATTGCGAGACGAAAGAGTAGGACATAAAAGTACGAAGATAATAAACACGTATGTATATAAATATATATATGTATATACATATATGTATGCGTATATGTATGAAAATGTAAATGATAAAAGATATCAGGCGATATCTTACTATCTTACTATCTTACCATCTTACTATCCTACTATCTTACTATCGGCAAAACAATTAACACAGATAAGATGCACTGATAGTTTTAGCGGATTACCTGTATTTGATATCGTCGAAATCGATCGGTGATGCTGATGACGAGGACGATGATAATGAAGTTTCTTTCTCGATTCAAAGTGTTGTTTCTCTTTGACACGATAGAGACGTTGTCGTAACCGTGAAACGATTAAGCTCATTAAAAAATAAGTATAAATGCTCTTCCGCGGGAGGAAAGGGAGAAAACTCTGTGTAATCACACGCGTGTATTCTGTGCGGGAACGAGAACAAGGACGAGGACGAGAATCAACTTTGATTAATCGAAATATCGACGAATAGAAGAGAAGAGACGAATGGAAAGACACGAACGATACAGAGCCGAGCAAACTGGAAGATACGTTCGGAGAGCAGGCCGGATCGCTGAAGGGTACGGAAGAGAGTAGCCGAGAGAAAGCGGAAAAGGGAGGAGAAAGGTGAGAAGTGAAAGGGAGGGAGAAGGTGAAAAGGGGTTAGGGGTGGGGAAGAGGGAAGGAAAGGGAAGGAAAGCCGAAAGAAAAAGGAGGAAGCGAGAGGAGACGATATCGTGACACGGTCGATGGTAGTAGGAAGCGTTGCGGAGTTTGCGCGGGCGCAGACCTAGATAAGCATGTGGATGCGAATTCAAGCGATCGCGAACGAGACGTGTTTGATATACATATAATAAGTATGCGCAAGTATGCGTAAATATGCGTAAGTATGCGCAAGTATGCGCAAATATGTGATTTCAACGCATAGATTGTAAATGTATCGACATAGACGGTCGGCGCACGACGACGAGCAATGTCAGCGTTAAGCCGTTTCAGAAGAAAGTCGTGCTTCCACCTTTCCTTTATCAAGGCAGGGGAACGGTTAATTTTTTCTTTGACACACTTTGCTTTGGCACATTCTTGTGCAGCAAATATTGCCGATCGAAAAAGTAGAATGCCAGCGTGGATAATTTGCCTCTGCGTTTCTCCTTGCCTACTCGTATCGCGTATTACTTGAACGTATCAAACAATATATCCAATAATATATCCACCGACAACGATGTTCTCCTAAATACCTAATACGAATAATCCGATCGTAATTTGCCTATCGTGGTTTTAGACTCTCTTTATTTTATCGTTTACAAGTTGCACGAGTTTTTATACTTTGTTGTCTTCGTTTTTCGTTTTTCGTTTTTCGTTTTTCCCGCTTCTCTTTATTTTCATCGTCCTTCCCGCTTCGTTCGGACGTTGCGTTTACGCGTTATTTCGATTTCGAGCAGGTTAAACGTTCGCAAGCTACGAACGACCGAGTTTCGATCGAACGAGTATCTTAAAGTCTACGTTTACGTATTTTCGTAGTAAAAACTACGTTTACGTATTTTCGTAGTAAAAACTACGTTTACGTAGTAAATGAAATAAAGTGTGCAGTAAATAAGCAGTAAAGCAAATAAATTGCAGAAAAACGATAGAACTGATACACGTGTATGCGTGATGTTTTTCAAACGTGCAAGTCAGTGGTGTTGATTAATCGCTCGGAAGTATCGGGAATCATGCCCTTTGTTCCTGTTTTAACGACGCGTCGACCAATCAACATCGTAACGTTACGATCTGCTTGGTGCATAGTTTGTAGGTGAAATCGTCTCCAAAGCAGAGCCTTGGTATCGAAAGATTTTGTCCAATCCTGCCATTCTCCGCGAGTGATCTTCTCACTTTCCATCTCCAACAACTTCTCGATTACGGTCCGTAACCATATATTCCAATCTTTGGCCACGTCACTAATGTACTCGAGCCATCTAGTCCAATTTCTAATTTCTTTAGACTCTACTTCTGGCATGTATCGTTCCATGAACGCCATCTGCGATTTACTTAGTATCGATCTTAACCAATTTGCCATCTTTCCGCACACTATGTTCATAATAGTCTTCAATTCTTCCGTCAGTAGATTCGGGTTTTCCAACCTTACTATATTACTCAACTTTTCGTAAATTGCACGATGTATGCCATTTGTTATCGGATCATCGCCCGTATTTTCTGGCATGCTTTCGATCATCTTGTAGATAGTATCGATAATCTTGTCGAACGTAAGGAAAGGAAGATCGGTTTTAAACAGTTCTTCCAAACCCTCGATAACGTCTATATGTTTGGGTAATTCCATCTCAACCGGTGATACTTCCACTCTCGTTTCGTCCAACGGTTCTTCTACCTTCTTGTCTTCGACTCGAGCTTTTTCCGCTTCTGCTTCTACTTTGCCTTCTATCTCTGTTTCTGGTTCCGATTTTGGCTCTACTACCGCCACTTTTTCTGCCTCCGATACTGTGTCTAGTTTTAGTTCTGCTTCTGGCTCTGGTTCCGATTTTGCTTCTAATTTTACTTCTGGTTCTAGTCCTGCTACTGACTCTGCTATCGGTTCCGATTCTGATTCTGGCTCTCGTTTTGTTTCTGCTTTTGCTTCTGCTTCTGTTTCTACTCCTGATTCTGCTTCTGTTTCTGTTTCTGCTTCCGCTTCTGCTTCCGCTTCCGCTTTCGCTTCCGCTTTCGCTTCCGCTTTCGCTTCCACCTTCGCTTCCGCTTCCGCTTTTGCTTCTGCTTCCGCTACTGCTTCTGCACCTGCTTCTGCTTCTGCTTCTGCATCTGCTTCTGCTTCTGCTTCTGCTTCTGCTTTTACTTTTGCTTTTGCTTTTGCTTCTGATTCTAATTCTGGTTCTGGTTCTGATTCTGGTTCTGTTTTCGGTACCAGCTCTGGTTCTGGTTCTGGTTCTGGCTCTGCTTTTGGTACCAGTTCTGCTTCTGTTACTGCTACCGGTTCTGCTTGTAGTTTTGGTTCTGCTTCTGATTTGATTTCTGGTATTTCTTCTAATCCTGATCCTGCTTCTAATTCTTTTGCCACTTCTGCTTCCATATCCGCTTCTATCTCCGCTTCGACTTGCGCCTTCGGTTCAGTTTGTATCTCAGTCTCCACTTGTGCTCCTGGTTCCACTTGAGTTTCTGTTTCCATATCCACTGGCAATTCTATTTCCGCTACCTCCGAATCTTCCGTTCGAGACTCGATTTCTTTTGTTTCCGTTTCCTCGTCCATCGTTTTCGCATCCTCTTCCCAATCCAAGACCGATTCGCGGTCTTCATCGTCTTCTTCGTATTTCTTTAGGTCCTCGTCCTTATCCTTCTCCTCGTCCTCCTCGTCGTCGTCTTCGTCGTCCTCCTCCTCCTCCTCTTCCTCCTCCTTCTCGTCGTCGTCCTCCTCCTCCTCGTCGTCGTCCTCCTCCTCCTCCTCCTCGTCTATTCTCATTTCCTCCTCTTTCCTTCGACATCGTTCTACAAGTTTCTCCTCTTGGTATTGCGCGACCTCGGACAGCACTCCGGTTATCCAACAGGCTATTACATCGGCCAAATAACGCACTTGTTGCGATTTACGATCTTCGTCTTGCGGAGGGCTATATTCGAGAACATCTGTCAGACGTCTGATTATCACTTCCGCGACATCGTTCAACTCCGACTTCGGATACGAGCATTTCGATTTTAAGATACTTCGGACAAAACGCTCGGCCATAAGATATTGACAAGAAATTGAATCTTTGTCGAAAAATCCTGCGGTTGCCATACCAACGCTTGATTTCTTTAATTTGTTTGCCTCCTTATATTGCCATTTCTCCATTCCTCCTTTCCTCTTCTTTCCACCAGACTTCTTTTTACGCGAGATTTTTGCAGCTTGTCTACAAAAGATATTTCACACCCGTGTACACCTCAACGATGCTTCAAGAAATTTCAAAATTATTTTTCCAACCGCATAACGATCGTTATTATGTATCTTTCGGTGAAAAATAGAACAGAACGAAATGAAACGAAACGAAAAGAAACAAAAAATAAAATAAAACAAAACAAAGAATATAAACGAGAAAATAATGTTACCCAAGTGCATAAAGAATGGTTTAAACGATCGATACGTTACTCAGGAGTTAAACAAGTTTCGTTCTCTACGGTTCGGACGAGATTATCGATGAGAGCCGGCGGTAATATTGACGTGCCTTGTTGTAAAGTTATTAGCATTCGTTGTCTCGTCGGTTGTGCCAATTCTTTGATTCGCGGTGACACTGGTCTTAGTTTCCTAAGCACCATCTTCTCCTGATCTGGCGGGCATTTGCGACTACGTGAAAATATTAAAATATTTTGTTACGCTTGCTATTCCGCAAAACTGACAGAATCAAAATGTATCTCATTGATGAAGTTCAAACTTTCACCTTTCAGTCGCTAGCATATTGACATAATCTTGTTTCTTTAAACAGTGTCTAGGTATGGTGTTTGATTTTGTGAATGTGCAAGGCTCTCTAAATACCGAAACCATTGTAAATTTTGCCGTCTTTTTCTTCCTGCGTCTCTGTTTTCGACAGCAATCGTCGTTCGACCTCTCTGTATGCTACGGCACAAATTTATCATAAAGTTAGGTACCTTCTTTCATACATCAATGAAAAACATAGTAATCTCCGTTCGTTGATCGAACCATTTCAGATGCTGAATCGAACGACGTTCAATTATCGTTACTGATTTTAATTGTTTTCGCAGGAAATTCTATCGAACAGTTGAAACAGCAGCGAAACAGGCCTCAAGAGCATCAAATAAAAAAGTATGCAAATCCGACTTGTATGCGTGTATATTATAAACATGGAATAAACCATTTTCTTATGTATATATTCATAATGATAAATTAGTTTCTCAATCGCATTTAACCTGCTTTAATTAGAACATTGAGCATATTTTTTACGTGTGTACAATTAACGCGATTCTTTCCTATTTCAAACATAAGATATCCGTGATGAAAGAGGAAAGCGAATCATCTGAAAATGTTGAAACTTGTAGTTCCATTTGCCTTAGTTTTCTTTAAAGGTGGTTTATCACAGTGCTCCCATCTTTTCTTCTTTTCTACTATTCGTGGATAACCTTCGAACGTATCATCCTTTTGTCCTCTCTTTATTTCACGCTCAATCGAAGTGGCTCGTTTAACGTCTTCGGGCGAATCGTCGTTTTTTTCCATGTTTCTTTATTCTACGAACAATACATTCACATGTACACGCATATATATGTATATACAGTCTGTCACACAAGAGCGTGTCTGCGATATCTGCGAAACCTGACACCTAATCAGAATGAGATAAAAAGAATGTAAACAAACGAAAACTTCTCTAATACGCGTTGCTGAATACCTTTCAGTTTCATTTGAAACAGTGAAAGGAACAGAGCTTTTTAATATGAGTGCCGCGTACGCGAAACGTCGAAAATCGTCTGGCATGGGCGAATGAAAACAGAGATCGTGATTGGAGTAATGTAATATTCACTGATGAATCTTCGTTTTGGGCATGGTGTCCTATTAGGCGTGCTTGGACTCTCCATGGAAGAAGGATGATTCAAAGAAGTGTAAAACACCCTATAAAAGTGCATGTTTGGGGTTGCTTTAACGCACGCGGTTTTGGGACTTTGTGCGTCTTTACAGACAATCTGAATGCACAAAAGATGGTGAAATTGTACCAAAGGGGACTTCTCACATCCGTGAAACGTTGGTTCAACCAAACCGAGGACCAATGGATATTGCAAGAAGACAACGACCCTAAACATCGAAGTCGCATCTGCACCCAATGGAAAGCGAAAAACGCCATCACAGTACTTCCTTGGCCATCGCAGTCCCCTGATGCAAACCCTATCGAAAATGTGTGGTCCCTAATGAAATGCAAGCTGAGAGGAAGACGTATCACAAAAATAAGAACACTTGTACATCACATTCGAAAGATATGGAGGTCGTTACCAGAATCCTACGCTCAAAAATTAGTCGAGAGTATGCCGAAACGATGTCAAGCTATAATCGCTAATGGAGGAGATTGGACACCCTACTAAGTAATAGCGTATTAGTGTTTTAGATGTAGATTCAATTCATATAAATTTTTTTACAAATATATAAATATTTACAGAAATATCGCAGACACGCTCTTGTGTGACAGACTGTATAATACGATATAATATTAATTATCCTTTTTGTAGTTTCATTCTAAACAATTCTATATAAATAATTTTTAATAATTCTCCTTTCTTAGATATTTATCATACCTGACGTACAATTACAATTTCTAAATTTGATCCAACATGCGAACTGTTATCCTATTTTTTATTTTCTCTTGCTCTTTTCTTCTCTATGTGTCGTTATGTGTTCCTTATTTCTTTTGATTGTTGCAAGTGAGTATCGAGATAGATTTACTTGAAATTTTTTTACATTTTGCATAAAGTCGTTAAAAGTGGTAGGTTAAAAGCAATAGGATAGGGGAATCTGTTTTGTTTTGAAAGTATAGATTTTCATCTCGCTTCCATGTATAGATACGGTATGCATGTAATCAATCGATAACATAAATATGAATTCAATCGCTTAAACGGATGTAACGCCACGCTTGCTACATATCTATACGGTCATTGATTGTTTCTAGCAGTTTTAATTTAATCGATTATTTTAGATATTCATTGGCGCATACGATATCTATGTATGCATATGTGCGTGCCTGCGTGTGCGCATGTGTATACGTGCGCGTGTGTATTTTATACAGGATATATTATACACTCATTCGGTTGTTCTTTATCCTAAAAAATTTAATTATTTTCACTATACGTATAGAGAAAATTATGCGCAAAAGAAAATAGTATGTTGTGTATATACATGCAATAAATGAAAGAACGAGAATAAGTAAGTATGCGTCATTGGCGGTATCTGTGGCGATATTCTATGATACGGTGTGAAGCGGCAGATGATACTCCGATAGACGAGAGAATATTCGATTGCAGTTGATAAGGTAAGCTCGCCGAAGGCATTGCCGAAGGATAATGTGGTAACTGACACGGTAGAAGAATAGCAATTGCTCCTAGAAAGTTGTGTGGATGGCTTGAAGATGGCGATAGCTACGGTATCGGTGCTCGACACCGATAGCTGCTCCGTTTACTAATCGATCATTCCGGGTGTCGGGAGTCCGTGCAAAGTAGATGCAAGTTGGTGTGCCTATTTGAGAGGACGCATACTTCACAAGGACACTTGTGAGTAAAAGAAGTGTTTCTAAGATATGCAGCTGTGTGAAAATAACTGTTGCTCCTATATAAAATCACTCATGGTACAGGTGTTTTAGCACAAGATGTTAGTTGGGATTGTGTCGTGAAAAATGTTGAGGACCAACAACAGCAACTCATCGGAACGAAACACCATTTGAGACGTCCAACGATACCTTCTCCGCTTCGTTGCTGCACCGCTCCAAGTGGTTACGATTATGATGAGATAACAAACGCAGAATGAAATACAGTGGCAGTAACCTTCTTGGTTATGCAGTTTACGCATTTATTCTATTTTTTAATGGTGAGTCAAACATGACACTCTTCTTTTCTTTATACCGATCTTTCTATTGTTTCAAGTCAAATGCTTTCTCATTTTTACGTAGACCTTCCTCTTTCTCTCAATCGGCTTTTTACCAGGTAATTTTTTGTTTTTATTACGCTGACCTTAACCTTTTATCTTGCGTGCTCTGTTCTGATTAATAATAATAATAATAATAATAATAATAATAATAATAATAATAATGATTATGATGATGATGATGATGATGATGATGATAATGATAATGATAACAACAACAGCAACGAGGAGAAGAAGAAAAAGCCTTTTTGTTAAAGCTACGCTCTTACGATTCAATGAATAAGTGAAATATTATCTGGCGTCGTTTTAAACCATCCGGTCATACGTCGATATAAGTATTTTTTACCATTCTGCGTTTGTATATTCAACTTGCAGATTCATTTATTTATTACTCTCGATATTTATGTGTCGAACGGCAGCTTTTAACACTCGATACTTGATGGATTTTTCGATTGACGTAACGTGCGTATGACGCATGTATATACATTGCCGCTCACCTGCTTACTTGATCACTTGGTACGATATGCGCGTGCCACTTTATGTTAGCAAAGTATAAATCTTCTGTAAATTATGCTATCAAATATATTTATGTTCAGCGAAATATTTGTTAATTGTTATTTTTGTGCCGTGTGAATTTCAAACAAATAATACAAAAGACAAATTGAAGAAAACATTATTAATCAATGATTCAATTTACGAATTTCATTTCTCATAATTTCACTGATTAGTAATCTCATAAATGAGTAAGAGTTCCTATGAATGCTTTTATAAATATTTTGCAGTTATTCATGCAGAAAGTGGTGTCACCTGCAAAGATCAACAAGGACGAATCTATGAAAATACTTTTATATACATTCCTGGTCCAGAACCCTGTACATTATGTGTATGTGATAATGGCAATCCAAAGTGGTGTAGAGCACTTGTTTGCAAGTATGCAGAGGTATTTCAAGTGCTAAACTAATCATATCGCTTTGTGCTTGGTATTATTTTTTTTCTTCGTGACTGAAAGATTAACTCTATGTTAAACAGGAATATTGTAAATCTACCCGGCATATCTGTTGCCAATATATTTGTTTGGATGATACAGTGTTATCTATACCGAATGACAAATCTGATGGGATTGGTAGCAACGCAAACGATGCTGCCACAAATTACGATATAGGACTACGATCTGTTGCTAGTTTTGTAACAGCTGTATTGTCATTGAGTCTGTTATTTTTTTTAATACACCGTTTGCGCCAAAGAAAGATACGAGGTATTTTTCCTTCACAATGTGTCAAGTGTTTTTATCTTAGGATAGTAGATAAAAAATTTTGATTATTTTGTAAAAGTTTGCGTGGCAGGAAGACAGAACAGACAGTTAGCAGAGGACCAAAGAAACTTAGGTAGTATGGGATATTTAGAACGAGATGGATTGTCGCATGGTGTTCCTATGGATGACATTCCATGTGGAGCTAGTTATCCATTGTGGAAACCACCAAATAATTACTTTCCTCGTGGCGAGGCTCCACCACCTTATGAAGAAGCAGTAGCAGCAGCGAGAGCGGAACAAGCTCTTTTATCCATGAACCCACAAACGCTTCCGCAATTAAATTTTCCAAACACCTATTTGCCAAATACCAATAGTCGTACAAGTATATCGTTAGTAGGAAGCACTCAAAGTGGTATAAATCACAATTCGTCAACATTAATTTGCGACGGTGGCATAACGGATCAAAGTGGCTTAATCTCAACGCCAAGTAGACCAATATCGAATCCAAACATATATGCTAGCTATCGGCAATCGAATCAAAACGAAACGTTATCTCCGAGTGTTAGTGTAGGAACTTCTACGACAAGTTTCACAATGGGAACAAGTACTTACGAAAATTTACCTACTCCCATTGGAATTCCGAACTTCGTTAATCAGTGTCCTGATGTAACTGCACAACCTTTATCCAACTTCACCCAACAACAATCTACTATTCCGAAAAGTTATCAAACGCATACCACCCTTCCTCGACAAACTGGAGCATTTACAATATCCGCAACCTTACCAAATTCTAGTGTGACTGCTCATCGTACAATTCCTAGGACTTTAACAACGCGTACCGGTGCAAAGTTGCAAGATATTATAAATGATTGCACTCAGAAAGAATTTTTACGATCTACGATAACAACTGATACTACTACGTCGAACATACCACATTCTTCGCAACAAAATGCTGTAACTAGATTAGAAAATTCAAGGGAAAATACAAATCCAGAAACATTTCGTGAAGATGTACAAATACAGCCTTCTTCTGCTTCTTCCTCAGGATTGCAACAAATTGAAAGACAACCATTGGATCCTAAAATGGAACTAAAATCTCATGATTTTAAGGTATAGTACAAAATCTAACATAATATTGTAAGTATTATAAAATTCTGTCTTTTCAAATACACTTACGTGTTGTATGTATATAATAATTTTCATACATTCCAGCCACCATTAAATATAGCTAATGGAATTAATGAAGAAGGAAGTTTTGAATCGGTAGCATGCACTTGTAGCATGCAAGCTCTTTCTACTCTCCATGACGATACAGATGATTACAGAAGCGAATGTGAAAATTGTAAAAGCGCAACAGGTTCTCGTTATTACTTAGATAACGAAGATGAATTAATTACGTCTCCGCACGAAACTATGACGTTACATAGAAGACCAGATGAAACAGCCTCAAATGTTACTCCTCAGTATTATAGAACTTCACTCACACTGCCTATAAGTACCCGTCAACGAACAAGGTAATTATAGAAAAAGGAATTATTATTCTTTTTTACTTAACTTAACCTTAAAATCTCTTTATAACATTTAAGGATTATTGAACCGCTACAACTAATAGTTGTGATAACATGTCGTACGAAGAAAAATTTAATAATTTATCATAGTATTATACAAGATTGTGTGCGCATCTTTTATTCATTCTCTTCTGCTGTCTATTAATTCCGTTTCCGGTCTCCATGTCTAATTAATATCTTCTTTCTACTACTATTTGTCCAATTTGAATTATAAATTTTTCGAAAAATTAGTAAACGAAGCAATATGAATGTAACATTTTATAAGTTTACATTTGTGCTATTGATTGATTGACTTTTGTCGATATTTCTTTGTATCTAGGAGCACTGGCATTCGTGAAAATTGGTTCAACCCAATGCCTCAAAGTTCCACAGAATCCTCAGATGAAAATTGATTGCAGTTATGTGTTTCCTGTGCATCATATAACTATTAAAATGATTTATATTACACTATCATTGATCAAAATTCAATATTAAGAAAAACAAACAATGTTCATATTTTATTGCGTTGCAAACAACGTTATATTGTCGGTAAATAATATTACATTGCCAAACTTCAGAGTTACGATGAAACTTTTTCTATCTTGTTCACTGTATATAAACTATTCACATACACACTCAAACTATGTATGACCTATGGAAAATATGAGTCGCGCTTTTGCTCTCACGGTTTTTCTTTACATGTTATTAAACTTTGAGAGCAAAGTTTAGATAATATATTTATTGCATAGCAACTTACAATTCCGATATGTTTAAGGACGTAACTACCTAAAGTATTTTTAACTATGTTCCATGCACATCATTTGTTAAAGGTTCATCAACAGAATTGAAAATTGAATTTTTATCGTTTTATTACAGAATTCCTTTATTGTTTTGTCATGAACAGTATGGTATATATATATTTCGAGAAACTGGATAACGCAATAAAATATAAAGAACAGATTAGTTCATATTATACTCATTGTTACATATACACTTTTTTATTTGTTTACCAATTGTTAATTTCGATACCTATTTACAATAATTTCAATACTGATTATTCAATAATGTGACAGAAAAGTGAGTATAAAATACGATATGAAGGTTGCAGGTAAGTCAATGACAATTTGATAACTTATTCGAATATTATTACACTGTTATATCATCATTTATATTATTCTTAATTTCTACATCTCATTATTATAATAACTTTTTATGAAAATATTAATGTAGAAGCCTTTATTTAAGTATGATGTTTAAACACAGTATTCTAGCTTAATTGAAAATATTTTCATATAAATTTTCTTTCCATACTCTGGTATTCTGACGAAAATGGACAAAAGTAAAACTATTAGATAATGTGCAGTGCACAAGTATACACACACACACACACACACACATGGTGCGCGCGCGCGCGTATGTGTGTGTGTGTGTGTGTGTGTTTTGCAGTCTTAAGAATACATATCAATATTGAGTACAACCTCCAAGTTATATAAAAATTACATAAATATATTTGTTTTAGTTAATTTCTCAACACATTTGTTAATTTTTGCCGTTCATTTAACATGAAACATAAGTGTACAATATGTTAAATAATAGAAATTGTTTTACGATTTATATATACATATGCTTGAAACAGATCTATTGGTTCAAATAGTCTAAATCAGCCTTAGTACATATATGTTATGCTTCTTCCACTTATCGTGTGAATGTTGAGACTCTATTCTATTATATTTCAGTGTTATGTATGCGAGCGTTCATGAATTTGTGTGTTACGCGCATACAAGATATAATATTCGTCTTAAAACTCTTAAATTGACACTCGGGAAAATGTCTTATTTCGTATGTAAAACGTTCTTTTTATAATCTTTTTCTGTCTCGTGATTTTTAATGGAAAGTATGATTGTAGTTACCCAAATTTTACATTCAAACAATCGACTCACTTAAGATATGGTGAAAATTTCTAACGACTAAGTTTAACATTTTGGTATAAGGATAAACATTTTTAAGTCTATACAATTATACTCTATGTAAAGTGAGAAGAAAGATTTTTCTTATTGGGGATTATTTGTAACAACATACTCTATATGATCCACACATGAGTGAAATATTCATTGTCTCTAATCGGTGATTAATGATTTTTAACATATGAAACGAAATATGAAATGGTCCCCTAAAGCATGCAATATTTAGTAATTACGATGTATTTTAGTTTATGGATAGAATTTAAGAATCAGACTGATCATATTTAAAGATATACAAATATTTCTATTTGAATCAAGTCGGAGATGTATTTCACTAATCATATATATTTCACTAAAATTCCTTTCCTAATGTAAGGCATTTTTTTATATTATTACAAATATTCTATAAATTAGTAAGGTCTAGGACGACTAATTATTAATAATATGTTAACAAAAATTAATAAGTATTTTATTATCATTATGACATTATTAATTTCATTGTCATTTTAATCCGTTGTACTTTTATGTTTTATTTTATATTTTTGTTACATTTGTGAAATACTTTAATCAATCAGTTAGTTAATCAATTGTAAGAAAAATACAATTATTTATTAGTTGTGATTATTTTCACAAATATTTGTGTGATCATAAATATTTGTTATTTCATGCAAAAGTATATATTAATTATCTAATTATTGTTTATATATACAAAAGTATATAGAAATGTAAAAGTAATAAGTTGCAAAAATTAATTAACAATTGCTGTTACTAATTTCTTTTGATAATTAAATTTTTGCATACATTTACCACTTTACGTTAATCAAACATGCACAGAGAGGTACGTTTTGCAGTCCTGCTGCGGATAAGGATGTAAATAAGAGGTGTGTGATTAATTAAGAGAATATTGGATAAGTTCGGGCGGACGAACGTAATAGTGACAAAACGTTGCCTCAAAAATTACTTTTAAACTACTCGTAAGATACCAATGTTATTTTATGTAATGCAGCGTAATATGTAAACTCTGTGCCGAATTGTATAATTTTCATAATATACATAGGAAGTGATATTAACATTTCATAAAATTATTTCTTTGAAATAACAAAGCGCTATATGTTTTTTAGTGAGTTTTGATATGATTTGTGTTGTTTTACCATTATATTTTTATTACTCATAATTAGAAACTAAGCGTACAGTCTATTATGATATAGCACATAAACTATTGTTGGAACGCTATAATGTATCAAAAAGGATTAAATATTTTGATTTTTTCCAAGACCATAATCAATAAATTAGTAAATTAATTATTTAGCAATCATTTACGACTAATGAGCAAAGCAGGACAGCTATGTTAACAGATATGAATGATTAAAAGTACTACGTCACTAGTTTATTAATTAATAAAAATTTTATGTGTACGTAGAAGGTGAAAACTGTGCATAATATTAGCAAAACAAAATTTATTTAAGTTATAGCTATATACGTATAGCATTTAACACGTAAATAAACCAAATCAATTATTGAGGCAATTTTTTATTATAATTACATTCGTCTGATAGAACAATGCCACCATTTCTCTTGTTGGTTACCATTTAATGTGTTCAGCCCTAGTAAAGATATTTAAGCTGCTTATATCCCTTAAAGAATCTGCGATTTCTTCGTTACGAATTTCGTAATTTGAGTGAATTCTATGTATAAGATAAACATCGACAAAATAAAAATTATTTCTGTAATAGTTAATTTATGACATTCGCAATGCTTATTTCCAACGTAAACTTCCAATTTGGTTAATTCTATTAATATAAGAGAAGAAATAGATCTGTTTAGAGTGTTCGTTGTTTTGTTTTTTGCAAGTAACGTTAACGCGCATGAACGTTTGAGTAAAACTCAGTATATGAAAGAGATCGTGGAATATATAAAAAATAGCTAAAAAAACATTGGTAACCATGAAAGGAAAAATTTTTATAACATAATCTTTTATTGCGTCTATCATAATGCCAAGAATTTCAAACTATGGTACATACCGTAACTTTATAATTATACGATGATTCAGCGTTGAGCTATATTCTACAATACATATGTATGTATGTATGTATGTATGTATGTGTGTATGTATGCATGCATGTATGTATGTATGTATGTATGTACATGTTTACATATGTAGGTATGTATATATCGGCGAGGTACAATATGCAGCAAGTCTAATTTATCTAGAATATCTTTGATTCGATGATAATTATTTTAAGTCTATTTTAATATTAGTTATAGACACTTCCGTGGTTTTTATCATTTGTATAATACTAAAATATTGTATACTAAAATATTATAAACTGCAATGTTCTCTCGTTTTTTAAATTCGAAATTCTGATTAATCTTTTAAATGTTTCCACATTTGATTTTCATTTGAAACTTATATTATTCGATAGAAAATCGTGATTCAAGTTTTGATGACAATCTTTTTCGGAATAATATCTATTTGTTTCAATTAAAATACATACATAAGTATATGAATCGAAATACTAGACTCCCTATAGATATCCACACGAAGAAAAGTTTTAAAATACATATGTATATATACATTTCGTTTATGAAATTGATAATGCGTTTATAATTATTGAAATCTATAATAATTATTATTGAATTGTTAAGTATTATAAATTAAACTTCCCATTGTAGTCATTTTTCGGAAATATGGAATTATATATGTAATATCAATAGATAGAATTCGAGTTTCAAGATATTCAAAGTTATTGAAAAGTTACAGGAAAACGACAATGATGTTTATATATATATCGAATTATTACGTATTGAATATACCTGCATATACTAAGTTACGAATTATCTTTTTATTAAGTTACAGTTATAACTACATACCGAGACAGAGGAAAAAAAGGAAAGAAAGGTAGGGTATAACATGATTACGTGAAATGTAATGTTTCATATCAATCATTTGATATAATTTGAACAAGAATGTACCGAATGTTTCTTTATCATTTTCATCTTCTTTTTCAAGAAAAAGGAGTTATTAATTTCGGTATATGTATAAAACTTATATAGGCAAATATTAGACATGATGAAAACATAAGTACATACATATGTATATGTATAATTGAGAGATCGTAGTAATAGGAAGCAGTTCTAGAAACCAACTTCACAAATAAAATTACATTTAAAGGGAATCGAAGCAAGTGAAACCAGTGAAACGAGAGCCATATGCGATTACTACATATTACGTATTTCCAACTATAAACAGACTCTGTGAAAATCGAAATCTCTTATTATGATAATCGACGTATTTCGTGTGTTCATTAAACTTGACTGTATTGCATTTTTGAAAGAAATGTGTTCATTATATAATAAATCACTTTCTACATGTATACAGTCGTTCGACGAGAAAGGGTACAAGCGGGTACTTAAAATGAATTTAAAAAAAAAAAAAAAAAAAAAAAACGTTCAAGACTTGTAGTTCAAACGGTACAAAAATTTGAATTATTTAATTGTTCGTCTAGTGATCTAAAATATTGTAATATATTTATCTGAGTAGGTTTAGAATGAAATCTTTAACGCGCTTACTTGTGTAAGTGAAGCATTATAAATTGATATAAGTTGTATTAGAACATTTGTGTCAGTAGACTATCGTTTGATTGTAATAAATCAGTACTTTACATAATCTATTCGTTATTAACTATTCAATCTGCACTGACTTTAATTGATCTTTAATTAATATATCCACTTATTTGTTCACTCATATGTGTGTTTAGGTATTTCCTTAGAATATGTCAATGAAAAATTTCCAAGAAATTTCGATAAAGATTTTTAATATAGTTTCATGTATAACGTTACATAACTTAATACGAAATTTTCGCAATTGATATAACGCTCTTTTCCTTTTTAAATTTCTTATAGTTGCGTAAATATTTATATAAAGGCCTTCACAAATTTGAGCATGATCAAACATGTGGTGAAGAGGAAACATAGTTAAAGATATTCGTGCCCAGTCTACTCGAAAATAATGCAACTATACGTGAGTACACTATACCAAAAAATGACACACACGCGTGCGGTCACACACACACACACACATAAATGCATATTTAATTACATATAATAATTTGATAGCCAAATACGATAGAGTATCAAGAGTCATACATATCAATCATATTTTTCCAAAAACTATTTTGTTATTGCAGTATATTTTGAATTAATAATGTTTTTCATCGTGTGATTCCTGAATGAAAATGAGTAGCTAAATAAATGATCAAGTATAGATAGATAGACATGAAACAACCATGCGTACGTCGCAGCATACCTAACCTTATATTTCTCTGTCGAGACACATATGTATATTTGAAATGCATGAGCCATTTGAAATGTATGCACTAAATATATACATATTTAACGATTGATAAAGTAATTAATTATGCACGTTTGGTGCATCTTTTACCATAAAAAGCAAAAGGATTTCATCTTACTTGCTGTATACGAATGAAAATATTATATATGTAGTATATACATATTTATATTTTAAGACAATCTAGTCTTTTTATTCAGAAAATGTCTTCACGGATATTTTACAAATGGAAATAAAAGACATAATGGTATTACATTTATAACCGATAATTGGGAAAAAAGATTACAATTTGAATAAAAGTTAGGGAACAACAAAATATGTTAAAACTAAAGAATTGTAATCGAACGAAATAATGATAGATTGATGCGCAAATCGATTAATTTAATTAAACGCCATCTCGTGATATGTAAAGGTATCATTTAAAATCAGTAGTTTTCCAGTTCTGTTTCGGCATTCGCTTAAAACGTAATCAACGTACATCAAGAATTGTGACGGGTTACGATTCATCACGATAGTCAGAAATAGGCAAGAGGAGCAAAGAGGACACGTAAAAGATGGCGGAAGCCGTTGTAGACGGGGCAATGTCCCGATTTTTTTGTCACAAATGCAGTATCGAAATTGAACGTTTATTACCTGTAAGTATATTTATCCTTTTTTTCACATTAACAACTATACTGTTAAACATGACACTATGTGTAAAACCTCAAATTTTTTGTTTCGAGTTGTCCTTTGGTATCACGCGTAAAAGTTCTTTTCCTTCTACCTTCTTTTTTGTCCAATATAGAAAATATATAAAATCGCACTAAACTATCGTCTTTTCAAGTACAATTAATCGCACAAATTACTATTCTCTCATTACCTTTTACATTTTTACTTTCACCATTACGTATCTATATTAAAATCAGTTAACGCTTGATTATTATAAATGATAATGTTATTTTAATGTAAAACTCAATTAGATCGAAGAATATGTATTTAAAATGATTCTATATATACCTCATCTTTCTCTTATACTTATTTTCTAGATACTTTTCTCAATATGTATACCTAATATTGATCATTGATTTCTTTAGGTAATATATTGCTTTATTATTAAACATTGTACAATAAATTACATTAATTGTAACTAATATCTAATCTAAACAAATAAACACAAAAGTTATCAATACTTTATCTATTGATCTTTAAGTATTAAGTCTCTAGGTGTCTTTTTGACAGATACACGAGAAGAAGTGTAGAAAGATTAAGTTATTTCCTGTGTATTATATTTATTCAAATTATTTTACGAAACAGATGGTTGTTGTTGATTATGACTTGATATAATGTTTAATCTATTTTCTAGGATTACACGTGCCCAAGATGTTCAAGTGGTTTCATAGAGGAATTAGAGAGCGATAGCAGTGACAGTGGATCTGGAATGCATATTACTAATGATGCAGATGATGTAAATGTCATTTCTCAGTTCATAATAGTAAATAACGTCATAGATGTATTATAGATGAAATGACCATTGTTTTTAAATCTTAATATTTTAGTTTTGTAACTTCATTATATTTTGATGTATTTCATTATTGTTTTGATCAAATATTTATTATGTAGCTTTGGGAACGTTACGCAGATGTTCCTTTAAGAGGGGAATATGAGACGGAGTTCTCCAATCAGTTTGAAACACCGTTCAATTCTACACCTGTTAGAAATAATGGTCCTGCTGGTAGAAGACGAGCTCATTGGTCACGTAATGCTCAAGATACACGTCGTTCTAATAGGTATATCACTTCTAATTTTTTAAAAGCTCACAGTGTTTACACGTTAAAATTTCTAATTAAATAATTAGTTCCATGTATGTATCTTTATGGTAATAATATATTTGATTATTTTAATGTAACATAAGCGTAAAGTATATTAAAGACAAAAATTATTTATATAAAAATGAAAATTAATAAATGTAATTAATTTATTACCGACTTCTGTGGTATGTATGGATATGATTGGTTATTTTTATGTTGAACAGCAGTCGTGGACGACAGGAAGTAATGCCTGTGTCTGTAGAGAATTTCATACAAGATTTTATACTTAATCTCTCAGAAGGAGTAGCACAAGCTGCACAACTACCTGTGTATGTATAATATTAATCTTTATTATACATTTATTCTTATTTGCCTAATGTATATAAGCACGTATGCATATAATTGCTCAAGTTCAGAAGATTTGCAAGACAAATCAAATCTTTTAACTTGTATAATGTAAAAAAGGAAACCACATACTTTATGTAAAATTATCTTGAAAGAGAGAGAGAGAGAGAGAGAGAGAGAGAGAGAGAGAGATTTGCATGTTATTTATATAGAATATTATCCTGAGTGAATTCAAAAGCAATTTTCCAATTTTAGTTCATCTGCATGTAAAATATTTTTATTTGGCATATAAAACAGGATATCATGGTATTTATTAAGAAAAAAATAAGTATAACCGTTTAATAAGAATTTCAATGAAATTAGAACCAAATTTTAGTTAATAGCTTATTTTTAAGTATTATATAAAATATATAATTGTGTATGTAATCTTCACTTTTCTTTATATTTATACATAATATTTTTTAAATAGCGTATAAATAGATGAAGCTGGTTTATGCGTGTATATGCGTATGTTGCGCGTATATGAGCGTATATTCGTTCATTTTACATGTTTATAATGGATTAAAATTTGAACAATTCCACACAAATAATCACATGCCATGTAGTACTCACTGTTAGAAAGGATGGAAATAACTGAATAAAAATAAAAGTAACTTGAGAATGTGTTACGTGGAAAAGATATTAATAAGCGGTATTAATGGAAATATATAAAAAATGACAACGAAAGTTCGAAAAAATTATTATAACGGCTTATATCCTTTTTGCAAGAAGATATTTTTATGATTTATTTCACAGAAATGCTGACTTTTATATTCTGTCGAACATTGATTGAATAAATCTATCTTATATATATATATATATATATTTTTATTTTATTTTATTTATATATATATAAAATATATACTGTATCTTTCGCGTGTGTGTGTGTTAATACAAAATACGTTAAATTTATTAATATAAAATATGTTAAATTTATTACATGAATTCAGGATCATGAATCATAAATTGAAGAGCAATATTATAAATAGTATATGAAGAATCACTTTTATTTAACTTGCATTGTGCCTTACATTGTTTCCTTGCATTATACCATATGAGTAAACATTAGATATGTATAAATAAACATAAAGAGAAGCACTTAAAAGCTTGTTCACCCAGGATAAAAGTCATTATTGCTTTGTTTGATATTTGGTATTACTAAAATAAAGCACAATAATGTAGATTCAATATTAGACTGTTCTTGGGAAATCCTGGAGATTATGTCTGGGGTCAGGATGGCTTAGACGCGATTGTAACGCAATTATTGAATCAAATTGATGGAACTGGACCACCTCCCTTACCAAGAAAACAAATCGATGAAATACCAACTATAACTGTGAGCCAATGTCATGTGGGTGAGTAAAACGTGTACATATGTATATTGTAACTGTAACTCATAATTTAAAAAATTAATCTAAACATTAACAATAAATTATATTTTATAAATTATACATACAGATAGTAAACTTCAATGTTCCGTTTGTTGGGAAGACTTTAAACTTTCTGAACCAGTTAAGCAACTTCCTTGTTTACATCTATATCATACACCGTGCATTGTACCATGGTTAGAATTGGTAAGTTGAAAAAAAATTCGAAAAGTTCAATTTTATTTCAAGATGTTACAAAATGTCTTTTCATGATATTTCTCTTTCTTTTCTTTTTTTTTTTTTTTTTTTTTGCATTTAGCATGGTACTTGCCCTATTTGTAGACAACACTTGGGAAGTCAAAATTCAGCAGAAGTACATCAGGATACCGTAGGACGTAGCTTAGTCGCTCTCTTTAGGTATGTTAGATATTTTACCTATATAAAGCTTAAATCTTTTTACTTAGGCATAGCAATAACATGAACATAACATGACAATTGATATTTTTAAATATATATAATACATAGAAACTGTACATTTTAAAAATTTAAATATTCACGTTATATAGAAAGTGTAAAAGTCTCATAGTTATATCTATTTACTTCTAGGGCAACCAACGAATCAAATAACACTAGAACATCATCACCTTCATCCTCGAGTGGTAATAACTCCAGTAGTAACTCATCGAGTGAGATTTGAGATTGATTATCCTGTCTTAATATTTTCTCTACCCAGCAGGACACGCAAATATACACACACGACATGCGTCTATTTTTCACTTTTTTCAAATTTGTTTCCTGGCACTGTTCACTCGAGCGATGCTCATATATATCAATATTGTATCTCGACACTAATATAAATTTCAAGCTTTATACTTCAATCAACAGTGTAATGTGAATCAAGAAAAGATAACGCAATATAAAATTACAACTTGCATGTGTTGCTTTGCATGAATTATAACGAGATATGAACATTAAGGGTCAAACAAAGACGTGCGTATTTATAGTTGAAATAATCATTGTTGCTATATATATGTATATATTTATTTACGCGCGCGCCTGCATATACACAATTTCATAGTTTGCAAAAATAAGTAAGAAATTTAAGAAGAATGTGTACGTTTCTTTATAAAAGTTTGAATTTGGATGTTTAATAAATTTAAGGTGATTACAATAATGTTTACAAAATGAGAAATGAAGAAAACACTGTAACATAATCTAAGCGTAGGAAGTATGTTATATATAAAAATAATGGAAGAAACGTTAGTGGTTTTAATTGTGTACAGTTTAATTGAAAATTTATGCATCAATTTTCTTTCTGGCATACTCTCTTTTCTTTTTTTTTCATTCATATGATCTTGATTTTTTATGCTGTTTAATTGCATCATACATGTACGAGTGTTCCTTTGAGTTTTAAGAATTGTCAAAAAATTAGCCACTAATATTCTTATTTACATTCTTTTCTTGAAGCTAAGTGTTTGCACCAGTATTGTATTACAATATTTTATTTTATTTTGATCATTAACAAATATCCTATTCAATTTATGCTGGTGCATGAAATACATGCAAGAATTGATCATGAAACGAAATTGCAGAGACATTACAATGGAAGTTATGAGAGATGGAAAAGTAGAATGGATCATGATATTTGTGTACTTGTTTGAAATTGTACTTCCTTTCTCAAATACGGTTATATACTGTCCTATATAATTTATGTTACTCTTCTCATCATAAAACCGAACATAAATATATTACATTAACTATTAGCGCAATAAACGAATTGTTTATTTATCATTGAGTTGATATGGGTTTGGTAAAGATGCAAATTTGATCGTTCGTAATTCACAGCCGATCATCAGCTGAAATAAGTATCATAGATATATGAATAAAGTAGAGAATGTGAATAGCATTTAGATACGGATATGTATCACGTTAAAACTATAGATTTCAATATAGTATACAATTCAGGTAATAATTACCTGTAATATCAATATACATATAAACACTTCTTCAATTTGCCATATTACGTAATACACATGTAATAAATTATAGTGTTGCTGTTCTTATAGGTCAATGAAATTTGATTTGTTTTCACAGTATATATAATAAAAAGATATAATGAGTACATTAATTCTTTATGTTGTCTGTTTTTAAATATGATAAGTGGAAAAAGATGAAAAAATTGTAATTGGGAAAAGAGATAATGTATTCAATTTACATAACTAAATATTATCTAATTGCAAAAGATTGTAAACAAACTTGAAAATAAATAAATGGTTTTTGTTTAAAAAATCTAACTGTTACAGATATTTAACAGATAACATAAACTATATATATATAGAATAACAAGTATAATAGCGATAGTAATAGTATCAGCAAATAGTATTTGTAGGACTATCTTATTTGAGAAATATTCTGCATGCAATTAAATGTATATACAGGAGTATAAATATTTTTAGTAAGGAGTATTCAAAATTTAAAAATTATATCAGGTTATTATTAAAATACTGAACAATTTTCATCCACATCCCTTATTTTTATACGAACGATCCTAAATGTTAGAAGATCCACTGTCTATATTAATAATAAAGTTATACAATTCATAAATGTATAGGTCAATCAGTATGTGATTACATACGCGCATGCGTGTATGCGATATACATACGATGCGCTATGCATAGATGAGTATAGTATCTTTGTAATAATAAAGTAATTCTTATAAAGTGCTGTAAAATAATAAAGTGATCATTATAAATATAACAATAAAAACAGATAGAATGAACAAGTAGATATCTTAAAAGTTATTAAATCAGGATATGATTACACAAGTTGTACAGTAAGAAAATAGGTGCAAAAAGAAATAGACAGATTTAGATGCAAAATATATTCAAACTAACATAGCAAATCGCTTCGCATAGAAGAATGGGGAAAAACTCATGTTGATTTAAATTCATATCGGTTATTTAAATTTGGAATAAAATATGTTAGTAACGTTAATAATATTACAAATATAAAATATTATTATCTTCCGTTTTTAACGTAAAATCAATCTTAAAACTTTCATCCTTACGAACTTAAATGAAATATGGAACATAACCAAGAGAATAGGGTTTGATCTATCTCTATAAAGAAAAAGATAGAAGGCACTTTTATGTTGTTCAGTTTACACGTACGTGTACATCAAGTGAAATGAATAATCTGATACATGTTCGTAATATTCGCAAGGGATGGCTGAAAAGGAGGCAAAGATTGAATACGTGACAGAACCTTGCCCTATTAAACCACGTAAAATAGGTCCACAGAATATTGTATTACGCCTGAAACGTCGGGAAACATTTGGCTGTTCTTATCCAGGAACACACGTACACTGTGCTAGACAATTTTATCAAAATGTATTTCCAAATTTCACTGTTATGAATGTGGAGAAACCTCCATGTTTCCTTAGGAAATTCAGTCCCGATGGTCGTTATTTAATAGCATTTAGCGCAGACCAAACTTCTATAGAGGTTTATGAATATCGTGGTGCATCTGCAGCTGCTGATTTATTAGCAAGTTGTGAAGGCGAATATATTGGTCATAAGAACGATGAATGTAGTTTCCAAATTAGAAGGAACATTTTTAGTCGATTCTTTAAGGTGTATTGTATTACTTTTAATCTTTTAATATCATAACTTCATTTATGAATAATCAATTTATATTAACTAAAATAAATAACAAGATTTATTACAATATTTATAGGCTAAGTGGATTGTTAATGTGGTTCAAAGTAATGAACAATTGAACAGAGAATGCAGTTTATTTACAGACGATGGCCGATATGTAATTGTTGGTTCAGCTGCACATATTCCAGATGAATTGAGACCACATTTTTATCAGGTAAAGATGTTATCATATGGCTGTTAATTCTTAAATTATTAAGGATTGATAATATTAAAATTTATTCTTTAAGATTTATTCTAACAATGAAGCGCTGACTCCAAATCCTAGATCACCTCTTGAAGATTATAGCTTACACCTTGTCGATTTACACGGAGGGAAATTGTGCGATACTAGACATTTTAAAGTAGATAAAATATATTTGTCTCATAATCAAGGCAAGCAGTCTTAATTAAATATTGCTCATGTATATCGTGTTTATTCCATTTATTCAGATCAATTAACAAACATTTTTATTTATGTAGGCCTCTATCTTTATAAAGATATATTGGCAGTACTGTCTGTACAACATCAAACCATTCATATATTTCAAATTCTTGATGGAATGTTTATCAATGTTAGAACAATAGGAAGGTACCACTTCTATAAAAAGACATTTTTTGTTTTAAATTTTTTCTTGTAACTATTGTTACATTATCGATAACTGACTTTGGTTGGAAACAGGTTTTGTTTAGAGGATGATGCATATTTGGTGAGAAGTGCATGTCCAGGAGTGAACTGTCGTCCGTTTAGAGATGTCACAATAAACTGTCTTAAACATAAATTATTAGTTTATTTGTACAAAAGAGCGGCATATATTAGCGATACAACAAAGGATCCATATGAATTGAGACGTTTCTATCAATATTTTGACCAAGTATTGTATAAAATTTGAATATGTTATTTATTATAAAAATCTTAAGCATAATGGTGCTTTAAATATATGTTATCGTAATAAATTAATGTTTCAGTTAAACGCGTTACGAATGTGGAAAATGCAGTTATTAGATACAAATCATGTTCTTGTAAGATTCGCAAGTGAAGAAGTGGCGACGCTTCAAGCAAACGAACCTAATGTACAACCTGCACTTCTGGTAGTTTATGATATGGTCACTGCTAAAATATTAGCTGCATATGATAACACATCCACACAATTATTAACACAATTTGAAAACTTCAGTGATTTCTTCAGGAATGCTAGAATGAGTGGTGATTGTCAGTATATGTGTTCTCCATCTAACAATATATATGCAAGGTATAATATTCACGAGACTACAGTGTAATATACAGGATATCCCGGTATTGTGAAACAAGATTAAATGTGTGTGTGTGTGTGTATGTATACGCATAGATTTTTCATCATTTTCGAAATATGGAAATATTTTATTTCGGACGCCGAAATGTTCAATTCTTATTGTTCGAACACCAAAGAACTGAACATTCCCTTTCGCATACACATATACTTTAGTCATATAATTTAGGGACACTCAACGTAATTATCAATCAAATATAGCAATGTTTCAAAGTACGATTCAAGGTGTTCCACATAATGTGACAACCTTGGCAATTGGCGTCACTCATGTGAGTTAACACCAGAACTAGCACTTTGATGCTTAAAGCAGCAGATGGTGTGCCATCATTTTGATACGTGAAAAGTGAAATTTTTATAATTTTTATTTCATTACAATGTAAGAATTGTTAATAATTTGGCGAGATTTTTCTGATTCCAATTAAACTGACCAAAGTCGAAGTTCACTTTTAGGATTAGAACTACCAGAATTTTTAATGAGGAAAATTTGAGATTCGCTGTGCTAAAAATTATCAAAATATAAACCTATTTGCGCAAATATGCAAAAACAGAAGAAATAATTTGTTTAATTTGTACAGGATAAAGAAATCAGTTGCAATCAAATTATAGATGACACGCTTATAACTCGACGTTTCAATCTTCACTTAGTTATCTTTTTGGGAAGTGCTATTGTACTTTCAAATGTTCAAATAACTATTTTCTCATCTATTCCTATTTAATTATCGATAATTCTTTAAATAATTCGATTTATGACTTATTTATGGATTTATATTATATATATTATATTATATTAATTAGAAAAATGTCGCTGGATCATTAACACTTTCTATATTGTGAGGAAAAGAAGGGAGTCAATTATATAAATTTCATTTTTTACCGATAGTAACATATCGTTTTCATTCTTATTGTCTGTCCTTTTGGATGTCGCATCCAGCGTGATCAAGTTCGAGCAATTACTTATAAGGAAATGCGCCAGTGGTGTGCAAAAATACAACACAGTTTCTAAAAATATTTAAAAAATAGTATTAATCCATAATTTTATTACAGATTGTTACAACAGAGATTTAAACAAACAATAATAAGTGCCAGATACGGTGGTGTTACAGAAGCTACAAAAAGATTACTTGCTCAATTGCCTATATGCGCTCAATCCTACTCTAGTTCTCCGTACCTTGACTTATCCCTATTTTGTTACGATGACAAATGGGTATCTATGATGGAGCGTCCCAAAGCTTGTGGCGAACACCCTATACGGTATAGTTTCCATTTGACTTTTGATATTTCTGGGAATTACTTGCTAAATCTATGAAATGTATAAATTTCATATGAAAAATTGTCAAGGGTTATTAAAATTACTTCCACGTATATATGTTAAAATTGTTCTTTTTAATGATAATTGATACTTAAACGCAATTATTTAATGCTATTAATGCTATTACATTATTTTTAAAGGTTTTACGCTCGTGATTCTGGTCTTTTAAAATTTCGAATGTATGCGGGAATGTTAGGTCGTACAACACCTACAGCTGCGAGACGACTAGTTGCATTTACCTTCCATCCAACAGATCCATTTGCTATTTCTGTTCAACGAACAAACGCAGAGTACATCGTCAGTTTTCATGTTAGGCACGTTTAACTTTTCATCGAAGTATTTCAACGTATTACATTTTCCCGATGAATACGATCTCATTGTACAGTTTCAATAATAATCTTAACATTTCCGAACTGATGAATTATTAGAAAAGTTGATGTATATGTAAATAATTTTATTACGAAAGTACGATTAATTGGATTTTGTACTTCGTTGATACTTCTCTTACTCTTCATTAACGGTAGAACTTCGTATAATCTTAGATATAACGTTTTATCTATGTTCTATAATCTTAAGTATAATAAATATACTATAAATAGTTATATAAATAAACTATAAATAAAGTTATATAACTTTCACGAGTTACGCATACATTATATGAAACTGTTGTCAGCTATTCTTCTATTAATGAAGTAATTTCAAATGATCAAGGTATTAAACCATTTGGAAATATGTAATTTAGTGTTATAATATTTTATTATATACTGACCAACTATTAAATTTGAATGTAAAAATCTTTTTATTACATGAACTTTAAAAATTCGAAAGTACCGTACATGTAATAAAAGTATGTACACTATAACGAATAAGAAAGTTTTTATTATGTGCCTACGTATTTAATTGAACCATGATATTTTCCTCTCTGTTATAATCCAATATAAGAGGTAAAATTTTATATTCTTCGAAATTTAATATTTTTAGAAATTGTTATACTGTTTAGAATGCAATCAACTATTGAATGCATATTTGAATTAATAGGGTCGAATATATTTTATATTTTCATGGATATAGTTTCACATTCAAATTTGAAGTCTTTTTTATTCAAATAAAGTTAACTAAAAAATTGAGCGTGTACACTTAAGCCGGCTACACATGTAACTGCATACCTGAGCGTTATTATACACGCACAAATTTATTATACAAGCATACTTGAATAGTGCCAGTGTACATGCTTGAATTATGTCATCGACAGACGAGGTGAAGGCTGGTTATACGTATAAACAAAACAGTTTCACCTGTTATCATGCCGAAGACGGGAGACCAAAAGTAATTATATTCATATCTTATTAACGAACAAACACTGTCCTGCCGAAACGCAATCAGCCGCTATATGGTTAAATACAACAGCATTCGGTTCGTTTTTATAGCATCATATTTACGTTATGGAGTACAGGAAATGTAATTATGCCCTATTATCGAGTTCGATTAGTATTAACAAAATATGTTGGTCTGCCGAGCATCGGACCTCATCCCACTACCATGATCCTCTGGCAAACTATAAACAAATTGACTTTTTACAGCCAGCTAGTCACGTCATTATCGAGTACAAGGTCGTAATAAAGCATATATTAAAATTTATGATTCCCACTTTATTTTGGTAAATTTACTTAATTCATATGCATATCTAATACGATTGAATTGCAGTGGTACACGTTCTTCAATTCGCTAAATCCGATATGGTAAAACGTTCTTTTATATGGTAAAGATACCATACCCAAGTATCCTTTCTTTTTCTCTATTAGTATCACATTCACAATTACACATATTACCATATAAATTCTTTAAATAAATATTTTCGTATAGACAATTTTAATATCTGATGTTGTTTGATATAATCTGACGTATCTAATGTAAAATAATTATTAGGAAGTAGAGTAGAGCAATTAATGGGAAATATACAGCGCCATCTATTCTGTACGCTATACTATGATGCTGTATCGATTCTAAAGGGACGTATTGAAATGCTTGAAGAAGACATGTGAAGCCATGCTGGATTTTGTATAAAGTGGAGTGCTTGATAGTTATAATTGATGTCTTTTATATGAATATTTGTAATCGAATAAATAGAATTTTGGATTTTCGCGTATATATAGTTTAATACACAAAGAAGAGAAAGATGTGGTAAAGGAAGAATCGATTTTCGATAATTTATGATCTTTCTATGCGAAGACGGCCAGTTTATATTACTTTGACCCCAAAAACGTAACTTAAAACTCTGTAGGTAATTTCTGTAAAGTTGGTACTCGTTTTGTAATTATGATATATGTAATTAATACATGATGCATTTGTATTGATTCATTGTATATATTGTAATTGAAAATTATATTCTGAGGTTTATTTGCACGTACGTATTATATTGTATTATATTATTATATATGTATGTGCGTCGATCGGAACACGAGTTACATATACATATACCGTATTCTAAGATGACGAAAAGATATATATATATATATATATATATATATATATATATATATATATATATAAATATCTAATTTCAATTAATTTTGAACTTAAACTTTAGAAATTAACTGGAATTTAAAAGAATTACTATGCAAAATATCGTACGAATAGAACATTATTGCCTTTAAAATGAAAAATATATAGCATTTCAAAATTTATGTTGCATCTTAAATATCTAACTTTTTGTTTTGTTGCAGTGTCATAGAATGGAGATTATCCGTATTTTAGAAGAAAATCGCGCTTGGACAAATCATTCGTAATGGTAAAAATGTGCCATGAAGTAATTTAAATATCGATTTAATATTGATATTTCCTAGTAGTTATTACTATTTGTCTACACATATGTAGAAATAGAAATTTATAACCATATGGGGTTGTGAATGAAAGAACTTTTCTCTATATATATTTACATGCTAATCTTTATGTTTAAAACATATCGGATGTAATTATGTTTGATGATTGTACGGCTATTGCAAAAATGAATATTGATAAGGCTAAAGAGAATTACGAGATGGATCAGAAATGCTTTATAGCATGGAGCCCTCTAGAAAAGAGCGATTTCTCATTTAAACATAGATATGTAACGTGTAGTAGATCAGTTCCACATAAAAGCAAACGTCTTGTTAAGTACAGGCTGAGTCGATCCTTGAATTTTGATACAAGTGCCTGTAATTCCAATTCAGAAAACAGTCCTTTCGAGGAAGACAAACATTTATCTAGATCTGCTAAGATAATGAGAGCTTTAAATTTCAATAGTAGTCCTTCCTATTATGGAAAAACAAAAATCAAAAAGTCATTAAATTTTAATTTAACTCCTAGTCCAAAAAGTTTTAGGCACGCGAAGAAAGGTATACGAAAATCTTTGAGCTTGAACTCTAATTCTCCTCTGTCTGTTCCTAATAAATTTTTGAGTCTCAATGACAATCCTAGCGACTCGGCAAATAGCAGTTTATTATTTTCATCTTCCGATTCTATCGACGAAAACCAAAATGAGACACCATTGCAACAAAGTACAAAGGAACATGAAATGCTGCATTACTCTACACCTAATGCGAAGTATACTAGAAAATTGTCATGTCATTCAACAAGTTTTACACCATTACTACGTAGTCGATTGAAAGAAACCATCGACAACATTGTTTATGTCGCTGCGACACCCAATTCGCAGTCATTAAAACGTGTCAAAGGCAGAACAAAATATACAAATAATATTACCATGAATACTTCAAGGAACCTTCTTCATGAATTTCATGATAAAGATGACAGTAGATCGTGCACACCTAAAAATCTAATTTGTATAGTTCCAGAAAGTATGAGTGCTATTAAAAGAAGTCACAAGAAGGTAAGGGAAGAGAATTCGAGAATTTCTTTTTCTTAGTTAATAGCTTTTGTCTCTCTTAAGAATTAAAAGTAAATAGCTATATTGTTTATGTATTAACTCGAAGTTATCATTAATATTGTACATTGTAATATTATTATACACAGGAAAGATCATCAAGGCGCAGCGATGGCTATACAACACAATTTACAGATAGTTTTGTAGAAAACGAGAGCGTACTTCAAGATAGATTTAGTCGATATAGTAAACAGATTGATCCGTTTCAAGATTCTAGATCGGATATAGAGCAATGTGCTAATAGAAGTTCTAATGAATTGGTATTAAGCCACTCCGAAGATGATATGTCAGATACAGGTTCACTTTTTGATTACACAGAAGAACAGAAGCATATTCTCAAGGAATCTAAAAAAATATCTGAGTGGAAGTCTAATTATACTAGTGTTATACCCAAAATAGATAAATTAGATGCTGAAGTAAAATTGGAGGAGAATGTATACTGTTTTTCGAGAGCTGACACTTCTAATCGTAGCAATATTGATGCAAGTAATTCATGTAACGAAAATATCGATTTAGCTAACGGTGGTAGATCGGTAACCCCGGAGCCAGTGATAGAAACTGTATCAGAATCGCAGAAGTCCGTTACTCCTGAGAATCGTATCAATATTTTACAAACAATCAGTAAAGATTCCATAAAAAAGTCTCATAAAAAAATTAAAGATAATAATAAAAGAAGGTTGTTTAGTCCAAAAGTTTTACAAGATAAACTCGAAGCTACGGAAAAACAAGAGAATGGAAAATGTTCGGAAAACTTTGAACAGTATGAAAGTACAGAAGAAAATAAAAGAATATCCATAGAGGTGAATAATCCTGATGTGTCGAGAGACGAGCGATCATCTACTCCTGACAAGGTGAGCTCTAGCAGACTTTTATTGTCGCAATTTAGTTCTGTCAAAAAGTCCCATAAAAAGGACAAGCATAACAAGATATTATGTGGATTTTTAAAACGGCAAGAATACTTCAATAAAGATATGGATTTAGTAACAAATAACAAATACGAACAACGAACATTTAATGATGAAATATCCGAATGTAAAAACAGCATTGAAGATTTTCCTTCGGATTTAGATGTTAGAAATATTGAGGATTCTACATCTTTAGTGTCATCTGCCAGTTTAAGTTCTTCTCTGGATAAATTATCTCCAAGCAAAAGGAAGAAGCCGCAGAATATATCGCCGGATCGTGAGAAAAATATGTCATATGATTTCGAACTACAAGAATTGGATACATTGAAAGAAGAATTTAAAATTTTCACGCCTCTTAAAAGGAAAAGATCATTATTCGCATTTACAGTTGCTAAGGAATATACGCATTTTTACGATTTAGAATCTGAAAAAAATGAGCGTTCGGATGACACTATGGCGAGCATTAGCTTTTCACGGTGTTTAACACCTGTATTAAATTTTCCGAATAGTTGCGTAAAGTCAGAAACAGATGATATGTTAACAAAGTCCGATGAAAATGTTGACAATGGAAATGTAGAGGAAGTATACGATTCGAATTGCGACTCGAACGATGTAACGGGCAGGTTGACTCCAAGAAATATGTCAACTACAGAATTGTATCCTAATCTGGATTCCATAAAAAAGTCTCACAAAAAGAATAAACGTGGAAACAGCTCACGAAAAAGTTTCAACGCAATGAAAAATAACCATTCCATAGATGAGAAACATGAGACATCATTAGAAAGTGTTGCGAATGAAATGTATAATCCATTAGAATTATCAAATGATTGCGTTATCGCAGATGATGTGATAAATAGGCCGATTTACGACAAATCGATCAATAACATGGAAAATTTGATGAACCATACGACTGATGATAATCAGAATTGTCCAAGCACCAGCACGGGAAATATATCACCGACTGTGACGCCACCGAATTATTTAAAGACGAAAGCTTATATGAAGTTGTTACAGGAAACTTCTATCAAGCGATCACATAAAAAGAATCGAAATAAAAGGAAACAAGAATTGGTAGTCGATACGAACGAGTTATCGGACGATGGATCAATATTTGGCGATGAAGAGAAGTCATGTTTTATCGAAGATAGATCCACGCATGATTAATAATAATCGAGTTGATGAAACGATTCTATACGATACGTTTTTAAAAGTACCCTACTGGTAAGTGCAGCTGTAACGATTCATGCTTACGATCACTACATAACGTGTACGTTGAAACCAGCTTATAAGCATTTTGTACAAGAAGCGTTTAAGAACCTTGCAGAATTATTTTTGTAACTAGAAAGTGTACATTTAACTAAATCTTAAAACTTTATTCGGTTAATTCAATCATTATCTGTAATATGATCTTTGTTTTTCGTTCTATAAAACTTCTAGTGTGTAACATCATATGAGTTGTATCGCGTACATCATCTATATAGGTATATGTAATTAGTTTATGATTAACGCTCTATGCATGTATGTACACTGGGGATAACAATGTAGTGACTAGTTTTCGTACGACATTTATGTCAACGAAATCTTTAGAAATACATTTATTACATTGGAAGCGCTCGTGTTGCATCGTGGAATCGAACGCGTACAGTGTGTATCAGAAAAGTGTCAACCTATGATAATACTACACAGCCTTGTTACACGTTTCAATATTATTATGTGAATTAAAATTGAATTATTTATATTGATTCTATGACTCTCTGTTTTCGAAATTTTACTTGCTTTTATATGATTATCTATTCTGATATATCCTTTATTATTACATATATGTATTTCTCGGATATGTTGTTAATAATGATATATGTATATGTAAAGTAATACAGCATAAAAATAAGTAGGATCTACTTCCTATCCTTGTTAGTTGTTTCTCTAATATCTGCAACATTAGTCTAGTATAAATTTCGTTTATTTTCGTTAAATCATTCATTCGGATAAATATAATATAGTATCTTGTAAAACGTTACATTTTATATTGACAATGCACGATATCAGTAATTGTTACAATATTTGCTTATGTTAAGAGTGCAAGACCATTTATTAATTAAAATTTATTAATTAAGCTAAGTACGACAGCTGTTATAACGACATCTCGAAATTGACATTAACACTAGTATATATATTTCTTTCCTTTTCTCTGTTCCCCTTCTCTTTCTTAAATTTGTCATTTTTATTTTTTCTTTCCTCGTTCATGCTTTCCTTCCTTTCCCATTTTAACAATCTTACTAATTTTAAATACATCTTATTAACTGATACTACTAGGTAATAGTAACGAAAATGAAATAAAACTGATAAAGTAATAATAAATAATAAAATAACGAGGGGTAAACTTGAAAGATATTCATCTTTGTGGCAATATGCGCGTGCATTATGATACTGTGTATAGTACATATATGATGGTGATACAACGTAGAAATGAACATTGTGCATTAAGTTCAAGTTTCTCGCCTTGTATTTTCCCCTATAATGTCTTCCTTTTCGAGTGTGTACACGCAACGTGAGAACGAGATATAAGATAATAGTACTAACTATACTCAACGAGTGAATCTTCGAGTATAAATTAATATACGTGATTTGTATATGATAAAAGAACTGTAAAGGACAATGTTTAGCTTACTTAAGTACGAATGTCATCTGCGTATGCACAAATTTGATGTAAGATTTCTTCCAATTAGTATCAGCCGTTTTAATGAAAAAGCAACTATTATCGTATAAAGTTTGTGGGAGCTTGAAGCTTATTTTCATTTGAATTCTATTTCTATGAGATTTGAAGTAAATATCCGATAAACACCTGCATATAGCGTATAATTTCGAACCTTTGAATATATATACATATATATACGCACGAGTAATGTAACTGACTTTTGAATTAGAAATAATAAACGACTGAATTGTTTACTGTTCGAACATCTTTGCGACGATAATCGTAAGTTACACCTATTTTCCGTTAAATTTTAATGGCAATTTATATAAATACGTAAGTTATGTTTATATGCGCTTGGCATTTCAGTGTTGAGTTATTTGATCATAAGGTGACTTCGATGTAATATCTTAAGTCAAGATTTTTTATAATCTCGCATTTCAAATAAATTGTCTGAATATCACGTTAAAATTGAATGCAAAATTAATAAAGTAAAGAGTAATAACAATAAAATCTATAGTAAGTAATATCAGTATTTTCTTTCTTTTTTCATCTCACAAAATCGATTAGCAATTGCTGTTGGAAGATTAATTTGTTTCTAGCTGAAATCTTAATCTGCCTGTTGGGAAACCTTTAAGAAAAGTTTTAAAAGTTTCACCTTCATTTACAGTTTACATCTATCTTGCAACATCATTCGTCATTTTTCCCATTGTATTATTATCGAAATTTTCTTATCGTTCTAAGATGAAAATTCGTTGCACCATTAACGTTGTTGATATTTTCATGCGACACAATCATGTTAGAAATTTCAACTATGTTAAATCGCTTAACCGCTTAAAACGATTTACGTGATACTTTCAATCAGGTAATTTCTTTGCAGCATGGTATAGTAACATTATTATATTATCGATATGATTTACAACTTGTCAACCATCTGTAGTTAATAAATTAAAGTATTTAAAATAAAAATTTTTATGTTTATTTACTTGCATTTGACATTGCATTATTTTTCTATCGTACTTTATAGTATTTAATGTGTCTCGTTGATAGATATTTTTATTCTCCTTTCTGGATGACAAATAATATTTCATTAATAAGCAGAGCAACGATGAAAATAATTTCTTTCGCGATTTCTCAATTAAATGATAACTCGTACTTATAGCTAGTTGAATATATTTATGATTATGGCAACCCTGTTTTGACCATTTTCTAAAAATCATAATGTTACGGAGGCTGTGAATCGGACGTGCCACTTGAGAATGCACGAAATCTCGAGAGCCCGTCTCTCGATCTCGATCTCGATTTCGATCTCGATCTCAATTCAATGTTAACGCATACGCTGCTGCAACGAACGTAGAATTATAGGCAGAATTCGCTGTAGTGATATCGGCAGTGTTTTCCGAATATCTCGAAGATTAGGGTCGATCATAGGGTCGAAATATATTCGAAAATCATTGAAATCGTTGAGGGAGTGATCTTTCGGTGACGACCGTTCACTCAATTTTGCGATCAATGTGTGAAGGATTGATGGAGGAATCATTGGATGATAATCATTGATAATGAAAAGAATCGCACTGTAATTCGTAAATGAGTTATGTACCGATAATGAGACGCACGTCCGTACCATTTAACTAACAATAAGAGTTAAGTTCGCGCGTGAGTGCCAGTCGGATGTTCCTTATACATTATGTGTATATATTATGTATGTATACCCGGTGACGTAGGTTAGCCGAAGGTGATGATTTTTGCCGATGTGATGAGAAGTGATCTTTTCATTATAACAGAATCATACTTAATAATTTAAAGATTTGTATCGTAAGTCGACGCCTCCAACAATTTATTACAATAATCATTTTTACAATTTTTGTATTTTTTGATTTAGAAGTGTGTTAGCGCCTCTTTAAATATTAAATGCCAATTTATGAGAAAGATTTTATACTGGTCAACTAGAATGATCACCCATTCCAAATGGGAAATAACTGACGTATATATAATATTTCAATTTGTAATAATTACAGATTATCCGGTAGGGTTTCGTTTATCTGAATCAGTGGTGCGACGACTACTTACGTCCTTGCTGCTTATGATTTTTTGTTCATATAATATTTAGAGTAGTTCGTGTTCGGATAGACGAGTTCGAGAATGACCAGAAGTTTACTTAATCGAGTACGAAAGCGATTAAAGAATGAGTATGAAGCAGTAAAGCTTTGTTTGATCAAATGGACTATGTACGACAATTACGATCGTCGTACAGTTATAAATCGTAGGGCGCGTAGGAAACACTCTGATTTTTCACGAGGTCGGTATTTCGAAACGTGAGGGGACACCTTATTATTTATTTCGCATAATGTCAGCTTTATCTTGTATGTTTAGTCAATGATTTTATTCGCAAAGATAAATTTGTCGAGTTATAGTTGAAATTTATCTAGTAATTACGATTTTTACTAACTGTTAACAAACGATATACACAAATTAAATAATGTCGAAGAAGATTTATTGAATCTATATATATATATATATCGAACATTCTTGAAATCAATAGTTAAAGAAAACATCGATGAGTGAGTGACATAATGGACAAGTTCACGCTGAAATCATATCTAAAGTGTGAAATTGAGGTTACCTATGTGGTGACTTTTAATGCCAACCGAGCAATACACGAGTTACTGTTCTAATATCTGAAAAGTTGATGTTTACATAAGTTGTAACGTTAAAATTCATTTTTTAAATGTAAAATAGATAATAACAAAAGTAAAACTATGAACGAACAGAATATTAAAAGAAGGGGTTATTACTCGGAAATCGTGACGGGTAGGTGTGATTAACGATTAATTGATGAAAATATTTGGAAAATTCAGTGAAAGTAATCAGGCGGCGCGTGCAGGAACCGTGGAACATGGTGTGAAGCCGGAAGTGGTGCTTTTGGCGACTGCGCCAAGAAGAACGAAACTCGTCTGGCAAGTTTCCACCGAGCATCACAGTGCTCGAGTCACAAAATTACAGGATCAAGAAACGTATAATATCCTGGGCGAAGCTAAAAGATGGATGAGCTTTCCAGAAGATCGATCGATCGTAAGCAACAGAAACTACTAGGGGAGATTGCACAGTGTTCGATAATGAATTATCGAGGTGTTAGCGAGATAACACGGAAAAGTATTCGTTCGACTCTATACCGATAACAAAATTCTTTGAAGTTTGAAGAAAGGAATCTTGATTTTCTTCGAAGGAGGAAATTACGCGGAACAGATAACATCTCTGTTAAGAAACGTAAAAAATCATAAAAGTCAACAACACGGGAGCTACAGTGCGAAGCTATCTCAATGAAATCTTTCCAGTTAATGCGTATTTCACAGAAGCGAAAGTTGTAACAACAATAGAAAGGAATTTCTAGATTCTAGAGGATTGATCCTCGTTGATGTGCTTATCATTATTTACATTTACATTTGCATATTTTTTTATCCTAACCACTACTATCCTAGACTTTAGTTGTTTAAAAGATAAACCAGCAAACAAACATTTGTGAAATAGACGTTTCCGGCGGAGACGTTTGTCCCGAAAGTACAAATGCAGCAAAATGTGGAGCCCAAGCGAATTCCACGAAACGTTGAGATGGAGAGGAGACGCAGATTGTACAGGAATTTGAAAATCCAGGATGTTTTGGAGGAAATTGGTGTTTCACCAAAGCAAATGTTACCTCCGTCTGCCACATTGCCGCTACTAACTTACGAAGAGACATGCGGTTTGTTCAGTACGGCGCATTTTCTTCCTTTGGAAATTTTTGACGATGAAGAATATGACTGTAGGTGCGCTATTAAAAAAGTTTAATGCTTTTAACATGCACAAGTTAAAATTAAGTTTTTGCGTTGATGAGACATTTAAAGGCAGTTGTTTTATACTTTTACGTTTTATTTATAAAACATAAGTAGGGAGGGGACACAGGCTACTATGTTTTAGGTCTTTGAAAATACATACGGTGGTAAAGGTAATATCGCAATATCGAAAGGAAAATGTTAAAAATTAAATAAAAAATATGGATATGTTAAAAAATGAAAGAGAGATTTGTATACGTGAAAAATATTAAAAAAAAAAAAAGAAAAAGAGAGAAATACAATTGCAGGACGGTAGAAGATTGGATAAATCTCGGGGTGATCGATGGAACGCATTATCCGCTACCGGCTACCGTTTTTGTGCCAAGATTCCGATCCGAGGATGAAATGTTTTCCCTGGAGGACAATCAGTTGAACAATCTGTTCGCTTGGACCAACGCTGCTGTTACTCACTACGATCGCGAGAGGAAATTGTGGACTGTGCTCACGCTTGACGGCAGAAAGCGCAAGTTTAAGATACCGAGGATTTATATTCGTCTGTTCGCCGAAGATCCAAGGATCTATGCGAAGAGAGTGGCGGCGGCCATTAAACATAGACGAATTGCCGAAGCTTCTATAAAGTACTGAGAAGTTTTAAATTTTTTATTAAAAACTTTAAATTTTCAACGATATACCATGTATGAGCCGCGAATACTTTTAACGCTATTAAACATGCTTACGTAGGTATCATTTTTATTTGGATTGTATGCTAATGGAAGGCATGAAAACGTTGAACGAAGAAGAAAAAGAAACGATCATTCGTTTGGCTACGAATAATTCCAGATATAAACATAAATATGTAATGTTGGTACGTAAAAGATTTCATTCAGATTTCAATATACTTACGCAAAATATACAAGGAGTAGTATATACAACGTAATAATAAAAAAATCAAAAGTAACAAAGTTTAAAGTTACTATTCATACATTTAGTATAGACAATACCTTGTTTTCTCGCACATTTCCTTGGATTTTCTCCACGCTGTTTTTCCACATACCTACGTTACACGGTCAATATTAGCTTTTGTGAAAAAGGCACACGTATGTTTGCAGTGATCGTACAAGAGATCTGTAATCCGAAATTTTGACGGATTCGATATTCCTAATATCGAACAGCTCAATTTTCTTCTTCCACGTATTTTGCAAATAGACCGCGTACATTTCGTTTTCTAGAATATTTCCATTATATAGCTACTGTATTTGACGGTAATCGCTTCGTTTTTTAGCTGATGGAAGAAATTTGTCTGGATTACCAGCGGACCATGTGCGATCTTATGTGGAGGCAGATGATACAGCGAAATCCGGAAATGTTTAAATTCGTCACGTGGATGCCCGATATTGAGGCCACGAGGGTGCCAGAAAAGGGCAAGATCGATACAGGCATGACGAATTTTCTGGTAATATCGCTTCGTATGTGTTACTTTGATAATAATGTACCTGCCAGAACTTTATTTTACCGACCTTCGTTTCGAACACGTTCCATGGCGAATTAAGCCATCTACATAAAAAAAAAAAAAAAAAAGAAAAAAGAAGGAAAAGATTTGTTTCGAACAAAATGTTTCTATGGAAATGTCTTAATTTGTCAAGTGGGTAAAATATTGTCGAGTAAAATATAGTATCGTGAAATACTCTAATCTATTTTATCCAATCTATTTATCCAAAGAATTATTTCATTAGAATATCGTAGCCATTAATAGTTTTCTAATTTTATCGAGCTTATAGCAACAAACAAATTGAGTAACTAACTCTTCTATACCATTTTATTCTAATAAATAAACGCTTATTGTAAGCTTAATTAATGATTGCCAATTATAATAATATCACGCTGGATGTATCGCCAGTATTATTATCTCGGTATGATTATCTCTATAATCTTTGCGACATCGATTGAAAATAGTAATTGAAAGATGTAATTTATTGATCGATGCTTGTTTGCCGATGCCAATTTTCTATTCTCATTGAATTATGATAAAAAATTTTTTTGGATCGTAAAGATCGCTAGAGAATATACATTTATCGAGTTCACAATTTCGAGTCTCAAGAATAAAAATAATGAATTTCGATTTAGAAAGTGAGGCAACGTACGCACTGGATAACGTTGTACGTTCACGAAGAAGTATACCAAGCTATGGCGTGCGTCATAGCAGAATGCATGTACGTATCCTCTATGAATTTATTCGCTACTTCTTATGGCAAACAAATAAGACTGTTAGAGTTCGAGGATCTGCAAACCCAGGCCATCCTTACGGTTATTAAGTATTTGAAAGAGCCGTGGTTGGAAAAAATTACGCAGTCGGTTAGGATGTGCTTGAGGGATCTTGGAAAGGGTTGGTTTAATCTCGAACAGAAGAATCACGGGGTGTACGATGTGATGAAATTGAAACGTTTCATGAATCTCACCGCTCTTTGTATGCAGGTACGTATTTAACGGGTGTAATCGGTCGGCAAGATAGAGTTGATGAAATTTTTCTATTATTTTGATTTTTTTCATTATTATCACAGGATAAAATTCTGGATAAAAAGGAACTTGTAGGTTTATATTAATCGATAATCATTTTGAAGGGTCTTTCAAGTCTACTACGCGTGACAAAAAAGATATTGATTAGCACATTAATAACAAATAACGAATAGGGATCGCCTTAGGTCTTGGGTGGTTTACCCTGTGTATAGGCACATAATATAATGATAAGTTTGACGCGTGTATTTAATCTAGTTTGACACATTATTCAACACATACGTATAGTAAGTGTACATGCGTATACTATACGCACGACGAAGATAAGTATTATCATATTTTCGACGGCATTTGCACGATAAATTGCGACTCTATTCCGAGAAGTTTAACAAATTGATACTGCGCTCTAACAACGGATATATGTACATATGAAAGCATAACGAGCAAGCATAAACATGCTTCTATCATAATTTTCTCAAATGGTAAATATCTAAACTGTAGGCTACTCTATCAAAAGCAAATAACACTTGCCGTCTTTTATGCCAAATATTTATACGATCATTCAATGTAATACGTAAAATATGTACACGTACAAGAGAGAGAGAGAGAGAGAGAGAGAGAGAGAGAAAGAGAGAGAAAGAGAGAGAGAGAGAATAAGCTACGGATATTAGCTACTAGTGCAAATGTAGCTGTACATGTAGTTTATTCGAAATAAAGGGAATGTATTAATAGGGATGAAAGTAAAAGTACAAAGTAAAAACATTTTTTTACTTGAAACGATGCTATTATGCCGCTATGCATAGAGAAATACACGAGAAAGTTATGTAAAAGTGTTTCTTTACATTTTTCACACATTTCTATCCATCGTACTATATTTATTTTGTATACAGGTATTATCGTAAGTTTTATAAGCTAATACTGGACTGTAACTAGTATGCGTTGCGTGTTCTGGTGGAAAATTCGATCAAATTATACGGAGAGATCTTGGAAAGACCAGCGTTGTGCGTCTTGGACGTAGAGGAGTCATTCGCTTGGGGAGACGATCTCATTGATACTCAATTTAAGCCTGCTGCCAATCCCGTCTTCTTCATTGATCTTCAAATGGATGAACAGAAAGCATATTACACGACAGATCCAGACAAATTTTTAGTAGGTGCATTTCCGTTCTATCGCTCGAACGACGTCGCTTTTCATTCGATAAAGGTAGATGTTTAAAACACAAACGAAATGTATCACGATGCAGTCAGATAGTCGCCACTTTTCTTTTCCTATTTCTTTGAAATTCTTTACTTTAAATGTTCTTGCTACGAATATTTACATTTGTTCTGTTCTCTGTGTCATGACTTAAATGGTATAGATTATAGATTACTATTGACTATACATAGATATATCTATATCAAAGCAAACTGGACTTCATTCGACAAATGTTTCATTTGCGTATTATATTTCTCTCTATCTGGGAGGAGCAAACTGCTGCCTAAAACTTGACTTTAAACTTAACTTTTGAAAGTTTGTCACCTGTACCTGGTATAGTATAGTCTGGTATATATCTGTAGTATATAGTATGGTATGGTATGGTACACTACAGTATATACAGTGGACCGCGTTTTAGTGTACTATTTAGTGTATTAAATAATTTATCCTGTCGCTGTCATACGTATATCTATCGTTAGAAATATTAAATTCTATCGAATTTGAAGACGGTAAATTATTGAAATTATTTTAATCGTGAAATTTCAATCGGCAATTAGACGACTTTATTAAGGCGTAATACGAAAAATTTGAAAAGTGGAAATTGTCTAAACAATTCTGCAAAATTAAATAGAAAGCTAGAATACTTTTTATAGTATCTTAAAGGAACCAACGTACTCGATCGATGCATGGGAAGCGTCGTTTTTCCCGAACGAATCGTCATAGTTTTCGACGCTGTTTGGAATTTATCGGGTTATACCATATAATAATAAGTACGACAGTACTTGTTATATTTTAAGTTTGAGACGATCGATCGCTCTCGGTCGGTACTACACTGTCAGTTTGGAAAAATGACATTTTCTACGCGTCGAGTTAATGATCTTTACTTATCGAGGTTTTTCTTTGTTTAACGTTTAACGTGGATCGTTCGAAGGAAAGCATCGTCACTTTGTACGACAACGCGCTAGCCGCTTGCCATCAAATCAGGCAACTACATCCCTTTCTACTTCCAAAGTTGAAGTTCCCAGCTGACCTTTATCTAAGTTCCGTTGGTTTACTCGAAGATGAGGTATGCAAAGTTCGCGACCGATTGACTATAGCTTACAAAAAATCAACAATACCGTTAAGAGCGTACGCGAAGGAATACAGCCGATATCAGTCGTTCTTCAATCTCGACATCCCGCAGTACATCGAGTGAGTATTCTCGGTGATCAAAGTTTTTCAATTTCGTGTAATTGAATTACGAACGCGCTTTCGAGCGATACAAAAATTTCGTTTAAAATCGAAATATCGAATATATCGTACAGATATAATGAAATATTTTGAACGCGTATTCATTTAAAAATTTCATATAATAGATGGATGAATTGTTATGAAATAATAAATGGTCTGGCGGTAACCAGAAAGGTGACGAAGAAAGTCTATCGTTCTGATAAAGTAAAATATAGAAACGTGGTATTGGTTTGAATGGAGAAGAGAAGCGGATCGAGAACGGTGCTCAGTTTGGTGCAAGTTTCTATCGGAATTGAACGCGTACTACGTTTTCGGCGAAAAGAACGATTGGCGCGCGATACACGTGAAATAATGTCGCTGGAGACTAAATAAAATTTTATATCGATGTTGAAGGGTGTACAAGCAGGAGGAGCTCAGCACGGCGGAGATAAAGGAGGAAATTGCGTTTCATATGTCGATGAAGCAGAATCTGCAAGCGACTTTACCCAATACCATTGCCATCGGTCCGTTTCTAGCGAACGTTCGCCCTTTGAAGGATTTGCTGATGCGGAAACGGCACGAGTGCGCCACAGAATTGCTCGTTATGTTGACGGAGAAGTTACGAACGGAGGTCGACGATATCTTGGAAGAATACACGCAGATAAGATACAAATTGAGGGAAGTGCCGCAGAGTATCGAGCATATATTCGAGATACGCGACTGGATGGAAACTATACCGCTTCGAGTGCAGAATCTCGAAGAGAAGATGGACGTATTGAAGTTGGATTTTGATATTCTCGACGGATTTCTATGGAACATATCCGACGAAGACTTCCATGCCAAGTGGGAAGTGATCGGTTGTCCTGTTCAAATTGAGAAAGAGGTGATGAAAATCTTCGTATCGACCGGTTAAAGATTAGCACGTTAGCGTAGAAAATGATTAGGATCGTCTAGGCAGAACTGTTTACTCGTTATAAGTTTCTATGGAGTAACAGAGAGAACGAGATGATTCGGTTCAGCGGTAGAACACCTACTACCTGTATGATAAATCGAACGTTGGTTGGAAATATATTTTCAATCGACGACCATAAACGAGTAATTGGATTAGACACGGTGTAAACCGTTCTAAATAAACGATTGGCTAAAAATTCAAGCAGGTGCGAGAAACGAACGAACGGCTGATGGAAGAGCAGGAAAAGTTCTACAAAATCCAACTGCAGGACGAGGTTCTATTGCAAGAGAGAATAGACACTCTGGTTAGCAACGTGGCAAACATCGCTCTTCAAACGGATATCAATCGTATACACGAGACTGCGCTCGATGTGAAACGAATTTGGAAAAGCATGGTCGACTGTCGGGAGATGGGTTTATTGCTCAATGAACGGCAAAAGCTGCTCGACATGAAAGTGGTGCCTTTCGATCATTTGCACAAGTTGATGCGCGACTTTGAACCTTACAGGAGCTTGTGGGTCACCGCTTCGGGCAAGTATGCAATCATGAACGACAGTGGTCGACCATCGACTATTCGACGACTGTGCATAGAGTCGGTAAAGGAAGTAAGAAGGTTTAATCGATGTGGTCGAAATGATGCTAGCCAGCTATTCTTGAAAATATGAAATTACTAAGACGGTATTATCGTTTCGCGATTCCTCCTGTCTTTTCCCTACCGAAAATATCGCGTATATTGGCCAGCCTGTCCGAGAAGTCAATTTTAATAAAATTTCTTGCCTTTTGCCTTCTACTCTAAACACTTTTACTTTCGAAGCAGCGTTGCCTCTGTCGAAAGTAGATTTCCCAAGTTCGACATCGTTAACGAATCTATGTTTCGTAATTCGTAGACTGGCTTAAATGGCACGACATATGGATGGATAACCCGCTGATGAATGTCGATGGCACTCAGATCGACGTTCTAGTTGCCGATATGCATCGGGCAATGATTCGCGCGATTCGTACGTTTCAAGAATTTTCAAGTAGGTTCAAACAATTTGCTAGAAAATTAGCACGAAAATTAGCATCGGTTTTCACTTTCACTTGAAAAAGCAAAATACCGCTTTCAAGTAATTTTCCTTTTAAAATAGAGGTGCAAGCGATTGCAATTGTTATAAGGCAACAAATAGATGAATTCAAGCCTTACATTAGTCTCATACAAGCTCTTCGAGATCCGGGAATGAAGGATCGCCACTTCGAGCAACTGAGCGCGCAAACTGGCATACAAATGGCACTCAAGCCAAGTATAACATTTAAATCGCTGTTAATGCTCGGTATCGAGGAGTTTGAAGAATTGGTAAAGACCGTCGCCGATACAGCGGCCAAAGAATACGCCACGGAACGGACGTTGAACAAAATGATCGAAGAATGGGAAACGATCGTTATGGAGATACTTGCGTATAAAACCACTGGTCAGTACGTTTCTTTCTTTCTTTCGTATTCGTTACTACATATCTAGTATACAGGTATAAAGTGACGACGACACGTTGATCCGTTTATCACGTCTATCCGTCACGTATAGGAACGTATATAATAAAGGTGGCAGAGGAAACTACGATGCTACTAGAGAACCATATACTCAGCGTACAGCAGCTGGCGTTCAGCCCGCTGAAGACCGTTTTCGAGGACGAGATTACCGAATGGGAGTATAAATTAAAGTTGACGGAGCAAGTGCTGATTTTATGGATCGAAGTACAAAGGTAGGAATGATCGTGCGAAACAGCGCGAATCGTTTGTTTAACGATAAGAACGTGCTCAATTACAGAGATTGGATGTATTTGGAGCCAATATTTACTTCGGAGGATATTAAGGTTCAGCTGCCGGTGGAGACTAGAAAGTACAATGCGATGGAACGCAACTGGAGACGGATCATGAAGAACGCCTATGAAAATCCCTATGTAATTTCAACTTTAAAACACAATGTCTTGCTTTATGTGATTTTTTTTTCTCAGTACAGTTACCGTTCTATCACCTTAGAACCGTCTCTTTTCTATTCTACATAATCTTAAACGATCTTGATTATTCGTCCAGGACATTTCTTTAATATCCTCTTGGAAAATAATAAACCGTCAGAGAAGCATGTAACTCGCTAACTTGTTTATTTTATCGTCTTATCGCTTCATAAATGTGTCTCGGTTTGAAAATGTCAAGGAACGTTTCGTTTCTCGAAAGTTTGAGTTAAAAGCGCTATCGTGACAGGTTATCAAAATATGCCCCGATATCAATCTGCTGGAGAGCCTTCAAGAGTGCCAAAGTTTGCTAGAAGTAGTGCAGAAAGGTCTATCGAATTACTTGGAAATGAAACGACGAATTTTTCCTCGATTCTACTTTCTCAGCGACGAGGAACTTTTGGAGATCCTGGCCCAAGCGAAGAACGTGCAAGCGGTGCAACCGCACCTTAGAAAGTGTTTCGAGAACATTCAAGAAGTGAAGTTCGAAGAGGATCTACAGATCACTCGGATGTACTCTGCCGAGAGGGAGGAAGTGGTGCTTGATCCACCGATGTACCCGTTGAGGAGCGTGGAGTTTTGGCTGGGCGATCTGGAGACGGTGATGCGCACCACTATCAGAAATATCATTGGAACAGCTCTGCTAGTCATCGATGTAATTCCAAGAAAAGCGTGGGTGTACATGTGGCCGGGACAAGTGACTCTCTGTTGCGGTCAAACTTATTGGACTGCACAAGTGGAAAATGGCATCCGTACCAAAACTCTCTCGGATTATTACCAGCGACTGTTGACACACGTAAGACACAGAGTCGCCGAGAATGAAAGTATAATAATAAGTACTTGGCCACATTTCCTTGGATTATACGCGGTCATATAGAATATAAGATATACGTATACGTTACGACGATACGTCGTTCATTTTATTTCTCGCACGATCATAATTATTCTATTTACATAGTCAACTATTGGAAATCTTGCCGTAAATAACGAATAATTGAAACGAATTGAATAAAATCCAATAGAATCGAATAGAATTTATCCCACAGATGGAGGATCTACGCGAATTGGTGCGCAGTCCACAAACGGAAATTCAAAGATTAATGCTGGAAGCGGTAATCACTATCGAGGTGCACGCGCGCGATGTGCTGTACAAGCTGTTACAGGAAGAAGTATCGAACGTGAATGATTTCGATTGGATATCACAGCTTCGCTACTACTGGGTGGATGGCGAGCTGAAAGTGCGTGCTGTGAATGCGGAATTTCCGTACGGGTACGGTAACTAACTGCAATATTTTTCAATTTTTATTTCAAATTTTACTTCTTATAACCCCCCCTCTCTCTCTACCTTACCTCTAAATCTAATCGTTATTATTTATTGCAATTTGGTCGAAGATACGAATATCTGGGTAACACTGGAAGACTCGTCATCACTCCTCTGACTGATCGATGTTACTTGACGCTAACTGGGGCGTTGCACTTGAAATTCGGCGGTGCGCCAGCTGGCCCCGCCGGAACGGGCAAAACGGAAACCACCAAGGACCTCGCCAAAGCGTTTGCCATACAGTGTGTAGTGTTCAATTGTTCCGATCAGTTGGACTTTATGTCGATGGGAAAGTTCTTCAAAGGTCTCGCAAGGTAATCTCTGATTTGTCTGACCTTTTCGTCACATTATTCTTCACATCTCTTCTTTTTTCCACTTTTCGCCTCTTTTGACTTTTTCCGCGTGTCACGTATCGTAGTATCATCTATAGGTTCGAGTAGATGCATGTACCTGTATGTTAAAATTACAAATGCCACCGTACGTTCAACGATAAATTAATATTTCTACGTTATCGTCAATACAGATTAGTGTCTACCAGTGTTATTGGGTCTTGTAAATTAAAAATACGTTAAAAATTGAAGACGGTATCTTCGTTTCGTATGTTAACCCCGTCACACGCAACCACGCTGATACTCTAATTAATTTTATCGATTGAATTTAAATTTAATTAAACGCCAATTTCGTTTCATCGGATTCGATTCGCAAAGATGTTTGTATGATGAATGTTGAATTCAAGTAATTTCTGCGAAACCACCTTTAACCATTTCATTTATCCATTTTAATTATTGTTCATTATCTCGACAAAAATTTGCCATTTATTCGTTTTATCTCGAATATAACCATCGCAGTGCAGGTGCATGGGCATGTTTCGATGAATTCAACAGAATAGATATCGAGGTGCTGTCCGTGATTGCCCAGCAGATCATGACGATTCAGCAAGCGCAACAAATGCGAATGGACACGTGAGTCCATATGATATCAGCTACAACTGACACGAATTTTCCTTAATATAGTTTTAAATGGATAATACAACTCACGAGTATGGCTTTCATTTCGATGAACGTTGCAGCACGTTTTACCACGTTAGAAGACGCTAATTGTTCGTGATATTTTTCAGATTCATCTTCGAAGGGGATGAAATCGTACTGAAGACATCTTGCGCGGTATTCATCACTATGAATCCTGGTTACGCGGGTAGGACGGAATTACCAGACAACTTGAAAGCCTTATTTCGTCCTGTGGCTATGATGGTACCAGATTATTCGCTCATCGCTGAAATTTCATTATTTTCCTACGGTTTTTTCGAGGCGAAAGTTTTGGCGGGCAAAATAACGACTACGTTTAAATTGAGCTCGGAACAATTGAGCACACAGGTACGATATTCTCAATATGTTTAACGCGTTACAATTTAATTACACCTATTTAATTATTAAACGATTCTTTATTTTCCGATCGCTGATCAATATTTTAACTTAGTTGGTTAAAAGACGAGGTATTCGAGTTCGCGGTGTTTCCATATTTATTTTTGCTACTATTTTATTTTCTCAACTTATTTTACTATTGCGTTAGTAGTTGGAAATTGTGTTTGCTCAATTTGGCGGATAGAATGGCAGTATCTTCTTGTTCTACGTACAGTTGGGAAGTTAAAAATTTGCGATGAGAAATAAATATTTTTACCAAGGATCATTATGATTTCGGAATGCGAGCGGTGAAGACGGTCATCGCTGTGGCGGGAAACTTAAAAAGGGAGCAGAAAGATTTAAACGAACAGCAGATCTGTTTACGTGCTTTGCGAGATGTGAATGTACCCAAGTTCTTAAAAGATGATTTGACGCTGTTCAACGGTAATCTGCTATAATTTCTTTCTCTCTCGCAAGTTCTCGAAAATCTCGGACGCTGTAATATCACGATTTTTTCTATGCTCGACTTTCACGATACCACGTATCTCCTTCGTTTAATTAGGTATCGTGTCTGATTTATTTCCACGTTTGGAGGAGAAACACGTAGACCACGGAGTACTGGAAACACAAATTCGTGCAGCGATTGCGAGGATGGGTCTAGAAGAAGTTAACGGTATGCTAAATATGTACATGTTTCGTTTCCTTAGTTTCGGATCGTTACAGTTTATTCTAGCGTTCAAAATTATTGAAAATTTTATTTTTCGTTTCACTAAACTCTATTAATCGTTATTACGTTTCGTCGATCTCGAAACTTTATGTAATACCAATACCCTCTGTATCGACTCGCGGACCAACCGTTTAACTATAGTTTCTTATTCAAATTCTATACATTCTTTGTAATATTCTTATTCGAGATGTTCTTGGTGAAAATTTGACAATCGAGAACTACGGAACAGTGTACCGTAGAGCTTCATTTTTACTAAATAATTCAGTCATCCAAATAACTTGAAGTTAATGGAAATCGAAATTCAAAGTTGGACCACACGTTTTCCCATAATAGTCGAATCTTTTGCTAGAAGATCCGGCTTAGATAGAATTCCGTGTTCGAACGTGATATAAGGCGATAATCGAAATGGTCGACGTCTTTGATTGCAGAGTTCGTGAAGAAAGTTATCCAATTGTACGAGACGACTGTGGTGCGGCACGGATTAATGCTGGTTGGTCCAACCGGGTCGGGCAAGACAAGGGTAAGTGTTTATCTAAACTCGCAACAACTTTTCCACTCTCTTTCGTAACTACGTTACAGAGATGTTGGTATTCTTGTATAGATACGAACTCCGTAATCGAATATTCCTATTTACAAGGATACATTTCATTCGATTCGACTGCTCCTTTTACAGTCTGTCACACAAGAGCGTGTCTGCGATATTTCTGTAAATATTTATATATTTGTAAAAAAATTTATATGAATTGAATCTACATCTAAAACACTAATACGCTATTACAGTAGGGTGTCCAATCTCCTCCATTAGCGATTATAGCTTGACATCGTTTCGGCATACTCTCGACTAATTTTTGAGCGTAGGATTCTGGTAACGACCTCCATATCTTTCGAATGTGATGTACAAGTGTTCTTATTTTTGTGATACGTCTTCCTCTCAGCTTGCCTAATAGGACACCATGCCCAAAACGAAGATTCATCAGTGAATATTATATTACTCCAATCACGATCTCTGTTTTCATTCGCCCATGCCAGACGATTTTCGACGTTTCGCGTACGCGGCACTCATATTAAAAAGCTCTGTTCCTTTCACTGTTTCAAATGAAACTGAAAGGTATTCAGCAACGCGTATTAGAGAAGTTTTCGTTTGTTTACATTCTTTTTATCTCATTCTGATTAGGTGTCAGGTTTCGCAGATATCGCAGACACGCTCTTGTGTGACAGACTGTACATCCACATCGATTAAATTCGATTAAATAAATACGATATATCGACACAAAGTATGCCGTTTATGATATTAATCCGTTAAACGTTTGAAAGTCGTCTCGGTAAATCCAAGTTGCCCTCGGTATCTTCGGTATTTTTGTGTCAACGTCGACATATACGTACTAAAGGAGGGGGGGGGTGGTTATATTTGAAAAATAATCAAAGAAATGATCATAACACGCAACCGCAACAACGTGTTCTATTGGAACATATTGTTAAAGATTAAAAGAATTTGTCTCTGTATTTGCTCGTTTTTTCTATCCTTTATATCGTAGAAAGATATCGTTACGAACTTACGAAGGAAAAAGTTGTGTCCTTTGAATTCCGTTTATTACATTTTTCAAATATCTCCGTACTCGGATATTTTTCCAAACTTGTAATTTTTAGACAAACTCGCACGTTTCGTTCGCGTCTTCTTCATCGGACGTTCATTCCTCACCAACGGTACAGCGATGTCGGCCGGTGATCGGGAAACTTTCGCACCAAGTGACTTGGCACTGAACAAATTACGATAGATTCGATCGTGCACAGGTGATGCACAGTTGCGTTAATAAAGTGCTGCTGTCGAAGCAGTAGGCGAAAGGTAAATCGATAGTTTGGTTGTTCGGAAAGTTAATGAACGTAACCGTTGTTCATTGAAACGATGAAAATGTATTTATCGAGAAGATTACAACGACCGGTGATTAAGCTGATTACGGCAGCTGGTGATTTCACGTTTGCATCATGGTTCGTCAAATATCGGGTATGATGAAGGAGTAAATATTATAAAAAATTAAATTCAAATTGTTGTATGTATAAGGTTGTTCGACCGTTTGCGGAGAGACGCGATCGCGAGGAAGCGCACCAACGGTTACGATTAGATGATCGACGCCACGAAATGATCGATCCTCTATTTCGTTTGGGATAATAGAGGTGGTTGAACTGATTATAACGTTGGAGTAACAGGTTACAATGTACACTTTATTCCAACAACCTGTAGACATAGACAATTACGCTCGGTATGTATAGTGTGTATATAAGTTAAATAGATGACTGAAATAAGGGTGGAAAGCCAGTCAAGAGATGTTGACCGATCCGAAGATGATAAATCAGTAAAGTTCGGTGACCGTGCTGTCACAGAGGAAAACTATTGCTGGGTATTGGTCGCCCCACCACCGATCGCTTGCGGGTGGAAATCACCGTTGAACGTAGGAAAAACCCGACCTTGACCGAATTTTTTCATTCTTGGATACGTTTTATAACAATTAAGGATTATCGACGCCCGATCGATTATATTTGCACAGCTAGTGGCCGCCTCGACCGAGGGATGGATTCTGAGTTACGTAAAGAGTCACCGGACGTAACAAGGTGTATCCGCGGTTTCTCGGATAGTATCACACGCATTGCTGTATTAAGATATAAGGTTCGAGAGCGTTGTTGTAAAAGGTTCGCTTTTTCCTCTTGAAAAATCATTCAGAAAATCAGAGTAAAGCGACTCTATCGGGAACGCGTATTTCTTTCGGTTCGTCGTAAATATAATAAGGATAGGTTGAAATGAACAAAACAGTTAGTTAAATTAGCGTCCGAAGTAAAGAACGATGTAATTTGAATTTTTGTCTTTATAGTATGTAGCTATTTTTTGATATCATGACACGTATATTGGGACACGTTTCAGTTTTCGCTAAGTCGTATCTAGCGATATTACATCGGGCCATCGATTACGCGAGACTCGCCCTCTCGAACAGGCTACGTATAATACAACTTTGATCCCACCGCGGATTTCTCTCAAAGTCCAAAGATTAGTTGGGATTTTCTCGCGCGATCCACTCGACTGCACTGTCACGTATTCGACGAACTTTCGCTACCGGTTTGCCAACGTGGGCGGGGAAAGTCGGTAGCCGCTGATCTGTCCCGTTTCGTTATTCCTTCGTCGTAAGAATCTTTAGACACGTCGATCTTTCGGATGGGTAGACTTACTTACAAGGCGTAAGGCGTCGTTCTTAGTAAGTCTTTCTTAGTAAGGCGTTCTTAGTAAGGCGTAAGGCGCAGGGGAAAGAGAAATTTGGATAAATATGGTGCGCGATGCGAAAGGAAAGATAGATGGGAAAATTTGATAAGAATCTTTTTAGTAGAATCATCGAGGATGATTGAAAACCAGGATGTGTGTATGAGGTTTAAACGTCGTTGAACTTACTTGTAATATCATTATCGCGTTAAACTTGTAACAACTTTCCTTCCTTATCTTTATGCTCTGTTGAAATATTATTTTATATGGAACGATATTTCCCCATTACATCGCGTAAATATCAATTGAAAGTAACTGTTATTATAATTGTATCGATTAATTTCAATTAAGTATTCGATTTATCTCGAAATAGAAGAATCGTAATTAATCACGTTGAAGAAAATTTTGTAGGAATTTTCACTACCAAAAAACGGTTTGTTCGAACAACTCGGGACACAAGCTGTGTTCCAAGTTTGAAAATTCGCTAATCTCGACAAATTTCATCCTCGAATCTCTTGCCGATTCTATAGAATTCTGTGGCCGAAGTTGCTGAATAGTTACCTTATTGGCCGATTTCCATGTCCTTGAAATATGTTGTCAGCACGATCCCAACGACTTTTTCTCATTTCCAATCCAATGATTAAAATCGTTCTTATTCTCGTATCATCGTTTTACGCTATTAGACTACCACCACCACCACCACCACCTCCACCGCCGTATTTAACATATTGAAACGAATGTTGTTGAAACTCAGGAAGAGGAGGCGATACGTGAACAGCTTCACGTGGAATGTACTATACGTACGTATGTTGTATGTATGTCAGGGGAGAGTTGTGCAGAACGAAATCGGCTAGCAGGTAACTATCCAGCAACTTGGCCATTTTCTGTAAAGAACAAAAATACTATATGAAATTGCATTTGTTACGTACGACGATCTCATGGGACGAGGTAATTAAAGTAGATCAGTTTCAATTTTTTCAATGTCTTAGGTATATTTAAAAATATTTACCTTATATCTAAATTATACGGTTAATCGTTAGTCGAGATATTTACAGTAGCGATTCCTTTTACGCTAATTATCGGTAAATATGCTGCTCTTTGGAAATCCAGCCTTCGAGCAACGCGAAAACGATTTCTACAACTCGATATAAAAAATAAAACAATTACCTACGTATTTCGCTATTTATACTTATATAATTCACATAATTCACTAAAAAAACGGTATTTGAAAGATAATACAAATATATCGGTTTTATGTTTTCTTTATCGTAGGCAATTCTGTATAAGCGAATTTGTCTCTGTTTTGTATCTTTGAGACATCCTATACGCACGAAATATCTATGGATATGGAATAAAAGTTGAACAATTCAATTTACGTCGATTCGATCGCACTTGCGTTAACTTTCTTTACGTTTACAATACGCAAGTATCGAAGGAATCTGATAATAAAATACGATGTAAAGCGGAAACGCGGATTTCCCAGTTTTCTCAACGACTTTACGCGATACAGCGCGTGCAAGAATTCCCTCGAGATAGACATCGACGTTGTTCGTAATAATAATGTTTGCAAAGCTTTTTCTTTCCAATTACCTACCGAACGATCGATTATATCAGAGTAATCTTTTTGTTTAGTAACTCGACTCGGCGCGTTCACGTATCGATTACGCCTAGTTTTACTCTATCGGTAATTAGGTAATTAGGTAATTGGATAATTAGGTAATTAGGTAATTAGGTAGCCATTGAATTTTAAACGCTCGACAGTTTTCAAGTTTCCTTGGTATTTTACGAGGTTGTTGAGCGGTGCAAGACAAATAATTTATAATTTAAACGAAGACACGTTTAGAAGACGTTGAAACATTTATCGCTTACTTGTGTTGGTAATTCGGTCGAACGTTCCAAGTGGGAAATTTGATCGAACGTCGGAGCACTGACAAAGCGTAACGATACACGTGTTGTTTCGTATAATTTGTCTAATTTCTATAATCAATACGTAGTTTCCACGATACAAGTAGATGCCACATAGAAATAACGAATTTTACACCGAGTCTGCGAATTTTTCCATGCAACGTTCCGAGGATGGATGCTATGCTAGATACGTGTGTATTAAACCGAGGTGACGAGGTCGTTGAAAGTTACAAGTTTATCCTTTTGCTTGTAATATAATATCCTTTTATCCTGTTTCGAATAGGATAGGATAGGATATGTATGTGAGATACGTACTCGCCTGGATAGGCTATTACAACTAATAGAATCGTCTTTAATTTATTTAAACCACCGGTAATCGCATATAATCGCGTATAATCTCTTTCATCGAGGGTCGGCCATTTACTCGAAGTTTCAAAAGATTTTGCAAAGATGAAAACGCGTGTCTGTCAGTCCATAGTCGATTAACCAGTAATCGCCGTAAACGATTTTTTTATTTTCATTTCTCGCTTACACAATCGAACAACGTAGCCGCGAACGTTACTCAGTCTTTTTACGCTTAGTACCTCCGACAGCAGAACAAAGCGGTTCAACATGGATATTCGATCGAGTCGAGATAGTTGGTTCGTTATACGCGTTGTATTGCTCGTCGAAGCAAACCGATGGTGAATGGTCGAATCGAACGGCGCTACGAAGACGACGACGACGACGACGACGACGACGAAGATTCGCGTTTGCGAATGAAACAACGAGAGTGAGAAACGGGCGAACATAATGGTCGTGCACGTCACGCGACGCAATTGGGATCGCCGTGGTTGAATACTTGGATTTGCTCGAAAACGTTTCTGTCGCTCCTATGTGTATCGTCGTAGGTTGCAATGGTACCTGGTCATGGTTTTCAGTATCTTGCGCAGCAACTGTTGCAGACAACGCCTAAACGTGATGCCGCACATTGCGTACAATAAGAAATTGATGCTGAAGTTGGTGTAATAGAGGAGCATGAAGAACTGTTGCAAACACCAGAGCAGATCGGGCGTGTTCTTGCGAGCCAGCGTGAAGAAGAATACGCACAATCGGATCACGTAGCTGGAAAACGAGAGTTTGCTCACTGGTAAATCGAAGTTGGCAGCTTGTCGGAAGAATCGCAAGTATAGGAATGTGCGAACGTGCAACGCAATGAATTTTTATTTATTGTACAGAAAACGTTCATCGTGAGCTGTCGGTGGTTCCGTAGAACACGTCGTCGCTCTCACCGAGATATTAAAGATATTAAATCAACGTGTCGAATGTATTGATAAATGGCCGTTTACCTCGGCAAATTGAGAAGAATGAAAACGGTGCTGATGAGAAGCAGCATTTTCGTGATGCTCTGTTGATTCCTCGTTGACACGAGATTCCTCGAGGACGATCTAATATCTGCAACAGAAAAAGAAAAAGTATTGCAAGTACGGCGCGAGCGGCCGGAAATTTCCGCAGCGACGTTCGAATAACTCGACTTTTCGCTTGGCCTTCTGTTTGCGCGAATCGCGCAACTTTCCTGTACGTAGTGAATAAGATGGAACTTTTCCTTTTTTTGGAAATGTGACGCGGTGCGCGGCTGTTATTTCGTCGTGTTTTGGATTTTATCCTAAGGTAGGATCGTCGTACAATTTTTTCGTACGTTCGAAACGTCGAATAGACGCTATCCGTAACTTTCGAACAAGTAACCTACCCTCGGCGTTAACGGAATCCATGTACGAAGACTACGCTATTGAAACGCTAAAAAATGCGATAAAATCGGACGATTTCCTCGAAGTAAACGAATCACGAGAAGAATAGAGGCATATGGCTTGAAAGCGGCCGGCAGTAGTCCAGTCGGTAATTTGGCCGACCAATTTAACGATCCAATCTTTCGTCGCTCTAACGAAACGTTACGGTGCCACGATTCGTTTTCGCCTGGTCTAGCCTGTTCCTTTCCGCGATAACAACACCAAAGCGATGAAAACGTCAAACGAATTACCGATATACTCGACTAAATTTTGCTTACTAGAGTTGAAGTATTACGGCTAGGAGAAATTCCGTACATGGAAAGGCGCCCGACCTGCATCGTGCTCGCATCTCTATCTCGCATTCTTACAGAATATTTCCCCTCTCGTAAATACGGTTTAATGAAACTCGCTTCGTTCGGCGAATGCCATTTGTACGAATTTCCATCTCGGCAGTCTGCCCCTGCTTGGTTCGTACGATCCATCTTAAAAATTCTTTCCTCGGATTTCTATAAAACTGAATTATTAACGCGCTCGATGAAACCACCGGTTGCGTTTGAAGCGGACGTAGGAGAATCAGGACTAACGATGTTCAATAGGAAATCGAACCAAATCGGACCATTAACATCGACGTCGACGTCCAATTACGTACAACGTGAGACAAGTTTCGTTTCGCGTACTTGGTTCTAAAGTTCGCACACAATAGGCGAGTTATTCGACCGTGTGGTTTGGCCTGTTTTAGATGCTTCGCTTTCTACGTATCTGTACATAGGTAGACACAAAGAAGGATACACGTATGTGTACTTACGTATACAGCGAGTTGCTATTTCGGGTAACTGACAAGCGTTTCGTGGGGTTGATGGCGGCGCGGACGTGGTTTGATGCCGAGAGTGATGAGAATGGTTGTTCTTGGACGAATGAAACGATTGCTGCGAAGGTGGCCGTCGGCCTCCGACCACTGGTCCCAGATTAATGCCGCCAGCCCCGTTGTTGCTGCTGCCGGCACTCTGAAAACCGACGAACAACTTTACCAACAATAGCAATTACAACTAACGCAACGTTTGTAGGTTTGAAAACGCGAAAAGTAAAGTTAGAGCTGCGCCGGCGTGTACACGCGAATTAGAAGCGACAACATGGTGGAGAAAGCCGATTCGATTAAGCGACGCGACACCTCTACGACGAGAGATAACCTGCTGGCAATAAAGGTCCACGGGAAGCCAATAATTTTTCAGCCACGGTACCAGTTTCTTGAAACGTTATCCTACTTATTATCGGGATGGTTAGATGGGCTACCGTATCGTTTCCCATGCTGGTCACGAACGCGTTACTTAACCACGATCTTCTAATAAGCGATACGTGTGTCTCATCTATCATAATCACCTTAAATACTGTTGTCTCTGGTGGACGATACGATGAGAAAAACTTATCCTTGTTTCGGATTAAACGGTAGATATTGCGACTAACGAGGTATTTGCGTCAAAGGTACAGTCGATGTGAAGTTGTGGGCAGACTCTTGATCAAAACGCGAATTTATTTATCTCGGAGCTATATCCGAGGCAAAATCGTGACAAAACGATTTCGGTTAAATTTCGGTTATTCCATTTTATGGTATATTTTATGCTGATATTTTAGGGTGTATGCATGATTCGGAGTTAAATACATTTTCTATTTCGAGTTCGCTTCGAGCGAGAATACGGGAGCAACTTTGCACGAATAAAGAAGAAAAAGTAGGAAATAAAGCAAGCAGAATTATTTTTGCAATTGTTAGGTACATAGATTCGGACATTGGCTGCTAATACGCTATGGATAAAAGTGGCATCGTATCGGTTGGAACAACAAACGCATCGTTTCCGAGCGCGAGTAAGAATTTGCAACTTCAACGGGCATATCGATATCGCGGGAACGAGGCGAGCGATAGGAGGAGAATGTAGGTTAACGCGGCTTGTCCAAGTTATTTACACCCGATCACGATGAATCGCACGAATGGACTTGATCGCCTCGTCGACTAAGAGACGAAGGAGAATGCAAAGGAGAAGGAGTCTTTGGCTGGAGATTGTGTTTCCCGGCAGATGTGCATTTTCCTGCTATCGTAAAAAGGAAAAGAGTTGCTACGAGACGCGAAGAAATAATTCGCATCCAAACGCATCCATCTTTATTATCCATCTATATCCATTATTCCAGTTATCCATTTTCACCGAAAACGATCCAATATAAAAGCCACGGTCTCGTATCTTTGTACAACATTTTAGATAAGGAGAACAAACGGTTATTTTATGAGGTTGTTTCTGTTTGTTCGTTCGTTTGTTGTTTTCAAGAGTAAAGAAAGCGCTCGTTACTCGTTAATTTTTCATCGTCGATTATTCGATGTAAATTGCAGCTGTAGAATCGGCAAACGTTTTGTCCGAGAAAACGAATCAAGTTACGACACAACTCATCGCTTACGCGTCTAGCGTATGAATCTGTAAGCAGAGTTTGCGTATCGATCGGAGGAACGAGCATCGCGTTCGATCTTTGCGAATCGTTCGGAAAATGGCGTCGTTTGATTAAACGGTATCCTATCTGTAACTGTCTGAAACGAATATCTGCAAAAGTATGAAACAGGGACTCTTGGTTCGAACGAAGAATTTCAATTAGGGTAGAAAATAAAGATGTAAACGTGAGGTAGAAAGGGTCGGAGAGAGTTTCTCGCGACAGAGCCCCGCTTCTTATAACAGCTTTTCTTCCCCTATACGCTTTATCGCTATCGTAACGAGAAGAATCCCAAAACTCAAAATGAAAGAACCGTCTCTTTATTTGCATCGTTTTCCTTTCGCAAATTCATTCCTCGTTACGTCGTATTTATCAATCGTCGAACGGTTTTGTTGCGATTTTTCGCTCAGCCATTTAGTATAATCGATTCTTTGGGAAGAAAAAATGGAAAGAGTTGGTTTCTTCAGAACAGATTCGTAAGATTGAACGATAGAATGAATAATTCAGTGCCGCGAAACGTACGAGTCTCGCAACCGTGGAACAAGCAAAAATCGTCCAACGTGATCAAACACCCTTCTCCTCTTCTTTTTTCTTTTTTTTTTTTTTTTTTTTTCTTATCGGGTCACGGTCTATCGAAAGAGGCGCCTCGTTAAAAAAAAGCGATATCGTTGGTAGAGTCGACGGAAAAGCGCACGCAAAGTGTGAAATCAGCCAGCTTTATGCAGATTTCATGGTAATATCGATAGCGAGAGTGTGTGGGTATCGAGTATACGTGATTTGATCATCGTCCCACTTGTACTAGAGCGGCGCGTGGCGTTGATAAAGTGAGCCGATATATCGGGTGACCCTGGAAACGCAGAATATTTGAATAATTTATGATAAGAGAATAAGGAGTTGCAGGCGTGACACTGTGTTGGACGGAATATAGCAGGGGGCCGTAAACTATAATTCCCCTAGTGGCACCGCTAATGAATACCGTAGATTTCAGGGCTATACCGCCGGTACTTTGTACGCTTTTCCCCATACCGAGCGTATTTCGTTAGAAGCGTATTGAAATTTATTACCTGGCCGATAACGAATACCTATCCTATATATATATATATATATATATATATATATATATATATATATATCGAAGGAAACGATGAGAAGAATTGGCAGAAACGATACTTGTTCTTTTACGAATCGATTCGAACATCGCGGTTAAATTCTTTCTCTCAAATTGTCATTGCGAAAGAGGCGGAAAGATTTGGTTGGTAAACCTATAAGCGAACAATTTTCGGTCGACAAACGGAAGCTCGAAGAGGAAAACAGATCGAGTAGAAAACTGTATTCTTCGAGTTTTCCTAATACCACCGATACAACACACGCGAATACAATCTGCTGTTTCTCGCGCCTGGTAACGAACCACGCTCTAGAAAAGCGCTCTTCTTCTTTTCAGATTGTTTAAATTAGCTTTGTGGAAAACGAAATTGCACGGAATAAAATATCCATGATGAGGATGCACATGGTCGTCGCGACCTGACGCGATATGGCGCGACGTTACGCTTCTGTTGTCCAATTAACTCCATTAGTCGTCTCGTTACGATAACATTATATTCGCAAGCTAAACCGTCGCGTAATACGTCTCGAGGACCGATGCTCCTGCCAGTTTCTCGATTTCCATTTAACAAAGTGTCAACTGTAATCGTTGTTTGTCAGCAGGTTCGAACGTTTCCTGACAGCCGTTGCTTTCATTCTTCCAAGTTTCTATCGTTCGATAGATTTTGGTCGGTCAGTCGATTCGTTAAGCAGTCCACGTTTCCGACGTACCGTCACGCTGTAATTTCATTTCCAATCGTGCAGCTGTTAAACGCGAGAGTCCGATGTAACTTAGATATGGTTAAATACGGTTAAATACGATTTAATCGCCGACTAAATTGTCACGAAACGTACACGTACGCATACACATATACATACACATACGTAGTACGTATACGCGCTCATAAGACGGTACTGTAATTGTAAGTACTCGTGCAACGTACGAGCGGTCGTCGTCTTGATCTTGATACATCGTGCGTTACGCGTCCTAAAACATTCGCTTTATTCCTTTCATTTTGTTTATTCTGTTAACCGATATAGCAAAACGCTCGATACGATTCTTTAATTCTACGTTACGTTCACGTAGTACAAAATATATCACGTGCTTTAACGTAACGGTAAAGTCAATAGTCAGATAATTGATGTAATTAAAGCGAAATTACCGATTCTGTGAATTTCAAATTTAACGCGTTTCATTTGTCACGAATATTTCCCGCACACGCACACGCCCGTAATACTTTGTATCGCGTTGTTTAATAGTTTTTCAAGCCTTTGAATATCGACGAAAGAAGTCGCATACCGTAACTGTGCCACGATATCTCCAGTCGAAAGAAAGAAAATTTGATATTCGAGGTAACGTTTCGTTAAGGGAAGCCTGCGTTTCAGAGAACGAAGCAAATTAAAAGAAACCGCATTTAAGAAGGCGATTAATTAGCAGTTTTTGAAAAAGCAATTTCGTTTCGTCGTCGACGGTTTTTCCATTTTTATGTAATAATACGGGTCACGCGGCTACGCCCCGTTTATTTATCGAGAAGCATTCGATAATTTTCTGCCAATGACAGATTTATTGCGACATTGGCAGAGATAGGATGGAAAGAGGCTATCGCGTTTGAACGAATATCAGTGCGCGTTGCAGCGAAGAATAAAATCGTTTAACGATTCATCCGAGACCGTTCCCGCCCCCTTGCATCCACCTACCATTGATTTATTCTACTGTCAAAGACAAATGAAGTATTATAAGAGACAAATTAACGAATGAAAGTGTACCGTCGTGCCGAACAATCACCGTCTACGCTCGAATATCGAAACAGAATATCCATAGAGATGGGAGCGATTCGTGTGGTTAAATTCGCCCGAAGCCAATGATCGATTCGCATCTTCGAATGATCGTCACAGCGTGGTTCGTTCTACGGAAGGACGTTTCGATCCGATTACGGAGCGAAACGACGCGGATTGACGTATCATAGCCGAGCGATAGAAAACTCTGCAAAGATGAATGGCGACGGTTACGTAAGCCGAAGATATTTATACGTTGATCGAAAATAGCTGATTCGCGGTTACCGACCACCGGAAGGCGAGAGCAGAGGGGAAAAAAGTCAACGAGAGCTCGAGAAGCGATTATTCCATTCTGCTACGTATCGATGATCGATCGTCATTACGTTTCGTCCGGTGCCGATGATTCCGCGTCGGAAACGGGAATAAAATTTCGTCTTTCGCGGCTCTTTAATTTACTTGCAGCGATATCGTACATATATTTAAACCACCTAGAAACAGTTATTACGATTGATTTAACTCGTAATTTAACTCCAGCTGTGTAAGCGCGTGTACTTTGAAATACTGCTTGTAGCGGTGTATAATAAGCAAAAGCGAAGATTCGATTAATCTATTATGTTTCGAACGCTTATGTCCGAGCGGACAGGGAGAAAAAAACGCTCTAGTATTTTATGCCTCGGTACGATCGTTTTCCTTCGTTCCTTTCATTACGACCTAATTAGTCGGAAAACCCGCCGCTCTTGAAAGAACGCTACGCCTCTCATTTTTCCATCCTATTACCTTTTGAAAAGTTCTTCTTTCGACAGTTTGATTTTCCATTCATCTTGTCTCCTAAATCCTCGATCTTTATTTTCAATACACACACACACACGCGCGCGCGCGAGATACGTACACGTGTATGTATACGCACAGTTTTTGTGTACGTTGGCTATATCGAAAAATATAGTTGGCGTGGAAAGTCTGTAGCGTTTCTGGCTTGATTGATATCAAGTTGCGCCGTGTTTAGTTAACCATATCGAAGAGAATTATTTTTTATATAAATTTCCGAGAAAATACGATGCTTCGGCAAAACGAAATGTTGGAAATTTCAACGAGATAACGTTCCACCTTGTGCATCGACGACAAGGACGAGCAAACGGAATACGTATAGCAAAGTTCAGGTGGAATATGCAACTACCGTACGCTGGATAAATCGTTTAAATTGACGTTTTGTCTTATATACGCGTAAAAGATAAAAAGATTTGATTTATACCGGATCTTTACTTACGCCAAAGTAGATACCGCTGTGCCAGTGTTTCTGGACTCGTCGGTAAAGAGACGCGAATCAACGCGGAATTGTCATAAAATGCTCGCCTAGCCAGCCCAGTTACCACCATTTCATCGCAAATATTTGCCCTCCGTTGCGTTCCTGAATCTAATCGCAAGCTACGCGCTGCTTTGTCAGCCACCTTTGCTGCTGTGCGCGTTACTAGGTCCAGAACGGCTGTCCACCTTCCCGTTCCATTCTAATGACAGAGTGTCGTTGGACGTTGAATCAAGTTCACGCTACTCTCTCAGCTTTATCGCACTCTGTTGCCCGATTACGTGCGCGCAACATTCTTTGTTATTATTCGTTCCGCGCTTCGCGACGGCATGCAGGCAGAGTTGCAACCGAACCATGTTATATGTTTATAACGGCTAAGGATAGATAAAATTTCGTTTATACACGATACGCGACACGAATATATATTTTATAAGTACATTTATAGTTACATTTTAAGACTACAGCCAATTACACGCAATATCTCGCGTATCGAAATCGTAAATCGCTCGACGTTAAATAATCGTATCGCGTAGAATTTCGCGAAACCACCGGTAACGAATCCGCCTGTTACGACGTTAATCCGTGGATTGGCTAGATGTGCCTGCGAACGGATGAAAATGAAGGAAAAACGGACAAAGATGGATCGAATTCAAGATACGTGGCATCAGAAACGTACGTTAACCTACTCGCCAGCTAATTAATGCTTGCCAACGCTTTTAAACTCTTACGGGCTTGTTCGTACATGTTCTACTCGATCGATCCGATTTAGTATTTTATCCTCTGCCTATAGACGTAGCTATAAATTGGAAGATTCGAATCGAACGAACGTTAGAAACGCTGCTCTATCGCAAACGTTTTTACAAGCCACCGTCGGATCGGATCGGTCGAACGTATCGACTATTTTCGGAATTTGTGATACGTTCGTTCGCGCGTGTGTACACGTGTTCACTCACGCGTGTAAAATCTACTGAATTACTTTCAACACGGCAGACTATCTCAAAGTTTACATAACGTTGAAGTAGCGTCCTTTGGAGACGCGGAAATTCGGAATAACGTCGTTTTGCGTGTAGCGACGCGACGATTCGTCGAAAGTTCATAGACCCGAAGTAATCTAATTTTTCTAGCTATATGCTATTGCGAAACTTGGCGTTTGCGTTAGTTTGCTCGTTTCAAAGTTATAACGAGTTTCTCTATTTTTAGTCGTTGTTAGCCGTATTGTCAGATCGAACTGATATAATTTAACACAATTCGATTATGTTTTCTGTGAAAAGATAAATTGACACGCGTAAATGGCTCGAACGAAGAACGCGTCAAATACGTATTTCTAAACGAAAGAAACGGCAAAGGAAATGCGGACGAGGATAAGAGTTAATCTCGTTCTCCTTTCTAATTTCAGCCTATCGTATAGATGTCTGCTAATTGCAGGCGAAAGGTAGGAGAAGTAAAAGCTTCGAGAGGATCGAGCAAAATTAAGAGAAAGATATATGTGTATTCGTTAGGTTCTGAGCGATTGAAAACACGTTTGTGTTTAAGAAGGACAAAAAATCGAGTTGAGACAGCCGGTCCAAGTTGGCGCCTATGGTGATTACCGCGTAATATATTACTCCCTCTGTATACGCACGATCCTCTGGTCCGATTGGGATTTTATATGTCTAAATAAATGTCTTCGGTCGGAACACTTAATCCACAGGAAACGTTTAGGTTAGCGAACCACATTATTCGAACATCATCGAGCCGGATTAGAAAAAATAACTCGAACGTTTGAGTTTGAGTTTTGAAAAACAAGTGGAGACCGAGGGAAACGTTCCTAAGCGTGCATTTCGCCGCCGATGTTTGTCTTGCACGCAAGAAAAACAAAAATATAGTCCAGTTACGAGACTGAAGCCAAACGTGAAGACGGCGTGCATTGAAAATAGCAACGTCCATTAACCGTCGAATCTTTGAACGAGATGAGAGGGCGTCGCCTTTTTTTCCGTTCGATTCGTCGCTAGCCGCTGCAAATACACGTTCGCGTGTCAAACGTTTCTCTCGAAAAGGAAAGTTAACCAAGTTCTGGCACTTTCACGAGCGAAAAGCTGACACGATTCCAATATACGTACGTATCATTTTAATATTTTCGTACGTAAATTTAATATTTTCCGTACTCGCGTGCGGATTCTTTGTTAAACCGAACAGCTTTTGTAAAAAGAACCACGTGGAGAATGGTAAGGATCCAACGATCCGTGCCAACGCACAGACTCGAAAGTCTTGAAAGTTGTAAAGTTCAGGACGTTTGGGATACCGTTTCGAGTATATTTTGATCGTTACAGTTTGCAGGCTGGTCGGAAAATATCGTTGTTTCTCGCGATAGAATCGGTTCTCTTTGACTTTCCTATTACGAATAATATAAAACAGGCTTGGATCGAATTGAAATTGAAACAACGAACGAGGTAACGAGCGTGCGTTGAAATGGTCGATATTAAGAATAATTTTATACGATTGATGCGCGTTCCAATGGCGAACAAGCCAAGTTCGTAGGATGAAAGTGACGTACGATGTACGTTCTTACGATCAGGTAAATGATCGTAACTGGATGGAAAAGGATGAAACCGATGGATAAATGTTGCGAGTTGTAACGCGATCGACAACCCGCCTGTTGAAACCCAAACTTTGATACTTAAATACTTAAATACTCGACTTCGAAAGCGAATTATTTTTCTGAAAGAAGAGAAAGAAGCGTGGAATAAATTGTACCCGATGTACGCAACGCCGGTCGCGTAGCTACGTTCGTACGCGTGACCGATAATTATCGATGTTTAACATTTAGCATCGATTTCGTATTAACGTTCAAGTTTGTCCGGATCAAACGACGTTACGGTTAGTAAAGTCGGTCGGTTTGCTTTGCGCGACCGACGCGTACCTACGACGTACAATGAAAACCTAATTTACCATAGATATAGTTGGCGATCGAAGATTTTCTTATAACGTTATCGCGTGATCGCGATATAGCAACGTTGAACCGAATCCAGGCAGCCTAATCTCGATAACCGTTCTCGTCGGACGATCGGTTTCGATTTTCGGATCAAACGATTTTCACTCACCGGAATCTGATTCAAATTGATGTCCGACTGTTCTCTGCTCGGGCAGTCCGTGGACGTGGTCGAAGACTGCTTGAATCGCCTGCTGAACCTCAACAAGTTCCTCATGATCATAGTGTTCATGACGATGATAAGTACGAGCGGCACTATCAGACTGACGAAGCTGTCGATTATGCTGATTATTTTCATCGTCTCCAAGTATTCGACCTTCAGATCGCAATAATCTTCACCGTCCCTGTTGATCACTCCGGCCGTGACAAAGGAGTAGGAATGACTGGCCAAAGCCAAAATCACCAACACCAGCACGATGGTCTTTGCCCTGGCTATAGTGCATATATAAGGTCTGTGTAGAGGGTACTGAACAGCTATGAATCTCTCCACCGTGAACGCAACGATTAACCAGACGCTCAAAGAGCTGCAGACGGCGCTCACATAGACCAACGTTTCGCACCAACCCTCTTTATTGAACACCTTCCATCCTAACGTGTTGTTCAACCAAACTAAAAGCAAAGTGACTAAGAAGCCAAAGTCAGCGGTGGCCAGGGCGGCCAGGTAATAGCTGGAGCTTCGTATTCTTAGGTGTGTATTTAGAAAGACGACGCAGGACAACAGATTGCCTACCAAGCCTAGCAAAATGATGGAGGGAATGTAGTACTGATGAAAGAAATCCAGTAGAAAGTATAAAGCGTGACAAGCTTCTATCGGTTTCTCCTCGAAATCTAAGTTTGGATCGAAGCTTCTGTTTCTGTAACCGTAATGCGTCAAATTGGCCCACGTGGTTGGTGTGGCGGACCGTCGAGAACGTGCAGATACGTCTACGCTCGAGGAGTCCTGAACGCCGCATCTCGTACGTAGATTGTACGTGGACGCGACGGACAACATGTTTCCTTCTCTTTACTATATCTCTTTCCTCTCTTATTTTCCATAAAACGCACCGATTTGCCTCGAAAGATTCTCTACGAAAGAATCGAAGCGGCATCGATTTCCATTTTCCACTTTTACTCGCGATCTTTGCTCGAGTTTTCGCAACACCGATTTTCCAAATAGCTGTCTCCGAAGCGGCGAAATTCCTCGAATCGTCCGTTAATTCGTCCCCCTGCTGTCGATCGCAAGATCGGACGATCCTTTCTCTTCGCTATCGGTTCGTCGTTTAAAAATTTCGCTCGACGACCGTCTCGAAATTTTTTTCGGTCGAACGAAATTCGAACAACGATCGCGTCTAAACGATTGTCCTGATTATTTCTAACCAATGAATTATCCAGCTTGCCGAGAGATTCAACGTAAGTTCGCCATACTATCCGGAGCGCTATGTCCGCGTGAGGTTACTTTGATTACTTTTTTAGTCACCATTGTTGCGCGTTTTTGTGCGAGTACTGTGTCACGATCTTGTTGCGACGATAAGGTAAATCTAACGAGAAAAATTTTTAGTTTATGGAGACGATTCGCGTGATAACGGAAGCTGGGGCAGGAAGAACGGTCATCCCCTTGAATCGTTCCAGGTGTCGGAGTTTCGGTTACTCGCAGGTGTACTTTGATCGTGCAATTTCGAATATAAGGAATATAAGGCGTTTCTTAAACTTGTTGCTTCAAATTGCTCTCAGATATCGATCGATAGTTTGTAGTAACGTTTAATATTTCCTGAAATTCCTCGAATTCTTCGTCCATTCTCTCGACGGGCGTTCGTTTGTTTGCTCGTGAAAGTAGGAAATATTATAAATATATGTCCACTCGTGTGGAGGTAAATTCAGTTCAGAACGTTTTCAACTCGCGAACGAGTGACAAGTGTTTCCAACTAGCTGTTGAAAAAAAATATTCCTCTCGTTTTTCGTTTGTAGATTTAAATCCCACACAATGTCAATAAACACGGAATGTTTCTAACTGGTGGCGTACGTGTGGCACGGATCGATTTACTTTGGTATTCTTAGATCTCTGAAATCTTTCGATTATTCCACCAAACTGGCGTATCTGCGATTGTATCGCTGGATACCGCGACTTGTCTCTCGATCGTTACAACTAACACGGACAACGTTTTGGCGAGTAATTAGTCGACCAACGGCCTTCGATATCCATCGCGTTCGCAAATTCGGAATTCGCCGATGGGAAATAACCGCCTCGGAATTTGACCAAGGGATCTTCGTCTCGATATCGCGGAATGTTTAAAAGTGGCCGCGAGGTAATCTCTGGTAATTTGGATCTAGATCGTAGAAGAAAGATCGGTGGTCTGGTCCGAAAGGTTCTTCGAAGCCTGTGGCGTTTCAGCGTGTTCACCTTTCAAAGTCTCTCAACGAGCAACCAAGTAGTCACGAAAATAGTTCGTTTCAAGATATCCTACGCCCTCCGTATACCACGCTGCGTACTTTTTCAAGCGGCCTACGAAACCATAGCTCGGCCTATATCTAATTACCATAAAATAGAGCGTCACTTTCGTTTCCGTGCGTTACAGAGCACGGAAGACGATGGTCGGTGCGATCGGAATACGCGCGTTGCTCGATGAATTCTAGCGAGTCCGAGTCGTCGTCCGAAACGATCGAGTCAATTTCCGTGGAATAGTAAGATGAACGTGATCGCGCCGCTGGATGCGCAAACACCTGAAAGTGGAATGCAATTGGAGGACGAGTATCGATCGGATAGTCTGTCCGAAAACTATCTTCGTATCCGATGAAATCTCTCGAGAGTCAACAGTGACGGCTTTCTCTGTTCGAGCGATGCGTCGTTGAACGCGAAAATTTGCAAGTTTATACGAACACTGGCCGAGCAGCGCGTTCGTTTCTTCCAGCGTTTCGTCTTTTTCTTTTTTTGCTTACGTTCTTTTCTATTTTATGCGTTACGCTTTTCACTCCGAAGGGACTTGTTCGGCCCGCTTTCCAACGTTTATCGCCAGCAGATTTGGAATTCCTTTTCTCCCAGCCAAGTTGTTTCCGCGTTATTCCGGTCTCGTGGCTCAACTTTTCCGTTTCGATGTTTGTTTCTCTTCTTTCCCGAGCCAGCAGCGTTCCAGTTCTTCTCGTTGAGAGAGAAAGAGAGCAATATTTTCCGTAGATCGGCTTTCGGATCATCCACGAATCTAATCGATTACAGCTTCGTGTAAATCCACTTCTCGATATTATTCGTCGTTCGGGATATTCGCACACGGTTGCGAATCGAAAATTTCATCGGAATGTACATATTCCGCTTCAGTTTTCCTTCTTTTCCCTTTTTTTTCGTGAAAATAGTTTTGAAATTGCAGATTTTTTTCTCCTATTCTCTGAGAGTTTTCTGCAACGTTTTATCAAACGTTGAACGCGTCGTAATCATCTTGGTTCGTACGATTTGCGACAACGTTCCAGCAAACGTGTCGATAGAAATTCGAAAAAAAAAAGAAAAAAATGGTTTTACTTCATTTCCAAACAGATGGAGGATCTAACGCGTCGTTCGATTCACCAAGGCTAGGATAGCGTCTGATCCTGGATCCTGTCATTTTGTCCGCGATAGTTTAATTATTCGACTCGGTCGGTGGTCGATCTCGACGCGGTGTATGTCGTGGCCGTTCGTACGGAGGATACGCGAATCGAACGTTCAACGGCTCGATCGGATCTGTCGCAGGTCAATCTCGATTTCATCGATGTTGATCGCGCGCGAAGCCGATCACACTACTTTTACCTACCATGTATCGTCTTTTACCATTGCATCGACGAGTACGAGCAAACGTTCGGCTGTTTGATAATAATATTTTTCATTCGCTCGTTTGTTTCGTTGTGTGCTTGATCGAAACCGTTGCTGTTTAAATCTATCACCGATAGAAGCAGAATTTGATTATAAATTACACATAGATTTTCGATCGAACGTAGAAATTCTGTATATCGTTATATTATACGTATGACAAGAAGACTGAGATCTTTCGTTTGCCTCGAAATCACTGAAATACGGTTTTGTTCTTTTCTTTTCTTTTCTCTTTTTTTTTTTGTTTTTTTTTTTTCTTTTAGAACGTTGTCAAATTAATGACAATTATATGGTTCGACGAAGTAATCTAGGTTTTTCATGTGGCGCGATATATTTCGAAGAGAAACGGTCGACGGGAGCGGCGGTATCGGAGCGTCGTGCAACGAGAAACGACGTCGGATAAACTGGAAACACGGTTCACGGTTTCGACGAGTTTGCCGCCCATCGAATTCCTTCGCATGCGCTTCGCAAGCTGTCTCGGGGAGCCGTTGGACGACGCGACGACGCAACGACGCAACGGCGCGACGCCATGCCGGCGGCATCCGTCGCCGCGACGCACGACATCCGTTCGTTCGCGCGATTCACGCGTTCTCCGGCCTTGGTTTGCCTTCTATCGGTCGTGGATACGCTTCCTATTGTCCCACGGTAACGTAATAACGTAAACTAACGATACGTAGAATGAAAAAATCGTGCTCGAAATTGTACGGGATTCCAGGCTTTCCAAGCAAATTGTCGCAGCTGCGATCACTTTCAACCTCGATACCGACGTAAATCCGTACGTCTTATGGCAGATCGGCTAACTCGTACGAAACGAAAATTACGTCTTGCTGAGCGATAGGCGACGTCTGGCAAAGTAGTATATACGTATCATAACGTACTGACTTGCAGTGAAACGAGTCGACGCGCAACGAAGCAACCAGACTCTCTTTCGATTCGAAAGTTTTCCCATTGCGATATTCGAAATTTGATAAAGCGGGTCATCACGCGCTTCCTCGTTTCGTATCAAATCGACCGTGTAAGGTCGTTACAACTTAGTCGTGTGAAATCACCGGCGAAGATACTTTAACGTTCGAAGAAGGACGTTGTTTCTCCTCTTTATAAATCCTATGCATCTTCGTCCAGGCATTTTGCGCAATTTTCCCGTATTTGCCTATATGAAGGTCTGACTCGTTTCGAACTTAATTAAACCGGATCGTGCAGCTTGCGAAATCCTACGCTGTTTTCGATTGGACGGGGCCACCTATAAGAATCCTTATACAACGTGCCTATCTTGACGTGCTTATACGTACTGTCAATTTATTTATTCTAAACTATGTTATTATTATTATTATCGATTATTTTGATTATTTTCTGTTCCATTTCTTCATCGCTATGCATAAAAGTCTGATCGTTTAAGGACTTGGTCTACGTACGCGGTGGAATAAGTAACTTATCGATATAATAGATAGGAGATAATATACTGGAAGTGGAGAAAGAAACGTATGTTCGTTCGTTTCATTACGCCTTGTTGCAATCGCTTGCGTCTAATTAAATGAAATATTTTCCTTCTTTGACCAGCTGCGCTGCCTTGAATAACGCGAGAAAGTAACGCGATAACGAAATGACCAGATTAATCGATAGATTTTTCTTTTACTGCTTTAACGTTAACGCGCTTTTAACGCATAACGCTATTCAAATACGTTTTGTCGCAGTGCTACGAGGTTCTGAAGGAAGCATGCACGAAACTGAAGGGACAGCTACAGCCAAGCGGTAGACCATTCGCGGCTGTGATCACGCACGTGTTGAATCCAAAATCAATTACGATGGGTCAGCTGTACGGCGAATACGACCTTAACACGCGCGAATGGTGAGTGAATGACGAGTGAAACCGGGATAAGGGGGATCGAACAAAGTCTCCCGCCTCTTTAAGAGCTGTATCGCGCGTACATGCGTGTGAAAGAAATATTGCTCTTAGCAAGGCGGAATATCGAACGAAGGTTTGCGAATATCGGTAGCTATGTAATCGAAAAGATGCCAGGCATCTGGAATTTAAACGCGATACGCGTATATCCTTTATAAATATTATTAGCCTTTTCGTATTATCGATTGTTTCGACGCTGTATTATACCAAGCGTTTGCTTATACGACAAACTTTACTTTTACTTAAGTAGACAAACCTTTCTACGGTCGCTCGTGTTTTTTGAATGCCAATGTGAAAGCTATTTCTCGTCGTGTAACTGATCGTGCAACTAGTTTAGAGGCGATTTCATAAAAATGTGAAATTTATCGAAAGAATTAATTTCGTGCTACCGCGTTTGTCGTGCAACGTACGGTGTTTCTCTTCCATGAAAACGCGATTTCAGAGAACGTATCGGATATGTATTCGGCGAGTACGCGGGTCGCGCGACACGATTTTTTTTTTAATTTTAAACAAACAATGGAGATTGCCGTGTACCGCGAGGTAGTTCGATCTCGAACAAACAGGCGAAAATATCGGAAGAAAAATTCTCTTCCGTGGAAATTGCGTCGCAATGCAATCAAACTCTTCTTTCCGTGCGTGTCATGCTTCAAATTTTCAGCACGCTGCTGCCATAAAAGTTGTTACCGCTCGAAAGTCGCACTTACAGACGAGAGAACTAAAAGGAAATGCATTTTCTTAGGACCGATGGAATTTTCTCGACGTTGCTCAGAGCTGGAATAGCCGCGGACGATTCGAACAAACGTTGGTACGTTTTCGACGGACCTGTCGATGCGTTGTGGATCGAGAACATGAACACCGTGTTAGACGACAATAAGAAACTTTGTCTAACCTCCGGTGAGATAATGAAGATTCTGCCTACAATGACGATGATGTTCGAAGTAGCTGACCTGAGGGTCGCTTCGCCGGCTACGGTTTCAAGGTTAATTTCGTAATAATTCATCGATAGATCGTCGATAGAATCGAATAACCGATGTAAATCGTAACTTTGACTAACAATCGTTTTACATCGTTAATCACGCGGAAAACCACCCCTAAACCCTTAGCTATACCTATAGACGAATACAGAGGAAGGAATTTGGCGTAGGCCGATATACGAACGTACGAATACGTACGAGCGTCGTTCGACGCGAACGAACGAAAGAAAGAAACGGCATATTTATATTCGTATTTAGATTTACATTTATTTTCATTGTATATCTATATTTACATTTATATTTAGAGACTGTAAATGCTGGAAATCGTGCTGCGATAAAGCAACGTGCGTGCGTGCCTATCTTGTATAGGCTGATGCGTAAAAAAAAAGCGTAAAAAATGCATAAAAAGCACTAGCTGGTTAGTTCTGTTTGTAGCGGTGATAATTCGACGATTTTAACCTTTACCCTGATGGTCAGATGCGGCATGGTGTATCTAGAACCAGAAGGTTTAGGTCTCGATCCCCTCGTTAATTGCTGGTTAAGACAATTGCCCAAAGTAAGCGCTCTACGGACAAGCAAAGTTCCAACGATTGATTAAAACTTACATACGTTGTAGCTAGCACGTAACTGCATAATTACAGAATATGTCGGAATACGTGGACGAAATCGCCGAATTAACCAGGCAGTTCTTATTCCCCGGGCTGAAAGTTCTACGTAACGATCTACGAGAAATCGTAAACACCGTCGATTCCGGGATGGTACAGTCCTACATAAACTTGATGAATTTTCGGATCGGTCCGATGGCTGGTCGAGACGGGAAACCTCCGCCGAGTGCCAATTTCCAACAACTTATCCGTAAGAATTCCTTTGAAATACTTTTAACCGTTTCCCTCTATTGTCTAACTTTGGTCGTTTCTAGCGTTTAATCGTAAAAGAGAAAATTGTGGACATCGCGATGCTAGAATAGTGTAGAAGAGTGTAGATAGTTATTAGTTTGCCACTATCTATGACGTATAATTCGTAGACTCTACTACTATCTGCCATATAATACACTCTACGTACGTTGCGCCTACCGCTACACGCTACAATGTTACTAAGGAGAAATCCGATCGCTCGCAATCGGAGTTAGCATCGCATAAATGACGGAAACGCGGCAAAAACGCATTTAACGTGTAAACTTTTCTATCGTATGTTGTTTTCTTTATCGCAGGGATGCGTTTATCGCGTCATTGTTTCAACCGAGGAAGCCGGAGATACGCTTCCGTCTTTCGTACGTACGAAACCTTCGCTGAAATCAGCAATATCAGTTAATATTGGCAAGCTTCCATTTAAACGTTTAGCCGTCGCGAAAAGTTTGTTCTATCGTGTATATAGGACTTTTCCTAATAGGACGTTTGTTGATATAACCGTTTTAGATTATCGTCGAAATTTTGGCTCGTCGTAACTATCGATAATAGCAACGATCGATATCGAGCGACGTCATTTGCTCGCGTTTTCGTTCGATTTTGTGGAAAGTAGCGGGACGAGATATTTTTATTTCTGGAATCTCTGCGCGAACTATTAGATATTCCGTGAGAAAGCACGCGATAAGCTTGATAAATCTTTATAGCGAACGATAGGGAAATTTGCTGACGTAGGATTAACCGTACGAACGTTACGAAATCGGTAACCTTAGAACCTCTCGTGGCTAGAAAAGATAAATTACGAAGGAGCATAATTACCGCCAGAACGAACATGTAACGACGAAAGTAGATTAACCTTGCAATAACTGATCACGTTTATCAGGTTTATCGGGTTTGTCGGGTTTATCGCGTGAAAACCAGTCGCAACTTTAGAGATGACAATAGTATCGTTGCAGCCGGTCTGCTGTCACCGTGGGCAGCTTTCGCTGCGGTCTGGAGTCTCGGAGCGACCAGCGACTATAACAGTCGTCTGATATTCAACGAATGGACGAGAAAGGTGCAAAGAGACAATCGCCATCCTTTGCCGTTTCCCGACGATGGTTTGGTGTTCGATTACAGGTGTACATCCTTATCGAACCGAGCGTTCTCCTTCCTTTTCTCCTCGTGTTTTTCGTTTCAATGGCAACTTTCCGCCGTAGATTGCACGACGGAGGCTTTACCGATCCGATCGACGGCCAAGATCCAGTCGCACCAAGGTGGTACAAATGGTTGGACGACGTGGCTGCGATCAACATCACGCCGGAGATGAAGTTTGCCGGTAAACAACGAAACGTGGTAAAATAAAGATACCTGCTCCGTATGTAATTACTTCGTTACGATCGTGATAATAGACATGGAAATACCGACGATGGACAGCGTAAGAAGCGCGACTCTGATCGGCTATCTGTTGATCAACAACTCGAACCCTCTGTGTGTGGGGCCAACCGGAAGTGGAAAGACTCTGACCGTAACGGCGAAACTTTCAAGGAACATGCCGAAGAAGTTTATTTGCGACTTTATCACCTTCTCTGCCAGAACTAGCGCGAATCAGACTCAGGTATGGGATAGGCCGTATCTTCCGACTAGAAATATAAAGAATATAAAGGATATGATGGGGTACGAGGAAGAAAAATTTAAGGGATTAGGTCGAATCTCTTAAAATAGCGGGAAATAGCGCTTTTATTCGAGATTCCAAATGGGAAACTAAAGATTATTTTCGTCGTTGCGGTAAAAAGGATTTGATCGACGAGAAATTGACGAAAAGGCGTAAAGACGTGTACGGTCCACCGTTGCTTCGACAGCAAATCTTCTTCATCGACGATTTGAACATGCCAGCTCTTGACACGTACGGTGCTCAGCCTCCTATCGAATTGCTCCGACAATTCATGGACTTTCGAGGTATATCGTTTGAAACGTAATTTACTCTGTTTCCACGAACCGAGTGAGAGACTTTTGCCACGTTCTGTTTTTGCGCGAATACCAGCCGCAGGAATGAAAATATTTCAGGATGGTACGACCGGAAGGAGATCGGTTCGTTCAGCCGGATAGAGGATGTCAATTTCGTCGGTGCGATGGGACCGCCCGGTGGGGGTAGAAATCCAATAACCGACAGACTGTTGCGACACTTTCATTTCATTGCATTCCCGGAAATGGAAGACGACGCTAAGGTAATACTTAAACGACGCTTTTCAGCCGGTTAACGAGCGAGGCGCGACGATCACAGTGACCGTCGCATAAGACAGCCGGAAGTAATTAAGAAACCAGACCAGACGGAGAACGATTAATGTTGCCGGGTGCTTGGCGTTGAAAGTTTGAACGTCTCGACCTGTTACGCTTTCGATCAACGCGATTTCGATTAATCGGACGAACGAAGATTCTCTTGGAAATAGGAATTTTCCTGGCGTTCTTCGACCGTTCCAAACGTACGTTCGAACAAAAGCGACCGTAAAATCGATTTTTCGATACAGCCACCCCAAGCGCTAGGTGCGTGAAACCCCTTAAACGACGATGGCTGACTTCCATGGGTAACTTCCACCACAGCCGAGTCGCGTTCATTTTCCTCGACGTTTATCCGGTTTTATTCCATCGAGAGTCGTCGATCCACGCCCACAAGGAATAATCGTAGCTCGTGAAAGAGACAAAGTATCTCCGGTGCCTGCCTCTATTTGTCCTCTCCCTCGTGCTCGCTGCAATTAGTCGTCGTAAGTCGTGCCACTGCCTGCCATAATTTATCTTGATCACCGATTTCGCTAGTAACGAGTGGCCATAACCATCAGCCCCCGTGTTCGAATCTGTTTCTTCCCCTGGCGTACGTTTTAAATTGGTTAGATCGGGCAAGGTCGACACGGGTACGCTTTACCTTCCATTCGGGGAGTGTACTTATTCGAGTCAGGTATGCAACTGTTCTCGATAAAAATGTGGAAAATCTCCGTGCGGCGTTTTCCAAAGGCGTAGCTGGTGGAAGACAAAAGCAACGAGCGAGCGAATTAACGTCCAAGTACGACGATATATGTAGAATTCGCGTATCCTGTTACCGATTCTTTTAAATTCGAAGCGTTGCTCCTATTATTAGTATTACAAAATACTATAACATGTTACGTTACGAGGGAAGAAAATTTCTAAAGTTCATTGTTCCAGAGATCCATTCGTTAGACGCATCGGTGAAGGACGAAACTTGAAAAAATCGAACGAGTCCGTTTTTAATCTTTTTTCGTTCGCCACGTTTATCGCCACGTTTGTCGCCACGAATAGTTCGGATTTTAAGCAACCGATCTATCTATCTATCTCTGACAATTTCTGACAAATAAACGTGCAAAAGTTTTTAAGCCAAGCCAAGATCTTGCTTCGAGTAACGAATTTTAAAGCGCAAGTCCACGTTTTTACGCTAGAGACACATCTTTGGAGCGATTCTAAATGCCTGGCTGTCCGTGACGCCGCACTTTGCACACATGTTGGACGCTTTTGTGAACTCGACGTTGGATTTATATACCGTTATATGCAAGCAGTTGCTGCCGACGCCTCACAAGTCTCATTATACCTATAACGTTCGCGATCTCGGCAAAGTGTTCCAAGGAATGCTCATGATGAATCCGGCAAAAATAGAGGTTGGTAAAGCCTCGACGAGTATCTTTCCTTCTATTGCGTTCGCACCGTTTATAAATTTAACAGATTATTGCAACGGAGAAAACACGGTTATATCGTGCGTATTTTTTTATACCAACGTCACGATACGAACGTTAACGACAGGGATGGCTGTAACTGTACGTAACGTATCCGCGTAACGTAACGGCGTTAATAATATGCTCGTCGATGCAATAATCCTGACAAAAGGCTAACATAGGTTAATAAGGATCGAGTAAAACAAACGATCTTATCCAGCGTCGAGAAAAATTATTGTTACTCTGGTACCACGAGAACGTACGAGTGTTCAGCGATCGTTTGGTGAACGAGCAAGACCGAAAATGGTTCGACGACCTCTTACGAAATACGATGAGCAGAGAGTTTCAGTGCGATCCCAGTGAAATTGTCGGCGATGCAACGTTATTTTTCGGTGACTTCGTTGGGACCAGCAAACAGTACGATGAAATAACCGATCGGAAGAAGGCAAGTGTTTATACGTACGTTAGCGATAACGCGATTCATCCACGACGAAGGTTCGCGTCCGTCGCAACGAATAAGTCGTTGGAATAGACGCGGTCGTTTCTTCTTCTCGTTCGAATACCATACCAAAATGAATAACGAATCTGCGTATAAAAGTAATAACGGTTTTCTTAATCGTTCGCGTCGATATACGATAATTTGAATGCGTTACGAGTTACCGATATTGTTCGTAGATGGAACACGTATTGGTGGAATTCTTGGAAGATTACAATGCTTCGACAACGACACCCATGAAGCTGGTACTGTTCCAAGATGCTATGGATCATATCTGCAGGATTAATCGAATCCTACGACAGCCTCGAGGAAACGCTCTACTTTTGGGAATGGGAGGATCGGGTGACGTAGAGAAAATGTTTCGCACGATCGTTCACAAAGTTTTCCAGCGATGCTCGTCAAATTTTTCTATATTTTTATCTCTTCCATTTTCTAATTTTTCAATTCGCACGCAGATTGCGCGAAGGTAGAGATCGCGGTAACGACAGCTGTGCGTACGATTGTTAGAGGCGTTAAACGACAGCTGTCAAAGAGGAAACTCTTAGAACGATCGATAAAATATCGAGGAACTTGGTTGGCTTGAAGAAGCTTGCGTGACGCTTTACGATATAGTCTTGCTTTTTATACGTAATCCAGCTTTTTACCAGAATTCTTAGGATTTTTGATAGCTTAATTTTGATAAACCCTCGATCGACGAGGAACGCTTCTTCGTATTATCGCGATATTTCTAAACGTAGCATCGTTATCCTTATTTAGGACGACAGAGCTTAACGAGACTAGCCTCGAACATGCAAGATTACGCTTGTTTTCAAATAGAGCTGAGCAGCGCTTATACGTCGAGCGATTGGCGCGACGACATTAAAAATTCAATGATGAAGGCCGGTGTACAGAACCAATGTATCGTCTTCTTATTCTCTGACACGCAGGTAGATTACGAAATCTCTTATCTATAAAATATCTATTTTATTCGATCTATCGCTATGAGAATTTTGCTTTGTCAGTTTTCAATATTATCGAATATAATTGAAATTCATATAATACGATGTAATTACGCGCATCCTTCGTATTATCGATCGATCGAACGATAGTAATTTCCAGGATATAGAAACGATGTCACGATAGTCGTTGCTTCGTTCTTTCTATTTTTTATTTGTCAATTTTCTATTTGTTATCCGTTCGAATCGACGAGCTTCCCTCGTGACCGATCGTTATCCGTTTCTACAGGTAAAACCGAATTCGTTCCGTTCGATAAATAGTACGCGTGTTTGAAAAGAAGGTAAAAGCTTGGCAACCTATTATTAATGGTAATGGTTCGCCTCTTCCTGTTTCGGCCCTGTGAAAGTTGTCGTTAGCAGGCGAAATTTGTCTTCGAGTTTAGCTTTTAAGACGTTAAGTTAAGACGGTATCGACAGCGATTCGCGTCGTATACTATACGTACACGAGGATAAGGACAAAGAAAGGAGAAAAGACTTGTTCGCTCTGTCGTTCAGATAAAAGACGATTCGATGCTAGAGGATTTGAACAGCGTGTTAAACAACGGTGACGTTCCAAATATCTACAAGGCGGATGAAATGGAAAAGATCTTTCATTCGATGCGTGGCCACGTACAGGAAGCTGGCCTACAGATCAATAGAAGTAACCTGTTTTCCGTCTACGTGAAGACAGTGCGTAACAACCTACACGTCGTCGTTACTATGAGGTATAGTCTTCCCTTTTTCTTTTTTTTTTCTTTTCCTTTTTTTTTTTTTTTTTCTTTCTAACGAAACTGATCGTTACGGATTTGCTGCAAATTGAACGTATCGTAGGATCGTACAACGGGGGGAGGAAGCGGTATTCCAGCTTTTACACGAAACGGAATATATATTTCTCGAGTAATCAATTTTCGAACGATTCTATAGAATTTTTTATGATTTTAGTTTGCAAATAAAATACGTGGCTGTGTCTGTTGGTCGTTGGAATACCGCTTCGCGCTACGCACTGGTGTATATGTACGGGCGGGTAGACCTCGTCGTCGATACGAACGGCAAATAAAACGAGTCGATGTTCGGGGTTAGAATTTCACGTTTCCGCGTTTATACGCAACTTTCGCTGATTTATCGTGGCCTTACGATCAAACACGTAAATCAAGCCAGAGAAAGGACGATTCGTAACGCGAAACGAAACGTTTCGTCCATCGATCGTTTCCCCGAAATTGACAAACGATCTCATCCGTGGTGACGTACATTCTCCGCTCACCTTTTTCTCTCGTTCGTCGCTGTCAGGGGGATTCGTCTTAAATCGCGTTTACGCTGCTATTTCCCTGAAACGTTTTACCAATTCTATCGAAATATTTATTCTTTCGTTCCCGTCCCTAGATCGTGTAAATTTTCACTTTCGCTTTATTTCGGTTCGCAAAGACTCGCTTAGAACCCCGTGTGCGTCGTTGTACGATAAATTCGTTTGCGAATTTCTTTCCCCACTGACTTTAACATATTCCCATTCGTCGATCGAAGAATACAAATTTCAATGGTCTCTCGAACTTTCAGCCCGATCGGTGAGACGTTTCGCGCACGTATCAGACAGTTTCCAGCTTTGGTGAACTGCTGCACGATCGATTGGTTTTGCCCGTGGCCGGAAGCCGCGCTTCAGGTTCGTATCATAATCGTACCCGATTCGCTGCGACGATTATTTCCGACCTTAAAAAGACTTTTTAGTCTTTTTTTTTTCCGCTTCGGTCAACCATTTATACTTGTTCGCGTTCGTCTTTCAGAGTGTCGCTATGCGATTCCTCTCCGAGATACAAGACGAATCTATCACCGAAGACGCGTTGAAGTCGATCGTAAGAATGTGCCAGTATATGCATTCGAGCGTGATCGATGCGAGCGACCTGTTTTTCAAGGTAAGTCAGAGTAGGAAAAATCAAACAGACTCGCTGCTCGTGTACTTGCACGAAATTCTACTCCGCAACGACGTTCAAAATTCCGACGTTAATTTACGCGACGCGGAAATACAAGTTTCAAAGCTCGACTGAATCGAAAGTTACTTCGAGGAAGAAAATATCGGCGAAACGCGTGGTGTTGAAATCTCGCCAAATAGAATCCTCTTTAGTCCCTTTCGAGAAAAACAAACGTTTCTTTGTACGTGTTGCGCGCGTCGCTCGAAGCAGCGATTTGCTTTTCGATCTTAAGCGACTCGCTTCGTATACGTAAACGTGGATGTAAAAGGTGCAGCGAGCAAAAACGAGATAATTTCTGGCGCAATAGTAAAGCAGAAAACTAGTAAAGTAGAATCGAGTGATATAACGAGGGTTCGAGGATTTTATAAAATTGGGAAATACGGCACGAGCGAGTTGACGAGACCGAGCCGATTAGTCGTTGGCGGAATAACGTAGGGAAAAGCCTATGAACCGTGCTTCGTTCGCTCGTATTATCCGACAACTGAAAAGAAAAATATCGTATCGCGCAGGAACTGAACCGGTATAATTACGTTACGCCCACGTCGTATCTGGAACTATTATCCGGCTACGGTGATCTCCTGACTAAGAAGAAAACGGAGATACAAACGGCGGCAGATCGTCTCGCTACTGGTTCGTATCAAAAATATCCAACCTTTTTTCCTTTTCCAACTCGTCTCTTGCAATCTCTTTCTCTTTTTTTCTTTCTTTTCTTTTCTCTTACTCTTACTATTTACTAAAAGGTCAATGGACATTTTAGTAGACCGAGGCTGACGAGTTCATATCGAATTATCGATATAAAAATATCAACGTTACATCCTCCACTATACCTTACTATACGTAGTAATATACGTAGTAATATACGTAGGCGTAGGTATATGTATGATCGAAAGCCACTTAACTTTGCCGATCACCTTGTGCCTTTTGTAGAGGATTATTCACGCGAGAACCGCTAAAACTACCTTCCTTCCATAATAATACGGTGATCGATTTGCTGTGAAAAAAGCGAACGCGACACCGAAATTTCAAGAATCTTCCACTTTAAGTTACCCACTTGGAATCGCTTTTTACGTTACCTGGTACGAACAGACGTTGACAGAATTTCTAACACGCAGAAGGGTTTTCAAAGCGCGGATCGCCTTCTCGATATGACGTCTCTGCTTGCCCGTTTAAATCAAACACCCAAGCTATTTGTCTTTTAAACTTTAAACGAATACTCCTCCGCTGGAAATTACATCGGACAATGCGAAAGAAGACACTTTCCCTTTTATAATTTCTCGGTTGAAATTGTAGCTACGCCAACGTTCGCGCCTGAAACCAACGATGCTGTTTATCAACAGCGTTAACCATCCGAGACGAAGGATTTTCCGGATGCGTTTTTCATTAAGGGAAGTAGGCTTTTATTCTATTAATTCGTGAAAAGTCCGATTAAAGTTGTCGAGGTTAAAGTTGCGCCAAGCTTCGTATTTTTAAACGTACGACTCTCGATTGAAAATTATGGTCTCGAACCATTGATTCTCCGAAGGATAAACCAACGGTATTACGAAAATATCTTTGCTCTTAATTATCAACAGGAAGATAAGGACGGAACGAAAACGTGGAAGGAGGATAAAAGCGTAGCTTCCGCAAAGGGTCAAAGGTGAAAGACCCGTGGCTGTAATTTTGGAGGTGATGAATTAAACGAAACCCGTCTGACGAAAGCTCGTTATACGTGGCAACTTGGAGTTATCGATTTCTACTACAGGCGAGCCATAAATATCGGCCGCGGGACCAACGATACAAGCCTTAAAAGTCATCTGCTAAGAGTGAAACATTTTCGCCGAGCGAAAGTCCTCCTACTCCGGCTCCTGATCGAAGACGATCGTTTTCTTCATTTTTAACGTTCGATTCACTTTACCGCCGTCGTAATTTCCAACTGTTTCCATCCAGCAATCGAATCTTAAAATAAGACTTTTCGCGTTATCGTCGCAACATTAAACCTATCCGTTTACATTCTACTCCTTTTATTCTATTTTATTTCTATTTCATCGTTATATCGCGGAAATGGACATTTTACAATTTTTCTGTATTTTAACGAAACTGCGACAATCTTTCGTAGATCAATGACCTTGATGGAATTTCGTCGATGTTCACGTGGCTTCTTAAGCGTATCGTGCGTCAATTTTAATAAACTTTTACGACAAGGTAGGATTTTATTCGACGACGAGATATTCGTTGCTCGTCCTATCGCGTTAACAACTCGCTTCGTCGAATACAGTTGGACGAACAGGTTGTTTAGTTGGAGTTGTCGCGAACGAAGGAAGCACCGTGGGTAAAATGAAATTGATCGCTAAATCGAATAATTGGTCGCTGCCTCGCCAGTTACCAATGCGATTAACGAACCAGAGTTTTATTTGCATATTCCACGTGGTTTTCCGTTCAACACGTCGGTATTTCTTCTTTTCTCTGTCGAGTTCGGTGTTGCGCTTATGCCGTTCCAATCGTTTTCCGAATGAATTTCTCACCGAATCGTTGGCCAATTTAATTAGCGTTTCTATCTGTGCGTAATACGATCGATTGGTCTTGCATTGGAGCCGTGATCTCGCGGACGAGCGTATTCCACTCGTTCGAAATTACGCAATACGTTGGTCGTGACGTGCGAATATTTGGCGAGAGAGCCCCGATCCGCCTCTGATTTTTCCGTCAATAACGTAAAAACCATGGGAGAACGATCGGATAATTTCAAAGAAATTTTTAAAAGACGACGATTCGAGTTTTTTACGTTGAAAACCTGATCGATATATATATATATTGGCAGGCTAATCATGCTACGTCGACGTTCGTAATGGTTTCTTTCCAAGCAGAGTGTTACGTTTTTATATGTTATTGTTCGGTTTACTTTTACCGTTAATTTTAAATTCGGGTAAATAGTAGCTGCTGCCACCAGAAACAATCTAAGGATTGTTTCAATTAGAATTTTCGTTGTCGTTATCTTTTAGTAATTTTATCGACAATTAAATATCGATGAGTAGCATCGACCGATGTTCAACGCGATTGCCAACTAAACTCCACGTTTCTGCTAACCCGCTACGCGCAGGAGTACTGGCACGGGAGAGGATTAAAATTGACGAAAATGAATGCTCGTTTAATCTAACAAATATTTTCCACAACAGGAGTTTATTCTGATTTTGGTTGGTTATTAACAGAATTGCTTAGAATAATCGAATTTACAATCTTTCGCGATACACTTTACTAATTACAAGATTCGAATTTAAGCGATATTCGACGTTTTACAAATTGACAAATACTAGCACGTCGATTAACAAAAACTGACAAGAACTAAGAATTAAATGAAACAAAGAATTAAAACTAGAGAACTAAAGAATTGAGGAACTTAGGAACTAAGAACTAAGGAATTAAAGAACTAAAGAATCAAAGAACTTAGGAACTAAGAGCTAAGGAACTAAAGAACTAAAGAATTAGAATTTAAAGTTAATGAAATGTTAGGAATTGCGGAATTGAGATCTAACCGCTATAAACCAAGAAATTACTTGCCAAAAGTTGGGTAACTGATCACCAAGAACCCAGGAATCAATCACCAAGCACTGAGGAACTAATCACACAGAACTAAGGAATTATCTGAATAACAAATCTGAATCACAATCTAAATGATAACGAATTGAAGAACAATAATAATCGTACTTCCAACTTGCTACGTTTATTTATACTCCGATCCATCGCAGAAGAGGGGGAGGGGGCGTCATGTGGCGGTTTGCGAAGCTAGAATTCGGTTTCTAACGAATTTGTTAAATTCATTCGAATTGAAACACCGTCTCGCGCTATTGGTGGGTTTTAGCCTTTGTTACGGCGTGTGCGTAGCGCGGGACGTGACAAGAGATATTTCGTTACTAGTACATAGCTGGCTAATCATTTTGCACAGGTCTGGAGAAACTGGCGAGCGCAGAAACGGAAGTAAAAAATATGCAGCAATTACTGGCGGAGATGAAACCAAAGTTGGAAGAAGCGGCGAGAGCGACGGCTAGAATGATCGAAAAGATCACGGTCGACACCGTTAGTATCGCGCGGCCACGATAAAGTTATCGATTTCTCGAGTCCACGGAGTTTCGAATTTTCCATGAAAAATTTGAAAATCGATTCGTTAACGATATGAAAAACAACGGGTAACGAATAAACGATAGGATGGTTATTCATTGGATATGCGTGTGAAAGATTCGACTATCTGTTACAGATGGAGGCAGAGAAGACGCGAGCGCGGGCGAAAGAGCAAGAGGCGATAGCGGCAAAGATGAAGGTGGAGAATCAGGCGATCAGAGACGAAGCGGAAGCTGATTTGAGTGAGTGGCTTTTTCTAAAAAGGAAATAACGTTGTTTCGCTCGACAAAAGCATCTGCAGCCGCGTGCAAACGTACCGAGCAACGATGGCGTAACTAAGGGCGTTGTTCGTTCGTTAACGCGATATTCGTGCTGGACCATGAACCGATTCGATCGATTCGAACTCCGTTTGCCTCAGGTGAAGCACGGCCGATGTTGATCGCTGCCGAGAAGAGCTTGAAGGCCCTGAACAGAAACGACATCACCGAGGTGAAGGCGATGAGAAGGCCTCCGGTCGGCGTGCTTCTCGTTATCGAAGCCATCTGTATTATAAACAACGTGAAACCGATCAAGGTTCGTAGGTGTTTGCGAAAGCGTGCGCTTTCCAGAAAATTCGAAGCGAGAGAAAAGTCATCTCGTATACGTACATGTAGGCGGACTCGGTACACTCGTGTACGTAAGAACACTTTTGCCTCGGTTGTACCTCTACTCGCTAGAGTTTGAATATCGCGACGCGAACTTTACGATATACCTGAAATGTCAGGAAGGAAGGAATTTGCTACACCACAAGCTATGATAGATATGTCTCTTATCTTTGTCGCATTCTCGATTTTTCTCGAGTTTACCAACGCTGTCCACCTACGACCGCGCTGGTCGGACATTCCTTGCGATTTCCGGCTCCGGAATATTTAAAAAACAGTTTGTAGCGTTGGTTCAATGACCGTTAGGTGCCGGTGGGTGGAAAATTCGGGACAGAAGCGAAACTGGATTACTGGACACCTGGCAGCTTGATGCTCTCGGATCCAGGCTACTTTTTATACACCATGGAGAACTACGACAAAGAAAATCTGACCGAAGAAATAATAAATAAGCTAAAGCCCTACATCGAAAATCCCAATTTTCAACCATCCAAGGTATAATTTAAATAAGTATAAGGTGCTGGTGGTTAGATCGCGATGCTTTTTTACCGCTGGCAAGTGTATCTAGCCATCGAGGATAGGATAGCGTTTCACGCGATACTACGATACTTACGTAGGAAAGGTGATTTTTCAATCGAATTGCGCACATTGCCAGCATTTTTTCTAAAATGTAAAACGAATTTCTCTTCCGTAGTATACTTTTGTAAGTTGTCGTTACTCGAAACCCGCTAGGCCTTACGTTACACGCGTTTCGTTCCTTTGTACGCGTCGTAGTTACTTGAAATTAACACTAGCGTTCTAGTGGCAAACGCGAATATTTCCGGGTTATGTGCGTAGGTATACATACGTATCAACGAGATCAACGAGATTCTCTAGGATTTCTCAATAGAAGCGAAAAATATTCTGTCGAATGGAAACTCTACGTGGGATATAGCATCTATAGGAATGGAAATAGAAACATGGAAATAGAAAAGCAAAAGCAAACAGAAAAAGAAATTTTCGAGACAAAGTAGGATTTAAATTTCGAGTGCGAAAAGTCATTCGCGAGCGTGCCGTTTTAAGACGATTTAATACGATCGTCGATTTGCACGTTGATTTGAATCGGTTGGCTTCGACGTTTCCTTTCGTAAAGAAACTATCGACGACTGAGATCCAAGCCGCTGAATTCGAGTCTCTTTACTCCGTGAAGGCTAAAGTGCATCAAAGTGGCAGCCAGTTTAAAGGTTAATTCGGCCTTCACGAGCGCCAGTGGCACGGTTAAACGTCCGCGTTACACGACGCCTATAATTTGAAATTGTTCGGTTCGGGAGAAGATAGTTTTCTCGCGTGTTTCAGAGTCGCAGGCGAGGCAAGTAGTAATTTATAAAGCGAGAATCGAGTTAAACGGCCGGGAGATAAAGAGGAAATAAGAGGTGCTGCTATACAGCGAGCAAAGCGAGATCGTGCTGTTTCAGATCGAATACGTATCAAAGGCGTGTCACTCGTTGTGCCTGTGGGTGCATGCAATGTACAACTACTATTTCGTAAATCTGAAAGTAAAACCGAAGATGGAAGCGTTGGCGAAAGCCGAGGTGGCTCTCGTGGAGACCGAGGAGGCGCTGAATATAGCGATACAAAGACTGAGGGAGGTGGAGGAAGGTGTGGAGCAATTGCGAAAACTTCTACGAGAAGAAGAGGAGAGGAAAGCGGAACTGGAGCGGGAAAAGCAGCTTTGCGAAGATAGGATGGGAAGAGCTGTCAGGTTGATCGACGGTCTCGCCGGGGAACAGATACGTTGGACCACCACGGTGCTTGAACTAAATACGTCGTTGGAAAACGCCGTAGGCGATATCCTCCTAGCTTCCGGTACGAACCTTTCTCTCTCTTCTTTGCCTTTTCTTTTTTCTTCTCTTTTGTACGTTTGCTCGCAAGCCGAGAGAAGGTTTGCCCCTTTTCTGGAAAACGAGAAATTCCTATTTTTTGTCAATCGACTTTGGACCGTTCGCGAGGTTCGCTTCAACGTTCTTGAACGTAATTACAGGTGCGATAGCCTATTTGACACCTTTTACGGACACGTATAGACAGACGCTGTTATCGTCGTGGAAAAAGGTTCTCGGCGAAGGGGTTCCGCACACGCCGGGCAGCGACCCCGTATCCACTTTGGGCGATCAAGTGGAGATAAGAAGGTGGCAAATCGAGGGATTGCCCAGGGATACGCTATCCGTGGAAAACGCCGTGCTGGCAATGCACTCGAATCGCTGGCCGCTGTTTATCGACCCACAAGCGCAAGCGAATAAATGGATACGTTCGATGGTGAGCAACGAGCAAGCGATATCGTATTTATCGTATCGTCGTATCGTCGTATCGTCGTATCGTCGTATCGAGCATAGTAGACGATAAATCAAAGTAACTACACTTTACGGGCAAATAGTACAAGGGCAACGGGATATCGGTGGCAAGAATGAAGGACAAAGAGCTGCTTCGCGTGGTCGAGTCCTGCGTGCGATTTGGAAGAGCCTGCCTGGTGGAGAACGTCGGCCAAGAGTTGGAGGCAGGATTAGATCCGATTCTCTTGAGATCGTTGTTCGAGCACGGCGGTCAATGGTGCGTCAAAGTTGGCGAGAATATCGTTCCATACAATCCGGACTTCCGGCTCTTTCTCACCACCAGACTCTCGAGCCCGCGTTACACGCCGGAAATATGCGTGAAAATACTGCTGGTCAACTTTGCTCTCACCGCCACGTAAGCGATCCTTTGTAGGAAATAGCAAACGGTCGAGACGATCGATATTCGAACGTTCGCGAGATTAAATGGAAAAATATCGACTGTAAAAGAGGCCTGGAGGATCAGATGCTGTCGTTGGTTGCCATCCAAGAACGGCCGGACCTCGAGCAAGCGAGAAACGTACTGATCGAATCGAACGCCGAAATGAGAAAAGAGCTACAGCAGATAGAAGACAGGATCCTATATCGATTGTCGGTGTCCGAGGGTTCCGCCGTCGACGACATGGATCTTATTCTCACGTTGGAGGCGTCCAAAGTTAAAAGCGAGCAGATCAAGGTTCGCCTCGACCTTAAACCTTACAAATATCGCCGAATCGATTGGCCTTTTAAAAAACCCCAGGAACACGGCTTCTCTCCCTCCCTCCCTCCCTCCCGTTCTTCTTACCACTCTATGCTAGAAAACCACGCAGAAACGGTAATAAGAGTAACGCGCGTAGGTAAAGATGAAAGAAGCGGAGATCACCCAGGTAGACATCGACACGACCAGATCGCTGTATATACCAGTCGCGATTCGTGCCCGTATCCTCTTCTTTTGTCTCTCCGATCTGCAATTCATCGACACGATGTATCAGTACTCGCTCGAATGGTTCGTCGACATATTCAACAATAGCATACTGGCGACGGAGAAGAGCGGTTAGCGAAAGATTCCGATAAATACGATAATCGATGATCGCTTCTATAATAGATTCTGCAGACGCTATCTAACGATGGTAATTTTCAGGTGATATCCAAGTACGAGTGGCAAATATCAACCGGAAATTCATGTTGTCGCTGTTCTCGAACGTGTGCCGCAGTCTGTTTGAAAGACACAAGCTTCATTTCGCGTTCCTCGTTTGCGCTAGGATTCGTATAAACGACAATTCGATCGACGCGATCGAATGGAGGCATCTTTTGTCGGGAGCCGAACCGATGCAAGTAAGAAACGCGATTCTTTCGTCGCTCGGATCGTCCTATTTAAAATTTATCCCCATTTACGAACATTCTAGCAATTTGTTGCTGCCTCGTAAACGTTTCCCAGCGTTCTTAAAATTGTTATTTCATCGATTTATCCAAAGGTCCTAACTCCTTTTTCACGATCAGCCGTTTCAACTTTATTTCATACGTGATCGTCCCTTTCTTTTATTCGATCCAATAACCATATCGAATGTAGACGTTTTATCCGTGGCAGTAAAAGAGGTGAGACCCATATGCGAGTACGTGTTCGACTAGCTTCTGAAAAGCCCGCGGTTCGTGCCTTGAAATCTATAAACTTACGAAAGGATGCATAACACGTAGGGAAAAACTAGCTTGGCACGCTAGCTAATTTTCTTGGTTCTTGTTCTCTAATTTTCGGATTAGCCGAAATAATATTCCAGATAAACTCGGCATATTCTGTTTTATACTGGAAAATTTCTTTTCTCCTAGGAAGGTGAAAACCCGGCGCCAGAATGGATCACACCACGTTGCTGGAAGGAGATTCAGGCGCTCGAGAATCTGCCAAGCTTTCAGAGATTCGTCGAATTCTTCAAACAGTCGGTGACTCGATTCAAAACGGTGTTCGACGCTCAGGAGGCGCATCTGTGAGTAACTCTCCCTATTTACCAGACTCTACCTACCTATTTACCCGTTTATCAGGAGATAGGAACAAAAGCCAAAAGGGTTACCTATTCGCGTCGTTCGTGACGAGTCTAGCCATATTTCGGTTTACGATCAAAGGAAACATCGAAGAATTTTGTTGATCCTATTGCTATTGTTTTCAATCCTATCGATTAATAGCCATTTTAAGAGAAAATTGATAGAATAAACGTTTGACGGTTTCGAATAATAATATCTTACTAATTGCTAATCGTATGAAAATGGAGAAAGTTATTATCGCTGAATCGAAGATAATTTCAAACGGAGGAGACGTAGGATTATGGGAGTAGGCGACTCGCGTGAGTTATGGGAGAAAAGCAAATGCAGGGAAAAAGGAAAAAAGAAGGAAATCCATCTGACCGACGATGACGAACGACTGCAACGAACGACGATTAATCTTCGCTCGGCACCCACGAATATCACGTATATGAAAATATACGTGTACATTTTGGAGAACGCGAATTTGCTGAACCGCGAATTTCCTAAGATTTTTGCGCGGTTCTAAATCCTGAGACGTCGAAGCAATTTTCCGAGACAAGTATAGCTTTAATCGGTTTCCCGTGTAGGGCCGCGTATCCAGAACCATGGCGATCCAAGCTGGACGACTTTCAGAAGATGTTGCTGCTCAAGTGTCTTCGACCCGACAAAGTAACCAACGCGATGCAACTGTACTTGGCGAAATATTTAGGCCACGAATTTGTCGAGCCTCAAACTACCGAACTGTCTGCCATTTACCACGAATCTTCGCCAACTACGCCCATTGTCTTCGTTTTGTCCACCGGCACGGATCCCGCAGCGGAACTATACAAATTCGCAGACAAGTTAAAGATGAGCACAAAATTGCACGCTATCTCGCTTGGACAGGGACAAGGTCCCAGAGCCGAAGCGATGTTAAAGTTATCGGCGGAGCAAGGTTACTGGTGCTTCTTTCAGGTATGACTTCTTTTTTCTTTTTTTTTCTTTTTTCCCCAGAAAGAAAGATTGTTCGCGTGAACAAAAGTTGCCTATTAATCTGTAAATTTATCGTTTGTTCTACGAGTAAGAGCAGGCGAACGAGTTGTTCTAACGCGTAGGTTTCAAGAAAGTACGAGTTTTCCCAAAGTCCCAAAATACCCCATCTCCCATACGCTATATCGCGTTCGTCTTCTAAAATTGAAAATTCTATATATCGTGTTTCGAACTATATCGGCGGAAAATGTCTCGTTTTAATTTTTGACGCGTAATTCGCGTATAACGTAGATAGGAAATACGTTGTTCCGGTTGAAGCGATATAATAATAAATTTCAAGCAGGTGTAGCGTGCTCGTATTATCGTAATTTTCATTCGTTTAATAAAGTTTATCTACGTGTATCGTGTTACATAAATCGATGAAACAAATGTTCGAAATAATGGAATCGCGTAATTCGTATGTCAGAAACGCGTAAACGAGATAAATATTGAGCGGAGAGAAACTAAGATCGAGCGTTTGTTAAATCGAATCGTGATAAAGTATTCGATCACGGTGAAAGTTGAAATTTTAATGTTTCGAAAAGTTAGACCGAGGAATATCGCGATTGTCGATCGAACGGATATATCGCTGTTTAAAGAAACAGGACGACACCGTTGGAGAACGATAGGAGACAGGGGTAGAGAAAAGGGGATGGTTGATAGCCTGTTTATCTTCGGGATATATACCTATACGTACATGAAAAAGAGGAGGAAACAAATCTATCGTTGCTCGATAACGAGATAAAGATGCGGAGAGACGCGTTTCGATTAACGTAACGAAATGAAAAGTTCCGTGGAGATATTTTTTGAGTCGGAGGTGCAGGATATTCGTTAAATAGCCGTAATCTTAATTTTCCCACAAATTTACCATCGAGAATTAGTCGGATAGATGATAAACGAAAGATAATTTTCGCTCGATCGCGACAGAGAAGAGGAGAATTAGAGAGAATTAGAGAGAATTAGGAGAAAGAGATGAAATCTCCGCGGCAGTCGCTTCTTCTTCCCTTCGTTGTTGCAGACGGTTGAAATCCATCGAAACCCTTGGCGTTTAGTCGATGCTCTGCGTAGAAACCAGCGCATAGAATCTTTTTCATGTGCAATTAGATAACGGAGAATACGTTTTTGCAGAATTGTCATTTGGCCCCAAGTTGGATGCCGGAGTTAGACTCGCTGGTCGAGCGTCTATCGCGGGCGAAAAACCATCGTGATTTTCGCTTATGGCTAACCTCCGCACCTTCGCCAGACTTTCCCGTCAGCATTCTTCAGAACAGCAGTAAAATGACGGTCGAACCACCCCGGGGAATAAAGGTAAACAAAATCGTAGTATTTCTTCTTTTTCTTATTCTCTTCTTATTCTCTTAAAGAAGAGAATATCTTTTTTAATCTACTTAAAATTCGTTTATTATTTTCAAAAACTGCTAAACTCGTGGGAAATATTCTTGAGAGAACGGAAGAGAAAAAAAGCGTTGTTCGCTTTCAGGCAAACATGTTCCGCGTGTATTTGACGCAAGTGAGAGAGATGCAAACGTTTATCGACTCTGCTCATGCGAGAGTTCGCCACTTCAAATGGTTGGTATTTTCCTTGTGTCTGTTTCACTCGGTACTATTGGAACGAAGAAAGTTCGGTTCCTTAGGATTCAACATACCGTACGAGTTCACCGACGGTGATTTAAGGATCTGCATATCGCAGTTGCACATGTTTCTCTTGGAATACGATACCGTTCCGTTTAAGGTAAAAGCTTAATTATATTATGTTAATATGCATAGTTGCACGGCTTGATTTCGAGCACAGGTGCTGATATACACAGCTGGGCACATCAATTATGGCGGCCGAATAACGGACGACTGGGATCGTCGATGCGTGCTGACCATCCTGCGAGATTTTTACAGACAAGAGATTCTATCGTCGTCGTACCAATTCGACGAAGAAGGGCGTTACGTTCAAGTGTGTATCGTTGTCACAGCGTAATTTTACGACGCGAAAAAACTAAAAATTATCCATCCGATATCGATACCCTTGAGAAAGGTTAAAAAAAATTAAAATCGTTAGAAAACGTAAGAGCCGTTGGTCGTAATATTTTTCGAAATGTTACAAGATAAATCTTCGATAATTTGCGGGATAAAAGATGTACGAAAGGTATCGGGAACGGTATCAAAGTAGTAGCAGTACGATAGACGTTATCCGTTACGTACCGGAATAACCGTAATTTCATTTAAGGTCCACTTGCATTTCTATGACAAATCGCCAACAACGAAATATTTTTCTCCATTTGTCGTTCTTTCACGCGTTCTAGCTACCAGACACGGCCACGTTCCACGATTATATCGAGTACGTAAAAACCTTCCCACTCAACGACGACCCATCGATGTTCGGAATGCATCCAAACGCGGATATTAGCTTCGCGCAAGCGGAAACGTACGCCTGTCTGAACACGTTACTCGCGCTTCAGCCACGACAAGTCGGAACCGCGGCTGCGAGTGTCGAAGAGGTGACCAATCGATTAGCCCAAGATATGCTGTCCACGATACCACGAACCTTCGATTTGGCCATTATGCAGCAAAAGTATTTCATCGAAATATTACACGGATATTCTTTTACGTGCATAGATAGATAGAGCGTCCCTGCCTCTTTGTCTATATGACAAACGACCACGAATCGCTGTTTGTGTCGCCTTCTTCGTCCCTTTATTTTCTTTCTTTCTTTCTTACATCCCATTTTCTACCATCGCGATTACTATTCTCCCTTACGAGCCTAAAGACTCGGATAACCGAGATTCCCAACATTTCAAACGTACGCGTGCAACGCGATGCTTCGGAGCTTTACGCCTCGCTGCCAAAACCTTCGCTACTCGTCTTTCGTTTATTTATGCGAAACGAATACACCATAACAGAGATATATCTCAGGTATCCGGTATTATACGAAGAGTCCTTTAACACTGTACTGCTTCAAGAAGCTATACGCTATAACGGTTTACTTGATGTGGTAAAAACAACGCTGGTGGATCTGTTGAAAGCTTTAAAAGGATTGGTTGTCATGTCTGAACACTTGGAAATTGTGTCCAACAGTCTGTACACTAACAGAATTCCACAAGTTTGGCAAGATAAGGGTTATCCTTCGTTGAAACCTCTCGGTAACGCTTTCACTGTCGCTTATCTAAATTTAACCATTCGATTTATTGTTCGAACAAACTTTCCAATTTTTCTTTAAATAATCGAGTTCAACGGAAACGCAGGTGCTTGGTTCCTGGATTTGAAAGAACGAATTCAATTTTTAAGATCTTGGGAAAACAGAGGGATACCAGCGGCCTTTTGGATTTCCGGTTTCTACTTTCCGCAAGCATTTTTAACAGGCACTTTGCAAAATTTCGCACGCAAATACGTCGTATCCATCGACGCGATTGATTTCAGTTTCCAGGTAGCTAATTGATCGAACGATGAATTTCATACAATATTATTCTTGTTACATCGCCAACGTGAAACGCGAATTTCGCACAAACTATGATATATTATGGATAAAGATTCGTAAAAATGGATAAACGTCGAATTACTTTTAACGTTGTAGGTATTAAAATCGATACCAGAGCACAGGCCGCCAAATGGTTGTGTTATTTATGGCCTGTTTCTCGAAGGATGTCGATGGGATGGAAACTATTTAAACGAATCTTTACCTAAGGAACTATATACTAGTAAATATAACGATACTCGAACAAACGTTATAAACGTCATATTCTTTTCGATAGCTTCGGCGTATTCGATCAATTTTTTCAATATGCTTTAGGTATACATATTCTGTCTGTTGTGCTATTACAAATAACCTATTTACCATTTACTATTTTATAACTACTGTCGATAATTACAGTTGAATTTTATCATCTACATCCATCTTTTACTCGATTATATGCTATAACCTCTACTAAAACTCTCTTGCCCTCTCTCTCTCTCTCTTTGTAATAATAACAACTGTGATTTCGCGAATATCTTTTCGCAGACATGCTTCCTATTCTACTTTTGCCAGAAGTAAATCACAAGCAACCCGAAGGAATCTACGTTTGTCCCGTGTACAAAACTATCAACCGAGCAGGAACATTGAGCACTACCGGTCATTCGACAAATTTTGTATTGCCGATGGAAATTCCTAGCCAAAAACCGCAAGCTCATTGGATCAAGAGAGGCGTAGCTCTGATTTGTGCATTAGATTACTAACGATATCTATTTTTATGTCCTTTGTTTCACTTGTAATCTCCATGTAATTGTTCTATCATTACGTTTATTTAACCATATTATTCGTATTATTCTTTGTGCGAGTAAAACAAAATACTTGGTATAAAACTGCGATAAAACGAAAGAGCAAGAGTATTATTATTGTTATCATTATTATTATTAACGAGGACAGGCAACGAGTGTAACGATTGCTATTGATCCGTTCTAATCATTTTACGTGTCTGTTTCGTATAATTTTCGGTCCTTCCTTTCTGATCTTCTATATTCCTCGTTAGCCCATTTAATGATCGCAACCGTCGATAGAAATGCTGCGACAAAATAAGTGCTAATTAGTTTTTCATTTCTTAACGATAAAATAGTAATATACGTAATCGTATTATAAAATTGTTAAGAAAATTTCATTACTCTTTTATGCGCAATTTCGAGAATGCGTTATGTTACCTGGCGCCATCGGCACTAAAGCATGCATCAATCGTCTCAAGGAATTTGGTAAGCCATGAGAAATGGATTTTGCCCAAAATCTTTGATGCGTTGCGCACAAAGTATAATACACAATTTTTCTTATTCGTACCGGTAATTCTCCAAATTCTAAAACCATGTTACGTATTAAGCTTGTAAGTTTTCGACGGAAATAACGTGTACGCGAACCAACATACAGATTGGTACAAAATTTTCCAGGCGAAAGACAAAAGCATTTCGACTTTTAAGTGCTGCCTCCAACACGTATAAATGTATGATGTTTCAAGCATTTATACGTAACTGTACAAATAAACAACCAGATAAAGTAAACAACCATACGGATATTTACACGACTTTCTTAGATGTTGGTTAAATCAAAATTTATTTTTTATCTATTCACATTCACAAATATATTTATTTCGACAAAAAGGAAAAAGAAATATATATATATAATATATACGATACGATACAATAGAATACTATAAATATAAACAAAATATGCTAGAAACGACAAACATCAAAAAGTATGCACAAATCATGGTGTAAGACACTTACAATTTAGAAATACATTTCCTAAATTTAGAGGCAAGTATTATCTGCAGGCATATGTTCTAAGATTTTCTGCGGAATAACAAATTTATCTGGATTTTGTTCCAATAAGCATCCTAGAAGCCGTGGTACCGACAATACGGTGCCAGATATCACGGAAGGGAAGGATACCTCATCTACCGACCGATACATAATCTGCAATCTTTTACTAAAATATTCACCATACAGGGATATATGACCAACTTCGATGTATTGTCTCGAGAAGGGAGACCACAGTTCGAAAGATACGCGCATTGATTCCCAAGGCCGCAATTCTGAAGATGATCTCAGCACAATTTGATAATGATCGCAAACGTTATCGTACAACTTGCATACAGTGTTTAACAATCTTTCAAATTGCGTATGATACTCTTTACTTTTCCCATCCTTGACAAATATAAATGCAAGTGCAGCTGAAGCTTGACAAACAGTGAACAAACCAATTGGGGTAGAACCTGCTCGAAAAGGGGTGTATTGCCTCCCAGTAGAAAAATATGCTATTGGAAAATGAAGTGGATCTATTAACTGTTTTGCGTGCATTGCCAAAAATGAAAATAAACTTGCACCTCCAACAAGGTGCATACGATTCGGCGAATCTACTTCGTTATAATTGTCTATTATAAAAGCATCCGCAGGATCTTCGTGATTTAAACCAGAGCCGTCTATTATCAAGCTACGACTAAAATCTGCACCCGCTACTCTGATCATATTATCCGCGCCAAGTATTTTTCCAGCGTAACTTAATATACCAAGTTCAAAAAGAGCTGCGTCGTTACATAAATAGTATTGCATTGGATTTCTATACTCCAACAAACCAAGATGTCTTCCAATTTCAATGTGATTCTTCTTATCTGAGTGTGGGCGTTCATTTAAAGAATTAACGCGTTTTAATACAATAGGACCCTGGACAGGTGTCTTTCCATCTAATTCATTTGGTAACTCAAACATTTTTTGCAAAATACTTTCCTTTAAATGCTCCAAAGCATCTTTAATCATTCTCAAGTCGTGCTTTACTGCTGAGATTTGCAATTTTAGTTTTGAAAATTCTGCTTGTTCCTCTGCGGTTAAGCTTTCTTGTTTTTTAAACAAAGGAACTAGTTCGTTCGATATCTCTTGGCATCTCTGTTCTAATTTAGATTTATTCGTATGCACTGAATTGTAAAAGTCCCACATACTTTTAACTTCCTTGGCGTTCAAATTTAATTTTCGCGCTGCTAAATCTTGCTGTAACCTTTCGATATCTGTTAATCTTTCATCAAAATCTATATATGGCTGTAAAAATGAATAATATTCTTTGCCATTAAGGTTTCTAGTAAACAATGCAGAAGTATATCGTCTTTTAGGAATCCATAGAACATCGAGAAATTTCAAAGTATTATGCGTTACGCATTTACGAACCATACATTTCTCTATGAAATGTGCTACATGATTCGCCATTGTAACTGTTTATAAATTTTCACGACTTTCCGATAACTTTTATGATTTTTATACGCTTATATAAGTTTCTTGAAAACAAATTTCGTTTATAAAAAAGTTAATTTCTATGCATCCACTTTTGCTATTTTTGTTTTTGGCGGTATCTCCGACTCAACGTCCATTTTGCAACTGTCACGACTTATCGTCTCAATTTTTCTCTTTTGTGGAGCGATATAACTTCCTTTGCCAGCGGCCCTTTCCGATTCGTCGATGGAATACGGTTCCAGCTCAAGAGCTTTCAGTCTTCGTTTATGAACTTTTGTTGTAAAATGATCGTTTAAAGCGATATCATTTATAAAGTATCTCCTACAGATAAAAATGAATTCTTTAATACATTTCAACGTTCGTAATACAAAAGTAGAGACATACAAAATAACCATTTATATGTAAAAATAATGCATACATACATACGCACAAAGGTTACAAAATAACAGAGTACATGTATGGAAAGGTTATATTACTTAAAATGATATATCACGTTACGTTATACACTCACGCGCAATGAATACAGTAGTATTGACCTGCCCCAGGTTTATCCAAGTCTATTTTTTGATTTAATAGCCTCTCTACATTTTTGTCATTCAAATCTTCATCGATCTAAAATAAAGAATATCGTGTAACAATTGCCGTTCGTACATATGTACCCACGTGGCATATCATAAAGGTTAGGTTAGGTTTTTAAAATTAAATTATACCTCGTCCAAATCTTTCGTTCTTCTTTTAGTTCGCCAACCTTTCTTTAAATGTGTGTCCCCCCTGTGATACTTTTTACGTTTATAAGTCATTCCCAATAAAAGATTAATTTATACGATGAAATTAAATGCCACTGTCTATCATGTTCACACCTACAAAACGGTATTACAGCAAACAAGGAGTACATATGTTTCCATAAATGTGTGCAAATTGCTATGTCCAAACGAATGCATTCTATCCTCAATTTATTAAGATAAACGATAAATAATAGTTCTATATCAAATTCAATAATTCATGCAGTTGTAACAATTCGGTGCCAATTCATAACCTGTTTGAAAAAATGCAAAGAATAAAGGTAAAGTGTATGGTAAAAGTTTGATTTACGGTTCGTTCTCATGGAAATGGGCGTTAATCTTATAAAATCTTTAATTTCACACAAACGTTTACACATTCGTTTTAAACATTCGCCAATGTACGAAGTGTATAAAATCAATGTGTACAAGTTGTTTATGTATATAATAGAATATATAGTAGTTTCACGACTGCTGGAGACTTTTTAGCGTTGCTATTGGTCAAACGTCACGGTGGCTTCGCCTTTATGAGAATTCGTAAAAAGGTTATAATGGTGTGATAAAGTTTCCAGTGGTAAGTATCGTGAATGGTATTAAAATTCGTCGGTATTCTTCTGCGATCGTAATTCTTTCAAAGAATTCTCTGAAAACCAGCGAAATTGAGAGCAGATACATTTTTGTGAAATGGATCTGAAACATACAATATATGGACGAAGGTGATATTAGAAACGGCAAATTTACAAATTACCTCGAGAAAGTACGGATGATAAGCAAATGTTTAGTATCGAGCGTTTAACGTAAAAATACAAGGGAGATGAGAGTTAACTGAAGAAGAAGGGACTAGCATTAAAAAGAAAGAACATTTGTAAATGGGCATGCGCAGTAATTTGCTTTGAAACTGATAGTAATACTGTGGTAGAACCGGCAGATGTCGGTATAATATCTTAGAGTAGGTCGCGCCTCTATCGGCGAAGCGTCACATCAATTCAAACGGTGCGCCAGTGACTTGAGGGGGGTCCACACCATTTTGAAAGTAAAAATACTGCGCGACCCGGGATTTTGTTTGTGCGGTTCGGCGAGGGTAAAAAAGCGGCGAGGGCTAGGCTGTGTGGTATGGTCGGGGCAACGCGGTGTCGCGCGTAAAATGACGTAGAATGTGCGAGGGTGTGCCGCGTGCGGTACGAGGTGTGTTAGCGGAAACGGTGTCGCGGTGTGTAGGGTCGGCGCTGACCGTAGCTATCGTAGCGTACGGGAAATTGGCTGTGGCTTCGCCAATGGATGCCAGGCAGGAGGAGACGCCATTTTGATATACGGGCGCACGTCAAGCGTTCGTTCGTAGGGAAACGCGGTCTCGAGTCGGTCTGCCGCTTCGCGTAGGACCGCGCAGGTGAATTCTGTGGTTCGTTCGGTTGAAGAGTATCGTTGGTACGAGTGCGTGGCGCAACGTATCCGAACGGTATCGTTGACAAGTGACAGGTGAATCGATCGGGCCGCGAGGAAAGTCGCGTTGCGGCCCCGTGCCCGTAACACGGTTCGCTCGGTTGATTGGTAGTGACTACTGTGTGTGGAACTACGTGTACATTCGGATTTTTCCCCACGCGGCCGAGAGTCGAGTGTGCACAGCGAGGGACAACGTAGCTAGTGTATATTGGTGCGCGGGGATCCGGGGTGGCGGTGTACGCGGCAGGGAAAAGCCGCTGCTGTCTCGCTGGTTTCGCGCGCGCGAGAGAGGCCACCGGCCGACACTTTGGGCCAGGACAAGACGACCCGATGTCGGGAGCGGGTCGCGACCCCGTGTCGACCCGTGGTCGTCCTCGTCCTCGCGTACCCATCTCTTTCATAGCACCAGGACACACCTGGCGTAAATGTGCTCTCATGAGCGCCCATGTGCACCTCTCTTTCTGTCTGCTGCCCTTACGTGCCCTGTAAATCCAGAGCACACCCCGATTAGCACGCCCACGCACTCTATCACTCGCGAATATGGCCAAGATCCTCAACAAGGACCCCGTCACCTACGAGAGGGAGAGGGACAACTTCCTTAAGGACCTCCGTCATTTCCATGAGACTAGAGGGTAAGCTGATTTCGATGCTTCTCATTCTTCCATTCCATTATTTATCTCTCTGTCTGGCTACTCTCTCGTACATCGATCATTATTTTCCGCTCCGTTTCTTCGTTTACATTCAACCTTTTTCTCTATTTTTTTCTTTTCTTTTATTATTATTATTATTATTATTTATTTATTTATCTTCCTCGATTCGATCGCTAGAAACATTTATTCTCGTTCTATCGTTCTCGCGACGTTTTGAAAGTGATTCGGATTAACATTGCCTACCCAGAATGTAGACAAAGTTGAGGTTATGTACGATTAGTTTAAGTTTCCCAGAGAAACTCGCCTTTGTGCAAGCCATTTGTTTACGTGTGTTCCATGTTTTCTTTATCGGCAATTATCGGTCGCCTATCTTATTGCGATTGAGGTTACGTTCGATCGAAATGAACAATATTATGATCAACTTGTTGATTTTTTTTTCCTTTCTTTCATTCGAATTTATGTCGCTCGATATCGCGATTCTTGTAAACGCTAAGGTTTTCTCTTCATTCGATAACTGGATTTTAATGATATTAACACGAATGTACAAGTGTTTGGACAATCGAATAACTGCGAATCATTTCACGCGTAAACACTGTCCTTTATTACGTCACTTTTCATGTTTTATTAGTTTAGGAAACAGATACAAAGCATTCTCGACGATCATACTAAACAGTTTTAACCTCAATCGGAATTTGTCTATTTGTCACTGAATCTGTTGAATTCGTTGAATATAATGAAAGAATCGACATGTTTCCACCTAATTTATATTTTTAATAATTTATTAATTTTATATATTTTCTAATTTACGACGTCAATATAAAAAATATAATCTAATATATATATATGTATGTATGTATAATAGTACTATACGTATCATGTATAATTTAATACATTTTGACACCTCCTTATACCATATACATAAATGTGCAATTACGCATACTGAAGAAAATCAAACGTTTTTATCGTTTAACAAATAAGGAGATAACAAGTTAATAAGTAATCTGTCATTTACTTCGGCGAATGCTAAGATTCAAAAAATAAAATTCACAGTACAGTAATTTATGCCATTACTTCTGTACTCTATAAATATCACATTTTTTTATTATATCGTTATTTCTTTTACACATTTCTTAAATTTGACACGTTTCAGGACTCCGTTCAAGAAAAATCCGAAAATCAATGGAAAAGATATAGATCTGTACTTGTTGTACGTTGTCGTTACTGCCCATGGCGGATGGATAAAGGTGAGTCCATACTGACATGTATGTATACATTTTTCTCTTCAGTTTTTCAAGTACTTTTCCCAACATGCCCCATGTACAAAAGTATTTGATATCCATAACTTCATACGTAATTCTCATGTAACACAACGAGCGAAAATGTCGGAAATATTATGTTTCTATGTATTATTAGCAAAACGTGTGAATAGGGTTTTACCATGTACCTGGATACGGTATGTGATCTCATTTTACACTCATTTTTACACTCATTTTTACACTCGTGTTCCTTTCGTTTGAATTATTGTTTCTACACTAATTTATATTTCCTGATCATTTCCCTTTTAGGTTATTATCATTGCAAATACGTGCAATATACCAAGGTTCATAGGATGATGCTTTGAATAAAAATAAGAAACCATAACGAGTACATTTTTTTACTTCTCGGTATTCTTATATCATTTTATATAATAAAAAGAAGGATAATTTTATAATTTAATACTCAGGGTACGGATGACCCGTGTTCATACTATTACGATACTTGTCTACTTTACTTTAGGCACATTGTATGAGGCGCATCAATCGTTTATCTTTTATTTTATTTCAAGCACAATAAGAAAGTGATACTCGAACATAAAGTTTATCGAATGTTTAGATTTAACATTTTGTCTATTGTATTCTAATAAAAACTTCTTGTGTTATATTACGATACTGTGACAAAGCTTCGAAACACGCACAAAGTGTTTATGTGGACTAAGAAGTAAAAAAGTAAGTCTCGGATAAGCTTACTTCACCGTTAGCAAACGTATAACTTTTGTAAGATAATGCGAATTTTTATGAAATTTATGCGGTGAACGAGGTACGATCTTTTTCATACATTTCGAACGACCCAATTTCCTTGTCGTCAAACAATTGGCTTTTCTCAATTATATCCAATTTAGTTCGAATATATTCAACCGTACGTGGAGCAACATTTATTCACAAATCAGTTCCACAATCGGTTCGGGTCATTCTGTCACATTCCGTGTTTTCATTCCAAGTTACATGGCAGGGTATCCATCCTACCGATCAGGTACTCGATTCGGTTCTGCGCATCGAAATCGCTTTGGCTCGTTTACCCAGCTCGAATTTCGAGTATGCGAATGCCTCGAGCGTCCGCGCACGCTCCTAGGCGCGGGAAGGACGAGTGGTCGCGTGCTCTTTGCGACGGAAGCCTTCCAAATCTAAGACTACCCGCCTACTAAGTATGTACATATGTATATGCAACCCCCTTGAGGTAGAATTATTAAAAAATTAATAATCTGCAAATTAATTTGTAATGTGCCAAACCAAATTAAAAATGGTAAATCAATCAAACCAAATACTAAATTTGATAAATACAACCAACTTATAAAAAAATGCATTGTTTTAGTTATATGACTCAAATTCGTAAAACGTTGGAATATATTTGTGACAAAATTTCTCCTTCGATTTTTCTCCTAATACGTTCCTTTGCCCTCCCCTGTTTTCCTCTTGTTTCAAGTTCTATCGTTAAGAAGGAAAAGAAAAGGTTTGGAATTTTTTACTTGGGGTGCTTTACTGCTAGAAATACGCGAGGTACGACCCATCACGCGTGATTAATAATCGAGCAATGCGTCGCGGAAACGCGGGAAAGCGATTGTTTGGCGAAACGGGTACACTCGTTCGTCGATCACGTGCTTCGAAAATGAAACTTGATCGGCGTATTATATTATACCAATGACAAAATTTATAGTTCCTTTATTACGTGAAATCAAAGTAAATAACCTTGGTAATAATTGCATAAAAGTGTAACTAAATTGCTATCTTATATCTTTGTCTATGATGTTTTTCAAAGAAAAAGGGAAAAAAACAGTTCACTATACATCACATATTGCGTGGTTACATTATTTATTATATTAGATTTTACTACCTATTATTATGTATTAGCTATTATTGGATATTGCGGTTCACGTACGGTTCAACAACGCAATAGTGTAATATCCATCTCTTTTGAACTGCTAACTAACTACAACCATGTATGCGACGTTTACATATAATTATATTCGTTTAATACTCAAAATATATTTGAAATAAATTTACTGGACGTGTACAGCCACACGTTCGGTATAAAGACAATTTTCAAAACTATGTGGTGCATATAAATATACATACATACGTATATTTCACAAAGAGCGTACAATTTTTCAATTTACTCGAGATATACTTATGAGCAGGAAATATGTATGTACATTGTACATAGATGTAAAACGTGAAACTTGATGCGATCTAGAATAGAATTATTTTGTTATACTTTTACACTTGCGATAGTTAGAGTTGAGCATATGGGCAATTTTTCAGCACAGGAAGTTCACTGTATACATTTTTCGCGATTAACCTCGCCTAACCTCGATTTCCGATAATCGCGTCTTTCTCATCGGGAGAAGACCCAAAACCAAAAGGTCACCGCCCAACGTTACACACAACGTGTACGGCACGAGCTTGTCAAGTTTATAAACAGTAATTTACTCGCGCGTGTTGTCATTCATGCACGCGGATTGACACGTACACGTAACATTACGGTTAACGAATCTTACAGAAACGAGAATGAATCGTGTTCGGGCATTTCTTACATTTTGACAAACATACAGTACTGTTCGCCTAAAGCCAGGTACACGCTGACAGACAATTGTCCGTAGACATGTGTCGCACACCAATCAGCATCTATCTCTGGTAGAAAATGCACAGACAGCGGGACACAAAATTCAAGTTCAGAAACAGTTCGTGGATAAAAAGCTAGACTACATTAACAGACATTTGTCGGTAGACACGCGTTGTTTGTCCAAGAAAATTCATTAGCATTGTTATCTTTTAATCTTCGACATATAGGTTTGGCACACAGTTTAATAAATTGAATCAATTTAGACGTAATTTCTTTAACGCGTCAAATAGATTTCTCTTTGCGGTGGAAAGGCCTTTCGAAGGAACACCGAGGCCTTTGAGATCCTGCATTGACTCGAATCGATTCAGAATTCAGTGTCAGATCTAATTTCTGACCATATTCTTTCAGATTTTTTAGAAAGTGAAAAGAACTTTACAAAGTAAATCTATATATATAAATTGCTGGGGTTACAGTGTTAAGATTTACGAGAGAGCCTTGTTGTCAGAACTGGGTTCACGGAGCGAAATTGACGATATGCGGTTGTCAACGATGTATACACGTTATGTTTACGCACGCTCGCGCCTTTCTTTTCGCACACTCAAATTCTCAGAATATTTATTCGTCCGAATGTTCGCCTCGATGTGGTTTCTTTGTATTATACATATGGGAAACGATAGAATAGAATTCATTTCCATACAACTTGTTGTTAATGTAAATTTGAATTCATTTCTTTTTAAATATTTTATTCAACATTGGAAAATAACCGGTGAAGTTTGAACGGTGATTCAGGCATTTCAATGAAATGATTAGTTGTCCGTTTGATTCACATAGTAGTTTTTGTTTCGTCTAACGTAACGAGATCTCTTTGCACTACGATGAGTAACGAAGCGATTGAAATGATTTTTTGAACGCGGTATCCTTGTCTCTGCTACTCTCCGCTGCTGCCATAATTCGATCGGTTTATTTACATACATAAAAATACGTATGTATTTTTTTTTCAAAATGAGCCAACCTTTACGTTTGGTGATCGCAAAATTATTTCTTCGTTTAAAGATAAGTTGTAAGAAAAAGTAGTCGCCGTTGTTGTATAACTCTTCAAATCAATATCGCAACGTTGAAACATGCGTTCTGTTAAAGGTAGAATTTTTTCTGGTTGTTTATGTCTGTGTCGTTGTTTCGTCGCTTGTTCGTTATACTTAAAACACCTCCGTGTAAGAATTTTTGCAGTTAAAGTCAAAGCGTTCCCAACTACTTTTTCGTTCGAAATAATTTATTGGTAATGCGCTTTTTGTATTTGAACGGGCTTCCGCATCCTCGTGACGGCGATCTCCACCGAGATAAGCCAAGGATATTTCTTTACACAATTACGAAAGAAACATACTGCTTCGGATCAAAAAATTGCAACCCTTTATAATGCATCGCTATAAGATTTTCTCAAATAGAATGTACATTACATAGTTACAAAATAAGCTATTTCATTCGCATAAGTTTCTGGATGATTGCTTCTCCAGAGTAAAAACCTTTGATCTATGTTTTCTTAAGAACCAATTCGATATTACATATATATATGTAATATTATATGTATATATGTAGTCGTATGTATGCACATAAACGTCGCACATAGGTATGCACTTGTGCGGTGGCAGCGCTGCGGCATAACATGGCGAAGCTTTTCACCTCTCTTCCTTCCCGTTGCATCTGGTAGCATCTTAACGTATACCATCCGTCAAAATAACCACTATACGCGTTCTTTCTTAAATAACACTCGTACCTTCTATGCAATGATCCACTACTTTCGCGCGTACAACTTTTTATAGTTCGTTTCTCTGTTAGAACTTGAAATTCCTCGTTAGACATTAATATATAATTTATGTCGCTTTCTACGTAAATTGAATTTGAAATAACTATTTATAAGTTCGAGCATTATATTATATCTTATTCAAATATACTTTACATTTGGAAACTAATAATACTTATTTTACATTTCGTGTCAATCATTTCGAAGAATTAGAAAAATTATGATTTTTCTATAACGGATTAAGTCCACGGACACAGCAATCAACAATTTCAGTATTCGTTCCTTTGTTAGAAATACTTTATCGAATTGTTACTTTCCGGGAAAGTCGTACTACAGAACACGTTCCGCACAATGAAAAGACACGTCCGGCTTCTTCTCGTTCGCTTCTCCCATCGAATCTCCTTTTTCAACTTGCGAAAAAGTGCAAACGCATATAGAGTCGAGAGGACGACTTATTCGTCATCGAAGTTGTCGTCAAGGGTACAACCCCCTGAAAAACGTGCATAACCTATACCACAGCGATTCCCAACGAAAGAATCATGGTGAATTCTCCAGCGAATAGCGAAACTTTTATAAGAAACAAAATTTCATTAAACTTCTTATCTTTCCTTTTCTTTTTCCGCTAATTGAACTTATTGGTGCAGATAAAGAGGAACAAGTATACCCACCATGGGAATTATAAGTGTTTTCGCTTATTTGTTCTATTTCTAAGAAGCTTTTTTATTTCTTTTTCCTTGTGTATTTATGTATTTATGAAATTTACAATTTTACGATCTTCGTCCCGGATTTTCACGCGATTCGAGATACCGCTTCACGTTGGCCAAACTCGTCGACCGCAACAACGCAACGCTTCACGCTCGAAAAGGAAGCGTGGTGATCCATCCAAGCGCAAAACTCTGAAATTCGTTTCTTCGGATTGTGGACGTTGCTGCAAAGGCGTCTTTTCCATCTCGAGGCAACGAATTAAGCGTTAGCGATCGAATACTGCTATAAATTCCAATCCAAGCCACTATTCTAGCAAGTTTCGATCAATCGTTTCTCCATGATGGATGTATCGCAAATCATGATAGTCACAGTGCCATCAATTATGCAACGACTTATGAAATCGTTTGTAATCGACGAATTAGAGAAATCGAAACAGACAAGAACGAGATAGATTGAATTTGATTCTACCATAGAATCCCGACTGTAAAGCACTCGCTTAGAATAGCACCTTTTAGATCCTTAAAAGTTGAGTTGGGTTGTTGAGGTCGTTGAAGCCGAAATTAAGCGTCGTTCTTCGCGGAAATGAGACGTAAAAAATTTCGGCCAACCTGTTGATACGTCATGTCCTCGTGGATTTTGACGATACCTCTTTTTAATTTTGTTACTCTTAACCTACTCTACGTACCGCTTACTCTGTATGGGTTTGAATCGTGAGCAATGGCTTAGGTTTCGGTTACTTTTTATTTTTCGACCGCGCGCGGCGGCACGAGGCGGCCGGTTATGCTGTTATCATAAAGAGAACGGTAAGCGATAAAATTGGCATTGACTGTGCCGTCACGTGTTTTGCCGCTTACTGCTTACCGCTTACCGCTTACCGCTCTCTATGATCATGGCATTACGTGGATTTCTGCGGTTATGAGTGTTAAGACCTTTGTCGGAAAAATTTTCAAAATCGTCCAGTTCCGTGGAAAATGGTCGTTTTCGGCTTTAGCGACTTAAAATATCCACGAAAATACACGTTCGAACAAAAAATTTTGCAACGCGGATACTATACTTTACCCTAGAATTTTTTCAATAATTGAACAACTGTTCCGGAAATCCAAACGTACGGACAATACGGAAGTTGATGCAAGGTCAGGGTCACTTGTAGAGAGGTATAATTCGGGGTGGGAGATAGATCATGAACCGAAAGTGGGAAGAAGGTGCGCGCAGAAGGGCAGGCGGGCGGGGGGGGGGGGTAAGGGAGCGAGGATGAGATGGTGCGAGTAGGGAATAAGAAAGAGGGAGAGAGAGAGAGAGAGAGAGAATATTATATGAGGAGGAGGAGGAGGAGAGGAGGAGTTGGTGGTGCGGCGTACGAGGGCTTCCCCTCAACAAGTGTGATCGAAGCTCGCTAGACTATATAACCCGCGGCTGGGTCGCGACTACGCTCAGACTCAGAATGCATCGTGGAGTGCGGATCTGTGATTCGAGCGGATTGACGCCATGTTCTTCGTCGCGCGCCACCGGCAGACCTAGTCGATCAATTTGGTTATTACAACGAAGATACCGAGAGTATTCTTTACGGGGAAAATATCTTTAGGTATTTTGGCGTGTTTTTGCATTTTGTGATCCATCGACGACTAATTGGGTGGTTAAAAAATAATTTTTGTTATTTAATTTACTATTTGACAAAATTTGCGTCAAAACTAAAGTATCAAAATCATGTATCCTTCTTCTGTATAACATATCCGTGATCATTTCTGTTAAGTTTAAATCACTCGGTGTAATTCAAGGTCAAGTATTTGAGATCAAATTTTTTAAACCTTGGACAAATTCTTAAGTTTCCAGCGATGGGTAAATTTGGATAATAACTAATTTGACTGATCGATTCTACGAAGTATAATACGTACCCTATAAGAACGCAAATTTTTTCTACAGTGACTCGTTACGGAAGTCGATTATGGAAATCAAGTCGGTTTTCCCAGCGTGCTTCTGAATCATATTGTTCTTTATCTATTAGCATATTATCTGTTTATTCTAAATCTATGCTCTTGCAACGTTCGAGCCCTAACACACACACACACACACACACACACACACACACACACACATCTCGATATGTTCACTTAAAATATTTTTAATGAAATAGTTTTTAGAATTATTTTTATTCAAATGGAAGAGTCAACGTTTCCATTTCGAATTTAATGACGTGTGTGTTTCGCACACATGAAATTTGAAAACATGCTAACGTAACACGAATCGTGAATTAGTATTATAATGATGAATAAACTAAAATAGGGTACCAACTTTTCTATAATTTACAATTATTTACAGTATTGCATTTAGCTACTGTATTTTTACCCGGTTAACTGTCGCAGAGTTATCCCCACCACTTCTAGGAATTGTTAACACGGATCGAACATCCCTGTTATCTGTTATTTAAGGTATTTGTAGCGTATATTTAGTATATTATGTATATGATTCAATTTTTAAAGAGCCTAATCTTACCGAAATGGAGATATTCGCCTTCAAAGTTGGAAGTTTTATCACGTAAGTCCTGTAGTAAGTGGCTGAAAAAATTACTTTTTGATTAATTTCGGGAAAACCGTTCTTACAAAGTTGCTAGAAAGCTAATATGTTGCGTGAAATGGTTAGAAGAATCTTTTTGTAGTAAAACAATTCAACTCCGACCTCGTCGTTTTCCAATAAAAGTAACGCGAAATATGTAATTTCAACGTGCAAAGTCCCGTATAATATGACGAGAGGTGCCGTTTCGGCCATTTCTGAATTATTTGTTAGCGCGCGTGTAGAAAGTACAGACAGCTAAGAAATTCCTTCCTAGAGAGAGAATCTGGGACATGTGTAAAGAATATGACTTTCGAGGCTCCGCGTATGTTAGTTTTGAGGTATATTGTCGCGCTACAAATACCTTAATATCGTCGATGACATCGCTATAGGTCATCAAATCGATAAAATTTTTCTTTTCTTTTCTCATATTTTATTATTACAAGATTGCTTCTATCGGTATGCTGACAATTTTGCGGTGATAGTGATTGCTAGACACGAAGATGATCGAGCAATTTATTACTGAACTTACTTTATTACTAGAAAGTAAAATACGTATGCAATAGACATTTGCTTGAATGTTTATTTTTTTAGTTGTAACATATATTGCTAGTTTCTAAGTTTGTAATTATTTGACATTTTTTGCGTTACGTTTGTGATACGTTGATGCACTTGACGATACTTCTTTGCTGTCACCGTCCATAAGCTATATCTCCTTCCATTTTACTTACCTCCATTAAAAAAAAGTCTTCCAAGTGTCTTAGTTAAGAAATTCTCCGCCTTCGCAGGATCGTTAAAATGCTGTTCACTCTTGGGAGGTTCACGATGTATCAACTTCTCGAAATCAATTGGTTTTTACAGTGCGACTGTCGCTTCGGCAAAAAGACAGAAAAGGAAAAAAATAGAAGGATATCTCGTATGTTCGCCCGGTTGAATTTATCAGCGCGTTACGAGGCTAAGTCACTCTACTCTGGTTAAGGAGTAGTCAGCGTGAAGTGAAAGTGTGTAGAGGTAGAAATTATTAGCGAGTCGCTGGTGTGTAGAGCGGATTCTTACAGATGTAAAACGATTGGATAACTCGAAACTCATACTTGTGCGTGCACACGCGCATCACAGCGCTCTTCTGTCGGAATACATCTGGAAGTCTTTCGCGAGTGCGCGCGGGCGGATGGGCGCGCGGGCGCGCGTTTGGGTACAAGAAATTCGAAATAAATTATACTGATCTTCGAGCTGAACGTGTGTAGCTGTCCGTTCTACGCTCGCTTTTCTAATCCATAAATTTGTCCGTGCTTGGTTAAAGAAATGCCTCTACTGACTGCTACAGTCACGCAGTTACACGTGTAATGAAGTAAATAAGAGTCTTATTCAGAAAGCTTTAAATACTTTTCTTCTTCTTATATCACATTTATTATTATCAACTTTGTAGATCGTTGTTATTATTATCGAAGTTAATGAAGAAAACGAATTTGATTATGATTAGTATCTTTGTAACGGGTATCTGATAAAAATTGAAAAATTATTAATTTATTGCTGAATATTGTGTAGATTGTTTTGGGTACGAAATATTTACACGATTGCAACAACTTTAATGATTTATCCTATTAAATGAAATTACTGTCGATAATGTAACCTTTTTATGTTTAGTAATTATTATTGATTTTATGGGTACAGTGTTCGCACTGAATTTTATGAATACAAGTTTTGAATATGCTTCCACTAGGATTTTCTTTACTCTTCGTTTCACATACTTTATTTAATTGAAATATCACAAACACAACATTATAATTAATAATATACGTTTAGCAGTAACTAATGAAAAGGAATGAAGTGGTAATGAGAGGAGCTACTGTTCTAAAATATAATTTTTACAAAGGTAGAAGAGCTACGTTATTCAAAGTTTGCGTGCCTTCGATAAATATATTCTTACGATAAGAAAACTTTAGGTTCTTATCTTTATTTCCGTTCTTTAATTGTAATTGTTTTTAGTCGTATGTAGAACGGTGTAATAGAACAGCAGCGTGAAACCAATGACAATAATGAAATTGCAGAAAATGTGATAGCCTTATCGAGTGCATTATGCGACCGCGCCTACTTTAAAATTGAAATCGTCGATTACTGAGATCAAGAAGAACCAGCATGCTCGCAGTTGATCATTAATCTTCTTTCTATTAATCGAAATACAGTAACGTAGGAAAGAAAAATAAAGCAAGATGAAGATCCATTTTTTTTTTCTTGTGAAATTTTATGAAATATTTTGTTCGTAATAAATTTCGATCCAAGGAATATAAATTGTAAAATCGTTCGGCTTTTTTGACGAGTGCTCCGTTATTATTTCAGTTACAAAAATATTTTAGCCACATTGAAACGTATAATGCTATTTATACTCGGTGACCAGATGGAAACGTTAAATGTCGATTAAAGTTCTATGTGAACTCGATATATAGTTCCTGGAAAATAATAAATGAAGCTTAATATGTTTTGTGAATCGCTTTTATTTTTATTTATGCAAGATTACGTATAATTTTGTTAAAAGGTAGCATTGAAAAAGGGTCCAGAGAAATTTTTGTAGCCACGAGTAATGGTGTTAATTTTTAATGAAAAAATAAAATACGATGCAAATCCACGGTGTCGTGTACTACGGAGTTATAAGAGTACAGAAATATTCGAAGTAATACGTTTCGCCTCCTCACATGTCGGTTCGCTGTTGCATACCAAGCGTGCTGGGTTCGTCAGTTCGCACAGTTTGCTGCTAATCTAAATATTTTATCTGAGGTTCCAATTTCGAAATCATAGACCAGCTAGAAAATGAACGTGCTTCGTTATTTTTTAGCTATTTTCGGTTACACGAATGGATAATTCCAATTTGCTGAATTCAATATTTCGTTAGAATGTTTGAAACGTTAAATGAAGAATTCTATGAAACAAGCGAGTAAAGACTCATTATATGCTAAAACGTTTGTGAGATTTGTAGAACATTTTTTATTTGATGAATCGATGTTAAATGGAAGATGAAGTGAGCTTCTCTTGGAGTTTATCCGCTGCACGAGCAAGTATAAACACACGTGTAAAATCACCGAAACGCGTCGCGATCGAGCGACCAACCAGATAAAAACATAGGCGTAAACCACGCGTAAAATAAATTGTAAAGCCTTTGCGTTTTATCGGGATAACGTGTGTTGTCAAAGAAGCCAGTGGCGGAACATCACGCTCCTACCGGTTCCGGCAAGAAAAAGCGCGGGGCGGAGACAAGAGCAGGACGACGAGCAGAAGGAGGAGAAGAAGGAGGAGGAGGAAAAAAGAAAAAGAAAGGAGAGACCCCTTTGCAAACGAGAGGAGCCCCGAGAGAAAGAGCACGATTGCGAGAGCAGCGTAGAGTCAGAAGGATACGCTATGTACTTGTGCAAAAAGAGACAGAGGGAAAGCGTTATACGTTCGCAAGTGTCCGGCTTGTTCAAGGGCGCGACTGGTATACGGGAGAGTCTTCGGATGGCCGTCAAATGGGCACGCAGCGTAGTCTGGCATTGGTCTGCTCGCTATACGCAGTGCGTGTAGCGTGCGAGGAATCCACGACGAAGTCGGTAATGCTGAGTCAGTCAGGTGCCGCGGCGCCTCTTACATCGCTTGTACTTGGAAATGGTAGGTGTACACGTAACAAAGAGAAAGAGTGAGAGAGACGAAAGGAATAAGATATGGAACCTAAAGTATGTTAAAAGATCAGGATTAAAGAGAAAAGTATTACGATTGACCGTAAAAAGAAAGGGAACAAAGGGAAAAGAAAGAGGTAATAGAGAAAAGAGAAAGGTAAGATATAAAGGGGGAATGAAATGGAAAGAGAAAGAGGCGAAGCGCTATTGTCGGGAAGGAGAGGGAGCGGGGCGTTCGCTGGTTCGCTCCCCGGTGATGAGGTACGGTCGATATGGCAACGCCGCGCCCTGGTACACGCATACCGGCATCACTGCCCGCCCAACTATCGAACAGTCGGCAACGTCGCTCTGGCAGTACGCGGGGGAGGGGGCAGTTAAGCTCTCACACATCGAATGACGAGGAGACCGACCTCATGCCCTGCACACATGTGCAGCCGGGGACACCGAAGAGAACTGAGATGCCTGGCTGGCTGGTTGGTTGGTTGGTTGGTTGCTTGCTTGCTTGCTTGGTTGCTTGGTTGCTTGGTTGCTTGGTTGCTTGGTTGGTTGGTTGGTTGGTTGCTTGGTTGGTTGGTTGCTTGCTTGCTTGCTTGCTTGCTTGCTTGCTGCTGCTGCTGCTGCTGCTGTTTCGCTTGTTTTCTTGCCTGCCGACTGTCCCACGCACGCGCTTCACTGACGTGCATCTCTGTATCCAAATTGACCAAGTACTTTTCACTTGGAGATTCGTTTTTTTTTGCTACGGAAAAAATAGGTATCAGGGGTTATCTGCTCTCTCTCTCTCTTTCTCTCTCCTGTTTCTTCAAATTATTTAGCTTCTATGTTCTATATTCTTTCGGAAAAAATCCATAATCAAAATTATCGAACGAAGGAAAATGTTCGTTAAATGGAGGAATATCGTTTTCATTGAAATATGAATTGTTTGACTGTTTGAAACGCGGTGCGTAGGAAGCGTTTACTTTTCCGTCGTTAGATTCCTGTTTCTGAAAATAAAATTGATCAAAAACGGTATATTCTTTATATGAAACGAGGCTGTTTCGCGTACCAAGTGCTTTGACAAGCATACCTTTCACGGATACGTGAACGTACATACACGATACCGTTAAATCGACCAATTGAATGGTTCGACGTTGAATTACGTACATATGCTTCTCTTACAGCGCATTAAAGTATTACATTGGACTGGTTTCAAACGTGCATGGCATCGTTTATAATACCAACATTGAACTTATACCCAAAAGGCTAAAGAAACGTCAAGTTTATCGTAAGAGCCTATATAACCTCGTTTCGAAGGATCGAGCTGGTAAGATCGGATCGCTGGCTCGCGAACGGTATTACTTCGATGGTCGCATGATTCGCTACAGTGGAGGCATTCCTCTTTTTGCTCGTCCCTCGATCGTAGGTAACGACACCTACTACCTTCTTGGCGAATGTCGCGTGTGGTGATGTCGTACGATCGGAGTAGCAAGTATCGCGGAGAGAAAGAGATGGAAAGAATTGGAAAGCAAGAATCGCTCGAGTGGAAGGGAGATGGTGGAATGCCGCGGCGTTGCCATTCTGTCAGCCGAGGGCAGACCACTTCCGAGAGTACGCCTCGTGGCGGCTATAGTGCGGCAACGTTGCTTCGACAAGATTAAATAGAGATAGCCTGAGGTATATGCTCCGTCGTCGTAAGATGGGCTCACCGTTAGTCGAGGAAGAAGTGAGACGGATAAAGGACAGCTAAAGGGAAGCATATCGCCTCAATTCGAACTCGTCGATCGTTCTCTTACCAACGCGAAAACGTCTAACGCGTAACTTTTTAAACGCGTCGCAGCCGTTGTTGATATTTCCTTTTCGTTTCTACGATTTTTCCTTTAGTTACTTCCTTTCATGAAAATTAAAAGTGTATTTAGGATGCATATCGTGTATATACTGAAACGTTTGGATTAGCGGAATAAACGGTTATTGTCGTGAGATTGGAAGCAGCCGAGTAACGCAACTAATAAATCATATGACGTATTGTCGAAATGTTCTAAACGTTTTAAAATGTGCTCGAGTATTGGACGATATTGTTACCCAGTTGAAAGTAAACAATTTGAGAACTAAATTACAAATATAAATTGCATATCCACGTTTGAATCGATCAACTTTCATTGTATATAGTTTATGATTGCAAACGAAGTATCCCATTTATAGTTTGTTCGCTAGTGCAAGCTACTATGCGTTAATGACTGTAAGGGGGAAATTCTGTATCTATCGTATACGGATAAAAGTGTGTTCGACTTGCCATTGTCGCGACTCTGGAGGCAAGTTGGTTCAAGTTGACGCGTTATAGAATTTCTGGTACTGCGTCACCTTGACACCAAGTGAAATTTGCTTTTTAAACGAAATACAAAATATAAATAACTTGCCTGTACAATTTAAAAAAAAAAAAAATGTTGCATATGAAACACTAGGGTGGCAAATGTTTAAAATCATCCAACGTTGTTAGTTACGTTTCCAAATTTTACTAATTCAGAGTCTTCTAATTCATTTTTAACGAAGCCCGAAACTTTCCATTTAGACACGTCGATATATAGAAAGTTGTTGGCATCGTGTTGCTTTTGTCTGCGAACAGAACTCGTTGGAAATCTTTCGCGAATGCTTGCCTCGTCGAGCGATCGCGTTCGTGGGTGGGGTGGGCGAGATAGATACAGTAGCCCCCTCCATGCTTGGAAAGTATCTCTCTCGCGTATAGAACTCTATAGAGGTGGAAAAATTGCCAGAAATATAGAATAAATCTTTTCACATACATAAATATTTAACACCGACGTGTTAGAAGATACGTTTAACCGTAGAAAAATATGCGAACGATTATGAATATATTATTCCCTTTTAGAATTGACCTATCGCATCTATCTATGCGGAGGTTATGGTACTTTATCGTTTTGTATTACAAAAAGCTATAGTAATGTTTTGCCATATCGTACGAAATCGTATTTACGATCGTAGCCAGCAAGCAGAATTACGAAGGTCGTGTAAAATCAGTTAGGCACCGAAGTATGATTTTTCGGAACAATTGTCAATTAAATTAAATTAAATTATATTAAACGGTTTTTCAGGTTAATTAGAAAATTCCCCTTACTCTTCGTGCTTGCTCTTACACCAAAACGAAGAAATTTCGAGAAAATGTAGTCGATTCGTCTGGTTCTCGAGTGACTCATATGCAATTCCGAGTATCAGCAATTCATTGGTACGACGGAGGCTCGCGTTAATTTACGACCTCGTCGTATTTCTTCTACCGATTATAACATATATTGTATTTATATATGTTATATACGAGGATCTACGGTAATTAATGCTTTTTTTGTCGTTGCCATTTCTGCGCAGTGCACGAGATACATCGGTATTAATGGCCTTGGCCGAGCAGTTGGTAAGCCGTCGTTCGAACACGAGCTATCGCCAGAGGTCACTGTACTTACCTTTTCTCTTTCCTCTTGTTCGCTCCGTTTCTTTGTCACACCGACTTCGACCCATTTGCGGCGTACGCATGTTCGCGCGCTTTCTGTGTCTTTCTACTATGTCTCGTCTTGGCCCGTTGGCGAAGCTTCCTCGCCAACTTGTCAGCTGGAACGCCTGCAACTGTGCTTCTCTTTTTAACGAAAAACACCTTTTGCTTACCAAGTTGAAAACGAATGCTTCTCCGCAGCTGGTGTTTTCTTACTGACTCGACGCTGGTTGCTGTACTTTCCGTCGATTATTTTCAGTATTCGAGGAAACAATTTTCGATCATCTATATAGGATCGAATGAAGATATTTGTATCAATCAGAGTCGGTAGAATATCGATTTGTACCTGACTTTAGAGAAATTGGTGAATCTTGCAATATGCAAATACGTTTGTGCAGTTTCGTAATACTTTTGTATCGATCTGCGCGTAGAACAACAATACATATGATAGCTTGTCCATGAACACGAAGATTCGAAATATAAAGTATTTAATTTTTGACATTGAAAATGGTGGAAAAAGCTAAGCGCGTGTTTCTTAATCTGTATTATCTGTGGCGGCAGTCGAGTAGCTGGATAACCCGTTGGCACACGCGCCATTAAAGAATGATCGTAAAAGTGGCGGTAGTTATCTGAAACGAGCGTGGCGTTCGGTTTAAGATAAATCGTACCGTCGCGGTTTAATCCTCGCGTTATTAATACTCTTGTGGTTGGAGAAGTAACGCGTAACAATAATTCCCATTATCGCATTTACGTTATCTGTAATGGATTCAGAATTGAAATTTGTATGATTTTTAGATGCCATCAAGAGGGTTAGCTGTTCAAATGAGGTGATGTTTTGATGAAAACGAGCGAGTCTGTACAAACTAAATCCTGAATAAAACTTGTGAAATTCAATTATACGGTATTTCATTCATTTCTGGCGTTTGATTATATTTCTAACGTTATGCAACGATCGTTAATATTTGAAAAAAAAAAAAAACTTTGGGTTACGCGGTAAAAGTGAATTGTTTTTGCGTTTAAGGGAAATATTATTTGCACGCAAATTTAGGCGAAAGTCGCGCGTATTTGCGAAGCGTATTGCCACGCATAGAATCGTAAAAAATGAAAGATGCGATATTATTAAATTTTATTTTCAGTTTTCAATTTTCTGTAAATTTTCGGGCGATGGGAATCGTAATGGTACCGACTATACATACCTGTTTACAAGGAATATGGTACAAAGGAAAATAAAATTATACCTGAAAGAGTGTCGAGTTTTCTAGACATTTCGCTTCGCGTCATTTCGTTTTACGATAGGAAGGAATTTTTGATAGATACTGCAACGTGGGCGGCCATCGTAATAAGTTGAGTCTGGCGGACACGGTATCTCATTGGAACACACTCGTCGCACTGTGACTCTGGTAGATTAGTTTATCTTATGTAACGAGTTAGCATGGAGACAGAGAAAGAGTATGGCCATTGTTTGGTTTGCGACAACTGTGTGCGCACAACGTGGCAACCGCACGAGTTCGCAGATGTGCCTCGACTGTCGATCATCGACCGTCGACCGTCGACCGTCGACCGTTGCCCGTCGCCCGTCGTCCGTCGTGTTGCGTCGGTTCGAGCTTTTCGTCCAAAAAGCGTATTCATATATCGATATTTACACACCGCGTCCGTTTCGTTGAACGGCCGCTGCTTTTCGTGCTTTGTTGAAAGAATAACCGAAATCTTCGACATGTTGAAAAACGTAAATGTTTTCTGTATAAAACGTTGAAAAAGAAACGATAGGCTAGAGGATGTTGCTTGTAGCATTTCGATGTAGCACGTATATCGGTGTCCGCGCTAATCTTCCGATAGACAGATTATCTTTCGTATCTTCGAAACAGCTATGTACATACATACGCGCGATGCACAACGCAGGATGGTTGTTGGTCAGGTAGCGGAGAGTACTCGGGAATGTTTTCGAGTGCGTATTTATCCAGAAAGAAATTGAAGAAAACTGTACTTTCTCTATGAACAAATTTGAAAAATCGATTTCTTCGTTGATCGATCCGTTTGCTGTATCTCAGCCGAGGTGGCACAGGTACACGTTATCCGTGAAGCCGATGGACCGGACGAACGTGCTAACGACGAAACATTTGATTTCTCGAAATGCGAGACTTCGAATCGCATACGGCGTTGATTAATAAATTATCGACCGAGTAATTTTCGAAACCACGTCCGATAAAAATTCTATTTATCGATATAACAGTTTTCTCGAGTATAAATTTGGTTTGAAAAGTTTGAAGGTAGATTAGAGTTAAAAAATTTAGTCGATATATAACGCTTTTAAAAACTTTATAACTTGCTTTTTTATTTAATTTGAGAAAGTCGGATTCGTACGTACGTACGTGCAACAACGAGGATATGGTCCTGAAATAAAATGCTAAGTTTCTCGAAACACTGTTTCTGGCTAATATCTACTTTTTTCATGTATTTTCATCGTTCAATCGCAAAACCGATCTTACCACTTATATAATCTCTTACGTGTACGTTGATAATATTATTAGTGTACACGCTATACATGCTAGTCTTTTTATGCGCATGCCATTCGATGCGAGAAATCTCGAAATTTCGCAGGCGATCGATCGCAGCGTTCGTATCAGTTAAAAAAGATTTTTTTTTTTAATTTGTTGGACATAACAAACAGACCGTTTGTTCCTATACGTCGAACATCGCGAAGAACCACGTTCGAGTAATATTATTTATTTAGAATTTATTCCTGAAGGATGGACTTTTGTTTCTACGTTGATCAAATATTTCTCTCTTTTCTTTTCCCTCCCCCCCTTTTCTTCTTCTTATTTTGTTTTCATGGAAAATGCTATAAGCCATTAAAGCCTTAAATCTTTGTTTTTCTGTGTATCGACTGTCTGTGTATCGAACAACTGAAAATACAATTTGAACGCAAAAATTGATTCGAAAAACAAACTTGTAGCATGCATTCGATAAACACGACTGATTTCTTGTGGAGTGTAGGAACAACAGCGCTACCAGATCCCGTCCGAGTAGTTACCGTGTCGTTACAGCATCTGTGATAGCGTTGCGATCGTCTACGGTAGAAGAAGAAGGAGCGGCTGTTCTTCTGTCGTCGCGAATTACGTGGTCTCTCAGCCGCGCGCATTGCGTATTCAATTGTCGTCGACTGCATGCACGTTTATTACGCGGACGAGACCTCTATCCAACTACTACGCGTACCGTGAAACCGAACGCTCGTCGTTCATCGGACCGTCGATGGAACGATTACGCGCTACTAAAGTATAGGATATCGTAATTACCGCCAATTATCGAGCAAGTTGGCTGGCATCGCGACCAATCTCTCATATATAGGTGATATATAGTCGCGTTTATTACATCGTATTGTTTCGAAGCTGTGGAAATCTTTTTGGGAACACGCTCTAAGCTTAACGCGAATTCTAGTTTTCCGCTTTCAAGAGGTATACGCATTGCGTACAATTACGAGTCGATCTTTCTCGATATCGTTCTGGTTGCTCGTTCGGCCCACGAACAAAGTTGCCATATATTCCGCTGAATCGAGCGATATAATTATGGAAGAATAACGATATCTATCTTGTTATAATGGTACAACGTGATAGAATATGGGCGGTGAAACAAGCCCGAACATAGAGCGTCGCGGTGTTGGACAGAAGGCACGCGGAGAATCGAAATTTCGTCGCTGCAAATCTTCGATCGATACCAACGTCATCATCCGTTACCGCTCGAATTTCAAAAAATCATTCCGAGTCTTCGCCGAACCTCGCGCACCTATATGCCAAAGCTCTGAAAAACACTCGTATCCGTTCAAGTTTCATCGGCGCCAACCTGCGAACCTGTCTATACGCTCTTCGTACAAGCAAGCAGCGTCCCTTACGCGTCAGCTGCCTACCAACCCTTGAAGCAGTCGTCGATGGTTTGGCGTGGATATCCAGGTCATCCTGGGCTTTCCGTATCGGGCCGCTACCTCCGTTCGCTGCTGTACGCTCGTGCCTGCTCCCTCGCGAGTGTTCTGGCGCACATAGTTAGGCAGCCAGGCGCGCATACGCGCTCGCTCTCGCTCTCTCCCCCTCCCCTGAGAGAGGCACCGGCGAGAGCTCTCCCTATACGTGTACGCACGCGAAGACTTCTTCGTCCGTTCGCGTTCATTCAGAGTTCACAGTCAGTCAGTCACCAGCACACCTCCACCGATCAGCTGATCCCGACGACGACGGCAGACTGCGCGTCGCCAACCCCTCCGCCCTCCTACCCTTCTTCTCCACACCCGTCCCTCCTCCTCCACCTCCTCCTCCTCCTACGTCCTACCTCCTCCGCCACCTCCTCCTGCTGCTGGTCGTGCTACTACTACTGCTGGTACTGGTGCCGGTGCCGGTGCTGATGTTGGTGCTGGTGCTGGTGCTGGTGCCGGTGCCGATGCTGATGCCGATGCTGGTGCCGGTGCTGGTGCCGATGCTGGTGCCGATGCTGGTGCCGATGCTGGTACCAGTGCTGGTGCTGCTGTTTCTGTTACTGCTACTGCTGCCCCCTCACCCTCTGGTGGACGATCAGCTGACTGAGAACTGTCAGTCGTGTGCCGTGGGCCTGCGAGCTCACGCGACGATGGGGCTCTCCGCACGATCCTAGTTGCTTGCTTTTTGCTGTACAGGACCGCGACGCGAGACGACGCGCCGCGCCGAATCACGCGACACCGTGTCCCGTGCCGCTGTCCAAGCTTACGTGAATCTCGTCGGCTATTCGGTTACCGACCGTCTGACGCGTGCCAGAAACTAGAAACCGATACGGCTAACTGTTGGGTGCAGTGACTCGAATGCAAAGGATATGGACTAAGATGGTTAATAGTTGGCCTCTTATCGTTAGCGAGTGGCTGATATATCTCGAAGCGCGGTGCCATTCGTCGGAGAACCTTCGAACGATACATGCGTCCATTTCGATATTTATCTGATCCTAGCTTGGTCCACCGTTTCGGCACGAGTTGCCGTTAATAGAGTCGCTGTCGTCTCTTTGCCTTTTTCTTTCGTTCGAACGGGAACCGCGTCACAGAGAACCGGATGGATGCTTTGTCGTCCATCTGTTTCTAACTTGTAAATAATAGAACTCGCTCGTTCCATTTAAAAGTTCCAATTTTAAGCGTGTTAAAATTCAACATCGAAGAATTGGCTTTACGCGTATAAAGAATTTTGCGAACAAATCGCTTGCGTGATTTCGTACCTCGAATACACCGATCCTGAAATTCTCCTAATTGGTACTCGATACTCGAGATGCTGAGAAGAAGTTGCGATCGAAGTAGGTTTGCGCTTACAATTAACCACGTTGTTTGGATTTCTTGCTCGTATCGCGAAGCATAGAGTCGAGCGGAAACGGAGAAAAACGATCGCCGTGATTTCAAGTAGATCTCGAGTCGAGCGTTCACCGGGATGGTACTTACTTGGTCGGTATTCTGGGAACAGGGTTCTTGGCTCTCTTCGTTGCGTTTATTCTCGATCATCGCCTGTGGAATTTATAATGATCCATCGTTGATCGGTATCGTCTGGCAGATTCGAAAATCGATAAATTGGCAGGTGTTTCGGACCATTTTGTTACGACAGACGCGCATTGTACAAAGAGACATTCGTCGGATCGTAAATTTAATCGTAGCTGAATTTAACGAGACGACGGTAACAATTATATGCGACTGTACGCGCTCGATATTTGTGAGCAGTTCGTATTTCTTATAGATTTATCTCGTTCTTAAAGAAGAACGCACTTGCATCAGCATCTTTTATTAAAACCCTCGATCGATCTCTTCGACTTGGCAGTTGTAAAAAAATCTCTTCGTAAAACGTATACGTACGTCATATATTTGTTATAGCATTTTCATACTGGTTAATTAAATTCGAGTATATACGAAACGCAATATCGTTTACTAGTAGTTTTGCATGACTAGAAACGTTCAATACCGTGGAAAGGAGACGTACAACATACGTACGTGTGTGCAAATACTTTTTAGAGCCACTCTACGTATGTTGCGAACGATAGAAAATCGCTGCAAACGAAAATGGATACGTTGATCCATAGGAACGCGAGGATTAAAACATCCGCAGCTCGTCCCAAAAATATGCCGACGAATCGTGGATACTCAATGTCTGGCGGCATTGTCGAGATCGCTGGTCGTGTCGAACGGAACATCGAAAGTAGGACGTCGATGCAAAGATTTATCCTCATTGTGTGTGTGTGCGAGTAGCGTCTTGCTGTCGGTTTCGAGCCCCACGCACGATACACACAGCTGCACTGCGTCGGCTACATCTACCGGTTTCGCCTTACTTTACTTCATAGCCGATGAGAGACAGACAAATGCATCAGCGAGCTCGTAATTCCAACCAGTTCTCCGTCTCTCGAGTAGATAGGGCGATTTGAAAATATAAAACGCGTGAAAGCCGGAACCAGTTCGTTGCTGAAAAACTAATTCATCGTTGATAATAATTGTGGTAAATACGTGATATATTTTGCATGGGGGGAAAAAGAAGAATCGTCGAGAATTGCATTATCTTACTTTCAGGAAAACATCCATTCTCTCGCCGTTTCGGTTTGCGTTAATTCGTTCGAAAGAATCTGAAGAAATTCTAATAAAGGTATTTTTCTACTGCGCCTGAATTATTTCAGGAAAAAAAGCAGGAAAAAAGATTATCGTGAAATTAACATTTTCTTTTTCATGGTTTTTTACCGTCGTAAAATCTCTACAAGTATATCGCAATCCATCGTTTCGCTCGATCGGTCGCAATTGGCATATTCGTGTTAAAATCGTAGGCACGTAATTCGTGTCTAACGATTGCCTGAAAGTAGTAATGAAATACTGCGTGTCGTGAACAACGCGAACAAGTTTGAATTCCTTTCATCGACCGCGACTAAAGGACGCGGCGTTCGAACGTTAGACAGAGATACGTACATATATTCGTAGATTATTTCTGTGACAGAAAATCGATGTTGTATTTGTTTCTTTGATATTGCGAATATGTAAATAATGAAAAATATACAACAACGTAATACACGCCGGATTAATTAACGCAAATAAAAAGATGAGTTGTTCGAGAGGAATTGCGCTTGGCTGTTGTAACCGAGCGAGTCGCCGATCACGCGTATATATCGTTCGTATCGCTGCATGTACGTGAAATATGTACACGAGATTATGGATTAGTGAGTTCGAATTGCGTACGACATTTCCTTCGGGTACGTCGCGTTAAAGCGATGAGCGACTAATGCCGATATATATGTATAACCGTGGAAGGAACGAAGGGATCGGCGCTATCCATTTGGTTGAAAACGTTTGAAACGATCTCTCGGTGTCGGTAACGTGGCTGACCATCGGAAGGCCGCCACCGAGGAACGATCTTCTAAACGAGGAACCGGCGGCTATCCTCCTCACCACCGTGCAGCGGGATGATCAGCGTGGTAACGGGGCTCGACACACGGTCGGTCATCGGTGTAAGTAATAGTCACCGGTGGCCGGCGCGATCCGATGTATCTGTTTAACGACGAGATCGAAACTGGTTAAAATCTCGGGTGCGAGGCACGCGGCGCGCGACGCGACGCGACGCTGGAAACGCGAAAAAGCTGAGCGATAGAGCGCGAAAACGGGCGGCGCGCGCGGAGCCATAGGCCAGAGAGTGTAGCTGGCGGGCCGGTGCGGTGCAGCATGGACACCGGGGCGTTAGGGAGGAGGGGAGCGTGTGCGAGAGGGGGCGGGAGAGAGGGGCAGAGAGAGAGAGAGAGAGTGAGTGAGTGAGAAAGAGAGAGAGAGAGAGAGACCATGTCCTACCCCAACGAGCACGTGGTGGCAAAGACACTTTCATCGTGTAGTCCCTCGGAGGCGAACGAACACGTGGATAGCGTTCGACGCTCTCGAAGAACGTCTCCGCGCATGCGCTGTGTAATTCATACTGTCAAGGTCAAGCAAAGTCGCACGATTACAGCCGAGACGGGGGCATCCGCGTGTGCCGGTGCTGCTATGCTACCTAATCGGCGCCAGTAAATCGCGCCTATGTATGTGTATGTATACTTGGACTGGGATGTAATAATAGAGGCAGGCTAGCGTCCTCTTCGTACGCTCTAGACCCGCGCTCTTGCTTCTTGCTGCTCTCGACCAATCGGTAGTCCGTGTCTGCGTCGTTCGTATGGCAGGTAGAACTTGACGAAAATAAGAAAAGCACATTTTTTTTTGGAAGCGTGGGATATGGAGTTGCGCGTTGCAAGCGCCAAAATGTCATGATTTGTCGCAGCTGTTAAGACTACCGTAAGATAGTCGAAATCGTAAGTTTCAACTTTACAAGCAATATTTCTTATACAGAAATTCCTTTCAGTTTGAGACACGCTTACTATATCAATTTGTCAATTTATCTCGGTATCTGTCCCTCTGTGCCGCCACGTGCACACGAATGCACACGCACGCACACGCTACGATACGAAATGGTTTTTCTGTGCCTGTGTTCTTAGGCTCGTAGCAGGACGAGTCGTCGGTGGTAATGGTGCTTCTGCCAACCTTACAGGGGACTATTCAGGGCGAATGGCATGTTTTGCGTTATTGTTGGTTTCGTCGTATGGCGCGCTCGACAATGATGGCGCTCGCGGTGCATTGTTTCTGGTGGTAAAAGAGGATAATGGTGTATCGAGCGTGAATGGCGTTGATGATGGATGTTACGCGTTGCATAGGTTATGTATTATGATTTTACTTGGATGACCGGAGCGGTAGGAACATCGAATATCAATCTTTGGATGCGAGGGCACTTTTATTAGTGGTGATAAGTGCGCGTATGTAAGCCTATGTAAGCGTAACGTAGTAAGATGCTACTGTAAGTGGTGTGTGTTTATTTTACTGGTCGTTAAAAGCCGGTGATAGATTGCGTTGTTCGTTGGCGATAGTCAGCCAACCACCCGTTTTATTTTATTTCCAGATTGTAAAATATTAACGAGTCGTAAACCGAAAATCTAGCTTGTTTGAGAATTCTTCGTTGTTCTATATTTAGCGTGACCAGGTAACAACGAATTATTAAGAAATCGTAGAGAATAAATGGCGATAAGGTCGTTGCAGCATTTACGACCATCCTTACTTCTCATCGCTTCGATGATTATACGTTGTACTTTTTTTATAATATAACATTATTATAAATTATATATGCTATTGTTTTTAGACTTTCTCTATATATTTTGCAAGAGACGAATGATTTTTCAATGCTTTGGTTCAAATGGCCGGAAATGCGTTGCCAATCGGAAAAACTCTGAAACTTTCGTCGTTCGTTTAAGCGTTTTCAGCGCTTTTTATCTGTAACGTTTCAGTTTCTTAATACTGTCTGTAATACTACGTTTAATTGCATCGTTAGTCATATTTCGTTCTTACGTGATTCCTTGTTTCCACTTATTCTTTCCTCATCTCTCCTGATCTTTCTTAATTAAAGGTCGAGTGGTGCGACGAGTTCGCCGTTGGTTGTTTTACCAAAGCTGCTTACAGTTTGTCACGATTTCCTTCTCTCCCTCTTTCTATATGGTTTCTCTGGATCAAACAAAAAGTTGCTGCAGCTCGAAGCAGATTCCTGTTAGCTTCTTTGTCGAGACTGGTAACTACTTCTTTCAGGCGACTTGCCTTTCTTACCTGCTTCTCCCCTTCGATCCAACGAGACGCTAGCCTTAGAGGTTCGAGCGAATTCTCGTTGACCATGTTTCTACGATCGTTGGCCGGTTCTCCGTGAGGAAAGGAACGAAGAAATTTCCCAACGTACACGTATCGTAGATAAGGCGGAACAGCGTAACTCGCTTTATACTTTCTTCGTTCTAATTATTTTCATTTTATCGTGTTATTGGCCTTATACCGGTACTAGCCGATATATAAGCGGTTAATTATAGCTTGTGATGCGATATCGAGTACCTGGGCGTACGTATTTAATTGCACAGTAGCAGTTAACGATCGGAGTGAGAGATTATATGATATGTATGAAAAGACAGTGTCTGGCCGTGTCTTCGTTGAACGATATACCACCTAATACGACAGCTCCGATACAAATTGTCCCTGATAGATAAGAGATAGCACGCATTAACCGGCTAATAAAAGGTTATCGAAGTTGAGGTAGTTCTTTATCAGGGGAACAGAGAACCGTAAGGCGCGAGATATCCCGATAAATCTGGCGTATCCTAGGCGTTTGCGTTTGTCGAATGTCCGATAACATCGGTTAAACCATAAAACCTTGTCTGCGTGTGTTTACTAATGTAAATCTTTGCATCTCTTTCTTTCTTTCTCTCTCTCTCTCTCTCTCTCTCTCTCCATTCCTTCTCAATTCTTTCTTCACGTTCTTATCGTTTTCTTAATGCGCCAACGATTCCGCGTGCAAGGAAAACTCTTCAATCTCAGAGGCATCGCTGTTAAGACTAATTGTTTTCGTACGAGAGAAACAAGTTGCTCGGTGGAATTTATAGCGGACAATTTAGTCCGACGGAAGGAAATGTTAGCGTTTCAATGTTACGAGTATCGACGATTAATTGGCGAGTTTCGAATTACGTTTGCTGCGTAGAACGTTCGACATTGACGAGTATTCTAGAATTTTGTCAGATTGGTGAAAATAATTACGCAAACAGTTTCCCCGCGGAACGTGAACAAATATTCGACCTTGACGATTTTCGATTCTACGTTCGTGCGAATTCTCACGGAAGTTACAATCTTCTCGCTGGATCTTTCCAGAAACCTTTTTCTTGCTTAGTTTACGCGAATCAACGATTCTGGAAGATATACGGGAACGCGACTCGTGCACGGGTTATTACTTGCCGATCCGTAACAGTTTCGGCCGCTTTGTCTCGTGTCGTGGCTACGTTTCACGGCTACCGAGGATGGAACGCTTTCGTTGCGATTTTGGAAAAAGTTTTATATCGGGAAATCAGGTATAATTATTTATCGAAGCAGCGACAACGTTGAAAAAATTACTCCTACGCGAGGCGCACGTCGAATTTAAAACGATGCATCGCTATTCACCTGTCTCGTATCGAAATATATCGAAAATGGGATTTAACGTATGTTTACGTCGCTATAACGCGTAAGATACACGCTGTACGTTTCTCCTTCGGGGATTAGCGAGTGATTGACACGTTGTAATCGAGCGTTTAGTTAATCGTGTAAATCAATTGTGAATTTGCACGTTCTGGCGCGTAGACTTTGCGGAAACGTCTCGTTTCGCATCAGAGCTAGCAATAATTTAAGGTCCGCTTATATAACGCCGTACTACTAATTTCGGCTTTTCACGCGTTATATGTTACGGCAATTTTCACAATCGTGATCCAGATTTCGAAGGTCCGGATTCTAGTTCATCTGGATACTTTTGGAAGAGACGGGATTGGTCGGTGGAAAAATATATCCCCGCTGCTCCTCCCTCCTCAAGTTGAACGTCTATTTCGCGTCTTAAGAACGCGTTTAAAGACGCGTGTAGTTAATGGCTGGAGCGGAGGGCAGCAGATCGAGTTCGTCGACAGGAGTAGGAATCTTTGCGCGGAACAGATTTGGTACAGCGCGCCAGCGGCAAAGTTATCCGTCATAGACGAACGCTGCTAAGCGTTCTTCGCACCGCAAATACGCATCGATCGTTCGCAAACATCGGTTTCCCGATAAAAATACCGAAAGCGTTCGAACGATGCCAAAGGTCGTGGGAACAAAATATGCGACTAATAACTACGCACGCTGCACTACGACGGAATTAAAACGAAAAGTTTACGTATGAAAAAGATATTCGTCGATGTACGATCGAGAGAATGTAAATCTACGTGAGATGGGTGGTGCGAAGCGTTCTGTCAGTTGCAGCGTGCACGAGTTCTTTCGATCGAGCGTTTCGCGTTCATCGACTGATCGGGTATTTATCGCGCGACGCGTGCTGCGTTCGAGCGGTTTTGATGGGAGGCCGATGATGTCGCGAGGTCGTCCACGGTGGGGCGCCACATTCTCGATTCGTAAGGTTGAACGTCGGGACGACGAGAATAGCGAAGAAACGGGCGCGGATCCAGAGAGCACTGACCCAGTATGTCCGTCCGTCGTCGATTTCGCTACTCGCTTCCCCCGCTCCGTTCTTCCGTTCTTCCGCTCCTTCGTTCTTTCGTTCTTTCGTTCTTCCGTTCTTCCGTTCGCGGCAAACGCGGCGCGCAACAGCAAAAAACCACTGTCTCCCGACTATATTTTCTCGCACTTATTTTGCCCTCGCCGGTAATTGCTACGAAGCGACAAACCAAAAGAGAAAAAAGAGGGAGGGAGAGAGAGAGAAATTATCGGGACGTCGCGATTAACGCCACGATTGTATTGGCGCTAGGTACGTGCACCGACCCCGCTATGCGTCGATTTTATCCGCGAAGTTTAAGCGCCTGCAAGAACCATGCGAAGCGGATAAAGCGACGAAGCGTAGGTCGCTAGAAATACTTTTACGTATATCGATATCGATAGAGGGTAGTAGGGTGCGGGTTTCCTTGAAATTAACTCGTGTCGCACAAACGACGTAATTCAACGTTCTGCGAAGCAAATCTTCTTACGAATACGTATATTTCGGATACTATCGTTCGACGGTGATTAAGGAGAGACGTAGAATTTTACCTATGCACCTATCGTACGGATAATGGTGGATACAAGTTTCCGAGGATTGAAAGTTTTCCTCCCGTACGCTTACGCATGGACGTTGTCGTATACGTAATTTACAGAGCCGTACGAGCTAACCTGTCCGCGCGTATCGTACCAGATTCGTATCTCTTCCTTTTATCTTCTTCTTCCGTTATCCCAATCCTCTACAAGCGCACAAAGTATTCGCATTGTTACAACATTTTACCTTTCTCCTTTCTTCCGTTCCTCTCGTCCTAATTCCCTTCCACTTCTTGCGATTCCTTTCTTCGGATCACAACCACCTCTCCGTCTTTCATGGCCGCCGCCACGTATGCGTTGGCGGGAGCGCCGCGTATCGCGAGTTCGGACGATTATTTTTTCGACGCGCGTCCCAAGAAATTTATGCACCGCGCCGGGTCGCATTTTATCTTTACAGCCTGCCGCTACCAGAAATTCCTCGGAAATTGTACGCGTACCACCACCCATCCCCACCCTCGTATCCTCGTATCCTCGTATCCTCGTATCGTCTCGATGCCGAGTGGCGGATCGTGTGCTTCGTAGATTCGGTAGAACGCATTGACGCTCGCTGCGGCAAAGGGGGCTCGTCGAGTTTTCGCGAACGGAACCGTTAATTCGTTGCTCTCGAATAAACTCAAATCTTGAGTATATCGCCTTTCTTGTTCTTTTCGCCATTGCTTCTTTCCCGTGGATAAAGCGCGTCGCGATATCTTATGCGAACGCCACGGGCCAATACGACGGAGCTACGCTAACGCCGCGATCCGTGTTCGCGAGCAACGCTATTTTTCATCGATTAGAGTTGGCTTAGTCGATAAAACAAATCGGTGGAAAGCAATTTTTACCGACGTTTCGATTCGATTATTCTCGGAAACAAAGATGTTTACAGCCAAATTTCACCGCTTTCTTTAACACGTAGCGTTCGATCGAAAACCGATCGTCTCTTGGCCGCAGAGAATATACGCAGCTTCGACGAAGCTTCGACGAAGCGAAAGACGTTGATCGTTTTCTCTTGCGTTTGTTCGCAAACGTGGATGATACGTGGGAACGACGTACTGAATCGTTTCTCCGGTGTTTCGTGTTGCAGGTGAATACCAGAAACGAGTGGGCATCGTTGTGCGAACAATTCCATCTACCCAATGGCTGCGTGAACAGTGGGGTTGGCCTTAAACAAATTTACCTCAGGTAAGTGGTTGAAACGCGTTCCTACCATCGATCGCTTCGTTTTAGAAGCTCGCCAAGTATCGCATATCCTCTTATAAACGCGTATATCTCTCGGATTCGAGCGCGTTTTAAACAAAGTTTCAGAGTTTCGGAAAGGATTAGATCGAACAACGACTATCCTCTCGATACTTGCGATTTCTATTTCGTTACGTTACCGTGGAATATCGAGCTCTTCTTTGCCGCTACGTTCTTTCGTCGTTGTAATTTACGAGATAACGGAGCGATCTGCGCGCGTTTATGCGTACAGCTGTACGGGAACTTGCGCGCGAGAAACGTTCCAGTCCGTGTTCCCATACGTAAATACGTACGACAGGAGGCTCGTGTTCCGCGAATTTTCGAGTAAATAGACGAGATGGTAACAACGCTTATTATGCTCGTGACGCGACAAGCGTAACTATAATCCGTGTGTTCGTAAGCGAATAAGCGCGACCTTAATTCACGCGTCTATACGTCTCGGCGAATAACCTTCGATTTCATCCACTTACGAGCGAGTAATGTTCTCTACGAATCTACGAGTAAATAAATAAATTATATTTCGCGATACGAAATTTCGGCTCGTCTGTGACGAAAAGACGACGTTTCGCGCGCCACGTTTTCGAGATTCGTTTTCGGTGGGCCGGGCAAAACGCGGGTGAAAAATAGACTTCGAAGCGGCGAGTAAGCGAGTCTGGTAGGAATTTGATTCGGGATGAGCGAAACGCGAACGACTGTCGCGGCAAGACGCCGATGCTCCATTATGTCTGGCAGTCCGCGAGCGTCTGCAAGAGTAGGAGAGCGACGATGTTTTACCGCGCGGTCGGCACTAGTCGGCAGCCGCGTATCGGCACTCTGCTACCTACGCCCCACCACCGCCGGCATTTTCCGTATCGTATAGTACGTACGTTCGTTCGTTCATTCATACTGGCCTCGCTGTGACGAGAGCCACGTGGTTCCTGAGTCGGTGTCCTCTCTCTCTCTTTCTCCCCCTCCCCCTGTCTCTCTCCCCCCGATTAAGCTCTCTCTGTGCAACCTTGTTACCGTGCGCCGCTTGCAAACAAGGACACCGGTCGATTCTGTCGCTTCTTCGCCGGCTCTTTCGACCACGACCACGACGATTCTTGGGGGTTGACTTGGCGCGATCGCGAAATTCCCAACCTATAGTTTCACGCAAGCGATAGACGATAGATTTTTCGGCACGATGCTTTCGTTGTTAATCTCGCGTCGCTATCCATCTATAACATAAATGTCTAGGTTCGTAACGGATCGAGCGGATCGAGAACCACGTAAATTATCCAAACGTTTATAAGGTACCGCATCTAGATCGTCCTATCGCCAGAAGGAAATAAATTCTAAAGGAAGACTACCAGCGTCGTTGCTCCGTTTCACTCGGTACAACTACACGGAACGCTACAACTTGCACGGCCGTACTTTGCTCCAACTACTTGCTATAACTATGAAACGTAATACTGACCGTAGAATAAAAATACGAAAGATAGAACTGTGTAGGCTAAAACGGAAACAAATTTATACGTAATACGCTATATTTAGCGCGTTACAGGTAAACTATTCCAACAAAGTAACAAAGCATAGCGATATGATGGAGTGGTAGTAGTGACCTGTGCGCGAAGCAACAGCTCTCTTCGACCGATTTAGTATTCGCAAACGTTGCGTCCTTTCGACACCCACGCCAACGTTCGTCGATATATCCCCGTATTCGATTTCCTACTTTACTTTTGCGAGAAACACTTGATCGCGGTTAAAGAAGCGTACGGTGGCAAAAAGCGTAGCGTGTTACACAGAACGGTATACGAATTTTAATATTCTTCCGCTAGTTTTGCTCGCATCTACTGGCTAGAATCGCAGTAAACCGAGAACCTAGAATTTAGATACGTTTGGAAATACGAATACGAAAATATACCGAGTCGATACGATTATACTTGTACGCTTGTTCTTCGACACGATAGCTTGTACGTATGTAACCGTAACACGACTATCGATCTTCGATATCTTAAATCTATCATAGGTGGATAATTGTAATCGAGGCGGTGTAACGACCGTAAGTGAATGTACGAGATCGCTTGTTGTTAAAGGCACTCGGTTTTAGTAACGAACGCGTTAGCTGTTGCGTCAGCAGCTACGACTGTCCACGTCGAAGTTGATCGAAGAAAGTCAATTTTTCACAGTCTCGGAGTCAAAATTAGAGAAACGTTCAAAAGTAATCTTATTTATCTCCGTCTTTCGATCGTGCACGTACTTTCGTTCCGATAGTCGCAATATCGTTCTCGTTACAAAGTGGACTCCGGGGATCGAAATTCTGCTTACAAGAAGAAATCGAACTGCTTGCGAGAATCATCGCGCTAACGTCTATTAACGTCTATTAACGTCTATTCGCAACCATCGATCGCGAGAAGTCTAACAACGTAAAAGTGCTTCGTTGGTCGGATCAAACGAAAGGAAAACGTTGCCTTCCGCGTATAAACGCGCGTAGTTGTACTCTGGCAAATTCGAACGCTTTATATTCTACATCCGCCGTTGAACGTATATAATTATCGTAACGTTAAAGGCCTCCGCGATTTACGTATTTCCACCCGTTACGTTACACTTTGCGAATGCATCCGCCGTAAAAGATGCTAGTTCGGATTAATCGGCTAACGCGTTCACAGGCGTCGTAGCTTTCCGCGTATTCGTGTGTTCTATCGACGTGAAATTACGTCGTTCGATGGAACGTAGTACGAAACTCCGAAGCAACTCGAGTCGTTCGTAGCCAGGTGTTCCTATTGCGAACGAATTTTTCCTTTCGTTCGAAGTAACAGGTAATCGTGAATGGTTAGCGACGGGATACTTTGGGAAACGAACGTTCGACCGTTGACGACCAGCTTTTTACGCTCTTTTAAACGCTGCTTTTAAGGCGGCTTTCGGAAGGCAGGAAATTACAAGCTTGCAAAGTGTCGATTAATTCTGGTATCGCTAGCCACTACGACGGTCTCCGTGGCGGTAATTGCTAATCGTCGCGATGGTCGACGTATTAATTTTCCTTCGGTACCTTTATTTTCTTACGTCTTTGCGAAAATATATCGATATCGATATTCCAGTCACGTATATTTTACGCTTCTACGTATATTTTGACACGGATATCGGACGTTCGTACGAGACCATCGGTCTCTCGAATGCGACGCGATGCGAGCGCGATAATAGGTAAATATTGGCAAAGGAGGATTGCAGGAAAGGAAAAGAGATAAAAGGGGGACGAGACGAGAGCGTGAAAGTAGAGTAGAATTCGATGGATCTAAATAAACGAGATTCTACCTACCGTAGTTGGTTGGTTCGTAACCGGTCGACGCGTCGTACGTTACCGGCGATTCTCGATTCTCGATCTACGCGACAGACGTAGGAAGCGGTGCACGGACGGACAGGGGACAAGAGCGAACCGCTGGTCGAAGTGTCCGCATCTACACCGAGCAGCGGCCGATCAGGCTCTGGCTCGGTGCTTCAACGATCCGCACCTTCCGTACTCTACGTCGGTGCATGAATGGATCCACTGCACCTACCCCCGCCACTTTCTTTCGCCCACCCACGACTACGTCTACTCTATTCTATTCTCCTCCCCTCTTTCTTTTATCGTTATTATCGTTATCAGTCGTGCTAACTCCTGACCGTTGTCTTTACGCGCGACGCTGTTTTCGTTTTGTTCGTTGCTGGTCGCGGTTAGTGCGCTCGGTGTGTCGATTCGGCTACGACTGCTGCTTCGTGTACCGTCTTCTCCTCCCTTTGAAAAGATTGTACATCGGATAAAGTAAGAAGCGGATGATTTTTTCCATGTGTCGTAGCTTCCGACATATTTGGAGAAAAAAAATAAACTGTAAAACTGTAAACTGTAAAAAGTGTCGTCTGTTGCAACTCGTAGCTCGATTACGCGTTTACTCTTGGCTAAAATGATAACGAATCGATCGTAAAGATGGTAGACGTGAAAGTGACCTATAACGCATTCGTTACAGTCTCGCATACACTTTTAAGCTCGCCCGATCTTCCTTTATAAACGAAGGATAAACGCGTTGATAACCAACACGGGTGCGCAACTGTAGGCAGAATTCGCTGTAGCAGTACCGGCATTTTTTGCCAATATCTCGAAAACTAAGCTCCTCTATACCTATGAAGGAATATAATTCGAAGTATCGATTTCTGCAGCGTATGGAGAGATCGTCGAGATTCTAAAGTTTACTAAAAGTTACGCGACGCAGGTTTACGGACGTCGAGGAAAATCGTCATCCTCGTAGATGGATTTCGAGCGTTCTGTATGGAAACTTGAAGGAGTCGACGAATAAGAATGGAACGGAGGTTGTCAAAGGCAATGCGTGCGAGCGATATTTTCTTGGACCATTAGCATTCTTTGAAGAGAACAAGGCCCAGCGTCACGTACGTTTGTATTCCGTTAGGTTCGGCGGCCGTCTTTCATATTCGTAAAGTCGGTACGAACAAACGATTGTTTATCGTTGACTATTGCCGAAACTAGATATTTATTCTTCGTCTCTCTCTCTCTCTCTCTCTCTTGATTCGATGGACGAATAAAAGGGGTCTAAACGCGATAAGAAGGGCAGTTTAAGGTATTTTCGGTTATTTCTTGGCTGCATAGCGCAGAGTGTCGAGTGTTGGGTCGAAGACAAATGCGTTAAGCAACAATTTATTTATTAGTACAACGTATTTCGCTGCGAGAATGTAATCGGATAATTTAGCAAATTATCGTAGCACGTAACAGAGTGGTGTGTTATTTCAGGTATCTGGACAGGTATGAGAAGGTACACTTTCTAGGAGAGGATGGCCAACAAGCTGACGACGACGACGAGGATTCTAGACACAGAAAATGGTCTGCCAGGGCATTACACTCCGTTCCTCTTACTTATAATCATCATCAACACAATGTCGCAGGTAATTATCAAATGCCATTACCTTAATGTTAAGTCCGTAGGCCCTATCCGATAACTAGATCGCTGCTACGGAAATCAATTCCAACAACTGGTACTATTACTACGGATAACGGTGACGAGTTAACCACGCAAAATCTCGGCCAATTAACCTTACGTTACCGTAACCTCGATCAGTGGGTCAAGTTGCGTGCGTTACGCGTTATACGTGTACCGTATTACGATTCTCCGAAAAGAACTACCAACCCTTTGTACGCGATCCTCCGTTCCTCGTTCCTATCCGATATCCATCCTACGTTCCACGGTGTATCGAATTTTCCAACCGTCACGCCGTCCTACTTTCCAATCACATTTTTGTCGCGCGAAGCCCGCAGCGTTTGCCGAATCGACCGCTGAATTTACGATCGTTTCTGATAAACCGTTTTTGCCAACTTACGCCACCCTGTGCTCGTCGCGCCGCATTTCACATGTACCTGCACACGCACCAACCACTTTTAAATGCGTTTTCCACCGTGTATTGTTCCTCTATTTTTCTCCCTCTTTCCTACTATCATCCACGTATACATGAATTTAGAAACGTACATACATCGCCCAAGTGTATGGATATCACGCATGTGTGCGAAGAACATGTATACGTGTCAGGTGCCACGGTTCAATAATTCGCTACGTTAGCAATTTCCGTTTGTCAGAACTTTTTCGTTCTACGTTCAGGTCCGTTCGGGTTCGCAAAAACCACCGCTACGACAGACAACAATGCGTTAACAGTGTTACATTCTCGGTAGGTACGTTTCAGATGCACCGCTTACCGGTGTTTTATTCCCAAAACAGGAACACGATTAAACTACACTCGTATCTATCGCTCTAATCTCTCGTTTTGCATTTACGACTAGATACTACTCTAGACTATTCGGAGCTTTCTCTAGGATAATCGACAACTCGGTCAGTCCAACTAGCAACAGTTCTACGAAACGTTTCGAACAGTGCGAAAAGCTACGAGATTCTTCAAAGTTCTTCGCCGAACGTCATACACGTATGGCTTGTTGCGTCCTACTGACCATGTACATTTCATAATCGCATTTTCACGCGTAGAATTTCGGTAGATCGTTTCTAATGTCGGGAGAATATCCGATCGTTCCGGTATTCAATTATAAATTTCCCTCCGCGCGAAAAAATGCATCCGTGTGTAATTGCATCCTGGCCCAATTAGTTCCAAGCGCGCGCATTATCCTCCGCGCTCCTCGCTAATTCGTTAACGACGATTTATGTTTCACCGTTAATCTCGGTCGAAATAACACGTTGCTCTGTGTGCAAGGAGGAAAGAGGAAGTGGAATTGAAAAAAGTTGCGTGAAACGCTGTTAGAGGGAAGGAGAGAAAGAGAGAATGAGTGAGTGAGTCAGAGAGAGAGAGAGAGAAAGAGAGAGAGAGAGTGAGAGAAAGAGAGAGAGAGTGAGAGAGTAGCAGTGTCGAAGAGCGCGGCGTGGCGAATCGGTGCGTTGGTTTGAGGCGAGGTGGCTCAAGTGCGTCTGTGACGTGCGAACACGCGAGCGCAGGGGCTCCGGAGAACCGAGTCGAGTCGAGTCGAGTCGAGTCGAATTGAGCCGAGCCGAGCCGAGCCGAGCCAAGCCGAACTATGGAAACAGGTGAAAGCTCCGAAACGTGTTTCGTAAAAAAGCATCGGTTAAGTGTGTTGCGAGAATATCTGCGCTCGCGCTATAAACGCACTACATGCAGCATGTCGAGGCGGCAACGGGTTATTGACGCGTTTCTGCGGAGTTGTGCCGACCGAGAGGAGGATGTAGAGATAGAGAGCCAGTCTGGCCGGAACGCGTACGTCTACGGTCTACACGATACAGACGTACATACGTAAATATACGTGCATCACGACCTGTACACGTATATTATATACGTGTATACACATACACGTATACGTATACATGTACACGTCGATGGGGTTTCGTGTGTCAGGGAGTGAGAGTAGAACGCGCACAACGTGTGCAAGATAATTTAATGGGCAATAATCATGACACACATAGAATCGCGCATACACCTCCGTGGCCGCGCTTCGACTGTCGGAACGCGGGTCTATATTTTCTGCGCATGCGTACGATCGACTAACAGCTTCGTACCGAACTGCTCGTCACCCCACTTTCCTCTCTTCTCGTTTCTTCGTTGCTCTTTCCTTTTCCTTCCCCCTCTTTCGACTACTTTTCAAACGATACGCCGTACTGGGAACGGGTTGGGTGCTGAACGTTCGGTAACTTGGCACTTTCGGTCGCTTCAACGATTTCCACTGAATTCGCTGAAACTCCGGATTGACCCGATCGCTAACGAACCTGACGTTTCCTCGCGCGCTATTTCTCTTTAGATCGGCTCGAACACGTTGACTTTTATACCACCGCGACCGGTATAGTTTTTCGCCATAGAGAAAACTGGTATTCTAGCTAATTATTTTTCAATTTTCTAAACATACGTTTGATAATTTGTTTGTTGAAAAGACGCACAGGTGTTTCAGCGTTGATGTTTTATTATCGTTATTGCGCAGATAACGTGTACAGCGTTCACTTATGCATGTCTCGTGTAATTTAAAGCACGTTGCCATACAATTAATATCGCTTATTTTTATTCAATTACTGGAACGGGCTTAATTATATCAACTAATTGTTACATTCTTATATCTTAATTATATTCTCGTGTTAATCTTAGAATCGTTGAATCAAGCATTATCCAATATGTTCTAAGAACACAGGGGTAAACATTTTTATACGAGCAAACATTCTGTCATGGTTAATAAATCGTATTAATAAATATATCGTCTATGTGTGCGAACCAGCTTTAATATACTGCAAATCGGCAAATTCGTGTAATAATAAATCCAATCTTTTTAACACACTATTTTGAAATGGAATGCTAGTACGTAATTACGTACATGTAATTACATTGATACATATTTACAGCGCGCGCTATCTTTTCTCGCATGTTTCGTATTTTCATTATAATTTTTCAATAAACATTACTGCGACTTAAATCTGAATAACATTCTTTCTCATTTTTATTCATAGATCATATTCATGAACCGTGGCTTATAAAGTTCTTGCGCATCTTAGATTTTTAATAACTTAATTTCTGTGCAAGGTACAAGCGTCAAGCTCGAATCGAATAAAATGAAATTGATTCTAGGTTTATTTAAAAAATTACTATTTCGTAGTTACCGATGTTATCTTATTTTTGAAAGAGACGAGCCAACATTTTCTTAAACTTGCCTCAGTTATACCTTTTCTTATGATAACGTTTTAAGGTATTAATTTGATCAACAGAGCCTCGTTTTACAAACAATCTTCGTGCTGAGATAACAAATATCACCGATCTCATAATCCAAGAGCAATAGCGATACGTGTATTTAAAAATTTCGAAAACATACGAATACTTGTATTTAAGAAAGTCGAAGAACATTTCATAACCTTGTCGCAACTACAATATTTAAAAAATAATTCTTTCTAAATTTGTAAAGGAAATCTACATAGCAGGTATTTGAAGATATCGCATTTTAGGTTGGGCAATTGCGTATTGTCTATAAAATTGTTTGTAAAAACCGTGCGTCACAGAATTATTCGCAATTGGAACGGTATGGTCATTTCTAAAATCAACTAGACGCAGCATGATGCGTGATTTTGCGATGAAATAATGGGCGTGCACCCACAAAATCGATGCCGCGCGTTTAAGGAGCGTGTACATTGTACATGTATATACATACACGCATATACGCATACACGCATACACGCATGCATATATCGGTGCGAAGTCCTATCTTGCTCGCTCGCGCTGCATGCGCGCGTCCATGCGTAACATTATATCGAGGCGTGGAAGTTTGTGTGTGGCGCGCGAGCTAAACCGTTCGTTAAGCATTCGCCACGCGTAGTCATTGAATTGAACTTCAACGTTGCCACTGACTAGGTTCATCGACGTTCGCAACTCGCGCTTCCGTTTCTTCTACGTCGAGTTAATTCGACGGAAAACAGATGTGCTCGTTGATCGAGGCGGTATGTATGAAAAACTTATCTATCGAAACGATAACATTTTTCAGCCTATTCGATAGCTATCTTTCACGATATTTTTGACTAAACCACTTGAAATAAAATAACGATTAGATAGAACGACGTTAGTCGATGTCTGAATGAATGCCTGGATGAATAAATAATTTGTTATTAGTTAGTAGTATAAACTAAAGTATCTAATTTTTTTTTTTATTCAAGTTTATACCCTTATTAAATTTGGTAAATGCTTAATAATGGATAATTAGTTACTTCCTAGTATCGATATCATATATAATATAAAAGAGTGAAATACCAATGACATATTTGGCGGTTAAATAATACCTAGCGTTAAATTTCGTTGCGTTTCTTAGACTTTCTTTACTAAAATCCACGCTTAACCTCACTTTCTGCGAAGCCCGGCGCTCGCAATTGACCAGGTAATCGGGATTAGCCCAACGATATAATCGAATCTATAATATATGTGATGTAAAATCGAATACAAAAGGTGTATGCATCTAATAAGCGTTTGGTTAATACGTTCTGTTGGTTACTCGAATCTCGTTACGTTGGAATACGTGGATCCGCTAGAAAAAGCGGCGGAAAATTCGGGAAAAAGCAAAACAAATACCGAGATCGAAAGAGAGATACAAAAACAAAAGAGAGAAGTAGCGTGGTGGGAATGAGAAACGGGCGTGTGATAAAGAAGCGTAGACAGAGATGGAGACACGATGTGAGAGTCACAATCAATAAGCGTTTGCGGGGATAGGTGTTTCGTGAGTCCTCGATCCTCCCAGCGTAATACAGCATTCTGCACGCTTGCGCGATGCTCCGTAGCTCCCGATTTTAACCCCCACCAACTCTTTTCAGCTCTACCCGTTTATCCCCACTCCGTCGCCGTCTTTTTCTGCCTCCGTTTCACTCGTTCTCTCGGTTGCTACGTCGCCTGAATTCTAGCGTCATCCAGGTGAACCGACTACTCTCGCGATTGGTGACGTCTAGACTAGACTGCGTGCCATCGATATACGAATGCCCTGGAGCCGGTTGTGCCACTGCGTACGCACACAGCGGCGGATAGCTTGTTACGGCGCGGCGTTTGTCCTTTAAGGCCAATTAGCGGCGTCGCGTGCGCAGCGCCCCCTGCACACCTTGCGCATTACACGCTGGTAAAACAATGCCCTTAACCTCTTACAATTCGTCGGGTATCTCTCTCTTCGTATTTAACGACAGAGAGATTCGATCAAATTATCGATTAATTAACTTGTCACGCTGACCGAGAGTCAGTTTGGCATGCTTGGACGTATGCGTTTCGAGTACATGCACATGTATATGCATATGTGCGTAGTTGAAGGGTTATCGCTTTAAATAACTTTAGTGATCACCGAAGTGCTTGGTAGGATAAGAGGTTTACTAGGTAGTTGAAACTACTCTGATATTTGACTGAAATGTTTCTCTTATTTAGTACGTAGTATTTAACGTGTAATCAATGATTTAAAATAATAAAAGATACAAATAAGATATAAATATTCTCTACTTTTAAACGGTTATTGTCTCGTGTTTATATCGCGTACGACGGATAATCGCACGCTGAAACCTAGCTCGATCCGCCTTTTCTTAGCAGTTTTCAGTGTTTACGCGGGAGTTGCACAATGAAGTTTAAATTACTCTTCTATCGCTTATCGGTCGCTCTTCTGTAAAGCCGTTCATTTACACGCGAGTGCGTTGACGGGACGCGGGAAAAGACAACGAGCGCTGGAGGACACTGTGCTCCTGTCATTGTTATCGGCGATGAAGAATGAGAAATAACCTCGGTGGTATTGCGTCGATGCACGTATACACGCGTGCCGTATACAGCCTCTTGCTGTTACCGTGATAAGTATTCGTATTGTTTAATCGTCGTTGAACTGTGAATTTTCGTGGTAAAACTGTAAGAAGAAAATGAACTTTCAACGGCGTCGGTTTACACTATTTTCATCGAGATGGAGAGTCGCGTTAAAACGGTTTACGAGCGCCTCCTTTTAGAATTTCCGCCGACATTTGGCAGCGCGTCAAGCATTCTGCATGGATTATTAACACGCGAACTTTATATGTACTTTCGCGATGATAAATCGTTTCTCCTTTTTTTTCGCCGATGATATAGAAATGTACGATATAAATGGAAATGACTACAACGAGTTAACGAAAATGAGATTAACAGAAAATTTTTCTATATTATTAACACACACACACACACACACACACACACACACACACACACACATTAATTTTCAGACTTAAATTTAAAGAAACAGAAAATGAAAAAGCATTCGATAGGCGACGAAGATATTTTCAAGTTACTAGTGCACGCTGGGAGGATTACGACGATTAGAATTTAACGTTGTTGTTTCGCGTCACATTTAAAGGCAAGACGGTGAAGAAGAGGATAGGAGTAGAGTAATCGGAGTTGATAGGCATTGCACGAGCAGCAATTGCAGTTATTAAACACGATTCCGCGGATCGTGCAGGCGTGCAAACGCGCGAATTAAATGTCATTTCGACTTTAGTTCGTAGCAGTACGTCGACGGTGAAACGGTAAAACGGTAAAACTTATAGAAATTAGACTTTAACGATTGTATTTGAGCGGATGATGAAATTTGAAGGAAGCGTGATAAGAAATAATAAGTTGAGCGTTGTCAAGTTGCTACGTCAAATTGCCGTTAGTTTACGCGTTGCGATTGAAAATTGTAATTGCTAGTGCAACGAGTAATGGGGGATCTTGCGTATCTGGAACGATGAAACGATAAAATTAGGACGTAAGATGTAGCGCAAGGAAAGTTCTGCGACAACTCATAGGCCTGGAAGCGAATCTTTACTTGGCTGATCAAAGACAACTCGTTACTCCTGCCAAGAATGGCCTTTTCGTGTCGTTTTCGAAAGTGTCCTCGATTATTGCCAAGAATTATTCTTACCACGATTTTACTTATTTTTCTCAAACTGACCACCTATAATCCCCCCATTACGTAACCTTTTTCGATGAATTTTTTTTAGAACTTACCAACAAACAGATTGATACCAAAGAAAAGATTACGTTGATTATGTTGTCGCGTAATATCGATAATCGTTAATATTTACATCGACCAGTAATTTATGACGTGTACTAATTGTGTCGCGTATCGAACGATAATTCTTTAGGCGATATTGGCAATCGTTAGATACAAATATTAAATCTAATATTTCAATGAACGTTTCACTCGTTCCGGTAAAGGATAACCACTAATTAAAGAGATATCGATAAAAAGATATCGCGAAAGAAAGAGTGAAAAGATGCGAAAAGAGCGAAATATTTCTTTGATAAACGCGTACAATATAGGAATAGGTACTTGCATCGTCTATTTAAAAGCCTACGACAGATCTATCTATATCTATAGGTCGGTATAATTTATAATCCATTGGTAATACTTTCTGTTTGTCTCTATCCATTCTTCCATCGTTCTTGAATATCTTCTGTATTATCTGGTTATACTATGTATGTGGTAGATTTTACTAGATTTAAACTAAATTTGTAGCATATACGTATGTACTTATATGTTGTTGTAACGTTCGAGGAATATCCATTTTATGGTCAACATGATAAAACGTTCTAGATCTAATGGTTGTTTAGACACGGAGCGTAAGCTTTGTTTATTTGGATCACAAGCGATATTCGAATCTACCTGGTAAAAAAGAGCAAAAACGAGGCTGCTTTTCCAGAAGAAGCAGGGAAGAAAGCTTAAAGGTAAAGAGTCAGCCGCGTTACAAGATAAATCATATCTTTTATCGCCTCGTTCAACCAGAAATACGAAAGAATCTCGACGGGCAGAATTTTATTAGCGATCCTTTTTCTCGTCCTTACCGCGCGCGCGTTTTTCGTTTTTCCCCGTTTCTCCCTCCCTAGGCTTCCGCCGACGGATTCCGTAGTTTCCGGCCAAAAGTAGCATTTCTCCCGGGACGCGCGATATTGATCGCGGTTTTGCGGCTGCAAAAGATTACCGCGATTTGCGATAATATTGCAAGTGCTAGTCTGTTCGAACCTTGTGCCTACACCGTTAGAAAGAAAGGACGATTTGCTGCCTTTGCTGCCGGATCAAGCTAGTATCGTGTGAAACACGTGCAATTCTAATCCACGCGATTCATCTTTTTTTCCGTTGAAACTCCTATTCTTTCTTTTATTTTTCCTTTTTGAAAACGATAAACCTAATACGACGGAGCGTATGTTTATATAGTTTGATTAATCGATTCGTCGATATTTATCGATATTAATACCAAGTATTACACGCTTTTTATACACAGCCGAACGGCCACTCTACCAAACAGCCGGCAGAAGTAGTTAATTTTAGTTGCACTATTGTATCCTGTAGCGAATGAAGATATAAATATCTCAGAATGAAAGAACATCTATCTTAATTTTGCCTTACAATTTATGCGAATCGCCGTACATCTCGTTGAAATCTATCTACGTAATCCGATTTATCGCTAAGAGTGTAATGGTTGACTTTGTCTGTCGATTATTTCAATTTAAAAGATCAGAAACGAGCTGATCTATTTTAGCCGATATAATTCTCTGGTTTCACACAGTTTGCTTCGCTTCGATTAAATATTAATCTTTCTTTTTTTCTTTTCTTTTCTTTTTTTTTCAATTATTCCGTACAACCATACCGCGTATACGTATAGTAAATTTGAAGTACAGAGAAAATTGTTGAAACGGCCGTGTCGATTAATGGGAGGATCGGTTGAGTGAAAAATGCCGCATCCGATCCAGATATTTTCGTTGCTTCGTAGAAATCTGGCCCTGACCGTGTACAACCTACTTACATTCGTGATTTGTCGATCACACCAGTTGCACGAGGCGTCGTCGCCGGTCGGCTAGTAGCAAGCGAATCTTCCAGTCTTCCTTTATTTATAAAAGAATCATTTGCAATGCCGTTCAAACCTTGATCTACCATTTGAAAGAGGCTCGAAAGAGGCGCAGCATTAACGATATATGTGAAATTTGTAAAAAAATATGATAAATGATAGAGCGAAAAAGTTCACTTTAGAAAACCAGCCGCTGGAATAACAACTATACTAAATTCTCCGCTCAACTGGCTATTCTCTGACAGCGAGCAGACAAAACTAAAGTAGGCGACTCTGCCTTTGTCTAAACTGCCATTTAAAAATGCGTAACAAGCGCGCGACAACCACTTCGATTTATTAGTTTTAGTAGATAAACTTTGTTGCCAAGGTTCGCGAGAACACGAGTTAAATTTGTTATAGCGTTACGTTACGCGCCGAAAATTTCTCTAACTTTGAAAATGTTAAGCGATCCATGTATTTTTGCTAGTTTGTCGCGCCAATCGATCCACGCGTGTATCTATTAAACTGATACTTTCGATTTAGCGGTGAAACGTTGTTAACGATATTGCGAGAATTTAACGAAACGTTAACGGCTCGATAAGAAGAGATCCGAAGAGATCTAGATACGTTTGTTTGGCGTGTCTGATTGATGGTTATCTTAATCCGTGCAAACGTTTTTCATCGTGTTTCACGTAGCCGCGTATTATTAACGGAAAGAAAAATCACTCGAGATCGTTCGTTCGCAACGTTTCGCGAAACATCGATTACTGTAGCAACGATGAATAAATATGGCACAGGTGTACCATAGATGATGGATGTACCGATGAGACGAGACTTCTCCATCGCCAATTAGTAACAGTAAATTAATTTTGCATCTTTGTCACATGTCTTTTCTAGAATCTCTTCGTGATTACAATGGCCTTTCGTCGGACCTTTACAAGCCATCCAACTACGATAAACTCGCACTATCGCTCCTCTCGCCTCTTCCCAACGAACAAGACTTCGCCATCAACGTGTGCACGTTGCTGTCGAACGAAGGCAAGCACATCCTACGTCTCGACAAGTATCCCCGTCTCGTCAACATACTCCTGGCGCACGCCGGTATCTTCGACTCACCCGGCACACGGCAGCTCTTCATCGAGGTCTATTCTCGCGTAAGGAATTACTCGATCAACTCGTTCTGGTCGGATGTTCTCGACTCCCAGGACGTGATAGATCTTACGAACGAGAGGACGTTTATGAAGAAACCAACCGCCAGTCCACAGACCTTCTCCAGACGGAAAATCTTGGAGAGAGAGAAGCAGAACAGAAATGCAGTGTCAACGGAGAACGACGAGGCTTCCACGTCGATGGAAGTCGACGGGGTAAGATGGAATTGCATGTTACGTCTGCGCGTCTCGTTTAACTTTTTCACGTTCGACTGGTTTGCTGCTTCCTTTCAGTTTAATTAACGAGCAAACTATACAAACAACGCGAAAGTGTTACTGCATATTTTATCGCCATGTTACGAGATTCGTTTTCGTTTCGTAATCGGAAAATATGTATCGCTGCAGGTGATACCAGACTGTCCAAGGCTAGATCCAACTGGCTCGCATCAAGATGAAATTCTGAAAGATCAAAATCAAAACTCCATAAAGTTCGAAGAGGAGGACAAAGATTTGTTTTGTGTCGGACGAACTCTCGGAACGCAGGATCCTTATGGTCAACGTGTGCTACAAATAGCATCTATCTTACGGAATCTAAGTTTCACTCCAGAAAACGCCGCCGTATTAGGAAGAAATCGATGTTTCTTGAGATTTGTATTGCTCTGTGTGCGGGCAAGGTGGAGTAATTTGCACCAACTTGGTTTCGATATACTAGGGAACATAGCGAATGAAATAATCTTAAAAGAAGCTGGTGAAAGGATAACCGATGTTGTATTGTCGTGTGTAGCAAAGGGAATTGAATCCCAAGACAGGTTTATCGTTATTTCCTGCTTGGAGGTGCTTAACAAAATTAGCCAACAAGACAGCAATGAAGAAATTATTAGGTTTGGATTAGAAGACAATGTATATGAACTTATATGCAGGTGAATCTTCTTTCATAAATTTCGATATACAACAATTCCCCCCCCCCTCCCCCTCCCTCAACGATATTCTAACGCTTTCTAAAGAAACATATCTTCCTCCTTTAGTTCTTAGTTTACTAACCATATTGCAAATTTTAATTATCAACTTTCACCGTAGAAACTTTCCCCGTATAATTATATTCATAACCGATAGAAAGGACACATATCATCGTACAGTTATCAGTAAATATATTACAACTTATATTACATAGGAACTTGTGCTTTTTCATAGGTTTTTAGCTCTGAACGACATAGCTCTTCTGGTATATACCTTGGAATGTTTGTACGCGTTGACTTCGCTAGGTGAAAGGCCATGTACCAGCGTTGCGCGCGTACGCGGAGCTATCGACACATTGGTCGCTCTTGTTACTGTAGAAGCGCAAAGTTACGGTCCAAAAGCATGTATTCTGATGAGGGTAATCGAGACAGTGTCCACGGTAGCACCACCACCCAATGCTACTCAGAACACTCCGGTTACCGCTACTGCTCCGGCTACAACAGTGTCCTCCTCTGTACCAACCACACCGGTTACAGTTACCGCGACACCAGCTCCTGTTAGTCCAGCACCGTCGCGACCAACGACACCAGCCGCCACTGCGACAAAATCTACAACACACAGTACATATCAAACTAATCAAGTACATCGTCGAAGAAAACCTAACCATAGATAACGATAGATTGATATTCTCCTTTCTACGTCTATGTTTAGAAGCAGTGGAGACGAGTAATTCGCTTCAACAGCAGCACGCGCATCAACAAATCATACAGGAAAACGAGCAGTTCGCTCTGAGTTGGTTAAGAGCTACCTTCGAACCTGCGCTTGGCGTACGTATAGAACAGGAAGAGTTATACAAAAAGTATCTCGGTTGCTGCACAAAGATCGGTAGAAGAGGCGTTATTGCTCCACTTCACTTTCCAAGATGTGTTAGGTAATCTCTGAATTTCCCCAACCGAGATAACACAGCGCTCAAGCTGTATCAGACGAAAATCAATTTATCGATACGGAACTATTCCCCTGTAGATCTGTATTTGGTGGAAGCGTCGGACCAAATCCGTTGAAAGGTGAAACAAGTGGTACTCAGTATTACGAAGGAATCCGAGTACGGGCCACACCTCCCCAAGTAACTTATCCGAGCCAAACTGCGGTTGGGACTAACACAGCTCCAATTCCAGCAGTCAACACAACGCCAGTAAAGGTGCTTCCCGTACAACAGCGTACAATCAAGAGTATAAGTCCTGCTCCTGATAGCACGGCCCTAGACAATCCTGCATCTGGGCCTCCAAGAACCCCTGCCCCAGCGTCACCTATCCTAAAAGCCCAATTATCTGCTCCGCCGAAACCACCATCCAGTATCTCGAACACTGCAACTCAATCCCAAAATCCAGTCACCAAGGTTGATTCTAAAAGTCAGGTGGGTCCAAGTCCTAAGCTTTCTACCATTCTCTCTACCACTCATCACCTTGGTTCTTATTTTGGTTATGGTCTCACTATGCTGTTATAATATGGGCTTCCCTTAACAAACTTACATTTTGCATGCTTCGAATCCCGTGTCGAATCCGTCGATATATGTGCATGCAGATAAGTAAATATGTGAACAGTGTAAAATCCGGATCATCGATCGATCGATCTTACTTTTCCCAAAACTTTCTTGCCTTAGTAAAGAAGCGTTTTAATGTCTAACATATATTTATATGAAATGTATAAAAACGTAACCATTCTTTGCTTCGAATAAGTAGGGTCTAACTGTAAACTGATGTATATAACAAAACGAAGCTTATTAAATATATAAATATAGTAGAGAAATATTAATTTAAGTAAAAATTACTATTATAGCGCTACTATATTCCGTTTATTATAAATGCTATTTACAAATAATAGTTTCTGCTCAAATCCGATCATTTCGTTTGATATATTGATTAAAGCTTAGAATTCTGTCTCTTTTACACTTTTACCAGTAATAGTTATAGATGCGATGTTGGCTAAGAAGTTTTATCTTTGCATGATCGACGTATTATTATTTCACAAATACGCATTCTTTGATTGAAATAATCTTTATGCAGCTGTAATATTTCTATCATAATATAATACAATATTCCTGTTATGCGATGATGATATTTTTCTATAACAAGTATACATTTTTTATTTGATTAAACCAATTTATGTTACGTCAATTCATCTCATGCTTAATAATACCGAAATGCTGGTACAGATTTTATGAAATTCACTATCGTCGGTGTTGAAAATTGTTCGCGGCATATAGCTGAATCATTGACGTACTATACGATATATCTAATATATGAACTATCTTGCAGTGTAATACTTTCCAAACAACGCTAACTAAAGTATTACTGTTTAAGTATGTAACTCTCATGGCCTCTGTAGATTCCATTTAAAGCTAAACGAATCAATATTTCCGTAATATAATGACGTTACGATATGTCGCAACGTTCTTGTAATTACATTACTATCGTTGTTGATTAGGTGTCAGTGTCGCATCCTCATCTGAGTCAAGCATTGCTGTCAAGTGGTTCTCAAACACAGCCTCAACCACAAGTCCAGCAAGTACAGCAACAGTGTCAAACGGTCCAGGTAGTTGCAAAGGAAGATAATCGAAGTGGAACTACATCCAGTTCCATAATAAAAAGCCTTCTGGCTACTAAGGTAACGGTCAGCAGCGACTGCATGCCCAGTACTGCTGCGACTTGTGTGACTACCCCTACTGCCTGTGTAACAAACACTACTGCTAGCATCGCATCCAGCATCAGTGCCAACCAGCTAATAACCAGCAACCAGGTATCATTGTTGTACATTAACAATGAAAACTGTAGTATTTTTTTATATTCATAGGACACTGAGTTTTAAAAGGATTTTAGTACATTGAAGTGCAACCATAGATTGTAGGATGGTTAAAGAGATATTTTCTATACAAAAGGAAAAGATACAAGACGAAGCATGATGTGTGATTGAATTACTACGTTAAGTAGAATGCTATGACAGATATGTGCGTAGGATAATTAAATTTGAATTTCAAATAATGTTTATTCATTTGTATTATAGAAAAACCATTTTACAGGATAAGATCGCACTTGGAAACGTACTTAGTGAATGTATGTCTTAACAAATTTGATTTCAATGAGTTTTCCAATGTTTTGAAGTAGTTACCAATATTATGTTTTTGTTATGCTATTTTCTTTTATTTCAAGAGACGAATTTTACATTTGTCTTCATCGTTCAATTGAAATTTTCAAGTAATATTTAACAATGATTATATTTTTTTTTTAGTTCAGAGTGAAAATAATAGTGTATTGTATATATTACTAACAAAAGCATGGTTTTCGAAATTGGAGTTATTTTCTTCTATATAATAATTAAAAAAATACAAGAAGTAATATTTCTTAAAGAAAGATACGAAAAGTTACTCCCGTAACTGTGAATTTTATTATTCGTATAGGTTGCACAACGTCAACAACAACAAAGGCTACTGCAACAACAGTTAACCAATATATCGCAACCACCTACAACTACAACTAGCGTAACCACAATACTCCCAAAGACTCCTGTCAACTCGAAGCAAAAGCCAGCTATCACACCCATTCCTGCCAAGAAGATACAAAGGCTCAACGGGGCCAAATTTATTATCACTAATAATTGTGACAAGGTACAACATGAATTTTATGGCAAACCATGCATATAATTTTATAATTTTTAAACTTTAGTGAGTTATACTCGTTTGATTTTATATTGCAGACTGAAGTAAATGATAATGAGAATGTCAACCAAATCGTAACATCGACAACTTCTTCCACGATGGTTTTGAACTCAACCGAAAATCACATATCGTCAACCATTAAAGTATGTCGGCCTCCAACTATAACCGTAACTACAGCGAACAAAGCGATCCAACGTTCGACTTGTACATCGATCGCCGAAGATTCAGACTCGACCAACAATTCTTTGGCATCCAGTAGTGGCATCGGTGGTAGTAGGGATTGTTCAGGTGTCGGTATAGAGGAGGACAATTCTTTGACGAGTTTTGAGGGAATTTTGTTAAACGGTGCACCAAGTAATATGGACATCGACGCGCAGGAAGATGGATCTTCGAAAGATTCGTCTAGTGTAACGTCTAAAGAAAAACCTCTGCAAAGTATGATGCTAGCAGATTTGTTAGAAAGGAAAGTTGACAAGGAGCCGATTTTAAACGGCGTGTTAGGTAAAAATTCAATCAATGACAAGGGAATGGACTTAGTAGAAAATCACATTAAGAAAGTGCTAAAAGAATCTCCTACTGACATTAAAATAAAAGCTGAAGTAGAGGAGACGGAGGTCTCCGAGGATACTTTAATCGAAGCACCTAGAGGGATAAAACGATCTGCCAGCGAATTAGATGAAGTAGATGTAAAAAAAGTAAAATATTCCAATGGTACGATGTCGCCGGATCTTGCTGTTGATTCGACTACCGCCGAATCTACTATCTCGAGTATAAAGTCTGAAGAACAGGACGATGATAAAGATAACGAGAAAGTAACCGTGTCTTCTACAGCCGCGAATCTTTATGCTGCTCTGGCCGCGGATTGTATAGAAGACGAAACGGATCTTGACGAGAACGTTAATGTAAGTGTTAAGGAAGAACCTATTACCATAAAAGAACCTATCACGATAAAGGAGGAACCTGTCAACACAATGAAAGAGGAGCCTATCACGATAAAAGAGGAACCTCACATATTCGTCAATCAAATTAATCAACAACCACCTCAACAGCAGCAGTCATCGCAACAGCAACCACAGCAGCAACCACAACAGCCACCACCACAATCACAACACCCGCAACCACAAATGCAACAACAACAGCAGCCACAATTACAGCCACAACAACTTATCGTTACAGCACCTAGGCAAATAGTAGTACAACAAACGATTCAACCAAATAATCAAGTTATTATACCAACTGGTTCAGTGAAAGGAAGGCAAGCCCAACCGCAACCGCAAGTTTTATTGCAACAAGGAGCTGGAGGACAATTACAGTACGTTGTTTCCGGTGGTGTGCCTGGTCAAAATTACGTCCTAGCACAACCGCAAACGACATTGGTTCAGGGTCAAGCGCAGACTGTGTTAGTAGCTCAGACGACACAGCAGCAAGGGACTGGAGCAAAAACAATAATTATTTTGCAATCTCAAGCAGCTGCCCAGCCAACCCAACAAAAAATGGTGGCCGTCACACCTCAGGGACAACAGGTTGTTGTTACACAAGTTTCACGTCCTATCTTGCAAAGTCCGGCACTCGGTAATATACCCCCGCCTTTGGTTCCAACGTCAGGCACAATACCACAAACTTCTATAATAGTGAACAGTTCCGTGGCACAAACAAATCCCAACACAGTGACTGTCACGATTCCTGCAATGGCCCAACAAACACCAGTGTCAACTAGTGTACCGTCGAGAGTGGTGACACCAACACCGGCTTCTACTCCACCCCCTACCAGACCTACCACGCCTCATCAAGCAGCTGCAACGCATGGATTGCCGGCGAAACAACCTGCTAAAGTAATGAAGACTGTCAGTTCCTCAACCTCCACAGAACCGGAATCCAAGCCGTCTACGAGCCAGAATCAACTAGAAAAGACCATCACCATCAAAATCGATCCTAATGCCTATTTGTGCGAATGGCGGGGTTGTTTAAGGTAACTGATTATTTCTCAGCATAAAGCAATTTAAGAGCCAACTTTAAGAATTTACAACAAATGCCCTACATTTTAAAATAAAAGGAAAAATAGCAGTTCTTGTTTTTATAAGCTTAATAAAAATTGAATTAGTTGCGTCATTTAATATTATTTAATACATACATTTCTTTCTTTACAGGCAATTTAAAACACCACACGAAGTTTATCTTCATGTGTGTGAGGCACATTGTCCAACTGGTGGAGAGGAAATATTATGTCTTTGGGCGAGTTGCGATGCCTTAAAAAGACGTAGATTTTCGTTAATGACACATTTATACGATAGGCATTGTAACGCGGAGGTATGTATTGATATCACTTAAAAAAAAAAGAGAGAGAAAAAAGAAAAGAAAAAAAAACTTAAGAGAACTTAACTAAAGCTATAAAAGTTATATACATATATCTGACAATTTTACAGACAATGTCGATAAGAAGGAAACAGTTGACGGTAACAGGCAAAACCGAAGTTTCCACGTCGACACCGTCAGCTCCTCATCATCCTGGGTATGCACCGAATGCAGCATTTCATGCTATTAAACGGCACGCATTGGAATTTGTAAATCCAAAGGAGTTAATGGTTAGTAAGATCACATATAAAGTTACACAAGTTACATTGAACTACGATAATACAAATAGCTGTAAGTTAGTAATAATTTCGGTAAAAAGAAAGAAGCACAAAACACTTCTTAATCATGGGGTAACAAATGCACTAAAATTATTACGCGAGATAGCACGATATATTAATGTCAAAGATAACGCGTTTAATGATATAAACTGTCAATATTTCGGAGAATCCTTTATAGTCCCACGGTTCATAGAGTCTATTGAGTTTTGTTAATGTAATGAAATTTCTTATTCTCTCGGCAAAGCAGCAAAGGCCGACCAAGCCCGCTGCAGCCACTTCAAGCTCTTCTTCCCCCAGACCTGGGCAAAATCCTCCACCAGAACAGGTAAAAACGTGTTCAGAAATTGAAAAAAAAAAAAAAAGAAAAAAAAAGAAAGGATTCACGATTCACAGCCACAGCCTTTGTGTGCTGTTCCTGCCGCCTATTTTTTTTTTTTTGCGCTACATCTCTTTTGTTTTTCGTAACATACGTTGTGTTCTTTTAATTTTTAATTTCACATTTTTCATTGTATACGTACGTATGTTCTATTAGCATGGATTTCATTTTAGTTTCATTTCGTAGCTGGCGTCGCTGTATAATTTATGTGTTCACGCAGTTGAAGTGTATTCATGATGATGAGAAGGGTGCTGGTATATAATACTTTAAGAAGCATAACGTAGAATATTTGTCGCGCTTTTGATACAGGGCAACCACCTTTTGTATTAATCGCGGTTAAAAAATTAACGATTGTATCTATATCCAAATACGAAGATTTGTTTCATTATCGATTTTTAATGAAAAAGAATTTCCTATGTATGTTGGATTACTCATTAGCAGTTGCGTTTACAAAGATACGTTAAAACTTTACATATATATATATATATATATATATATATATATATATATATATATATATATATTCTTTTTCTTTTTTTTTCTTTTTCGAATATGTACATTTACTTATATCCTTGGTACAAAAAAAAAAAAAAAAAAAAAAAAAGAAAAGAAAAGAAAAGAAAAGAAAAGATATTTGTTTGGTGATCAATTTATCAATATCAATTGTATATACGTATTTGTAGTAATTTTAAATGAAATCAGTTTGTTTGTGTTATTAGCGATTTTCAAAACTCTTTTAAAGCATGCTACAATTAATTTTTTGTTTTCATATTAAATTACTTATTAGCATCAGAAATTGTATATATATTTTATAACTCATGATGTCAGTGTATTTTGTTCACATAAAAGAGTAATTTGATATTCGTTGAAATTGTCCAATCTATTCACATGCGACATCATATCGTAAATCAATGTTTCCGCCTTGTTTTCATAGTTGTATTTTACTAATGTTCAAAGCTGTTGCAACTAATTAATTCAAATATCATGAAATAATAGCTATACTCCGATATATTATATTTGTTTTAGTGTTACTTAAAAGTGTGGCTAGCTGATCTTCTTACTTTAACATATAATTTAGAGTAAAGTAAATTCTTAATTGTTTTGTGATTTTTCAACAGGATGACAACGAAGGTCCAGTGACCAAAAGTATTCGCTTAACAGCAGCTCTCATTCTCAGAAACCTAGTCATATATTCAACACATGGCAGAAGGTAAAATTTGTTTTCAACGTCTTGTCAGTTCACCTCAATTAAAAAATTAAATAATTTGTTTTATTTTTATTAAGCAACTTTATCCCATTTTTACGAGATCTTTTTGTAACAACAAGTGAACAAGTGATTATACCAAGGATATATTATATTTTACAACTATTGCTGATATTTTGATTTTCAGGCATCTTAGAGCGTACGAACCACATTTGGCAGGTGTCGCATTAAGTAATGTCGAATCATCGAGAACAATCGCACAAGTTTTGTACGATATGAACGATCAAAGCAGCAGTAACCATAGGTGACCTCTCGAACCAGGCCTCTAAAAGAAAGCTCTTTCTCGTTGCGAGCAACGATCAACTCGTTTATTTTGAATTTTAGTGTAAAGTGAGAGAAGAGAAATATGGTAGAAAAGATGCTAAAAGTTTGCAATTTATTGCAAAAGAAAGGTGTGCTTGTGTGGTGTATGGAAAAGGAGAAGATGTAAATGTCGAAGAGGATATATACTAGGAGAGAAGAGGATACGGCGATGTTCCAGAATTATTAAAGAGGCCTATAAACTTACTAGGCAATCAATTTGCCGATTTAGACTATAATAATGTACTGTAACTAGTTAACACGAACGAAAGACAGTAGTTGAAGTGATTACAGATCAGTGATAAAAGAAAAAAAAAGCAAACAAAAAACGAGATAATATTTCAAATTTAATATTAATATTTATTTTCTCAACAAGAAGCGGAAGAAATGTTTTTAGTAATCGTGTACAAAAAATGAAGGGCGAAGAGAATACTTTATGGACGTTATAGTTAATTACAATGAATATTATATTATTATATTATTATTATTAATTATTATTAATATTATTGTATGTTTTTCATAAGTCAACCACAAGAAAACTTAGAATGTAAAGAAAACCTTTTTATGAAATGTATTTGTTAGGAATTTATGATTTTGCTTATATAATTGCATATTGCAATTACATGGCTATATTATCGTCTCTCTTTTATTTTATTATCGAGTAATCTTATTCTGTCAAGATATAAAGTTGGTAAGGCATCGCACATAGCTTGACGATGACGGTGTACTCCGACCGCAAGTCCATCGTGTATTAAAAACTCTAAGAACTTCTTCTGCTTTAAATCGGTTTTAGCTCGGAGACTTTTAGCCACCTGTTCAACCTCTGTATCCAACTTGAAATCGTAAAAAGAGATACTCTTAGTAAGAAACTTTTCTACTTTTTCGGGCAAACTGAGCGTGTCGTGTTGAATTATTTCCTCGATCGTATTATGATTCTCATCTACGCATATTAACATGGCCCGGTTTGTGTGAGTCATGGAATTCTGAGAAATGACGAGAAGCATCCATAAAATGCTGCACACACTTCGATTCGATAAAGTCAAGATCAATTATTGCTTCCGACTTGTCCGTATATTATCGATACAGATGTAAGTATATTTATACTTGGAACTTAGAAAGGCCTAAATGTTCTTAAAGCCAGTGTTTTTCAAATTTTCAGCACTAAAGAAAGAATGGCTGGGTGTGAAGAAACTAAAAAAGCACTTTCCAAGGCAGTTTGCCAATAATTAAAGAATTTAAAAATCTTAAGTACTTTACAATAATGACAAATGGACAGATAGAACGATTATATGTAACAATTTTATTTTAATTCCAACGAACATTATAAATTGAACGTCGCTTAGAAATCAAAAGTTTCGGAGCAAACACTCTGTTCTATATATTTATTTATTTTTCCTTTCTTTTTAAATGAGAATTTATTGTTTTAAATAAAAGTGACAAAAATTTCAATGGCACGATACTTTCATTTGAAATTCTGATACGATGCTTCTATGAATTTTCAAACAGTTACTTCAGTGATGAAACGGCGCGTGATTAACAAAGCGTTTTTGTCCAAAATTTTAATGAAATATTATCGACTTCTTTGTATCATAAGCTGTATAAAAAAGATGAGGTAACGGAAGTAAATGTACTATGAAATGGTAATTTTAGTTGTTTTGCGAGATCGAGAGAGTATAAAGCGACTAAATTTTTCTATTTGGAAAAGTTAGTTATATTCGTTGGGATATGTTGTAATTTAAACGAGAAAAAGAGATGTCTGTTTCGTTTCTCAAACGTTGAAAAAAAGAAAGTAAACGAATATATATAAATATTTTTTTTTACGTTATCAGACGCGACAATGAAGATCGTGCGAATAGGTTTGCATTTACAAGTCATCGAGTTACCCAGCTATCTAGGCGGGATCCGCGAATAAAAAAGTTATTGGACGATCGTATTCGAATAACGTCCACAAGAAATAAAGTATATATGTATAATTATAAATATTTGTACATAATACCTGTATTTCATTCATGATGTTGCGAGTTCTGTGTAAATTTTTCTTAAAGGTGTAAGATTAAATGTCTGGCGAAGTGAAGTGAAGAAGAATTTTTGTATTATAGTAGGATTATGACAAGACGTAGGGAGTTGCAAGGTACATACAAGAAATTTTTGTAATTACCTAACCGATATACAGCGGACGCTGAGAGAAGAAAACTGGCTGGCACCGATTGTAACGAAGAAAGAAACTGATAATTTAAATATCGTGAATTGTAAAACGATGAATACATTGTGCGAGCCTCTGTTATGTATTTTATATATAGATTATACATATTATATATATATATATATATATATATATATATATATATATATATATATATATATATATATATATAAAATACATATAACTATATATATAATATATATTTATATATTATATATATATTATATATATTATATATATATATATTATATATACATATATATATATATATATATATATATATACATACATAAATCAAATTGAATAGCTGAACGTTTAGAAGAGAAATCTTATGAGAGGCTTTTTATTTTTATTATTTGTAATTACCTAGTTTACATGTTCACCGTTTCGTACGATCATCGAGATCATAACAATATGTGTAAAGGAATAAAAGAATGATATAATAAATTACTAAATACAAAAGGAAAAAATCGTTGAAATTAAACGTACGAGTTATTTGAATATTTATTCTCTGACTGCATTATATACTTCTTACAGAAGCAAGTCTCAGCGTACCTGATTAAAAATCTTTAATAACGAAGGGTATCCTTGGTTGAACTCACAAAATATTTTACTTTCGCTTTGCTACATTTTCATCTCCACGTATACATATATTCTGGAAAATGGGTTAAATATAGACAATAATTACTTTGTATACTGGTTATATTCTTTATTTTGACATTTTGCAATCTAAAAATTTGCATCTTCCTGAAGTTTGATATATTTGCAAAGTTTATTATGTAAAAATGATATATAAGTAACGGTTTAGGTTTCTTAGGATACTTTGATAAATATCATTCTCAAGTGCTAAACAATATCTTAAGCACTAAGAAAAAGAAATTCATAAAATTTAGTATTGATAATATACCTTACATTTTATTATTTTACAATCACATTTTTACTTTATTAATTGCGGAAGTAAATTATATAGACAAATACAATAAGCTTTCTTTATGATATATCAGTCGTACGTACAATATAATAACAATCTCTATTAAATAGTAATGATAATACAGTCTTATTGTGAACTAAAAATTTTACAATACTAACTTATCAACTTAAAATTTTACAATAATCTTAAAAGTTACAGTGAAAAATATTATCCTTAGATCTCATTCCTCTTAGATATCATAATATAAACACTATTTTATTCTCTATATTACTTCATACAATCGATATCACCCCACAAAAATAGAAAATTACAAACAACTTAGGCTTTGCTCGTAAATAAATAAGCTTTGTTTGTTATTATTAGAATTACGTTATAAATTAAGATCTTACAATTGGTGTACTATGATTTACATTTATTTCAATAGATAACTGCACTCTATTATTAATTTTATTTCTTATTAATTGTTAACTTAATATGCAGCCATCATTTCTTGCTATTCTTTCTTCATCAAAATTTTTCATGTTATTTGTGTTGCCAACCGAGATACAAGGAACTGAGGTGGCGGTTGTAATCTGTAAATTGGAGGATTGCGTGTATACAGTATTTAATAAATCTGATACTTTGCAATTATTCACTGAGCACTTTTCATAGCTGCAATGATTTCCATTAGAGCGAACAGCTTCACTTTTATATGTTACAGACATTAATTTAAATACTACAGGTATTCGCTTCTTTCGCCTGGACAAACCATATTTAATCAATTTCTTACCGCACATAACACATGTACCGGTCAAACATTTTGATCTAAAATTTAAGAACTCTGATCTTTTATATTTAGTCTTCAAACATTTACTACTCAAGTTTTTCGTTAAAAATAGCATTATAATTGCTTTTTCATCACAACATGAGGATATTTCTTTATTTATATTTACTGAATTCATCGTCTTGTTTTCTTGTCCTACCGAATAATCATTTAAGCCAATCGATGTAGTTTTCTTGACTTGCTTTATTTGTAAACTCTCTTCAGGTATAGAAGTTGTTTGGGTACAAGTTGACATGTAATAAAGAGTTTCCTTGTTCTTTGGTGCATCGATATTTCTAGGCGTGGACGTTGCAATTGGTCTAAAATTTGACGAATCAAAAATGCGGAAGGACACAGATCTTGCACATTGAACATGGGCATTTTTTACATTTGTTGAATAGTTATCGCCAAGATATATCAACGATTTAATATTATTTCTTTCATAACTGTTATCATTTTTATTGTGATCTTTCTTATAGGCGCCTTTTTTATGGATTCGTGAAAGAATCACATCTGGTCTTTTAACATGTTGCGAATTAAAATTAGTTTCTAGTCTTAATAGCGGACTTTGAAAATATTTCATATCATCGTGTGAACATGATTCTTGTATATAAATATTTTTCTTTTCAGGTTTCTGTGTAATCATATCACTGTGTTGTTTAACATTAGATATTTCTGCAACTAATTTTTCGTTTCTCTTTTTCTTAGTTCTTATACTTTTGTTCACAATGGTTAATTCTTCCTCTAATGTATCGGCATGTTTTTTCATTTCCTGTAACATCTTCATGCACTTTGGTCTCATTATTTCTGCTGAATTTATTTTTGCTAAAAGAACCTTATTTCTTCCGTTCTTGTAAATGAAATCCATATTTTTACATTTTACTTCTTTGAACTGATAATTTCGATCGTTACATTTTTTCAAATCTTTATTTCTGAATCTTTTAACACTCTTCAGCATATTTTGCAGTATGTCTAAAGCATTGTCAATTGTACTTGTACATTTATCCTCACATTCGTAATCATTTATATTTCTAATATTTGAAAATCTGTCTTCATATTCGTCTCGTTTTGCATTCAACATGGAACAGTTAATTTCATTATAATTTACATTTGTACAGATATCTATACTTTCCGGGATTGACAATTTTGCAAATTTTTCATTTACCAATGTACTTCTATCAAATTTATCTTTTTGGCAATTTGCTTTTGGCTTGTGTTCTTCGCACTTGTTCTTGTATGTACTGATCGTTTCATTAATGCAGATAGTGCTTTCAATCTTGTTTTTTTTCATGACATTTCTGGTAATGTCAGAAGCTGTAGGAGAACTTGAATAAAAAAGTTTTGTGCACGGCTTATCAGTTATAGGTGTAAGTAAACTTCCAAATTTCATAAATTTGGAATTAAGTAGCATATTTGGAGATTTTGATTGTAAGATTGTAGAATTCTCCAAAGGTGATTTGAAATTCATAGGAAGACTTAGAAGCTTAATAGAATTTTCTTTAACATTAGAAATTTCTACCGAATTTAATGATAAATCTGTTTTTATCATTTTAGAAACTTCATTGCTACCATTTATTTGTTTCATGCTACTAGCTAAATTTGTTACCGGGAAACTGCTAGTAGGAAATTTTTTAGAAAATTTCACAGGACATCCAACAAGTTCGCTCCCGTTAAAATTCGCTTTAATATCATCTACACCTAAATTTCTCACTGTATCCTTGCTCAACGGTGTTATTTGTTTTGTTCGATTAATTTGGGAAGATAAATTTGTCTTAAGTGAATTTGATCGAAACGTGTTATTCTTCGATATTTCGTTTGATTGAACAGGATGACATAGAAATGGTGGATTATTATTGTGTCTAAGTCGTGAAATATTATTAAAGACTAAACCATCGTTATCTCGATCGTATTTTCCTTCATAGTGCATTCCTATTGACTGCGACATATCAAAGCAATTTTCTGTACGAAAAGCAGTGTGATTATATTTTTTGTTAAACGAATAGAATTGTAGCATATTCGATGATTCGAGATTAGTTTTCATGGAATCTGCATTAGGCTGAAATAGCGAGGTACTTTCCTTCTGTAGACGGTTATATTGATTTGAATGCATTTTGCAGTCTGATCGTAAAATTATATTTATACAAGGAACATCACGTTGAGCATCTTTCACGTTGTTACTGCATTTGAGTTTATTTTGCAGATTTAAGCATCTTGAGCGTGACACAGCGATAGGATTTATCATTTTCATTCCGTGTTTTTCAGTCTGACCATCGCATTCTCTGCTTGTTTCATTCTGCAAATATCTATATTGATTAGAATAGGTTAAACGACTTTATATGATCACATTTGAATCTACGTTAAAACTGTCTGGCGTTGAATTAAAAGACCTGCAAATAAAAAAACGGAAAAGATTGAACGAGTGGAAAGTATTAAGAGATCTGTTTAGGCAATTTATTGTTGATTTCTGTCCTGTGAATAATATTCACAGGAATAAATTTAAAAATTAAATTATTATACTCTTTAACGTAGCATTGAAATTTATTTATTATTTCTATGCAAAGAAATATTGTATTAAAATTACTAGTAGGACTACTACTACAGGACGTATACAAAATAGTTTTTAGTACAATCACAAAGGCTTTGGACATTTGTTAAAATCATTCTGTTTCGAGATGTCTGCTTCATTAATACAAGGCGCAAATGGCGATTTGTTCGACGATGGATGGTGCAAGACATTTTTCGATGGCAAACACTTGCAATCCAAGGGAAAAGAATGTCTCTCGAATACCGACCGCGTGCCACTATGTGTACGGGGATATTTGGGGATCGCGGTGTAAGGTTTCTTCAGCCAGTCTACTTGCCTGGCAGTTTAATTTTTCGCTTTTATCACTTGAACTTGAGAAAATAATGCAGAGGGGGAAAATAACTTGGTTGAAATTCAAATTTTGTGCTTTTTACAACGAAAGCGAAAAACGGGAAACGGAAAACGAAAAAACGTGTCTAAGAAAAATATCAATTTTATGACACACTGTATGGAAACAACGAAGAAATCCGCCTCTGCATCTAAAGTCGTTACAATTTAATCAAATATGTCTCTACCTGTGATTTGCATCAATCGTCTCATTAGGAATTTGATTATTAGTTTGACTGGGAAGCGGAGATTGGACGAGCGGATCAGGGAGACCTTCCGAGTATCTAAAAACGATATAACGAACAAAATATTCGTCTATTCCGAGTTTCCGATATGTACGTACCTGCTACGATGTTCTTCTTCTTTCCTCGCACGATCAAATCTTTCATGCGTAACTTGTCTACGTAGTTCGCTGATTTGCTTACAATATTCCGCAGCTTGAGTTTGATATTGCCGAAGTTTCGTCGATTCCGAAGATCTATATCGTTTAAAAAAGATAAAGAAAAAAAATTACATTGCGGTTAGGATACGTTGACGTATCGTTAATTAACAGGTTTCATAGCTTATGGGTTAACGGATTAAAATGCCAGAAACTTTTTCGCTAACAACGGTAAGGTTCAAAACACTCGCCTCGCTTTTCCGTGGCCATGAAACCTGTTAATTGTTTTGGTTGGTAAAGTAAATTATCCTAATACTTAACCATTCTAAGTAATAGTTAAACTTCTTACAATTTACTTTGAAGTTCAGACATTTTCTGTCTCAATCTGGACACCTCGTTTTGTAGTTCCTGATTATTAGCCTGCACAGTTATAGATTCCTGTCTTGCTTGATCTAATAGCATTTCGAGGCGCTCGACCGTCGCGCAGTCTTTACTCATTTGATCGTGAATTACGGCTTGCTCCGCTTTTAATTTAGTAATTTGCATATCATACTGAAGATGGAACGTAAATTTCAAATTACTTTTACTTATTTATCCTCGCTATATCGGAATACCTTCGTCCATGAATATTTACCTGTGTTTTAAGTGCATCTTTATCATCTAATTGCTGCATAAGTGCATCTTTCTGCTGATCCAATTTCATACATAAATCTCTAACAGCAGTTAAATCAGCTTCTGCTCTGTGCCTCTGTTCTCCTTGCTGACGCAATTGTGTTTCTATACTGGCCACACTTTGGGTCAATTCACTGATCTAAAAAAATTTGAATCAGCGTATAACATTGGCCTGACGCGTTATCGAAATACAAGTTTCCTATCAAAACTTGTACATTTATCCGATATAGAATACAGAAAATGAAAATTATTAAAAAATGGCCAACCTGCGTTTCGTAGCCTCTTATTAAACTATCCTTGTCCGCCAATTGTCGTTCTAAATCCAACAGTCGATCCCTAGCGGATTGCAGTGCTCCTCTTGCTTCGGCTGCTTCAGACTCCAAACTATGGTTATTGTTCTCTAAAACGGTTGCTTCCAAACTTAAACTTCTGAAGTGATTTAACATTTCTGTTCTTTCATTTTCCTGCGAAGTGAATGGATCTTACAAGTATTGCTAGATAATAGTATTTGACATTTATATATATTTGATAAGAGATGCATAGTCAGGTGAAAAAGATGGAAAGAAGTAAAGCAAATTATTGTATTATCTTCTGAATGAAGTAGAAAACAATAATACCTAGATTTACCAGTGTTTAACTTTAGTTCTTTTGTAAGTTAATGCATCGATAACCAGGAAATATATTTATTTTTCATCGTACTTTCGTAACGTCGACAATAAGACGAATACTATTTACGACAGATCTTATATCAAAAGATAATATTGTTATAATATAAACGTAATATCATTTATAAAATCAAATCGGTAAAATCGATGAGAACTGTGAGTACGGCTGTTTGTTGTCTTTCAATCAACATTTTACGCGATACATATCGACGGAAGAATACAAATCTGTCAAATAAAAATATTTCACCAGCTACTTGTAGCTACTTGTGCATAGTTAATGAAAAACATGTTTTTGCTAGTAGAAAAAGTTGTTATAAGAAATGAAAAAGTAATAAATTTCGTAACGGCGCTACTACGAAAGTGTCGAGACACGACGGTTTAAATGAAAAAATGAGCGAGACTTTACACAAGAACGAATACAACAATTCGAACGAATGAAATGAAATCACCTTTCTGTTAAGAAGTTCCTCGGCTCTACGGACCTCGCTAACGTACGTTTGAAGCTGTCTCTTCAGATCGTATGATTCGGCGCGAGACGCTTCTAAATCGCATTGCAGGTTTCTTACTTCGCAAGTAGCCGCGGCTAAATCGTCCTGTATTCGTCGATTTTCCTGAATAGCATTCTCCTTGTCGTACGACGCCGTTTGCAATTGTCGTTGAAGATTTTCTACCTCCAATTGCATCGATCTCAGTTGTCTGTCCTGATCCGCGCTTTGATCCACGCATATTCTGACATTGCGACAAAAGTAACAAATAAATGAATTGCTCGTGATCGAATCGTGTTATGAAAGATGTACGAAAGGAATTCTTAAGATTTCGGCCAAGCATTTCAAAACGTAAAAGAGAAGTAACGAAACCTGTATCAAATATAGATGAGTAAGTAGTAGGCATAGAGGTGGAATAGGAGTGGAGTGTTTTCGTCAAACCTGTCACACGGTGAATGAATACTGTACGTCAAAGTTTCAATACCGAACCCGTGTCTATTCGGTTATGCGAATCGCACACGCTCATCCCTCGTGGCGCAAGCCACGTTCTTCGTTCTTCGGAAAGAGGACAAGGGCAGCATGAGCATGCTGACGAATTAGGCAGCTATCGTGCCGAAGTTGCGTAATTGCTTCTCGAAGAAATATTTACGTAGCCAGATTTCATTTCGTTTGTGTATCACGTAGCGGCGAGAACGACTTTATCAGGGAGAAAAAGCCGAATGCGTAAGGAGGGAAGAAACTAGCGGTAGAAAGCCGATATCGAGTCACAATGTGCATCGCTGCGCGACTCTTATTAAAACATTCTAGCTACCGACGAATCGCGATTTTAATGCCTTTCAATTACACGCTACAGCGAATACGTGTCCTGATTTAAACGATATTTAACGTATATCCTGGCACGTATTATCTGTACGATCTAATAAATTCGCCCGTCTGTTTTTTTCAGTCTGTATAAAAATCGTACAAAATACCGTCAAAGCTACCGTGGAAACTGGCTACAGACAGACGACAAACGTCGTCTGTATTTTCTAATATTAGGAAAATTCAGTTTTAGCTGCGAAGGATAAAAATATAGCTAATGAAATATATTAAAATAGCATTTTGTAATGATAATCGAGATAAGTGATACAGGATCGGCGCTGCAGCATAGCGTAATCATCTATCGTGGATCATCCGTGCGTCGATTACGCGTCCGCGTGTTATGTAAGCGGCAATAAAGCGTAGTATAGGGCGCATAGTGGCAGGGATTGAAAAAGGAAAAAGTCCGAGAGAGGCCTGTTCACCGAACAGACGACTTTCTCTCATCTCGGCATCCTTACTGGATGCCGGGCCGGCGCGGCAGCTTCCTTCGATCATCCGTATCCGTACGATGTTGCCTTTTCCTCTATACGATAAAAGTGAAAATAACCTCGAGACGTTTGCGGTGGTATTGCTCGAAGCCGTTCACGCACGCACCCGATGCGCACAAATGCCTCGTAAGTGCGTTCGTTAAGGTTTTTCAAATAATCAAACGTATGTTAGCATAAATGTCCTACAGAAAATATATTTCCATATTTTTATGGCATTATACGATACGTTGCTAGAATCTTAACGACGCGAATATGCTGAAATTATTTTAGATAACAGGTATTTAGGAAAAATTGGATATAACGTAAGACGAAGACGCGGAGAACGTATGCAGCGCTTAAAATAAACGTAAAGTGGCACAATGGACGAAGGATCGATTACAACCGTATGATAAGAACAAGCGGAATTGTGTCACGGACCCGGCGAAGAAACGCGACGAGAAGAATACTAGTTTTCAATGCAATATAATATGATAGGTAGATTGCGTAACCCCTGAATTTTTATTAGCGGTAACATCGGGATCGAGAATGTGTAATTCGAATAGCCGGCAAAGTGAAGTAAATGGACGATAGGACGGTACGAGCAATGTTTGTGTCTTTAATTTACAATATCTGCTCGTTTTTTCTTAAAAACTTTAACATATGGAAGATGATCTCGTTGGATCAACGTCAAGATGCAACGTCAAGATATAACCGCGCGTACTCCCTGCTGTAAACATCAGACAGAAGAATTTCTCTATCTGTCTCGCTTTCTTTCACCAATTCCAGTTACGTCGCGTCGGCTGCAGGAAAGCGAACTATTCTATATAAGAGAAATAGGAAGAGCAAGGTAGAAAGCAGCAGAGGCTTGTACTCGTCAGGGCGGACGTTCTCGTAATGCCCATCACACGTTATAACCGCTCTATGCAACATTTCACTCGAACGACTAAAATAAGAATATTCAACGATTCAAAATATCTTACCATTATCCTGAAAATACATTAACAATATTGATTTCAGATATCGAATTATATCTTATACGAGTAATGCACGGATCGTGGAGAACCAGCATCCGCCGGATACAGGAAGAGATATACGCACGTACGAAACGTATAGAAATGATTGATAAAAGAGAAAGGAAGAAAACGCAGCAATTTATGGTGTTACTGTAAACGCAAGTTCTCGTATACGTCGTACGACCGATGAAACGATCGCGGAACTTCGCTGCTGTTCATTTCCCCCTCGTTTGGTTGCGGTAAAAGTTTACTTATTTTCCAACAAGGTACTTTCATAATCGCGAATCAAACGTTGGAAACGTTCGATTTACGCAGTTACGTTTACCGCGCGTATAATACATCGCCGAAGAAGCAAAAAGAAATCACGACACAAGCGTATACCAGCACTCTCGATGAATCGGTATTACGATAATTTAATAAGCGTGGCAAGTAACTTGCGCTTTCTACGAAATAAGAAAGTTTCGCGCTTTTTCTTCGTAGGCAGTACTTTGAAGAGAGAAGAACGAAACAGGCAATAAAGAAGAATTAAGAACGAGAAGAAATTCAACGCGTTTCGGGGCGATTACGAAGGTCATCTGCGTGCATCTCGTCCCGCTAGACACCGTCATTCAGCGACACGTACTTTCATTCTCGTTGATCGTCATCCTGAAGAATGTCCCTGAAATTGAAGCCGCGGCAAAGAGGCTTGTCTGGCTGCGATCGATCGTGTCGTGATCGATTTCATCGAATTTCTTTCGTGGAATTTCCCAGCTATCGTGATAGATCTGACCTCGGAATATGACGAAACGTGCAGCCACGTAATTGGATAGGTATCATGGTAAAGTTCGTTCTATCCTTTGAATTCGATCGTGACCCGGATACACCAAAATACGTCGAGTTAAGCAATGAAATTTCGTTATTTCGCGGAATAATTACGTATTCGCATGCTTACTTACTGCTAGAGAAACGATGTAATTATAATTTATTACGTCCAGATTATATAAAATCGATCAAACGTCTTCCCATCTAACTTCCCATTTAACTAAAGAAGCAAACTTACCGAAGAAACGAAGCTAGGCAGCACGTGGGAAAACACGGTGTTCGGAAGTTCACGAAATGGTTCACACGGCCGAGTGCATCGCCCTGTCCTAGACCCTTAACCAATGAGTCGACATCTATGCCGATCGACTGGCCTGGCCACAATTCTCTATTTATCGCTGCTTAATATCAGAAAGTTGGAACGGACGGCCCTTTTAAAGATGCCATTCACCTTTACCATCACAGGCAAAGGGCATTGCACGGTTTCTCGAAATGCAGGGAACGTAAGCACGTGAGAAGCACTCGTAACAGGATGCATACTACGCGAGGTTACTCTAACTTGTACCAACTGTACGTTGTAACGTGTTCGACTCGTTGTTGATCCTAGAGATTAGACGATTCTCTCTCGTCTAAGAGAGTCTCTGCTCGTTGCCTCGTTTCGAATCTTTGTATAAAAGTCACATTCTCAAAATGTCTCTTGGTTTGCAAAAAATATTTATATTATACAATATAATATGTATGAAGTAAATACAAAAGGTATCTTCTCCTACAGAGTTAATTTCTTTCTTCGTCCAAACTGCTGATTTTCTTTCGTTTTACTCGCGCACCCGCCGCGAGTTCCGAAATTCTGTCAATGAGTCAATTTAATCCTTGAGTTACGAAATATACATACAAGCCTTTAAGATTTTCTTCGAGCGTTAAAAGTCTTTCCGCTGCTGCGAGACTTGGAAACGAGAGCGAGATCAAGACATAAAAATTGAAGAATCACACCAGGCTTGAAACGCCGTTACGCGTTTGCACAAGGTATTTCTATATACATTTATATTCATCACATTTATATACATATGTAGGGCTTGTCCTACTCAGAACGGACGCGAGAGGGAATGCAGGTATTTGAATATTATTAGGCGATGGGACAACATCAAGTTGAGTTCCAACGACTCAAATTTTTGACAATGTCGTTGTCGAGCAGGTGTTGTTCGGAGCTGTATAATCAGGTAATCTGGACAAAGAAAGTTTGATGATGCTGTCGGATATCTTAAGATGGGTAAATAGATGAAAGTTACTAAACTTTTATTTAAACTTGAAAATACACTAGTATTTGTTCGTCCGTTATTGTAATAATACAATAATAAGTGAACTAGACTGCTCTTTGTACGTTTCTCTTTCTATTGTTTGCTATATTTTGTATAAATTTTGTATTTTCCAGTATCCCGTTAACCATCCCGTTAACGCTAGAGTAAGAATATAATATCGAGGATAATACGAGAGAGCAAGAAGAAAGAAATATCGCAAAGTACGAGCGAAGAGGTAAACTGTGTTTCAATGAAATATTTCCTCGACATTCGTAACTAATATCAATGTTCTAAGAATAGGTGTTGGATCGTTTCCGTCAATGTGCATTGGTATAGCTCTACAAGTTACCGAAAGGGAAGCAGTAGCGATAAAAACCACCTGTATATAGGTTCTTAACGAGAGAAAGAAGATGAGAACGTATCGTCACGTAAGCGGAAGCGTGATCTTCGTAGAAATGGATTTTGAGATAAAGTGAATAAAAATTATTTGGTTTCGTTCAACTTTTACTAGACGTAACGAGTATAACGAGTTATATAGCGTTTCTAAAAACGCTCACATATTTGTTTAATATGAACAAAAAGTTTAATGTCGTTTAATCGAGCGATCGGTCATCGGCCATCCTACGAATAGAGGAAGAACATCCATTTGGGACAAGCAACGTGGAAGACGTATCGCGACAAAGACGAATCTCGTTCCTCGAGTGTCAACCTGTCAAAGTTACTAGAAAAGTGTACTGCAAACAACGAGACGATACGTCTGCACCGTTTAACAGGTTCAAAGGTCTCGAGAGATTGCTTCTGGGCACAAAGACGCCAGTTTACGGACATTCGTATACGAGGATCGGAGAGACGCGAATGGGTTTATGGCGATTTCTGTTAGGCGATCTAGCCGGACTCCGACTGTCGTTCTTTCCGAATTATGCAACGCGCAACTCAGTCGACGAAAGCGCGTTCCTGCGGAGTTGGATGCCCGTAGCGACCTTCTGGAGGTCGTAAGACGACGAAAGTACCTAGTACCAGGTTCTTTCTTCGGAGAAGAAAATTTCACGTCTGGAAATGCTCGAGGGAGGCTACTCGATACAAACTCGCTGGAGTTTGCTATATCGAGCATCGACTAGAGTTGATATCTATGTAAATGGGGAAAACCTACACTCGATCCTTTAGTCTCGATATATCCCGCTGTCTTCGTCACGCGATGCCACACGCATAATCCGATTCCTAGATCCGAGACATTTTCGATCGATAACAAAAACTTGCCTCTTCTATCTTTACGATTCCGCGAAAGTACAATTTATTTAGAATTATTTTGAATTATTTTGAATTATTTAGATATCGGTAGGTAGAGAGGCGGAATCATTTGCAAATCGATTTTACAGAGGATCCATGTGGTCACCGCGTGTCGCGATTCGATCGTAGTAATTAAACGTAAAACGTAAATAGGAGATTATTAGGCAGAGAGATTACTGGCAGATTTCAGATGAATTGGAAAATATTCAAGCATGATTTCATTTCCATTGTGCGTCGAACGTTACGAAAACCCACGCACGAAACCTTATTGCCCCCGTCGAACCGTCCAACTATCGTGTATCATGGATCCTTGTCCGATTCTCGCCCGTATCGAACCGGATACGCGACGGCGGATTTCTGCACTAAGGAACGTGACGTGCTGACCGTATGCAGTTGAGAAGCCGTTTATGATATGCAGAGCTGTGCTATGCGCGATTGAGAATTTTATTTACGCTGTTTCCTCGACATAATTGCAATCCATTCGCATATAGAACGAACCTAAGAAAAAAAGTGAGACGAGTGCCGGTCTAGGAGATTCGGTTCCTGTCTTGGGCAAGTTAGGTAACAGCGCGAAGCCGCGGAGTTGATTCCAAGTCGATGTTCAGTCTTGCCGCGGTGCTCCAACTAACACGATCGCCGCTCTTCGTTTCGTGCGCGCCTCGTGTCGATCGCAGCATGTCAAAGGGCCGCGATAAAACGACACGATCAATTTTCGTGAATATCTGTCATGTGATTACTAAAAAGTTACATTCTTAATCGCCTTCACCATGAGAACCACATTGTAAGTCATCATTTACAAATTTTCTTTATTTTCTACGAATCGAAATTTCAATATCGTTCAGTATCGATAACGATCGATTTCATTTATGTTAGATCAGCGAATAATACGAAGAAAATACATGTTTCTCTGTTATTCTTTCTCGTCTGGGTACGTCATTTTAAATCATTTCTTTTCGACGTATATCCAACACATCATTATTATTTCCTCTCACATAGATTGTCACATAATTATCGAATTAAATACAAAAAATGTAATATACGTATGGAGGAAAAGCAAAAATTTATCCTTTAGTTAGTCCCGCCAAATCTGCATAAAAAGACATCGACAAGATATTCACTCGACTCTGACAACAAGTTTTAACAAATTTTCATCTTTTATACGCAAATAATATACCCAGAGTGTAGACAATTTGTTGTTGTCGCAAGTTGTGAGTTGTGACGATATAAAGCATATTTCATTTAAAATACATCAATGTCGAATACCCGATAACTCGCTTGTATCGTGAAGACGATGTAACGATACAATTAAAAAGCGAACGTACTATAAAGAGATACCGTGTGGTTGGTAAACTCGTATCAAGAAACGCAATTATTTCTTCCCACAACTTCATGAAAAGCAATGCTCGTTACTTTCTCGCAATAATAAATCGTCGAATTTCGATTTCGCACAAATTCGTTAATATTTATAAAAATACGTATTACCTAGTAGCTGTGAAAACATCGTTTTGTTTAACGATCTACCAAATATTTTTACCTTCTTGCATTTAATTAACTCTTATATTTCTTATGAATTTTGTTAATTTATATTTCTTATAAAAATTCTTCTCTTACTTTTTAGAGGATTAAATGTTCTGTTATGGGTGTTTACGGTGAAAGTTGCATAACGGCAATGAATAATCTTGAAACGATCGTTTCGTTTCTCTAACGTAAATGTCAAGACCTGATCTTTGCAAGAGATCCTTCAATTTAATTTAATTTCATGTTATTCGTCGATTACATCGATTTTGTTACATAATCTTGCCACTAGAACGACTTAACTAGGACACAACGGGATACGATGAAAGAAGACAATGAAAGAGCCGAGTTACTCTAATAACGAAAGTTCGTTAGGTAGAATTTCAGATTAGTTAAACTCGTTAATTAATTTTATTTTATATAGACTTTTATTTTAACGAAGATAACAGTTACGAGAAGCTTTATGGAAAATTATTATAATTCGATTAATTGAATTTCAAATAACAACTGATTTGTTTTGCTAAAGTTAAGAGAAAATTGAAACATTAAGAAATTGCAAATTTTGTTGTGAAAGTATACAAGGAGATTGTTAATCGAAGTTAACGTATATAGCAAAATAGCAAATCGTTACAGGTTAAATTCGCTAAATAATTCCTTTCTCAGATACTATTTATACCGATGTTAATATCGATATGAAAATATCATTATTATTCCGTTTAATGGTTTGTGGACATGATATTAGAGAATAGTTCAGCAATTGAGATATCTTGTTTCTAATATTTAAATTAATCGTTTAAACGTGTAAATCGTTAAATATGAAAGAAATATCACGTAGGTATTTAAAACAGCAAGCCAGGCAGTTTGTTCGTTGAAATAGTAATAGCGATCGTCGAATGAAATTAGACGAAATGAACAAAGTTGATAGTATGTTAAGTATACGCTTCATTAAGAATGAGAAGAAGCGAAAAGATATTGAAACAAAAGGAAAGAGAAACAAGGCGAGAAAATCCTAAAATTCGTTTCAAATAGCTGATATGTTTGCAACAACCGCGTCAAACTTGACAAATTTCATCTGTCTAACTAAACGAACGATAGCTAATCGTTACATTTTAACCGCGTGAATAAGGAGAAAGTTGGTTGGCAATGAAAGTCCCAAGTTAAACAATTATGTTGATGCTTTTCGAAGATACACAAGTACGTATGCAGTAGGTGCAAGGAGTATCCTAGAATCTAATTTAGTCGAACTGCCCGCCAACGAACGGCTAGATTGTAAAAGTGTTCTGTCGTAAAAAAATGCGTCCGGCTACTGGCATAACGCTTCTGATTTTTATCAGATCTACGCGCGCAATCTACTATTATGTAACGAGTATAAAAACTGAAAGGTAGACTGAGACGCGAAAGAGGTACGAACACATCGAAGAGTGGACCAACGAGAAATGGGACGAGTTATGTCACAACAGACGACAAATAATAAGTGTCCGATATGAAATAACAACGATACCTATGTATGTATATATGTATATAGATGATTATGAAAAGATCTGCAAATGAAACTCATTTATTTGGACGAAATTAGCTGCACAAATTAACATTAAACTTCAAAGTAGAAGTAAACGAGAAAATAGACTCGAAGGTACTACTACGGTGTTAGTAAAAAATCGTGTTTAAGTAGTTTAAAAAAGATGAAAAAAAGTGAAAAATGAAAAAGAACGGAGGCAAATAAATCCTCTTTCTTCGAAGGGGGGAAATCTGTCATAGATTCAATAATAATAATCCACATAATACGCATATAGCGATACAATCGGAAAACAAATGATGGAAGAATCATACCTATATCGTCCGTCATCGTTACGATTCGGACAGCTATAACCTTTCAAGGAACTCATGATCGTTGTTTCTTCTCGTAATAAATATCATCGACGGTATTTATCCTCGTACATTCGTTGCTACTTCCAAGTAATATCAAAGTAAGTAGAATGCAAGAGACGAACCAAACACCCACACTGATAATTTTGTACGGAACACTGCCGTCATTATTGCAAACTGTGTCACTATAGTTACATTTTTTTCGATATTCGATTGTTAATTAGGAAATATTTGAAAATTCTAGTAACCGACCCCTTCCTAGTCTTCGTTTTGAAAAGATCTCCTGAATTCGTTAAATTCAATGGTGTTCACGCACCAAAGAGTTACGAAAGCAACTTTACGAGTAATTTAAGAATACAAATTCAAAACTCTGCATTTACGTAATCGCGTTCAAATTCTCTCGGTTAATCGGCTAAATGAAAATAGTAATTTAATTTATCTTGATACGTTTACGTATTAAAATGCAGTAAACGTGAAAGTTTTGACGCAATACTCCCCCGTTTCTCAGCAAGTAATTAATAAAAGCAATTAATAAAACGCGTTGATCCTACGAATGATCGTATGAATTGATGCGAATCCTACGTCTCGTTCGAATAAAAATATCCTTACTTTTCACTTATGAGATTACTCACTGATATTGAATTATTGAACATTTGTACTATAAAAATGATAAAATCTTTATCCCGGTAATTAATCGACGCAGATATTAACCCTTAGCTATAAATATAATCTACTATTATGGATGCTATTTCTCTTTCTTTTTCTATGAAAACTTTTATTTCCCTTTGGAACTTTTAACGCAGACTTTAGAGATTTCGAGTCTGATTCTATTTGCTTCTGAGAACCTGGATAAACAGAACTGAAATACTTGAACAGAACTGACATAATTTTTTGATAATTCAACAAATCCAAGTGAAGCGTAGAATGTGCGACTCGTTCTACTTAGTTCTAAATTAACGGAAATTCTACATCTAAATTCCGAAGCTTGTCAAATAATTAACCAAATTAATAATTAATAATATAGCGTTGTACGTGTAATATACGTATATTATTTTTATTTGTGTGGCTATAAACAGAACACGTGTACGAAAAGAATGCGTACCGAGATTGCTTTACCGAATAAATCTCTGGTACTCTCACTTTTTATTTGCGCCAAGTGGTCACACCAGTTTGACAATGAAGATTAATAATTATACAGGAAGAAAAGGAATCTCGACATTCCGCGATAGTTCTCCGGTGGCCGTGCGACTTTCCTTAACGAGCAGCTCCTACAAACCGCAACCACGTGAAATAATCCCAATTTGTTTACCGTAAAATTTAGACGATCTGAAAATATACTCCTCAGAAACACTAAAACTTTCATCGATATTTACATGATATTGTCCATAAATACGAATAAATACGATCGTTAGAATACACATATACGTAATTTAAGTAATTTACGTAATTTACGTAATTTGCGTAATTCTATAATTCTAATAATACTATTTACGCTGTCAAATAACGAATCAAACGTTTTCTCCAACCAAGAGTACCACGATTCTATTCGAAACACCAGTCTATAAACAGAGCGCGATAAATTAAGAAACGCAATTAATAAAACACTAGTGAGCAATCGGCAAAACTCGTTCCGTTATTGCAATGGAAAGTCATTGAAGAAAGCTTGTCTAGCAACTATCAGGATTTAAGTGCCAAGGTTTCTTGTATTCTGTAATCGTTTCCTTGATTTTGGGTAGGAGAGCGCGGGTAATCGCGCGGATCAAATACAGCATGATTTTCAATGGTTCATAATCGATGTGATAGAACGTTCGTTGCCTATATTACGTTTCTATTTTTAGAAAAACTTCCAACTTCTACCAACCAATTTTAATACATTCAAGCTTAATTTTACAAGATTACCGATTCCAATCTAATTCAAGAATGTCGTTTAAAGCTATTTGTTCCGTCTACAAATGGGTAAAGTCAAAAGAGAAAAAAGAGGAAAGTGTTTTTGCTTTCAGTTTGCAACAGTTATACGGCACATATATAGAGAATGGTATTCTTATTCTACATGCATGTCGTCATCTCGAGCCCTGCCACCAGGGACAATGCCATTGCCATAGTGAAACAGTGAAAGTATGGTCATTTTATTTCTGTCGTGCTTTTGCTCTGTTCTACCACTACCCTCGATTTTGACATACGTAGACACGAATACACGATAACATTTTCTATCGCAATCGGTGTTTCCCGGTTTCAAGTGCTCGACTGAGACGAACCCCGAAACCTCATTTTCCTGTAATATCATTTTATATAATTCCTTACAAATTCTAATTTAAATTCCAAAAACGTGTAGCAAACCTGTTCTATGTATGTTATCTCTAAACACTTCAGAATGCTATTTTAATGTCTTATAGGTCAATTTCAATTTAAACTAAACATGAATTCATTAAATACGTTTCAGCGCTTTACGAGATGTATTGGTAATTATCTGGTTCGCGTCAGTTGTTCGCGTTAAGTCAGCGATAATGCCTCCACCATGGGCAGATCCGTCAAGCAATCCCTGCGCCGCTCAACCACGTGGCTGGCAATTGTTATTTTGGCCGCCGGATGGAAAGTGTTACAAAATATTCCAGGCAGGTGCTGCATTTCTCTTTACAGAGTCATTCGAGTTCTCTTAATAGAATGTACATTAGAGAAGCAGCTTCTCGTGTTTTTTTTTTTTTTCTTTTTTTACTTAATCGACCGACATTGAGTTTACTTGGTCGAGAAATTTTAGATTATAATTATAGATTATTTATTATAACTATAGATTTGTTTGACAGATTGGAGCTCCATGCCCAGAGACAATGGAACTAGGTCCAGCTGCAGGTAGAGGTGGAACTGTAGCTGAATGTAGATGTCCTCCAGGAACCGTGCAATCTCCTAGAGATGCTCTTTGTCATAAGATATATACGAGAGCATCCTGCTCAAAAGGACAATATTTTGCACCCGTTCCAAAGACTTCTGGCAAGTCTAGGTATTACGATATAACGAATCTAACAGATCTCCATACAGAGTAATTAACATAAAAAGTTTTCCCCTAAATTTACTTTATTTTTGAATAAAGGTGGGGTGTCTGTCATGATCCAGAGCCATGTACAGGGAAAGGAGAAGTCTATTGGCCTAGGGATGGCAAATGTTACCCCAAATTTAGCAAAGGGCCATGCCCAAAAGGTGAACTCCTTGCTATAGATGAAGACGGATTAACGGTATGTTCCTGCTCTAGAAACGGAGAACTTGGACGATATCACTGGGCGGGTAGTGTGGGTGGTTGCCACGAACATTACACTAAAGGCCCATGTACGGAACCTGGAGAATTATTTTTACCGGGTGGCGTATGTGGCTGTCACTCTAAATTACCTCATTACCATGAACCAACTGCGATGTGTTATCAATTAGGTAAGACAATTCAAAATATGCATGATGCATAAGCTTCTTCGATTTTTCTACTATTTATTGTTACTTTATATTATTATATTGTACTCGTTTATTAACACAGGCGGTATCGGTCCATGTCCGCAAGGGCATCACTTTATTGTAACAAACACGATAACCAATGAAGAAATAGTTCAAGCTAAGTGTGTATGCAAGCCAGGTCATGTTCTCTATGAAAATGGATTTTGCTACAGACTTTACACAAAAGGACCTTGTGAAAACGGCTACATGCTAATAAATTCGACGACTTGTATTCCTGTGCCTTGTAAACGGGGTCGACTATATTTTTCACAAGAAAAGACCTGTTACAAAATAGGAACCAGAGGACCATGTCCGAACGGACAAGTTGTTTTATATGATTATAATATACGACCATCTGTTGATGGAATCAGTTACAATGGAGTATGTGGATGTATAAATATACTGACGGATTCGAAAAAATGTTCCGAAGAAATTAATGATAGCTGCGAATCTACACCCGGAATGGTGGAAATAAATAAAACCTGTTACAAATTATATACACAAGGTCCGTGTACTACAGGAGAATGGTTGGTTGCACGAAGAATGCCAAAACAGAGCTTATGGAAGAACGAAGGATCAGAGCCAAGGGCGAGATGCGAATGCAGACCTGGATATAAAAGAATCACGGACAGTCCACAAATTTCTGAGTTAGAAAGTAATAATCTCTTCTCCCTGGGTAGTTGTCAGCCACCCACAGTAAGTTTAGCAAAGTTTCTCAATGGAAGAGTAAAGTCAATAAACTTTTAAGTAAAGAGGTGTCAGACTGTGTATAATAGCATATGGCGATGATAAAATCAACTATTTGATATGCATTTTTTTTTTTAGATATTATGTGTAAATAACGTTGTATAAAGGCTGCGCGTAAAATGTTCTCAACAATCTCGTGTGAATTCCTCGAATTTCTATTTATTTAATATCCTAGTGCTATGAAATTTTTCGTTTAATTCCATAGTTTGTCTATCCCATTTTAAAATTTGTTATGCAGATATACTCGTATTAATATAATTCTAGTACTTATTTTTAGTATTACTCTATTATAAATGTATGCGAAAAGATTTTTGTCAAACCTAATAATTAAATATCATCTTTACTGCCAATGTTTTGTAAATATTTATGATGTCTCTTTTAGAATATAGTAATTAGATTTCTGAAAGCTGATAAGATTTTCTAGAATGTGTCAAATTTTATAAATACATACGATACTCACTGATTTTTGTGTTGCAAATCGTGAATCTGTTGCTCGCTTCCTATTAGTTGTTCTTCTTTCATCAGAATTTCTTTTTCTAGAGTAGCTATCCTTTCTGTCTTCTCGTCCAATACCATCTAACAAAATTCACTTATTCATTACATCATACGTAAGTGTCGTTGGACACTTTGCAATATTTATTACTCACTAGCAATTGATCTTTTTCATGATCCAAATGTGTCATATTTGCTTTAAGATTGTTAATTTCTTGTTGTAATCCTTCCACTTGATTTTCTAACTCCAACTGCTGCCGTTCCATCGTTCTATTACGGTCCAACGTCTTATTCAGTTCGGACTCCGACTGTGTCAACTGATTCTGAGCATCTCCCAAAGCCTGATCCGTTTGATCTTGTAGAGCTCTATCATATTTATTAATTATGTATATTTATCTACTGAATACTAAAGAAAATCATAAGGAAATATTTTTGTGTTATATTCTCTACAAAGTTTTTTCTTTTATGAAAAATATTAGGTCGTCCGAAAAGTATCTCGTTTTATAAGGAAATAATGGATGCACAACATTTTCCGTTTTATATTATTTTATTGAATTACGTATGATCCATATTGTTCTACCAAAATAAAGATCACACCGTTCGACAGATTAAGTTTCATGTTTGTATAAAGATGCATCGTTGTAAAAGACGTGTTTGTGAAAAAAAGACACTTTTCGGACAACCTAGTAAGTAATACCGAAGTTGAAAATATTGTGTTCTTTGAGTTCCTAATTCTTGCTTAGTCCGTTTTAACTCTTCTCGCAAATCTTGTAATTGGTCCTCTAGTCCATTGATAGTTGCTCTTCGTGCTCCTTGCGTAAGTAAAAGCTCTTGTCGTTCCTTTTCTATCTGTTTCAATCGAGTTTCAACGTCGGTCAAGTTTTCTTTTAGACGACGTTGTTCAGATGTATGTGCTTCCGCAGCCATCTAATTTACAAATTTCTATAATGAATTTGCCATATATGAAATTGCTGTCGTTTACCGACAAATCCGAAGAGATCCAGCCACTGCAGTACGAGAACTAAATTAATTTGCATTTTTTAAAACTGGTCTCTCCAAATACGAATTCTGTGAGGTGTCTTATTCTATCTCAATTACCCTCCTTGTCCCTTATTCTTATATTCAACGTATTTACAGAAGAGCGATCCGAAATCAGATAATAGAATTTCAATTTGTAGAATATGATTGTAAATAAATTTTCAAGTACGACGTAGAAGAAATGTTTAATATGTTAAAAGCGAAAATTACCGGACGAAATAAAAAAAAAAAGAAGCCTCGATGTTTATAAGAATGTGAACAATTCTATTGTAATCTGCAAATAACTTTGGCAGTTAAATGCAATTTTAAATAAAAAGAGAAAAAAGTTTCGTCGTAATTACATTTCGGATAAGCATAATGCAAAATATCGGTTATTAAAGAAAAACAGTTTAGCTACATATGAAAACAGAACCGGGTGTGTTTGCTTGTTTTGAAGCTTTGGGAGTGCGCAAGGACATGAAATTGTCGGTCGAAAACGCGGGATTCGCTTTCTCGACGATTGTTTTCTCCTTGTCGTGACATCAAATTTAAAGTGCTCCGGCGACAGTCAAACCGCTCTGTATTCTCGCCTAATTATATTTCTAACAATAACTCATAGATGACAAGCGACATTTGATTGTAGTAGTAAGCGTACATGTTACACTATTGCCATTCTCATATATTCTCGCGAGCGCGGGTTCCGAGTTAAGTGGATAACACGTACTCATATGACATGATAAAGAGCATTTATAATAAAAAATTTACCTATATTTACCAATACATAAACTTTACGAATTACCTTTAATCTTTCCCGTAATGCATCGCGTTCTTCGATTAAACGATCCACATCTGCCCGTGCAATGTCCCGTTCATGTTCCAAACGTTCAATAATATTCTAAAAAATGTTACTTTTATAAATTTAATTAGAAATTCTTAAAAACATTGTATTCATTTAACATTTCAAATAAAACTATAAGGATTTTCTCTAATTATAAAGTGATTTCAATAACAATTTTCCGAATTGCAATTTTTGCAACAAAATTATTTATACCCTTTACCTTTGTCTTGCCAACATCTCTCATTACCGGAGGAGAACAATTACAGCCAACACCACGTTTGCATACATTGCAAGGTCGATAAGGTGCTTTATGTTCAGTTTTGTAAGTTTGTAAACGTGTTTCTAAATTTGTTTTTTCACGATGCAGGTCTTTCTTTTCTCGCTGTAATTCATCTAATGCATTTTCCTTTTCGTTTAGTTCACATTTTAATTCTCGTATTCGCGACCATAGGTCAACCTATATTTAAAAATAAAGATAAAATATTACATATATATTAAAGAAAACTGTGCGAAAAAAAAAAACGGGTAACACTTTACATGGTCTTTTTCAATCGTTTTATTATAGTTATCCTTGATATTCTTGTATTCATTTTTATAAAAATCTCGTTCTCTTCTGAGTTGCTCCACAGCTTGTTGTAACTGATAAAGTAAATACTAGTTAATATATTTATATAATTACCAAACTATCGTGCACGGAGGAAATATTTTTTATGAAACATACATCATTTATTTCAATTTCTTTTTCATGTCCAGCATCGTTTATGCCTTGAAGAAGATCTCTTCTTTTATATGCTTCTTGAAATTTTGTTCTACATTGCCCTAATGATTTTTAATAAATTGATAAATCTTTGAATATAGAATTACTCTGCTTTTCTTATTATATTCTATATTTTGTAATTTTACCTCTATCATAATCATTTTTTCGTCCCTTTTCTTTAACATCCTTTAAATTTGTCCCAACATCATCTAATAATATTTCCCTTCTAGTTATTTGTTCCTTTAATAATTTATTACTATATTGTAATTGAATAATATCTTGTCTTTGTTTTTCATTTTCCTTAATCAATCTTTCGATTTCATCATTTAAATTTTTTTCTATAATATTATTGAAAAGAAAAAGCAATACTGATTAACTATGAAACTATTTAATTATATTTATAATCGTCATATGAAAATAAAAGTTCTGTTTACCAATCACTGTTAACTCATTTATCCTGTCAGTGACCTGTTTCTTCTCATCTAATGTAGATTCCAAGGTACGTTCAATATTACATTTCTCCAGCTTACAAGCTTCTAGATCTGCTCTCAATTCTTGTACTTCTCTACGTTCAACAGTTAATTCAGCTTCTAATGCGTGTACTCGTGCCATTACATTCTCCAATTTTTCCTGCAGGAATATAAATTCCATAACAATAGTTATAATGCAATAAATTGTAACTATTAATTACGATATTATATTATTATTATTATTATTATTATTATTATTATTATTATTATTATTATTATTGTAAATATTAGGGTGTAGTCTTTAAAAACGTTATAAAAATTTATTACCTGCAATTTAGAAACTCTTCTATTGTTTTCTTTAACTGCAGAATTACAATCAGCTTCTACAGCTAATGCTATGTGATCTATATCTCTTAATTCCTTTTCTAATTCCTCATTTCGATCAGCAAGCTTAAGTGCTTGAGACATAGCATCATGTTGTTTATTTAAAGCTTCTGTATAGAACATAATAATGTACATAAGGAATTTTCTTGATTTTACATTAAACAGACAACATAGTTTGATTACCTTTTAATTGCTGTTCTAATTCCAATTTTTCTTGTTGAAGAACTTTTAATTCATTGCCATCTATGTTATAATTGGACATTACAAAACTGCTCTCTACTTTTTTACAAGCACAATCTTTAGAAACAGCCAGATATGGTCTACCTCCTTCTAACATCTTCTTCAGTCGCAAAATTTCTTTTTCCTTCATAGTTAGCTATAAACATATCTCTATAGTATACTTGTATCTATTCTTTTTACCAATTTTTATCAATTTTTACAAATTTAAATAAACATGTATATATTTAGTGCCCATACATCCTTTACTGTTAATTCTAATTAACAGTAATTAAAATATTCAATATGTTATATACATTTTCTTACATGCAAACAGGAGCAATTTAAACTCATGCAGATGTAATTGACAGTAATATACCTGACTTTTTAATGTTTGTACATTGTCGATTTGTAAAGAAAGATCTCCCTTCAATTTTGTTACCTCATGACTCAAACAATTCATCTTATGATCTGCCATGCTTAATAAATCAACAATTTTTGGTTCTGCTACACTTAAGTTTGGTAACGGAGTAACTTTAACTCCCGTTTTTGGTAACGGTTCACTTTCTATAACTGGTCTTCGTAGTGGGAAAACAGGACGTTTCTTAGAAACTGTAATGGTAAAAAATAACAATTTAACAATATTTAAAAGCATTTAATTTTACATATTTATATTCTAAAGTCATATTCTAAAATCACAAACATTCTTGTAAAAGAATAATCTCAAACACATCAAAAAATGAAAAGTAATTTACCTAGGCCAACATTGCTGACGGATGGTTTTAAACATTTTCCTTGAAGTTCCAAAATTCTTTTTGATTTCTTAGAAGATACAGCTTCCAGCTCTTTAATCCTATGCAAATTCCGAGAAGATACCAGTTGAAGATCATTACATTCACGCTCTAATTTATATATCTCCTTCTTCAGATCCTTAATCTGCTTTTGATGACATTCCTTTTCTTTTATCAAATCTAAGTGAAGCTGGTTACATTCTTGCACTAGCCTTACATTATCACATTTATAAGGATCAATTGTTGATTGTAACTGATTGTAAGCCTATTTATATGATACAAATATTAAATTATACAAATATAATAACAAAATCTAATAATATAATTTGCTCTTTATTATCTTTCGATCGTAAGATATTAAAATATCTTTCATATTTCCTTAATTGATTATTGTATAAATGGTATATTCATTGTTTCATACAAAGGGTGTTTTAGAAATACATATTTAATGGGATTACATACATATCTATATTAAAATTAAAAGTAAAAGATTTTAAATTACAAAGATACAGACCTCGATATTTTCTTGAGCAATGCTTTTAAAATGCTTTAAGCTTTCTGTTGTTTGTATCAAATCAGCCAATAACTTTTCTATCAAAGGAAGTGAATCTAATGTAAGTGCTTGTTTGTATCCTAAACTGTCTAAATGCTTGCGGACAGTTCGATATCTTCCAGCTACGTTACATTCATCTTCCATACTCATTTTTGTAAATTTTATAAAATATCTATTTTATTCTATTTCATAAATGTACGCTAAATAACACTTTTAGATTATTTTATCTTACAACTCATGTTCCAAAAGTAATTGCAGCTACTTTTTTTTTGGAACATAATTACTCTTATATGAAATTTACTATAAAATCATTTTTTAATATATAATTAGTAAAATAATACGTTCTCAAATAACTGATTGTAATATAACCAAGATATTACAACAGCATTTCATCATGCTTCATTAAATCAGCAATTCCATTACAAAATGTTCCATTTTTAAAACAGCCATGATTTTTTTTTACTAAACACTTGCACCATTCTCTATCAATTACGTGAACAACTTTGTACATTATTATATTTTTTCTGGAACAAAAGACGCATCGTGTTAAGCATAAATATTATTCAAAAGTGTTACCAACATTATAGAATGCAAATATTGTTTACGAATGTTGTACATATTACAATTTATGCATTCAAAAGGATTATAGTAATTTGCATAATTAACGATTTAACAATTAATGATTAAGCAATAAAGTAGCACTTATAATATATTTTAGAACAGATATTCAAGCTACATACATATGTACAGTATGATTTTATTTACATTCGAATATTTTATGAAGTGTAACATAGTCTAAACACAATTGAAATATTTTAAAAGGAACCGTATAACAATTATGTTATATCACATATATTGTAAACATTAAATTCCTATATGAGAAAAATGTATTTTAAACAGAAAGAAAAGAAAAGAAATTTTAAAAGTGGTATAAGATGTAAACCTGAGTTGCGTGCGTCACTTGTTTATTCGTGATTGAAGAACTGTACTACAGAATGCAAAGCTCTGCAGAGGTTTGCAGTAACTCTACGCAGTATGTAATTGTCCCGTGTCTTGATAGTCAATTTAAATTTAAAAAATGACCAAGACAGATATCTTTTATAATCATTAAAATAATTGCAGAGCTTTCTCAAAAACGATTATGTTTTATCGCGAAACATGAAATTTGAAGTAAACACGACTGATACATCGTGATATGATTAAATCATACGATTCGTACTAATTCAGATATTGACAAAAAATAGCGGTGGAATTAATTAAAAATGAGTTCAATCGACTTCAACATGCCAAGCACAGAACAAATTCTTTTGCTTCTAGAAGAACTATGTAGTCTTTCTTATCCCCAAGTACAACAAAAATTAAACAAATACGTGAGTAATACCGTCATCATTTTTATGTGTACAATTTTTCGCGGCACGCATGCTTCTTAAAAGAGTTGAAAAGAGAATTTCCTATTAATAATAAATTTTGATGATCAAGATATTTTCCTATCAAAATGTTTCTAAAATAAATATAAACGCGAGGTTTATTTTATTTATTACAGTACATTTTATATAATTGTTTGCTATAATTGAACCATTATAAATTTATTAAAATAATTGTGGTACAAGAAACATTGTTTGAATTATAATTTTCAATATTGTAGATACAAACTGCAACAGACACGAAATTGTCTTTTCTTATACCAATTTTAGTCGAATCAGAAGAGATGGTAATCCATGTAATAGGAGAAAAAATTTTAGATAGAGAATTAAGGTTTCCTGTAAGTAAAAGCTATTTATAGTATAAGTCGTAATAATAAGATAGTTTATTTTTTACAAATTAATATTTATACAATCATAATAAAAAATAAATAATATTTGTAATTTTTGAGATTAATTTTTTGGAGGTTTTCTAAACTCTTTTATTTTTTAATATTTGATGCTTGAAATAAAATTTATATATTTTGTAAGTATCATTGTTTTAAGTTTAATGATTTAATCTTAGTAGCTTCAAGAATTGTCCTATATTACAAATAGAGAGTGCTTAGCAGTGTCTAATCCTTAAATAGAATTCATAGAAATGTACATAAAAGAAGCCATACAAAACAAATCATTAGTGATAAAACTTCAAATGAACTATGCAAATGTTCTAATTGAGATTATTATCTACACATTTATGGAGCTCACACACCCTTTTTTTCCTTTTATTTGGAAATCAAATCATAAATCTTCTTTTGACAAAATAATGCAATTGATTCATCGCGAAGTATGTTAAAGATATATACAAGCAATACAATTTAAAATAAATTTATGTTAATTAATAAAAATTAAGATATAATATTGGATATGAAAATTATAACCATTTTTTTTTTTTACTAGATTGAGAAATTTTAATAATCAAAATATTTGATCATATATGTTAATAACTAATAGTTGATGAAAATAATTCATATTTTATTATGTATATAATTTTAAATAATCTTTCTTAGGTATCAAATAATGTTTTACGTAAAGCTATACAAAACAGAAAGCCAACTACTATGGATATAACAATGCTTGATGAAGAATTACTACATCATCTTCAACCCATATGTCCATTACCAAATTCATTTCTAACAATTCCTATACAACATCCTAAGCAGAACTATATAGCGCTGTTAGTTTCTCTGATTGATAATGATACAGAAAATGAAACTACATGTAAATGTGCAATAGTACAAGAATGTTTTAAGTAATTATCTTCTTTATTATATGAAATACTGATTGTCTTAGACAGCATTATTGTATACATATATTATTGCATTTTTATAAATCAGGAAGATTATATTGAATTAAAAATATTTTTTTCAACGTATTTAAATATTTTTCTTTAATGTAGATTTTGCTTAAGATTTCTTCTAAATTCATTTAAATGTTATGAGGAAACTCGATTGAAACACCAGTGTCAAAAGTTGCTTGCCGTTTCTAGGAAACTTTTCATACATTTAGGTAATATTATCATAGTTAAAATAAGTAATACTTTTAAAAAAATGTATTTATTACATCTTACATATTAATAAATAGGAGATTTTTCTGATCTATTGAGAGAAATAATGGCTGAAGCCAGGAACTTGACAAATGCAGAACGCTGTTCATTATTTTTATTAGATCCTGATCAACAGGATCTAGTTGCTAAAGTGTTTGATGGTATCGCTATGAAAGAAGTGAGTTTAAAGTTCAAACTGAAACATTACATGTCATATGTAAAATTTAACAATAACATAATTACTTTTAGTCTGTAAAAGAAATGAGAATACCAATAGGACAAGGCATAGCAGGTCATGTTGCAACTACTGGAAAAGTGCTTAATATTAGAAATGCATATGAACATCCCCTTTTTTATCGTGGTGTAGATGATGTAACAGGCTTTAGAACTAGAAATATTTTATGTTTTCCAATTAGAGATGAAAGTGGAATTGTAGGTAAATATAAATTGTATTATAAATTTTATTACATAGAAATATAAAAATTAAATTTTTCATTTCTTAAACTAAAAGATTGTGATTATAGGAGTCGCACAGCTTTGTAATAAAAAAGATGGATTATACTTTGATGTCTTTGATGAAGAAGTTGCAACAGCATTTAGTATCTATTGTGGTATTTCTATAATGCATAGTATTGTTTATAAAAAAATGCAAGATGCTCAAGCACGAAATAAACTTAGTAATGAAATAATGATGTACCATATGAAGGTAAGGCTATGTTAAAATATACAGAGCTTTTTATTAGCTCTTATTTTGAATAAAACATCATGCATGCAGGTGGAGGAAGACGTTGTTCAAGAAATATTGGGTTGTAAAGATGAACATAATATAAAAGATTTTAATAAATTTGAATTTAGTCCTAGAGGTGTACCTTACAAACATATGCCTTGTTATACAATTAAAATGTTTAATGATTTAGGTCTTATTAATTATTGGAAACTAAAATTATCAACTTTAACACGGTAATAAAACTATCAAGTTTTATGTTCTCTTATGCAACTTTTAACATAAGATCAACATTACAGAAATAAAATAGTAATTCATACAAATGTTACAGATTTATATTATATGTAAAGAAAGGATACAGAGATGCACCGTATCATAACTGGATACATGCATTTTCTGTGGCACATTTTGGATACTTATTAATACAAAATTTAAATCTTATTAATGAAAATTATATGACACATTTGGAAGCTTTAGTTTTCCTAGTGTCATGTTTATGTCATGATATAGATCATAGAGGAACAAATAATGCATTTCAAACTAAACGCTCTACGGTTCTAGCTAGTCTTTATAGTTCTGAAGGTTCTGTAATGGAGGTAAATTACCTTTAAGAACAAAACAGTTGCTAACAAAAGTTGAACATAAATGTGATATCAATATAACTTATCATTCTCTCATTTAACAGAGACATCATTTTGCACAGACCATGTGCATTTTAAATAAAGAAGGGTGCAATATATTTGAAAACGTTAATAGTGAAGAGTATAGTGAAGCATTAGATCTACTGAAAAATAATATACTCGCAACCGACTTAGCATGCCATTTTCGAACAGTAGAAAAACAGGAAGAGATGGTTAGAAGTAAATTTGATCAAAATGACACTGAACGAAAGAGATTATTTCTTAATATGCTTATGACATGTTGTGATCTTAGTGATCAGACTAAACAGTGGAAAGTTTCTAAAAAAACTGCAGTAAGTAGAGGTCTAAGTTTACATAAATTTCGAAGACAATAATATATTTAAGAGCTTATGTGCTTTTTTCCTTTGACTTTGCGTTAGGAACAAATTTATGATGAATTTTTTTCACAAGGAGATTTAGAAAAAAGTATGGGTAGTTCCCCCATAGAAATGATGGATAGAGAACGAGCATCTATACCAGACCTACAAGTTCAATTCATTACAAATATAGTCCTTCCACTTTTTATGTAAGTATATTTTAAAAGAAACTGTCTATGCCATATACGTATATACTTTTATTTTTAATATACATTCAAAGTCAAAAAATCGGATTTAAGATCTATTTTTCATAACGAGTATAATTAAAAGGAAGAATAGCGTTTTTGTAAAACATAAGATTTTTTTAATTGAAGAAGACAGTGATGTTTTGTGAAACGGCACTACTACATAATATAAATTATAGATTATACACCTTTCTCTTTATTTAGTTAATTTTGGTCTTCCATATGATTTGTTTTATTATTTTGTCTCTTAGTAATCTTTCTACATTATTTCCAATTGTACAACCACTTGTTGATGTGCTGAAAGAAAATCGAACTTTATGGGAAGTGTCTAAAGGCATATTTCAAAAATATATGAAAGCAGGAACAAAAGGTATTGCTATCCTATTGGATCCTACTTTTGAGGAAGAAGTATTACAACTTTATGCTCAAAGTAATACAGGTTTCTCAAGAAATTCTACTATCAAATTAGAATTAAATGAAACAACAAATAATAGTAGGTATACAATGAAATAAATACACGATATTTTTACCATGAATATAAAAGTTTTTAAAATGTATAAATCATAAGATTTTTTAAATTCAAAAGCAATAGAAAAGGCCTATTAATCACTAGATATACAAAAAATAAAAAAAATGTATTTATTACAAGAACGCAGGCGTTCTAAAACTGTTTATTATAAATTTGATGTACATTGAAATGTTATATTTATTATAGAGTATGTATATGTATGTACATAAGTGTGTTATAAATTATAAATATTTTATTCTTTAAAATCGTGTTCCTTAAATATGTATTTAGTATTTAACATTTTTTTTGTGATATATTACTTATTGTTATTAAATACATGAAAATATGAACATTATATGTAGTTTATAACACACATTAGTTTGTAAGAAGAATTTGTGCAATTTAAAAAATCATATATTTTATATGACTGTAATATAATAATCTCTTAAAATGTAAATGTTTTTATTAATAATAGTTCATAAACTGAGCTATACATCTAGTTTACATTCCTAAATTTGTATTTCCCATTTTACCATTTCTATTTTCTTCAATATTTAAAGTTATATAATGTACAAATTGCACCAATTCTTTTTAACCTACTAAATTATAAATTGAAGTTCCACAAAGCTTTAGAAACAATAACTTAATAGACTTACAGTGGCTTGTAGTATTATATATTGTATTATATATAATAATAATGTAAATTATACAAATATTAATTCATAATAATAAAATTTTAAATTTTACATATTAAAGAAATTGGTATTCTTTCCAAAAGTTTACTTTTGGGGATATAAACACAGTTAAAAGAAATGTATGCGTTTCTATAAGAAAGTTTTAATGAAACTTTTATTCATATATGGAAACATTATTATAATATGATTTATAAAAACACATGCTTTGATGTGATAATGATTAATGAAATTGACAAAACGATTTAGATATGGAATTTAGTCACCTTCATTAATAATAAATAAAACTTTCTACAAAAACTTCATTAAACATATTATATTTATACAACTTTATTACCTATTTTAAAACATATTATATAGTTTCTAGTAATCAAATTGTAAATATAGTAAACAAATAAGTGTGTTAGGTTATGGTAACCGTTTATTTATACTGGTCGAAGGAGTGTTGGAAAATTAAAATTCGTCTTTGTTCGACGGTTGCATGTAGCGGCGACATTGGTTTGCCCAGAGTTTACTTATTATTAGATTACGTATATCCTAACGATTTTGATACTCCGTGATAAAACAACATGATTTGATTTGTCTTCTAGCTCGTGTGCCGCTACATATATCCTAATATTAGTACTTCGAGGCAAAACAACAACATGATTTGAATTGTCCCCGCTAGGTCATGTGCCATTACAAGGTTTTTTTCCCAATAGAATCACACAGTTTTTACAGTTTTAAAACACGTCTCCATCGAAAATAAATAGCGAATAACATAGTTTCCGTACCTTACAACTCTATTAAGACTGTAAGTTGATTTTGCGAGAAACGTTTTTTTATAGTTGGTAAACCATTGTATAAATATCTCAATATCTGATCGTAATCTTTACAACCGCGGATACTAACAGAAAATTATTTTACGTGAAGATCCAATTATAGAATTTGATAAAATTGTTCAATTAATCAAATTACGTCGGATGCGATTTAAATTCTAGAGAAAAATGGTGCGCCCGCGAGAATAGATGGCGTTAAACGCAATGATTCAAATTAAACTGAAAAGTCGTTATGTACTTTCGAGATGTAAAACTTCCTTAATCCCGCTTGTGTCACGAAATGGAGATCAACGTTTCCCTTCGTTTAACGCATTTTGCCATTGAAAGACACTAATTTCTGTGACTTGTTTTATCTCCGTTATAAAAGTTTATATTTATAATTTTATAGTTTTTATGAAAACGTAAAAGGTAAGTAAATATTAATATTATAATAATATTATAATAATATAATATAATACTATATAATAATATTAATAAATACTTCGCTATTTACTTATTTTATTTCCATTAAAGTATACTGTATTTTTCATTACAGTACCTTCATTTTTATTTAGTATAATAATAAATATATACGTTAATATTCATTGACATTAGTGTAATTGTAAGCTTCACCGTAAATTTAATAATATTAATAAGAACGGAATTGTTAAAAGTGTATATATGTATAATTAAACTAGATTTTATTCTAAACGTTACTTCATTATTTTATTATTGTTTCATATAAATATTTTTTTTTTTTTTTTTTAAATAATTTACGTATGCTTCTAAGTTAATAGAAGTAAATGCAATGTGTTTGTATTAATTGCTATATATGTCATAATTTCAACCATAATATTAAATTATGATATGTGTTATTAAGAAAATATAGTTTAATGTATATATTAAATACTTATAATGAATTTATTTGCAGATTTTAAATATGGGTACTAGATCAAAGGATCGGATTAAAGCAATGATTACCAAAGATATATTGAATATACATAATTATTGCTTGGATGTTAAAAAATCTATTAACGACAATTTTGAAGATACTTTGAATTATTTACATGGTTTAATTGCTCAAATACCACAATCAGCCTCTGGCCCTTTAATTACAAAGACGCCGAAAGTTTTGAAGAAGAAAGGTGTTCAACGTATAGAGACTATCCCAGAAAATGATATTATCAATATTGATAATACAGTATCAGATTCTATTGCAATACATGATAAAACAGAAAATAAAGATATAAAAACTGGGGATGTGGTAGAAACAACAATTGGCAGAGCAAAAAGAGAGGCTTCAAGGAAGGCTGCAACTAATATTAAAAAGCAGCAGTCAATGTCACTTGCTGCAAAATTACGAAGGCCGTTAACTCTTGACGATGACAGTAGTATAAATGTTCGTATCATATTATGACGAAATTTAATACTTTTAATCTTACCCCAAATCTTATGTTATCAATCAATACTAACCTTTATATATAGTAACTACTAATTGGTTGATATTGGTTAATTAATATGTTGAAATCTAATTGCTTAATGTATGTACATTGTGTATATAAATCCTGTCATAACATTGTTAAATGTATTCTAAATTTTTAGAGGAACCGTGAAAGCCGATCTAAAAGAAAGAAAAGTGCTAGAAGTAGTTCAGATGAAGAAACTACGCAAGGCCCTACAAAATATAGTAAAACAGAAAAGAGTGTTTTAAGTGAGACAATTTCAAGTAGGATCGCGGGTACTTCACAGGTACATTCACAGGATCATCTGTCTATAAGAGAAGATGCATTAGAGCCAGAAAAGATTGAACCAATAAAGTCTTCAATGACAACAAGAAATAGTAATAGAAAGAGAACTTTTTCACAGAGTGAAAACGCGAAGGGTAAAAATTCTAATATTATTGATGATACAGTAATTGCACCAACAGGAAATGATATTGAAGAACCTTCAATGTACGAGGATGCACTTGAAAAACCTACTCCTATTATGAATTCGACGATGAACGTCAATTCTACTTATACGCAGAAGATAATGAACGCCACTGTAATTTTAGAACCCTTATCAGCAATAAAATTAAACGAAACTGTAGTGATTAATAAAAACTTGGCTAGTGGTGTAGGAAAAATTAATGAACAGAAAACAGTCGAACCGAAGACTGAATTTGTGTCTCCCAAATTACCTAAATTTACATCACGGTCGTCAATAGCTTTGGAAGAGAAGATGCAGCAGCTAAAAGAAGCGATGACAAACAAAGAGTTTGATGAATTACTCACAGAAGATGAGTCATCCCCTGAAGTGAAAAGGTCTAAAGGAAATATTAAGAAAGAAGAAATTAAAAAACGACGAAAGCGGCAGAACAGATCCAGAACATCGAGCGAAGATGAAATACTTAATACTCCAACAAAACCATCTTCGAAGGAAAAGAGTACGATCACAGGATTAAAGGAAATAAGAAATACGTATAAATCGAATGCTCTATTCAGTCCATATGCCAAGGAATCTGTGAAAAAAAGAGTTGAGGCATTTGAGCAAGCAGGTATGAACACTCCAAAACTTGCTGTTGATATTGATGCACCAACTCGAATAACCAGAACAAAAGCACGCGCTACTAGAGCTGCTGCACAAACAGAAGCTTCAGGAAATACAAACGTTGCAGAGAAAGTGGTTGTTCAAAAATTAGCACGAAAGTCGCTTGCAAAAGCCAAAAAAATTTCATTAGCAAAACAGAATAAGGATGCCGATGAATATAAAGAGGTATTTAGAATTAGAATTATTATAAGGAGAATTTGGTAACAGGATATTTGTCAATTTTGTTTATCGATTGTAAATTAAATTATGTTTCCAATCTTATTTTTAGAACAAATTACACTTAGAACAAAAGGCTAATAAATTAGTTTCTGTTGAGAAAATGAACTACAAACAGCAACAGAAGACAACCCCATTAGGCAAAATAAGAACTCAGTTGCCAATGTCTGTTAGTCGTGTTCCTCATACTCCAGCGAATCAAACTAATATGAATGTAAAATTCATTTCTTGCTATTAGTAGTATCTAATATTGCTATTAGTATCTAATATTATAAGATTTTTAAACGGTAGTATTTTAATTTTAGCACAATAAGGCTTTAAGTGCAACGCGTACAAATATTATTACATCAATGGAATCTTTAATCCAAGCTCCAAAGTCAGTCAGTAAACGTAATTCACTGGACAAAGCAGTAGATGAAAAGAAAAGAAAATTGAACGACGAGGATGCGAGGAGAAAACGTGAAGAGGCGCTAAGACTTCAAACGGAAGAAAAGAAAAGGTAAAATAAAATTAATCAATATAATTTATTTAATTTTAAATCAGTAGACACATTACTGAGTAATATATGAAAAATACATTTTACATAAAGGAAAAGACAAGAAAAAGAACTAAAAAATAAGTTAGCCAGAGAGGCAAAAGAAAAACAAGATATGGAAAAACGCCAAAAAGCTGAGAAAGAGAGAGAGGAAAAAGCACGTTTAGCACAACAAATACAAGACAGACAACGCGAAGAAATAGAGAAGAAACGTCTAGCTCAATTACAACGTGCTCAGGTATAAAATTGATAATTTAAAAGATAAATGTGTACAAAAATAAGGATACCGAAAAAGATATTGATTTTGATATAGTATAGAAAATTAAGCTACAGTCGGATTAATTCGCAGGAAAAGGAAGAAAGAAGAAAGCAGGAAGAGCAACAGCGCTTACAACGTTTACAAGAACAAGAAGAAGCGGAACGGATATTAGCTGAACAAAGACGCCGAGAACAGGAAGCTGAAAGGCGAAAAGAAGCCGAATTAAGAGCTCAACAACAAGCTGCAGCTGAAGCAATGAAAACTAAACATCAGATGCTTACATCACAGGTAACATTACAAACAATATCAAAGCATTCTTCTGTTATAAAAGCATAAGCTATTATTCATTCATTATTTTAGACAAAATATGGCACCAAACAGCATGGCCCAACCACCTATGTTTTGGATAGTGAACCTGACGACGATGAATCAGACGATGAATCCAGACCGAAGCATACAATTCCACATTGGGCACAATGTAAGTATTGTTTTATTTAATGAGTTAATAAACATTAGAATGCATAGAGTACTCGAATTTTTATCAATTTTAGCGTACATACGTAAAAATCAACTTGCCATGCAACGATACATTCCGGAAAGGGCAGTCTATAAATTCTTTGGTAGCAGAAAGTGCACACCGGATCTAACTCAAATGTTTCAAAATATAGATAGGAGTAGATTACAACGCACGTCGAGTGCTATATGGAAGACACCACCTCGTTATTCCATGATGGAAAACGAATAAAAAGCGTAATTTGTTAAACTGAATATTGTTGATTTTATATTGTGACTTAGAGCAAGGATACTTATCATACCTTGCATGTAATATAGAAATGACGTTACATTGTAACTATCATTAAAATATGTATATGTTCTTGAGATATCAATGTACGTAAGTCTATTTCACTTTTTATATTTCAGAACGATCATAGGCATATATTATTTTTATTGTACCAACCAAATTTTACCATTTTTTCTTATTTATATGTATCTTCTTAATTTTACTAAGGTCGATAGAAAATAGAATTGTCATTTAATTAATTATTAACAATAAGTAAATAAATGTCCTGGTATGACTTTTTAATGAGAAATCAATTTTATTAGATTTGATTTATTATCACTATTGTGTACAAACGTTACTGGTCCCTTTTTTTTCTCTTTTCAAGAAAAATTTATTACAATACGATATTAACGAGATATTACCTTCTATTTTGGTGAAATATTTCAAAATATATATAGTTTGCTCCGACATTCTTTTGCCGATGCAGTGATTTTATAATTGCGAATGCGTTCTTTTACTAGAAGATTATGACAAGTAATGTTAGTAATATATATTTAATTTTATATAATTATCAATAGTGAATAATAATAATTAAGCCAAATTACGTTAATTCTTTTTTTTCATGTAGAAGTGCTGGTAATTTTGGTGTCTGTATGATTTCCAAAGGTCTTAATTTCAAATGTGTGTATATGGGTATCTGTAACGTTATTCTCATTGAGTTATGTGTATTACTTAACATATTTTGACGAATTGCTGTTGTGATAAACAAGTATTTACATATGGTAAAGAGGTGTCTAAAATTGGGTAATCCGCAAATATCATTAAGACTGATTTATCCATCACGGCAATGGTAAGTCTTCTGCCATCGATCATAGTATGTTCAGGTCTCGAAATTTCTTTTAAAGCTTTTAAATCGTCACTTTTAAAATCTGATTCTACTTGTCTCACATCTCCAAGAATCTTTCCATGTTTGCATAACAGTGCAACTTAATAATCAAACTTTCTTTCCAATCTGATAAATAATTTGTTATATGAGAAATTAATTACTTTTAGTGTAGTAGAACTAGCGACTCTTTTAATATCTGCTGGATGTTTGTAATCTTTAAAATATTTGTATGTTGGGATCATTGGTAAAATTGGTAACCAAGGCTTGAAAGTTCCAAAGGTTGAAATATAACGGCCACCAAGTGTCCATAAGCGTACAGAATGGTCTGTACTACCACTTAAAATCAACAGAAAGAATAGCATAGATTGTATGAAATGTATTAGAAAAATAATTGTTTCAGAGAAAATGATTAAAAAAGAGAATATTTAAATTCAAAAGTAATTAATAGCAAATAGTAATTAATAGTCATTACATTATATATACATATGAAATTAAGTTAAAAGTTCATAAAATAATAAGCACTAGATTAACATGAATGTTAATGAACTACCTAATGACAATACGTGCATCTGGGATTATCTGGACGGACGTAATAGATTTTAAATGTCCACGCACAGATGAAAGTAGAAGTGGTAAAGGTTGATCCTTTACAGCTCTCTTTGCCCTACCAATAACTTTCCTTTTCCATAGAAATGGAAATTCCAACCGTAAAACGGGCATAGATATCTTAGGAGGATTTGGCAACAAATAATTCGCGAGATACCAAACTTTAATGTATCCAGCATTGTGTCCTAAATTTTTTTAAATGGACTTACTTTCCGATCATATTTTCTGGCTTTATCTTTCCTTTCATATTAAATATTTTGTCGCGATGAAGTATCACGTTACATACAAAAAGTAATCTTATAATAAATAAATAATGTTATAGAAATTGAATGCATTCCTTTTTTACCTGTTACAAGAAAATGATTTTTAGGATCAGTTGCTAATGCTAATGCACAATCACGTATAGAATGAATAACCGAGAAAGCTTGTAGAAATCCACCGGCAGGGTGATGAGTCCACACTTGTACATATCCTGAATCAAGAGAAACTAACAATGTTCCAACATCAGGCCTAACCGGCCGAGCATTTAAAAATATCATAGCTCGAACAGCAACAATTCGTGTAATATTCAATGCGGATTCTTGATGCTTAGAAGCCGTAGGATATTGACTATAAACATTTATCATCATGATTCAGATATGTTTTAGAAAAAATACAATTGCAATACCATGGAATACCTCTGTTTCAAAATGAATTCTTTCGTTATTTGTTCAGGTTTTTCTATTTTATACGTTATTTCGTCTTTGTGATATCTTATCCTAAATCTATATAACACTGGTTAGTTAACATTGTTTATTACATCACGTTATTTCTAAAAGTGTAATTTTTATATTATTTTAACATTTCTCATATCATTCTAGATCTTACCTTGACATTGGTTCGTTAACTTTATATTTTCGATACGGTTGACCGGTTTCTAATCTCCAAAGTATTATTTCTCCGTTAAAAGTTGCCGTGGCCAATACCTGAGGATACCACATGGCTGAACAAAGAATATCATCGGTGTGTATTGTTCCCCAATTCTTTTTATATACATATGCGTCAGAAATTGCAAATTCTACGACTTGACGATTCCAACTACTACATAAGATTCGATTTTCCAGCCAAACTAAACTGGTTATTTCACTGTACATAATCAAACAGATTTATAGGAAATATATTTGCGAATATTATCAATAGAATTTGACAATTATTAAAAATGTTGTTTTTAATCTTAATATGTAATAGAAGATAACAAAATAGATAAGTACGTACCACTGAGTTTCAAGAGCCATGTTCCGCAAACAAGTACCAGTATTAAAATTCCAAACTTTCAATGTACCATCACGGGCGCCTGTTACTAGTAATTGCTCAGATTCGTCGAAACAAGCAGCAGTAATTTCAATGTCATGAAATTGACCATATAGGAATCTACTGTGTGCATGCGTTACTAAGAATAAACGATTTCCAAGCCATGGATCCCAAATTATTATACAAGAATCTAATCCAGTTGTAACTACCTAAGTTTTTAAATGATTTCGTAAAATATTTTAATTTCTGTAGATATATACAGAATAAAAATTATACGAAGCGTATAAATTACCACTTTGTAGAGATGGTTATATAAAACGCTGCTGATAGATTTTGTATGTGTAAAACCATCAGATATTTCTTTATTGACCTCAGGATCGCAAAGAATTACTGCGATCATTGAGCTAGCAATGATCATTTTACGATTCAATGTATTGTACACCACTGTCATTGATGTATGTTCACCCAATTCACTGGGAAGACCATTGTACGTCTGTATAAAATAATTTGACTTAAGTTCTAATTATACATAGATTTTATATTGTTATTTAATTAATGCTCTTTTATTACTTTAGGCGAAATATTAATTGAGAAAAATATCTTTTGATGAAATATCTTATTATTAAAACCTGAATACAAGATTGAGTTAATACATCCCACACTTTGATACATCTATCTTTCGAAAGGGAGTACACGCGTTTACCAGCATTTTGCACAACTAAGGCACAAATAGGTGCACGATGACCTTGGAAAGTACTATTTGCTCTTCTAGTCACGAAAGGATTCCAAACCCGAACTATGCAATCTGGTCCACCGGTTATTAATAACTGACCCTCTAAGTAGATATATTTTTAAAAAGTACGATGTACTTACAACATACATATATGTCAATAAACGAGGGAAAGTTTATGCTAAAATACCTTCGCAGAAGGTGAAGCAAGATATTCCCATGTTAACTTTGAATTTGTATTGAATCCTTGCTCCTGTGAGATCACTAAATAATAAAGAACAATTACAACATCTACTGCTGGACATAAAAGCTCTTAAACTTCCATAATAGGCTACTTGTTTCACCCAATCTGTATGTACACTCTTAAATTCTATAATTTTCAATCCTTTCAGTTCACCCTATAATGCATGTTACAACATATTAAAACATGTTTATCTAGGAAACACAAGTTTATATACGATATTGCAGAACCAGTGATACATCTATCTGTCCTAGGACATCTTTTACACGTATATCACGTATGAGAACTCGAAGACGTTTGACCGAGAATTTCTTTCGAAATCCCAGAAATATTTGACGATATCGATTATCGAGTAGACTGTGATTTTTTTGTGAGTTTTGGTTCAGGCGCATAATTAACATACGCTATGACACAAGTTTCTGAAGATAAATTATTTGCCTTGAGAACAGATTCATAGCGAATAAATAAACTATCACATTGAGGTTCTTGTTTAAATGGTCCTCTCTCTATTGGACTAAAAGACATGACTTTGACAGATCCACTCATATCTCCAAGTACAATATACGAATCCTCTTTGATATTTTTACTGAAATAATAATCCATACAAATGACTGCATACTCCAAGCCTGATATCTAATCGTACAAGGTTTTAATATCGAAGAGTTCATTTATAGAAAAACCGTTTATTTAGAAAATATAACTAACCATTATTCGAAGATCAAACTTCTTTGCTGCTGTATCATAAAATCTTAAATCGCACTCCGTAGAACTTGTGCATACTACTTGTATATCGGGCATTACTATCATATCAGTTATTAAAGTGTGTTGAACTTTTAAACACGCTGCAAAGATAGAAGTTTCGGAAACAAATGCATATACATAAAAGAATATAGGATATAACATTACTAACGATTTGTAGATTGCGCGCTCCGTTCGTATTCTAAATCTAAAGACCAGTAATTTATGATTCCCTCTTTAGTCACAGTTAAATAAAACCCTCTATGAAAGCTTGTAGTTCTATCCTATGGATATACACATAAAAATTACAAGTAATAATATGTATATCATCGTCAAATAAATATATTTACTAAAAGATATAAGATATATTACGTACGGGCAAGACTTCAGGATAAAACATGATTTTGTGTATAGCTGTACGGTGATGCGATTTCAAAAGTTGGGGAATATCAGTTATTGGAAGTCTCAATATTTGCCATTGTAATGTGGTATCTTTTCTCTGAAATTCTACTAATAAATACGAGATAAATTCATTCCAAGTAATATTTCCATCTCTCTTTAAGTTCATCTAGAATTAATAAATGGAAACATAGAAATTATATGTATGTACGTAATAATTAATTGAAGTAGTAAATCTATGTTGTTACCTTTTTAAACAGAATTTTGAATTCATTATGTGGCATTTGAATGTGCAATATATTTTCAAACGCATCATACAATTGGGTTATATCCATTTCTTCATTTGGCGAAGCCTATACGTTATATAACTGTTAATTTTTAATTATATTCTGTTAATAACAGAAAATAAGAATGATTATACTAATTATTCAACTACATGTTAGAGATATCAAGTTTGGAAATATTATTCATATTACACTAGTTGTATCTTAAACATTAATTTGTTTTGCAATTTTTTAGACAATATTTAAGCTTTTTCTTAATTCGAAAGTACCAAAAATACTCCATGCAGTTGCATCAAGGATTCCTCCGTGCATTGTTCTTCTATACTTTTTGTTTTAAAGAACTCGTCGAAAGCTTGTTGGATGCTAAATAAGAGAGGCGAACACGTATAATACAACATGAAATTAATTTTACGAAGTATTTCCGATGTACACTAACCTCATGTCATTATTATCAAAGTATTCCATTTTTATAATTATAGGTATAATTTATAATATTAATTATAATGTCAATCACAAGTTACACATAATATGAATAAAAATAATATGAAAAGGCAAGTAAACACGTTTTCTTTGTCAAATTTTGACATGTACGAAACAAGCTAAATATATAAGTTACTACTTTGTTATTCTTTGTATATAGTAAAACATTTTTGTATATAAAAGATATTTTTTGTATATCGAAATAATATTCCTTTTATTTCCATAAGTAGCCCTTTTGTTAGTATGAACGAATAGAGTAAATGATATTATTTAAGCGTATCCGAATTGTTATTGCAAACGTACTTTATGATAATATAAAGTCAATCAACTAAATTGTTTTTTATTACATTTATCATCGATTCTACGCACTTTTACACAAAGTATAGAAGAAGTATATGCTGCTTTATTCCCTCATCCATACACGGGGTTATAAGCAGCATAATCAATATCTTCGTATATGTAAAATTCGTTTATTTCTATCGCATAACTAGATATTTATAGATTAAATACCGTAGTATGGTTTGCTAAAATATATTACTCCTTTCTCTTAAACTTTAATACAAACTATTAAAAACGTTTTCTATTAAGCTATTCATTAAATCATGGACTTATTTAAAGCTCTAAATTTATTCAGTCAAGGAAAATATGAAGATTGCACAACAATATGTACAAATTTATTACAAAAGAATCCTCTTGATCAGGTATAAATATGTTTAACATACTTATATGTTAAACAACAATTTACATCTCTATAGAAACGTATGTATTTTTCATTATAGACTATATGGGTCTTAAAAATGCGTGCCTTAACATTACAAGTATACATAGATGATATAGAAGGAGAAGAGGAAGGAATTGCTGAAAGTCTATTAGATAATTATACAATATCTTCTATGCCTAGACCAGGAACATCTTTAAAAACTCCTGGCACTTCTTCTGTGGGACAATGTCTTCGGCCCAAAACTCAATCAGGTTTGTCCTTGAGAGCCAAAAATAATTTAAAGTAGTAAAATAGAGATAAGTTGGAATTGTAACATAAAATATGATATGTTTTGTAGGTAGACCACTTACTGGTGTTGTGCGACCAGCTACTCAATCTGCTATGTCTCAGTCGATTGAGCAAACTTTAAGAACACCCAGAACAGCTATGACAGCCAGGCCAATTACTGCAATTTCTAGTCGTAGCGTTAGGTACAATTATCACTTACATTGTAAATAAAATTTTCGGTTGTTATATATTCAAAATTAAAATAGATACATTATATAGATTAGGTACAGCATCCATGTTAACAGAGCCAGGAGGACCTTTTATACAATTATCACGATTAAATATTTCTAAATATGCAAGTCAACCAAGTATTGCAAAACCATTATTTGAGTATATATATTATCATGAACATGATATTAGATATGTGAGTAAACATACATGTATCAATCAATATTTATTATTAATAAGAATTATTAATGTTAACTATAATTCTATTAACTGCTACAATGCTACATATAGGCACTAGATTTAGCAGTGCAAGCAACTCAAATTTGTCATTATAAAGATTGGTGGTGGAAAGTACAACTTGGAAAATGTTATTATAGTCTAGGATTAATCAGAGACGCTGAACAACAATTTAAATCAGCATTAAAAGATTCTAAAACTATTGAAGTAATCTTGAGACTAATCAGAGTTTATGTTAGACTTGATCAACCATTAACAGCTTTAGATACATGTAAAAAAGGTCTTGAGTATTTTCCTAATGATGTCAATATTCTTACTGAAATGGGACGTATATTCGACGGTCTGAATAATATGAGTATGTCATTAAAATACTATAAATTAATTGCTCAGGAAGATGCTTCTCATACAGAAGCAATAGCAAGTATCGGAATACATCATTTTTATAATGATCAACCGGAATTAGCATTACGATATTATAGGTAAATACAGTTGTAGATGTAATAAATAGAAATAATTAAAAATATAATTGCGACGTTCTTTTCCGTGTAGACGATTGTTACAAATGGGAGTATATAATGCTGAATTATTTAATAATCTTGGATTATGTTGTTTTTATGCTCAGCAATATGATCATGTCATATCTTGTTTTGAAAGAGCAATTAGTCTTTCTACTGATGAAAATATGGCAGACATATGGTATAACATTTCACACATTGCTCTTGTACGTATATAATTTCTTATAACATGCAATTTTTGGGTAACAGTTGAAATTATCTCTTTGATAAATGTTTGATTTTATGTATAGAGTTTAGTACTTAGTACCAATTATTTCAATTTTAGAGTGTAGGTGACATAATAATGGCGGAAGAATGTTTAAAATTAGCTATTGTTAGTGACAATAGACACGCTTTAGCATACAATAATTTTGGAGTCATACAAATACGAAATGGAAACATTACAGCGGCGAGAACATATTTTCATGCTGCTGCCAACATTGCTAACTTTATTTATGAGCCTCATTTTAATAGTGCTTATTTAGCTTACAAGGTACTATCTACCATTGTATATTATATTATATTGAGTTTATATATATATATATATATATATATACACACATAAAAGGAGAGAGAGAGAGAGAGAGAGAGAGAGAGAGAGAGAGAGAGTAATGCTACTATTATTTTAAAAATTTCGTAGGTTGGAGATCTTCAAACAAGTTACATTGCTATACAAAAGTCGTTAAGTGTATATCCTAATCATTCTGATAGCAGAACTCTTTTAAAAAAATTAGAGAGGTATTTCTCGCACGTGTGAATAGAAAAATATACAGTTTATTTATATCACGTAAAATGTATTATTTTATTAATGTTTGATTCTAGTCTTACAACTAATATTACCTATCCAATATGTATATGTAAAAAATACAAATCATATAATATGATACTGTGTTTCATTTCCATGATATTTTGAAATAACTAAAAAGTAAATAGATATTTTAATAGGAATGTTCGTTTGTGATAAAAGCAGTTGACAATGATTATATTTTTTCAAACTGTACATTATAGACACTGAACGATAATTTTGAGTTTCAAAGGAATGAAGTAAACATCTTTTTTTTGCATCTTGTTACCTATTTTTGTTTATCGAGTTTATGTATAAATATATAACAATCTGCCAATAATTTACTTAAGTATTATTCATTATTTTATGCTTACATTAATGTTATATACGTACGTATAATTATAATTGACATACAAAGTTCTGTTTCTCTAAACTGTATAATAATAAATAACACGCGCATCTACAGTAATAAGTTTTATCTACAACTCTTGACACGTGACATCGGCTTAAATTTAGCGAATTTCAAAGTACACTGTAAGCAAGATTTGCTCGATCTTTTAATTCTGTCTTCTCTTGTGCACAAATATAGGACAATGTACAGTCTTTTTATCATCATCATCTTACGATCTATTTTATGTAGTATGAGATATAACCAACCAGGAAATTACAAAATAGAATAAAAATATTGGATACACAGCTAAAGCTTTCTTTCCTATTGGTTGACTGTCGCCAAGAAATGCCATGGATGCTAAAATGTATACAGATCATATTTACAAGAATGTATCAATGTAAGAATTTCATATGCAAGTGTCCATCAATATAAAACTCTATAAAATTATACTAACCATATGTTGCCCACATGAATCCAATCATGGTAATTACGAATCTTAGACTAAATAAGAAAGTAGTCTGTTCTGCCATTAATATGATTCTACATAAAATTAGAGCAATGGCAGTTGGCAACAAGCAATATCCTAAGACACAAATGCTTTGGAAAAAAGATCTATAACAAACATATTAAAATATCTTTTAGCAAATAAAATGCATACTTCATATGTCATTCATTCTTCTATTATAATATTTTATATTTATAAAACAAATTTTTTAAAACAAAATAACTATGTTTTATAATAAAGAATTACAAGTCTCTTAATGATCTACAAATTCACGCACATAAAAGTCATGCAGTATACTATCATAATCGTTAGTATTACAACAAATATTAAATTTCTCTACACAGAGTAATTACTTACATGTTACCACCTAATAATTTGGAGTTCAATGTAACAACCATAGATCCAATCCATACGATTACAAAAACCTCTGCAAACTCTGGTCCCCCGTCATTAAAATTATTTGCTGTATCAGAAGAACCTTGTAATATCCTAAAACAACAACAATTTGGTCGTAAATATACTATGGTTTATAATCATAATTAGAACAGTATGCGGAATATTATAAAAAATATTAAACTTACATTGCCATGAATGTACATAATACTAGTGGTCCCCAAAGGTCCCCTAGAATTAAAAATTAAAAATAAGACACTACTATATATAATTCACGATTTATAATATTAAGATTCTTCTAGTAACATACATTCCTTTAATAGGCATTTCTTCTCCTTGGGATATAAAACATGATAAAATTTCCTGCCCACTGCTCTGACGTCCCTGAGCTATAATGTAATATAATATAATAGAATATAATTTTCTTATATATACATACATACATACTATATGTATGTGTGTGTGTGTGTGTGTGTGTGTATACATACAAAATATTTTACAAGCTTACAATTGTATCCCTGATTGGTTCATCCAAAGTATTAAATTCAGGTTCTCCAAGATTTGATTTTTGTTTGCTTCCTACTGTCAGCTCACCTTCAATATTCTGAGGGTCAGCATATTCCATTGTAACTTTAAACTTCAAATTAAAATTTGATATTAATATTATTATATTATATTTGTCATTGAAATGTTTACATATTATTAACAATAGTTCTACTGAAAAATTTTAATTATATAAACTACCATTACAAAAAATTAATGCACCTAATGAAAAATAAAATGACATCTTTAACATTACATTTCTGATATAAATACTTACATCAAGTTTTGTATCATCTGTCGCTGCCATATTTGTTGTCGACATTAGACCCGAAATTATGAAATCATTAAATATATTATTAAGATTTTAAATGGAAATATCTTCATATCATATCAAATCATCATGCCATATACATGTAACGTGAATTCAATCTTCCCTATCTAATGTTTTCTTAATGACTTAAATGTTGTCCTGCTGTACGTACAGAAAGATCTCCTAATACGATTTAACACTTCTCATGGATAGGGTCAACAAGAAAATCTAAAAAGACACATATGCATTATAATTTAAATTTCTCACGTATGTATAATACAAATGTAAATCTTTTAATCATTTGCGGAAAAGTCGACACTAATATTGATACATTCGATGTACGAAGTTTAATAGATGGCAGTATTATTGGAATGTCGCGTTTGTAAACTTGCGGCTTCACATTGTCGATTGAATTTTGTTGAAGATTGTATAGTTTTTCCTGGAAAAGCACAGGAATCATGGACATTTGACAACTATTTCCTTACCTTGATACATAGGTATTTTATCGATATGTTATTTTAAATATCAAGCAGTTTTCGTTCAACAAAATGCCACGCATCCTCTTTTATGTCGCAATCGTGTCAGTGTTGACATGTACCGCGCATGCGCAGTATATTTCCATCGGTGTTGATCACCAAATCAGCGGGAAGCTGCAAAATAGTGATGCATCTCAAATCAAGATCTACGAAGAATTATGTATCCGCTCGAAATATAATTAGCCTTTATTTGGACATTTATTATATTATGTTTGTGGTATTTTTATAATTGTAGTTGTATCCTTTTGATTCTACATACAGTATGTCGTTTATTATAATATGTATTACATATAAAACTATGTAGAGATACTATGCTATTGATAATAATAAATCTTTATTTATTATTTATTATCATATTGATTGAATCATCTTAACTGAAATATCATTAGTCAAAAAATCATTTGAACATCAACGTAAGGAACATGCTAAAGCCATTAAACGTCTTCAGAAAATAGGTAACTACGAACGTTTGTATAAGATGATTTTAGTTATTGGTGAAAAGATGATTGATGCGATCGAGGTAAATAAAGCATTAATCGCAAATGAAGATTTCAATCCAGATAATAGGTTCTTGCCGCAAAAAGTTAATATACAAACTGGTAATTGTTTTGTTATTAATATAATCTTTTTTTTATAAGAAAATTAATTCTAACATGATTAGAAACATTATATACCCTTTTTTCTTTTTTCTTTTTTTTAGCAATATCTACTATCTTAGAAAGCACGGCATTCTTTGGAGATATTGTTCTTCATTTTCCTCATTTTATTCACCGTATACTTAAAGCGCAACAAAAATGGAATCCGATCATAAATTGGTCCTTAAATTTTACGTATCGTACTAAATATTTGTTAGATTCGGAAACCGTTGTTAAAATTCATTTAGCATCTCAAGAATTAAACGTTATAAAACGCGAACAGGGATATTCCAATCCTTATTGGCAGCCTACTGGGGCTCAAGAAGGAGACAACGGGAAGATAAAGAAAAAGAAATCGGCTATAAAAGGAAAACAGAAGAAGGGGCCACAAATGACCAAGGTTGAGTTTTGAATATAATTATATTTCTTACATAATGCGCGTACTCATGTACTCTTACGATAATAAAAAAAAAAAAAAATGTATTCTTGTATACCTTATAAATATTTCATAGATTTTCAATATTAGATAGTTTTAGTTGATGAAATAGTACGAGAAAAATACTTTTTTGTGTATATACGTATGTATTTTTGTAGATTAAAATCTAATGGTTGTTATTCTTAACGAATAATGGCCTTTATACCTTTGTTTCGCTTTTGAACATGAAGGAATGACAATCATATCCCGATTGAATTAACTGAATTAAAATATTAGAAAGATGACTGGTTATCTAGTTCGAAATTATCCAAGGAATATCTAAAAATTGCCAAGAATCCAGACTTTCAGCGGACTTTACTTGAAACCACTATCAGCTTTAGTGCGAATATAAAAGCGAAGATTTCTCGGACGATGGTGACGGTGCGGTGGTAGAAAGTGGTCAGCCAATGAGCTAAGAACGGTTCCTACCGTTCGGTTCCCAACTCCCGTAGTCCATGGCAGACACCATTGCTGGTAAACCTTGGCTAACAGTACCGTGACATTTCTTTCTTCCAGTGGTTTATCGACAACAAGTATGTCCGTGCAATACGAACCCACGATTTAAAGATTACCTTTAAACATTTACCTTTGGACACAAGTGCTGTGTAAATTTAATCAAACTGTAACAAGAATTGGAAAAACGATTTTCGTGAAGGATGACGTCAAAAAGGAGTCGATTGCTGTTCTGTGTCGTCGTGTTCATCGTTGCCACAGGTAGGAAGACACAGCTGCTTGTTTCGAAGAGAGATCGGACGGGAGATCAAACCCGTTGGGCGATGTAAAACCTTCAGCTCTTCCTACCGTGATCTTTCATCGTAGAGAGGGATTTTATAAAGATTTTGAGATTTGTCATTTACGACTCGTAGTAAAGATTGGATTCATCTTTTTGCATTACGATCGATTTTGTATGAAAGAAGTCAAGATAGTATAGGTAAAAAAAAAAAAAAAAAAAAAATGAAAAGAATTCTACTTTTATCAGATATTGAGATTATATTAAAACTTTGATTTTTATGTTTCTCTGTTTTTCATTTGGTAAATGAAAAATATCTTACGAATTAAAATTTCGATTATCTACGTGCATCCTTTAATTTGTCCTGTAATCAAAAATATGGCAATAATTCGAGACTTTTATTATCTTGTCCATTTCTAATTTTATTAAATATTTTGTATGTAGAAGAATAATTCAAACAATTAGTATAGCGGCTTAAATTTGTTAGAAAGGTAGATACAATGAAAGAACGACCTTCTCAGAACATTCTTTTGATAGTTTGCAATTCTTCAGCTTACTGAATCAGCTTACTGAATGAAGATTGCAATTCTCTTTCTTTTTTCTTGATAATTATTTGACAACAATCGTTATGTGAAATAGCAATAATTAGGAAAATAAATGCATCGCGATTTGTCGTTATAAACTGACGTTCATCAAACAATTCTCCTGTTAATCGAACTCAAGGATGTTCCTTGACCCATTGCGTGAGACGGGTCACTTGTTATTAATAAATTATACTTCTAATGCAATGCTTAAGATCAATAAATCGAATAAAATTACATATGAAGATATACACTAACTGTACATTCAAAAACCGGTTATCAATAGATAATATTCTAATGCAAATTTCGCCGGCTTCTCAGAATTTTCTCGAATTTGTTAATACGTATATAGCATAAACTATAATACAAAATTTCGTCAGGGAGTCATTGGGATACTGTATACGTATTGATATATTGATATATCATCATGTTAAATGCATCGATTTTTTATTCATACCTGAAAAATTTACTAAAATTTTAAGACCCATACGTATTAAAGATGATAAAAGTTTCTAGTTAATATTGAATTTGCCCTCGAATAAATTCAAAAGAGTTTTCTCTCAAGAATTCACGAAACCCGCATCCACCATGTAAATTACGTTCTCCGCGATAAGCAAGATTTCCATGGAACGCTGAAAGTTCCTTGCATTGTCACGGTGTGTGTCGTAAATAAAGTTGACACAGATAAAATGGCAAGGAGTCAGAGGAAGCAAAGAACCAGCCGGCATGCCAACACGAGAGAAGAGCCGTTAAATTAGGTTCCCGGTCAGTGGTTTCACTGCTGTTTACATAAGTTTCGACGTTTACGTATATGGTGTACCGTACGTTTGCGGCTGTGTATGCGTGCACCACGGCCGATGGAAATGTTGCACCTGAACGATTTACCACAACGTCATTGCCAGAGCAGTACCTTCACTTTCCACTTTGCTGCTAAACCGATCTTTTTTGACATTCATGCATATGCGAGATTCGCTCCTATAACGAGCAACTCTGCCGATTAATAATTCTTGTACGTGTTTAATTCATATGAACCAAGATTGTGAAAAAAGATTTCAGTTTAATTCTTACTGTACTTGAAAGGTAACGCATATATGGTTTGTTGAGACGGTAATTGATACGTTTAACGATATACATGGTGCGGCACGAATTAGTCGTCACAATATTTAAGCTAGTACTGATAGTTTAATAAAAAAAAATATTTCAAACGAAACTTCATTGGTAGTATGATCTCATGTATTGTATGATCGAAACTTACTACTATGAAATTGTTTTTAAAATTCTTTATATCGTAAACGAAACAACGCTTATTTCATTTTTACACCTATCATAAGATCGTAGTGGAGTATCTTCCTGAAACACTACTTTCTCCTGACAGTCCATCTGTACAGGATTTCAACGTGGTCAAATCCGAATCTTCCTTCGTCGAATTAAATGCCCAACCAAACCATACGTAATTTTCTAATTTGTTGGTTTGATTATGGCCGCATCTCTACTTTTTCTTTCACTTTAAATCCGTTTGGCTACTTTCTGAATCTTATAATTCGCGTATGCTACTTTCGGAAACATTTTGCTTTTTAAGATAGTAAAATTCCGTTAAATTGTATCCTTCTTCATCCATCGACGCTTGGAATAAAAAAACATTCCAGTAATTATGGATTCTTAGCACGATTATTATTGAACATGATCGTCTAAAATACGTTGTGATGGTAAATGACAAAATATCAAAAATCTAGACTCAAAGGCATTCTATAGTGTAAACAACAAATAATAGAATGAGGAAAGAATTTTGATCGCAGCCTTGAAGTTATATTTATTCAAATAACAAAATTTGTTGCAATTAACTTTTTCTATTAGTATGGAGAATGCATTAGAGACGTATGCATAGGAGACGTAATAAAGAATTTGGTAATTATTTACAAGCAATGTCACCACATTTATTTCGATGATTTTTTAATATGTTGCAGAAATCAATATTTTGAACAACGTTTGTTCCTTTTGTTTGTAATTTATAAGTGGGTTAGGCGTTATTTTATCCGGTCTGCTCGCCGTGGGACGGCTAACAACCAATATTTTAACGCGTACGCTGTCACGAACGTACAACTATGAGCAAAATTCAATGTAGTAGTACCGAGAGCTTATGGGAATATCTTGAAAATTAAAAGTGTCCGGCAATAATATGCAAGGGAAAAAGTTGTTCAAGATATTGATTTCTACAACATATTAAAAAATCATCGAAATCGATCAAGTGACAACACATGTGAATAACTATCAAGAATTTTTTTTATAGAAAATAAATAAGTACATATGTATTTTACTGCGTACAAGATGATTATCGCTCTGGGAATTTTAAGATTTGTAAAATACTGTTACCAACGTGTGGAAGTCAATGTTAGACATTGATCTTGCCACTGGCCCACGTAACACAATACGTATAACGCATGTCTACTATTTCCATTTTCATTTTCTTGAAAATATTATTCCGTCTGTTTTTCTTTTCTCCGATTTATCTTTTCCATTTTAACCTTTACACATATATTTCTGGAACCATTAGTTATTTTTACAAATATTTAAGAATACCTGATTGTTTTGTAGTTTATGGGCAGAAAACTGCTAAAAAGGAGGAAGAGAGAAAAGATGAAGAATTCAAATGCCCTGAAGGTCAAGGCAATGGTAATTTTGCAGATCCAGCTACATGCAGAAGATTTTATCAGGTAAAGACGCTGAAATTTAATAATATAACAATACATATGTCTTTTAATTGTGAAGTTAATTTATTTGTGATGCAAAGAAATTTCATGTTTATGTGTAATTTCAATAGTGCGTCGACGGCTATCCGTATCTAAACAGGTGTCCGTCGGGGCTACATTTCGATGATATTAGTAAATTTTGCACTTTTAAAAATGAAGCACGTTGCGGACCTATTGCCACAAGTGAGTACTTTATTTTTAATAGTCGTAAATTAAATTATTTCTCATTAATTTCGTAGTAATGAAAACTTATTGTTAATACCAGCCCCACCGCCTGTCACCGAACCACCAACTGACTTAGCAGAAAAATGTGATCCCGCAAACTGTCAACTACCTTATTGTTTTTGTTCAAGAGATGGTACGATAATTCCTGGTGGTCTTCACCCAGAAGAAGTATATACTCTTTATTTGTTACTATTTATTAAAATTACTTTCAACAATACCTTTCACATAGTTTCCCTAAATTTCAGACACCACAAATGATAATAATGACATTCGATGGAGCAATAAATCACAATAACTTTGATCATTATCAAAAAATATTTGCCACTAATCGATTAAATCCAAACAACTGTCCTTTGAAAGGAACATTCTTTATCTCTCATGAATATTGTAATTATAATATGGTACAAAGTTTAGCGCACGATGGACATGAAATTGCTACTGAGACTATATCGTGAGTACTTCTAATCATCTCACTTTAAATACCACTCTTATACAATCCAATATTTCCTTATTTTTTCCTTGAAGAATTTGAAAAGTGAATTAATACTCATATGTATATACAGATATATATATACATATATATATGATATAATTTGTTCAGACTACAAAAGGGATTAGAAGATAAAGGATATGAGGAATGGGTTGGAGAAATGATAGGAATGCGAGAGATACTTAAGCATTTTAGTAATACTTCAATAAGTGAAATTGTAGGCATGAGAGCTCCATATTTAAAACCAGGTCGAAATACTCAGTACAAAGTATTGGAAGATTTTGGATACATATATGATAGCAGTATTGGAATTTCTCCATTAAAAGTACCAATTTGGCCATATACTCTTGATTATAAGATTCCACATGAATGTAAAGCAGGCACATGTCCTACTAAATCATTTCAAGGTAATAAAGTAACTTTATGTATGTTATCACATATGATACAAGGCATGAGCTGTGAAAGAAGGAAAGGTATCTTACTTATTTTTAGGAGTATGGGAGTTACCATTGAATGCGCATTATGTTGAAAGCTATGAAGGAGGACATTGTCCATACTTGGATCAATGTGTGCTTCACAATCATGATCCTGAAGAAGTTTTTGAGTGGTTGCAAGAAGATTTTAATCGTTATTACGAACAAAATAGAGCACCATACATGATGCCATTTCATACTAACTGGTTCCAAATAAAGGAACTCGAACGTGGACTGTCAAAGTTCCTTGATTGGGCAGTAACACTGTAAGCAAAAAATAGCCTATACATAATGTAATTTTTTATATCCCGTATTAGAAAATTTTTACAAATGATTGAAATAATTATATTTACAGATCCGATGTGTACTTTGTAACAGCTACTCAAGCGCTTACATGGATAACTGATCCAAAACCAAAAAAATCTCTGAATAATTTTGAAGGATGGTCATGTAAAAAGAAAGAAAATCTTCCTGGACCACCATGTAACAATCCAAACAAATGTGCTTTAGATTTCAAACCTACAGAATCAAATTTTACTACAACAAGGTAAATGCCTATAGAGCTAAATAGATAAATAACGTGTACATATAATTTAATACTATCTAATACTTTGAAACTTAAAATGTTAACAAATATATTTATAGGTATTTAGAAACATGCAGGGAATGTCCTAATAAATATCCCTGGTTGGGAGATTCAAAAGGAACTGGACTGTACAATGATAATTATAATCCTGAGAAGAAATAGAAATGTTCAAAATCTAGAATGATAATTAGAAAGAATTTAATTAATTCTCTTTTGTTGTTGTTTATATAAATAACATTTATAATAAATGTAAAATTTTTCTACTTGGAAGCAGTTCAAGGCAATATATAATATACATATATAAAAATGAAAAATATATTAAAGAGGAAATGGCAAATAAACAATATAAGTTCTCAAAAGATTTAAAAATATTAATAATAACAAAATGTACTTATACAATAAAATATACTTTTATCAGAACTACAAATTGAAATGTTTCCGAACTACAAAGCCATTTTATCAAATTTAATTAAATTTTTATACAATATGTAACTTATTCCTGTTTTCACATGTTTGTTTCTATTATACACACTGCATGTAATACATGTGTGCATTTCATCTTTTTTACTGTAGCTAACTTTAAGGAATACTTTATCAGATATTGAATTTGTTTTGACAATCATTTTCATTCAACACAAAAAGCTATGGACGTTTTTTAACAGTTTCTAGGGGATTAGTAAAGATATTTATTTGTCTTTCGTCCATTATCATTTAAAAGGGTCTTGAAAATCATAAAGACTGTAGGAAAAGTTTGCTCATTACTTTTTATAGTTTTGGAGCAAACATTTAAGCTTTATGTACTAAATCTTATACATCTAAAAATAGAAACAAAGGTATAAGAAAATAAAAGTAAATATAGTATACAATAAGTCATGTATTTTTTGGTTTATTCGTTATTAATAAAGACATATTATTAATAGTATTTTATTAATTTTTCATTATTAATAAGTACCTATTCTAACTCTAACTGAAGTCAAAACCTTTAACGCTTCGGATCCCACCTTCTGAAAAGATCTCCATATTTTTTAACTTCTAAAATATTAAAAATACATTTCTATCAATGATAATCTTTAGAAATAAAGATTCCTAAAGATTTCCTAAGAAAAAAAAAAAGAGATATTTATAATGCTTTATACCTGGCTCAGGAAACCGTTCTGGATGACGCATTATATAATCTCTCATTATTGTGTCCTTTCTTGCAAATTTTATATCACTTGTCCAATGAAGACCATAACCCAAAATAGTACCAGCTATGGATGCCAATACTATGTATGGCTTATCTACGAATTGAATACACTTAATAATATAATTGACAATAATATGACACCTACATTAATATTAGATGTACGATACAAAGGAAAGAAATTAGATTTTTCCTATGAAATGATAACAAAATTAATTCATTACTGTAGTATATTAAAAATTAGTATGTATGTAGTAAAAATAATGAATTCAAAATCATATATAAATAAGTTATATTGCAATTACTTGAGTCGAAAGTTAAGCATTATTGTAATAGTAATTTGGTTTAGTTTATAAAAGGGAAATCACATAACGGGAGACCAAAATGCATTTCGTTAAAACGTGTTTCTAGTACCTTATTTTTGTCATCAGAACAAATGAAAGTATATATAATAAATATGGTAACATATTTAGTATCTCTCCGAAATAAACTAACAATGAATTATAGTTATTACGAGGTTAATTATATTAAAAATAATTTATTTTATCAACCTACTGGCTGTTAGGGGTCTTTTTAATAACGCATTTTTAATTATTACTGCAAGAACGCACGAAGCCGTAGTAAATGGTATTAAATAAAATCTAAAAATATGATTAGATCGATCCAGACGTCCAGGTTCAAGAAGATCAAGAGCCCACTGAGCGGGAAACTTTTCTTCTGTCTTTTCCATTTATTCGTTTGTTGATACGTAATAGATGTCACAAATGATTATACAAAGTGTAATCACAAATGCGATCACTTTTACTAGAGAGTCGTGTTGATTAAAGTTTTATGTTGCACGTAACTCTACTACTTTCACTTATTTCTGCGCATGCGTATCACGTAATATGCTTTTACTCTGGCATTATTAGGATTTTGGAACATTGGGAACTGTAGGTACAGAAAGAATGCAACCTTATTCAATGCACAAATAGATGGCGGCTGGCAAACTACATAAAAAAGTGGTATATACAAACTAAATCAAAATTAAAAATATAAAGCAAATTACAAATCTACGAGTTATACTTCCATGGTTAAATATCATACATTGCTCTTTGCGTTTCTTTTTTCTTTTTTTTTTTCTTTTGTAAAAAAGAATCTTCCGACAAACGAATATTAAAAGATATAGGTTAAATTATTATCTAAATTTAAAGTAGTATCGGTAGGGTAGTAGTATACTTTAATCATTTGCTCATGTTTTCTCGAAATATACTTGTCACACAAGTAGAATTGAATAAGTAGGAATGTTGGTTGAATACAGGAAGGCGCAATACGAAGGATCATTAATTATTCGACACTACATGCTACAGAAGTGGTCCGTGCTCGCCTGCAATTAGCCTGGGGACCTGATTGTGAATTAAAACGACCACACCGGTCCTCGGATCAAAATGTTAATTTATATATCGTTTACAATATCATGCAGGTGGAAAATGGACCAAATTCATGTACTCGTTTCCGGTTTGTTTAACTCGTTCTCTTCAGACAGATCATGTTTCGTTCGTTATCCGGTAGATGGAGTTCTCGTTCGTACCTATCTTTTTACGATGCAAGCAAAACCAATGTATATTTATAGATAGGTAAGCATTTGTTCTCATCATATTCATGCAATTATATAACATTATGAACAGTTTTACTAGAGACAAGAAGAGAGATGGCTGCTCCTTTAATATCTAAATTAGTCACGATATAAACGTTTTTACTTTATAATATATTAAACACATGTTATATATTACATATATTTTAAAAAGCTTTAAATTAAATTTGAGTTAAAAGGATTTTCAATTTATTTTATTCGATTTACTAATAATATATTAATAATTAATTGATAATTTGTATATCCTTTTACGTCTTTGAATTGTGTATTGTACTAATACACTTTATATCCTTTTATTTTATTTCTTTATTTTTTGGTATTTTGAGGGAAAAAATTTGTCAACGAATAGAGGTATAAAAGTACATATATATACGCATCTCCGATCAGGATGTCTGCTTCAACTGACGATATCTCGAGACGAGACGGAGCAGCTCTTCGAACAGCTCGAATAATGTGTAACTGATGTAATACGATATAATGGGACTACATGTATAATACGGTGGATGAAGGCGAGGCATTAGCATTTACGTATGGGTGTAACACTCGGAAACACTAGACTAGATCTTTCGCAGATCGTGTTTGTCTTATGGGCTCTTTTCTATCCTTCTTCTTCAACATTATCAATTCTGCCTAACAGTTTGTCAATTAATTATTTATGTTCTATATCAACATTAATTATTAATTATAGTTAATTGACAATTCGTACTTTTGTCAGATATAAAATGATTCGATTCGATTCATCCGTTGCTACGCAAGGAATCGTCACGAACTCTGTGCCGGCTGTCGCGCGAGCAGATTGCAAACACCTGTTCACCAGAAAATATTCACCGTTGGATATTCACGACGAGGCTGCCACGGCAGAAGGTTTGTCAGCTGCTACCGCAGCTGAGGTAAGCGATCGTCTTCGCTCGAAACACTCGAGACCCGAGACGACGATATACAGATCAACGAGTTCACTTTCGATCTTCTGCGTGGACCGTGCCCGTTCTCTTCTCAAATTTCTTCACCGATTGGCTTCACGATCCACAGATTTTTCAATATTCCGATCATTTTGCTAGCCTACATATTTTCTATGGATTGTATTTCGTGGTTAGACGGCCGAGTGAGCCACTCAGTGTATTCTAGCCGGTATGTATCCAAGAAATAAATCAAGCGTTGTTAGACGGAATCCATCTGTTAACCGGCTGACACCTCTTCTTTGTTTTTGTCTTAAAGAATGTTTGAATTAGGAATTTGTTTGTTTTGTAATCAATATGATGTGCCACCTCGACAGGTATAGAACGAAGGTAGCTGCTATCTAAGACAAGTAGAAAAGTATTGAAACATAAATTCGAAACATAAGCTTAAAACATAGAAGAATAAAACAAATTGTATTATATTTTATCGTATTACAATTGTCGTAATCATACTATATCGCTTAAAACAGTTTCAATATACTTAAACAAAAGCAAAGAACGTTTTAGAATTTATTTTACATAAAAGATAGGATAATTTATTGTATAAATGTAATAGATCTAATTTTTATTTCCAAAATCTGTTTAATTTATTAGAAATATACAAAAGGAATACATTAATATGCGTTCTTTTTGTATATTTCCTTTTTCATAGTTACTTTGTTCTTAATAGGATGCTTTTGTTGAAGTTGGGCAAAGTCGAAGATAAGTATGCTTTGATTCGTGGAAGCAAAATCGATGGATAATACAGGGAAAGATTGCGTTAGTCTCAGAATAAGATATAACAGGTTACATACAAAATATTAATATGTATACACGATATAAACTTATGTACGATACGTAGCATCATCAAATATCCGTAACACCTAGAAAATCTAGCGTTTTTTGTCTAGTTATGGAATGTGCAGATTGCTTATAAGATTCACGTTCAATCAGCTGAAAACTAGCGTGGTTCATAGAGTTTTAAGTATTTTATACACTTAATAATAAACAACTCGCTATAATATAGCGACGTTTAGTTTACTTTATTATTGACAATAATAAGCTAGAACAGTATTCATCATCATTCGACGGATTATTGTTCGAAGTAAGATGAAGTAATGACATATACATATACTTAATGTTTATCGCATTGAATCACAATGGACACATAATTTATCAATGTATACATAGCTTGCTATCATTAACACCAAGATATTAATTTCACTCTCTGCAAAAATAATTGTGTTTGTAATATGTTTGAAAGAAGCGAGAATTGTTTAAACTTGATGCTATTTAAGATATTTGCGGCGTAGATCGATTTTGTTAGTATTTTTTTTTTTTTTTTTTTTTTGACGATACATTATTTCGTATGTAATCTATCATATATATGATTCAATTTTTAGAAAGCCTAGTCATACCGAAATTGGAATATTTATCATCAAAGTGGATAGTTTTAACACGTAATTTTGCTATGGTAAGCAGCTGCAAAAGTGACTTTTTGAAAAATTACGAAAAAATCGTTCTTACAAAGTTGTTAAGAAACTACTGTGTTATGTAAAATAGTTAGATGAACTTGTTTTTAAAGGAGAATTTAGCCCTCATCTCACCGTTTTCAAATGAAAGTAATATGAGATATATCGTAAAGAAAATTTCAGCGTCGAAAATGCCGTATATTATAACGTGAAGTTGCCGCTACGTACATTTATGAATTATCTGCTAGTGTGCGCGCGTCAGGCATGCGCGAAGAATATGACTTTCGAGTGTCAGCGTGTTTTACTTTTGAGGGATATTGTCGCGCGCTACAAGTATCTTTAGTACGAATATACGTAATTTGGCTCCGTAATATTTAAGTTGTACACCCCTGGTCCACGGTGTCGAGACGCGTTGGTGGGAGGTAGCCACGTGATCGAGCGCGTGTTCAACAATAACAGCCGCACTGTTGCTGTTCTCTCAATTCACGCTCAGCCACCGTCGAAGTTGGTTCTTTTTCATCAATCTTTTCCAGTGCGGAGCTACTTAACTGGTCAGAAAGGGAAACGAAAACATCAAACGTCTTATTAACAAAACTTATTAAGCTACTTGATTCGAACTAGTATCGAAAATTGAGTTGGTTAACGTGTGGTAATTTCGATCGAACATATATCGATCGATCGATCCGTTCGATGAAATCGAATTAGATTGTGCTGTAATCGATAAAATATATAATCGCGTAGCCGAGTTGTGGGCCGTGGAAATCGGATTTTCAGCGTCTCGTTCGAAAATAGAACGAAATTTACGACTTGCGAGCCGGTGTTCGTGATCGATGTGCACCTGCAAGGAATAGCGTGGGATGCTGTAAGCCAAGGCGACTGCCGGCTAACATCGCAGCTACTTGGACGTGAAACGTATCGATAGGGAACGATAACCGAACGAGGATGCTTCCTGCTAGAAGATTAATCGTTGCCGTGTTTGGTGTTTGCTTGTTGACTGCTCTTCTTGAGGTAAGCAAGCGTTTAAGGTCATATAAGCGTACTTGAAGGAACGACTTTTGTGAGATTTTTAAAAACGATGATTTTTCTTCTCTTTTTTTCTACTTAATGTGAACAGTTGGTTAAAGGTTGAAAGCATTCTCTGGAAAGGTGAACTTGTAAGAATTTTTGTAAGATTATTCTACATAGAGCGTATAATTTATTTTTTCATGATAAAGCATTTCGTATATCGGTATATCGTAAAACATGATTTGGAAAAAAGGTAACGTTAGAAAGCGAAGGCATAAAAGTATACACGGAATCGAAAACTCATACCGAGTTTAATTAGAGAATTAATTAAACTAAATGCAAACTTATATATATTCGATCAACGTAACCCCAATCAACGGAGAGATTTAGAAACTAATTGTCATCTATGATACAACTGTCAATTTTCTTAAGGCAGAGTACATAATTTGCTGGTTCCACTTATCGCGTTCTATAAAGAACAGATCGTCTCACGATATTCTTTTTACCAGCAAAAAAGATATTAGCGCGTTTCCCTTTTCGTACACGCTTTTTATGGTGTGAGCTTGTTATGTTCATGGTGTGATCGTGAGCTTTTTCTAACGTTCCCTCGTTTTATTTCATTCGCTCGACAGACATTTTCTACTCGTTGGCATAATCTTGGCAAAGCTGCTTGCTGAAGGTACTTTTGCTCTTACAATTAACGGAGAAGAGGCATTATCGTCGTTGTTTACTATCTACCTGTGGATTAAGAGTCGCGCAGAGGAAGTGGCGATAATGAAATTACGAAATTATTTTCTTTCCTGTAGGTCGTTAGAATTATTATTGAATTCATCGTTCGCGTCTACGTAATCTGTTCTGGTCTAGAACAATATCTCATACATTTCCAACCGTTTTATGCAGTCATGATAAGCTGAAAGCTAGACCGAGTCAGTGCTTTACCATATAAGTACATATGTATATAGGTACGTTCGGAGAATAAAGAAGCACGGAAGGAAAAGAATAAGTCCCCACTGATACGTGTTTGCCTGGCAGAACCGAATTAGCATTTAATCCGGGTTATCTTAAACTTATATTTAAAGGATCTTACTAAACGTTACGATTTATACGTTTGTAATAGATTTGAAAATATTTCCCGATATTGACTGCACTTTCAATGCTTTTGTACATATTTCAAATAAAAACAAGTAAATATAGAACGTAATTGTTGTTCCATGATAAATTCAATTTTATTAATTGATAAATAATATTTATAAGATTGAATCAATTGATAAAAAATGAATGAGTCGAGACGTTACACGGTTTATTTCGTTCTAACGAGAGTTTCAGCTGGTGTAGAGACAGGATATAATTTACGGTCGAAACAGGATGAATTGCGTAAGGAGTGTGTACGATCTTGAGCCACGGAGGAAACGATAATTCTCGACAATTACCGTTGGTCGTTGGCAAATATTTAGGGAGAAATCGATCGAAGGAAAATAAAGGAAAATAAAGTACGATCGCGATATCAGGCGTTTCGAACCTCGACGAAGATTCTTCTCTCGACCGATTCCGAAACGGTGGATTATCGGTTTCGAGGGATATAAAACGCGGTGCTATCTCGTTTAGCTTCTACCATCGTAATTTTCTTCGTGCTCGCGGTAATTAGAGGAATTAGGGAAAGCCCGAGGTGTTTTATCGTAATTAAAGAGTTGTAAGGGAGCATTTTATTCGCGTCACGTCGACCAGTGGCTATTCTTACGATTCTACGTAGATAAAATAATAAAAATGTTTGGATTTGAAAACGATGGTAAATCAAGTAGAAGTACGGAGATTGATTATCAAGACAAGTTCGATACATCGATCTATCATCGTAATATCGTAATATCATCGTATACCGTATATCGTAATTTAACACGATTTTCCTCAGAATCGAAGAATTCTAGCTCCGTGTCTTCGTATCCTATAACAGCGCTAAATCGAGTCAGTCGCGAAGAAAGCAGATAAAAGAATAAAGAAACTAAAGAGCGAGCTAAAAACAAAGAAAGAAAATAATGGTCGATGAAACCAGAGGGGAAATGAAGCAGACATTTAATTGCGTAATTGCGAATTTTCACCCTTCTTCTACGGGCTAATTATTCTCGCTGCAGAGATCATCGACGATAGATAAAGATCGGTTCTCACATGGGTTTCGTTAACGACACTCGCAGAGGAACGGGAAGGGGGATGGAGACTGGTCAACTCGAGGGAAAATAAAGAAATAGAAGAGAAGAAGGAAAAGGAGGAGACGAGGGGAGAAAGAGGAAGGGAGCCCTTTATTTTGAGTACTCGTGTATGTAAATGCATGCATATATGCATTAGGATTCAGGGCGAAAGGTGGACGTACAACGGAGATAAGATTTGCGAGGGGCAACTTGGCAAGCGAGGCGAAAATACGCGCCGGAGAAATTAAGGAAAGTTGGTAAAACGGAAAAGGGATGGAGATAGGGTTGGAGCGAAAGGCGAAAGGCGAAACGCGCGACGTGGGACAAAAGTGAAGACCAACGAGTGCGACAACCATGATCGCCTGGGAAGAGAAACAAAAGGAGACACGTGGAAACGGAATAGAACGTTAAACGAAGAAGAGTGGAAGAGACGAAAAGTAGAAGTAGACGGGTGAAGAACGAAACTCGGTTAGGATATATGCGCCGACGTAAACAAAGGATCGACGAATACTTTTTGTATAAATATGTTCGAAGGACTTTGAAAAGACTCGTCCATGTTATCGTCCTTGACGAACTTTTCAGTCAATCCTCTATGCTAAATTTACGTATAAATTTAGTAACAGCTCTGTGCTTCGTGCGAATAAAAATTCTTTATTCCGTTTTGAAAGCGTTTTCAAAGCGAAAAATTTTATTCGCAATAAACCTTCGTAAATTATCGTTACTACTCGCACGAACGAATCACAGGTTTTGTTTCATCGCAAGTAGAAAGGAATTGAACAATGGTTTGAACAAAATAAAAGAGATTCTGCGTGTTTCTAGATTTACTTTTTTCATAAATGCGATCATGTGCCGAAAAGATAGAAGCGGCAAGTGAAATCAGCGAAACGGAGAAAGGAAAGGAAAGGAAATGAAAGAGAACGAAGGGAACGAAATTTTTATAAAGCCACGTAGAACGTTGATTTAGGAAGTGCAAATGAAATAAAACGAACGAAAAAATAAAACGTAGGAATGAAAAGAGAAAATGAAACGAATTACGACGGATGCGGAAAATTACCGTGGTAAAGTGCAATGGAATCTAGTTGGAAAGATGAACGGCGATGAGAAGCGTGGACGCGAGAAGTCGTGGGAGCTGACAAAAGGCTAGCTGTTGCTGAGAAAGCTCGTTTCCTCTCCTATACGTATATTATGTAGATATGTACGTTGTATATGTTGGTAGCTGTTGCCGCGTGTATTAACAAAGTGCGAAATGTTGTCACTGTCCACTTCGCTTGACGCGTTAAGGGAGGAATATCTTGTGAAAATTATTTTAAACTTTGAAAAGCGAAGGGCGGTGTATTATCGAGTCGTCGAACGTACATTTACGATACGTTTGTTTGCGATAGTAGCCTACTCGGACAGTTTCTTTATAGAATTTTTATCCGATTCGTAGATTGGTATCTTGGTAATCGAAGGTTAGAAGAGCAATAAAGATTCTTAATGCATCGAATACTCGATACGCAATTGCTGATCTTCTAAGTCTATGAAATTTTCATAAATTTCAAACATCGTACGAAAGTGATTAGCGTTGTGGGAATAAATGTCAAGCTTTTCCGTCTTTTGTAACGATTCTGATGGATTATTACAAGAAAAGAATTCGTCTTTACTTTTTAATTCGAAGAAATCGAGTTAAAAAGCAAGTTTATCGAAGTACTTAAATTACCGATTAAATTTCCATACATAATTAAAAAGAAAGAAGAAAAAAGATTACCAGCGAACATACGCGCCATACGAATTGCAAGTTTCGAGGATGAAAGGAAATGGATGATTTAAAAGTTGCGCTGTAACTTTTTGACCTAGTTTTAACGTTCGTTCATCTGCTCTGTTAATTCGATTCGAGTGCGCTCTTTGCTAAAGCTACTCGTTCAACAAATTAATTCGCGTTAAATAAAATCATAAACTAAAAGAAAAAACGGAGAGCACCGTATTTGTACAACTTTCTCCTCGTTTCTGCCCCCTTCTTAATTATGTCCCCTGTAAAATGTAAAATGTAACGTGTAAAATAAAAGACACGACCGCTCGCGTTCGACAATCCTGCGGAAGAACGCTGGAACGTTGTCCCAACGGTGTGGAAGCCTAGTTTCGCGTGCGTTCGTTCGCGTCGTGTCACGTCGTGTCGCGTCGCCATAAATGGGTCGCCTTTCACGAGAGAGCGTCCCATCCTCGTGGAAAGGTTCACGGGCCCATGGAATATTTAGCGATTTTAGCGAGCAAATTCGTGTCTATGCACAAAGCGCATCGCTAATGTGGAAACCATCCGGCGTGCACTCGAGAAACGGATTAACGAGGGACGAATACAGACGCGACGCGGATGGATCATCGAGCAGAGCGTAAAAGGCCACGGCGAAAAATTCGCACGGCAACGAAAATGTCCGAGAGAAATCGAAACGCTTCGGGGATTGTGCGCTATTACTCGGAATAAAATAAAAATCGAGCCGCGCGTGAAACTTTTGAAACCAGATGGGAAAAGTACGTCGTGCCGCTTTTTCGCAATTTCTCTCCATTTTTCCTCTTCTTTTTCTGAAACGTAGTAGACTCGAAGTGCAGAGCGTTTTCGAAATTTTTTGAAGCGCTCTTGAAAGAGAACTTTTTTCTCTTACAGCATCCTCCTGCTTTTACAGGCATTCTCGAAAACGCTAGTTGGAATTTTTGACGGAAAGAAATTTATTACGGCATAGAATAGGAATAGAGTAGGATATAAATAATAGCGCTGTGGATAAGGTAGTAATAATTGAAAAAAATAGACACTGGCTGGTACTATCTCGAATAAATAACGTTTCGTAAAAAGTGCTAAGTTGTTTTAAAATATACGAAGACACGAACACGGAGAACGGAAAAACGATATAATACGTATGTACGAACGAGATGAAAAGAAAAATGCGAAAATGGTTAAATGTAAACGAAATGAATTAAGAACATGTAAGGGCAAGAGGAAAGAACGTATGTATACGTGCGCGCGCTCGCGTGTATGTACATACAGTGCTGGACAAAAGTATTGGCACAGCAAGATTGTTATGATACAAATGCTTATAACTATTAAACAAATTGATTTAAACAAAAAACTTTTTGACGTATTTATTTATTATCTATCCTAGTTTATTACATAACAAGAGCAACAATATAAATAAAATAATACGCAAAATAATAACAAAAATATATTTTTTGAACATTTTATGGGTGGACAAAAGTATTGGCACAGCATGGAACAAACAATGTATCGTCGCCGTTTTCAACGATTTCCGATCGTCATTTGGAAGTAGCGAAGGGAAATCCCCCGTTAGTCTTTTATTATAACACTCGATCAGTGAAACTGGAGACTTCAGTTATTAAACAACAAAAAACCAAGAAAGAGTAATAATGTCTAGAAAAACGAAAGAAACCACAATTGAAGAAAGAAAAATAATATTAAATTTATATAAGATGAATAAATCTTACAACGAAATTGCACAAATCATAAACAGAAGTCGTTTTACTGTGCGTTCAGTCATAAAACGCTTTAAAAGTGAAGAAAATCTAGAGAATCAAATTAGGAGTGGTCGCCCTTCTAAGGTAACAATTCGAGAAAAAAGGAAAATCGTAAATATTGTAAAGAAGGATCCAAAAACTAATTCGACTGAAATTGCTTCGATGTTAAAAGCTGAGTGTGAAAAAGAAGTAAGTACCAAAACTGTACGTAGGGTATTGAAGGATGCCGGTTATTCTGCCCGTGCAGCACGAAGAAAGCCCTACATCAGTAAAATAAACCAAAAGAAAAGAGTGGAATTCGCGAAAGAGTTTGTTACGAAAGATACTGATTTTTGGGAAAAGATCATGTTTTCAGATGAAAGTAAGTTTAATATTTTTAGATCTGACGGCAGAATATTAGTATGGCGAAAACCCAACACAGAGATGGACGAACTGAATCTGCAAGCCACCATGAAACATGGGGGTGGTGGTTTAATGGTGTGGGGATGTATGGCATCATCGGGTGTAGGAGAACTTATATTCATTGATGAGATAATGGATAAATATGTATATTTAAATATACTCAAGCAAAATCTTTTGAAAAGTACTCAAAAATTAAACCTCCCCAGGGATTTCTATTTTCAGCAGGATCGAGATCCTAAACATATGGCGTATATTGTTCGTCAGTGGATAATATATAATACTGCCCACACATTAAACACACCACCTCAAAGTCCCGATATGAATCCCATTGAGCACGTGTGGAACGAATTGGAAAAAAGAATTAGGAAACATAATATCACAAGCAAGTCTGAACTGAAGAAAGTTCTTCTGCAGGAATGGAGCAATATTGTACCTGAATTCACTAAAAAATTAGTCCACTCGATGCCCAGAAGATTAAAGGAAGTCCTTAAAAGAAAAGGACTGCCAACAAAATATTAGAAGTTTATTATGTAATTAGTTATAAGCGTAAATATTCTACTGTGCCAATAGTTTTGTCCACCCATAAAATGTTCAAAAAATATATTTTTGTTATTATTTTGCGTATTATTTTATTTATATTGTTGCTCTTGTTATGTAATAAACTAGAATAGATAATAAATAAATACGTCAAAAAGTTTTTTGTTTAAATCAATTTGTTTAGTAGTTATAAGCATTTCTATCATAACAATCATGCTGTGCCAATACTTTTGTCCAGCACTGTATATAGATATATGTAGATATATACGTACGACGAAATTGTGTTGTACGAATAAAACCGCGTAACGTTAATTCATCGATAAGTATTCGCGTCTAGCTATTTCTCTTCCGAATACTTTAAGCCAAGATAATTGCAGAGGGAGAATCTTCAACGTGTCCAATTTCACTGCGAGTTAAGGGACGAGACTTGGACGCTTTTATCGGAAGAAAAATCTTGCGGAACGCGAATTTATTACGTGCACACACATACACACACGCACACGCGCGCGTAAGAAACAGTCTAATTACTCGTAAAAAGCAACTCATAACGAAACAATAGGAAAGATTTCGACGATAATCAAAGCGCATGCAGCATTTATCGTGTGTAGACTGTAGCGAATCGACAAAGGTCGCCTCCGAGTCCGCTGGGAAGCCCATTGTGTCGAGTTAGTAATGCATTGGCGCGTGTGTGCGCACAAAAATTAATGAATCGAGCGGGTCGGGCGGAGCAGAGAGCATCAGTTTCCGCGGCAATTTCAATTCCTCTCGCTCCGGGAAACTTTGTCTCGCGAAAGCAAAATTAAACGCTTCCATTGTGGGAAGACGCCGCGAGCCGGTGGCAGGGCAGCATCCCCGAAGAACCTACTCCTACGATGTGACGCGTAAGCGATCACGGAAACCGTGAAATATACCGTGAAACGAACGAACGTACGATACGGTTGCGACGCGTGCGCTTATATTAATAAAACAAATTGTTACTAATATTATCGTTACGATGATAATGATATCGTCTTAATTAACGTCATAGTCAATATAGTCATTTAGAAGAGATATCACGTTCGGCTAGAAAACTGTTACGCTACTTAACCTAATTAGTTGCTTCGTAGATAGGAAAAGAAAAAAAGTTAAACGTTGTGCTATTATGTATATACGCGGAGCCTCGTTTGCGAGTACCAGGTCATGGCGTACGAGACAGATATGTTGATATAAATCAGGCAGCTTAATGTTATTGTTGCTTGTATCAACTCTGCATATACCTATGGGAGAACACGACTGACGTCTACTTGTAGGTTGATGGCGCGTGGATCGCAGCAAGGGTCGGGGAAACCGACGCGACGGGATCGCCGGAACCGACGACTTCTCGTTCCCATAGCATGCTAATGAGCCTCGTAAACCACGAAATACCCCAGTGAACTGAATAACTTGCCGACGATGTATATAAGAAACCAGCTAGCGTGTTTCTAAAACTCTCAACTAATATCGCAGTTTTTTCATATATTTCATAGCGTTTCATTATTCGATATTTTCACATAAGAAGCAGTCGCGATGATAAGCAGGAATCGCGAGTGGTTTTGCCAAAAATATGTAGCGGATATAGTCTTAGGGTATTTAGTTTTTTAGGAAAACGCTTAGAGAAAAAGATCTTTTCTTATGTAAGTAGATACGCGAGTCGATCAAAGAGTCCTTCTTCTTTCTTCGCATGTTCTGCATGTTTTTCGAGAAATTTAGATCTCGTCCGATCGTTATACGTTTCTTCTAATAATCGTTAACGTGACTTTTTTCCACGACGCTTATTCTTCCGAAAAGGTTGTGCGTTGGTTGAGCGAATGCCACCGGAACAGAGCGACCACACTCGTCACTGGCAGATTGTTTTCTTGGCCGTGACCGGCGCAGCGCCGGCGCTAAGTGTAAAGCTACGTCGCGGTGCTCGTGAACTTTGACCATCTCGTTAGCACGTGCGTACACTCGGCCAATCTGCAGAAGCAACTCTGAACTTTGGTCCACGAATCAAGCGCCACTACAGTTCCCACTCTAGCTTCTCCTTCTCCATCTTCCCAACTGCCTTATGTTTCTTTCATATAACCATCGCGCGGATTCTCGTTTTCTCTTTGACTTTGCTAGCCGCGCAGCTACACGATACATCGCAGAGCAGTACGCGATTCACTTACAAGAGATCTCGACCGTTCCGTCCCCCGGATGTTTCGTCGGCTCGAATGAAATTGAGCGAGTTAAATCGAAAGCAATAGACGAAGCAAGCGAGCGATACGAATGTACCTGAGCATTAAGAAATAACATGTATAGGACACGTATGTATGGGTTTCGAGGGTTGGAACAAAAGTAGAATGAAAGCTTCGGAAAGCAAATTGACAGGGAGACACGAACTGCTTTCATCGAGCGGATCAAGCGGAAGACTTGTAAAATTATCTTAATAAGTAGGTACTTACAAGTACGAGTACAAGTACAAAGTAGAATAACGATGACGCATTTTCGACTTGGTCGCTCTTGCGAATTTATCAACTACAGTAATTAATTCTATCCCGATGTTCGTCTTTCGCTTTTCCTTTTTTCTTTTTTCTTTCGGCAAGCAAGTGCAACGCGATTTTTTGACAAATTTTCTCTAAAGAGGCGTTGCGCAGCGAACGGCCCTCTAAAGTCTAAAGAACCGCGTTCCCATTTCTTCCGTGGCGTTGTGAAAAGAGTCGCCGGAAGCGTGGTTGATCTTTTTTTTTTTTTTGCGGGTCTGAAGCGAACTGCACACTCGCTTTCTAACCGAAGTCAGGCAAACTGGTGCAAGAACTTATGACAAAACAATTGAATTTAACTCGTTCTTTTTTTTAACTTTTACTTCTTTGGTATAAAATTTTACAAGTTCTGCGTTTTTAGCTTTTTAAATTATTTTACTTGACGACTACGTCCGTTAAAGCGGTTAACGCGTGAATGATGATCGCGATCCCAATAGATTAGAACACGAAATATACAAAAGGAAAAAAGAAAAAAAAATATTACGTCTTTGACGGTTTATCTTGACGGTTAAAGAAATCGGCCGGCAGAGAAAGATTCGGGCCAGTATTTTCCCCCTATGTACACCTCGCGTTACCCGATAAACGTGTGGAGAGACGCGCGTTCGCTTTCGTCGTTTCCATAAAGTAAAACTTTACGACGCGTCTAGATATACGAGGGTGATCATTTTTTTCAACGAAACGAAAAGATTGTCTCTGGTCGACCAGCTTCGAGTAACTTTAAAATCGACTAGCAAAAATTGTGACTATTTGCAGCGGTCTCCAACGGTACGTCCACGCCCTTTCGTTCTCATACGTTGGATGAAAAGGCAACTGCGTAGGAGGCAGTTTGCGGGCCGCAGGGTCTGCAAAAGGAGGAATCCTGTAACCAGACCGAGCCCGAGTCAAGTTTTGGATATAGGAAGGCGGAGGATCGAGGAACAATAGGGTGGTAGCAGAGATAATTATCAGAGTCGGCGGCGCAGCTGCGTCGTGTCGATTCGTTGCACCCTCGAGGCCGTACAATCGAGTTCGTGCAACAGTCAAAAGCCACGAGGAAAAGTTCAGCGTGCCGTGACACCGCACTTTGCCGCATTGGCCATCGTGTCCTGTTCGCTCGAACACGTGCGCAACCCTTTGACCAGCTCGTCGCCTTCAACGGCCTCTCCACGGGTCGTTGCATAAATGCAACAGGCTGCAACGGACTAGGAGGACCGTTCGAAAAGTTTACACCGGTGTGTAAGCGACGTTAAGGGACGCGATGCTGTTGTTTTCGAGTTTCTGCAACTTTGGTCGAGCTTTTGGACTAGCTATGGGGAAAAAGTGTGGTTAGTGGGGAATTAGGTAAAGAGGAATTGGTCGAATAAATTTTTTGTCTTTCGATAGCGAAGGCTAAACGTTTTATATTTCGAAACGAGGTCGTTCTAAAAAATAAAAACGACACAACTGCTAAAACGATATTATTCTTTGTATTTATCTTTGTCCATTATCGATTCGGATAATGCAAATGCATAAGTAAAAATTGCCAAGTTTAAAGCAGCGGCAATAACCGTCGATGAATAAAAAATAAGTGTCTTCGTTGCGGCCAGAAGCGCAACTTGAAAGAGAATTACGATTAGATTAATGGCTTTAAAGATGCGCTTTTATGCAGGTATGAGCCTAGGAACAGAGAAATTATCGAGCAAAGCTTCGTTCGATGTTTTAACTTTACCCTTCTTTGCACTTCTCAGAAAAATTCAGCTTGTAAAGCGTAATATGCGCGTAAAAAGGCATTTTGCATTTGCACGCGTGCGTTTCGTTTTCGGTCGTCACTAGGACAGGAAGGTAGAGAGAAAAGGTTGAAAGAAGGACGAGCGGTGCACGGACCGTTGCGTAAACACACAGTAGGATACAGCTAGTAATTTCGTTACTACCGCCGAAATATCGAAACGACGAACGTTCGCATAACGAAATTCCATTTACCTCGTGTTTATTATTCATATATCGAAATCGAACGTAACGGGCAAAAAAAAAAAAAAAAAAAATAAATAAATGTTCGGGCTTGTTTCTTTCCAACTGAAAACCAATAAACTAAATATAAATTCTTCAATATTGCTTCTCAGTTTCTGTTATTTCATCCGTTATTCCAATTTTATTCGATATCATCAGGGTAATAGGTTTCTGAAAATATAGCTACTTTTTCTAATCTTATTCGACGTCGAATAAACAGAAAATCGTTGAAAGAAATAATTTTACGAACCCAACGACCTTACCGAGTCGCGATGATGTTACGAGTTACGATAAACTTTCTCGAGTTAAATTATAGATCGAAGGTTGACCGACCAGCTTTTCTCCATCTTTACTTACGGTTAGATCTAAATTATAAAAGATAAGATATAGGAGGGAAATATTCGAAAGCGAGCTGATCGCAACGGCACGGTGAAACGAAACGCTATCCAACATTGCTCTTAAATCGAGCGATGCTCGCGTTCCTGTGCATCCCTATTTCATAAATGCACCGGAGTGCACCGATTAAAACGCTCGCTGTTTTCACTTTCCTCAGCACGGATCACGAATCTCGACTAAATATCCTGACAGAGTAAAAGCATTACGAATTTATATCCTGTAATCGGTGCTCGGTTATGAATTTCAATCTAAACGTTTTATTCCAAGAGACTAAGAAACGCTGGCCGAAAATTCGTAATATCTACCTTTTCAACGGGTTAAACGCGCAGTTGTTATTTTAGTTTACACATAGACCGCTCGTAAATGCAAAAAATGTGTCTGCGCATAAAGAGAAAACAAAAGTGTAGTATACGTTAATAATTTCTGGAAAGATGTAAGCTGTTTAATCGAATACAACAGAGTAGCGATACTTGAGCAATGTGTTCGATAAAGTTGCGAACGCGTTATATACGTATGCGTATGTGTGGAGGGAAATCAGACGAAATTTGAAATTTACATGGAAATCAAAAGTGGCCGATAGTTGGAGACAATTCAAATATGTTCTTTTTCTTTTTCTTTTAGCGTGACTCGAGAGCAGGCTTATCGATCGGGGCATAAATCGAAAAAGAGTTAAACGATGTGGTTAAAACGAAGGAAGGTTAGAATTGGCTAGAGAGGAAATTAAAAGAGAGAGAAATTTCTATGGCGCGCTACGACCAGGAAGGAGTAATTTTCAATCGGAATTTATCGGTGCAACGCGACGCTAGTATACCGGCACGATGTGGCGGTGAAAAAAAAAGGGAGGATACAAAAGCCGCCGCAATTACTGCTTCCGCTTTGTCCGTCCTGCCGGAAGTCCTATTCATACTCGTCGCTATGAGCGCCGTTACTTCCGTCATTGTAGTTACGGACCTACGGCCGATCGTAAATCATTCTCTTTCTGGTCTTTCCTCTTACAATTAGCCTTCCGTTGTAAAACAGTGGAAACGGAGTTTTACGCGATGCGTCATCCGACAATTAACCGTCGATCGAAGTAGCCATTGAAATTGTAAAATTGTAAATTTTAGGGTAAGAAATAACAAATAGATTGGCTTTTAGCAAGAGGAAAACAATGTCGCGCAAAATGGTTGTTGACAGTGTTCCTCGATGTTCCAATCTTACGATGGATACGACCGAGTCTCGTGATAGTCAGCCTCGACGTCCAAGATCCAACTTGTGATAGATTGCGTTAGCAAAGACTTTGAAGTTACGACGGTTGCCTCGAACGCGATAGATTTAGATCATAACGTATCCCCTTATGAATGCAAGATGGTCTACCTGGACTGTAATCGAGTTTGAAGATGATGTAGTCCCGTGAAAGATTGCCTCCGAACATCTGTTTACGAAACAAAAGGTACGTCCTTTTACCTCGTTTTCGGCTCGACAACTCACGAGCCTTGCCAGCGTAAAATGATCGATTGCTTTCCATTCGCTCGAACTTAACACCGAGGGAGCAAGAATCGCGCCTTGGTTTCTCGAATACGAACGATGCGTGAAAAAAGGAACCGAAAATCGCGTTTTGCAAACAGCTGCAAGATTTCAAATCGCGAAGAATGCGACGTAAGGAAAAGTTACGATAACGCGAGTAAAGAAGAATCGAACAACCACGATCGTTAGTATCCTAGGAAACGCGATTCGAGGCAGATTCGTTGGGTCGCGTCGCGTCGCGTCGCGCCGGGAGGGGTACGGTTACAAGCGCGGGAAAATGCTCGGAAATTGTTAAAGACCGTTTCGAACCGCGGCCACTCGGCCGTTTACGCCAGCTTCTTTCGACGATGCAATTTCCTGTTCGCTTCCCGTACGCCAACCCTACTGTTATCGATTAAAGGCGAGGAGCCCTCCGGACACTACACCGTTCCGAGGCCATGCCTCACCGGTCGTCTAGAAAATTATGTTTTTCGCTTGCGTGAAGGCCCTTTAAGATCATCGTCGTTATTATGACTTCTGTAACTTATATAGAGAGAAAGAAGTGGTTTGCGGTTGATGCGCGTGTCTGTGGGATGACATTTTTTGGAAGTATTCTTGAGTATTACAAATTGCAGATATAAATGAAAGACTTTAGCGATCGCGCGCATGAATCGCGCGTGTAGCATGGCTGAATAATAATGCCGAGTAATGATCGTAATACGCGGAGTTTCGTCGTTGGTTTCGCGTCCACAAGCTGCGATAAAGAAAAAAAGGAAAAGAAGCAGAACCGCGCTAGCGGTACCGACGCGTAGCCACCTGACTCGGGTCAACTCGATCTTTAAGTTTCTTTATTAATAAGGGGATGACGTACCCGGCGCTAGGGCACCGCTGTTATTAACCCTTTTCACCGGACTTGTCTCGCCCGCAAATTGACAGGTTGCAACCTTACGCGAGGAGCCAGGATCGTATTACGCCACCGATAAAGCGACGCTCCCTGTCTTGATGTATCATGCTCGTGCTGTTTGCCACAGCAATCTTCTTCCTTTCGATGAAACACGCCTTCCACCTTTTTATCTAGTATCGGTGAAAATCAGAAAAATCTTTGTCTTCGCTAACGTTTCGTCCGATTATATCGGATTGGACTCGTTATCGGCGTTCTTTGTCGTTTCTTCTTTTTCCTAGTACGCGAGATATTCTTTTACAGTATATTAATGCTATGACGTTCCGATAGCCGGTATTTTCTTCTTTAAATAAATGGGTTTACGTTCGACACGCGACGAAGCTTTGTAAGTAACGAAAGAATAAAATATCAGAGGTGTTCGAATCTTTCCTTGCTAAATTGAAAAGCTGGCATTCGTATTAATAGAATAAATCGATGTTGTAAAACCTGCATTCGCGTTCAATGCAATCGTAACGTTTGCGTGAAAGAACAAAGCTTCGTAGGACGATGTTTCTAATTGACAAAGTCCAACGACAGTTGTTCCTTGCGAAAGACGATATTGGCTGCAAAGAGGATAACGTAACGAAAATAATAATTCCGTTGAGCAACTGTACATTTTGTATTAATTTATAGAACTGGAATCAGAAAGCGAGAAAATACGGAACGTAATTTAGGTGAATTATCGGCTTGGCTCTTTGATTAACGAAAAACCTCGGCCTTATCGACGTCGTCTGCATACTCTGGCTCGTTCAAGTCCATGCAGTCTTTTCTAGGTTTTCGCGTTCAAGAAAATCCTCGAAAATTCTTCCATACTTTTCCATGCTTATAGAATAGTCCGCAACATCGATCAAATAATTTTTACCTTAAGCTTTTTAAGCGGAGCAAAATTTAGACAGACGTACGAACAAACGAAGAGTCAGTTAAAATGAATGATCGGAAACGATGCAGTACGCGGATTACACAACAATCAGTAGAGTATAGGCGTATAGGGTGTATAGGTATGTTAAATTCGACGAAAGATCGTGCCAGCGATTAACGTCTCTTTTCGAGCGAATGAATTCACGATCGCGCACTATCAATAGAGAATCGAGTGATGGTTGCTGGACGTAAGGAGAAAATAAAAGAGACGAACGAGGTTTTACGAACGGACGGTGGCTGGTGCAATGACGCACCTGATGGCTCAGTGACCGTTGGCGCGTGCCAGTAACCGGCTGCTGGCCAGCTGCGACCAAGCTACCACTCGTTGTACCTCGTTCGTCGCTTTTTTCGTTATAAGCGACCATCTTCGCCCCTTCTGTCTCCATTGATTTCAAATGGCGCGTACGTGCCACGCGAACGCGCTGCTAGAAATCAATAGAAATCAATCGCTCGAAAAAGTTCTTCAAAAAGAATTCAACCACGATTTTATCCCAACGATTCTTTTCTCATTTTGGTGATCGCACGCGATGCACCATCAATCTTATTAACTTAACGATATCAAAAGGGAACGTTAAATCGATTTGAAATAAACTAATGTAAGTATTTAGCTGAAATTATTATTGCTATATATTTGAATTTTATTTTTAAAAGGAATTTCACTTCACCACTGATGCTGCACTGTGGACCGCGTCGATCTATTTATAAAGTTTTTCGCTCTGTTCGGTTTCGAATCAAAATGACAAATCGATAATCGATACGAATTCAAATCGCGGTTTATTTCTTAGATATTATTAGCTGCTTTCTAAGAGATAAATTTTAATTCGCCTTCAACGCAGTTTCCTTTCTTCGATTTATCGAAACGAAACACGCTTTCAATTAGATCGAATCGAATATTTTATTTTTCATAGCTGCCAGGCGTTTCACCGAAATCTGTGTCCCCTTAAACGAAATATCCGCACATTTAGCGAGTATCGATGCGGCTCGATTCGTCGATGACATATTATACTTCTATCTGAATTACCAGTTATGTTACGAAGGGAAAGTAAAAGCGTGATTTGTTGGTGAACAGATCTGCCATTCGCTTGGGTAGTCGAAAAAGGGGAGAACGTTCTTTAGGATTGTTATTTGCGTGTGAAAAGACACGAAACTCACGCCGGACAGTCGTCGAACATATCAGGACAAGGGTCGAACATAACAAGGGTGAAGCTAAAACCACGAGAAACCCCAATTTGCGTGTTGATCGAACGAGTTTTCTGGTATATCTCGATAGCGGTTTCAGGCGTAACGAAAGAAAGGCGCAAGGTGTTGGTCCAGTCAGGTGGCTTTATCCTTTGGCACCTGTTCTCCCGAGCTATACGGTAAATTTAGAACAAAGCGATTACCAAGCCTAAGGTCCATTCGCTTGAATATAAAAGTCTATACTAGTATCGAATAGCTTTGTTAATTCTAATCGACAATCACGAAATAGTAGTATGATAGTACACAAGTATAGAATAGTAGTAGTAAAACTTGTATTTCAAGTTTCCTGATAGACGATACGTTAAGCTGTAATAAATTACTTTTGCGCTTCTAGCTTTCTCCTTTTTTTCTTTTTTAATATACTTCCTAAAGAATATCGATACGATTTAAGCACGAAATTTCCAAATAATTAGAAATTCCGCTGCATCTGTCGTTCCGCTACAGATCTTTTCGAAACCGGTTTGCATAACGGTTTCTCAAGTGTCTCTCCCTTTTATATCCATTGACCGCGTCTTCTAAAACGATCACTGCTCGATCGATCGAAAATCTAAAAAATTATAAAAATGTGTGGTTATCTCTTATATAAAGTCGATACAAGCTTTCGATGTACATCGAATTGCCTCTGAGCGAATCGCATCTGCCCTTGTTCCAGGTGAGCGAAGCCAGGCCGCACATCAGGCATCAGAAAGGCGGGAGCCATTGTAGCAGATGCGGTCCAGGCTGGGGCGCCGTGAACCATTGCGTCCGTGGCCATGACACCGAATGCGGCAAATGTGCACCAGGCACGTACAGCCCCCACCACAGCACCCAGCCCTGCTGGATCTGTTCTAGGTGCGGTCCAGGCCTCTACGAGGCGCATCCTTGCACTTCCAAAACGGATACCGTCTGCGATTCCTGTCACAGGCATGCTCCGGATAATCTCGACTATCGAAAGAAGTGTAAAGGTCCAATGAATTTGTTTCTCGCACCGGAGGACGCATTCGACACTGCAGAGCAGAGTATCTTGGTGAACGAACCCGATGGACAGGATCGGTTAGCTGACGGAGACAAAGTGCTGGAGAAAGACGCCGAGGCGGCCATTATCAATGGAGAATTTAATTCTTTGGAAAGGTTCTAGGACTGGAATCGTTTAGTATAATTGCTGCTACTTTGTTTCCATTTTTAAGGAAACGCTTTCTAAAAATATTACCGCCTTCGGTTAATCCGAACGAAAGAATCGCCTATTACCGTTAAGTTTTAGTCACCGATGATCCGCCATTCTCTTCTTCTAAAAGTAGTAGACGAAAATTCTACTTTCTAAGACTTGGCGATCTTCTAACGTTCTGCGACAACTATATCTTGACGAACCGTGAACGGGGCACTTTCATTTCCTGATATCGTTTGAAACGTTCCTACGGTTCTACAAGATTCTGTTCGGATGAGTAAATCGGGATTGGAGATCGAGAGGAAGCTTTCTCCTGGGATATCGGGTTTCCTTGAATCGTCTGGAGAAAATTGCAAGATCCAGCTGTGTGGAATACCGAATACTATTTAGAAATTCATAAGACGAAGAGAGGACGATTAAGAAAGTTTTCGGCTTCGAATAGAAGCGGAAGATCGTGGATTAAGACTCGTTAGCACTGTCGAGTTCGTTTGCAAGCTTTAAGACTGTGGATCAGATTGAAGGATTTTAAAATCGCTGATCGAATTTAAAATGTTAATCGAGAGAAAGATTGAATTATTAGAACATATTATTATTCAAATGCTCGGTATCTGCGCTTTAAGTTAAGGTTTGACTGGTTAACGTCTACTACTTGTCAACGTTGGTGCTCGTTTTTTTTTTTTTTCAATTTTCCTATTACGTACCTTTTTCTTGTATATTTTAGTAATATGTATAAATATTCGAGAAGGAATTGGTCGGCTTAGATCGATCCCTCGTTGCTAGTCAGTTAACCATTAAGTAGTCGATAAGAGGTATCATATGGAATCGACACGAGGTAATATTTAAACAGCAGTGTATACCGTACGCATATGCCGTCATAGTTCAACTCTAAACATAATATATAACGGCACGTTATCTTCCACCGAGCGATATATCGCACCTTTGATGTCGATAGCTCGTTAATCATGGTACTCGGAAAGTCCAGTTCATCATGGCGTTCAATCTCTTTCGACAAAATATTTCCGATTGTCTCGCATGGGATACAGTATGAGAATTTCGAACGGTAAGACTAGGAAGCTTATGTTAGTTTTGAAAGGACGTCTAATTAGTCATGTTAGTTTGTCAATTAATGCTAATAAACACGAGATACTTAGATGGTACTTAGCTGTGATTCTCTAGAGTACCTTTGATTAATATTCGGCATTTGCTTGAACCTAACGGGACAATCGTTTGAGCACGTTCTAACTGTAGATTCCTGTATGATATAATATATTATAAGCATATTTATATGTATATACCCAAAGATCTCCTTCATATTGTCTGCATATATGCAAATTCTCTCTGCAGAATTCTTTCATTCGAAGAAGGTAAAAATTCTTTCTCTTTCTTCTTTCGAAAGAAAGAGAATTCCTTTTCTTTCTTTCGTAATTATTTAGAAATCTGCCACCATCTTGGATTTCGTTGATATTTTTAATATGTTAATACGTTGAACAACTTTTTTCTTTACATGTAACCGACGATCGGTCATAATTTCCATGATATTCGCAAAAAGAACTGTCGGTACTACTACAGTGAATTCTAGCTATAATTGTGCATCTGTGACAACGTACGCGTTAGAATTGGTTGCTGTATAAAATGACACCTAATCCAAACCTAATTCTTATCTTCTGTCTATAGCTTATATAGGTTTAGTGGGGTTAGGTGTCGTTCTATACCAATACCAACGTGTGTATGCTGTTAGTTACCTACGAATATCGATGCCGACAGTTTCTTACGAATTTCTCAAATACTAAAAGATACGCTCCAGTAACGCGTAAAGGAAAAAGTTGCTCGAAATGTTGACTCTTACGATATATTGAGAAAATCATCGAAATCCAACATGGCGGCAGCTTTCTAAATAATTGCCGAAAATTTGTATATCTACATATTTCTAAATTTTTGAACGTCTCTACGTGTCGAGAAATTACCAAACGCTCTTCTCGTAAGATCTCTTTAGAAAAATTCGTTATTCGATGTTACTCGATATATATACACGCCATTAGATATCATCCGTGTACGCAAAGCGTGTAAATACATTTCTGTAAATATAGAAACTATGACGATACGATTCAGTTGCTGTGTTAAAATCAGTTACAAGAATGAAAATGAGCATTTCCGTTATTCGTCCAATATTTTGTTTATCGAACTTTTGCGAATGTTATAATTATATTTTTTTCTCCTGCGATGAAACAATTAATAAAACGAAAAATACTGAAAAAGGTTGCAATGTTCGAATATCGTGCGTGGTACTAATCAATTGTTTTTAGTTTCAGCGAGGTGAATGATTGAAAACTCAACACTTTTAATGAAATGTTCGCCGCTCGAAATATTTAATATTTATTTATCAATTATTTATTTTATCTTGACTATTTTGAGAACTGCATCTACGTGTAGTAGTATCTATATAAAAACGAAGTGTTGTGGCAAATTAACATTTTCCTGTCCTGTGTAATTCGAAATCGATTACTCGTGTATATTTCGTTCCCGGGCGATTACTGCAAGGCGAGAAACATGGATTTTCGCACAGACACTGTCGAATCTCGATCGCGGATGGAAATTCACGAAAGCACCATTATACTTTTTATCTGTTTTATTTATTTACGTCAATATTCATTCCTTCGATGGACGTAGCCGCAAGAGACACGTCTACTATATGGACACAATAAAGTACAGACATAATACTCTATGTTAGATCTTTTTTGTTTTCATACAATCTTCTGCTCTATCATGTTCACGCTTGGAAAACCATATAAAGAGCCTATATAGTATATACGTTTCTTCGATGCTCAAATATACGATTATATAGATATAACCTCGAAGTGAAACTATTGTCGCGTCTTGACGAAGTACATAACATTTCGTATCAGGTATTATACGATTCGTCAAATATTAATCGTTATCATTTGAATTATTTATGCACGATGCGCTACGATGTATATACACGATAATCATATGATCGGAGAAAAATGAAAATAATTACTCGCGGAATGCTACAATATATGGGTCATATACATATGTGCTGTTCGACGATAGCTTTATTCTCTATTCGCTTTAATCCGTAAAGGTGATAATTTCGATTTGCATTGAAAACGATACGTCGTTACTTGGAATTAGCAATTACAAATACTCGAGAATCTCGAACGATAACAGTAGTCTCACCGTAAAGTCGAAATTCGAATATTCAACATTTCAGGTTAGATACTAACTTCGCTCGATGTTGTGTTATTTCACTGCTACCATGTTATATTAACATGATTCTAAGTCTTACATCATATATCTACGGATCTTAGAAAAATGTTATTCATTTTATTTACTTTCTCCCGTAAAGATGATCTCAGTCAATTGGTAGCAATGGGCAACGTTTACTTTGTGGATCATATCGTAGTTTACAGTTTACGTGAAGGAAATCTAGACAAGTTCGGTTACCTCGCAAGAAGTTTGTTCGTGTGATCAAGAATCATTACATCGATGATGATGTCAATAATATAATGCTCTATAAATGATGTGAAACAACGTCGTTATATTCTCGTGCGGTAAAATCTACCTATAAAAATAACTTACTGTAAAATATGCTGCAATGGGATCAATACGAGTACAAATGAAACATTCCTCGCATCGATTCAACTATGTTAATTATTTGTAATAATCAAGATAACCTCAACTATATCCTCTAGCTTTCTAAGGAACTTTGAAAATACATAGAAAATGTTCACTGTTCTGCTACTTGTTGTCCTGTCAGATCTGCTGTGTTCTTTGATCATGACAATTCTCAATACTATGCTGTACGGTATATACAACGAAATTTTTCTAAGTTATATCAACGTAACATACACACTTTCTTGCGGCAAACGAGTGATTTGTGTTTTATTTTTCGCAATCCATACTTGACATATCACCGAACAATTCTTACGTAAAAAATGTGAAAAACGAGAAACGAATCAGTTTTATCGCTAAAAACACACTGTAACGCGAAACCACGTGTTCCGGGACGTTCTTCAAGTTAGGCATAAAGATAAATAGCGAACGCAACAATTCACGGAACATCGTCGAGTAAATTTATGACGCTCTCTAAATAGTCGTATGATTTGTTCATTGACATAATGTGGACCCCGTAGAAATTTTCATACTTTCAAATCGATGAATAAAGCGTTACTTTTATTTTATTTTTTTGGCACGATGCTCGAAAGCTTCGAACGCTAAGCTAAACCTGCAAGATATCTCGATTTCTACGCTGTGAAGACTACGAACGAAAAAATTCAAACGCAATTTAGTAAACGTTGAAAGGATATTCAAATTGTCGCGCACTCCAGGATAGACAACGTACGTAAGTACATTCACACGATTCAATTTGAATAATTCTTTAGCAAAATCCTGTTTGCCATGTTCGTTGTACTCTTCAAACGAGTTATTCTTCGTCCTTTTTCTTTTCCAAATGGACGAAGTAAATGATAGAAGAATTTTTATTTATAATCCACAGATAAATTTAAAATATAATCGTTTTTAGCTTTTTAATATTCAAAAATTCCACAAATTGTAATTCAAGCTAAGCTTATACCATCAATATAATTATATTTTCCGAAAAATCGAATTGAAATTTTCTCACTGACATTTTATCGATTCCTCGATAATTTGCTAGAATAATTTCAATAATAAAACGAAGCTACGTTCGACTTAAGCGCGAACGACATTAATACCAAAGCCAATCAAATAATCGAGAGAGCACACTTATACCAGATTACGTATATATGTATGTATAGTTTAATAACATAAATCAGTAGCATTTTACAAACGTACATGTAAGTAGAGCTAAACAATACAAAACGATGTTAGCAAAAAGATCACATAAAGCTCATCTCATAAAGTGTATCTTACTGTCGTTGACGGAAAATTAAATAAACGCAATTATTAAATAACTTGAGAATTTTACAGTTTTCCTCGTGTAAAGATCAAATGTAGAAATCTCATTTTATCAACAAAATTATCATATCAGTTGATTGATCGGTGATCGAACATTCGTAATCGTGTGAACAATTCCTGTATTCATACTTTGTGCCGTGCGCGTCGATCTATGCTTATCCTAAAGTAAACAACGACAAACGAAGAACCAACATTTTCGATGGCTTAACGAATTATGATTTATAAATGCGATTATTACATCTTTTTCTTTTATACATGCATCAAATACTAATAAATAATTTTTATCAAAATTTTCAATGAACAAGACTATGTACCTTCATAACCATATGCAATGCACATACTCGCGTACAAAATTTCTAATACAGGTTCAAAAATCAATAGTTATAGTGCAATAAGATATTGTCAATAGATTGTTAGTTAATTTCTTCTAATTGTATTTGACTTTATTTAGAAAATTCATTCGCATATTAAAAGCCTTTCGTTAGGCCATCGATGTCTACTTAGTCTACACTTCTTGCATATCACGACCATAAATAAATAAAAGGAGCACGGATTATACAACAAAAGGGAGACGGACCTACAAATACGGAAAAATACACTATACATTTATGTTAGTTCCGGTATGTACTGAACGAAGCAGTTTTCCGAAGCTCATAAGCAACGGTAACATCGATCAACTTCATAGTGTACACACGTTGCATTTGTGCTGAATAGTTTTGGTTCGATTCGAGCGGTCGATTGCAAACCCTCTAGTAACTTGTGGCTACGTTTTCTTCTACAACCGAAATCCTACATTAAATCTATACACGGGAAGCAAAAAGTAACGAGACAGACGTTCGATTTATCGGAATAAATCTCTGCAGCGTTGTAACAAACGCGTTTCATTAATATGTATGTCACGATCGCCGTTTGATGAGGACACCGCAACGTAATAATACAACAATCGTGTGTCACCGCACACATCTCAATATAATTCGTAATATATATATATATATATACTTATAAGTATATAAATATATATAAATATAGATATATGTATATATGTATAAGTATATATATATGATTATGTGTATTTTATTTATACGATATATGCATCCACGCGTGTATATATATAATATATATATATATATATATACGAATCATTTGTATTTCATTTTAATCGGATGAACATGATTCACACTTCTGCGAAGATAAACAATCTGACGCGTGTAAAATGGTGGAGTTGTCATATGAACCTCGTTTAAATCGTTTTTAAATGTGAATCATCTCTCAACAAATCCATGACTGGGTGATTAATCTATTATCAATCGATTAATAATTATATGCACGTCATTTATTCGTTCATAAGATTGTTTCTTGTTTAAAGATCGAAAATATCTAGATGTATTTTGTGTCACAGATTTATATGTACAAAACCGAATAAAACCAATGCAAGAATGTCAGGAACTACGAAACAAAGGACTTGATTTAAACTTATGTAACTTATAACGAAACTCGATCCTGCTCTTTTCTTCTGCGACTTTTCGCTTCCATATTTGAGAAGCGACGCACAATTTAAAAAATAGGTTTTCGAAATCATGTAACTGATTTAAATATAAAGTATTTCTACATACGTACTATATGTACGAATTTTCCTTTATATTATCTTATGTAAGGAATGTGTTCGTTTCTTATATAATGTATGTATTATGTTATCGTGTTATCCTAAATAAAAACAAAATGCAAATTTCGCTGCTTGCTCGTAAAATTCTCCTAGGTACATATATATGTGTTTTCTATGCAATTATTTTATTGCTGGACACGGTATATATATTTTCAATGTACCGCGTTTCTAAATTAAATACTATAGAATAGTAAAACAATAATTCACAGTAAGGTCACGACAAAAAGAAGTTTGAATGAAAAATATACAAGCATTTTTCGCGCGTAGTATTGAATTAAAGTATTGAAGTAAATGAAAAAAAAAAAAAAAAAATTGGGCGTTAAATAAAAAAAATTTATTTTTTCTATCTAACGTTTCCCGTTTCATTTGATTCATAAATATTCATTAAACACTTGTGTAACTTCAACATGAAACGTATGCATATATTAGGAACACGTTCTTGAGGATGCAAGCATTCTTTGAACTTACATTTTTAGGTCATAACTAGATCTATGATACATTGTTATCCGACTTTCATAAATTTGTAGGATATACTCTTTCTCATGCTTAACAGCGATTAAAGTTGAGATGAAAAATTGATAGCACTGCATCCTTAGAAACGCGTTCTATATACAGATCTTTTGATAGGTCATGCTAGGGTTTTCGATTCATGCTAGTACGTACGTAACACACAGTCGAAAACGATAAAAGGGAATCACAGGTGGAGTAAGGAGAAAGCTTTCGAATATAAATTTATGCTATATACGAACATAAAAAAAATATACATCTCGTGTTCGCATGATAAGGAAATATATATATATCGTCATGCCTGCAACTACAGATTCTGTGTGTTTCGTGCAATGACTCCCTGTCATTGGCACATTTAATTGATGAATTTTTTTTATATACAATTTAATTAGAGCTTTACAATTTCCATAACAGACAGAGTAATCGTGAAGCATGCGATCCCAATGCTAACACGGTTTAAATGTCACAGCTGCTCTATTTTCATATTTATTTATTTTTTTGTTTTTTCTCCATTATCACTCGCAAAACATAATAATCTCCAACGTATTCGTAAATATCATCTGTACAAGATATACTACTGAAATATACATCTCACACAAGATTCGTTAAAAATGATTAGAAAAATTCTTCTAGTGATTATTGTTTCACTTCTTCTTTTTCTTGTTCGTTTACCTCTCAGTGAATATAATTGCTCTTCTCTGTGAGCCGAAAAATAAAACCAGCCATGGATTTTATACATCAACGTATGAGGTACAGAAAACCAAGGAAGGACCAGAGAACAAGCGGAGCAGAGGTAAGGGAATCGGGATGGGATCGATCATCTCGAATCTACTAATTACAAAAGAAATTTTGAGCTCCGTAAAATACAAAGAAAAGTCTACGATAAACAACTAATATCATACAACTACTGTCATCGTGTCCAAATCTAATCTCGCTCGCGCAACAATAGTAATCTCAAAAAAAGAAACGAAAATCGGTACGAAAAAGATCGTACATATAAAAAGGGAAGCTAGAGGTATAGATGAGAATGCGCCACGAGCATACAAACTCAATAGTATGGACTAATAAATATAGAATCTATAGAATTGCTGTAGCCGACACAGTTGTGTGATACAGTAAACTCATTAAAAATACTCATCATTGAAAGGGATAACTATAAACATCATTTATAAAAAATATATGCTAGTAACCTGAACGCTTTGTAGTGTGATTCTTGGCCGTTTCTTTTTTTGCGGATACCCGTGGCATGCATCTACACATTATTGGATAAGTTACAAATTATAATTTCTTATTAAAGCCACATATTAAATTAAAAAAAAAAAAGAAAAAAAAGAAAGAAAAAAGAAATAAAGGTAATATCTGTACTTGTTACCTTCATTCATGGACCAATATTGTCCATTATAGTCATCGTATGTCGCATAGCTTTTTTGCTTTCTTTTTTTCTTTTTTTTTTTTTTTTTTGTTTCTTTTTCATGTACACAATTCGCCTTTATCGTATTTTTAGCAATCCTATGCTTTGTTCGTAGGATTATACGTGGTAACAATGTTTCGCCTACACAGGAGTTCAGTTCTCGTGACCGCGTTGCGAGTGTAAGCTTGCGTACAACAAATATGTCTTAACAAATAATTATCAATATCTTTTGAACGTCGAGAGACGACATCCTTCAGTGATCACGATATGTCTTCCCACGGCGTTTTAACATATCTTAAATTAGTTTCACGCCTGCTAGGCCATTTAAAATTGGTCCACCAGCAGGTCACAGATCTCTACTGACATCGATTCCTTACTCGAACGTACTGTCAAACGGAACATCTACAAGATGACATTAACAACTGGTTGAGTTAATTCATGGTTTAAGAGATCCAATATTTAAGAAGCTTTGAAAGTTACCTGCGCTTGTTTATTAGGTTCTAAACGTAAGAGACATCCTACTTGTTGTGCCCTCATATGTACTATTCCTGCACAGACAAAATTATCAGGATTCGGATCGATACCATCGAGTAATTGCATTCCAAATCCTTGCAGTTTCGTGCGAACTTGCGCAAGATCCATCGGCTGTTGTGCTTTAAAAATCTTCTGTGAACGTTGTTGATTGGCTCTAAAAGTGTAAATTGATTATATAATATTATTTCAACGTATTGCTAAACGAAATAACTTTTATTTAAATAGTAAAAATGTCAAACAGTTTCTAAAATTATTTGATTACGTACGACTGACTATTGTTGTCATATTTAATAAGTTAATACGTTTTAATGTAATAGTTAAAAGAAATAACAACCAAAATGAATACGATAGTAAAGTATTTATTACGATAAGTTACATACCCTCCAAGATTTTTCCACCGTGCAAAGAATGATTCTCCGTTCATTTCTGTAGGCTCGAAGAATTTGTTGATCGTTAATGGTAACTTCATTGTTATCTTTTGTGGCACATTATTATAAATAAAGGAAATGATCATACTTGGTGCATCTATATAAGAAAAAGAAAATTTAAGACCGTTTTCAAACAATATAAAAGTGAATAACATCAGTTTGATGGCATCTGTTTTAGAATGTTATGTAGCTTATCATACCACTGTAGTCATCGATACACTCTGCATTAATCATCTGTTGTATTTGAGCACCAGCTTCTAACACGGGATCGACTGGCTTTACTTGTACAGCTAATTTTTGTTGATTTTCCTCAGGCCAAGATAGTTGAGGTTGAAAGCTGTGAAGAGCGTACTGAGTTTTGTTTCCGTAAAAAAGACCGACACGTCCCAAGTTTTGTCTGAATTCTGACTTTACTCCGATTTGAATTAAGTCATTTTCAAACAATACGCCGTTATTCTTGCACACGAATCTGTAAGGCATAGCACTTTAAAGTCTAGTACCTTCTCGAAAATTTCTCTTGATTAAATATTTTCTACATCAACACACTTTTTGGGATTATACGTGTTTTGGGCACCATTAGTAGCAACTTTGTTTGGCATATTATAAATATCACCTAGTACATCAAGTAAAACTCCTGTATTGCTAGTTGGTTGAGAAGACGGCGGTGTAGAAAGACTTAATAAATCTGCCGAGGTATTATTAACAGTTCCTGTGGCACTGGCGGGCGCTTCCGCGTGATGATTAGCATTTGGTGCAGGACTTTTACTTTCTCTAATCTCATTCTCGGGAACTCGTCCTGGCTTTTTCCTTTTCAAAACGGCGAGAATAGAAGATTCTCTTTCTGGGAATGCTGGCATTTCTTCTAATACTGTAGCCTATAAGGAGAATTACAAATATTCACCAACATTGCTACAATCACATACACTTTTATACCGTATACAATTATAAATATCGCCGTTCCAGTGTAATAAAAATCTAGTATTAAACATATCTAATCTCTCCGTTATAAAAGTTTCGTAATTTTCCAAACATTCTTGGCCAATGGATGGTAGTAACGTAGTTATTGAAATATTTGTTTTTGTCTATCGAACTTCGTTTCAATAATGATGTATTAATTGCGTCGCAGACATACTTAAAAGTAACTAGAGAATGCAAACAATATTGTTTATCGCAACATTGTGAAACATTCGCTTCGTTATTTAATTACAAATTTTATTAAATGAAATCGATTTTCTTCATTAACTGAAAAATAATTTTTTTACAGTTGCGTCATTGTTGTACTGGAACGGCGATACGCTAATTAAAATTAATTTGAATTGGACTTGTTATTTACCAAAACATCGCTAGAGGCGATAATGCTTAGCTGAAGATACTCTGAAGCTCTTTGTTGTAATTCTGCATCAGCACTACGTAAGTTACTGTGTTGTCTAAAAACATCTTGAATTTGACTTCTCATTTCAGGAAACAGATTAACAAATTTGATATAAGTTGAAAGTAGTAACGCTCGGGTCATTGGAGAACATAAGTGATACTGAAAAATTAAGCGGAGAAAGAAGAAAAGGAAAAAAACGGCATTAATATATTAAATATGAGATGTTTAAATATGTAAGAGTTTATAGAACTTACTTTGGAATGTAATAATTGAAATTGAACAGCTGGAGAAGAGCGCTGATCACCCGCAATGAGATTTCCAAACTCCCCAAGTATGTAACCACCAACTTTAACCATATTTTCGTGACAAGCTGGTGCTTGTAAGGCCTAACAAATATCAAATATATTTAATATCTTATTTATAATAAAATATTTAAATGAAAAAGATATATATACAATTGTGCGTTATCTACCTCGAAAACAGTCTTTGCTGCATATCCTTGCACGTCATCTCTATTGATAACAATCTGGATAACTCTGTACCATACTTCTTCCGAAACATAATCGCCAGCTATCCTAATGAGATTTAGAATAACGTCAACGTACCAAGTATAATCGGTAGCATATTTTTCGGCTAGAATCGCGACTTTAAGAACCATTTCTTCTCTAATAGAATAGTCAGCAGTTTCGAGGTAGTTTAACATTTCTTGTACTATTTCTTCCGCATTGCTTTTATCACACATAGCATACAAAAGATCAACAGCCTGTTGTCTAACAGATACGTCCTTTTCCATTTTCATAGAAAGAATGACAACTTCTTGATGTTTCTTCACAGCTTCATGCGAAAGCTCTGATGTAGCCAAATGGCACATAGATTCGAGTGCTAAGTAACGAAGATTAGTTTCACGATTGGATAGAAACTGACCAAGTTGATTGCACGCTCGAACCGATAAAGGCAGTTCACTGTCGTTATGAATAATTAAACTAATGGCCTCGAATAACACAGCGTTCTTAGCATTCGAGTGCTGCACCTTCTTTGATTTTGGCGGTTCTTGAGCTTTGTTTAATATAGTTTCTAGACATTCATTTAATCTACCCCTTACACCTGGATCTTCAGCTGTTAGAAAGTAATAAATACAATAAAGTTATTGTTGTGGCTACCTTAATATATTATACAATTTGAATAAAGATAATTTACCAGGTGGGGTGTAATTCTGTAGTAATCGTAAAAGTTTAACAGAGAGCCATGGCGCTGGCACAAAGTAATATGTATAATCCTGTAGGTCTGTGTAGCTCGATGTTACGATCTATTGGGATAGAATAAAAATAAACGAACTAACATTTAACCATTGACTGGATTAACAAACTATGCCATACCCTGCTCAATCTTGAAACTGCTAAACTAACGCATCCTTTGTATTCGTCCGGGTTTCTTTTTACAAGAGCATCTATTAAAGATGCAGCTGCAGTAACAACACCGAGATGTTGGTCATTTAAAAGGTGAACTATGCGCGAAGTCCATTCTCCACCAGGAACAACATCCGGTGCAGTACGCAATAACCGTAATAAACACAGTGCTGCACTTTGTTTCACAACATCCATAGTATCTCTAAAATAAAAAATTATTTATAATTATTTTTCTTTTCCTTAAATAAATTTCAAAGGAGTATGAAATATTAATTACTTTAGCTACATACCCGGAAACGAGTAGTTTTGGTATTTCATTGCCAAATGCCTCTGCCATTTCCTTACTACCAATATTAGCAATACATTGCAATGCAAGATTTACATGAATGGGATTTCGTGATGCAAGATCATTCTTTATACTTTGAATTATTAATTTAATGAGATCACTGTTTGTATTTACTAAAACTGATATGAAAAGGTAGCCCTAAAAATGGTGGTAATAGTTGCATAAAATTAAACTTCAGCATCAACATAATTTATGTGTGCATTATTTATTTCAATAGATCGCAACACTTACAATTTGTTTCTCTGAATATTTGTTAGATGAAAGTAGATTAACAGCCTCCATATGTCCAAAGTCAATGTCATGACCAAGCAAGAAAATAAAAAGGAGCTTGCAAACATATTTCTTTTTTTGATAACCGTCAAGTGTCTTATCTCCTTTAAATTTACTACGAATATTTGCCAACTCTTTGTTTATTCTTTTTATTTCTGCCTCTTTGCTTTTACCTAATAGAATAAGCAAAACAGAACAAAGTGATTAATAATTTTTTAAGCCTTTTGCAGATCATTTCTGTGAATATGGAATTATTGATGACATGCATTCACACACACACACACACATACACACACGCACGCACGTATATAACTATATATTTGTCATTGTTTTTATAGAAAACTATAATGGCTGCATGCCACTTGGATTGGCGTCAAAGTACAGATGTATTGATTTGTCCTATAAGAGTCAATTTTGTATCCTACTTCTTATATAATTATTTATTGCATTATATACAATATAAAGATTATATAGTTAACCCATACGTTAATTTACATTCTATTTATATCTATAAAGATTTCTCAAGGTAACTGGATGTGTTAGTTTTAATATTCATTTACTCTATTATGCCAAGTATTACATATGAGTGTCTGGAACACAAGCTATATCAGAAAGATACGGCTATATCAGAACTCCGCCCCCTGTCTCCTACTCTTCACAGCCTTAAATACTCTATGTGTCACATTTGTTTCAATGGCATCATATCTCTTAATGAAACATGGGTCAAAATTTCAATGATCCAAAAGTTAACGAGTTTTCTTTTTTATCTGATAGCATAATATACACGAGTGTCTAGTTAGGACTAATGGAAGATGCAAGTTACTACATTTTTTAAAAATATCATTTAAAGTCATATAAATAATAAAAAAAAGTGTTTAGCTTACAATTTCTAATATCAGAAATGAATACAGCCAGCCCACGCATGCCATCTCCTCTCACAGCCGGCATCTTGTCTTCTTCTACTTAAAACCACCTGTGAAATAGGATACAATGACAGAAATTTATACTCATATCCCTGAAAAACATAATTTTAATTTACAAAACTATGTTAACACGAAAGCACATGTTAACATCTATCTACAAGCTATTTTTATAACAATTAAATATTTCAATTATATAAATGTTTATAAGAAAATATATGCCAGGATATTTTTTGAATTACTGAAGGATATATGCAGTTATAAAATGGTGTTTAATAAACATAGATAGAGATATGTGATATTAAAATAAATATACAAAAAGATGAATGGAATTCTTCATATCACTGCTTATGGTATAATTTATGGAAAGTTAATTGTAAACTCGCAAATATATGTTGTTATTTGACGACATGCAATAGACGTATAGGGGGAGGCTCAAGAAAATGATTCAAACGATATTCGTTGATTAAGTGTACTCGAACCAACGAGCCCCTTGGTCTCTTCAAATAACTTTAAAGAAGAATTCCCCATGTTAGATATACGTTCGATATTAGCGAATGAAACTAGCATATTACATGAACGTTGGGAATTGAAAGGGCAAGTTGTGCGAAATAATGCAGCGTCTATTCTGACGCTCGAGAGAAAAATCGAGTGATTAAGCCGGTAACGCGTCCTAGATTCCGACGGCAAACACTCTTTGACAGCGGTATGATGGAAACGTTGATAGTGGTTCGCATTACGTGAAAACTTCCGACATTATGATGAAAGATTGTAGCAACATTCACGAAGAAATCACCAAATAATTAAACGTGTATGGATCGAGCAGGCAAAAAGAATATTTGGAAACGGATAAATAGATTGAACGATGGCTTTCTGTCTCCGATGACCTGTCGTACTGATGGCAAATGCAACCAGTGCGACCTATGTTTTCTGAGGAAAAGGTTATCTGCTACGTATCTTGGTTATTGGATCAGTTTTAAGTACATACCAATCTGGGTTAGGGTAACGTTCACTCACAGCTCTGTCACGTAGTACTCGGTAGGCGTGAAACTATTCGCGAGTCGGTGCCAGAGATTTCGTGGCTGTCGCCATTTGCAACCGCTGACTAGCTGACGGCTACCCGTCAAATGCCACTAGGCCTGCGCTTTCGATATTGCGCGGGTAAATTCGTATTTCAAATCTGCTGCTATTTCATCGATCGGTTTTTATATGACTATGCCATTGTTCATAACGTATGAGACAAATTTTAATTATTGTTATCATATCGTGATCCATTGCATCTTGTTAATATTCGTTTAACAATCGAACATTCGATATTTCAATTTTTCCGGTCATTTTGACATTTCTTGGTAACAAAAGAGAAGATTTTATAAGTCTAATAACTCTGTACTGTAAATAATAAGATTATACGATAAAAATTTTATTCCGAAATATAATTGTAAAATAGTGAGAGGTTTTGGAAACTAAAAAGCTCCTAATGTTCCTTTTATCGTGCAATTAATATGTTAAATTGAATTAAGCTAGGTCGTCAAACTTTGATTTAATTAAAAGCATATTAAACGAAGTTCAGTTTACGGGAAGGTATTTATTGAAAATTTCTTTGTTATTGCATGTATATTTCTTAAATAAAAAAATGTATTTACAATATATCAACTTCAGAGATCATTCACGTTTTTAAAAATGTACATAAATATTTCCTTATATCATTGTGCCATCTGCTGCTGTATCTTCTCAAGTAACATTTCTAACCTAACTTTCATAACAGGTTGTCCTTTTCTTGTTTTTCTCGAAAGTTGTTTGTACGTTTGCATTCTTTTCTCTTTATACCTTTTCAGCGCTTCCTCTCTTTCTGCTTTCACTCGGGAGGCTTCTTCCTCTTGTTTCCTCTTTTCATTCCTTTTACCGAGAAATTCCTGTTTTGCTTTATGAAATGCACTTATCTTTTTCTGTTGTTTCCTTCAAACAAACAGAAATTATCTTTGAAGATCAATATGAATTTTGAAGCTGTTGTTTCCTATATAAAATTTAGTAAGTATACATACTCGTGTCCATTTTGATCATTAGCTTCGGAAGCGAATATCTTTAGATTTTGTTGCTGGTCCTTGTCAATCTGCTTGTAAAATCCTCGTAAAACAGCTTTCTTCCTGCGTTGCTCCCATTGATTAACTGCAATATATAGTACAATTAAAAAGTGAGAATAATGATATTTGAACTTAACCTATACGTAAACTGGATTACTCGATAGTCTCACGAACGTACCTTTGTATTTATTACTGTACTTCTGCAGCCTATACTTTTTTTTGTTAAATGGCTTTTTTCCATTGCTTACATATTCTGATTGTTTTTTATTAGAAACATCTTTTACATGGTTCTTCATGATTGTAACAAGCTTCTCACGAGATGCTAATTTAGTTGCGACAGTAGACGCAAGAGGGACTTGAGATCAATTAAGCGGCCGCGTTAACCGACAATTCAAAGGGAAATATTTTCCTTCGATACGATGTGTATCGAATAATCATTAGAATGTATTTTCTTTATGAAAACAGACTGTTACTCTACATTCATTCGTAAACATTCGTGCATTATCGTTACGCACATAAATACGTGTTATACTATTGAGTAATATCATTTAATATGTCGACAGAAGGTAAATGCAAAGTTGGTTAGGTGTTGGTGACTTAAAATAAACTTCTATTCATGGTTAAAGTAAAAATATACTAAGGAATAATAACGTCGTATTTATATTTCTTACAGACTTATTTACATTGTTATTGTTTAGTAGATACAGCTGAACGAAATATTAAGATACTTATTTGCATGTCAGTGTCGAAGGTTTCAATGGAAAAATTACAATATCAGAGTGTACTAAGAAAAGCAAATTACAAAGAAATTACTCTTGCACAATCGACCGAGTATATTACGGGCACTTGTCATCGCATTACATATTGTCAGTTTATTCGTGGCAGTGACATTGGCTATATGGCTACGTTTATTCGCGCATACTAACATTGTTTTCACGCACGTGTAGCGAAATGAAGGATGACCATCGACCATCGATATCAAATATGGCATTGTTAACGTGATCTATATAAATAAACGGTTTAAAAGAAAAAAGAAAGTTATCCTCTATGCTACCATGTTTCATTAATAATAATATTTAGATGTCTGATGTAATGGGTACGTTTGTGCGCAAATACCGAGCGCCGAGAATTTAAGCACTAAAAATTCATTTGAGCTATAGATCGTGTATATAGCAAATACAAACGTGCGTGAATGCTATAAGTAGTTGCAGCCGGATCGTATTGCAAATCCACGTAGCGCGAATGTTACAACAAACCGGTTATGATCAAGTTTCACAAGTTTGCAAAGAAATGGTTGAAAATTCGGCGCTATAACATTTATCCTTCCTGATATGGTAAACTCATCTGGCGTTACTACAGTTGTTTTATTTAAAATTTCCCTTGAAATTTTCTTCCAATTGTAATGGTATATTAGACATAATATTATGTACGTAATATCATTAAACATTAAATATAATTGAGTATTTCGTTAGTTACATATACGATATATAGTATGTCACGTCACACGTGCCGATGATATACACGTGCTACTGAATTATCGCAAATATTGAAATTGAGGGAACAACCTGGTCGAAGGCTCGGCAATTTTACTGAATAAAAGATGGACACAATGATATCAGAGAGTGACATCATGGCGCGTTAACCTCAGTCCCCATTTGTACTCAAGTCAGTAGTGGCGATGCGAAGTCGTCGTACGACGACACCAGTCAAGTCAACCTCCTCATTCAATCGTTCTAAGTAAGCCAAGTACAAATGACTATTAAGCGCTCATTGCCTGTTTGCTACCGAAGTATTGAATGAAATTATCTTTTACCATCCCGATTGTGTTATCAACACCTACTGTCCACTCTAACAAATTATTTGCAATATAACCGCGCGAGCGTCTGGAACAAAGAACGGTTCTCTCTTTGTTTGCTCGTGTAACATTAATTAACATTAATTAACGTAATGGAACTTTAGTTTATTCTTGTTGTCCTAAAAGCTAGAAAGCTCTAGATGAGTTTATGCAAAATTTAAGATACGTCTACAGAGTCGTTTATCGTTTCTCAAAAGTTTTTCAATCAATTTTTAAAACTTTTGGTTTTCGTTGGCTTCCGTTCTCCGGTTCTTTATGATATCGGAGGAACTTGGCGCGGAGAAAGATGAAGAAAATTCGCGCGGTACCCTCGACATTGAATGGTGGAAGAATGACGGTCGAAAGGGTCGAACGATTAAAAAATTCCTTGGATCGAATCTGGCCTCGGATATGGCTCTCTGTCGGACTTTGTCAGCTATTAATAGTCAGTAGTGTCGAAGAGGTGTATGTATAGTATGTACTATCTTTTCTACAACCTCCGTTTAGTTGTTTTCTTCTGCATGCCACGCTACATATAATTGCCTGGCAAGCTGTTTCGCTTCTGTCTCCTTGTCTGGCATAACAATGTAATTATTCAACGAATTGTGTTGCACGAGCAATTCAATTTCGACATTAGTTGGAAGCTTAAGAAATTTGCTCTTTTAAATGCGTGGTAAAAATCGTTTTCCGAAGCAAAGTTACGAGACGTGCTCGTTTCCTGTTTTAATTTATTCTTAGATTCAGATTCTATACATGTTTCCTATTATTCGAGTAAAAATTCCTCTTCAAAGCGAAAGTAAATAAATTTCTTTTAATCGTAGTTAACGTTGTACAGGATACTGAAACTTTATGACCCTTCTTTCAGGGGATACCAAACGAGTCGGTGTAAAAATTTTCTGTTAACAATCTAATATATGTATATATATATGAAAATTTCATTTTCTTAGTTTCCCAGTAATCCCTATTCAATGCTGTTGCATAATGGATTTGTCCCAAAATGGCGAAATCGAAACGACGCTTCCAACATAATGACCTAAAAAACAAATAAGATCGGGAAGATGGAGAAAGCATTTAAATTCGGTAGAAACAATTAAGAATAAAATGTTTTCATCTTGTTGCATCCATTGCCATACCTCGGGATTGAGCAACACGTACAACGACAACTCGCTACGTAACGAATGGACGTAAGACCAATCCATATTAGCGACGATTGTGACGCGTTTTATCGATCAGTAAAACCCCCACATAGGTGACGTCATGTTAACCACGTTCTCCCACGCAAGACCGACGAGAAACTTAAGAATTCGGTGAACGTTTGAGAGAAACACAGACGAAAAGATTGACGATTCGTTCTCTGTAAGAGAAGCCTGAAATATCGTCTGGAGGCTCGAACAATTTGACATTGACACACTTCGTCATCAACACCGGTCTTCTCCGCTCTCTTCTACGTGCTTTTACGTTCTCACCGCCGTTTAATTTCGTTTACATTTTAACGCTGCTGTTCGTAGATTTCTTATTTCACGACTATCGAAGAGTAAAAGTCGATCGGAGACTGAAGAGTGATCCTCTTTGTCGATCATCTTGTTCACCCTGCTAAATTATTTTGGAATTTTTGATCTTTGCAAGAGGTGGAGCCAAAGAGATGCCTGTTTGCACGTTCTTTATTTACTTTATCTCATTCGCCGGTAATCAAGCCTGGAGTTTATAATAAGGAGGAGTAACGGGATTCTTTTATGTATGAGGAAATATTTAGAAATTTTCACGGACGCACGTTCAAATTCAATCGCATCCTCCGTTAGGATTTTTCGCGAATTTCCTGCGAAGATTATTCATGCACGCGATTCGATACGGACGAGGGTTGTTATTCACCAGGTTTGGCCGAGTAGAGCGTGATTCAGTCCTCCTACGTTTTTGTTCGTAGCTATAGCTACCGCGCAGATCATCTGCACTCCTCGTCACTCGATGGATCTCGAGAAAACATTCCACATAGTTTGATTCACAAGAGATCGTGGACGAGCGCGAAGCCGCAGGCAGGACTATTTATGAACAATAAGAAGGCGTCGTGACGCGTCGGTCCATTCAGTTCGGTGCGTATGACGCGGTGCAACGCGTGAAAATAGCGGTCAGCATCATTTGCCTGCGTGATTTAACGGCACGAAAAAAAAATATCACGCAATTCCACCAGACGTGCACAGAAAGTTGCGTAGTAATCGCGGCCTTCGTGCCTCTCTGGTACGCTTGTTCAAATTAGAACACCTGAATGTTCACGCGTGATTAACAAGAATCTAGAAAGAATGAACGATCCGAAACGAAATGCGAATGATCGTCACGCACGATACGATTACGTGGCTCCATTTTATCTTTGAGGACTGAATTCCTTGCGTCAAATTTTATACCTACTTGGGCTATTAATAATAACTAAAAATAATAGCTATTAGAATAGCGAATTAGCGAATTTATACGGATGATTTAAATTTATATAACGCGAAATGAGTCATAGGTACAAAGTGATGCGAGATGGTGTTTTGGCAACTGTTGAGAATAAAGACGAATTTGTTTCTTATACTTGAATAGGATTTTATACTAGGAAGTCCTTTTGTTCTCACGAAAATGACTGGGAATATTTTACATCGCCTACCGTGTGTTAAAAATAATTGATAATATCTACAGCAATGTTCTTTCCATTATTTTATATACAAAAATTTAGTTTAGACTCTTCGTGAAAGTTGCGTGGCTTTGTTGTAGATAATGGAAATAGATATCTTGCTTGCTTCTTAATTTTAAGCGGCCGTGAAATGTAACAAACTGTAACAATGAATATTTGATGACAAGTGTGCAAAATATATTCATCGGTAGAATGTCGTTAAATACAGCTACTGCGTGCAGATCGAGCAAATTTACCAGAAGACAAGACTGCATAACTGGGTCGACATGGTAATTAACGTCCTGACGCTTTTACAAGCATCGTTGACTTCGGAAAACCTCTTGATGCACCATGTAATTTAATTAGCCAATTAATATCGTGAAAATCGGATCATCCGCGAATAACCCGTGTTAAAGGGTATAATTTTACGGCCGTGGCATAAATCGTTAAAAGATCAATTCTATAACATTGCAAACGTAATAAATGACATTAAAAATGTGTTTTTATATAACGACGACGAATCAAAATTTTTTAGAAATTCGACACCAATAGAAATAAAATCCTCTATGCGGATATACACATCTCCGATCTAAAGACAATCAATAAGGAAATGATCGTATGGTCACGTATTAGTCATCGTTTCTCGCATAAAACACAATCGTTCGAGCTATGTGCGAAATCATAACCTATAATCATAATCTAGACGCCCACCAATTCTTCTTAGATCATATATTTATTCGGAAACTTTGTACGTCGTGTGCACATATGAATAACTTGCTACCTTACATGCTGGTTTATGTAGGAGATCCTGTTTTACTTGGAAAATATAAAACTTGAAATTCTAGTGTTATATCGTAAAATAGGGCCGTCATTTTGTTGCATGCGTGTTAAAGAAAAATTTCATGCAACTAGCTGTTGTATCAATAAGTGCCCAAACGTTGTTTCTCAATAAACTAAAAAATATTTAATATTTTTTAAAGATACTTAATATATTCTCTGCTCTTTCATTTCATTTATCAAACGTTTACGAATAACGACTAAACGGACTAAATCTTGCAAAATAAATTCAATTCGGATAATTTATGTTGTAGCGAGGATTAGAAAATTACTTTAAAATATTCGACGAGCACTTAATTTGTATAATTTGCACTAGCTTAAGAACGCACCTTTCGCAAAAAGTCCCGAAGTAAAAGAAAATACATGTCGTTCGGATCTTCGTGAAATTTCGTTCCCAGTTTGGACCGCGTGTACGAACCCGAACGCTTCCGGAACATACCGAACGAAGCCGAACTCCCACGAATAGCCGAACGATTGCGTCGCGACTATTTAAGGAGCATTCGGTGAGCCGCGCTCATTCTTAGGCGAGACAACGTACAGAACGGTTGTACGTGACCGAGAACAATATTTGCAATAATTAAAAACGATCGTTCGTGAGAGTAGTGCTTGTTGTTGATATACGAGCGAGCATCTCATTTAGTGGCTTTTGGTGTAGAGAGACACGAGTGTGAACGAGGCAGAAATCATGGCTGACAGTGGTATCAAACGCAATATTCCTATCAAGCTCGGTGACTTCAGCGTGATCGACACCGAATTTTCCAACATACGGGAACGCTTCGACGCCGAGATGAGAAAGATGGAGGACGAAATGTCACGGTTCCGTAGCGAGTTGATGAATCGCGAAAGCAATAACTTCTTTAAGAGCACCACCAGGTATGTTGTTACCGAGATGCACCTAACCTTTTAACACGCGTACACCCGGCACGATTTCTCTTTTGCTCATTCATTCCGATGAATTTCCGAGCTAAGATTTTTTTCCACGTTCTTACAATAATAAATGTTACGCGGCACATGAAATACGAATATTTACGAACTTAACTTTTGATACAAGTGGGAAAATATTTAAAGTACGGATAGATGAAGATAAGATGACTATGGGATTGAAAATTAGCCCAGAAAAAGTTATCGTCAAAGAAGATCATATTAATATTATTTTAGGTAAAAATACAACTATTGACGACTATTGACGACTATTGAAAGACGTTAAATTGGTTTTAAAATGTACTGAAGTTTTAAGAAGAGATATATTTAAAATTTACTTGGATTTGAATTTACGTCTCGTTACGTTACGTTTCACGTCGGTTACAGGGTCGGTATTTATTTTTCATGGCGTTCTAGAAACTCTTGTTTACATAGTCATCGTATCGAATACAAACGTGCCGTTCCTCCTTCCAGAAGAGCGATCAATATTACATGCGATCATTATATATCATGAACGAAATTCATCGTAGAATAAGGGTAAAAGAGAGGAGAGAATCGATGCCTGACGTTATTGAAATGAATTCGAGTGCTTTAACGCTGCAGAAACAAGAAGCATTAAAATGTCTTTATCCTCATTTTTGATCTCTTCCGTGTTCGCGATAGATAATGAGTTAAATCGATCGATGCTGCACTTTTGTTATAAAATGTTATTCTCATTAAAAGACATACTCGATAGAATGTTTGTCAGTTTAAACGCATTCGATTCGAGTCGTACGATCGAACGGTCGCAAAGTTGTTTTTCAAATCGGCCGATAGAATCAATCAATTTTATCATTGATCGGGTTACGGTAACAACACGATACGATTTCGAATTTAGCCGACCATGAAAACTCATCCGCGTGAGATATAAATTACGAACTCTGATTATATTTATTCGCTACTTTGTCGGAATTGGTTTGTGAAAGTGGAAATGGATTGGTCGATGGTCCAGTGTCGAATTAATGGTGAACTAGTAAACCATAAACATTCAGCCTACATTGGAGTAGGAGGTGCAACAGTGTGCCAATAGCCGCCATTTAATTTTTTTCCATGGATCGATGTTTGCCCGGTTGCACAACAATGTGTTGATTTTTTAGCGCGAATTAGCATAACGCTGTGTTCGCGTTACCTCGTCTACTTGCGCATCTACCTGCTTTTGTTAGAAAGAGTAGTACAAAAGTAACGTAATCTAAGTTTTGACGGTGGAAGAAAGATGGCTAGAAAGGATAGATATTATCCTTTGTAAAGTTCTATTGTATATAGTTCTATATATTCTATATATGTGTGTGTATATATACATATATATAAGTTTGAAAGTTTTGATCGCGTTGCTTTCTGGGCATTTCGAAAAGAAATTCACAGAAGGCTTTCGTACACGAATTTCTCATTAAGTGGTGAGAAAGCGCGCTGCTTTGACAGTTGTTTGATTCGTACACGTATATTGATTAGCGCGTGATAACGAAACGAAAGCGTAGTGTTGATCGCGGTAAGTGTAAATTAAGGTCGCGTCTCTGCCATTTTTTTTCATCAGTACACACGTACATATGTATATTCGTTTCACGTATTTCAGTAACGTATCCGCTATTTATAGAGGCTTCGTCAGTGCGTTCGCTATGAAGAACGCGCGAGGAGAACCCCCTCGATGTGTCTTTCTTGCTAGGGTATAAACGAAAAACAAACGATCTCGTTGGACGAAAATTTACACCTGGCCTTGGTGTACAGGCTATCCTGAAACATGCGGAGAGTCGGGTCTCCTGACACTTTGAACGCTTCATTACGGACGTTTCTCGTTGTTTCTGGTCTATGGTGCATTTGAAATTCTAATTTCGGTGGAGAGCAACGCTGATTATTCCGAGTGATTGCCTGTTACGATGCTCGGCAAGCAAATATAGGAGAGCTATTGCTGGAAATTACGATATTTAAATTTAAGGAAAAATTCAAAGAAATATGATAAAATTTGTCCTTAAAAGTGTACGGTAGTAGCGTAATTCGCAATTCAACATGTTTCACGTACAGTTTTCACTAATCTTTTATCGAATATTTGAACAAACGTTTCGGGCATCTCGTTAGGAAATTTTGGATATTTTGGTCTATCGGAGAACTAGTCGAATCTTCGCAACATTTACATTGGAATTCACGCAGAATAAATTGCGAATTCGCTGTGGATCGTGCGCCGAATGCGTGCCATGTGCCACAGTTTTTGCATGCCAGCACCGCGAAAGCTGACAGTCGTGTTATTTTAATAGAAGGCCTGTTCGATCTTGGATATGCTTGCCCGCTACGCGCTCAACTTACTAATTATAGAAGCATCGTTCTAAATTTATTACTCGGCTATTCGAAAATCAACATCTAACATATACGACTCGCGGTAGGAAATCGAATTATTTACCGAATTTGTTACAACGACTTGACGTTCCTTCTTCTCAAAGTATAAAGTAGTCGGAATCCTACATCGAAACATGGGGAAAATGTAACGATAATATAGATGCGTAGGATAGTAAAAAAAGCGAGCGAATTATAGCGCACGAAGCTGTTCACCGTCGATCACAAATTTTGGAGGATTCTCGTTAGCCAGCTTGGGCAATGCGTTCTTGTTCCCTGTTCGGGGGAAGCCCGATCGACGGAAAATAACCTCGACCAAAATTCTACGGATTCCTCCTTGGCAAATGGGAATTTGGGCCGTTTACAATTTACCGTGAATTTCATCATGTCTCAGACTTTATCGACGATCTCGCGCGTTTGCACGAAAACACTTTTCTGTCGGAGCTGATGTACATTTGGTTGAATTACTTGTTTTCACTAACGTTTTACATCCATTTGTTCCTCTCTCGTTCTTTCTTAACTTTTTTATTTTGTTTTCTTTTTAGTTTTTTTTAGGGGCAGTTTCACAAATGCCTTTGAACAAAGAGGCGTGGAATTTTATGCGCTCGTAAAACGAGGAATGGATTAAATAACCTTTTGCTCGTCGTCAAAATGGCATGCCAATGATTTAATTCGAAAAGTGCTTTCGATCGCGTGAGCGTAAAATTAGATTCGATCGGAAGATGAATATACGTACGTACAGTGGTATTGTACGTGCCTCAATTGCCTTTGATGCTTTGATGCTTTCATGAAATTGAGCAAGCCAAATAGTTGCGTGTTTCGTAGCGAATTTATTTATTGCATGTAAATCGTCGTTTTCTACACTTTTCTCCGTCCTGTACCACGTATACGTACGAACGTGTTAAGTGGAAATTACACGATATCCAATAACAGCCGATGATATCCGGAAATTGCGTGCAACGATCATTAGCCGATAGCGATTCTACATCGGGCGTTATAATTAAATCGAACGGTGTGACGAGTTTTCGTGCATCGATTATAATGGACGATTATGTAAACGCAGGTCGTGTGTCGGTTGTTAGTCGAAACGATACGTTGCGTAATAGGTGACTGTTTAACGAGACTCGTCGCACTGACAAAGAGCATGTTCCTTCCTGCAATCTCGTTACATATATATATATTTTATCGCATCTGATCGTATCACGAAGAAACGTTCTTCTCATGACCGAGAGATACTTTGTATTTCCGTTTCCTACATTTTGAAATAACCGATAGTCCGCGTTTGATAACAACCGCTACCGTGTTACGATCAGCCAAGATATTTGAAATTTCTTCGTGACAGATATTTGTGGAATTTTAACGCAACAACGGTGTGCTTGGAAAACGCTTATAACGCACGTGACCAAGATTCTGTACTTTGTAACTAAAAGGAGTAACGTATCCTCGCGATAATCCAAAGACCATAGCAACACGATCCAATCTCGTGCTCTTTTCGTTCAAAGTTAAACTTATGTTTAAAGATTCGTTAAAGCGAATCGTTGTTCTTTGGACTTTTAATTTTAAAACAAGTCAGAGAGAGAACAACAGAAGAAAAAAATAGAAACGCGTTCTGTTCGTAAGCGCGTGGTTTAACGAATCGTTAGAGCGAGTCGGTGTTGACCGACCAGCAACGGCTGATCATTAGAGAGAATATAAGCGTCCGTTGCGTCAACGCGCATCCTTGACAGTGACACGGTGCATCGGTGTTCCCCACTCACAACCGTGTACTAAATTGTAATAGCAGCGTGCGGAAAAGGTGAGGAGCTTACGGTGATCGTACAACGTTTTGCGCAGTAATTTTCTAGTTCCGTGGCAGGCGACATAGCAAATTGTTTCTCTCTACCTTTTCGATCCGATTTGCTGATTCACGAATTGACGCGGATCGCCATGATCGTCGACCGGAATGCATATCCGCCGGATCACAAAACGGTGATTAAACTTCGGTAGGTGACTACGCATAAACGCAGCTTTGCATTTTGACGCCTATCCTTTGGCTTCTCTCCAGGACTCGTTTGTAAGCGCTCGCCTACTTGTATGCTTTCGTTTCGAACCTATCGGTTTTCGACACAGCGTACACGAATCGTCGAGACTTTCAAGTTCGGCTCATATTGTTGCATTTCTCATCCGAGGGTCTAGCGTAGCTGCTACGGCAAGGTTGCGATTTACTTTTCCAGGCGCTCATCGTGATTCGGTTTGCAAGTACGATACCTATTAACTACTATGACCAATCGTCGATCGTTTCAAGGGTCATCTTTCTACGCGCTTTTAAATTCTCGAACGGAAATTCCTTTTGCGTTGTACGAAGCTACCGATGCGTACACCGTTGCCGAATTTTCACGAGTTCCAACGAGTATGAGGTAGGTGTCAGCGACGCGTCGACGAGCGAACCACGAAAGTATCAGAAATCCATCAGAAGTTTTTAAAATAACGCGGAGAAGGTTGCTCATCAAGGTCTCCGTTGCTCGAACGTTATAAATCATCGAAGCAACGTGTCGAGAACACGTGGAAGACGAGCAAGCCGCGCGTTCCTAAAATAGTGGTCGACAACCGCTCGAACGATCGTGTTTTCTAAAAAATTAGAAAATTTTCAAAACGTCCACGTACCGTTAAAACGTAGATTAAATATTTAGAACAGTGCTGTACCACGTAGCTTAAAAAATTCATCTCGAAGAACGTTACCCTATCTTCTTTTTCGACGTAATCAGGTTGGCGAGTGGGCAGGTGCACGGAATCGATGACAGATGATCGCGTCGCGGTCGGTCGATTCGTGGGAGGTGAATATGGACCATTACGAGTTACGAGGTCCGACGAGTCACGCGGCCAGTTGGTGATGTAATCGGCGCTCAGGGACGGCCTAGCCACAAATAGACAAGTATCGTTCGAAATAAATGTTGCCGCGAGCTTTCGAAAATGTTTTCTAATACGCGCGAGGGATGAATCAGTGGAGAGAACCGAGAGTCGATCGCTTATATCGCTTGTGAATTATAAAACCACCTATAACAGACCGTTCTGCTTTTTCACGTTTTTCGGGACTCGAGGATCAAGGTACAGAAACGTGCAGCATAGGAAAAAGTATCGAGTAATTAGAGAACATGATGAAGCAACATCGATGGAGAAGTTACGAATTAAGAGCACAAGCACGCAGTAGGCAATTCAAATTTACTACGTTGTTGTAGAATCGGTTTCGTTACTGATCGGTGTACGGAAGAAAATAGACCTTGAACGTAATTAATAGACGTAATTTCGTACGTTTAGCAGTTTGAATATGCAGTTTGGTACTCGTCGAACGAACATGCAAGATGATCGACGTTCGGTTAATCGAAATTGGAGGTAATGGAACAAGCAAGAAAAGCACAAGAAAATAACCAGGTGCAAACTTGTAATGTAAAATCGTGCAAACGTAATCTAATCGTTAGGAAGAAAAGGAGTGGCGAAGCTTCCGACTTTTCGAAAACTAAGTTCTCCTTAAATTTCTTTAAATAACTCGAAGATTTCTTGAAAGTTTAGAGTACGTAATAACTGTGTCGAGCCACTTGCGAATCGTTCAAACAAATTCTCAGATCCTCTTTGATCCTAAGTAATTACTCGTGCAAGTTTGTCAGAAATTTGAGTGGCGAGTTATTTATAGCAACGAACGTTGCATGAAATTAATTCGACCTAACGTTTCGTGGAAACGTACACGGCGTTCGATCCATCGAACGCGTAGAATCCAAGATGTTGCACGCGTGTAATCATCGCTGTAGAATTAATCGGCCGCGTAACGCATTTTCTATGTGCATACTGCCTGGTTAAGCATGCCGAATCGATGTTCGAAACTTAGCTGCTTACCTACGATCAGCGGATCAGATTTACGTTCGTCGTAGCGTTTCACAGACGTACAGTCGTACGCGAGTTCCTCTTCGGAGAATTCCTTTGCCGCGATGCTTGGCTAATATGCACGCGTAACTCGTTAGGAAGACAACGAGGAAGTTGTTTGGCGATGCTGCGGAGGCAAGCGATGGTATATTCTGGCTGCGTAATTTTCCTTGGAATTTTTCGTTTCCATCGAATAAACAGGTCGTCGATAGTCAGATAGTACGCAGAGTACATACGTATTGTATGTATTCGCGTGGAATTTATCGATGGATATCTTGCACGCTTAATACGATAAGCAGCGAAATAGCCATCGATTTTTTGTTTCAAATCAGTTCTGGCTATTCGCTTTACTTGTGCTGCGGGAAATTTGTATGCAACGTGTATAGACTAGGAACGATCTATCGTTTCGTTTTCGCTTCTATTGCTTGTGATCGAATTAACCGGTCGACTCGTCGACACAATGCGCATAGTTTCGTAATGCGAAAACGTAACGAAAAAAGCAGTCGTTCTGTCGAATCACAGTGGATAGTTACACGATCGAAGTTACGTGTATTTTTGTGTTACAGTATTTCTAATGCTAGTAAATGTCGCAAACGCTTCCGTGCGTCATCCCGTACAGTCAGACGGCAATGATCGATCAAATTTTAGCAGGAATAATTTAAAAGAAAGAAATGGATGGATTCCACTTGATAGGAAAAATGACTTACAGTTGGTTCGACTTTGTCGGTGTTCGGTTCTCCAATTTACTCGCGACTCGATCGATCGAGGCAAGGAGAAGGGAAATCGATTAACTTATTGGCAATCTCGGGCGCGCTAGTCATCGATTTTTTTCAAGCAATCTTTCTAGGCCAAGTACAAATCCATTTACATTCCATACTGAGAAATTTATAATCAACTCGTTGAATCCTTGCCAGGGATAAATCGGATGTCCTCCGTCTTATCTTTGTTCTTTGTGTAATAAAATTATAGTCGCCATTGAGCTCGATGCATTAGAGACGTACGCGGTAAACGCATCTTCTCCTATTCGACGAAACGAGGAATCGAGCGAAAAAATCTTTGAAAATGCAGTAGAAAATGGAACACGATAACTAGATGGAAAATCGCGCTCGCGCTCGATCTCGAGTTGGTGACGTATCGCGTGGCCTTTAGAGCCAAACGATTCCCTGTTGGAGAGATCCTGCTCGGCACGGTTCACCTCTCGTGACTTGCCACAACGAGGACCTTTCTCCTGTCGCCTTCTCGATACTTCGTCTTGTAAAACGCTTCCTGCACGTTTTATACGCCTGAAAGACATTTTGACAGACATCGCGATCTTTTCGATAAGGAGCCGCTTTTGTTTCGCGTGAAACAGGTTTGCTAAAGGGAAACAGCTCCCTTTATTCCCCCTTACTTTGCTGACCGACCGCCACTGCCACCATTCAATGAACCACCCATTAAATCTACTCTTCTTTACCTTTTTTGATCCCCTTTACCATCGGGTCGTCGAATGGGCTCTTTTTCGCCACCGAGTTTAAGCCGCTTCTCCGTCTACGTATATCTTAGCAAGCAAGATATTTTAGGATCGATTTACGCTTTGGCATTGAAAGGTCGAATCAAAGTTGGTTCAGATGCGGTTCTTAAATTCCGAAAGATCTCGAAACATCCAAGTTCGCGATCCATCGAATATTTCTTCGAATCTTACGAACATGGATCGTCGAGGGAACGCTCGTGCAACGCGGTACGTAACGTGAAATGTAGAATGGTGCAGTTTCTACTATTTCGCGAGTTACTTTTTTCTCTCGTATCGAGAACGAAAGCACTGTGCACGAGCACGTTATGTCGCGTGACAGGATACAGCGACATTTTCTTCCTAAAATCGTTACTTTATCGCAGACAATTTTGTTCTAAGAATAGAAGGGATTGGTCGTCGAACGTGTTCCGCATACGTGTTTGTTCGGTTGTTGTTTTCAAGCACGTTGGTTTCTTACGATAAAAATCTAAAAAAAAAACAAAACGTTATTTCCTAATACAGCTTAATGGTACTTGTAATTTTTTATCAGCTAGATTTTCGAGACTGATATTGATTTCACGATCGTTACGAATCGTTCGCAAGATAAAAAATAATAAATTATCCGACAACAGCGATGCTAAAGAAGCATCTCTCTTACTTGCGTACGTTGCGTTAAAACGAGTTCAAAGTTTCGCTTTACGCGTTCTTTCTCGCTCGTCGATTCTATTCGACGAAACACGTTTAACCAAATGGCCAAAGAAGAGTCGAAGAAACAGCGAGTAGCGAAAGCTCGACGAGACGACACGTACGGCTAAGGAGATTATTATTAAACTTTCTAAAACAGATATCCGTTTCACGTGCAAGGGTAGAGTACAGCGGAGGGCTAATTTTGAGGGCAATACGACGAAACGTTACAGCCGTAGCGCGACTATTTTAGAAAAGTCCGCGGGGTCGGCAACCTCCTCGAACAAGTGTACAGGACCCGTAACTTCCGGCTATCGGTTTTACGAGACTCGCATCGTACTGTCATTTAACCATTGATATGCTATAAATAACGACGAAGCTGGATAAGTTAATTCGTGACGGCTCGTGGATTAATTAATTGAAGCGATTAGTGCGGCATCGATCGGTAACGAAGTTGGTTCGGAAATGGGACAAAACAGCGGATGGAAAAGAGCTTGTATCTTCTTAATAGCAGCGTTAATTCTGCGATTATTCGAGTTCTGAGAAGTCGAGTCGAACAAAGTACCGATATATTCGAACGCGTTAAAAATATTCATGCGACGTTTTGTCTCGACTCTCTTTTCTCAAGTGCTCAGCCGCTTTTAACGATCGGACGTTCGAGTTTCTAGCAATACTTTTAGCTATACAAGTTGGAAAACGTTTCTTTTTTCTCTTACAAATGTACAGCGCGTTGTACGCAGTGCAAATTCCGTGGTCGAGATCTTTCTCCCAGGATGTAAACCGTGATCGGTTGCTGGCTCGCCAAAGTAATTTTTAATGGCTGATTGGCATGATGCGGATACTTGGTTTTAGCCTACCTAATTACCGAATTGCCGAGTGATGTAACAGCGTGTAATCCGCAGTGACACGAAGCGTTACTGAACAGATTGCATCAGCAGTTCCCAAAGAAGTTGTCTTCCTTGCTTGCCTACAATTCCATGATCGAGTAGAATGCGACCAATTTTCGCTCGAATAAGCGATGAATTTTATCGTTTCAAGGTTCCGTACAAATTTGGGAACTGCTAGGTAACGTTTGCAACGTTGAGAAATGTGTTTTACATCGCTTTGCAACTTGAAGCACATATGTTCTAAATAAGAGTGCCATCTATTTGGAGACACGCTGTAAACGGTTTTTCAAATAACCAGCGGAGATGTAACTTGCAGCGCTATTCTTACGCCTCTTTTGTATGTAAATACGGAACAATTTTATCCTGGGAATGGACCTTCTTTGGAACTCCTCTTGTATATACTGTTTCCTGGCGACAAACCGAACCGGCTACTCTACACTACTCTACTCTACTCTACTCTACTCTACTCTACTCTACTCTACTCTACTCTACTCTATTCTACTCTACTCTACTCTACTCTATGAACGTCCAGTTGTTTCCTTCGTTCTTCCGTTAAAGCTTAAAGCGCTAATTAAGAATACAACATGAAAAGAAATGGCCAACTGTGCCTGTCGTCGCCCCTTATCTCTGACTTATTTTAGCAACGATAATGATAATTATAACCGACTGGTGGAAGAACGAAGTTGCGATCGACGATTCGTTTGACGCCAGGAAACAGCGGAAATCTGTCGAAAGAGAAAACAGACGAAAAATTGGCGGCGAGGAGAAATGCGGCTGTACGAAACTAACCACCGAAGTTAACAAAATATTAATATCCCCTGTTCCCCCTTGCTCGACTTCTGTCTCGCCTTCTGATTGGCTCTCTGCATTGGCACGTTGGTGACTAACTCGAAGTCGACATCACACGAGCACCAGTGAACACCGAACCTCGACGACCTCGAAGACCGAAGGTTGGGACAAGGTCGACCCTGCAGCACCGCCAAAGCGGTCCGCATTCGACAGCTTCAAAAGGTGACGCTACTGTAAACACAGAGAAAAAAACCAACGAGTTCTCTCTCTCTTTTTTTTTTCTTCTTTTTTAACGTACAAATAGTTGCCTAATCCCTGTCTCCTTAGTAGAGGTTCGCCATTTTGTTTTTCATCTTTGCGCAAGAAACGCGAATTGGCGGCTTGCTGTTCGGTGTAATTATACTCTTTCGTGGTATAATTCGTGGCGTTCGTTTTTTTCGTACTGGCTTCCAGTAAAACAGGGAAAATGCGGTTAAATTTGAACGTATCGAATTAATATTACCATGGCGGATGAGTATCCTTAAATTAATACGTTTTTCGCGAGGCTAACGATACTCGAGTCGCGTGAGTGTCGAATATCGAAAGTTGCCAGTTACTTGGCTGATTGTGCCAATAACGAACCTGTTGCTAACTTTGCTATCGACTGGCGGTTCAGCCTATCGATCGATGCATACTTTTCGCCGTCGATATTAATTCTAAATACTGTGCTGCTGAAACTCACTCGCTGAAATTGGCGTCGTCATCGAAACAGCTGCCTCGCGCGCTTGTCTCAAGTTTTATTTCTATGTACGTACCATACTCTCCTATACCTACTGTGTCTTTCTACCGCTGTCTCACCGCTAACCATAAGCCACCACCGGCAAGAAAACATTGTACAAGGTAACGGGCACGAGACTGTTCACGTAGTTGCATTGGCAAACAATTAACCGCTTGGTGAACGAATTAACTCGAGTGCCGTAGCGTGCGTATTACGTTGTGTAACATTACCGTAACGATTGCTTTTGGTGCGGTTTTGTCGCGTGTTTCGTGAAAGCAACGCCATCGTGACCGGCGAGCGTGTGCCACGCTATAGCGATCGAGTTTCTCGATCTGTCGCATCGTTAGTCAGAGTAGATGCGCACGATTTTAGTTGTAAGTCGTGAGTCAGTTTCAATGTTGTGTTTGCTATTGTTTCCTCCCTGTTGCATCGTCACTATCATCGTAGGTAAGGCTCTGTTTCTCTCGAACTGTACACCACCCAGGTCACCCGTAGGCGAACGAGTCTTCATCGAGACGCGTTCCTTTGTCATTTGTATTGTTTTCGGTCGCAATCGCATCGTCGTCGACAACGCATATTCTTTTTATGTCTTTATTTCTTTATTTTTTTCTTTTTTTTCCTCTTTTTTCTTTTTTTGTTTTACCATTCTTCGTCATTCAAACGTTCACGATTGTACCGTGATAAAAGTTACAGAGACAAAGAACGTAACCGATAATGGATGACTCGTCGTGTTGTACCTTTCAGCACCACGACGCAGAGCACTCAAAACAGCAGTTCTCTGAGCCCCCAGCATGATTCTGCCTGGCTCGATGGCCTGAACAGCCCGCTCATCCAGGACGAAGGTGACAGCAAAATGCTGAAGCTCCGATTCGATGTCTCCCAGTACACGCCGGAGGAAATCGTTGTGAAGACCGTGGACAACAAACTGCTGGTGAGTACTGTTTGCGTTCTTCTTCTCTGCGTTGATAGGGTGCCTCGTTGCGTTATCTCCTATTCGTTTCATCGTGGAAAATACGGAACCGTCTGGAGGTTTCCTATTGGGTCTTCCGCGTAAATTTATTTTCCTTCGAGGTTTATTTAAAAAGACGCGTGATACCGACAAACTCGTACGATATTTCCAAGGTACGATGTACGGTTAAAAGTTTATTCGAAGAGAGAGTATTTTACGTACGCCTATCTAACATAAACTCAAAGTTACTTGTTACGTCTGCGACTCGTCGTAGTACGCGCATATTTTCCTCTCTAACGCCGCTTGTTGCACAACTTGGCAACCACCGAATCTGGCCCGTTGTTTTACGCAATCGGCGCCGTATGGCTAGATAGGTACGTAGAATACTGTGATTTCTCGACGAGTTGCATCGAAAATTGATCGAACAGCATCACGTTTCTAAGGCTTTTCTTAATAGATTATAATCTCTGGTTGAAATCAAAAGCTTCGTATATTCTCCTGTAACAAAGGACGGTAAAGATGGGACTTTTATTCGTTAAAGTTTATTTCGAACACGACGAGAGAGGAAATGACGACGACGATGCCGCGACGCGAAATATCACGCGCACGTCTGGCCAAGAATGGCGAACAGGAAGTGGCGGAGAATTTTACGCCGGTTTACTGGCACTCGCTTCTCTTTATGAACGATGTGGAACGTTGTAATTGCTCTTGTTACGTCACTTCCCGGCAGGAAGTCGGCTCCACCGGTGTTAACTCCCCGTAAGGGCAATTCTCGTTACTTAAAACAGCCGCGCGTCTTCGTAATTAAGTCCGGCATCGCTCGCGTAGCGGGTAGCAAGAACCTCTTGGTTCATCTAGTTGCTGCTTGTTCGCTTCCACTGGAATACGCGTAACGTGTACGCTCTTGAAAAATTGATTAGACTCGTGTAAGAGAATTTACTTTTTGAAAGGAGGACGGCAAGGGGGAGCAGCCTCTTTGTATTTTTTAAATCGATCGGGAACAACGTAGGCCGAGATACGCTTTATCTCGTTTGTTTATTGTTTCCGTCTTCTTTAACCTTCCTTTCTAACTAGCCGAACGTTTCGTGACACGATGTATACGTTTCTTACCCTGTCCAAATATTTACCTGTTCTCGCCGCTTCTATGTTCCATGGTTCTTCTACCGTTCACCGTTGCATACAGAAGAATACGAAAGTGTACACACTCGTGTCTAAGCGATCAATTTCGAAGAAACCGCGGAACAAGAAATATTGACTATCTCGAATAAACAAGTTTCGCAAAGTACGCGAACGATCTTCCGAAAGGCGAAGGGTAGAAAATTCGACTGGCAATTAACATTCCGATCGCGGACGTAGATTAATGTTTACAAGTCGATCTACGATGAGAAAATTAAGAAGCTATAAGTAATTAGAAATTGTTGAAAGCGTACGGATACTAACGAAGGGTAGGTTGCGTTTGGTCGATCGATAAAGCGTGATAAGAAGGAGAAAAATTTACGCAGGAGGTTTCAGCAGGAGTTGAGAATTTTCTCCGAAGCTCGTGCGCGCGTTCAAGTTTCTTCTCTCTGGCTGGCGTTCCCGTCGACCCGAACGGAAATAACTCGCACCAAAAATAAGTTTACGGTGCTCGTCACGCCGCGACGGCTTGGAATAACGTTGGACCATTATGAGCGCTCTATAGCGATCATTTTCTAACGATATGTCACTCCCGCTTTAACCTCGACTTCGGCTTTTCGAAAAATTCGAATTTCTTTCTATCGAAACTCGATTATTATAGTATAGGAATTACGCTTCTCTAAAATCCAATAAACGTTGGAATTTTTTATTTTGACGGCACGAAAGATTAACGCAGCGCGAAGGTTTTCGAGGAACGCGATGGAAAAATTGAATCCTACCGTTATGCAAACTCTGAAGGTAGGGTCGTTGCACCGTGATAGTCTGCCGGCGTGCAATGGAAGAAAGATCAAAGTAACGGAGGATCGCGTATAGCGTGTAGTATATACACCCACGAACAGGGACGGCTTTATTCCGATTTCCTCGCTAAACAGCTGGCTTTGATAAACGTCGACCCTCTATTTTTTTCACTCCTCGGATCTCGAAGCGAGACAATCACGGAGACGGCTGGTTATTAAGGCGCCAACGCGATTAACTTCTCTTTCCGTTTCCCCTTCTTTCTTTCTCTCTCCCTCTTCCCCCCTCTCACCTCGTCAACATTTTCTCCAGCACGAGTTTTAATTAGGTTCTCTGGAAGCTTCGAAAGCTCGAGCATTTAGAGATCTTATCATTTCAAGAAGGAACCTTTCCGTATCGTTAATACCTTTAATCGCGCTTTTCCGAAGCTTTCGAGCCCAAAGATATTCCCGCATCGAGAACGCCAAAGTATCTAGCTTTTCATACGTACGTCGAAACGATGCAACGATCGCGTTGCATAACGAAACAGGCTGCGAGTTGCTTGCGATCTTAGCCCATTACGCGTCTCTGGGACATGTAAATGCTTTTATCGGTAAAGAGCAACGAGTGTGAATCGGCACCATCTTCCTTAACCGGTCCCGCTCGAAGGGGGCATTTTAAAGAACGGCTGCCGTCTGAAAACAGGTTGACCTCGGTTTTATCGTGGTCAAGGTCTACCGTGAATTCAGGTCGGCTCTGCTCGCGTATCACTGTCCTTAAAGGGTTGCTCCAAGGACGCGTTCCGAAGGATGAGCACCAGACCGAGCGAAGAATGCGATCTCTGCTTATTGTGTAGCACGATCACGTCATGCTTGCTCGATAAAGTACGGCTCGGATAAATAAGAGCAGGGACCGGTTTATTCAGCGGTTTTATTCGAACGAGGAACGCGGTGGAGCGGCCACTTGGATGAAACGATTGCGAAACGCGTGGCGTGGCATCGCGTCGTTCGTTTGCCCGTTTTTGGCGACTGGATCGTCTCCCTCCCGACAAGAATAGATCCGATCGATCTTTCATAACCACCGATGTTTTTCGCTTTCGATCTATGATATATAGACTCGACGCGGTTGTTTCAGTGGCTGCGAACGGTGCTATAGGTGCTGGAATCCTTGTATCGAGCAAATCGTTTTCGCTTTGCCATCCTAATTTATCGAACGTTGCTTTGGACGAGAAAGTCGTATACTAACGGGGATACGATGTCACCGAAGGGTTACTGGTATCGGTGAATCCGAGCTTGGTTATTTTTATCGACCTTTTCCATTAAGCTGATAGAACGAAAGCGCGAGACAAAAGAAAATTATCTAGTCGAATCGGTCCCGTTTCTTAACGTTATTTCGAGAAAGTGCCTTATTTCCAAAGATATTAGTTGCAGTTTTTTTTTTATTTTTTTTTTTTAGAGTATAACATCGTTGTAATAGAGTTCTTTCGAGTAATACGTTTTATCTTAGCGAGCGAGAAGCTCGTTACGAAAGATGACACGGGAATGGTAATAAGAGTAACTGTAACGATGCTAGAGAGCACGAAACAATTATTAATTACAGACGATTTTACACTTGCGTAGAGTTTCAAGAAAATGTACGATCAAAGAAAAGTTTATATCGAAGCATGACGAAATGATTCAACAAAGATCACACGCAGTGTGCGATTATTTTCCACGATGTCAACTTTTACGGTCGACGCGCGTTGGTCGAAAATTTGGGTCGCTAACGAAGTTGTTAAGAAAACACGACCTTTAGGTTTTTTCGGTCAAGGAGAGTGTGCCATTAGACAGCCCGGAAAGGAGTCTTGCGTTACACCGACGCTTTAATTGACTTTCGAAAGCTCGATGGTCGGCTCGAGAACGCCTCCCGTTTTACGTGTTGCTGCTGTTCACGGGAAGAAGCAGAAGCGGGAACAATGTCAAAATTTTGGTGGCTATATTTAGCCTCTGAGTCACAGCGACTTACTTGCGTTTCTGCACGTTCGAAATTTTAGTTTCTTCGACGGACTACCAAACGCCAACGTTGTAAAAATTTACAAAAAGCGTAAACGCGCGTCAGAATCTTCGAAGATATTGGAAATTTATTATTTATCGTATTTATCGTAGGTTTATAATTAGGTTGCGGTTCTTTTGGCGGATTAAACTTAATCAAACGAGTGGAATCTAAGTAAAAATTTACCTCGTGCACGAAATGTTACATTTCGTGTCGTAACACTTTTACAATTTTCTATAAATGCGTAAAGAACCACGGTCTATTTATAGCGACTAAGAGGAGTCTGTCGTTTCTTTCACCATCAACTATATATTACTATCGCGGTACAGGATTTCCTTTAGGAGAGATCTTGGATAACTTTCATCGAGATAACGTGGAAGAAATCGTTACGAGATAGTCGAGTAATTAACACGACATTCGTGCATTCACAGTCTCTGGTTCCTCTACTCCGCGTTGTGATAAATACAGTCTGTCACACAAGAGCGTGTCTGCGATATTTCTGTAAATATTTATATATTTGTAAAAAAATTTATATGAATTGAATCTACATCTAAAACACTAATACGCTATTACTTAGTAGGGTGTCCAATCTCCTCCATTAGCGATTATAGCTTGACATCGTTTCGGCATACTCTCGACTAATTTTTGAGCGTAGGATTCTGGTAACGACCTCCATATCTTTCGAATGTGATGTACAAGTGTTCTTATTTTTGTGATACGTCTTCCTCTCAGCTTGCCTAATAGGACACCATGCCCAAAACGAAGATTCATCAGTGAATATTATATTACTCCAATCACGATCTCTGTTTTCATTCGCCCATGCCAGACGATTTTCGACGTTTCGCGTACGCGGCACTCATATTAAAAAGCTCTGTTCCTTTCACTGTTTCAAATGAAACTGAAAGGTATTCAGCAACGCGTATTAGAGAAGTTTTCGTTTGTTTACATTCTTTTTATCTCATTCTGATTAGGTGTCAGGTTTCGCAGATATCGCAGACACGCTCTTGTGTGACAGACTGTATATAGTTGTGGAAAATGTTCGCTTCCGGAACATGCGAAGATCGGAGAGATCCGATCGAAAATTCGCATCCGAGTCGAGCCGTTAGAGCGAGTTGGTCCCCGTTTGCGTAATCCTCGCGGATCCGGTAAGACGATCCTCGCGTTGGAAAGCTTAGATCCGTGGCAGAGTCGAGTTACCAGTTACCAGCCACATCCATCGGTGTATCCCTTCGCCTTGCCATTTCTCCCAGGTTACCCTCTGTCTAGGATTACCTGCGGCTCCACTGCTCGCTCGCTTTTCGTCTTTTACGGCTAGCAGCCCGATCGATATCGCCACTGACTCGAGCAACACCGAACAGAGCAACGCCAGACACGCCGGAACACGTTTTTCGCTCTTCCCCGGCTCTGTGCTTGGCGCATCGCTGGGTCGCTGGTCCGCGTCTATCGAATGCTCCCAAGTATCTTTGAAAATCTTTGCGTAATACGTATAATCGAAGGGTTCGCAGAACACAGAAAGTTAAACGTTAAAACGCGTTGCTACGTACGCACTGCTGAAAGTTTTCCTCTCGTATCGGTTTTCCTTCGAGTCTCTCGATCGTTCGTAGTCGAAAAATTATTATCCACGGATTTTCTGTCAGATCTTGAAATCGTGTATCACCAAATGTTCAATCGCTCGTCCATCCAGACTATTTAATTTCCTAGGAAGCGTATATCGCTCCCCTCGAAGCCAAACTCCAACTTGAATAAACGAGCGGATTAAACGGCCGACTCTGTCTTCTTTGTTCTACGAACAAGAAAGTCGAGGTGAAAGCGTCGCTCGAATAACGCGTTGGTTGTACACCTTGTAATTGTATTAAATTAACGAAAGACGGAGTAACTCGAGTTGCTGTCCAGTTGTAACGTTAAAGACGCCGAGTGACTATTACCGTTAAACCTATCGATCTTACGATGTGCGGTGCGCGCGACGTCGTAACACGGTCGTTGTTAATAGCGAAACTACGCCTCTGTTACGGGATCTCTATAACCGTTGTTCAGGTTACAGGTAACTATCTGTATATACGTTTTGTTACAGCCGATTCGATGAAAATTCGTTCATTTCTTCGTTATAACGCCGCTATAATTCCTAAAGCTGTTTTCTTCTTTTCATAAATTTCCTCCTATCGAAGAAGGCTCAAAAGGCAAAGCGCTACAACTTATCTCCGATTACGGAATTATTGCGATAGCCGGTTTTCGCGCGAGCGGTTAATCGGCGTGGAGGTTGAGACCACCGGTACTTTCACGCTCGCACTGTCTGGCGAACGTTCCAGTTTCCAAGCCGATCTTCCGGCTCTAGAGCGACGGTCGTGTTATTATCGCCGCGATATTCTCCGTTTGCGCGTATATCCCGTTCCTCACGCGTGTCCTCGACGGATCTTTGCCTCCTTCCGACCATGATCCACTCTTTTTCTTTTCTTTCCTCCGTCTTTTCCCTCGTGTTTGTACCTTATAGAAGAAGACGAAGGAAGAAAAGAGGTGTGCGACCTCGAAATCGTAGCAGGTTGGTTCCCTGCTGGTGGCCTACGAGTCTTCGCTTTCTCGCACCAATTGTTCGATTGAAACAGCTTTTGCCTGCGCAAGCTGTAGCATCGTGGTCGACGCCGTTTTACCGCGTAAGGGAAACAAGAGCAACGAGAAATTCAGCGTATACGATTTTAGAAAGTGACAACGGTGTAACAAAGGTGGATATTTTATAATCCATCTCGATTATTTCTCTCCAATGGATTAAGAAATATGTATCCGATTCGAACGATCCACAGAGCGATACAGATCGATCGATCCACAGAGCGATACAGATCGATCGATCCACAGAGCGATACAGATCGATCGATATTCGCATCTTCTATCGATGTGCTAGCTGCATCTTCGATCGATGAAACACGATCTCTCTCGAACGAGTTGCGTAACGACGCGTATCGACGAGGCGTTCAATTTGCTAGACCTTCCTCGACTTCTCGCAAGGTTAAGGCCGGGTTATTTGGTTCGTTGGCAGGAGGAGAACGCGCGGCCAGATCGAATTGGTCCAAGAACGAGAGCACCGCGTTACACGGAGCCTCGACTTCGCCTCGACATCGTCTCGACATAGCCTCGAGTCGAGCCGAAACGTAGCTCGTTAACTCGGTGCGCGTAACGCAATTAGCGTGACCAACCTCGCCCACCCTCTCGAGCGAGCGTTCCTGCTCGCGGGTGCGGTCACACGTATCCTGCACTTGCATTTTTCCACGCCGAACCCATAGAGGTACTTGAAGCGTATCCCTTTGTGCACGTACGCGTGTGCAACGCCTCTGCCCATTAAAATACAACTTAGACGTTTAGATCTGTACGTAAACGTGTACGTTGTGTCGCTTGGCTTTTCAAACCGCTTGGATACAATAAAGAAATTTTATGTTAAAAGAGTAGAAGATTATTTAATCAAGCACCCGTAGGAGTGTCGCGGCCCGATTCTTCCCGGCAAAGTAAAACGAATTAATCGATCAAAGTTCTCGTACGCGTTCAGAACGAACGTTGCGATGCATCGTGTAAAATGTCGATTATCGCCGTTACGATTGACGGCAGTCACGTTTAGGTATTCGTTAACTTTTTTTACAACTGGGTTCGAATACTCGTGCGAAAAATAAGATAAGAGGCCAAGTTTGTCGTTACGTAAATGTTCGAGTATCGAATTGTCAGGCAGGGAAATAAAAATATACGATGTAAGTTGGAGAGAGAATTGTAATTGCGTACTTTATTTACCGCGATACGAGTGCCCGAGGTCGTTGCAACTAAAGTAATCTACTTACGGGTTAAAGAGAACGACCCGACGGCATTCGCGATGCGGCGCGACGTTCCAAGCGAGTAAAAGTTTTTCGGGAAATTCTTTTCTGCGCCTTTGGACACCGGAGAACGCCGTTGCCTAATGCGTACGCGATTACGTTGTTCCAACGACGCGACATTTCCTTACTTTTACCTAACGTCGCGTACAGAGACATTGTTCGCTTTTCACGTTTCCATCTGGATCGGTACTCGGAAACGACGCGCGATCTAAGAACGCGTAATAAAATATAATTATTAATTATATTAATTATTATTATATTATAATTATATATAATATATTATAATAATTAATTATATATATAATAATATATAATATATAATATATAATATATAATATATAATATATAAAATAATATATAATAATATATAATTAATTATATATAATATATAATAATATATTAATTATTATTAATTATTAATTATTAATAAAATATAATTATTCTTAATTAGCGTTGGTTACTTTTCTATTATTATCTAGTATCGATTAACGTGTACGATCAAACCCGTCTTACGGCGAATAACGTTATTTCGAATTCTACCCTATTATTGCTCGAACTACGTAAAATTGAAAGGAAAACGCAACGTGGTTGCGCAAACTTGCTTTGTTACAAAAGTCGATGATGTACGAGAGAGGAAGGATGCTGGAGGAGGTAATTTCTTGATACAGGAGATAAATCGTGCGAGCGTGTAACAGTACCTAAATACGTCGATGACGCGGTCTGTATCGGTTCTCTATCGTGACGTAACGCGCCAATAAGATTCATTTATACGAAAACCCGTAAGAAATTGCTTGTCGTGGCACAATATTTACATGACCGCTGCTCGAACACGGTTATTCGACGCTACACGGCCGCCTGATGCAACGTCTATTTTTAATGCGTCTGTCAGACGTATTAGCTACCGGCTAGCTGCTGTCCGATTTTACAAATCGACGAGAACGGATATAGGTAAACGCGTTGATTTCTGGTAATACGATCCTCCGAATAATTCGAGCTTTTCATCCAGCCGAATAATTAAACGATATAATTGATTAAATAATTCTTTTCCCTCGTTTTATCGTTTGTGCCTGGGAGATTAGTAACTTCTTTGAAATTTATAAAAAAGATTTACTCGTTTCTCATATTTCGGGCCAAAACTATTCGTCCCTTCACGTTCTACCGATAATTTCAGAAAATTCAATTGTCCTTACGTTCAAAGTCATCGATATTTGAAAAACTTTCGTAGTATAACGTTATTGTCGTACGTTCGAGTGTTGATCGAGACCTCTGACACTGTCAGTCGTTATCCAAGAGCGCACGAGTTTTTCCTAAGAACCACGCTCCGTATCTTACTCTCTCTCTCTCTCTCTCTCTCTCCTTCGCTTCAAGTTCCATCGAGATACAGATTTATTTCCGCTCGCGTTTCGCCCGAACGGTAAATCGCACAGTGTATAGCTATATCGGAGCGGAGTTGATCGACGGTATCCGAAAATCGTTTCGCGACGCAGAAGGAATAAGGACGAAAGCGGTCACGCGATCCTGCCGAGTTCTCGATGAAATAAACTAGATAGGTAAATCGTACTATACGTAAATCGTAAATACCTCGTTGTTGCTGGCAGTGACGCTAGATTCTCTCGATCGTACGTTCTCGAGTTGGAACACCTAAAATTAGTCCGCATATTTCTTACACGCATCATCGAGCGATACACGTATCTTCCTACGCTAAAGAGGCAACGAGCGTCGCATGTCGAGAAAAATCATTCGGAAACTACGCAGGCATCGGATATCGTTGGACGATCGTTGGCTCGATCGCCAAAGCGATGGTGAAACGTTGGCAATGGCGGTGAGACCGCGCTGCGAACGCATACGTAGGTACGTACATACTTGGCAAAAGTACCTTCGAGTTATCGTTACAGGTGGCACGGCGTGCTCCTCGGATCGTCGGTGGTAACGAAGCTTGAAAAGCGCTCCAATCGTTGACCAAGGAAAAAAATAGAAAGATATCGGCAAGAAATCGTGACCGAGTTATATCACATTTCGTTGATCGATCGTTGATTCTACGTGGTTATTCGCTGAGCACGTATCTACTGACCTAGAAACATCCATCGTTACGAATGAATTTTTATTTGCTCGCGTGAACCTTTTGTCCGTGGATCGATCGCTACGTCCGTGACGGAACAAATCTTTAGCGTCCCCGTGTCGCGAATCGCGTTGCATATCGAACGACATTTGCGTTGCTCGTATTTGACGGTAGTAGCCAATAGATAAAGCGGAGATGATTAGTCCGCGATAAAAAGCTGCAATCGATCTTTGTTCCTGGGGCCATGTTTTTTGCGCTTTGCTCTCAAAACTGATCAACGAGATACTGTAAAGCCTGGAATAACTGGAGCACGATCGATTAAATTTCGTATACCGTTCTAAGAAATTAGCCATCGAGAAAAGTCGACGCAATTTTCTAAATATCGATTTGGAAAGGCGTGTGGATACGGAGGTGGAATTCGTGGCGCCCTTCTGCCGCCATTCCCATCCGCTTATTATTTTACCCTCGATTCCTTCCTTTTTTCACCCTTTGCACGCCACCTTCGTCTTATCACGAGTTTCGACCGGTAGTAGTCGCCGGCCAATGAGAGTCGTGAAACGTCCATGTATTCCGACTTTATCGTCGTTCCCTTCCATAACCTACTTTCTCCAGGCGTTCATATTACGAGACACGCAACCTCTGTCTTTTTTACCCTCGATAGCTTCAAGAGGGGAGCTCGCCCTTTCCGCTTCCGAACATGCCGTGCGAAGACTCTGAATTATTCAACGGGCAATCGTTTGCCTACGAACTTCGAAAATAACGTTTATGGATTCGATATTTTCGCGTTATATAGCAAAGAAGCTAAAGTTAAAAATTTGTGCTGTGATGTACGTAACTAGTAAGTCATTTTTGAACTTTGAAAAGCGAGCACGTTTCTCTGCTATATGGTAGACAATATGCTAAATTAAGTGGTAGACGGGATAAATATCGAAAGTTAGTTAGTTAGTTAGTATGCGTAAACGTTACTCGCTTTTAACCCTTTACATTCTGAACAGATAACAGCGTTCGAATAAAATACGTTGCCGAAACTACCCTCGTGCGTTCTGTGTTATCGCATCCGTTGACCAACGAACGGAGCAATGTTGGTCGTTTTTAGCATGCAGCTCGCGTGATCGCAGAAATGGGTCTGTCCTAGCTGATTTATTAATACGAACGCGCTTAATCGAACTGGCGACCTGAATTCTTGGCCTTCTCTTGGCTTACGCGCGCTAGAAAATTGATGGATTTCCAGGGAAAATGGACGTCGGTCGATTCGCTTCTACTAAAATATCTTTCGTCCGTAAGGGAAGAGAAGAAAAGAAAGTACGATAGTTAAGATAGTAGAATATAAGGAGCGAGGCGATAAAGGACGTGAAGGGTGCCGAGCAATAACTCACGAATAGGTTTTTTTAATGAGTTTTATTTTTGTGCTAGTTGCACTTACAGAGCGTCGCGAAGATGACTTGTGCGCGGTTCGGTTGCTTCTGACTCTCCTCGGATTTTCCTTCGTTTTCCTACTTGTAGGGAGGGTTTTCTCCCGAAGTAGGGATGGGATAAACCCGAAGTTTGTAGAGCAATAAACTATTTGGGAACTAGGAGGCCCATGTGCGTTTTAGGAGGTCCCAGGGTTTTTCCTTAATTTCGGTGTCCTCGGACATTGTTTCTGTCATGTAGTTTCCTGTTTATTGCTTTCCTCGTTCTTTCGTGGCCATGTGGCCCACTCACGTGTTTTACCCGGAGACCTTCTTTATGGCCGTGTTCCGCCACAGGAGCATGTATATCCAAGAAAATTGTTACTTTTTAAATCGCCTAACTTTTATTTTCGTGTGTCCAGGTCCACGCGAAACACGAGGAGAAGACAGAGAGCAAATCGGTGTACAGGGAGTACAACCGTGAATTCCTACTGCCTAAGGGAACCAACCCCGAGAGCATCAAGTCTTCGCTGAGCAAGGACGGCGTGCTCACCGTCGAGGCTCCGCTTCCGGCGATCGGCACAGGCGAGAAGCTTATCCCGATCGCGCACCAATAGACGCCCGATCGACCGGACGAATACACGACGAAACGGTTCTTAAAACACCCTTCGAAATTCCATGATTCGTGTGTCCGTCAGATCGCTCCCTTCCTGCCCTTTCCATCGATTTCTGTAAGTCCATTTCTCTCTTCCATTATTCCCTTTTATCCCCTCTTTTTTTCGTTTTTTCTCCGTTCTTTTTTTTCTCTCCACTCTTTCACTGTGAACTTTCGGTTTCCTTCTTCTCTGTCTACTCGAGCGGTTTACTCCACTCTTCCCTCTTAAATCGAATAAATTCTATGCTTTTTTCAGTTTTTCCCCCCCTCCTCTTTTATTTTTCTTCATTTCCTCGTTGAAAAACGACCGAGATTCTACATTCGGTGTTCAAATTACGAGACAAAACATGTGATAAATTACGAGTATGAAACGAGAACTAACGGGGAAGCAAGGTTCGCAGCGAAACACGTCTACGAAGCGCAATTTTGAAACGTAGTTTTTCAACCGAGTCTCGAATATGGTACGAGAAAGTGTATTTTTCTTCGAGGAAACAAAACGAAAACGTTCGTTCTAATTAACTGTTTTACATCGAACAATGAAAAGTATCCAAAGTTTTGCCCCTTTTCACGAATGTCTCGAAACGTTACTATTTGATTTGACCAAGACCGAATGTAACTTGAAAGAGCTACATAGAAAACGAGATAAACGAACGTCAATGAGACACGAATCCTTTATTCGGAGGCTGTAGAATGTAACGAGCACATTCGACGTCCATCAAACGAACCGCCTAATTTTGTATAAAAAAAAAAAAAAAATTACTGTATAGGTGTTTGATATGCAGTGTCTTTTTTGATCAGCTTTTTGTCGCTTTGATATACACACACGTGTGTTTATAGAATTGCTACCGATCGATGGTAACTGCAACCAACTGGGAATCGATCGGTAAAATCAGCATCGAAGATCGTAGTTCGTTATGATCAACGAAAAGAAGAATACATATATTATATATAAATATATATATTTATATATATATATATATATATTTAACGATTGTAATGTTAAGATATAAGCGGCGCGTAGGCGTCGTGTAACGTGTAGGAAATCAAAGATATTTGATAAGTTGTTATTCTTCCTTTTGGTACCTACCAATTTTCTCGACGCTTTGATATGACATTTTCTTTTACGAAGTACGTAACACTTTTTCTCGAAAACACGCATTGCCTTTAATCAAAGAAAGATAGAACAGAAGGATTGTAACTCTTGACAGATTGTGTTTCGTGAGAGACACGAATTAGGGAAAAAGAACATTTTTGAAATTTCGAAAATTGTACATCGCAAGGTTTGTCGGAAGAAAAGTTTCGATCATTTGTTAAAACGATAACTTACGTATGTGTTAGTTTTTAGGTGTACTACGTTAAAAGACTATAACACGAAGATGCTTAAACTATGTTAAGCACTGTAATGATTATTATTATTATTATATTATTATAATATTATTATTATTATTTATGAATATTTTACTACTATCGAGATACGTATGATGTTTAAAAGGTAATGCGAACTATGTGGAAGTTTAAATAAAAATAAACTTTAAAAGAGAGTAATTAATTTCTCCAAGTTCCTTGCTTCATCCGCAATAGAAATAATATGGAATTGTACAAATTCTAATAAAAAGATATAATTCGTTAATCACAAATTGACAAAAAATTTACCAACAAATTATCACAGTTTATTGATTTTGAATTCTTTATTAACAAAATATTTAATCTTCTTATGTACATATATAGGTAGTCTGTGTTAAACCATTATAAAATTGTTACACCGAACAGTGTACACCTTTCAAAATAACATCGGCTTAAAGGTTTAAACAACAAATAAAAACTAATAAGTCTGCGGTGATCGTATAGAATCGAAGACTTCTCAGAAATAGTCGTGTCGATTCGAGCGTATCGTCGTTTGTATCATACGCGTATGATACGGCCAATGTAAATAATACATTTACGAATGCATAATAACTAATATCGTTTAAAATGATTCATTGTTCGTAAAAACAACGATTCCTAAAATGAATCTCTCTTATTTCTAAAATTGCTAATTACTTACACTTATTACGCAAGGTATGAATAGAGTTTGAGAATGGCTACGTTAATCATATCCGTTAATATGAACCAAATTCTCTGATATAATAAATTATAAATAAATACGCATTATCGATTTATCCGATCTTTCCATTTCACATTCCGTGTTTGTATAAAAAATATATAACGATAACACGCAATATACAATTTAAAAATAATTATTAACACAGCAGAATCTTGCAAATTTCACTTTTACACAGATAAGTGGCACGTTATCCAACAGACCGACTGTTTATCTTTTTAACCTCTTAGGTACGATGCGCCACTATAATGGCTCACTCTACTGACTCATTCGCTCGCAGTTTAAACTAACTGATCATTTTCATTTGTCTTGCTTCACACCTTTTTTGCTCTCGCAACGTTTTATAACAGTGTTAACAATATACAAATAGAATATGTAATGTTTGTTTTTGATACACCAGTGTCAGGTATCAATTGTTGCTTTTCGTTAAAATAAATACACCGTTATTTGATGCTCTTTAACATGCCGATCCGTACCTTTATAATTTTTTAGAATCAAGCTCAAAATGTCGCTTCAAAATAGAAAACGAAGAGCAATTCGAGAAACGCTATTGCGCTATGAGTATGAAAACTTTGACGTGGGTCTATGTGCCGTACCATGCTTTAAAATATATTACACTCAATTGTATTATTAATTATTAATGTAAATTATTAAAGTATATACGTCATATATTTAAGAAAAATTGTAATTTACGTATTGTTTACGGGTAATTGGCGTCAAACTCTGCCGTACAGAGAAACAGACCCGCACAAAATTCAATCCTACCTAACAGGTTAACTACCCCGTATGACGTTCAACTTTCTGTATCATTTGATTGATAGGTCGAATAAAGACATCTAAGGCTCACGATCTAAGACTTAAGCTATAGATTATTATTTTGGTACACGTATTATACTGATTAGATTATCGTCATATGTTAAAAAGTAATATAAAGCACCGATGCGGTAGATTGATAATAAATAGTGTATAAAAGAACTATAGTTCTGATGTTCGCCGTCTTAATTAGAATATTAATTTCATTTACAAAGGAACCTTTTCATCTAAATCAATTAAATTGTCATTCTCAGAATAATATCACTCCGTGGACGGGGAAGGGCAGGGGGAAGATGTATATGGGCATCTTCGGTAGCTTTCGCTTCATCAAAATCTAAATGCATGAAAAGGTTCTTTTGTATTTCAGAAACAATTTGGGTCAATTATAAAAATTCATATCAAAGTGTTCTTTAAAGGAATTTATCGTTTTAAGTGGAATCATAATTTACCGGATCCTATACATATGTTTGGAATCTCCGCGGAGAACAGAGGCGCATCCGATGCGGTGAACGTTGGCGATTTTCCTTCTCTCGCAATGCGTAACGCTTGATGAACGGAAACGGTGTCCAGTTCTTTCTGATTTGGTTTTTCATTGTCTAAACAAATATCTGCAGCCCTTTTGCCAAACGGTTCTAATACTTTCACCCTGTAGTCGACTATCGTCGACACTGGATTTCCGGTCAATCTCAAATTCTCCAAACAAGGTAGATGCCCGATATTCTTTACTTCTTCTATCTTCTCGATACGATTGCAACTCACGTCTAAACCCTCCAACGAATACAATTTCGAAAAGCTCGATAACGAAGTTAATTTGTTCTGGGACAAGTCGATGTACACTATATAACCGAGTTTCGTATGCAGATCGTCTGGTAGAGTTGTGAAATTGTTCGACGCTAGATACAATTGGGACAACCTCGGTAAAAGTGTGACGTTCGAAATTTCAGATAGTAGATTATTATTTAAAGTTAAACATTCTATTTGAGGTAACAATTTAATCGCTTCGTCTATAACTTCTATTCGATTATCGCTAAGATCTAGGTGAGTGACTTTGAACCAGACATGAGAATCATTCGCATTTTCAATATTTTTGTGCACTTCCTCGCACATTGCCAATTCCACGATAGTTCTAAGCTTCGTGTTGTTTACTTTTAAATATATTACCGTGTCTCGAAGGTTGCCCATGTGATATATTTTATCCACTGGATACTGATTGATAGTTAGATCTTCTATGTTTTTGAAACTTGATAGTTCGATGGACAATGCAGAAGAATATATATTGCTGGTTCTATAAGGTTCTGGGCTCCCTTCGACGATCAAACCAGTTAGATGCGAATTGAAATCCAAAACGTGACTGAAGTCATATTTCCTGTCAACAACTTCGATCGGTGGACAGGGTTGTTTCAATCTCTCGCTGATCGCGTACAGCTGAAAGGGGACGGCTATATTATACCTTAATCGAAAGCATAATAAATAATATACGTATCATTGGTTTAATTACATATAGTCACCTGTATTAGATTAAACTTGTAAGTCTTGGACCTGTGTAACAAATTATTACCCTCTGTAAAAAACTCTAAAGCCATACTTTGTAGTAGGAAAAATATATCATATATATGCATATCCAGGAATACAGCTAATTCTCTAGGCATTGCTTTCTTTAAATAGTTATACACTTCGTTCAGATAGATCTCCAAGTTCAGCCTACGTTTTTCTACAAAAGCTTCGCATTTATTTCCAATAAGCTTCTTTGGTGGCAATATGTCCTTCTTAACGTAATTCTCTGAGACAAGTTTATCGTGAAGCTCTGCAAAATCATTGTACCTGCAGAGAAAACAAAAAAAACGATGCAAACAATAAAGATTCCTTTTCACATATTAAATTATTCTGATTACTTATGGTATGTCAAAATTTGTAAATACACAAGAACGACAATAATAAATGTAGATGTGTAATATAGTAATCATTAAAAACTTATCAAGAAATAAATTAGATTTTATTATATTTTAGACTAAATGATAAGTCCTAAATATGTAAACGTATATTTATCCCTTTTGTGCGATAAATCTTTTGCAAAATCCTTTATATTAAAAGCGAAGATAAATGATCACATGCTATAATCGAATCGTTTTTTTGATAAAATACAATACTGGAAACAAGATGAAGTATGAAGCACCGAAAATCTACGAAAATTATCGCAAATAAAAGATAAGAAGTCACGATAGACGAATCGAAAACACTCACCTATGCTTGACGGTCCATTTGATCGAAGCAATCCTAACCTCGATGCAGTAATACGTGATACCGTCGACAGTGTCAGCCGAAGGTATCTTAATATGCACATTTTCCTGGTTCAGCAAAAGACACGCCATCCTTGCAAAACGTTTCGGCAATTGTCGGCTGAAGATATGACAAGAGTTGTAGTTGGTTGTTATAACCAGAAGGTTATCCCAGATCGAGACGAGAGCTGTCAATATCAACTGTTTTGCATCAGTGGGAGGGATGCCTCTTATCTATTTGTAGCATTGTACTGTCTTCGCAAATATACCACGTTCCTCTTTTTTACTGATCCAAAACACAATAAGATTTTATTATACGAATGTTCATATTTTGCACTATCAGGCACTAACCTTACAGAAAAAGTATAGAAAAACGTGCTACGGTGCTACGTGCTACGTAACTCGGTGCTACCACCTTGCGATCAAGTTAAGCACTGACCCGAAACAGACTGTACGCTCATACGCCCCGCTATTCTTTCCGACAGGGGTTCTCAGATTTTTTACTCCTTGAGAATTTTTCTTGATAATATAAGCAGACAGCAATTTCCTTTCTGGTATAAGAGTATCGGCCAGAATTTTCGTTCATATAACATCAAGTGTACTTTTTCCTAATTTTCATCTTATTGATTATGTTGAAGATTTTTTTTTACAATTTTTACATACTAAATGGTCGTTTGTCATTGGTCTGTCATTATATACCAAATAACATTGAATATAGCAGAAATTCGTCGAACACATTACTGAAACGAACTCTAATTATATGAAATATAAAAAATTGTAAGTAGTAATTAAAATCGGTGAATTCAGTGAGAAGTCACTGATATCAGAGAATTTATTATGGAAACTGTTTGTCCCCTTATAGATTTATATAAATGATATTTTACCATATATTATAAGTATCGAGTTATCAATAAGTTACTATTTATACTAGTGGGGAAAAATGTATCTACATAATTTACATGTAAAATAGGTTTCAAGTAACACTGGAATCGATTTTGTTTCCGTTTATACATCGCTAAATTAATCGCTATGTGTAGCGTGCTTGATTATTTATAATAGTATTGGTAACTGTGTAATCACGTACCGATAAAAAGGAAAATGAATTAAATATTCACTTTGATTATCGTTACAGAAGCAATATATTCTTTTTATTTTCAATCATCTATGTTTGCCTCAAATGCTTATAATTAAATTAATAAAATGAATTAAAAGCATAATAAAGAAACGGGTAACGTATCGTGTTAATTGTCACATTGATATATTAATTAAAATATCGGATATTTATATCGGTGCATTTATTTTATTTAACCAAGTTTTATAACTGATTTGAAAAACCTGGTTTTGTATACATTTATACACATGTAACATATTAATTCATAATAGAATTTACGTATAGAGAGATCGGTAGATTTAAAAGATGGTATTGTTTCCTCGTAGTGGTAGATCGTGTTGCTATCAAATGGACGAACGCGCCCATTCACGGCGGTTCTCATTGGTGACAACCTGTTGCTGCAGTGGCGTAATCAAAATTTCGTCGACATAGTTCGTGATCGATGTCTGTGTCTACGATTAGCATTCTAGTAGAACGCTTCCTTTTCGAGTGACTCACGTTATTGACTTTCTATGAAACTTTTGTGATAGAATATTCAAGTCATTTCTCCTGTATATTCCATGCGTTAAAGTACAAAGTAAATTGAATTGAAATTCAATATTACATCAGAATTACATAAAAAATTTTTGTTTCTGCATTCAATCAGCGTTATATTTCTCATTGAACGTACTTTATCAGCATGCTAAAATAAAACGTTATCATTTTCTGTTCTTATGTTTATTCGGTTCTGGCGGATGCGGTAAGTTTGTGCGTTCCGTGTAAGTACGTAGTACGAAACTTTTCTAGAGTTGTGTCAGTCTCTATTCAGAAAAACGCTTGTGTACAACGCTTGAAGAGTATATTTTATGCATTGTTTTCTATGATCTACTACTCTATCACCTTTTTAACGAATATCTGAATTCTGCTTCGATAATATGTATAGTCGTGGGAGAAAAAAATCCCACAGCAACCGCAAACCAAACAAAATAACTAATAGCGTCAGCTGTTGCTTTGCAATTTTTGAATATCATAAATCGAACATCTAACTACCAATCACCATCGAATGCCGATTTTTTGATGCTTATGCGTTCTTTTGAATAGTTGCTTGAATTAGTTTTGAAATTGTTTAGTAAAGCGCTATTGGTATCGATATTTTTGGCATTTACGCCACTGGCTTGACGTAAGTTGGAAATTTAAATAAATAGTTACGTACTGTAAAAAAGATAATGAACAAAAAAGATGGCATTGTTAATTAACTTTCAAGTTACACTTCTTCGTATACCTATATATATATATATTTTTAAAAATAATATACCAAAACAAGTTCCCTCGTTTTATGGTTTTCTTTTCTAATTACGTGATTTTATTCTGAATTACGTCGCATGTAAAACATATATGACTTATATATGTATAATTAAAACGCGGCACTGCGTCTTCGGGATATATTAACAGATCAGAAACAGAAGAAATATCTTTAAGAAGGAAGACGGAGGACAAGGGGCAAGCGAAATGTGATAAATCGCGTAAAACGGCAGAGGCAACAGGGAATTTTCATCCCGACAGAATATCGGCAGGCTTACGCCACTGTAAATCGGTGGATGCTGCGTCAGGAGCAATGGCGGCACTGGCTTACCTGGCCAGTACCTAACCTCCTCCCCTCTTGTTCGTATCGTCGTCACGTTCCTCAGAGCAATCCAACGAACCTGTTGCCTGTTCTCATCCAGTGTCGTGTCGCTTTCACGACGATCGTGCGCGGTTCATTGCGGTTCCTTCAGCTTTGAAAGTTATCCGCTACTCTCCAGTAAATTCGTCTACGAAATCCGAAGAATCTGTGTTTCGTTTCTCACGATCTTACGATTCCATGATCGAACGTTGTCTTCGTAGAAAAGTATCTTTCGTTTTTGTCAGCTGGAAGATTACACAATTTCATCGGGTTTTGTGAATCTACACGTTGACCATATACGACGATTTGTTTGTGAGCGCCGCACCGTGAGTGAGATTATCGAGAAGTTTTCTTGTCAAAGGATTTGCTGAGTGGCACGTTTGGTAATTTGTCATGGTGTTGCCCGAAGGATTTACAGTCCGAAAAATTACTGCGTTCTGTTAATTGAAACGAAGCATTACATATGGAAACTCCTTAGGGACGCATTTTGTCCGTTACATACGATCGATTATCGATAACGACTTACATCATACATACTGTATGCCTGGAGTGATTCGCGCGAAGTTTGGGAAGCTTGTTTCGTGTGCATCATGATTGGTAAAGTGGTTACTTCGAAGATGACGATTCTGCGCGAGAGGAACTATCGACTGGTTTCCTTGAGAGTGGATGAGACTGTACGCGGACTGAAGAAGACTTTAAGGATTGCACTGTAATTGCAGACTCGATGCCACGGTGGAAAGCGATTTCCTTGTCCCGCATTGGCGTCGCTCTTTATCCGATGTCAGTGATGATTTACGAGCGCTGTCAGTGAAATTTTTTAACGGATGGAGTGATCGATAAACGTAGAACGGATCTTTTCGTGATTCGATCGCTTGCGAAGCCGAGTCGGTATCAGATATAGAATTTAATGTTCTCCGATCGCGAAATTTCCTATGCAATTAAAAGTGATTTAGTTTCGATCGTTTAAAGTATAAACTGAATTTTTTGTCAATTTTACATGTCGTATTATTATATTCGAAATATCTGAATATATATGATATTCGTGATAATGATATTGAAAATAATCGATATCGTTGATGAAAACGCGTGTTAAAGGGTAAATTCTTCGATAGAAGTCGAGTTATAATCGTTGTCCATTCGAGAGTTGGAAGAAGCGAGTTGCAAGATTTAAAAGTTCGTGCTTGTGTTACCAAAAGAGTGCATTTGTGTGCGCGTGCAGTGTAGTGAAATAAAGTACGGAGTGAATTGCGTCGATTGCCTTTGGACGTCCGTTATCGTACGGTTTCATCCAACGTCTTGTGGCGTTAAATTACGGTGAGTCTAACATATGCTACAAGATTGAACGTTAACAATTTGGCATTTGGAGAAATCAAAATTTAAAAGTACATACGCGTATATATAAACAATAACTATTTTGTTCAATCTATCCCACCTACGTTTTGTTGATTTTTTCATTCACAAATAAACGAATCGATCGACGCGTATCGGTTCATCGATTCCTAGGAAACAAATGAAACGCGTAAAGCGTGAGGCGCGTTGAACGTGTGGCGATTAAAGGGGACCAGCGCGTGACAAAATGTCGAGATACTTGGCAAAGCGTGCGCGGCCTCGTGACTCATAACATAACCTCGAGAAAGAACGACTCTCGGGCAGGTAGGCATTTCAGTGGTGGGCGTACTCTCGAATTCTTGTCGTGTCGTTACCGCTCAACCGTGCCGAGAAAACCATTATTCGGTTAGCGATTATACGTAGAAACGATATAAATTTTCCCGTTTTATAAAATAATTGCTTGCTACCATATACCGCGATACATGCGATATACTGCGTTGCTTTCGTCTTTCACAGCAATTTTATACTAATAAATCAGTGCATGCTTATGGCAAATGCATGGCTTCCATGAGGAATGCTTGATCGTATTGGAAGAAAGTGAAACACGATTAAATGTAAATTTCAGCTATTCAAATCTGCCTACATTTTCTCGAACCTCCTCTTCGATCGATCGATCTTGCGCGTGTTCCGTATCTCTTTATTCTCTTACAAAGAGAGATATACTTCCGAATTAAAAAATGGAAGTTTAAGAAAATTAGAAAGATCACTTTCATTCAAATTATTTGAAAAATAATAGCGGAACATTGTTTGGCAGTTTGACTGGGAGGACGAGCGGGAAAGCGGTGGGAGCGGATAACGAAGAAGAGAACGAGCGCGAAGGATGCTGGCTGCCGTGAGGCCGTTCGTCCAAGCAGAAGCTGAGACCGCAATCAGAGGTGAGTGGCCGGTCTCTTCTCCTTGGAATGTTGCGTTGCCTCTCGCGTCTTCTTAACGAAGAATGCAGTTTATCGCTTTCGTATGAAGCATCGGGGATCGGTTCCGGTCACGCTTGATACATTCGTGGACAGAATGGTCGGACAGACAGTTGGAGTTGTCGCGTTTCCGTTGTTCGATCAGCCTTTACTTTTTTCCTGTTTATACTTTCCTGATTGAATAATCAGCGTGACGAATACGTCGACGCAATATCGTGTGGATAGTATACCGAAGCATTTTGAGAAGGTTGATAGAGAAGTTAATCGATCCGCGAGAAGCATCTTTAGGTTAAATTAGCTGCGTTTCGAAGGAAAGCATTTTAACAAGCTTCTTCCGGCTCGCGCTTTGTAGCTCGGGGATCGTAAAATAATTTTATTTCGTCAAATAGGATTAAGAATTAGACGTGGCGCAACTATCAAGTTTGCTGGTGTACTTATAGAGGTGAAATAATCGTGATTAATTTTCGCGCGAAGGATATCAAATAAAGGGGAAATTGATATTAGGAGTAAAGCGTAGTAAAGTGACAGAAACGTAACGAAATATATAGAATAGTATTTTAAAAATGTTGGTAAGGAAATAAATTTCTCTTTATATCATACGAGGATTCAGTGCCCTATATATACAAATATCTATGTATGATAAGTAGATATCTAGAACTGTAACAGGAAATGGAGTAAGAAATATTTCGATAAAGTCCAAAGATACAAGCGAGGTTTTTGATGTTGAATGTATAGTGCGGAGTGCAGGAGGAAATGATCTCTTTCTTCAGGCTGTTTGAAGAAACAAAATTCGCATAACGAGCCTGTAAATCGGACCTTTCTGCCGATGCACTCGTTGCACCTGCATTTTATACAGGTATACGTACTAGGAATTTTCTTTCTGCCCGACGAAGAATTTCGTTTCGAGACTGTCTCTCCTCGGAGAGGTTCGAAGAACCGCGCTTCTTGTAATTCGTGCTTCGCTGTTCCACGAACAGGAGATCGCAGAAAAGATAAACTAGGAATAGACGTTGACGAATAAAAATTCGGTTAAGTTGATTTCGAATCGCGTTAGCTGCGAGAGAATACGAGAATCTTGCCGTTAGAACGATAGCTTTTTCTTTTTCTTTCTTTTTCTTCGTTTTATTCGTTTCGTATCGTTTTATCGAACGCGGTTAATCATCTCTACACGCTAAATCCTCAAGGGTCATCTTCGTCTTTCGTTCGAAAGTTTCGAAACACCTGGACGAGTTTAATACTCGAAGCAATCGCGTTGTCTCCGATCGTTAGTTTTCGATTTTACCGGCAAGTTCCTCGAACGCGTTTAACGGGACAGCTTGTTGCAGACAATCGGACGAACGTTCGTTTCAGCGGCTGCGTATTCTTGTCGGTATGCAACGTGTTCGTATCGATGCCGTGACACGTAATCGCCTTTCGCGAGCGATCGCACCGAACCGGTAACGCGCGCCGACATCGTAGCGGGGCAATTTTTTTACACCGTGCGTTGCGTGTTGCAATTCAAATTCTATTAAGCGTTCTATTCTCGCATGGAACGCGATTACGCGAGAGATACGAGGGGTAGTAGGACATTCGGCTCGACGAGTTGCGCGATTAGAGGGAGTCTTGTTAACGCGTTCCTCTGCCACGTGCGTACAAGTTTTCGGTACGCGTCGAACTTCCCGACGAAGCCGACCGTTCCGTTGTCAGACTCGACCAAGCCTATCGTTTTTCTGCATTTTCACTTTGCGACAAATTTATCTCGTTTTGTTATCTCGTGCATTCTATACTTTGCCGAGAACTTTTGTTAGAAACGAAAAAGCGTAGGTGCAATGGGTGATTGTTAGTGCAGCGATGCTGTTATTCGAGTCATGAACGAGGTAGCGAGGTTTTAAATTTTCCGAATCTAGGTGAAGCGTGTTTTCCTGAAGATCGATCGACCGAATTATGCATGCACATGGAGATCGAGTACTCGAATCTCGACTATGCAAATCCTCTCTGGGTGCGAAGGGAGTTACGTACTCGACCAACCAAACAATTAATTATACCGTAACGTTTCAACACGAAGCATATTTACATATATAAAGGGAGATACGAGACGATAAATCTGTTTGTAATTTTCTAGTTAATAGCTCGTCGACCTTTTCGTTTAAATTTTAATCGCGTCTTCTTCGTGACATATATAACGCGATCGTAAATTGAATCTATACTGGCTATTAAGCACGCGTTCGTGCATATAAAAATGTTCTTAGTTACTACGTATTGCTCGATATCAGACGAATCTTGCCAGTTGCTCGGTAATCGGCTCCATCGTCGTTTCACTTCCACCTTTCTCCAAGCCAGCTAACCCGACCCACTTGCCAGGTTCATCCTCCGTTCCTCCGCACAAACTTTCCTCCGATCGCAAAAAGTCGGCCGATTCCCACGGTCGTGCACATAGTTTGCCCCGAAACAGCGGAAACGGTCAGCCTCTGCTTTCGGATCCGTCGTTCCGCAACGGAAGTGCGCTTTTACGATAAAACCTCTGCAAATTCAACGCTTTTATCGCCAGGCAACTTGCCGTCTTCTTTCGCTTTGACTTCGCGAGTATGAGTCGTGTTCCTCTCTCTCTTTCTCTCTCTCATCCCTTGTATCTTTTGGCGCCTTTCTATCTCTAACCTGCCGTACATGAATCAGAAATTCACACGATTGGGATGCGACGTGTAGCTAACTTTAAGCACGGTAGCTTTGTTGCTCGTGTTACTAGATTTTCGTCATCTGGTTGAATTTTTAAGGCAGTTAACGTTATCGCTTTGTCCGTTACTCTTTACAGGATCTGCTTTTATCTAATAGTCGACGTAAGATAGAATTCGATTCTTCGAATTCATCGAAGCTAGCGTTTTGTGTCGGCTGATATCAACAAATGCGATGCTTTACAATATTCGTAGTTTTATAACACAGATTATACGCTTCGAATCGTACGCTGTTAAAAACGATGACTGTTCTTCAACCGCGATGTCATCGTACTTAACGTGATTCTGTTTATGAGAACTAAATCTCCTACGGAGTATGGAAAATCGCACGAACTGCGTATAATTGCGAACATTGTTGCGTACTTTTGTTATTTCTGTAGTATCGGGAAAAGGGATGTACCTGACAATGGGTCACACCTGTGGCCTTTACAGCATTGGGGTAATTGAAAGGGATGCACCTGAGAATGGGTCAGGCACATCTGGAGAACATAAAGAGGGATACGAAAATCGTGGGACGGAAGACGTTAGTCAGTCGAGTAGAATCAGTTGAGTTGTAGCAGTTGAGTGGAGCAGTTTGAGTTGAGCGGTTGAGAAGTTGGAAGCCGAGTGTTAAGACGTACGACGATATTGTAGTCAGTTTTGTTTTAAGTGTTGCTTGTGCGAATAAACTTGAACTTAACTTGGAATAAACCATCCTTTCGTGTCCTTGCTCTAGATAAAACAAGACACCTTTGTAAGTTACTACATTTCGTATCGTCGAATTTTCCAAATTGAATATAAATAAATACAATGTTAAATGCAGTTGCGTATCGTGAAAATATGAAAACCTCGTACCGTTTTTTGGCAATAAGTGTTAATGCGAGAAGAGAGAAAATCGTTATTCTTGTCTTGAGATTTGAATCTATCGCATAATAAAATTCGTCACTGTCGTCTCGAATATTTTTCCTGACACATGGAATACCGTCAGATTGGAACAAGGGATGCATAGGTGTCGAAATTGATGACACAACTGGAACTTGCGAGAATAGGATCTGTCAAAGAGGCCACTGGTGACGAGTAGCGCAGGTGTTATCGCGATAGGTATCGACCAAGTTCTCGTACATTTCTATTTCCACATTTTTGCTGCAGCGAAACCCATTGTTACAGCGCTATCGATTCCAACTATTCGAACCATTCGCTAAATTGAACGTTCGAACTCTTTCCGTCAATTAACCGAATTAACAAACCCTTCCCCCCCTTTCTATCGATTTCGTTGAAGGCTCTTGAACTTTCAATAAAAAATGAACTTTTTTTTGGTGCACTTTATAGAACAGAGCACTATGGCTAGAATAGCCACTACCTTCGATTATTGCCCCTTTTTGTACAATGAACGCTATCTTTTTAAAGTCGTTTTCAAATAACCACTTTTTTCTTCTTTCTTTTGATAACTGATATTATACTGGAATATGAACTCTGAAGAGAAGATTTTGATTGCGTATCGCGTCATATCCGCGAGGCGATAAGTACGGAATCGTAAAATAAATTATCGGCTCTGTGCATCGTCAGAAACGAAGAAGATAACTTTTGTTCAAAGACCGGGCTCGATTACAATTTTTGCACGATTTAAAATTAAGGGCGTCTTAACGATCAACGTACGACAGAAACGTTTAATTTCTGATTAATCGGGCCAGAAGAGATATCAGACAGTGCTGACAACGAGACGTAATCTCAGGTGTTTCGTGCCGGTTCGCATCTCCAACTACGCATCTGGAACGAATTACGGATGAATCGAAACAATCTTCGTCTAATCTAGCGCGTTCGTCTCCGAGTCGCGAGGTTTTCGGTTCTTCGAAATGTATGTTCCGGACGGAACAAATTCTGCGCGATAAATTTCATTCGATCCGAAGAAGAAAAAAAAAAAAGGGAAGACGAAAGGGAAGAAGAAGAGGAAGAAGAGGAACAAGAAAAAGCTACCTGCAGAGAAACTCATCTTTTGTCCAAGATACAAGCTCGACTCGGTATTTCGCTTCGAGCACGCCATGGAAGTCCTCGTCGATCCGTGTTCCCTGCGAAACGTCCATTACTCTCGTTCATTCGTTCCATTCGCTTTCCTCTCGACGGTGCGTTTATTCTGCTTACGCTTACGCGCATGGCGCATACCTCTTTCGCCGCGGCGACGTTCTTGCTCTTTGGTCGATCGCGCGTCCAAGCGTTCGCACACGCGCGTTTCACAGTTTCAACCTGTCCTTCTGCGTGTGTAGCAATACAAAAGAACGAATGCAGTTGGTTACGCGTCACGACACGCTCTCTGCCCCGATAATTCAGAACGGTAATACGGAAATAAGAGCATTGAAAGTGGTGACCGGCCGCGAAAGCCCAATAGCCAGCCCGAGCCGAGATTTTTCTGCCAATCTCCGATTCGCCCGACGCTCATCGCCGAGCGCACCGGTGAATAGCCAGGGTCGACTATCATATACCTAAGATTCAACCAATATGGACCGTTTGGAATTTCGCTAATTCTTTGGCCGGTGATAATAACGGAATCACGGATTTCGCAGGCTGCGAAGATGCAAGTTAAACCGATATTGGTTTAAGCAAGATTGAATTTCGCGTCTAGCTAGCAGTGTGCTTTTCCCTCGATAAATATAGCTTGAAAATTGAAATAGAATTATGGACATTCAGTCACCGGAAAGTAAAGTTGTATCGATCGATCTTTCGTTGCGGATAAAATTGCCATGTCTTTCGCGGAAGAAAAATGTGTTTCAACAACTGTGTTAATTGCTCAAAATTGTTCAAAACTTTCCTTTCATCTCGTTTCTTTCGTAAGAAAAACGTAAGAAAGTTTTTTCAAAGTTCCAACTTTTCCTTTTCTTTTTGTTAAATATTTGATAAAAGAAAATTTCAAACAAACATTCGCGATAAAAGTAACGATAATCACGGGTTATAAGCTATAACAACATAAGTGAATGGCTGGTAAAATTTTCATTCCTCTGCATTGCCACGCCGTTTTTCACACGAATCTTTCTTCGATTCTAGAAACGTGACAAATAATCGAATTGGACGGAACGATCGATCAGCTGTTACAGCGTCGCAGAGTGTTCGCTCTTGGACATACAGTCTGTCACACAAGAGCGTGTCTGCGATATTTCTGTAAATATTTATATATTTGTAAAAAAATTTATATGAATTGAATCTACATCTAAAACACTAATACGCTATTACTTAGTAGGGTGTCCAATCTCCTCCATTAGCGATTATAGCTTGACATCGTTTCGGCATACTCTCGACTAATTTTTGAGCGTAGGATTCTGGTAACGACCTCCATATCTTTCGAATGTGATGTACAAGTGTTCTTATTTTTGTGATACGTCTTCCTTTCAGCTTGCATTTCATTAGGGACCACACATTTTCGATAGGGTTTGCATCAGGGGACTGCGATGGCCAAGGAAGTACTGTGATGGCGTTTTTCGCTTTCCATTGGGTGCAGATGCGACTTCGATGTTTAGGGTCGTTGTCTTCTTGCAATATCCATTGGTCCTCGGTTTGGTTGAACCAACGTTTCACGGATGTGAGAAGTCCCCTTTGGTACAATTTCACCATCTTTTGTGCATTCAGATTGTCTGTAAAGACGCACAAAGTCCCAAAACCGCGTGCGTTAAAGCAACCCCAAACATGCACTTTTATAGGGTGTTTTACACTTCTTTGAATCATCCTTCTTCCATGGATAGTCCAAGCACGCCTAATAGGACACCATGCCCAAAACGAAGATTCATCAGTGAATATTATATTACTCCAATCACGATCTCTGTTTTCATTCGCCCATGTCAGACGATTTTCGACGTTTCGCGTACGCGGCACTCATATTAAAAAGCTCTGTTCCTTTCACTGTTTCAAATGAAACTGAAAGGTATTCAGCAACGCGTATTAGAGAAGTTTTCGTTTGTTTACATTCTTTTTATCTCATTCTGATTAGGTGTCAGGTTTCGCAGATATCGCAGACACGCTCTTGTGTGACAGACTGTACCGGCCACTGGAAACAGACTTCGTTTCGCAATCGCTACAAATGCGGTCACTTTCGCGAGTGCGCTCGTCCCAAGATAACACGCGTGGTCCAGTTTTTCCTCAATTTTTTTTATCTTCTTTCCCTAAAAAAGCTTCTATTCCCTGAGCTTTTTGCGTTCCGATCAATTTTTCACGAGACTTTGAAATTCTTGAACCTCGATTCGGACGACGGTAGAAGCGAGGTGTGGCATCGCGTGTCTATAGATTCACGTACGATATACATACGTATTTCTTCTCTCTCGCCTTTCGTTCGTTCTTACGTTCTTCTTTGATACCGGCTCTGATCGATAATTCTGCGGGAAAAACGATGCATCTTTCTCCGATGAGAATACTCGCGTGCTTAATTCCGCGTTGACTTCGATCCGCCCTTCTAAAAAATCATTTCGTTCGATCCTAAACGAGGTCAAGCTTAAGAAACATTCTTAAAATTGAAAAGATACAACGTCACGTATGCCGTGCACGAGCGTTTCGAGTAAATTTTCCAAGAGCCGTCCGATCGCGTGGGCCAATATCCTCGCGTACGAGGAGCTTGAATCATTTATTCCTATATTCGTGATCTCGTGGAAATTGGAAAAGTATTTTCGTGCGAATTATATCGAGTCACGTAACCTCGTAAAATTCTGTTATAAAGTCGATGGCGACCGGTGGAAAGACGGGAAAGAAAAAGGGAAAGAAGCAAACGTACGGACAAAAGGGAACAGCGTGTGGTTTTCATAGATACGGCCCGACGATGTAAACTCCACTTTGTTCGATCGTTAACAGTCTCGCGACGTGCTCTCTCTTCGACGCGACGGTTGAATTATACGCGTGACAACTACTCGCGGAAAGCGACTGGAACGGACTGTAAAAGCGAGCAGGTGGAAGAACGGGTGGTTGACCCCTAACCGAAGTCGGGTTGCTCCTTATCGAAGCTTGCTGCAAAGTACCCTTCCTTTCAGTATCCTTTAGTTTCCTCTTCTTTTCTCTTTTTCTTTTACATTACGCCAGCATATTGTTCAATGGATTTTCCCGCGACGGTACATTTACTTGACGCGGAAGATCGCAGTTCCGTCTGCTTCTAAGAATGAAGATGGCGATCGATCGCAGTTTCTCACTATCGTTTGGAAACTAGCTATCCCATAGATAGGTTCTCCGCGTAAAACAGCTCGTTTCGATTTAAACATCAAATGGAATTTTCGTTGCACGCAATCGAACGATTAGCGCAATTATAATTGACATATTCTAACTGAGCTCTTGTTAAACGCTCTTGTTAAAATCTTGTTAAACGTCTCTGCTCGCAAACTTTTGTTCCTCTATCAATAAATCCGTTTTTCCGTCAACGAACATCGAAATAATTAAAAATATCCAGTCTGCTGGTGAAAAATCACCTTGTACGTTTTCAATTTCCGTATCGCGTTACATCATTTTAGCGATTCCTTTCCTATCCGGAGTGATTGCCGACGCTTTTCAACGATCTCAAGGACCACTAGCCTTCTCATATCTGCACGGAAGCGGTGGAAGCAGTGGAAGCGATGGAGCGGTGGAAGCGACGACACCGCGCCACGACGGGGATGGGGCCGCAATAATTTTGTTCTCGCTCGGAGCGCTCGTTTCTTCCTCCTCTTACTCTCGTCGTCTTCGTTTGTGCGCCAGTAATTTCATTCGCGTAATTTGCCCGTAAACGGCAAGTCGTGAAATTTTCCGCGAGAGGCTCGGTCATCTTAAATCTTGCGTGCCTCGCGAAGCGCCTTTTGTTATCGCTACGAGCTGTTGCCGCTACGTGAAGTTACCACGATCGGTGAAAGGGACTAGCGTAACTTAATAACTCGATGCTTAATGCGATGTTTACGGTTTACCTTATCGATTTCCGATATATAGTTGCGTTGAATTATTCTTCCTGCCTTTTTGAGATAAGAGGTAAAGGTCGTGGTACGGTTGTTTCACGCGCGCACGCTCTTTCTATTTTTTTACCACGCTAATTCACGAGTAGATGCTGGAAGCTGTTTCAACGTGGAGCAAGTGGGCAGAGGGGCGTCGATAAAATAAATAGCGAGCAATCGAAATTGCGGATATAACGTAGGCGGGCTGCGTGCAAACCGTCCCGGTGATACATCGACGGCAATATCCACCTGTTTCGCATGAAATACGAAAGCGTGCTGTCGCGCTGCGCCTCCGTACATCTTCGATATTGCTCTCGCTGGGTTGAGTTACGAGAGCGTTGCCTTTTTCAGTGCAACGGACCTCGCTCATTGAATATACGTATACCACGGTGTGTCCGTTTGTTCGAGAGCCGATCTTTCCTGTCCTTTTCGCTTTTTCACCGTCCTTCCACTTTCCTTCGTCTCGATTCCTTCCACTTCTAAGCTCTACGAATTTACAACTGTACAATGACGGCAAATTTTCGCCGAAATTTCTCCCCTATCGCCTTAAATCGTTAGATAATCTCGATGATATCGAGAAAAGAAGAAAATGAATTGCAACTGACGTTGGCAAAGAAGTCGAATCGAACAGCGAACGAAAGACGATGTTTGGCTGCGCGGTAGTCTCGGGGAGAATGGCACGTTGGCCGATCCTCTAGAGAAAAATCGATCGCGGATAGAGCGGCTGGTGCTGTGCACCATGGTGTTTCTCGTTTCGCTCAGTCTCTCCACTTACCTGTTTCCGAATGGATTTGACCAAGACGAGATTCGCGAGCGTAATGCCGACGACGAGCGTACTTCCATAAACGTTACAACCTTGCGCTCGCTTTGTACCCCAAGCAAGTTTTTAGTCCTTCGATCTTTTGGTAAACTGTATCGATACTGTTTGTATCGCGATTATCGTTGCTGTCAACGTTTCATCGTTCAAAGTCGTCAAGTACGAAGAATATTTTTGCGAAGAATAAACAGGAAAATGTTCAAACGGAATAGTCCACTCTGTCCATAGATATCGGATAAAATGGCAAAGATTTCAGCAGTAAGCTGGAATATCTTTCTCCGTTTTCGCGCGATGCTGTTACGTCAGAGAAGAAATTCTGGCGAGATTCTATCCCCGAAGGGTCGAACAGTAACAAAAAGAGACATCTGGATCGTCGAGGCGTGAGATCCTTGCGCTTCTGGCGAACACGTGTCTCCGTGTGAATGCACCTTGCCCCCAGATTTCCAACTTCTCTTTTTCTACGATAATTCGTTGACAATTTTCACGATCACCGATTCAGCGCGTCGAGAACATTCGCGAATAACGCGTCAGGAACATTCGTGGCATTAACCCGTATCTTCTTTCCACGTCCACCTCCCTTTCCAAGTAAACGCGTTTAAGCCTTCAGCCTTCTTATCTTTTCGTTTGCTTATTTCCCTGCAATCTTCGAAATATCTGATGTGATATCTGCGATGTTTGCGGTACTCGAAATAAAGTTTCTTCGTTTCAGAGATGGTCGATATATGCGTTTTAGTTTCGCGTTTATTTCTTGTTCGCCGACTTGCTTTCAAAGCTGCTAGTTTGGTAAAGTTTGACTGGAGAAGAAGTTTTCCAAACTTCATCGTTGTATCGACCGTGACGAAAAATAGTTTGAGTACTCCTTTGCTTTAATCACGGACCGTCCAGCAGTCCCTTTAATTAAAATTTAGCTGATTATGTTCTTCGACTTGCGTTATCTAGATCGTAAGTTAGGTTATTTGCAAGTCGGACGTGAAAAAAATGAATAGCTGGTATTCTAACGTTTTGTAACTGGAGTAATTATCAATTTGTTAAATATCGCGATACGATTGTTCGATATATGTTCAAGAATTTGACGGTGATATAACGCGAAGTAGGAAGATCGTAATATTTTGCAACTATCGTATATAGTGAAATTGATATGGATAGTCGGGTAGATTTCATCGGGCGTAATCTCACCGAGTCGATGTTTCGAAAGCGTTACAAGATCGCACGGACGCGTTTCACTAACGCCTGTCCTTCAGACCACTGTACTTTATTAACGAACGTGATAGTCAGCCGAAGGGAAGCGTAAAATGCATTCGGAATTCAAACGATCGATTCGAAATTTCCAAGGAAATTCGCCACGAATGGGTACGATTCTTAGAAATTTCTAATACCTATAACGGGTGACGTTATATTAGCGATTTACGATACGCAAGAACGCATTATAACACGGCCGTGTAATATGGGAAAAATTATGAAGATCGGGCGGTCGATCGCGATTTCGTCTCCGATTTTACTCCGCTTCTCGATGTTTTTAGCGATTTTCGAGGAAATTGCGACTCGCTGGCGCGAAAACTAATCTCCACACCTTTGACGTAGTTGCAGCGTGAACGGCAGCACGATTGCATAAACAGCTGATCGATATTCGGTCAATTACGGCAGACGCTGATCCGTGGATGGAAACTAACGCGCGAACAATGGTATATTTTTTACCAGACTTATCCGACGAGTCTATAATTTACAGCTTGTCGCGCGTCGATTTTTATAGTACAACTATGAACATTTACAAACTAATCGTTGATTAGTAAACCATCCCGCAACAGATCCCAGAGCACGTCGACGTGCTAACGAGCGACCTCTTTGGAAATTCTGTTCCTTTTTTTCTCTTTTTCCTTCGTCTGTTGCGCGTTATTATATAGATTTCTCTTCGACTCGTTTGTACAGCAACGAATTCATCGTGGAAATTGGATCGACACCGGAACTCGTAAACGAAAGTGCGACTGAAACGAGATATCCTCGTTGAGCACAAAGGGGAAACGATAGTGGAAAATTGCGCGTAAACTAGCGCCGATTAGAAACGGAGACACGGATCGATCTTTCGTTTTCAAAAGTGGTGGGCACAACCAAGTTGTGAAAAATCGAAAGAAAACGGTCAAAATATTACTATCGAATCGAATGTTTATTACGGATGCTGAATCGTCTCGGGAGAAAACAGAGTTAATTACGATCGATGGAGAGCTATAGAAGGTCGATAGGCGAGTGCGTGTTCTCTCGACACACGCGCCTCTGTGCTTCGCCGACCGGTCGGATCAACAACCGGACGCTCTTCCTACCACTTTGCCTTCTTTCACGTTTCATCTACTGGCCCACTCGCTCGTCTCGCCTCGAACTCAGATTCGCAGCGAATACGAGATACGGCGAGTATTTTAAGTAATCTTAACCCGTTGCCTCGTTATATCCAGTTATACTCGCCATGTAGATACCTTCCACTTCAGACCGGACGAATACAAGCTATATTTGTAACAAAGCGCAATTTTTATTTCAAGCGCACGCTCGAGCGATGTCGCGAAACGACCAACTGGTAAACTTTTCATCACAAATTGACGATATAGGAAACGATCGTCGGAACTTAAATCGTCGAAGGAAAATTTACGAAGCAGATTGCACGACGAATCGCGAGCTATACGAGACAACGGCAACGACGTTTCCTTCGAGGGAAGAAGGAATTCTCACGTGTCCCGGTGTCCCTGCATGTCGGATTCTCGTTCGGAGATCTTTATAGGTTGTACGGTTAATTGCTCGACGAATAGATCGATGCCAATCGCAATGGGTTCTTCGAAGCGCGATCGAATGGACTCGAAACGAGATGATTTCGCGCGTTGACCAGCCCTTTTACGCGAGTACGTTGCGCCAGCGCTGCGCACCTCGCCTAGAAACGGTAGAAATAAGAATTCCGGACCTGACCAAAAGAAGCTCGGACTGCTTCCAGAAGAAACTGTAGCAAACGAAATGGCGAAATAAAAACGTACAGTTGCAAAGAGTATAGAGGTGGAATAATCGCGGCGAGAAGGTAGACGAGTCACAGTCATTTTCCAACAATATGGTTTTATATCGCAAAAAACGATTCTTTTTCTTCGAACATTTATTTTAACGAAACGAAGAAAGAAACATGTGGTTTATACCGGCATCGTTTGTATTTTATCTATTCTTCGAGTCGTCGAGCATCTCGATTTTGTCTAGCGAAAAACGAGGTGACGCGGAGTGCTGGCAGAAACGAAGGACGACACGTTGGTCGAGTCGCGACGACGCCGCGGCGCTACGCGAACAAACATCCCCAGCTGACATACGCGCGAACACGTGTGTCTCCTCCGCTGCTCGTCTGTACGCCGCGCCGCGATGCTTCTTCCATTTCTTCGTTGTCTGCGCTTCTTTCGGCGCGAACTTGTGCCGGCCAGTATCGTTCGAACCGCAGCCGCTGCGAAACAGCTCGGCGACTCGATCACCCGCCAACGTCCGCGGTTTGTTTCTCTTTGTTTCGGAATTTTCGCCTTGTCTCTCTTCTCGTTCCAAATGGATAGATTTCAGTGCAAAGAGCAAATTGGAGAAACGAACGTAGATACGAGAGCAAAGCGAAAGAAAGATTCGCGCGTTGATTTAAGAGACTCGTTCGAAACGTGGAATGGCACGAATATCGCATCGATTAATTAGAACGCGAGTGATTGGAATTGCGAGTTAAAGTGTCAAGTGCGATCGGATATTATATCGAATATTAATCTGTGTCGTTCGTCGATGAGACGAATCGGCGTTAAATCAGACGATATAAAACTGTGTATCGTATCGAAGGTTCATCGAAATTTAACGAAAAGAGCATTTTTAGAAGTAGAAGAATGGAATTAACGTAGAAACGTTTCAAGTTTCATCCTGTAGTGTAGTCGAAGAAACGGGTTTGGTTACTTTGTTGCCAACTGTGGATTGCGATTTGTGGTCTCCGACGTTATCCTTCGTCTTATCTCATTTATTCGCCTTTGTTAGTTTCGCTTTTGCAATTTAAATCGTTACTTGGCTTCTTTCGGACGGATGCTCCGACTTAGCATCCTCCGAAGATCAGTTTTCTCCTTCGTGTTTCTTAAACGAATAATGTTTGCGAAATAGCAGGTTTTTATGAAAATTAGACGAGATACGTAATACCTTGTTACCTTGGAATCGATCGAGAAATGGTTTGTGTGATCGTTCGGGCCGAACCATCGGCTTCGTCGGCACGTTCTCTGACACGAGACTAACTACACGATGTAGAATCGACGTTGCAGTCGTTGCTCGAATATTAAGAGTCGTTGAACAATTATTAAAGGAGGCGGATGGTCCCGTGGAAGATGCAGGGTGGGAGCAATGGAACGCGCGAGAAGAAAGATAAAGAAGGAATAAAAAGCTCGTAGCTGGAACGACGTTTCCTATGTACGTGTCTGAAATACACGAGGAGGATCGCTACGCAACCGGTCCGCCGCCATCCACATTGTTTCGCGTCCTCTACGTTCCGCGCACCGCGCTTCGTCTCGTGCAGCTCGATTCTCCGTTGCGTCCTGCCCCCTCTGAATTTCGATCGTGCACGAAATCGTCAACGGATCGCTCGATCGCCTACCTGCCAGCTCGCTTCACCCATCGAACTGTTTATCCGACCGCTCTCACAACCATATCGACTTTCCAGCAGTTGCAGAGAAGTTTACAAAGACTACGGGAGTCGCGTAGAAATATCTTCATTTTGCCCAAGCATATCGTAAGATCAACACGATGATTTCGATGTTCCGTGTCACCGGTCTATTTTTAAAGTCGTTACCAAGGTGCTGTTATTATGGAGATTTATAGGTACGCGGTTGCCTCGGACAGTTTCTACACAGTTTTGCCGACTCCAGAGATGGCCGTACATTAGAAAGTTTGTACAACGTATCCGCTTCAAAACCAACGTTACGAATCCTTACAGACATCCGGCGCACATAAATTTCTCGCCTCCTCGACTCACGCGCTTGTATCGTCCACTAAATCTCCGTACAACGAAGAGGTCGGGTCGACGGATGTAAAACTCGTTCGATCGCCGAGCATATGCACGAACGTCGATGTTTAATAAGTCCCCGAAGCAATTTTCAGGAAGTCATCGGTTATTTCATGATCGTATAAAAGTCGACAATCGTAAACTCCAAACTTTAGGAGGAGAAGACCAGAGACTCGAACAATCGCTTCGCAGATCGGACGACGATGACCCAACGAATCGATGGTCGATGGTTGAGAAGGAAGAAGCGGGGGCGGATTTGAACGGAGTCGGCGAGATAAAAAGAACCGCTTCTCGAAATCCCAGCGTGCACGGTGGCCTCTGCAGGAATCCGGTCGCGGGGAATCCGGAAGTTCGGCATGTCCGCGTTGCAATTCGTAGCTGTTGGCTCGAAACACGCGCCAACAAAACCGAAATCCAAGTGTTGTCGATGAGACACCCGCTTCGTTCAGGGTGGCCGTCGATCCGTGAATGTTACTACGATCGGTCTTTTAGTTTCTCGAGAGGCAAGCTCGCGAAGAAACGCCCGCGTCGCTCGTCAACGTCCTCGCGAAGAAAGAGAAGAGCGTCCGAATTTCTTGAAGGAGATAGCGAGTTTCTGGCATGTCGAACTGCTGCAGTTGCATCCGTCGTTGCGCCACGGACACTTATCAGCCGTTGAGCTCGCAAAGATTCGGGTGCAGCGGTGCGAAGGTCCACAGGGATGGCAGAGAGGTCATCAGGAGCCCGAGGAACCAGCGTAGAAAGCTCAGCGTGCGGTATGACGCTGTCAGACCAGCCAGAGCAACAAGGTTAGATGATCGTCTGTCGAGTTAACGATCGCAATGGGAATTGTACGTGTGAACTCGTGGAAGTGGGTGATTGTCACTTTGACGAGAGAGAAACTGGTTTGATGGTTGTTTCGTTAGAGAGTTATGAAACTACGTTTCATGCTATAGCCGCAGGTTTGACGTAACAAATATCCTAAATAATCCGATATTTTTCATCCGATATTTTACGCTTTTAAAAATGTCGGTACATACTCGCGCATTTTCGCAGGTGTGCGCTAGTTGTTTGCTTTTAAATCTAATAATTCTGCTCGAAAAACTAACGAAAGCGTATTGTATTTTGACAATGTCGGTGAAGCTTCTCGCGCGTCGTTCGTGTATTTGGAAATTTTTTATTCACGTAAACAGACGCGATGTATTCGGAATACTAACGATTTTGGGTTTGGGTTAGTCCCAAATAGTAACGATTTTGTAATAATCTTTCATCCGATACTATTGATTCTACCGTCGACTCGTTTCCGGGAGGTTCTTCTATTTGACTGTATTCGATTTTTAGCGTATCGAAATCGATCGATGAGAAAGAATTGTTCTGTACGTTTAACAAAATGGTAAGACATTAAATATTTGAAGACCTTCACCAAGCCCATTGCCACGTAAGCTAATGTATTTGTAATATCGCATTTTGTGGAAGTTTACTTACTCGAAAAGATAATGAATTTCAGCGTATCAAATTGTCATTTTAAAAACATTCGTCATAGTAAGGACGTTAATTCGCGTTTCCTCGACTACAGGAGCTATCGAGACGATAATATTAAGATTAAATGACGTTAACGTCGAATCGAGCGATCTTAATACGACAGTAACGAACAATACGAAGTGACAGGGTAAGATCTACGGAGCGAATCGTAATAACATTTCCAACCTAATGCGTGCAATTTCTTTCTATGTTGCAGGTAAGTAAGTTATTATCGATCCCGATAATTCCAACTGTCCGGAAAATAAAAAGCAAGGTAAGATTGTTTGTGGTATGATCTACTCGTGTTTTACGTGTATGCGACAAAGGATCAAAATCTAAACTAGGCAAGCGAGGGTATTTGATATAATATTCGAGCAAGACAACTATAACTACGTAAGATCAACTTTTCCATATATCCCGATACAAATTTGGCGGTAGAATTTACAACCTGCCGAAGCTCTTAATTCTTATTTTTCTTGCACGGAAACGCGTTCGAATCGATCACCGTTCCCTCCATTCCCTCCACAGGTTTGTATCGATTCTCCTAACCCTTTCGCGCAATTCATCAGATTTTTTCAAAAGTTAAACCAACAACGAAGCTAAAACTAGAAGCAAAATCAAAATAAAATTAAAAAGGACCGATCTAAAATATCCCTTATCACCCTGAAATCGTCAATTTTTGGAAATTGCCGGGCAACCCTGTAGTTTCGGTGATCATTCATCCAGCCGGAGGGTTAGCGTGGCGCTCGCATAGTATTCCGCGTTCCATGTTCCCGTAGTACTCCGTAGTCGTGGGGGGTGCGCGAAGGATTGCGGTCGTGCGACTGCTACCCCACCAAACACGGGGTAGTCCCGTGATTTTTCCACGATCATACGGAAGTGGCCGTCAGTTCCGCAGGAACTCTCGCGTGGTTCGAACGTTCGCGATACACTTTTCGTTCTCTCTTTCTCCACCCGCCCTCCCCCCTCTTTCTCTCTCGCTTCGATTCCACCACCGTGCGTGATCCAGTCGCGTTTCGCATTGTTCGCGTCCGTTTATCGGCATACTTTATCATTCTACGTGCTGTCAGTGTTTCCGACTTTCTTTCTATATTATCTTTTGTCGCGCGATTTTTCTGTGCCGGCGAAATCCTTTATACTCTATACGACAGTCCTTATTTCGCTTCGTTGACAGAATTTTTTTCAATCGCTCCGTATAATCGTTTATACGTTACACGTTTCTTTTTTTCGTGTTTCTTTTATCTCTTTTATTTATTAACGTGGTTTGTCTTCATTTTTCTCTGATTATAGCGTTACAAGCGACTCGTTAAATTGTACATGGATCGAATAACGTGAGAATTTGATTATTTGATAGCTGGTGATAGTTTCATGATACTCGAGTGATCTACGTTTAAACGAAACTATAATAGATCGAGACGATCCTGCACTTGCATTTTCCAGCTGTTTTCGATTAAACATCGTGATAAAATTTAATAAAACGAATCGCGCAAACTTACGTCTGCCCTCGAGGAATCGACGTTACTACCGCGTTTTAGTTTTTCCAAATCATCTTTCAGACCAATGTTTTACGCCAGCGTTTGATCTTTTTCGAAAAAATGGACGAAGAAATTAACGTTGCGTTTTCATCGCTCGAATCCCAGTGAAAGCACGTTGTTCGATGTTTCACGTTGGTGTCACGTCGATTGATTGTAATCGGCAAAGTATACAGCGCGTAAAGCTGGGAGAAAAATGGTGCCGGAAGTGGTCGTTCCGTACGTCGAGTACCTAATAATTTTGTAATTATTTTCTTGAGGATAAAATAGAGAGAAAAAAAAAAAAAAGAAACAGAAATGATATCGCGTGTGCGAGGTTGGAAGAGTAGGAAGGCAGATGATCAAATTTCCTATTCCGATTCATCCTGTTTATTTCTTTAAAATAACCAAGTGACTGTCTCCGTTTGCCTTGGCCCTTGAGTGTCGGTTAACTCGTGCGAAATCTATTTGTTCGGTTTCTTTACCCATCCGACATGCGGCAAGCGGCAAATTTGTAATATTGTTGGGTTTTGTCTGAAATAAAACGTTAGCTTCGATGGCATTTTCTGACATTTCTCTTTGCTTGCTCTCCGATAAAAGATCGACGGCCTCGCATTTTATCGTTCTAAATTTTTAAATTCTAATGGTACCAATAGTAATTTCATAAAAATCTGTTCGTTTATCGCGCACAGAAACAATCGGAGGAGTATCAGTCGTTCTTCGTCGATCGCAGAGCGTCGATCGATCTGCCTATCGCGAGAGCTTTACTCAAATCCGTCGAGCACCGATGAGACCGAGCGACGTTCCGTTAACAAGTTGGAGTACGCGATACACTCAGTCTTTCAGCGGGAGACGAACTGCTCGCAGGAAAAATCGTGCTTTTAGCGTCGAGACTCTCCTACTTCTACGCTTTCGAGCGGATCGGTGGTGTACCAGCTTTCGTCTCGTCGTGCAAATAACGCGTGCAGACACTCGCGGTGACGAAATACCTAAATGAAATTTCTGTCACGCGTAGTTTTCGTCACCGAATCGAAGCGGCTCCAACGAATACCGCAGTATCGTGCAACTATCTCTGACCCCGGTATCCCTAGCGATAAAGCGATTTTCATTATATGTGCATAGTTGTAGGATTATCCAGCAACGAGGATCCCTTCGTTACGGGTTTTCGTTGTGAAATTCATCCACAGAAATCTTCTCTTTCTTTTCCAAAAATGTTCCAACGATGAGTTACTTACCCTAAATATTGCGAGGAATAGTTGGAAGTCGGATAATTTTTCAGGGAAGATTAATTTAGCGGTGTTTTTGATTAATTTTTTTTAATACGTCAGAAATGTAGTCGATTTTACCATTACCACTACTATGGCGTCACGACCGGTTAAATTTAATTGTACTTCCCAGTTATTAATTGCAATTCCGTATATTGCAACCTTTGCTTGTTGCACGCACAACGAACGCGTCGAAACGTTCGGTTTCATCGAAGAGAAATTCGAAGGAATCGAGGATTCGTGGAAGCTCCGTGTCGGAGGTTAAATATGTGTGCGCAGAGAAAAAGTCCTCGGTAGAATGCAACTCTCGTCGAAGACGCGCCTCTTGGCATTTACGCTGTGTGCACCGCGCGGTACTGTTATTTCCACGGGCCTCGTCCATACGATTCTGGAACAGTTCCTCCTCGTTTCCATGAAATTTCCTAGGGAAACGGTTCCATTTTACCATTCAGAGATGTGTATCGTGCGACGTATTTACCGAAACTACCGAATACCGCACCGAATTTGCATAACTGGACTTATTCTCGCCGTGGTTAGCCTTCGACGAGTCGAAGCCTCAAGTTTTTATTTCCTTCGTTTCGTCAACATATTTTCCGTGTTTCGCGTTTCCTTTACCGTCAATCTTTTAATGGGTTTGATCGAACTTTGCTTTCTAACATCACAATTGTAAATTGTAGATTGACATTTCCTTCGCCACTGTTTCTTGTATTGTCCTTAGTTTAGATTTCACAATTTTATCGGTCCTTAACGAGTTAAAGAAAGCATGAAATGCTTCTTTTATGTTCGAGTTAGACGGAGTAAAGAGAAAATGTAAATTGAACGAAACGATGCACGGTGACCTTCGGGCGATTCATGGCCGTGGGAGAAGAGACTAGCGTATGCTGCGAATAATGTACAGAGGATACGGGACATCTGGTTCTCGTTTGTAAGAAGCGAGAACCCAGTTGTCCAAAATGCTTCTTCAAGCAGTTGAGCATTTTGTAAATGCTCTGTACTTTATTTACAGGATATTTGCGTCTCCTGCCTGTGCCTCTTCCGCGCTCTACTGCGAATTATTTTTAGGAAAGTCACTGGACGCTGCTCTCTTAAGTTTACTCTTCTCTTCTGTTATTCTGCGTTATAAAAACGCTTGATTCAATCGTTTCTCATTTTTTTTTTTTTTTTTTTATTACAAGCATGTAATAGAAACATATTACTATCAAAATATATATACGCGTTAGCGATTGGACGAATGAAAATCGACGTACTAAGGAACAGATCGTACAACACCGATTGTAAAAGTAATTCGTTTTAATCCAACGATAGTCAAAAATAAACGCGTCCTCGTGCTCGTTCTATCCTATCTTCTCACAATCTTTTTGGATAACAGTTACGATTACATAAGTTCACTCCGTTGGCTAGAAACGATCGAAATCTCGTTTGTCCGAGCAAAACGGTCTTGTATTCCGACATGCAAATGTAGGATCGCGGAACGGCGAGATAATTTCACGGCGATCGCGCCCGGTCACGTTGTTTATGCGGGGCATTCCTATGAATATTCAGCGCCATCGCGTCCCCTATTTTTCATCCCTCTTGGTTTCCATTGCTTTCCGGTTGCGCGCTCGCAATCCCGTTAAGGGAATCGTCGAAGAGTTTGGTAACGAGGCGACGCTGCTTCCAGCGAGGTGTTTCGCGAGAACGAACCGCCTTCCACGGAATACAGGCGGCTACCAGTGAAAGTGAAAAAGGTGCATGCTCGGTTCAGGCGTTCCGTTCGATTCGGACTTCCATTTTGTACGCTGGATACCACGCCGAGGTAAGATCTTTCGCGAATTTACATGCAGAAGTTACGTATCTTTTGCTGGAACATTCTAACGTTTCTCTTATAGTTTTTCTTTTTTTTTTTTTTTTTTTTTTTTTTTACGTGGAGAAATCCTCATGGACACTCGGCAGTCGCTGGACTGTGATGTACCAGCAACGGCCGAGTAGTGTCGGACTCCTACCGACTAAAACTCCACGGTGGCCTTCCTGACGTTAGTTGGGGATGTCCCGAGTTCTCTTTCAAATTTCTGTCGGTCGACATCCCCCACTTTTAATATAGCTAACGCGCAAGCAAGTTAAAGTAATTGAAAAATTCAGTGGCACACGAAGCGTCAGTTGCACGCGAACGGCTACCTTCTACGCTTAATCCTGAATCCAATCCGTAGTTAGATCTGGGATTATATCTTACAAAAGGATATATTATACTTTCGAGCTTTAACGTCATAATGCGCGAAGCAGGTTGTGTTTACTTTGCCGACATTTTCACGACAGAATGGCGATTATCTCTCGACTATTATCGAGAATTTTATCAATTTGCTTGTTCCGTTGTAAAACCACTTATTTCGTACGTATCGTCATGTTGATCGAATTCGAATTACGGGGTGCATAACCCCGGAATCCTTAGAAATTACAATCGTGTTATTGCCGCCTGGATATCCAAACGTACTAAGATGTGTCGCCGTAATCAAGACGAGGTATCGAGTCGAGCGCATCGATTCGATATAAACGCAATAAGGAATCAAAGTCGCTGGTTGATAGGATTCCTTCGCATTGCATCCGTATCGCGGCAAACTCGACAGAATTCTATTAAAAGTTACGAGGCCGATTAGATTATTCGTACGTCCGTTCGCGATTGGCGTGTTCCGCCTTCGATGCCATTTTTATTTTATCGGCCCTCGCTGCTGAAAATTCCGCTGCTCTCGAAATCGAAATCTCTTCGATATCTACGAGTTATTAATTAACAGTTAATATAACGACGATGGTTTTTCGAAGCGCAGCGAAAAGACTAGTCACGACGGAAAGCAGAAATGGAGTCGTACAGAGGCAGAAATGGGTGCTTCATCGCCGTTTAGTCGCCATTATCGGACGAGGCGTAAAGTCAAGAAGAAAACGTATTGCACCCTAAATTCAACTGCTCGATAAATTTGGCAGCAGATCCCTCTAGAAAGCCTCGTTTCGTACGTAGGAGACGTTTGTCGTTACGACCCGAGATCTGTCTAGGCGAATCGATGGCCAGCCGAGTATTTGCACGAATAACTCCGTCTAGAAGAGCTTCTTCGATAGCTGTAGCGCAACACGATGCGATAAAATGCGTCTTGTAAAATAAGGACTGTAAAATAAGTACCGTCGGAACAGCCGAGATAAACGAATCACCATCGTTAAAGACCGCGTAACTCGCTTACGTTTACATCTACAACGACGATCGGCAAACAAGCATTTTAATTCGCTTATATTTTGAATAGCTGATTCGATTGGCCTCGACTGAAGCGAAACTGGTTTACTTAGAACAGCCATGGATATCCATAGACGAAAGGGTGGAAGTGGAAATTACCGCGTAAACTTGCGATAACGAACCATCTCAAACGCAGCACTGGCTTCGGATACCAAGTTCTAGTCGAGTTACCGTTGCGTGACCGCAAAATTGGCAAGTTTGCGGTTAACTTCATGGCACCTTCGATCACGGAACATTCGCGGTCTGCAAGATGAACATTACGAGCGATACAAGCACGCGTATAACAACGAGTATCGTACACAGGCTGATTCGTTCGTTATTAGCAGGAATATCAGAGTCGAAAATATTTCCGCTACGTTTAATCCTTCGCAGCTACAAGTTTTATCTCGGTCGGTTCGCGTCGAATGAATTGCTCTCACGCTGAAGCACATTTTATCGTAGATACGTTATTACGATAAAGTGACTTTTACGTTTTCGCGTCGAATGAAATATCGCAAGAACGAAATATATATTTTGCGTAAGGAACTTGGAATGGATATTCGATGGAATATCGAGTTGGCTGGAAGTAATATCGTAAAGGGCTCGTGGACACAGCAACGTTGTCGCGGAACAAGCTGCTGAAAGTACAAAATCTCGTTTGCGTAGAGTTCGCTTTGACGATCGTAGGTGGTGAAAGAATGCCGCGACACAGGCAGCAGGAACGACAGTGGCGTGTAATTGGCTGAACAAATTTCGTTCTTCTTGAATATTCACGGTGCGTTTTGAAAGGAGCACGTTATTCGGTACGGTGGTGTTCTTCCTCGTTTTCACGGTGGTCGATTCGACTTCGTTGATCCTCTTGGCTAGCTTCTTTTCGCAGATCGTTAAATCGTCTCTCTCGGAGCGTCGTTGTACGTAGATTTTCTGGATCGCGCTTGCTGGCGGGCATCGCTTCGTCAAAAGATAATTCGGTACGGAGAAAAGTTAAATATAAAATTAGATAGAAAGCGGACGGAATGGAGATAAACGAGCTTGCGAAAATAGTCGTGTGAAAAAATTGCGTCGAATACGACTAAAATTGTGAATACGAGCAGACGATATAAAGCCAAAACATCGTAAAACTTAATTTAGCTTTCAACTTACTTGTCGAATATAGAGATACGGACGAATCTTGTTACGAAGGATCTTGTTTGTCTGTTATCCATGGGAAGATTAATGGATGATAAGTACGATCGGTATATCGCATCTCCTCCGTCGATTTAATCGGTTTCCCGGTATGCAGCCGTTTGCTGGTATAATTAAAAGGGGCAATCGTGCGCACAGCTGATTGAAGGAAAGTGGAATTTAATTGCGGGGAATTGATTAACGACTGCGGTTACTTGGGCGTTTATCATGGAACATGTGTTTCGTCTGTCGTCGATGGGCGTGGTGCGAAGCGTACAAGAGGTTGCTATAATTTACAACACCACCCAAATCTATGTACCTACGATGCAATTATTGTTATTAATTTTGCGAGAATATAAAGGAGCCAATAGTTTTATGTATTAGTAGAATAGATTTTCTATTCTTCTATCGGATAATTTGATAATTGAAATTTACAAGGGACGTAAGACCAACGATATCAGGTTTGACTAATCGATTGAAATTTACAAGGGACGTAAGACCAACGATATCAGGTTTGACTAATCGATTGAAATTTTAACTGGAGCGTTGAAAGTAGGCGAACTTTTCGCCTTACTGTACCAATATTAGCTTGTCTATATTTAGCGTTACGCTTCCTGTAAAAGGTTAAGGTAACGCTTGACACGATATGTCGGACGAAACATTCGTTTCCTCGACGCTCGAGTAAACGTTCGTCTAACTTCGAGCGAGTAATCGATAATGTAATACGCGCAGCGAAATTTGCATCTTCGTACGGCGACGAGTAAGGACGGATATCGTTTTAAAAAAGTTCCGCTGATATCTTTCGATTCGTTTTTCGAAATATTTGATGGAACTCAAGGAGCGTCGAACTTTGCTTGAAAATCTGTTTAAAACAACGTTCGTGGAATACAGAAACCGATACATCTGCAAGGAAATAACGTTTCGAATATCAATGAATGGTTTTGTTTCTTTTCCATAAGAATCGAATATCCCTCCGTTACGCGCGATATGCTGAATCATTCATAACTTCTAGCAGATGCATTATCTTGAAAATTTGCTTTCTTTGATATGAAACTTCGCGTCATACGCCGCTTCCTTGCATTTATTTCCATTACATTCTTTCCAACTTTTCGTTTTTAGTATAAAACAACATTTCACTCGTCTTTCTTTTTTTTTTACGCAGAAGTTCAAAATTTTCATTCATTGGTATATTTTACGTTTCGGTTGATCGCGATACTAATCTAAAAGAACGTCCTTTGTCTAATCTTGTAAAAAAGAAAAGTTTTGCTTTGAAACAAATTTACGATGATTTCTAACGCGTTACGATATTGGCCGAACTTAAATTTCAGAGTAATCGTCGAGCATTACGCAGAAGCTCCGACCAGCAAGAACAACGAGAAGAAAGTTATCTAGTGGGAAAACGTGGTGATTGCGATTGAGTGGGAAGGTCGTGTATGTAACGATAACTCCTTTGAACAAGCGCTCTGTCGAAAATCTCTGGCTGAGTAAAAAGAGTTTTTGGGGTGTAACGGTGGTCGTTCTGCGGCACGGCGGAATTCCAAAAGAGGAAATTAATACGCAGAACAGTGTGCCTCCTGACATTTGCACGATTCGTGAGAGTCGCTTTTCAAACGTTCTTTGGCTCGAAGCAAGCTGCGAGCCAAAATTGGGGCTAAAGAAGGGTCGAAAATGCAAAGATAAAAAAAGAAAGAAAAAGGTAAATGGTAGACGAAGCGGAGATAAAGCCGGAGAATGAATACGGTACGCGCGTTTCTTTCATGAAAGGGAACTCAGGGTCGCGGCGTTATTTCAAAACCGGACGAATCAAGGAAACTGGAACGATTTTTCTTTATCTTTTTTCAGCGCGGAGGAAAATCGCGTGCCTTTCCTTCGCCCTTTTTCGCGCAATGTCGCGTCAGTCGTTAATTCAATGCCTTCGCTTCGTTTTTTTGTCGCTGCAGCGCCGATGAAATTATTCACCAGAGATTTCTTATTACGACGACCGAGATCGGACCGTGTGAACTAAAAATATTCAAACGCAGGCAGGTATATAGCTCTGTTCCCAACCGAGTTACTCAAATTGGAGTAAACATAACGAGTTAGAAACTCGAAATCGTTGTTCGTTCCAAGATTCGTAAAAGTTGAAACGCATTACGAAGGTGTCGCTTTAGTCTCGAAGGGCGTAATTATCGTACGAACGATATTTCAACTTGGCTGACTATAATTAACCCGGACATGATCTGTATCCGTGGATTGATTCGATCGGAAATTTTAAACATCTTTGTCATAAAAATTAGATTTTGGAACGCGAGATCTATCGGGACGTTTGAACGAATATCTTCATCTGTGGGCATAGAGAGGACAGGCTCAAACGACACAGAGAGAGAAAAAGAGAGAGAGAGAGATTATGGCCGAAGCACGTTTGGTTGCTCCTTTTTACCGGACCACCTGCAGTCCAGTGGGATTTAGGTAATTTGCCCGTTTTCCTTTCGCAGTTCCGGCTAATGCGGAAACTTCCACGTTCCCTGGACGGGTTTCGTTAGCCGCAGCTGCATACTTCTTCTTTTAAACATTTCTGGAACAAGACCGCGGGACATACCGCAAAGGTCGCGTAAATCACGCTACTTAAGATTCACGGGTCAAGAGGCTGATGATCCGTGTGAGGATATGCCAGAAAATTGCCGCGATCGCGTCCATTACCAAATTTATCGCTTGGATCAGGTTACTCGAACGTGGCATACTTGACGGAGTTGGCGGTGGAGACTTTTTCGCGCGATCCGTAACCTACCCTTGTAACCAATAAGTCCAACGTTGCGACAAATGGAAAACGTTGAACGACGAAGAAAGTAGGCACGAAAGAAAAGGTAAATGTTTGATGGCGATTGCACATATTCGCGCTCTCTGTTACGATATTCTTCGATACGATGAGATTATAGCAGACAGACATCGCAAATATGTGGGAAAGAGCTACTTATGGAAATGGTAAAACACAGATTGTGTGAAAAGCGTCATAGACGTTCGTGTATAAAAGGCAACATATTAAAGGCTACGCGGTTTCCTCGTTAACGTACATTCCTGACCTTACCTTTGTGGAAACGTTACAAAACTCCTACCTGCAGAAAGAAAGTCGTCTAATCTGGTTTAGAAAAATAAAGGAGACCTTCGTGTATCCAAAGTACCTGCTCTTTTGGAATATTCTTTGCCGTCTACCGGTGCCTTTATCCGCATCTCGCGTGTTTCATCAGGGGAAATTTTCCTTGGGCTCGCAGGATTCTAAAAGTAACAGCAACTGCTTCATCATGTCGATTCGTCGACGCTTTTTGGTCTCTTATTGTTTAACTCGCTGTTTGTTAAGGATTTTAATTACCACGAGATGACAATAATCGTTGTTAATAATGAGTCGTTGTTACAAATCAGACCAGCGAGCATAGATGCAATTGCGTTTCGACCAAGTAACCATAGTTGGAAACGCTGTGCGCGTAATTTTCTAAACAAGGATGGATAGGTATCCTTTATGTCTGACGTAATTCTGTATAAACGAAAATTCAGAGTTCGTTGTATCGTATTTTTGAAGCAAATTGAATCCTTCTTGCATTGATATATACTTGGGGCAAGAAACTTGGGAAATTGGCGAAGATGATAAAGGTCATCAGTATGCAGGGTTATGCGTGCCGTAGTAATTGTCTTTCGTTTATTATGCATAGAGTGACTTAATGACACTAGATGAACGTGCAATAAATCATCCGTTAACCTCTTAAGGTCTGTCTCTCGTGTATTACGTAGCTAAAGTTTCATTTCGTGTTATAAATACAAAAGTAGAAGAAGCTTTGTTTCCATGAAACTGCTATTGATACAATTTTAGCGAGGAAAATTTAACGAGCGAGCACTTAAGGGATAAATCGACGCGTGTTACAAAGAACGATGAATTCGATTCGCGTTGGGAAAACAATCTCGAGGGATCGGAGTCCGGCCGAAAGGCTGATCCGTGGTGACGGAAAATGGCAACCGTTTAATTATCTAAGCCGAGGACGGCCGGTCTGTCGCGAATAAATCGGATTAGTCCTCCGGACGTCGGAAAACATCAAAGGAAACTGGGAAAGAGATTAATATCCGAGTGACCGACCTAGCCAACGCGAGTCTGGCAAGACTAGGCGAAACGAGACCAAACGAAACGAAATGCGCACGAATGGCCGTTGCCCGATCGAGGCTGTTTACGCTGGTGAATGTAGCGGTTGCGCGAGAGGCCGCAGAGAAATTCCAGCGCCGCGCCGCCTAATTTCATCGCATCTGGGAATTTCGAGGTCGCGGCGCGGCACGGCGGTCGTGAATACCACGACCTAGCCCGTTCCTTCGAAATTACAGCCGTTTGATTCTCTCCGACAGGCGTCCAAGAGTCTCAGTGGACGTTGTGATTTGACAAAATATCCAAGATTTTTCTCCAAATTGATGAAAAAATTGCTGAAACGTTAAAAAATATTGTCTTGCATTTGCCGATCGTTGAATCGGCAAGATACAAAAAGTATCCGACTTTTGGCGAGGTTGAACGAGCAACCGTCAGCAGAATTTCGTCGAGCATTAGTAGTTAGCGAACAGGCTACCATTAACAACGCTTGATTATACGTAGTTATTTTTAGCGGCGGGAGGATGAAAATGCTCGAGTAGTTTCAATGAAACCATGTGCATGAAAACAAGCACGTATACGTGGCATTTTTCTCGACATCGTTGCAGGTTTCCGAGCCAAGGTCGGACGATAATTCCGCTTTAACGACCCTGTCGTTCATCGTAATTACCTCTCCTCCAGCCTTCTCTTGCTTCGATATTTTCGTTTAATCTCGCGCCATAAACGTTTGATATTCCGCCACCGATTCGTCCCAGTTTCATCGAACCGTTCGCTCTGGAAAAGTATCGCGTGTCGCCGCGCAAAATATTCCTGAATACGAATTGGCGTGTTACGCCTCTTGAAAAACGGAGTTTTACTTTTCTATAAAAGCGATATGAAACGAGGCAGATCGCACCGAAATATGGAACAAAATGCGCGTTAATACGCGAAGAATAATAACGAATGGGGTGTATCTTCGTATCGACAGTTTCTCTGACGTTACAGATCTCCGGGATTATACGTAGACGAACTCTCGTTGTTTTTACCAAGACAAGTATTTTATTATGCGTTCGCGTGTTTCAAGCAATGCGAAAGGTTTCGGATACGAAGGAATCGAGGCGTGTGAAAGATTTACGAAATTAGAAAATTGTTAGATCGTGAAACAGGACCACAGTGTAAATAATAATCGGACAGAACGAAACTGCACACCACGAAACATCGTATCAAAGAAATTTCAAATAAAATTGTAGAAACGTGCAACTCAAGTAGGTATTTACCACGTCGTAAATTTCACGATCGACGTAATTCCATGAAAGAACTATTTGCTCGGTTCTCGATTTATTCGATTTCGCTACTTAATTTGCTTGTTGCGAGCGATAATAGTCGAGTAATGTTATTTGCCTGGGGAACGGAAGCGCCGACGAGGCGATGGCGGTTAGGTTGGCGTCGGTACTGGTATCGAGCGAAATGATGCGCATATGCGCCGATAAAGGTAGCTAACGAGTCGATATTTACACGCAATTATCGAGAATTTCGGTAAACGAACGATCGGCTTTGAAATTTCGTTGTTCTCATTTTTTGTCGTATTTTTAGAACGATTTGCTTCGCATCCGTAGATTCGTAGATCTTTCATAGATCGTTTCGTTGCTTGACGTTCCAAGGAAAGAAATATCGGGACGAATATCGTCTCGAACGATCAGAGGATTAATCGACTCGACACCTGCCACGAGGAAGAATGTCCGATAGAGAGGATAAAAGAAGACGTCGCTAAGACAGCGAAATTGCTGCTGTTGTTCGTTGTTTATTTTGCTTATCGATTTATCCGCGTTTTCTCTAACTTGCGCGCGAGAAAGAGGACGATGGGCGAAGGATTTTCACGAGGTTAGTATATACGAAAGATAGAGTTAAGGTAAAGGCAAGGTTTCCTCCTCTAAGCTAAAACGAGACTAAACTAAAATGCAATTAAACGGTATTTTATCCGCGTAATGTAGATATATACGTATGTACGTAGAAGCGCAACAGCTAGAATTCTTGAAACTGTGAGGAACCGCGAAGGCCCTGAAGCTGTGCAGTCTACCTTGTGTCGTAGAATTCCTGATTTCATGATTTCTGCTTACGAATTCCCCGCTGCATCGCGTCAAGTTCGCGAGACCTCGCGAGTACACCACCCCAAAGCGTAGAATCTGAATCTGTCATATCTGCGAGTCTAGTCACGAAATCTCAAATTCGTACTTGCTTCGGACTTGCGATCTTAGATCTTTGTCTCTGCGGATTTGAAATTTCATATCGAACAGGCGGCTCAAAGGGTAGAAAATCTATGATCCGAATATCATCCGAATGAAATTCGGGGTCGATACGAGACGATTTCATTCGAGGGGCGTGCACATGGAATCGCAGATTCTGCGATCGTCTGTCGACCTGTAATAGATCGTATGGCCTTGGATCGATTCGAGGCGGGGTTTGCCCAAGCAGAATTTACAAAGTTCGAAGCCTTACGAGTTTCAGGTTGAGCGCGAACGGTCACGCGGCTTTACGGTATCTTGTATCGTGTCCTTTTATCTCTAGACCGTAGCGTTCCATACGTTGACGTTTAATCTATTTGCGTTATTGAGTCGCAAAAGCGACTTGTTGTCCGTACGATCTTGAGACGGTTTCTTCGATTATCGCGCAAAAGCTGAACCCACGGATTTTAACGTTTCGAGAAAAAGCGAACATCGTTCGACGATCGCTGTGCTACAGTCTGTCACACAAGAGCGTGTCTGCGATATTTCTGTAAATATTTATATATTTGTAAAAAAATTTATATGAATTGAATCTACATCTAAAACACTAATACGCTATTACAGTAGGGTGTCCAATCTCCTCCATTAGCGATTATAGCTTGACATCGTTTCGGCATACTCTCGACTAATTTTTGAGCGTAGGATTCTGGTAACGACCTCCATATCTTTCGAATGTGATGTACAAGTGTTCTTATTTTTGTGATACGTCTTCCTCTCAGCTTGCCTAATAGGACACCATGCCCAAAACGAAGATTCATCAGTGAATATTATATTACTCCAATCACGATCTCTGTTTTCATTCGCCCATGCCAGACGATTTTCGACGTTTCGCGTACGCGGCACTCATATTAAAAAGCTCTGTTCCTTTCACTGTTTCAAATGAAACTGAAAGGTATTCAGCAACGCGTATTAGAGAAGTTTTCGTTTGTTTACATTCTTTTTATCTCATTCTGATTAGGTGTCAGGTTTCGCAGATATCGCAGACACGCTCTTGTGTGACAGACTGTATATGACGCCGTCACTGTTCTCGGCATTCGTTCGCAGGTCCTTTTACCGACCGAAGAATATTATTTTCTAGTTTACGAGCAGTTGGCAGGATTTTCAGAGACGTCGTTTCGCGTTTGGCAAAGAAATTGGAAATCCAGCAGGCGTTCCATCCTTTCTCCTTTTCTCTTCCGTCGCAGTTCTCTAAACCTCGTTACTATTCATCGGCGGTTTATATTTCGCGAATGGCCAAAGGTAGCCCGGAAAATGCTACTTTTCACGTATCCTAGGGAGCCATGCGATTTTTATCTTACGACGAACGAAAGAATTTGGTGGGTCGAGGAAAAAAGATTCTTTCTTCCTTTACCTTTCCTTTTGTCCTTTTGATTTTATCCTCCATCCGAATTATTCTTTAAAATCTTTTCCTTCGAGTTATATTTTCGTTTATGTAGAATTTCAAACTACTCGCCAAACAAATAAACTTTATGTTATATTTATTGTTGATTCGCGTAGTAACTTGGTAATATAGTTTGTTAGAAACGACAGTTTTTTCTTTTAGTACGTAGACTCAAGGCAAGCGTAAATACATATCTTATCTCGCTATTGTTCGCTTGCCTCTACACTCTGTATCATATGCCATAATACCGGCGCCAAGTTTCGATAGTTTTTGCTCCATCTTATATTTCTTTTAAAATAATTGCAAAATAATCAACGAAATAATAAGAGTTCGTATTTAGGTCGCATACTCGTATAATGTGTTTTTCTCGATTGAATCGCCTTAATTGAATCGAACGACGGGCAAATCGGTTTTCCTGCAAAGATAGCGAATGTACGAGACTCGATCGTTATCGGTGTCTGGAAACTCTCTTAAATAGAAGCACGATCCGATCTCGTTTCCAATTCTTCCCTGGCCACTCAATTTTCTCCGTCCTGTCACGTCGATCGTTCCATTGTTCCTGTTGTCTGCTTTTTGTCAGGGACCAGCTTGGGTCGCGTCGCTGCGTCGTTCTTTCCCTTTTACGCGATGCTTCAAAGTGTGCACCGTGACGGCGTGAAAATGTGTACGTTCGTCGATAAAGCATGCCGTATTTTACTTTTTTACGAATTCGACAACGATGGAAGAATTTGAATCGCTGCAACTTTTGTATCCCGTAACAATGCAATACCCAACTTTTACGTGCCGCCAAAAATAGAGCTCGGAAGGACACCGATTTCCGAAGACGTTATCTTTTCAGCGATACGATCGCGCATACGCCCTTATTGCGTTTCGCAAATGGAACAGCGGAGGGTAAGAAAAATCGAGATGGTAATCCTTTTCACGCATATCTTTCACCTATTGATCAAAGCTCGTCTCCCTTCGAAGCTGCGGCAAATCGTAATTAGGTGTTTTAAATCGCACGCTGGCATTTTTTAATTGACGCACCAGCCCCGCCGCACCAGATCCCCCGGACGAATCAGGAACGGACGTCGCGATAAAACTTCCTCTATAGCCAGCGAAATATTACCCTGGACGCGATAATCGGGAGTATCCTCTTTGTGCGAACAGACGCTGCTGGGTTTTACTTGGGTCTACCAGTCACGCGACCCGGTCATCAAATTCTTTTTTCCCCTTTATCTTCCATTTTTATATTTGTTCCTTTATCCGGTCGTCGACGCAGCTTCTAGTCCGATCGTGTAGAATGGTTTATTTAGAACGTTTCGATGAAATTGGACAGGGCTTTTCGTGCAGATAGGAAGTAGAACGCGATGTCAGATGGCTTTCAGCACTCGTTATTCTAACGGAGGCTACATACAGTCTGTCACACAAGAGCGTGTCTGCGATATCTGCGAAACCTGACACCTAATCAGAATGAGATAAAAAGAATGTAAACAAACGAAAACTTCTCTAATACGCGTTGCTGAATACCTTTCAGTTTCATTTGAAACAGTGAAAGGAACAGAGCTTTTTAATATGAGTGCCGCGTACGCGAAACGTCGAAAATCGTCTGGCATGGGCGAATGAAAACAGAGATCGTGATTGGAGTAATATAATATTCACTGATGAATCTTCGTTTTGGGCATGGTGTCCTATTAGGCAAGCTGAGAGGAAGACGTATCACAAAAATAAGAACACTTGTACATCACATTCGAAAGATATGGAGGTCGTTACCAGAATCCTACGCTCAAAAATTAGTCGAGAGTATGCCGAAACGATGTCAAGCTATAATCGCTAATGGAGGAGATTGGACACCCTACTAAGTAATAGCGTATTAGTGTTTTAGATGTAGATTCAATTCATATAAATTTTTTTACAAATATATAAATATTTACAGAAATATCGCAGACACGCTCTTGTGTGACAGACTGTATTTTTCCTTTCTTACGTCTAATACTGGTCGACGTTATCGAGTATCGATATCTACTTGTATTTCTTGTATCTTTGTATCTGTAATTAAAAGAGCAGGCCATGATTCAAAATTACCATCTATTGGTTGCGTCACCGTAACACAGTGTCCATTGTCCTGAATCAACAACGGATACAACGCTACGTCAGGGAGAAGATACCTCCAAGCGATGGAGCGTAGCCTCCCGTTAGTCGAAGATGGAACTGCACGGAGTTCGCAGCGTTCGAGTTTGATTAAATTCCCTTCGTACAGCTGGACTTTCGTTTACAACAAGATTACTCGTCGACTTGGCTCAAGTTCAGCTAACGTTGTTGCCACGTTATATCAGTCTGCGGCCCAAGTTCATCGAGATACGCCTCACCTTGCTTTATCGTAATACCCATAACTCGTTCGAACGTATTTCAATTTCATCCTCGTACTCGGTATCGATATTTTGTTACGTTAGGACGGAGGAAAGTGGATAATTGTAATTATTTGGAACACCGTTTCATAAGCGAAACTAGCAACAAGAATTTTGGCAGTATAGTTTATTTTCGTCAAATAACGAGAGTAGCGACGTCTAGGCGATATTAAATCAACGCTCAGAACTTCCTGAGTCTTTACTACCGCAACTAACCTTCGATCTTATCGATCTATGCGTCACTCGTGTATCGAGCATGTCGCGATCGACATGGTACGTTGCATCGGTATTTTACTCTTTTCTTTGGTGAAATCCGAATAACATTGTAGCATAAGCTTTGCATCGTAACAAAAAAAGAAACAAAAGAAATATGAAAAATATTGCGCGTATGACTTGTAAAATATGTGTACGAGAAACTGATCCAAGCAACCTGGAACATCTAGTTTTCTTATCCAATTTAATCGATCGACGAACGTGGAACGAAGGAATCGGAAGCGAAGACGCGACTGCGAAAGGGAATGTAATCGCCAGCGTGTTACCGATCGCGATATATCGGCTACGAACGAACCTGCCGCTTCCGGAAATCAAACGATAATGATAATTGATCGCATCCGCGTAGTTGGTACCGATCCCTTCACTGGATCGCATTGCCTATATTTTCTATATTTACTACTTCTTTTTCGTTTTCGTATAATTCAATCTGAACGGCCGTATTATCGTATATTATATTTCTCTACTCGACTAGCGGGAACCATCGTTTCGCTAAAAGTTATCGTTCGATGGATACTTAACGAATTTACGACTCGACGAGTTTACAACGCGATTAGTCACGTTTGCCGCGAATTTCGATAAAGCGGCAACTTATAAAAGCCCGACGATGTAACGCGTGGCGTAATATATCGTCGTAACATGCGGTATAACACGTGTCGTGGTGCGTTTTGGTTGAGCGTGATCACGCTGTTGATCCTCTGCTTTTGGACCGCCGAACGTGCAACCGTCGTAGCAGCCCCCGATCCGCGAAGCACAATTTACATCATTCATCACAAACGAAAAACGCATCATCCAGAGGACATCATCGAGATTCATAGAAATCAGAAGCGAAAGCACAAATTAAATATCGTGCTCATCGATTCGTGAATGGATCTGGAAAGGAGAGATCGAAGCGCAGGGTGGAGTTGCCAGAGGAGGGTAGTTGGAAGATCGCCGATGCAACGACGCGATTCGATACTTGGTTTGTGGCTTCAGAGACCTTTTAATGCGACGCAGAAGCATGGACGGACGTGTGTTTTTCGAATGAAACTGAAGGGCTAAGGAAACAACGATCGCACGATGGTTGGAGCAATTTTGCAATAGCGGTTGAAAAGTGATACGGATCTTCGGATATGTTTGCTTTTCCTATCTTTCATTCGCTGTACCGAATAACGATTGTTGCATATAACTTAGAATGTGGTTTTGTCGAATTAATTAAATTTATAGGATAATTGCATCTTCGTCTCTTTATCCTCTTATCTCGTCTTACGAGTATTCTCACAACCGCAAAGATCCTATTATCCATACGCGTAGACACGATTTGTACCAAGTGCGTAATTCGATGTTACAAGCTGAGAAGCTAATTACGCGTGTCTCGAGTAAATAGCGGCAACACCGTATCACAGGTTGAAACGTAAGAAAATACAAGCTGGTAAAGCAAGTTACAAATTGCGTTTTCTGTGAGAAAAGATTTAAACGCCGCGTGTCGCCAACATGGTCAAGTTAAACGGAACCGTGCGGTAATTTACGTAATGCCGTGAGATCCGGGAACGTAGAAAAACGAATATCTCACGCACGTACTCTCCCATGTAACTAAGTAGAACTTGTACGGCAATTTAGAATCGATTAAGGTTGCGCATCGGACAATAGGTACTCTCCGCTGAACGAGATAGCTCGCTTAAGGTCTTTTCGCTTCGATCCGCGTCTCCGAAGGTTTATTCCACGAAACAAGAGACACGATTACCTTCTAAAGCTTTGTCGTTGATTCCTGAAATTCTACGAGTCTCGAACGATTACTATATCTATTTCTAAACAGGTAGAAAACTCGGCAACGTACCGTATAAATATTATACGGACTCTTCGATACGCGAATAAAATGTGAATATCGTGTCGAAATAACGAATCGATACAAGGGATCGTGAAATAAATTTCCTTCCGCGTGATATTTCGTTGCTTACAGTCGACGGTAACCATAAGTTAGGCGTTTAGCATGAAATTACTGCGACTCTAACGGTATGTAGGCGATCGCCCAAGCCTGGCAACAACTTAACTGTCCTGCCAGACTGATAAATATCGTCGTTATTACGCGGTGCATACATGCCAACGACTGTCGAACGAAATTTCGTTTCTTCGACGTTATCGGCGAAATTTTCTTCGAAAAAGTCTCATATCGATGGCAAGTAAATAAATAATGGGAGAAACGAAGGTAGATCGATCCGATCGTGGTTTCTCGTGACTCGAACGACTCGATGACGCGAACTTTACCACGCGTATATCGATTGAAACTCGTCGTGAATCGAAACGAAAGCGAGGATATGGTAAAACGTAGCGTATGGTGAAACGCGACTCATTGAAGAATCGAAGAAGGAAAAGGTTGAAGCGGGAACGTATAAAAGCGCGGTTGAGTACGAATGTGCAACGTGCACGGGCACGCAGAGAGGCAACGTCTTACCTTGACCGAGCGCTTCCGGTGTTTCCCTTGCTCGCGGTGCTTTCGCGTACCTCTCTTACGCCGATGCGTTGCCTCTCGAATATTCAGCTCTGTGAACGAACCCCATCTGTCCCTTGGAACGAGCCCGCTGACTCGTTAAACAGAAGCCAGATCTCTGGCGAACGGAAGCGAAATCATCGGGGAGCATGCAGAGAACACGCAGGATAGAGAGCTCACAGCAGGATGAGATCACTCGTATCGAGGGATTGGAAGTTTGCCAATACGCTTTCCTGATTAATCGATTAACGTGGGTTTGATCGTAACTGCTCCATTTCCACTGTTACTGCTTTACGAACTGTTTGTAGTTTCTACGTATCTGCTTTCAATTTGCTTCCTTTTTGCAAAGACGCTGGAGTTGTCGATAGGGACAGAATTCCTATAAAAATTAGATTCGTGCCGAACGCATCCAGCGAACCGCGAAGGTGGATACTTTCGAGTGTTCATCGTCTTCTTTTATCCCAATATTTCGCGGTTTATTCTGCAAGTTTATGGAGTTTCTGAGCCGTAGAAGTATAGATCGTTAAAACGTGGTATCTTGCGATTTATCGCGAGTTTTCCACTTCTAGAAGGTGAAGATTATTAGAAAAGGGAAATCAAATGTACCAGGGGAAGCGTAAATCCTACTTTAGAAATAACTTTTTATCGAGAAATGACTTTTTCTCGTGTAGTTATTCAGGCGTGGCAATTTTTACATTTTTGTTGACGTAACGTAACGGAATTCGAAATACAGTGCAATCTTGTTATAAATTATAAATACATTTTAACTCGAGAAATAAAGATGTAGCTCGCATGATTCACCGTTGATACTTTTACGCAACTCGAATAAGAAAAGTCTCCCACGAAGGGATTATTTTCAATCGCGAAATAATTGCGAAGCTATAATTTTGATAGGTAGATCGATTAAAGCCCGTCGATTACTTGTTACTGTCGGCATTAACCTCTTCGAAGGGTGTTTCTAATGACTTTGAACGTCAATCTTGTTTCCTTGTACAGAATAGTCGAATAATGTTTTCAAATTTGTTGAAGTGGTCGCCACTTCTAAGAAAACTCTGCATCTGGTCTTTAGTTTTCTCAAGCGCCGAAGCCATCGACAGCGCATAGAGAAAAGACTGTCGAAGACAAACCAAAAACGGTACATGTGCAACGTTGGCTTCAGGGTTTTTCAGTCTTAGGGTAACGCTGCTAGCGTGCGGATCTGAATCAGCTCAATTGTATTCCGAACTTTATACTTACACTTTTATATTCAAATATATATTTGTCTACCTTACAATTTATCCACGCGTTCCTTTGTATTCACCTACATCCAATAATCTCAACAAAATTATCAACGAACGAAGCTATCGCAATAACGATTAATCGTGATTCAAAGCGTGTTGTTAATCGCAGATTAGGTTCGTAATTAGGGAATTTATGATAATTGCATAATACGTAGCGCCATATGGGTGATGGATGACGGCGTTAATCATTCTAACGTGGATGTATCTTAATTTGCGATTGTTATTGAAGAATATTACGTCGTATCGTCGTTACGTTAATTAATTATCATGCGTAAACTATACTTGGACTTGATCGAACCAATATCGAAAGTTATTTCGATTCGAATCGTTTTAAAATTTATATTAGGAATTTAACGAATCCTCTGTTTCTCGAAACGCACTTGGACGATAACAAAGGAAACGATGACAGACCTTGCCGAAAACCATGAAATTACGTCAACTTCGGTTCGCTATTGCATCGAGAAGCGAGTAAAACTCGCTAACATCTCCCGTATTCGTCGATATCAACGGAATCTCTGGCGTAACCGAGATTCGTGAAACAGATGTTCCGCGCCGAATTTCCGGCCGGATATTTATTAATTTCCGGTAGTGTCACGACGAGCATTGGTCGGTAATTAGGTCCACCGAGCAACTTGAAAGAGAAGAAGTAGGAAGCGTTCGATCGTTTTGGCTTCTCGCGAACTTTATTTTTAACGACGGACAAATTGTCGATCCGTCGACCAAGAATTAGTCAAATAGGAGGATACTCATCGAGAACGTTTCTTGTCGCGAGAGTTAATCACGTGGGAGTCGTGCGTTTGTCGCTGAAACGCGTAGAACCTGCGTTTCATTCTTATCTCTGGCTATGCTTTTCATGCGGTTGTCGCTACGCTGTGCTGTAATGGTTCAAGTATGCGCGGTTGAGTTAAGAAAGGAATTTTACAACAATGTGCGTGGAAGCGCGTGTGACGACGATAGAATTTTTATTCGATGATACAATTGACAAATTATTTACCATAAATTTCTCGTAACGCTTCGTAACGGGTCACGAGTCGGCTTTCTCGTTTGCGTGGCGATAGCCGTGTAGCCAAGTATCTGGTTCTTGTATTGATTCGATGCCAATTTAATAGAACTATTCATTTCACCCTCGTATACCGGTTAAGGTGTTGTTGAGTGAACGTTACGTGAAAATTGCTGCGAGATACAACGAGTATTTTTGTCTCGCGACATATCGCTCTTTAAAAATATCTCCTATCGTTAGACGATGTTTCGTGCGAAATAAATTTTAGCGACGAATAAAGTTTGCGTCGACAACTTGCGATTCGTCTTAAATAATTTTGCTAAATTTCGGACAATCGTATTCGATACGGAGCGCAAAGTTTGCTATTTTTATAGCACGGTCGAGAACGTTAGCTTTGCGCGTGAAGAGTTCGCGAGCAGATCAAGATTTCGTGAGTTTCGTCGCGTCACTTACGATCACCATCGGAAACCTTAATCGATTGCCTGACAACGCGCGATCGCTGCCGAAAATTTGGAAAACGTTCGTCGAGTTTCTAAACCGAAGCCCCCTCGAGATGCCACCGGAGGTTAAAGTCGTTCTCCGTTGCGAATTTTACAGCAAGCTTCGATCGACTTTCTCGCTGCGAACGTTTTTGTCGTTATCCACGACACGAGAAAATACGTTGCAATATTTTCTGCCGGATTAAAATATTTACATATCGGAAATAAATTAAAGCATGAAAAATTGAGTACTTGGTGACCGATATGTATAGGTGAAAGGAATGAACGTAAACGTTTGTGGGTAAATTATCGATCGGTCGAGCTTTAGCACGTAGTCCCGTAAAACATTCTTGCGGCCACTATACAGTCGCCTTTGTAGACAAGATTGTCATTAAAATTTCATTTTGCGAGACAACGTTCTCCCCTTTTCCCCTTGTTCGAGCCTGCTTCTTCGTTCCGAGACTCGCGCGACTTGCTGCAGGAATTTCAGCATCGTCCCACCTTTAGCTTGACGAGGACCTAACGACGCGACAAGCTCTAACGTTTCCGGGTGCTCGCGAGTAGAAGCCTAAATTTATAAACGAACGAGATTCTCTCGGTTCCGTTGCCTCACGCGTCGATGCTCCCGGAATTTCTGCTTCAATTTGCCGGATTTGCCGGCCGATATCTGAATTTTTCAGCGATAACGTCGTTATCGGTTTCCTATGCGATGTAATAACTCGCAAACAAAACGCTAGCGGCCAAAGAGGCATCGTGGCTTTCGCAGTTGTCTCTGTCGTCCTCGAAGTAAGTCGATGTCGGCCGAGGCATCGTATAGATTTCCGGCAGATTCGCGTCGAAGATACGTAGTCGAAAAAATTGTCGATATCGTCAAATTTGGCGGTAGAGAGCGAAATAAAATTTCGCTTTCCGTTGTGTTAAATCGATCTCGCGAGGCGACCCTTTCGATCGAAACTTTTCGTTTCTCAGCTGTGCCGAGATTACCTTTAAATAAACTCTGAACTGCGTGGCTCGTAATAACTCGTTATTCGTTCGAGTAATTATTCGTGTGGCCTCTTTGCCAACAAGCGATCTGACAAGCTCTTTACCGAAGAAACAAATATTTAGAAATTCTCCAAGCTCCGTTCGTCGGACAAAACGAAACAGTATGGTAGATGCTGAGAAACTATCGAGCTTATATCGATTGCTAGTGAAGCTGGTCCGTTTTTCCGACCTGTCTCTTTTGAACGCCAACCTTCCTACCTCATGCCCGCTACCCTTTTATCTTCTTCCAATGCAATAACATCGTTTCCCCTGGCACGCTCCCAAACAAATCATAGCTTCCCACCATAAACCGCATCTTTGACCCTTCTCCGTAGAACGGTCGAAATTAACTTAGGATCCTGTTGAACTCGCATTACCGCGGCCCTGGCAACTTCCTCCGGCACAAAGTACGCGAGCTTGTGCCTCCCTACCCTTCGACAACGAGCGCAACCTCGTTAGACGCCAATAAGACAAAGTCGTGCTGGCTGAGTTACTCGGTGAACATTTAGCGAACGAGTCATCCTCCGAAGGACGTGCAATTTTGTCGTTTACGAATGTTAGTGCAAATGGCTAGCTGTGGAAGAGGGTGCTAGACGAGCGAGGGAGATAATGCGGCTCTTGAACGATGCGTTTGGAACGGATTAGAGACGATGATTGAATCTCGCTGCATCTCTTTGTTTTACGACGTTCGATTGCTTCTTCGCAGCGTACAGCGTCAAAAAGTTGCCGAATAAACCGATCGACTATTTCCTATATACGTACGACACAGTCGAAAGCCATAGTGGTCGATTTTATTTTCCGCGCGATTCTGCGCCAGAGCTTTTGATTCATTTTGAAAATCCCAACCGATAAACCAGGTTTTTTACTGTCTATGCTGTAATATTTGTCTGAATTGGTCTCAGCACCAAGATCTCGTATTGACGCAATTGCGATGCTCAATTTGCGGACGTTAAACCCAGTTTTTCGCTTTCACTCGGCTTCCACAGATGTCGTTCTTTCCTCCTTTGGAATTACCGCGGGCTATTTGTCGCAGAACGCTGTTTGCGATTTACGAACAGCACGATCGATCGACGCTAGCGAATCGTCTCTCGTCTTTGCTCGTTACGGACACGCCGTTCAGGATAAGTATATTTTCGAAGATAAAGTTCCGAGACGGTTCGATTTTACGGGAATTCCTGGATCTTCGACGCGTTAATGAACTCGTTCCCTCCGACGTCCTGTTTCGAACTGATTCGACCGCTCGACGACCGTTTCGTTGTAGACCTTTTAAATCTTTCGGAGAACCATTAGCAAGACTAATTGCGATTATATCGAGGCCAGTCTTTCTTCCGACACTCTAATTTCTTCGAAGATTCTTCGAGATAACGTACTCCTAAGAGTACTCTGACCGTTTCAATCTGTCTTTCGGTTCTTTTATTAACGATATACGAAGAAAGGAACGAAGAAAGCTCAAAGTTATTAATTTCGTATTATTACAAATATCTCATACAACTAGCAAGCCAACGTTTCTTCCAAATTTTTCTCAAATTTTTCCCAAAACACTCGCGACGCATTCGCAAAAAGGAAGAAGAAACGTAACGTTAGAGTTCAGCATCGACTTTGCCGGAACTTGCTGCTGGCTTTAAAAAACTTTCACGTTGTACGTGGACGATCAGACCAGAAAATTGAGATCCGATAAAGACTGGAACCTAAAGATCACGTGGAAGAGATCTGTTGCAGTTTCACGGGCCGGACGATTGTTTCCTCTGGTTCAGACGACACGAGCGTAACGCGTTATTTCACGATTCAATTAATGAAACGTCAAGGCCAGCTGGTCGTGGGCTTTTCTCCCATAGGAAGTCGTCAGTTTCGCCGAGAAAAAATGACAAAAGCGAGAATCGAGCATCGAACTGGCTGGAAAATTTGTCGCTTTCATTTCGACCAACGAATAAATCCTTCCAAGAAACCAATATCTCTGAGAACTTTCCGCCACAATGACGACGTTCTCCGGCGATGTAACATTCTCAACAAGAAGTTGCTCCCGCTTCGATCGCGAAGGAACGCGTCGCCAAACTTTCGATTATACGATCCTCGTCGTTTGGAGATCGTTGTTCTCGAGAAAATCGGGCTTGTTCGATCGACAAAACGTTCGTCGTGCGAGCAAATTTAAAGAGAGTTTCCAAACCACGTGAGAATGATTTGTCGCTATTTCCTCGGGAATCTGAATTCGGGGCGATGTCTTCTCTGTTGGGAATTATTGAAACGCGAGGTTAGATCGGCGTGCAACGTATCTATCGAAACGGAAAACGCCGAACAAGAGAAAGATCTGGCGCCCGAACCTTGTCAGTCTGTTTTCCAGCTTCGTTTGTCTCCTTTCTAAGAGCGAAGATCGTTCGTCTAATCGAGTTCTATTTAAATGTCTTTAGATTTCCCTCTTTTAACCGATTTATTTTTCAATGTACAAACGACGCTCGTTTGTTATATTTTTGCCTTTTAACGATCGTGATTACCGTTCGATCATCGGGATAGCGTTCCTGGAGTAGCTTGGGGAACTCGAGCAATTGAGGAATTTTCTTCAACTACTTTCAGAGTAGATATTATATTCTTTCTTGAAAACTTTCCAACTATTTTTTCAATAGTAATTTCCAACAACGAGGAGCTACCGTATTAAAATTTTTCTCCCAACGAGTTCTTAAATAGTCTCCAATGTTTCCTATTCCGGATAAATTTCCGCAACATAGAGGTGTACGGAATTTACGAATATTTTATCGCGCATAGAACACGAGCACGGATCGTTTCAAGCAGTAAGCGATGTTCGGTATAAGTTTGCTCGCGCGTCTTATCTGTCGCAATTTTTCACCTGGTATTCCGGGCACGAGTCTAAGAAATAAATCTTGCCTTTTTCGTTGGTGACGCGCTCGCGAGCGAAAAGTTAGGCGTGCGGATCTCGTTCGGTGAAATTCCGAATGGCAGTCCCCGTTTCGAAACTTTTCGAGGATCCTCGCGAGGATCGATACCGCGTAAAGACGCCACTTCCTCCCCCTTTTATGACTTCTTTCCTTTCCTCTTTCTCTTCTTCTTCCTCTTCTTCTTCTTCTTCTTCATGATCATCTACATCCTCTTTCTTACCTTTTTCCTCGATTTCAGGGGAACACCATTGGGTTTCGCCCGCTTTGCTGCTAATTACGTACATATTTTCATCGGAAACCACCTTCTTTGTTTCTTAAATTTTTGTTGAAACTTTGAAAAATGTCGTTCTTCGATTAATTTGAGTATACAACGGTACCACGGTCTTAAGCTTCAGCGGTTTTTAAATTGGCGGAGAAAAGGTTTGGAAAAGACGAAACTTATAAAAATTTTACATAAATTTGTTCGACTTATCGTTAAATCTGAAAACTTAGAGCGAATACCGTATGTAAAGAAATACCGACGATAATTGGAACATTTTTGTTAATAGCAAATTTTCATAGTCTGCAACCATTTTACGTCTTAAGATTACAATACAGTGGCACTTGTATCAAGAAATCAAAAGGAAAATCTATTAACCATAACTTAAGAGGTTTTCAAAGGTACAAAATTTGTAGCTTCTATCGGTATCATGGTCGAGCCGATTCTTCCGTATTCCGTATTGTCATTTTAATTTGAAAAAGTTTTGTAATACAATCGGGAAAAGTTGCTGCCCATAAATTTCTACAAAGTTGTTGCCGCGCGATGTTTTCAAACTACTATCAAATGAGTTTATAGACTCGCGTTTATCGCTTTACGCTTTTTTCTTCACGATCTCCGATAAATCTTGCGAATAGTACGATGCGCCATAAAAGGTATTTGCAACTATGAAATACGATTTCATTACGAGTCGTTTTTGCTACGATGCGCTATAAAATCAAATCCGAAGCGGTGAGAGGTGTTCCGCAACGATGTGTTTTTCTATTTTGTTTCCTCCTACTTTGGATGCGAATTCGAGAGTCTATCGTTTTCATAGGCATCCATCTACTATCGAAAAGAACGTTCCCTCGAATTTAACTCCAGTGGGAATTTAATTCTCGTTAATCCTGCCAACGGAATAATTTTCAGTTTATTCGGCGAAACCAGAGAAGCCAATAAGCTCTTAAATGCGATAAAAAATCCGTACCATACAAGTTGGTAAATAAATGGTTAATTGTTAAACTTCCAGTCTGACGAACATTTTCGTTGATTCTCGTAGAGGCTTTAGCGAATAAGTAGGTATCTGTGTATTCTAGACTCAAAAAACTTCGCAGGGGAAACAGGAGCGCAGGAATCCGCACGGTTGTTGGTCAGAAAAAGGTTCGCCGCGAAATTTCGCTTACCGCAATTTGCTCCCTCTGGCAAGCCCGACAAATGAAAAATGAGATTTCACGAGTGGCCGCGACTTTGCTCGCGATTAAGTTCTGTGTACTGTACTGCCTTTATAGTTGCGACACGATCGCTTCTTTTGCCTCTTTTGCTTCTTTTGCCACGATCGGTCTCTTTTTCGCGTAACGGACTCGTTTCGCCGCTATTAATCACGAGTATGAAAACTTCAACTGAAACGAAACGAAACGAAACGAAATCAAGAGATCGTGTGTGAATAATTCTCGAGGATGAATTACACGCTCCAAGTAATTAACCTTACCTTGGACGTTTCGCGTAAAAAATATTTAATCTACGATCTACCGCGATAAAATGTAACTGGACAAGACGTTACGATCGTAAAGTTTACGCTCGTCGGTTATGCATACGCCGAAGCTAACATCGAACGGCAACCCCTTGTCGTTCGACCGATGCAAGGGGGTTGAAAAATGTGGAATAACCTCGGCTCGAAGGATTTCACAGCCCCCGGTTGCCGCATTTACCTCCCTCCGGTTAGCGGCACGGGGTAAAAGTATATGGTCGCACCCTTTTTTCCAAGCATACACTCGCGTTTCATGCACTCGATGCTCTACATCGATGAAAAGTTTCTGGACGCGACAAAAGTTCTGCGAGCGAGTTCGAATTCCAGTTTTCTAGAGAACGGAAACCCGGAACGAGCGGTCCACGTGGCGCGCATGTGCTCTTGTACTACGCGCTTTGGATTTCCATGAGAAACGTTCGCAAGCGGTAAGAAGAAAAGTTTTCGCGCCACGTGTTGTTCGAAACAGCGTGAGAATGGCCATGGAGCGTCGGAGGACACTCGACAAATACGTACAAAGAGAGCTTCCAGGGCTATTGTTTATGGAGACATCCGAGACTCGAAGAGAGAAACCAGTCCGAAGTTTCCAGCAAAAGTTCCAGAAGAACACAGGCCAGATGCCTGCGCTATTTAAGTCGGCGATTCCAAGCTCTTTTCTTCGTTGTCTAGGTCGAAGGGCGAAAAGACGGCGACTTTTCGAGTTGTTGAAAACTTCCAATTAGATTATTTCGGTCAAGTATTTCATTTGCAAAGTTTGATAAAAAAAATTTGAGTGTTTCCGTTGGTAAATGTTTAAAACGTTGATCGAGCGGAGAAGGTTGAGAGAGAAAGAGATCAAGAAGGGCAAAGGAATTTGTCCGACTCTATAGTTGTCCTCTATAGTTGGGGTATAGCACGGCGTGGACAGCGAAAGGTTAACGGTTAACGCGATTAGTCGCGAAATAGCTGTCGAGCAGAGTACATATCGTTAGCAGTATCGATATCAAATCGTATTGATTTCAAATCGTTCGTTATATCGCATTCCTATCATTTTTTTAACAACGTTATTATTGTTATTATTTGTGCACGAATAAACCGGTTTTTCGATGTAGCGCAAATGCTTCGTGAAAATTGGATAAATTACATTTAAGCAGTTTCGTGTGAAATCAAGATTAAATCTTGATCGAGATTGCAAACGATTGGTCATTGTGTGATACCTTCTCACGCTTTCTGTTTGCTTAATTGGTAAAACGTAGTTGGATAGAAACATTTTCTATATGCATATTGTGCGAGGGATCGATGGTACAGAAAGCGTGCTGACTAATAGAAATTAGTTCAAACGGTTAATGGAATATATAATGACCGTAAATGAAATTTATAACTTAACTTGAAGATGTCGAGATCGTCGAAAACAGAGTGTGCGAGTTAAGAGTTTCGTGCCAATACAGTACCTGAATAACGTTGTACTCTTCGAGAAATCCTCCCAACTACGTTCACCATAGTTGCACAGCTACCATATACAAACGTGCGTCGCACGCCTGTGCGTAAAATGATGCACCAAACACCGGTTGGAGGAAGTTTCTCGTCTGTTTACTCGCGAATCAAATTTGATCGAGTAATACACGACTAAAAAGAGAGCAAGCGATATGCATAAATCGACGTACAATTTTTTGCGTTTACTCTATGGGAAGATCATCGAATCGTTCGGAAGAATCGCTTAACTTTACTCGAGGATTCGTATCGCCAGCTCGCAAAGCATCCCTGCTAGATTCCGAACGAATAGATTTAAAGACGTACACCGTACTACCGTTGCTAAGCGTTCTCGAGTATTTTTTCATTTAACGACGTGACAACTTTGCCCGCAAGTATGAAATTCTGGTGAAGTTTATCGGACCGAAAGTCGCCTTTTATTACGCATATGCGTATATTTATGCGTAGACGCGAACGTTTCTTTTATCAAATATCTTGCACAAATATAGCGAAACGGTATCGCTAATTTCAAGTCGATTATTCGATACTATATATTTATACATCCCAAAATCCCTACGTTCTTAAGATCTTGGCAATTGCACGTAACAAGTCAAGGAGAAATAATGCGCTTTTTTTCGCAGAAAATGTGAAATTTTCCTATCGTTGATACAGATATCTGAATCGTACGGAGGATTGTACGAAGCTACAAATAATCCGTTTAATTCACTCTTTTTACGATACCACGCTATTATGGAATTGGATGAAAATCGCAATAAATAATCGAATAAACGCGACTAACGATGCGCGTGCATTAACACGCGTCAAATAATTATCGTTATGCAGGTGTTTCGATGTAGCCGGTAAACGGATGCAGTCGATTAACATTGTATATTAGTTTCAAAGTAACAAAGTTCCTGCCATCGATGTACAATATGTGTTTTTAAACGCAGTTACACCTGTGTGCGCGAACGAACGAACTCGGATTAGAAGAAGATTACGGTTCTAATATATTTTCGAGTTGCAGATATTTCACGAAGACGAGATAGTAGTTTCGATGATATTTTATTCTTGTCAGGTTGAATCCTTATTTTCCAATAAAATTCGCGCTACTCGTGCTTTAACCGGTCAAACCGGTGTAACACGTATCGCTATGAAAAACATCCGATTCTATTCGTCCCGAAGTTACACCAATTGTACACGATATGTTGCGCAATATAGTTTAGTTATGTAGTGTCGGATATAAATATCGTTGTGCACGCACGGTTGCATTCGTAATTTTAGAAGGGAAGCTTAATCCAAAGTTGCGTTCCACTTTTGCCCAAAGCAACCACCACTAGTTCTCGGCACGTAAAAGAACTTTATTTCCCGGCGCTTTGACCAACCTGACAGGCACTTTTCTCTGAAATAAAATAACAGGCGCGTGCATACCTGCGCCCATTCACTTGCCCTCGGTGAATATGGATTCCGACCGATTGTGCCGGCACGACGCAACAATGCCATCGAAAGAAAAGGACCCTTTTACCCGAGGTGTTCACCTGTGGCCTCGAATACGCGTCGTCAGGTGTATTCAGCGCGAGGGACCTCGTTAAACGCGTTCGTCGTGCACCTAGTATTTAGCAGTATTTTTACTGCTCAGTCTCTCTGCCCTTAATACGTTCTTTTATCGCCCGATACATTCTCTTTTTATTTTTGCAACCGCTTGGTTAGCCAACGATAAATATCGGTTACTTCTGTATCCCGTGATGTATTGGAAGACTTTAGCATTTAGAAAACGACGATTGTTGCTCGGTCAAGTGGATGAATAGCGTGAATTTTGTTGTGTATCGCACCGTTGTATATCAGATCCTAACGAAGAAAAGACCAGAATCAAAAGTCGATTGGCAACGATTAGTAGATATTCAAATTTTATCGACTTCTGTTTACATATACTAGGTGAACTACGTATTTCCTATGTAACGTGTGGTACCATTTAAAATGACTAGATAGAGGATTTGAATTAGTACTATCCGAATGAACTACACTATAATCCAAACAACTTGCCACATTTTACTTCACGTATTACAGTTTGCGTAGGTTAACTATGTTACAGGGGAGAAATTTGTATTAGTAATGGCAAATACAACCGTTTCCTATGAGAACCAACCGTGCGCATACGTACTTACAACGCGCATAAGAGGTTTATCCTCGCGAATCCCATTTAGGTTAAGCGAATCAACATCCGTCAAAGAGTCGAAGAGACTTTGGCCTATGAATTTCTATTTTACAAGGAAAGCAATTACGAAGTTACGTTTTTCCTTGGGACTATCAGCTTCCGTTGTTTTATCATTCCGTTGTATTGTTTTACCTCGATCGATAAACGAAGACGAATCGATAAACAGGATTTATGTACGATATATTTTTCGTACGATTTAATCGCGATCGTGCGATACGAAGAAGTAACAGCTAATGAGAAAAACTACGTAGAATTAGTTGCCATAAAGTAGGGCATGCATACTATGCATGAGGAGAAATATGGGAATTACCCTTTAATTACCCAGTATTCCAGATGCACGGAGATATGGATTATTCCACGGTTAAAGCGATGGATTCTTTGCGTCCTGGTTTTCTTCTTTATTTTCTTAAATAATGGAAAGAAAGTTAAAACGCTCCGTTTGTACGCATAACGTTAACATTTTATTCCGTTTTAGATATGATCCATTTAAAGTATATATTTCGCGGACTATTTCGAAAAAATATCGTAAATGATAGATCGGACCTACCGATTCGAAAATAGTAAACGCTATTCAGCGAATTCCTGCTTTTCAGCTTTCCTGCTTTTCCTGGAATTTTTTCCGGGAAAGAACACCGACCGATCTTTTGTCGTCCGTGAAGTTGCCGGCTATCGGACGAAAAGAAATGCCTGCTGCGAGGAATCGACGTGACGCGAAAGTTCGATCTGTCACGCTGTGTCGGAACCTTTGTTCCACCGCCTACAACGACAGTCTCCTCTAACGAAATTCTTGTCGAAATTAACGTCGTCTGTTTCGCATCTTTCGCCGTTTTTCCACACGAACCTCCCCAAACGAATCTCGATATCGAACCTCGAGGTTCGGGTGGAATCGATCGCGATTCTGGGTACCTACACGTACGACGATCATTGCGAAATGCGAGTATCCTTTTCTCTAGAAACGCGAATCTTGTAACATTCGAAGGTAGCTCGTGATTGATTTTCTAACAATGTATGGACGTTTATTCGTTTTTGAGTTAGTGGAGTAAGCCATGGAAGTTAACGGGTCAATCGTAAATGTAACGATTTGTCAAAGTTGTTCGAGGCAAGTCTTATATTACGTTACGAATTATTTTCGATTCCATTTGCTCGTTCGTAATCGAGTTAGAAGAGAATTTTGTCATTGAAAGCGGCACGGCGTAACGGTGTTTAACGACGAAAGTTGTCGGGCAACTCGGTAGCTTCGAAATTATAATGTAAATTTCCGTTAAAATACTATATCCGTCCGACCTGACTGTAAAATTGGACCAGACGCTACGTGTTACACAATTTACCTCGCAAAATTTACGTCCGGATTTTGCAAAACGTGGAACCGTGCATACACGATGTACATACATGCATGAAAAACAAATTATGTGGCGCATTCCATCCTGAGTAGGTCATCGATGACGACCCATGGTATTTCTCGAAAGTAGTATCTTCTTTGAGGCAATTCCTGCGTTCTTTTTTCTGCTGCCGAAGATAAGAGAGAAAGGCAAAGGAAAAAATATATAATTTACAAAGAAATCTATACGAATAACGTTTCAAAGGATCGAAACAAGTTGCGAAGATCGTAATTTTCGTAATTTGCCCGAGATTCTGTAAAGGAGCGAAATTTCCCTTTTATCGGGCAAAATCTTCCATCTTCAAGGAGAGAGATATTGAACTTTGGCTGGAGTCTTAGCTAGGAATCGAGATCGTTTCACCATAACGATGGTGCTCGACATCGGTGCAGCCTTTTATTTGTAAAACGAGCCACGTTCGGCTGCATATAGAATTGCTGTCTACGGACTCCTATCCTTGGGCCACTGAAAATCTATTATTAGCGCACCAGACGCAGGTAGACGTCGCGTCGTTAAAACTATGAATCATCCTTCAAGACCGCACTTCAGCTTCTTTTCCGTTGTCGCACGATGCTTCCCTTCGTTCTTCGAAGAAACGATGGGAAAATTTACGAATTCGAGTCGTTGAAAAATACCACGGTGTTCCGTTCTCCGTAAAGCATGGCGGTATCTCTTATGAAATAGAAAATGCAATTGAACATCCAAGTGGCTCTTACTATAATCTCCTGACAAGGAGCCATTCACGACGCTTTATGATACACATACGATAGCATACCATACATTTACGACGGGAAAACGAAAGAGGTGCATGTAATCGACCGTCCCTGAAAGACAATATCTTCAGATTTTTTACAGATGAAGGCAAATTTGGAAGATTAGTTATGAATTAACGACCGAACGAGCTGCTTGTCCAAATACGTCACGACTCGTTTCTGGGAAATAATTTTGAACGACAGCTTCCCTTTTCGCACGATACATAGCGGCGAATATCCAGCGCCGTCAACGTTCTTCCCGTTAAATTTTCATCATCCGTCGAACGTAAATCTTTCCACGAGTCGTAGTTTACCGATAATAATTCCTCGCGCGAACTCTCCAGCACGTAATTCTTTAAATTAGACAAGATATTCTTCGGCTGAATTATAATTTTCGTCGCTAGTGTCAACACGATATTCCGTTTATCTTGCGAAAGCAGCAAAATTCCACGGAATTAGAGACGCTCGAGTCACAATCCCGTTATAGCTCTCAGGGGACGATTTCATTGAAATTCCGGAGGAAAGAAACATCAATTTTCGCTCAATAATAATTTAGTAATCCTGACGTTAATTCGACGATCGGCGGTCCTAGCGAAATTTATCCGAGACGATTGAAGATGTTCGGTCAGGGGTTAAGTGTGGCCGACTTGCAACTGGCAGGTGCCAGGATCTCAGCATCGCTGCCTTCTCCGGTGCTGCGAGAACAGTTCGAACGAAAATTAACGTTACTTTCGAAAAGTTGTGCCGCGTTACGGGTTACGGCCCATGCGCACACGTCGTCTCTGCTGTATACACGGAGTGCCTAGAAGTTTAGTCTTTCGTGTGACCAAAAAAAAAAAACAAGTTATTCGAATTTGACATTCTTTTTCGAATTTCCTCGGTTGCCTGCGTGCTTTACATAGTAAACACGAATAGGCGATCATCGAAGTTTAGTCTGGTCGAACGCAAAGGCCAAACCGAATATCTCGAAATGAAAAATACGAGGTGAATCGCTATTGTAATCGCTACCGCAAACGTAATAACGTACAATACGAAATTTCTTCGACTTCTCGTTTTCGCTCGTTCGATGTTACTTGCATCGCGAAGCAGACACCTAACGTGTATCACAGCAATGTTAAAACGACGCCAAACGATAAGACGCGAGACACTCGATAGATCGAAGCTGTTGGAAGCAAACATCCCGATGGTTTATTCTTCACCTTCTTCCGTTAAATCGAAATATCGTTGAATTTGTCATTCGGTATAAGCTGTTTCCTTGCACTTGATCCTGTTTTACGTTACCGATAAACGCTTTAGATAATTTTAACGATCCTAAGATTATCAGCCAATTCAGCCAATTTTTTTTTTTTTTTTTACAAACAATATCGTCGTTTATCGACCCTAAACCAGAATTCTTTCAGCTTGTAAATCTTAGCCATGTATCCAAATGTAACCATTGAATCAACATGGAGCGACGTTCCGCTGCTGTTGCCGTTTCTTGAAAAAGTCATCGTACGTTGCCGAACGTTGGTTCAACAACGAAAAAATGTTCGTTGCTCGATGTTGCTTCGATGTTTGGCATAGAGGGTGGTCGAGATGGGAGTAAGTAAACGTGACCGTGGACAACCTGTGTTTCGGTAATATCGGATCGTGACGATAGGTTGTCATAGGAGACGAACGAAGAATGACAACAAAAGAACGTCAGCTGGCCTGCCGTTGTCGGAACGCTGTAATTAGAAACCGGTGGAAGGGGACGTGAACGGAGCGACCTGGTGGGGGTTGATCGGCCGCGAAGCGTGGCTCCTCTTCAGTCGGTCCGGAAACGCGGTCTACACAGCACGTTTTTCGTCGTTGTACGCTCGCTCGTTACACGTGACGCGATGTTTCTTTGTATGCGTGGATCGTTGTGCTCGTCGTGGCCGTGTCCGGTGGTCGTTGCGCGGTGTGCCAGTGCGTAAACAAAGTGAAAAAGGTACGTGGTTATGAGGGAGGCTGCCTCGGCGAGCGGAATGGTCAGCTTTAAGAACAACAACGTAGCCAGGTACGCTCGAGCGCATTTCTGTGGATTCCCAATCGCGTTTAACGCGCTCCGAGCGCGCCACTCTGCGGCAACGGCGTAATACGTTCGACGTAACGAGAATATCCAACCGTTCGCCGATTTCGTTATGGAAACGAGCTACTCTCGATTTTCCTGCTATTCGAATTATTCGATTCTGGAACACGCGATTATATCGAAATTGAAATGCCAGCAAATCGGTTTTCACCAGGTGCTAATTATCTCTGGATTTGCTTAACGGGGCATTGCCGCGTGCACGAGTTATAAAATGTCCTATCCTTATCGCGCTCCGTTTCCGCACAGCCCGAAAAACACGGACCATGCATTTACGCTTATTTCCGTTTCGTATCGCGCAACCTACGATTCAATTTACAAAAGTTTAGAGCGACCGTGCTCGATAAAGCTCGAGTATCGTTCGCGATAGAGAAAACGATGTCGAAAGATAATGCCTTTAATCGCGCTATTTACTTTTGATCTCATCCAATAATATGTCCGTGTACGTGTAATTAATTTGTTTCTTCTTACAGCCTACAATCAATTTGCGAACGAATGCGCACAATAATTAGAAATTACGATAGGAGTTACAAAAAAAAAAAAAAAAAGAGTTTTTCTCGTTTCGTTGAATGAAAGTGTTTAGCAGCTGTAACTTCGATATCCGATTTTTGTCTTCAACTTTAGGTGCGTTATCGTGCCCAACGTGGAATTTAAAGTTCTCGTTTAAAACTCGTTTCGATCGTGCCGTGCTATATTTCGAAGGAAAAGCTTTCCTCCGCGTTGTTTCAGAAACTAGATTACGCTATCGAGTCTAGTTTCTGATACGAGTTGATGCTTATTGCGAAAATGAAGAGGTTAGTCCTACGATAGACACGTATCGGCACTTTAGTCCAACATTTTTCTCCTTCGCGTCGCTTCGATACTTGTTATTTATCGTTTTCTCGGATTTATCTAAACGTTAGCGTACGATCCGTTCGATTCGCAGAACGGCTTTCTTCTTCTCTGTTTGTTCTCTGCCGTCACCTTTTTATAACTCAAGCATAGCTGATTAAAAGGACAAAAAGATGGGTTACGATAGTCGCGTTGCCTTATTTATCGCCTTTTAGGAGATATATTTACGAACTTGTAGTCGAGGAAATCGATCTCATTGATATAAAGTCGCACGAATCAACGACAAGATATAAATAAACAAGTTGCAAACATTTTTATCGTAGGACACAGCTGAAATTCTCCTATATATACGACCTGTGAAGGGATACACGTACGTAAAGTTTCAGGTCAATTGGTTTACAAAGTATCGCGAAAATTCATTTTTCGAAACGTATGTACCTCGATGCTCGGAACAGCGCGAAAGGGCTATTACCAAGAAGTACATGTTAGTGATAACGAAAGAAAATTTACGGAAGAATAATCGTTAAATTATATCGAAGGCAGACAATTAACTCGGATTACTCAAACGCACGTATGTCCCAAAAGTAAAAAAAGGGGACGGTTTTTCGATCGTGTGCGAATACGCGATAAAAAGTAATATTACGTCAGCGGCAGGTAACGCGCTAACAACACGCGGTTCATTCAACAATCAATTAGTCGTATCTAGTATCAACTAAAAGAACCGGATCTAGGCGAAACTCTTGTTTTGGTCGTATCCGAGTTGGAAATCGATCATCGAAAGTAGGAAACACGCAGCGGAATAGGAATGCTTCTCGAATTTGGTCGGACTATGCAGGAATATCGGATTCCTTTGGGCAAGCTTTATCCAGGTACATGGAGCGGACGCGATCCGGTGCAATGCGCGACGGAGAGCGTGTGAGTTTCGCGTTTGTTTGACTTGGAACGTGTTCGAGCGATTCGGCGGCGGGGGTTTTCGAAAAATCTCGTTGCAGGCGAACGGGGCGAGTTCCGAGCATTGTGAAGTTTCCGAGGTGAAATTGCCGTTGGCGCAGCCGTTTCCGCTGCGATAGACCGCATTCCAGCCGCGGTTCCAGGTATTCCGATTGGATCTTGAGGATTATGGCCGACGTAGGGAGATCGCGATGCTCGAATACGATCGTCGACAGATTACCGAACGATATCGATGCTGGATTAGTTTCTGCGAACACGCCGCCTCCCTCCATGAAACGTTATTATTTTAACCGAGAGAATATTGCTTTAATGCCAGCTGCCAGCTCTCTCCGTCCTCGTCTTTCGGCTGGGATAATGCACTTCTCGAAATATTAGCGTTTTATGGAAATCGGGACTACACATACGTATCATGCTACCGCAGAGCGGCGCGTTTAAACCAAATTCCTGCACTCCAAGAATTTTTCCGTTCTGCAGATACGGGAAATTAGTCGCGTTTGCTTTTTCGTCAAAAATGTTGAAAGATATCTTTTCTTCGAATTCCTTCCCTTTTAACGACACGTCTGGCGATGAAACGCGGTCGTAGCGTTGCAGAAAATCCGGAATCCCATAGGATGCAACATGCAACGAGTTTCGTATTCCTTTTCGGATTCCGATCATCGTGCGAATTCATTTTTCTAAAGTTCTGCCGATTTGTCGTTGAGCGATATTCTGTGACGGAGTCGCGGTTGGACGTTGTCGCCCGAGCAAGGGACGGAGGAGGAACGTTAAGACCACCGCAAAGTTTGTGGCATTGGACGGACGCCGTTAAGGTCAAGTATAGAACGTTTCTTGTCTAAACTTGGCTACGGCGTTTCGTTGAATTTTTAGCAACTGCCGCTAGCTCTTCGCGAGGGGCATCCCCTGAAACGCCGTCGTTTTGTCGCGAACGTTCGAATCTTAAAATAATAACGCCAAAATTAGAGTAAGGGGGTGTAACGCCACGTCGAGGTTTATAACGCGTGCGTTTCCATCTTAATTTCTTGAAATCGTCCAATCTTCCTAAAGCTTGCTCGTTACGACCGACCAATGTCAGCAAACTTGCAAAGTGTAGTCGCATTTTTTTTATTACGGCCATTGCTGGCACTACTTACCGTGACAAAGAAGGAAACGGTCTTCCATCGAGAAAAACTTCGATCTTAACAACAAGCTAAATTTGCTTGGCCATAGTTTAACGTTTCTGCGAACGTCTACAGTCTACATAGGTCCATACATTATGCAACTCTGTGCTTATGTACTCTGAAAAATGAATAGAGACGGGGCTGCGCAGAAATAATACGTGTTGCATATACCGAAGAAACGTGACAAATGGTTCGCAACGGAGAATTGCGATTTTTAATCCGTCGAGCTGGCTTGCCAATACTCGTTAAATCCCGACTTAACATCGTTCTACTCTTTGTCTTCCCATTGTTTTTATCCTACGATCGTTTTCTTTGTTTTTCTACGTTCGTTAGAGATGGTACGGACAAAAGCGAAAAAAAAAAAAAAAAAAACAGGAAGAGGTTCGATATCGTTTTTTTTCCAAATTTTCTCTATTTTCTTGTATGATATATTTTTAGTTTTTATTCGCACAAGTTACCATTGAAATTTGCTTTGCCGTGTTGCAACGTGGCGTGACTCTTTATTCGAGAGACAGAAAACACGCGGTACGCAGGTGTGCACTCGCACGTCTCTTCCACACAATTTCGAAAACATTTTACTTCAATTTTCAAATACAAACCATAGTTCACAGTCGGCGTAATTTCTATCGAAAAATGCGGATTTTAGTCCTAGTTTTAGAAAAAACTTTCCCAGGCAATTATTTTTTCTTAGCACGTACATTCCTGTAAGTCTTCTCTATCTTTACGTTTCTCGTTATCGAACGATTTGTATCGGAGGCGACGAAAATCAAATTTATCGCGCTGTCTACGTCCATATGAATTTCATCGTGACACGACACCGTAACGATATTTTCCGAACGAAGTCGGATTACGGATTAGTCTTGGGTCCTCGTTAGGCGAGATCGTGCGACCGGAAGGTTGGCTTTCGGCGCGGATCTCTGGCGGCGCGAGCACCAGAATCCTGCGAGTTTACCCCTCGTTCGCGTAATTAGCGCTGCTACGAGCCTCGGTAAGACGGTTATCGGTGAAATCCGCGGTAGTTAATTCGACCCGTCATACGTGGAATATGGCTATTCCCCGAGCTTTATTACTCGGTCAAGCGCTACGCATCCGTTGTCCTTCTCGGTTTTCCGCGTCCTCTTTTTCCCTGTTAAATACGGTCTTGCGTACCATGCCGATGTCTCTTTCGTAACGAACGATGTTTATGTGCTCTCTTCCGCGGTTTATTTTGAGACAAAAATTGCGGTCGAATCGCGGATAAAATAAGACGAAATATACAATAGATAAAGATCTCGTACGAATTTGAATTGTTTCGATTCGGTTGGCTTTGCGCGTCAGCGACGCGAGTTTACCGCTGATAGTAGTCGAGAGGTGCGTTTCGAAGCCTGTGTCAACGAGTAGAGTAGGTTTACTTACTGGGAGCAACGACTTCCAGTTTACCAGTTTACCAGTTGCATCGAAATTTCGTTGAAACGTTAACGCTTTAATCGATGGCTCTGTGAAATTGTACCGAAATTATATTCGAAAATTAGCATCGAAGTTAAGTCATAGGGAGCAAATTTTTGCTTTCTTCGTGAATCGAATTAAGAAATTTGTCGTCGAGAACACAATGTTGTAACTGAAAATTCTACACGGTTCGTTTCAACTAAGAAGGAATCTCTTAATTACGTTTCCGCAAACGAAAAAATGTGAGAAACGTTAGGTCGCGTAGCGATGTTTCGCTTGGCTAAACCTTATACGTGCATTTTGCCTCTAATTGAAATACAGGCCCTTTGAGTCGCTCCTCCTTCAAGGATCCGCAGGTTAAGCTTACGTAATTTATTTGCTAGGGATCTAGTTTCTGCGACGTTGCATCCGACGTAAGTAGGCGTGCATTCGAGGTCGACTTTAGTAATTGCATCCTTTCGAATATATATTCGAGTATACACTTTTCCCATTTTCCTGTTTAGGCAAATTACGTCACCAACGTAAAAATCGACTCGTTGATTTTTCAGTTTGTTTTAAAAAAGCACGCATAACCGAAGACGCGCTACTATGTGCCGCTACTCAGCGGCCCGCCCGAACAGATGCAGCTTCTCTTTAACAGCCCTTCTGTCGGCTTTCTATGTACTTCTTTATCTACCGTCAACACGATATCGCGTCGCTTGGCGTGTTTGGCGTTTAGATAAGAGCCGAGCCGTTGCGAAGGAGGCCTCGTCGGGCCCTTTCCACGTTTCCGCTCTCACACTGCTTTCCACGGAGACGGTAGATAAAATCGTTCGCTCGCTCCAATCGAACCGGTACGATCCTCTCCACTACGTACCGTCAGATTCGTTCTTTTATCGTAGCCGCACTTTTAATCCCATAATGTTATAACGTTAACAACGTTGGAAAACATGAGTAAAAGCGATTCTTTAGAACGGGTACGGTTTCTTGGCACAGGCTTCTTTTGCTACGGCACGAACGTTCTAGCAATACGGTTGTTCTCGTTCGTAGCAGGCAGTTTTAATCACTGTAACCTATCGTAAGCATAATACAGCGATAATCGTGAAATCGAGATGGAGAAAATGCGACGTATGCGTTTGAATTTCGTTACGTCACTCTGATCGACATAGCGGAATATTAAATACTGCAGGATGTGTCTTTTGTCAAAGTTGTTTGACTTTTCACGACAAAATGTTCGTTTATCATCTTCGTAAGAAAGCTCCGCTGTGGAAGAAGCAACATGCTTTTGGTACAATTTTGCAAGTTTATGCAATTTTATGGAATTTTCGTAGCATCGACAAGGCGGTAACGCGTTTCTTGTACGAGTATTTTTGTTGTTTCGTGGGAATTAACGCGTCGCCGCGCGTCGCTCGTCGAGGGGATCGCAGGTGGGGTACTGTGGCGCAACCGGATGTAACCAGACTTTTTTTTCTAGGTAACTCTTTACCAGGTGTGAAGTACGATACGTGTTTTAGAAATTGACAAAAAGATCGATAACGATACGTCTATAGGCGCAATATATTTGATTTCGAATTCTACACGAGGAAAATACGTAATATATACGCGTAATGTTTTGAAGTTGATCGTTGAAAAGCGACTCGAAGGATCAGGAGTACGCAATACCGTATTTCAAAACGTATCGTCCGAGACAATCGGTGACCGACTAATCTTTGAAACGGGAAAAGCCGTGTTCGAACACACCGATGATAAATTCGAACTTTCGTTCGATTTAAATAAGACTTTATCAACATCCGGATTTCTTAATCGAAGCGTGCGTTATCTTCGATGAGATTGGTAAATCGGCTTTCTCGACGATAGATTCGGATTCGTCGCGGCTGAACGTATCGTAATTGAAATATCTTCGATTAGATTCTATTACTCGGAAAGATCTTAGGAATTATTTTCGAAGGTACACGCGCCACGCTTTCGATTTCTCCTGGAATATCGAGTGATTTTGATACTCGGATAAAAAAATACGTACGAATCCCGCTTTCTCTTTCTATCTTATCAACCAGAACGTGTTCCTTCTTTACAGTCTTCTACCTTACCCGCAGGTGGTCGAACGCGAAAACGAAATTCTCCGTAAAAAGCGACGTTCGCGGTAGTAGGTAAAGTTTCCGCCAACGAACAAGGTAGAACGATCCGTTATCGGTACGATGCAAGACCGCTCGCGATACCAGGAATACGATCGAAAACGACAAAACTGTATGTATTTTAACACGAAAGAATTGTAGTACGTAGCACTGCGTTCGTATCGGTAGTACAATTATTCGTAAACTCGGCTATACCGCTGTTACGTTCATTCCGGCGTTATCGTAGCATATTACCATACGAGACTCTCGTATCTCTGGCGTTAGAACGTCTTTACGATGCTTTGTTTTGCCATTTTCTGCCATTTAGCAAATCGTGATTCTCTATTTGTATTTTAGCGATCAGACAACGCCGCATCGCCATCTGCCCGGCACTCTGCGAGGTTCCCTGAGCTATTCTCACAGCCACCGGCATAACCATCTCCACAGACATGATCCACCGTTGCCACCGGCATATTGCACTCCGCCTCCGCCGCCCACCTCCAGTTTCCCCACAGTGCAGCGTGGCTGTGCCCTGCATTCGAGGTAAGTCGCCGCAGCCAAGCCATCCTGTACACCGGTCTTAATTGCCATACATACAGTGCTGGACAAAAGTATTGGCACAGCATGATTGTTATGATAGAAATGCTTATAACTACTAAACAAATTGATTTAAACAAAAAACTTTTTGACGTATTTATTTATTATCTATTCTAGTTTATTACATAACAAGAGCAACAATATAAATAAAATAATACGCAAAATAATAACAAAAATATATTTTTTGAACATTTTATGGGTGGACAAAACTATTGGCACAGTAGAATATTTACGCTTATAACTAATTACATAATAAACTTCTAATATTTTGTTGGCAGTCCTTTTCTTTTAAGGACTTCCTTTAATCTTCTGGGCATCGAGTGGACTAATTTTTTAGTGAATTCAGGTACAATATTGCTCCATTCCTGCAGAAGAACTTTCTTCAGTTCAGACTTGCTTGTGATATTATGTTTCCTAATTCTTTTTTCCAATTCGTTCCACACGTGCTCAATGGGATTCATATCGGGACTTTGAGGTGGTGTGTTTAATGTGTGGGCAGTATTATATATTATCCACTGACGAACAATATACGCCATATGTTTAGGATCTCGATCCTGCTGAAAATAGAAATCCCTGGGGAGGTTTAATTTTTGAGTACTTTTCAAAAGATTTTGCTTGAGTATATTTAAATATACATATTTATCCATTATCTCATCAATGAATATAAGTTCTCCTACACCCGATGATGCCATACATCCCCACACCATTAAACCACCACCCCCATGTTTCATGGTGGCTTGCAGATTCAGTTCGTCCATCTCTGTGTTGGGTTTTCGCCATACTAATATTCTGCCGTCAGATTTAAAAATATTAAACTTACTTTCATCTGAAAACATGATCTTTTCCCAAAAATCAGTATCTTTCGTAACAAACTCTTTCGCGAATTCCACTCTTTTCTTTTGGTTTATTTTACTGATGTAGGGCTTTCTTCGTGCTGCACGGGCAGAATAACCGGCATCCTTCAATACCCTACGTACAGTTTTGGTACTTACTTCTTTTTCACACTCAGCTTTTAACATCGAAGCAATTTCAGTCGAATTAGTTTTTGGATCCTTCTTTACAATATTTACGATTTTCCTTTTTTCTCGAATTGTTACCTTAGAAGGGCGACCACTCCTAATTTGATTCTCTAGATTTTCTTCACTTTTAAAGCGTTTTATGACTGAACGCACAGTAAAACGACTTCTGTTTATGATTTGTGCAATTTCGTTGTAAGATTTATTCATCTTATATAAATTTAATATTATTTTTCTTTCTTCAATTGTGGTTTCTTTCGTTTTTCTAGACATTATTACTCTTTCTTGGTTTTTTGTTGTTTAATAACTGAAGTCTCCAGTTTCACTGATCGAGTGTTATAATAAAAGACTAACGGGGGATTTCCCTTCGCTACTTCCAAATGACGATCGGAAATCGTTGAAAACGGCGACGATACATTGTTTGTTCCATGCTGTGCCAATACTTTTGTCCACCCATAAAATGTTCAAAAAATATATTTTTGTTATTATTTTGCGTATTATTTTATTTATATTGTTGCTCTTGTTATGTAATAAACTAGGATAGATAATAAATAAATACGTCAAAAAGTTTTTTGTTTAAATCAATTTGTTTAATAGTTATAAGCATTTGTATCATAACAATCTTGCTGTGCCAATACTTTTGTCCAGCACTGTATGTACTCTCGTTACTCTGGAACGTGTCGTACGACCGTTGCGGTCTGTTTCGATTCTCCGTGACCGGTGCTATCCTTTAAAACGTCACGACCACGCTGGTCTATTAATTCCCTCTTGCTTCTCTTTTTCCCATCGCGTCTACCTCTACATCTACCTATACGTATCAAGGCTGTACCAAGGGATGCAAGAGGATTGAATTTCAGGGTGAGACTCGTTTTCGACACCCGATACATGCTATACATACCGCGGGACGCTCCGGACCCAATCGTCGGCTAATTGTTACGCGAAGGGTGATGAATGGCTACGGCCTACCCAAGCAACGGTGAATCGCGACCGGTTCCAACTGCGTGTGAAACAGGGAAAGACACGGATCCTAGTTAAACGGGGATGATTGCCAATGAATTGGCTGTGCGCTCGCGCGTTCTAACTAGAAATTGCTTCGATACGACGGAGAACTAGAAATAGCAGAGAGAACAGATGCGTTCAGGAGACGAGTTTAAGTAAAAGTATTGTTGTAAGGCAAGGTAAGGTAATGTTTTACATCTCTGTCAAATATTTGTTTCCGTATCGACGAAACGTGACAGCCTGTCCGTATTACGAACTTTAACCGTATTAATTTGATAAGAAAAAGCGAGTCAAGAGGCGAACGTGCAAAGGTAACGAGTGGCTTTCGATCTCAAGTGGGATAAAAGCAGACGGGCGACTAAAGATCTCGTTGGAGGAAGTCTAGTGGCCGTAAAAGATCGTTTTCTTCCTGTTTGCTTGGTTAGGCGAATGCTACTTTTATCGTTCCTACCAGAGCGTTCGGCAAATTTAGCCATTCGCTCGATATTAGCCCAGTTCTGTGTAAAGTAGACGATATATTTTTGAAATTCTCGATATTAAGTATGCGAATTTTGCGAGAGAAGGAAGAAAAAGGAGAGAATTACGAGACGCGGAGTCGTTTTATTGGTCTCGGAAAAACGTTTTAATTTGCATGAACCCGATCTTGATCGCGCGCTCGCACCCGGCTAACCTCGATTCGTCGAACGAGCGTATTCGAACGAGGCTGAACTCGCGTTTTGCATTCCGCTTTCGATCTGGCCGCTGCCATCCCCGACGAGCGTAGCCGTAAAAATCCGACCGATGGGTCGCGTTTCAGCAGGTTCGCGAGGATTACGGAAACGCTGTCCGATAGGTGTACAAATTCCAGCTTGCGCTTTCACCTTCCACCGATCTTGAAAATAAAACGTTTCCCTTTATCGACTGCCGCTCTTTTTCCTTTTCTTCTCGGTCCCATCGCCGCACCGTGCAACTCTTTTTCTTCGCGCCGCTGCAACCCATTTAAATAATCAATCGGCCTTTTTCTATTTATCTTCCTCCTTCCGACTCTCTACTCCTTGTCGCCTCTTTCCTCTTCCCGTCTCGCTTTTGTCGCTCTCCTTTTTCCCGTCTCAGCGTCTTTTCCCGCTTTTCCTGCTCGATAACGGGAATTTATGACGAGCTTCCTCTAATTCGTCCGTCGGATTCGTTAACGGTTTTAATCGAAACTGGACCGCGTATTTACGAGCGACGAGGTCGGGCAACTGTCGGGGGCGGGTTTCGAGGCGATATATATATATCCGCGTTTCTTACCTTTCGTTCGATAGCATCGTTACGACTACATCCTCGAAAGCATTAGTCCGTGTTCGAAGAAGTACTAAGCTGTTCCAGGCTTTGATCGATTCCTTCCCACCACAGACTCTATTATAGGTTCGACGCCGACCACCCTCTTGCGATAGCGACGCTGCCGTCGAATTTGTCATTCGCGGCAGGATCGATGTCTTTCTAATCGCTCTTCCAGAGCCGACGTTTGAATTTCACTCCGAGCGAAGCTGATAGCCCGTGCTTAAACAGGTGCCATCGAAATACGTTTGTTTTATCGATCGACTAATTTTCTATCGATGCTCGAGTCGCGCCATGCGATATGCAGTGCCGTAGTCAATGTCCTTGCAACGGTTGGTTCCAATCTAACCGTATGTTACATCGCTCAGCGAACACTCTACGATGCGTCGTTCGCCGTATCTCGTGCGACGAAGATCTCGACAGCGATTCCATAGGTAGGAATACTTTACATAGAAATGCATAATCGTTATGTAAACTTACCGTTAATCTTGCGTAAACCAGCGTTCACGGAACGGTGTACGACGTAGACGTGTCTATCGTATAGCCTGCATCGTATTAACACGTTGGTCGCCACGTCGCACATATCTGTGCGACAGGTATACTTGCGTGGGGGCCCCGTCACCAAAGTATTGTGACGCTCTTCTTGTTCGAGTTAATTACATATACGATATTATATATAGGATATACAACATAAAAATATTAAAAACACATTGTACCATACTTTTTATTAATTTATGTTCTGGATAATATATTACATTATCCTATATCGTATGGTATTCGTTAAAACATTCCAAACACATTTGGGGTGATTTTGGGCACATCGAAAAATAGTTATAGACTCCGTCATCGCTACTCTCCTCACTTTCAAATATATTTTCACGCTGTTTACTGATCATTTTGAGGAGGGAAAAATCACCGACGTACGTCTCGCAAGTATGCTTCTCGACTAAATGAAAGATCCGAGATATTTGCCATGTGATTCCTCGGAATACTCTAGCTGGATAGCTTATCGCTTTCTCCGTTTCAGAAATAAATAATCTTTTCTTCACAATGAATCGAAGGCGATAAACGATGAATTCCTGCTTGTCGCTCTATTTACATTCTGCGTACCGATGGTCGGATTTGGGCCCCGCAGGAAACTTAGCCGAATCACGCTAGGCGAATTGAAATCTACGGCAAACCATAGACGCGTTGAGTCGATCGTGAATCGAGCTACCAATCACGTAAGTGGCTATCAAGAATCACTATAGCTTTGGCTACATCTACCATTATGCGAATCGACTCTGAATCACCGTTCGCCACGCTAACGATCCACGGTGTTATCACGGCAATATAGTCGTGTATCGAGTTATACCTTTGCTCGAGATTCGTTACGAATCTCCATAGATCACGACGTTGCCATCGAGCGTGAAATAATATATGGTACATGCGTCGGTAGAGGGGAATATATACATGGAAGTAGAAAGAGACCAAAGGGAGACGAAAGCTCGATTCGATCAAATTGAATCGCGATCGAATAAAGAGTAACGGTAGTCCGTTGTCGTTCTCGAATAAAAACAAAGAGAGAAAAAATATAAAAAAGGGAGCGGAAAAAGATCAACGACTAATTCGATCAGCGACAGCGGTTAGATCGGTTAGAATCGATTAACGGGCAACGACTCGAAATCAAAAGCGAACATCGACTCGACGAAAGTTTACATTCGACGTATTTCGTTTTCAGCAGTGAATCTGGCTCCAACTATTCTGGTTCGGCAAGTTCCAAGTTTCGCCCGTTGAAAGTCTTGGACGCTTTTCTAATTAATCCGCGGAGCTCGGCGATAAAAACGTTACCGTCTATTAGCAAGTTCGACACTCTGTTTTCCTTTTTTTCTTTTTAATCCCTCTCCGCTTCCCTTTCTTCGGAGGCTTGGTTCGGCTCCAGGTATTTAAATTTTCCTTCGTCGAGCGAAAAGAAGTGGACGCGAAAAGTTCGCGAGACGTAATTGGGCTGTTTATAGTTGGTCGTTGCGCGTCCGTTTATCTTTGTAAATCGAAGGAAATTGGACGCTCCGTCTCGATTAACGACAAGCTGCGACCATTCTCGTTTCCTCAAAGTGAATTTTCGAGAAAATTCTTCGATGTAGTTTTCCATGCGATTACGATTTTGCGCTTCGAACGGAACGTCGATAAATTACCCGATTAACGCATCGACCGTTACTTCTGTATGCACCTATACGCGTGTGGTTTTGAAACGTAGGAGATTTCTGCTCGTTACCTCTACTCTACTTTCACCGAGAAACCCGTTACTCCGTTACCTTGCGTAAAGCGAAGAAGGAAAGAAAAGAACAACGCGACCCTTCGCTCGAAAATTGTCAATTTCCGCTCCAGTGGGGCGCGATTCCTCAAACATCCGCGACAAAGCTGCGGACGCCCTCTCGGCATTCGCCACCCTCCAATCGGTCGTTCGACTTTCCTCTAGCTGAGCGATAACGCGCGATTAACGCCTTCGTTATCCGCCATCGTCCGTTCTTCCACCCTTTCTCGTACACACTGCCGTAAGTAAATCATCGACCCTTCTTTCTTTTGTTCCGTATCGCTTCAAACTCCGCCAATGGATCGATGCAAGACCGCCTTCTAAGCAAATTTCGCAATGTGAAAATATCTACCTTTAACAACGTGCGAACCATCAAACTGTGGCGCGGATTTTTTCTAACGCAGTTGGTAAAAATTCGATACACGAAGAATCAGCGACGAAGGGAGGAAAAAAGCTATAGCGAGGAAAGCAAGAAAGGACTGAACGCGATCCTCGATGCAGCTGGGCTGGTCGTAAACCTAGATGCCGAAAACAGCCGTTAAACAAACGCAACTTTAATCGTAAAAAATAACATCCTCCACCTTGCTGCGAACGCACGCGCAATTATCGGGCGATCACGGGTAGATTCGTAAAAGGAAGCGGACCATCCGTTATTTACAGAACGAGGACAACGGTACTTTTTCGAAAACGAAAATTTGTCCGTCCCCTTCCTCTACCGGAGAATTATTTTCTCCGGGAGAATTCTAATTTCGATTTCACATGTTTCTCCTTGTTTATTTTCTCAAGGTTCCTACGCGTAGAATTTATGTCAACGAAAAGAATTCGAACAAAATCACAAGACGAAGAAAACGCAACGAAACGCAAAGTCGATGGTGCATCGGTCGAGGTGTCTTCGATTAGAGATTAGTCCACGAATAGTTTCTTCTCTAATCACTTAAATCGCTGTATTACTTTTCTTCGAATTGTTGGTTTCTATGGGGGAGAGGAGGAATATCGTTCCACGGAAGGAATACTAGGAGCGCTCGAACGATTGACAAATTCCACGGAGAAAGCTGCGTATTAAGATGAAACCGGTGAAGGAACGTTCGAGTCCCGGCGAGTATTTGCTTTCGCGGCTGATTCAGCCTCCGAGTATAGAAGCCAATTATACAGCGAGATTTCCGAACGTACGAACGATAATTGCAGGATGAATCGGCCGGCGGAGTTGCCGCAAGTTCGTTGGCCTGCGGTCGATGAAAGTAAACTCCCGATGAATAGCCATGGGAGAGTTTCGATCCGAACTCGTAATTGTTAACACGCTACCGCGAAGATCAACCAGTTACGTAATGGCAAAGTACACCATCGTTTATCCAAGTAGTCAGGGCATTTCTTACGATTGTCTTTATTTTCCAGATATACGCGTAATTCTTCGATAAAAAGGTGATCATTTAAAAAGACGGATGGACGTAACGCAAACGAATTCGACGAATCATCTTGTTGGAGTATTATAAACTTTGACCGTTATCGATCACCGTGACAATCACGATGATCCTTCGCTATCCTCGAGCGGTTTCGTTGATTATGCTATCATCTCGAATATCTTTCCTCCTTCAAACTCAAAGTCCCGTCGTGCGAGGTGGTGAAGCGTGGTGCGACGACTTCCACATAGCTTCAACTAAGAAATTTAGATCGGTCGTTTTCTGTTTAACGATTGCATCTTCGACGATGGATCGATTCCCTTATTCGTAAGCAGTCGGCTATTCGGTAATTTCTAGCTGAAGCAAGCTCGCATGCGCGCGAACACGTACCCTGTAGCGCGCCCAAGTTTTGCATAATGCAGCCATGTCACGTGCAGGGGCACGTGCGCATCAACGGATCCATAGCCGGTGCGCGAATTCCCTTCTTCCGTCGCGCTTCCTCGTTCGTTCGTTGCTTTTCTCGATGTGTCATCACCGCAGCAGCGCACCGAACCGAACCGAACCCAAGCAACTTGTCACCCCTCGAGGATCTTCTTCTACCTCTCCTGGCCCGATATTTTGCCGGAAGCTCCACCACGTTCCCGAGGTTATCGCCGCTGTCGTGAAAAAATTCACCGAAGCCTCTTGCGAATTCCTTCTACTTTCCCTTCTTGCCGTATCCGGTTGGCCGTTATTCAGGCTAGAATTCTAGCCAACAGAGCGATCGGGGTACCGTACCACCACATTTTTTACTCTTTACTTTACAAGAGTAACCGCGTGTTTTCGTATTTTAGGTGTATCCGATAGGAACGGTGGATTTTTAGGGATACCAAGGATATACGGATATTTATTTCAAGATTCGATATACAGAAAAATATTTCCTGAAAACATTTATAAATATTTCGATTCTAAGTCTCTGTTCTGTCTTCGTTCCGCCTCTACTTTATCTTCTAAATTCTAAATATATATACTTACATATATCCTTTGCAACGTTCTATTTTCGTTCGATGCCTATGCAGCGTGTTTCTCGATTACTTTCGACTTGATAAACCTTTGTTAATGATGATAATGATAAACTTTGTTTCTCTTTTTTGCTTTACACCCCATCTTCTCGTCTCCAGTTTTCCTTCTCCCATTTGCTATCTGTCCTTTCGTACAATGTCTCCTAGCGTGTACTTTCTCGATCCTCGTTCGTTCACCCTTTTCACTTTTCTTTTCCCCTATTTCCGCTTTTATCTATGTCCCACCATCCTTGTATACGCAATCTCCTTCGACGCATTCGTTATTCTACCGCGCCCTTCTTCCGTTCCTTTCGTTCCTCTCTTTATTCTTACGAAAGAGCACGCCTGCCCTTCTCTTTACGTTTACCGGGCTCTTCGTTCGATACTCGCGAGGAAAGCAACGGTTCGACCAGCGAAAGAAATTTAAATCCTTAAGAAACGTAAATTCCGTGACAGACTCGTTCAGGAAACGCACGATAGGTACGCGGAAAATCACGTGCATCCAACGGCGGATCGTAGATTTTCCTAATGAGTCGTCGCGACGTCTAAAAGTATCAACGATTAAGGTCTACGCTCTTTATCTCGATGTAATCGAAAGAATAAATGTTCGAAGAAAGGTCTATCGCAGAGAATTTATTTCATTTAGATTATATCAGCTGTTTCGCTCACTCGCGGAGACGCGATCGCGAAGAAGCACGTCAACGGGAGTCGTAAATTCCCGTTACGATTTGATAATCGACGCCGCGAAATGACCGATCCCCTATTTCGTTTAGGATAACAGGGGTAGCTAATTGAATGCGACACGAATATGATAATGTATGATTCACGGTTTATTCCAACAACTTTGTTATGAATAGTTGCGGTGATGCGTGTGTACAAGTTGAGTATGTGACTGATCTAATGCTAGAAATTGGGTCAAAGGTGTTGACCGCTCGAAAGATGGTAAATCAGTGGTGTTTGGCAATGATGCGGTGGCGGAGGAAAGCTAGTGATGGGTGGGTCCGAAGACATGAGATGAGTTGATTCGTTAAGGAATAGATTTCGTTATGAGAGAGGGAAATAGGCTTCGTTGTCAATTGGCTGTTTTGCTGGGTTCTTAGGTGAGGAAGGGTACTAGCCGCCCTCGAGATGAAGTTGCTAGTGGGAGGCTGCATACGTGAGAAGAACTAACTTTCTCGTGTCAACCCGTGATGCACAATAAGTTTAGGAAATATAAATCAAGGAAAGACTGTTTGTTCGGTATGAAGGACCTTTAGCAGGAAATTCCTGGGGTTTATGGAGAGTACTTGAGATTATTGAGGGTACGCGGTAAGGACGTGAAGACATCTGGCTGCCAGCTTGCCCACGGCGTGTGGCCTGGTCTAGGAACAGAATCGGCCGTCGTAACATCAGCTGAAAATATTTTTGCGACGCTAGACTCAGACCTTGTAAAGAGTAATTCCCATCGACCGATCGGTGTCATTCCTTCTTCGTGGAGTGATTTCTGTGCCTGCGCTTGCACGCGAAGACGAACGAACGTTGAAACGGCACTCGCGTAGCGTTCCCCTGACATTTACCTCAATGTCCGTTTCCCAGTTTCTATTTTCTTAATTTCCCTTTAGCGTTCTGTTTCTAGCTTTCCTTAGTAATGCAATGGAATTGCGACCGTGTGCGAATACACGGTGAAGCGGGACAATGGCATCCCGTTGACGATGCTGCAACGAAGCGACACATCGCGACGACGGATCGATGTCGACGGTTCACCTGGGAATTGCCGCTGATGTCGCGCACCGGATCCCTGGAATCGGATATTAATTAGCGACAAACGATTCGATTAATCCGTGCGTCTGCGAAGGAGACTCCCAAGGCGATGTGGTTTCGCTCTGGCTTCGCTCTCGTTTCGACAATCGCTCGAATTATCATGGCTGCCAAGGGTTCGCGTGTCTCAGGGCGTGTAACGTTGTGTGGTGTTTAACAGCGAGCTGATTTCCGTAGAATCTTTGCAACGTTCTTTGTCAACGCGAGATAATATCGTTATAAGAGAATTATTTAGAAAATTCCCCGTAGAAACGACTACGTTTCATTCTCTCGGGAATAAAATTAATCGCGTGTTACGAGCGGCTACGAGCAGAAATTTTATCTAGAATTTACTTACCCACGTCATATTTCAGACTGTTTCTAAACTTTTCGGAGAAAAATCTTGAGACGATCTATTTTCAATTTCTCGTTTCAGTCGAGATCGAAAAGAAATCGCAGAGCTCCCAAATTATTTCTCAAACAACACCAAGCAAAAATACCTATACGATAGAGCATACCGGATTTTCGTAGTATTAGATACGCACCTGATACTTAAGCGGTAAATGTATCGTGGTTTCAAATTTGCGCGTCAACTTCGAAACAACAGGAACGTACTGTCACGCTAGCTTAGATAGTTTTCTATTCCCAAAGGTTTATTTATTACAACCAGACATCCCGTCGGTGCAACTTACTCGTTACGACTCGCCTTACAAGTCAAGTTCTATTTTTTGACGGACAACGCTAATACACAAGACTGGAACGCGCAGTGCGAACTTTATTATTAACTGGGAAATAAACGAGTGAAGATATCGGATATAAAAAGAATTTTGCGCGTCATAGCGCGTAACCGAGGTAGCAGCAGACCTGACTACTGGCACTTATAGTCGAACGCTGGTCGTTTGTTTATATCAGGAACGAATTTATCAGTTCCGAAAATCCGTAGTCAGTTGGCGCGGAAAGCGGTAAGTACCATATACAGTCTGTCACACAAGAGCGTGTCTGCGATATTTCTGTAAATATTTATATATTTGTAAAAAAATTTATATGAATTGAATCTACATCTAAAACACTAATACGCTATTACTTAGTAGGGTGTCCAATCTCCTCCATTAGCGATTATAGCTTGACATCGTTTCGGCATACTCTCGACTAATTTTTGAGCGTAGGATTCTGGTAACGACCTCCATATCTTTCGAATGTGATGTACAAGTGTTCTTATTTTTGTGATACGTCTTCCTCTCAGCTTGCATTTCATTAGGGACCACACATTTTCGATAGGGTTTGCATCAGGGGACTGCGATGGCCAAGGAAGTACTGTGATGGCGTTTTTCGCTTTCCATTGGGTGCAGATGCGACTTCGATGTTTAGGGTCGTTGTCTTCTTGCAATATCGATTGGTCCTCGGTTTGGTTGAACCAACGTTTCACGGATGTGAGAAGTCCCCTTTGGTACAATTTCACCATCTTTTGTGCATTCAGATTGTCTGTAAAGACGCACAAAGTCCCAAAACCGCGTGCGTTAAAGCAACCCCAAACATGCACTTTTATAGGGTGTTTTACACTTCTTTGAATCATCCTTCTTCCATGGATAGTCCAAGCACGCCTAATAGGACACCATGCCCAAAACGAAGATTCATCAGTGAATATTATATTACTCTAATCACGATCTCTGTTTTCATTCGCCCATGCCAGACGATTTTCGACGTTTCGCGTACGCGGCACTCATATTAAAAAGCTCTGTTCCTTTCACTGTTTCAAATGAAACTGAAAGGTATTCAGCAACGCGTATTAGAGAAGTTTTCGTTTGTTTACATTCTTTTTATCTCATTCTGATTAGGTGTCAGGTTTCGCAGATATCGCAGACACGCTCTTGTGTGACAGACTGTATCTATCAAGTACGACTACGCTCCTGTCTCGTTTAAATACTACCACCTGCATATCTTTATAGCTGATATCTCGACTAGTTGAACGAACCGTAGTATAGCGACTGTTTTGTCATGTACACAGTATGTTTACAAGCACAACAGTGTTATCGAACGATTCGTAGGTTTAACGTCCGCCTTTTTGTCTTCTTATTTTTTCTTTTTCTTTATATCGTCTGAATCATCGTTCTGACTGCATAAACATTTGACATTTCGACACAGTTGGAGAAAGTCAATCAAAGTCTAGCGTTTGCGCTAGCAGCTTTGAAAATTTAACAATTTTACCTCGATATGCACAAAGTATCAAATTAAACTTCTTTTCAACGTGTCTCGTTCTTTCTTTCCTAACACCGATTGGTTGTAACGACACCTGAAAAATGTACTCGGCCCAACCTCACTGTATCTTTGGTAATTATAGATTCCAGATTAAATTTCAAATATTCAATACTCGACCTTTTCATCCTGTTATTCAATTTTCTGTCGTTTACGAAGATACCTCTAACGTATCCTTCGTCGTCGTGCGAGATTCTGCTTATCATATTCTTTAAAATATCGCGTAACCAACTCGATTCTGCCTGCTTCTTGCAACTGTAATTCTTAAGAGCAAAAAACAATCTATTCGAGGATCGACGAAAGTGGAGAAAAACCTACGAATGCAGTTGAGAATCTTTCGTACGCTTTATTTCGCGCGATCGCGATTCGAAGCTGTTCGAAGCGATCGACCGATCGAATCGCTTTATGTTCGACGTCGTCGTTCCTGGCGAGACAATGGCTCGAGCGAAGATAACGATCCGGCGGAACCGTTTCCCGCGTCGCAATTCGGATTGAATCGATCTCGTTAGCTAACCGGTGGACGGATCTCGACCAAGGGATGTTAGCAATTTGTCGAAAGAACGTCCGCGAACCTTGTAAACGGTAACGCGATTTTCTTTTATGCCGAAATTATGAGTTTTAACTCACTCTGCGTATTGATCGATCAAGTTGAGATCTTAATCATGATGTTCGAACAAAAAATTACATATCCTAATTTCTGTGTTGTCACATTGATTCAGCGGATACGATACTTCAACGAACGAAAATAATAATTTAAATTGTTCAAACTGACGCTCATAATAGGACGCTCGTAGCAAAATGTGGGCTATAATGGAATCTCGTCTCTGATGCCTTTCTTTCAATTACATCGTTGTCTTTGTGGGGGGCACTCGACAGTCAAAACACCACCACTCGACACTAACTAGTGTCGGACGACGGCAGCGCAGTGGTTAGCGCCTTAGGTTACGAACGTTCGGAACACGGGTTCCAAATCCCGGCGACCGGAGTCCGATATTTTCTTCCGCGATAAAAAATGAGAAGAAAAGCGATTCTACCCCCGCAGCGACCTCTACTACCAGCAGCTACAACCTATCACGGCTCTACACGCCTCATCTTATAATTTTCCAATAGCGTTCGCTCGTTCAACGTCTCGTTATCCTTTTTCTTTTTCATCTATTTTCTTAAATATTTGCCGATGCTTGCTCTGTCACGACCGCGTTTCCGTTTAGACTGTACGCCGCAAGATCGTTAATACGGAAACCGTAACCCGGGAAAAAATTACCACCTTGCCGTACGAGCGAGCACCCACGGGCGTTACCATCTCGCGCGATACCGTTCAGAAATTTATTAATCAGTCTATTCGTAAGTTGGTAGTCTCTGGCTGGTCGACTTTGACTTTTTAACGCAATTTTGGTTGAGCGTAACGTGAAAATCGTTGTGCAACGAAACCCCATTGTTTAGATCTACGTTGGATTCTTTAAAATGTTCTATGCTTACAACGCGTAAGTATAAAATTTTCTATTTGCGAATTGGGAGGATAATATACTCGAAGCTTTTCATAGCTGCGCTTTATTCCATGGAGATGTTTTCTTATTCTCCCATCTAGTTCAGCGCGCAAAAATATTCTACGATAATAAGTCTTTCAAATACGTCCTCTCTTTATAAATTTCTCTGTTCGCTACATCGTAGTTTATTATCTTAACCGCGTACCATACGATATAGCATAGAAGATTCATAGATTTGATCGCATGCAAAGAACACGTTACAAACTGACCATCTTCGACTAGCTGATAAAACCTTCGTTCGCGACAGCCATCGAAGAGCGAAAAAGTCCCGTTTCCTTCGAACTTATCTATCTTTTCCGTTACGCTGTTCCCGAGAAAATCGGGACGCTACGCCGGTATTGAGGTCGCCCGAGCGATAACGATGAGATTCCAAGGAGAGAAACAAGAAAAGTTTGAGCGAACGATCGATCAAGACGGGCGATTATAAATTGCCGGTTGTTTAGTAGGCCACTGTAATCTGTCCGCGAGCGGATGATCGCAGTTGGAAGCTGACCAAATGTAAAAGCTTCTTATATTTCACTCTAACTCGGACGAGCCTTTTCCGGGACATTGACGAACGTCGCCTGACTTTTTCCTTGTTTTTTCGAAGCGTCTCTGACGGGTATGATTTTCGTAAAATGCCAGAATCTTTCCAGATTCTAATTAAAGCGTTCCTTTCGTACATCTTGCAATTTTATCGCGGAAATCTCGCGTTCTAAAAATAATACGAAATGAAAATAATTGGATCGATCCAAAAGCTACGTTTAAAGACGTTTTGCTCTGTTTTCAAGCTTTCTGTCGAGCGTGATGCTTATGGATGCGCGTGGAATATATTTTTCATCGAAATGCACTCGGTAGGCAAAGGACGTATATCACCGAAAAACAAGTTTCTGGTTTATCTTAGAAGGAGGACACGCAAACCTTAGTAGGTTAATGCGCGAGGATCCAAGGACCATCCTACCGACCGACTTTTCATTCTATTCATTACGCCTGTTTACCCAGATTTCCGTTAAAAATATCGACCCCACTGTCTCGAAACAAAAATCAAGCTTCGTTCGCGTATTTTACAGGATAATAACGGCCGTGTAAAAACCAGAGCTAGACAACTGCGCGGAATGCGAGAAAAAAAGGATCCTACGATTAATTGAAATCGTAAGCTCGCAATGTGATTAAAAAATGACAGAGAATGAACGCACATACCTTTTGTCCGATTTATTTTAAATACGTTCTACTTATTACAATAATGTTTCCAACGATAGTATAATTTTATAAAGAATGTACCAAATACAGTAGAATTCAATGAGCGATGCGTTCGCGTGCGTACGCCCAGCGTGAAACCTGTCGTCAGCTGTTCATTCATGGCTGCCGGTTCATGCCCGGCGAGCGAGGTCGATCGAACGACCTAGGTTCGGGGATGCGATAGCGCGCCGAAGGGAAGAAAGTCGTTCCCTCGGTAGATCTTCTTTAATGTCCACCGGTGTAGACTTCTCTCCGACGCACGTCGAGGTAACGATAATAAAACGGACGTGAGGCGGCGCGGCGTTGGCATACGTTCAACGGGGACGATCGTGGTAACGTTGATCGTGAATCTCGCGATTAGACGAATTACCAACGAACCGTGGAACGTCGAAGCGAAGGTCGTGCTCTTTATTTCAACGACCATGATTAACCCGTTGTTCTTGCATCGCTCGACCTTCTTTTCATTTGACATGGATAGAGACAGTGAATCTTGCATTCACAAATGAATAAACAAAGATATGCGTAGATTTCTATATTTCTTTGTAACGCAATAATTTTGCATTTAACGAACCAACCGACGCTAGAAAAATTCTCGACCGAATCGTTCACGGCACTCTGTCAACCGACGGTAACTCTTCCCGACCGTGTCACACCCTTAAAGATTTCATACATTCGCGCTACTCGCAACTGTTTTGTTTTTCCTCGCAACGTCGCAGCTGCGATACTCTACCATAAATGTATTTGCTTGGTCCTCGATCATTCGTCGCGTACGATGCAAGCCGCACCCGTAGACCAGTCACTCTGTCGTACGGCCATTCGCACAATGACAAATAAAGAAACAAAGATTTAATTTTCTACTTAATCGTACCTTCGGTTTAACTTTGTCAAATTCGTAACGATGGAAGTCATTTGAAACGACGCATTTAAGAAAATAGTGTACACACATACACGTGGTATGGACTTAATGGTCAGCGATATGTATTTTGAATTTCTAACAACGTTAAAAAGAGAAGTGGATTCATCAACGTTTCTTCTTTACGCTGCTATGGCACGCAGAAAATACGCAATTGATGCGCAACGTGTGGCGGTAATAGAAATAGTCTTTCGATTAGATAGTACGAGTTGTCGGAAACTTTCACCCCCAAGCGACCCCTTTGCTGTCTTTATGCTTAATTTTTAAGTCGGCGCTTGCAAGACCGACAGCCCCGAACGCGACGTCCAAACTTTCAATTGGTTTACGTTGTTACGGTTTTATGCTTTTATACAGGAAACAGAATTTGTCTTGCGTAATCCGCGTCCTTTTCTAAACTTCGGGAAAATTTAAAGCGTTATACTTATCGAGACTCTCGGTCTGAGAAACGTCGAGATTCGTTCCTGGAAGTACTGATTAAAGATTCCTAACCTAAAACTTAATTTACGCCATAAAATTAAAAGATCGATAGATTTTGGCTGGAAAAGCGGAGAACTCGTTTTACAAAATCGTCTTAAAACTAATCTCAAAAAAAATTTCGTTAACTCCGTACAGTCGTTTGAATTTGTAAAATTTTAAAAGAAAAAAGGCAACTTGGGTTTGTCAATCGGTTTGTAACGGAAAGGGATCTTTGAAAAAGATAAATACAAGGGTGTTAGATAGAGGCATTATTCTTTGAAACGAGCCCAGATAGACTGGTGATAGATTTTTTTTGGCCAAGTTTAAATATCGACAATGTTTTCGCTTAAAATGTAGCGATTCTTCAATTTTGTAACGCAGTGTATTTGATAACGATTATTGCTTCCAAACGTTTTTACCGAAATGTTTATTTTCCTCATATAAAATATAAAAGAACGAGGGAATGCATGGAAAGTCGAACTTTTCTGCACGGGCCTCTCGTAAAAAGGTGAACAAATCGCTAGTCATCGATTCCGGTAGGTTCAGTCGACATTAGTTCGTGAATCTGGTCAATTCCAAAGGAGAGAACATACCTCAAACACACACACACACACACACACACACACACACACACACACACACACACACACACACACACACTGCATGGTAAGGACAATGCGCTGTGGAAAATTGAAGGGCGGAGGCGAGGGGATGATGCGCCGGCAGAGGCCGGGCCAGGTTGGCCGAGGCTACGGGTTAGAAGCGCGGGGCGAGGACGGCGCGAGGGGCGAGACAGCCGGCAGGGTGAAAGGAGGGTGAAAGGAGGGTGGAAAAGGCGCATGCCAGTTGTGCCGTCGCCGCGTTACGAGTCGGCCAACAGCCCGGCTTCTCGTTCGCATCCTCGATCGCTCTCTCGCGGCTCTCCGGTGCATCGTTTGTACTGTCAGTGTTTCTCTCGTACGCGGCTTTCGACTGTTTCCGGTCGCTCGTCTCCTCCGTGACGAACGCGGTGTTGCTTTACGTTTACGTTACGTTTACGCGAAGGCGTGTCGACGATGCACGTCGCGACGATGCTACGAGAAGCCGGTGTTCCGTCGGGCTGGTCGATTGTTTTTGATAATTAATCGCGATTCCTGGGAGCAACGGCCTCCTGGGCATTATCGGCAGTCGACTTTTCTCGCGATATTTCACGTGCGCCACGGAAAATGCTACTCGTTACCTCTGCCATGCCGCGGTAAGCGATAGCATCGAGGCTAGTCCTTTCACGAAAGGATGGTTTGTCTCGGTGAGCCAGGTTCGATGATAGAAAGTGCGCGGGATCGAGAGTGGCGTTTCGTCGAAGACGAAAATGGATTTTCGGTTGAGAACGATGGATGGCGCGTCCTCGCTGCGCTCGCCCTTCGAAGCCGAGCCAGTCACGAGCTTTACGTAACGGAACCGGGGCTTCTGCCGGGAATTACGCAGGCCGGCTACGCCGTCGCATTTTACCTACGCTCGAAAGTTGTTGTTCGCCTGCATCGAACACCTTGTGCGTTGCGCCAATACCTTGAAACCTATGGTTCGAGATGTCGATAGGATGAAACGATAGCAAGATAACGAGAAGTGAATTGTGTAAGGCGTTTCGAAGACAGAGATTGCGATTCCGATGGAAATGGAAATGAACAGGAGGAGGGTTTTGGTAAACATATGCGTACGTCGTTCTGGCCGCGTTACGCAATTATTCAAGTATCGATTATCCGCGATATTTATCAGGATAATTTTCATCAAGCGTGCAGGAATTTTTCCTACAAAAATATGTTTTGTTCTCTTCGTCGGTAGTTTTTCTATAAAAACGGCGGATGGAAGATCGTGGTGCCTCATCGCAATGCGGATCGCCGCACGCGGAACGGAGCGTATCGCGCGCTATTATCGTGTCCAAGAGAGCGTAGATTTTCCCGTAGTTTTGTTTCCGCCAAAAAAGCGAACGAAAATCCGCGGATCACGCTCTACGATAATTCCCTTTCTGCTTTTCATAGTCGTCGTCGATGGTCTCTTCGGCGGGCAAGGCAATTAGAACGAAAGAGGGTCGACCTTGACTTTTTGACGCGACGAGACGCCTCGTTTTCGCGAGTCCCGGCTGCTTTTCCTGTTCAACGCGCCGCGATTCAATTTCTATCGATGTCCGTACTCTCGTTAAGGAAACTTCAAAGGGTAGGTAGGTTAAACGAGGAACGACGGCCCGATTTTGTCTTTCGTTAACTTGTTGCGAAGCAATTTGGGATAACGAAATTACGCTCGAGGCAAACAGGATTTGTGAAAGGTCGAGTAATTTTCGCATTCGATGAAAGCTTTAATGTTCTCGTACTCGGCTTAATACCATTCGAGCGACAGTCTCTGTCACTAATTTTCTTTTACGGTAGCAAGTACATCGTTTTCATCATCTTTTCCGCTAAAAAGTCATTTTTCGTTCGATTTCTAAATAAAATGTAACGAGAAGTAAAACACCAAGTACGATTTCCGTAATGATCGTAGTTGGCTTTAAAATTCTATGGAGCATAGTTCCTTCGTATTCTTCGAATATTGCGCCTTGAAATATGAAATCGATAGGTATATAAATATAATAGCAAGGTGTATATGTAGTAATAATAAGATTATTTTACTTCGTAATCAGTTCTATTTTAGCATTTCCGTGATATCGCAGCTGGTAACGTGGTTTAATAGAATAGCGAGCGGATATTCGGAAGATATACTACCGAGGGTTAATTCTCAATTGGCATATTGGAAGCGTTCTATTCGATTCCAGCCTCAAATTTTGTCGAAAATCGTGTACCTAACTTTCACAGTTCCTTCCGTTGAATTTAACTAGCCTGTCGAAATTAATGGAACTTTATACGAGTGGCAACGCGAGTAGAAGGAAGAACCTTGCTGGTTTGATTCCCTTTAATTTCATGGAGGTAGGAAAGTGCAGGGGTCAAGATCCGCGAAGCCCAGGCGGAGACGACTTCCGTAGCACGAGAAAACTCGTCGAATCAATGAACTCCTTCGAGCCAGTAACAGGTCGAACAAACGTATGCAAATTGTCATTCTCGAGAATGTTCAGCGGTCGTCTTTTTAATCTTCCTGTAGGATTTTTCGAGAAGGTTCCTAAAATATAACGTACTTCTGTTTTTCAACATGTTTAATATTTAATACATGTTTTGCGGAAAGTCTCAAAAGTTTCGTTTTGAACATCATCGTTCGAAGTTATTTCATTAATGATAAATAATAATGTTACTATTTTACACCGTTTCAAAGGGTAATAGAATACGAAACTCCGCGTTTGCTCCGATTTCCGCAATTTTCGTGCTCGGCTCCTTTTCTCAGATGTTTTAAATTTCAGATCATAGCGAATTGATCAAGATTGACAGTTTGTAACTCACTGGACAAATCTTCCTTCTTTAGCTTTCCTATTAATTTTTTAATTCGTTTGCGAAACGATACAAGTAAAAAATGTGCCTTTAAAGTTCTCTTCCAAGTCTGCACACTTTCCTATATATGTGTAAAGCTTGCCGTAAATCCCTTTCTAGGCATTCACGTACGTACGTATTTTGCAAACGCTGCCACAATTTTTTAGTAGCCTGTAGAGTATGCGCCATTCGTAAATTAATGATATTTCCATTTCCTACGTGTTTCTCATTTCATGCATTCGTTTTGTTTGCGATTTGCAAATTTCTTAACATTTTTTATCCTTGTTATTTGTAGCATAGAACGTATTACAGATTATTAAACACGTTTCCTCGCAAAATTCCTGAAAGTATCTGAAATTCACCGTGCTAGTTGATCCACTCTTACGACGGCTCATACCAATTAAAAGTTTGCTATAGTTTGATCCACCGATGACTGTATTCATCGGTGCGTACGTAAGTTTCACTCGTGAATGACTTGGCGTAGGTTTTCAGCGATTCAACGACACGGACGTTGACGCGCGCAGCGTCCCTTCGGAACCTTTACTTCCAGTCGTAGTTTCCCTAGCAGAAAATATAACGACGATAGCAAAATTCTGGCGTATACACGAGTACGTATATAGACGCGCGGGTATCCGGGGACTTGCCGTATCAGCCGACGTGGTTCGTGCATTCGGTGATTCGAGTGACGTGTGCCATCGCAGCACAGCGCGGAGATTAGGCTTTGTGCGCGAATTAGTCGGCGAGAAGATAAGCGAGGAAGGGAAAATGGGCGAAGGTGAACGACCGGAGACGAAGGTTAAACACTGCTATCGTAAATAAGCACATTGCGCTGTTTCGCTCGTCGCTGCATTTTCCTCCTGTGATATTTGGGAAATGCTGTGTCCTTGGTGCGGACGGTCAGTCACAGGGATCACTGCGATATGCTTGCTTGCCCTCTATGCAGAGTTGGGTGTGTCCAGACTCGAGATTTCGCAATTTTAAAATAAATCGTTTTTGCGATGAAATAACTTATCGTTTACCGTTACGGTATTTCTATCGCATTTGTGCTATTTACATATCAAATACCGCTCAATACGCAATGCGAAAATTTGAGATACGCCGCAATTGATGGCAAATTCGATCCACAATTAGTACGATTAGAGATACTTTCGAACGATTTAAATTGGGCTTTTAAGATTGTTGACGATAATATTATTGTTCATCGCGTTCTCGATAGCTTCGCGCATCGCACAAAAAGCAGGTGTCTAGACACTATCGAGCCATAGCTAATATACGTCTTATTATGTACGTAGTCTTCTAAACTCGTACATTTCGCTAATGTTCTTTCGCAAAGTGCACTTTACCAGACTCTACGCTCTGAAGTCTAATCTACGGTCTAGAGTGTCGCTGTAAATTTTCATTCTTCACGCGTGGCTCTGGCTTAAGAGGACTCGCCCTCATACTCGAACACACACGTGTACTTGCGTACTCTCTAGGCTTCATTCAGCTTTTCTGACGCACGTGTCTTATGAATCCTTATAGCCTACAACGTTCATTCTGAAAAATTCTCTCACACGGTGCTTTAGCGTTAGTTCCTTAAATTTTTTAAAGAATTATTTCTCTCCTTGGGGAAAAAAATTACCTAGCTCGATAAGCGCACATGGAGTCTAAGACATTTGCTATACGCATATCGTCGAAGGTAAAGTGGCATGTACATGCGAGAAGCGCAATACGTATTACAATACATTGTGAATTAATTCGAACTTTATCGCAAATCTTCTTGCGATCGACCGACTATCTTGCTACAAGTTTGCATCCGCTACATCCAAAAAGTACAGCGCTAAAGGAAGAAGAAAATACTGTTTACCTCATCGATTTATTATGGACAAATGGGCATACAGAGAGCGGATTAGTTGGAAAATAATAACTTTTTTGCACCGATTATCGGTCGAATTCACGGCAATTGATTAACATTTAAAGCAAACTCCCGTTTAAAAGGCAAATGTACGCGGTGCGGCCAGACTTTCGCGAGCACCGAACAGCCGAATTTTTTTTCTTCGCGCTAGCGTTGTTCCTACGATCCGAAATGGATTTCACGGTAAAAGGGCTGGAAAACATGATTCTAGCACAGAAGGAAGTTAGCAATGCAGAAAGCGTGTCCATACGGGATAAACGCAAATACAAGCAGTCCTCTTTTTTCCTCGCTATTCGGCATTCGTTTTTCCGATGCGACTCGTCCGCTACCATTCAGCGATCGATTCCCTCGTTAATATGGAATCCAGACGAATAGTTTTCACATTTTTACAACTTTGAACTTTTTGACGATGCACGATCGATAAACAATGTGGTTTACTGGAAAATTGCAAGAGGAAACGTGTAAACCGTGATTATCTTACAGTTACCCTGGATAAGGTCATTTTTACAAAGCGTACAAAATTACAGTATACATTATACGGTGTATATATATATATGCTTACAAAATTTGATATTTTTTTGTGGATCGGTATATCCGAACGTTAGTCAGACAATATCATCACGAATGTTCTGCACGGTATCGCATATTTCGAGGCTAGAAAATCTTTACAAAACGAGAGTTTTTCCCCTGTGTGGAAGGATTACAGAGCTGGTAGCGGGATTGAGAGTAGAACATGGCAGGGACCAGATGTACTATCGTTAGATGGGTAAACGTTTATTTACATCCGATTCTGCTTATCGAAACGATGCTGGATCCGAGAGAGCTGATTTTTAAATTGCGAAATGATGTTACGTTCATTCGGTGTAAAATACGATCAAAAACTTTCCCTCAAATATTCAAATAAGGAAAGAATATAATTCGAATATGAAGCATAATTTCTAAAGCATCTAGCAAATAAACTTCGACAAACAAATTCAAGGGTAAAAGAAACTGCAAACAACGGGCGTTACGCTGGACGAATTGTAGCCAGCTTTATAAATAAAAATTCACGGTAGAATCGATCGAAGTGAATTTGGTGGGAATCGCTGCGTGATGCAAGCGTGAAAAGAGGCAGTGGCTTTTGCAAAATGCAGCAGACCAGAGAGGCCAAGGGCAGCGAAGAAGGCCGGACAAGTTCAGGGATGTCGCGCGTCACGAAAATAAGCAGATAAAATATTCAAGCTCCCAACTCGGAACCAGGCCAGGTTAATTAGAAAAATTCGTGAAAAATGTACAAGGGTGCACGACTGGAACGATCACCTCTTTTTCGTAGCTCGCGAAAGCCTGACAATAACTAATCTCGAGTTTCCCGATTGGAAAAATCGAGAAGGTTGATCTTGCCGAACCTTGACATTTCTTCAATCTTCCAGGTTTTTGGGTGTTGTACATATTTGTTTCACCACCGCCCTTTAATCTCACGATGGCTTCCGCCGTGTTACTCGTTCTCCAAGTTTCTCGAAAGTATTTTCGATTTTGGATACTTGCAACACCTTTGTTGTTCTCGAGGGCTGGAAGACCCTTCCGGACTCATCGCAAGGTTTATTTTATTTTGTCACACGTGTGCCTTCTTTGAAAGATGGTTGACCTTGTTTCTCGCTGCTCTTTATTCGATGTTTCATCTTTATCTAGCTTCTTTTTCTCAAGAATCTCTGCAAATCTCGACAAGTTCTACGATACGGAACTCGAAAACTCGACAACGTATTCCGTCGATAAAGTAGCCGGAAAATCAAAAACTTTCCTTCTCGTGGGAAGAACTAGATCTTTTACGAGAGAGAAACCTTCTATCTCTTGGAAGTGGCTTTGAAAGATCTTCGTAAAATTTGTAAACAGAGGGAATAGAACCGTGTCAGCCGGCTCGAACAACCTGGCCGTTCAATCATCGTCGTTCTTACGTCGCTACTTTATACCGGCTCCGCAAATATCGAATCGCCCACCCCCTGTTTCTATTCATCCGACCCAACACCCTTGCTACCTCCGTCTCTCCCTTCCTTTCAACCAGGTCTCTGTCAGCGTTGACATCGTCGAACGAACGGGCGGCTAATCGTGGCACGCGCTCCATAGTGTGCGGTCGGTGAATTAAAAAGAGGTCGCGGTAGCCGGGGGCGCAAGATGTTGGCGTTACGTCACTGACCTTGCCGATTCTTCGGCCACGCCGCGCCATGGCACATTGTTCTCGCGGTGTTTCCTCGTCGTGCTGCTTTTGTGCCGCGGGTTCGCACCGCTTTTTAAAACCAACCGTGTTTCCCCGCGTAACAGCTGTTCCAATGCATTCGCTCGTCGAGCATATTGTCGTAAGATGTGAGAAACGAGAGAGGGACGCAGAAAAACGTTTTGACTGCTCTCTGCAGCAATGATCTTTTAGGAGCAAATTTTTTAAAATAACCATACCAGATTCTTCTTGGTTTCCACATATTGAAAATTGCGTGATCATCTATTACTCCAACAATGGCGGTGGTTACGCGGAAAATGAACTTGTGCTTGCACGTTAGTATAGTTTGTTATACGAACGTATAACGAATGTAAATTTCGCGAATCAGACAGTTTGCAAACGCTCGAATTATATTTCAACCTCTTTTACGATCGACTACTGTCACGTCGAACTGGTCATCGTGTCGGTTTTCTCCTTTTTGTTTGAGGACGTAACATGAGGCGGAAACAACACTAGCAATAGGAGCTTTAGTACTATTTCGACGATGTTGTATTCGTACAGAGAGAAAGAGAAATGACAAAAAATCAGGAGCGTTCCATCATTCGCATTATACTTTTCTCTATTGGATCTTCCTTTTAGCCGTTCTTAATTGTCCAATTACGCTGATACTCGAGGCATTAACGACACTCAGCACCATCGACGGACCACTCGTTCCTCTTATTTACTCGCTGAAACGCTTTTCCTCGTGAAAGCGGCAATTCGATCTAAGAGTACTCGTTTTTAGAAACGTCGTTGTTTGTAAATGAAAATATTCCTCATGTTTTACTTCTCTTTCGAACTGAACGTTTCGATATTAGGAAAGTCTAAAGCACAGTCAGAAAATCAGATTTGGATAACGAACTACGGAGAAATAGAATTAAAATCGTCCTTGTTCGCACGATGAAAATTTTATTTTTCACGATTACTGCAAATAATCGGCGATATAAAATCCAAAAAACGGATATTTCAAATTCATTTCGAAAGTTTCCTAAAAAGAGAGAAAAACAGACGGCGAAATGTAACGAATTCTACTTTTTCCACTTTCTATTTCCATCTTCTGCTTTTATTTTTTTTTTTTAATTTTAGTTTTTCCGCGCTTGTCCCTTCTCTCGTTTCACATTGCGCGAATAATTGCACACCTTTCAGAACTTTCACACAATTCGTCGTTGTCTAATTTGCGACTTGGTTCGTTCGTAGTCGCGTTTACTTTAACCATTTTTAAACCCGCGATGGAACGATCCACTTTTCGATCTTATTTTGTCTGTGTTTATATACATTACGCGATTTTCTTGTGGATAAAGCTGCGTGTTTCAGCACGATTCTATAGTTACATGCGTTTCGTATGCACTTTGTACGTTCGCGCGTTGTTCTGCAAATGAACGTGTCTGGAATTTGCATATCGTATTCCGCTGAAGTATTGCAAAATGTTTTATCTCGACGAAATAGTTGTAATGGCATATTTGCGACGGAATTTTCCCTCTACCGGATATACGGTCCAAACCGATTGGATTTTTTCTTCTAATTTATTATCGCGTGCTTTACCACTCCTTCGAATATTATGCTTATTTACGTTTCCAACGATATCTACAATTTTATTTTTATACGCGAAGAATATAGAGAATGGTTTGTTACCGTTTTGCGTTTCATACCAATGTTAGGAAAAAGTTCGTAACAATAGGATTTAGTACCACTTACTGTTGCCTGTGAAATTTAATTCGTTGAACGTACTACTTAAGAGGTTCGTTTAACGATATATCACGCAAGAATGTATCAGTGAGAGGAAAAAAGGTCACGGTGGAAAAAGGTTGCGTGGATATAAGTTTGTTATATACGAACGAGCAGCGAGCTATGTACCGCGTCGAGGATTCACCGGTGGGAGTTTCTTTTGTGTTGAAAGAAACGAGGAGAAGGGGCGGCAGAAGGAGAAGAAAAAACGAGCTTTAGATTGCGTCGCGAGAATGTAACACGAGCTCGTGAAAAGCTAATAAAGCCTCGGAGGCGCGGAACTGCGTATGAAATTTTCTACCGTCTGTTTATGTTGGTGCGAGATTACATATTTCGCGGCGAGAAAATGCGGAGGATTAATTTACGATTCTTTCCTTCAAATTAACCGACCAATTAACAAGCCTCGTCGTCGCGGAGAAAGGAAGAAACACGATCGCAGATTCGTCTAAGAAACAGCCTCGGTTCAAAGTAATTTTCCCGATATTTACTTAATTTATTTAGATGCCCGAGTCCCTTAGGTTGAACGTACCGATTTCGAAAGAATTTCGAGGCTGTTTCGTACGGAAAGCGAACCGAAAATCCATTTTCGCGAGGAACAGATGTTCCCTCGGTGCGCTTGATTTTGATATATAGAAATTCGAGACTACTAATTGCGAATATATGTGTTCGATTTTTATTCTCGTTGTTGGATATGTCGCGATACTAGTTGGATTTATAGTTGAGATTACAATCATTCGTCGGCTTTGTAATTTTCGTTTAAAATTATTTGCTAAAGCAAAATTAATTCGATTCATTTTCGATTACTACTTGTCACTGTTCGAGAACGGTCTACTATTCCTATTTTAATCAATACAGAGACAAACCGTAGCAGAAAATGTTTGCATTTTTCCAAGACACTGAGGGTACTTTAACGAAATGAAGGCGTTCATCTGAAAAAGATGTAGGTAGAATTAGGCGTGTGGCATCTAACAGGTTCGTTTTGCACGTAGAATTTGTGCAAATGACATGGCAGAGTTCCTATTCATCGAGAAGATTGTCTATAACGTATATAATGAGAAAACTTGGCGACAAGCCGCGAAATTCATAAACGAACACGCGATTCAGGCGTAGTTTGGTGCGAAAATGTAACGAAAGACAATCCGGGGTCGGGTGATAATCGACACGAGTGAATCGTCGTGTGCCGCGAGCTTTGTTCGATGTGTCAGACGTATCGCCATCATGTTCACGTGCCTGTGGAACTTCTTCGACTGGTAAGATGCACTTTTCCATTGATATTAATCGTAGTTAAGCTATTTCAACTTTGTAATTAACGGCCTTTCTGCATTTCTATATTGACTTTTACCTACGGTACGACGATCGAATAGCGACGAAAAATAGTCCTTCTGTCCCATTATCATTACATATTACATACAATCCATCCCTGATCGAATAAAGCCAGATTTCCGAGTTAGGCGAAGAGAAGAGACGCGTTTTTGTCCCTCATCAAGATTCTTTGTTTGTCAACGAAATATTGACCCGAAATCGAATGATCCTCGCCTCTATCGGCAGGAATCTGCAATATCATTTCCGTTGTAACCCAGGACCGTTTGCCGACGAGAGTCGATCAAATATTTGCAACCAGTTACACAGGGCTGTGAAACGGAAACGGCGACGATTCGTCAAATGCGCGATTCGCGCCTGTATAAATACCTTTCCTCTCTTTACGAATTCTTGGTTTCTTCCTTCCCAAGCTACAGCGTTCTGAACTATAATTTTAAGCTATAGTTTTAAGTAGCTAACAGGCTACAATCTACGATGGAGACAGTACGCGTGGCCCGGTGAGTCATGATGTGTACAATGCCGCGAAATTGTATAGAACGCCGCGACTAATTCACGCAACAGTTAATAATAGAATCACTGGAGCGGGTGCCGTGCAATCTCGGCCCCAAACTTTGCTAATTTCATTCAAAACGTCTGTTTCGAATCAAGTCTACGGATTTATAACGAGTTTAAAAGCTATTCAAAATGATGTTTCCCAAATGCTAAATGATTCTGCCAAATTATACGTATCTGTCATTGCCGTGTAAGGCCGATGGGGCTAAGGCGAACGAACTCCTCGAATCGATTACCTGATTGAATTTTTTCTAAAATATTAAATATATTTCTAGCATTGAAATTGCACGAAAGTTTCCGAGTTGCTGGAAGGTAAGCGAAGATGATAACCTTATTTTGAGAAATCCTCGAGACACTGCGATTAGATCGTTCGAAAGGAGAAGTGATCGAGGAAGAAATTTAATTTTCGCGAAGTAAATATATCGGCGTTTAATAACTTATTGCAATATTTTCCCATTTTTTAATAACGCAATAAATTTCATTCGATTTTATAACATTCAAAACCGTAAATTCGGATTCGAATTTTTTTTTTTTAAGTGACTAACTCGTTACAGAGATCGCGTATGCGTTTAACACGTGTAACTTTACATCGAATAAAAAGTATTGGAAATAAAAATTTACGACATTTAAAATTTTATGCTTCGTGACGCTTGTATCAATTTACTCTGCCGAGATGTACAAAAAAGCTGTGCGACGATATTTCGTAGCTTCAATTTTTTAGTGTTACGATATTGAGTTTGGACGATGGTCAACGATACCAGCTAGTCGATAATCAACTTGGCATTATTTTTAAAGACTCGTAAAATGCATCCGAATCGAATAGTAAAATTGACACGCGAATCTCGTGTAATTTTTGCAACTAACCAAACGATCGATCAGCTTCCACAGCGATAATAACTATAACGAAGAGAGTGTTATACGTCTGTCACACAAGAGCGTGTCTGCGATATCTGCGAAACCTGACACCTAATCAGAATGAGATAAAAAGAATGTAAACAAACGAAAACTTCTCTAATACGCGTTGCTGAATACCTTTCAGTTTCATTTGAAACAGTGAAAGGAACAGAGCTTTTTAATATGAGTGCCGCGTACGCGAAACGTCGAAAATCGTCTGGCATGGGCGAATGAAAACAGAGATCGTGATTGGAGTAATATAATATTCACTGATGAATCTTCGTTTTGGGCATGGTGTCCTATTAGGCGTGCTTGGACTATCCATGGAAGAAGGATGATTCAAAGAAGTGTAAAACACCCTATAAAAGTGCATGTTTGGGGTTGCTTTAACGCACGCGGTTTTGGGACTTTGTGCGTCTTTACAGACAATCTGAATGCACAAAAGATGGTGAAATTGTACCAAAGGGGACTTCTCACATCCGTGAAACGTTGGTTCAACCAAACCGAGGACCAATGGATATTGCAAGAAGACAACGACCCTAAACATCGAAGTCGCATCTGCACCCAATGGAAAGCGAAAAACGCCATCACAGTACTTCCTTGGCCATCGCAGTCCCCTGATGCAAACCCTATCGAAAATGTGTGGTCCCTAATGAAATGCAAGCTGAGAGGAAGACGTATCACAAAAATAAGAACACTTGTACATCACATTCGAAAGATATGGAGGTCGTTACCAGAATCCTACGCTCAAAAATTAGTCGAGAGTATGCCGAAACGATGTCAAGCTATAATCGCTAATGGAGGAGATTGGACACCCTACTAAGTAATAGCGTATTAGTGTTTTAGATGTAGATTCAATTCATATAAATTTTTTTACAAATATATAAATATTTACAGAAATATCGCAGACACGCTCTTGTGTGACAGACTGTATTTTCTAGGTTTCACTTGCATTTCTCCTTCGATCTGTTTCATCGCTGGCATCGTTGTTTGTAATTTTTTTTTGTTTATTTATAATATTTACAATCAATTCTCGCATTGAGAATTTTTAGTAATTTTTTCTGGCGTGGCGCTGTGACATGGCTAAATTATTTGTAACAAGTTAACTTATTATAAATATTTATAATTTGGAATAAAAACTAGTTGATTCTGGAGCTTAGGTTTAACGGGTAGTGTCTCTTCAGCCTGCGGATTTGGTCCGTTGTATCGAGTAATCCAGTAATTAAGGGGTTTCGATGTTTGTTGACTCTTTTATTGTATCTTGTGCTATATTTAGTTATTTCCTCTTTGATTGTACGTATCTTGAGGCCGCGATGTATTAGTTGTTCGTAATTGCGTCGAAAATCGTCGTGGCCTCTGAGAGGAACGGGGGCTGGGTCGATACGTTCTCGTCGCTTCGATATTTCTTTCAGTTGCTCGGCAGGAGGATACATTTCGAATCGACCTTCCTCTTTACAGAGGCAATCGATAATGGCAGGCGATTCGAAGACTGCACTCTTGCATCTCTTTTATTCCCGTTCTCTTGTCGCTGCTCCGCGTTGGTATTGGTATTGGTATTCGTTGTTTCGAAGAAGAAAAGTTCGACGTGGCAAAGAGGGATCGTGCGTACGGCCAGGGGAGCACATTTTTTCGAATAAATTTCTAACATGTGCAGCATTTCATCTAGATGCTTCGCGAAACGTTTCAATCGAAATTCCGTTGGTCATTTACGGGGGAATTTAATATTTTCTGCGTTTGCTTGAATCATGCCTCGAAAAGTTAAGAGCGAAAGAGGCACTCGATTTTCCAACGTTTCTCGTAACTCGTGCTTTCTGTTGAAAATCGTGTTCAAATTTGAACGACAAGTGGCATACGTTCAAAGGCGGATGTCGAAACCTTTTCTGCTTCGATCTTATCGCGTATGCCGATGATTTTCCAAATATTGTAAAGCTTACATATTATAAATAAGTAACGCATGCTATATAGGTCTTCAAAGTTTTCGTACATTTTTCTACGTATTCGTACGTAACTGATCCTAGATATGGAACAGAATCGTTGATTCGGAGGATCGGAGGAACGGAGGAAATCCAGCGGTGATCGGGAGTTAAAGTGACGGCATTTAGCAGAGAGAATTCCATTGGAGGTCGAAAATACTCTGCCCGGGAATTGCGCGAGGATTCAGCCACCGACGATCGCGTTTCGTCGAGCGGCCGGAATTAAAATAGGACTGCAGCTCGCAGATAAGAATTCCTCTGCTGGTTCCCTATTAATCTCGAGGATCTCCAGAACAATTCGGTATAATTGGCTTTCGTAAACTATATAGTCGGAAATTTAAGTTCTTCTTTCGAAGCTCGCCCCGACTACGAACAATGAACAACGAAAATGGAGCATCGACCAACGAACCTATGTCGCAGAATAGATTTCGTTTGGAATCGCTGTCTTTCTTATTCGTCGGTAGAGGGTTTTAGGTTCAAGTTCCTTTCTCACGAGCATTTACTTCGTGGCGGAATTCTAATTTATCGGCCTGAAAGTTGAATTCCGAGGATTAGACCGACGAACAATGTGTTAAATTTCTAATCCGATATTAAATAATCTCAATTTTGATCAATATTGTTGGGGAAAAGGAGAGCGTGACCGTGATTCCTGCCAACGAGAATTCGGAACATTTGCATAAGCGCCAGGAAACACGTTTAAAATATATACATACGAATATACATGCGTTATTGCCTGCAATTTAGCTATTCTGGTGAAATACTTCCGCGCGATTAATCCGACTATTCGGCGTCAGTCCGGAAATTACTAGAAATGTCTGATCGTGATATAATTTTCTATTAAAAACAATATTATTTGAAGTAGATTTGAAATGCCTCGAATTTACCAAGCATCCCAAGAACACGTCGTCTATCAAATTATTTCACTCGGTCATCGTCTTTTTCGGGAACAGTTTAAATCGATTGCGTAATTCGATTTAATTAACACGAATCTCGTCCTCTGGGACAGAATACGTTGCGTCGCATCGGTCCATACGTATTCAATCTCGACATTAAATTGCTGGATTCCCATTTTGCATGGAATAACAGACGACAACTGGATCTTTCTGCGCAAAGATCGAAAATCTACAAGAATTTGGAACAATCGTAGCCCGTGCCGGGAGAGTAGTGTCGACGTGGCAAGCAATGGTAAGTCGCAGCAATAGGGAGGTCGAGCAGAAATTCGTTCGATTTGCGGTTCGACGAATCAACGGCCGGACCGTACAACCAATTGTGCTACTTGCTGTTGTTTCGTTCCAAACTCTTGATCCATTTTGACTCGCGTCTCTATTTACGTATATATGCACATATGACGAATAAGATAAGATTTCGACAAACAATTCTCGTATATTAACTGCAAATAAGATGATGAATTTAATTTTTTTTTTTTTTCTAATCGAGTTATTCGTGAATTATTCGAATTAACGCGTTTAGAGGTAGGAGGTGTAGTACAGCTTTAACGTGTAACGTGACATTAGCGATATGACAAACGAGATAGCGTAGAGACGACGCTATAAACTTAAAAGGTTATCTTGTATACTGTTCACCGGTATTCTGTACCCAGTGTCACCCAGGAATGACATTATTATCAGATGACGCAGAAAGAAATTCCACTCAAGAGCAATTCTAAGAAACGTATATATGTACCGACTTCGAAGCTCGCGTTATCTTTCGAGAACATTGTTCAAAGGTTCATATTTTCAATGGAAGATCGATTATCCGATATCTTTGAAAGCCTACTAAGAGGCACGTTAATATAATTTAATATCTTTGCCCTGTTGTCAGGAATCGTGTTTGCCGCGAGCTTTTATCGATTATTAGTACCGGTAAGAATAGAGCAGTCGCGTTTTCAGAGCGGTCTACGTATTTTCCTATGTTTCACATATTCGTATCGTTAATCGTGGATCTACGAAAAGATACGAGTTTACGTCATCGATATAATTATACAATTATACTTCGAAGCGAAGTCAATAAGAACACGTTAGACCTTAGTTTTCAGGTGGAAGTTCAATTATCCAACGAAGAGCAGATTTAATTGCGGTTATCGGTAGTATTGGAAATCGGTTAGCGCCGCCGGAAGGCACTTCTATTAAATAAGATCTCATGGATTCTGTTAAGTAGGATCATCCTATTAAAGCATTCGTTTCACAGCGTTGCCATTGAAACGTAACGGTAGGATAGGAGAAGTTTGGTTCGTTTCTTGCTTCTGACGCGTCAATTTTCAACCGAGTTCCACCGTTTTAAATCGTCCTTTAGAGTTAACCAGTTCGACAGATTTCGAATAGCACGGCAACGTTGAAATATTTTTCTTACTTTAAAATCTAGCTAAAAATTTCTTTGACAGATAGATCTAGCAATCAGAGAAGCGAAATCAACCCGACCACCGTTTGAAAGTGTATTTCGCTTACTTCTTCTCTTCTCCTCTTATCTCTTTCGTTACGTTTAACAGTTTCGAAACTAGAATAACAATAACAATTTCTTGGATTTTATTGGACGCGTAACAACCAGTGACAAAGTGAGACGACGATTCTCTACACAAAAGGTCCAACGAAAAGAGAGCGATATTAGTTTCGTTTGTCTGGCCAGGAGCTAGTGACAAATTGCGCGTTCGCTTTGGTCGATGTTCGCTTTCGTAGCGAACGAGGCATGGAAAAAGGTAGGAAAACAATCGGTCGATGGGCTCGGTAGCGCGTCAATCTATACGATGAATTTTCCATTCCACCGCAATACTATATTCGCGCGATTCCCTCGTCGCCGCGTAGCGCCGCGAGCTTCGTGACGTCTATCGGTTGCATTAGCATCCCTCTGAAATTTACATATCGCGTCGATGCTGCCTACCTGCCCGATCAGGGGAACGCAATCCATTTTCGTGTAAACATCAATTCGACTGCAACCTCTTCACAGTAAGCGTGTTCATTCGTGCATCATTGCGTGCTTGTATTTACGTAATTCTTTGTTTAATTCTCGTTTCCTGCGATTCTTGGGAAAAGGGAAAGAAAGAAAAGAAATCTCGCGCGGGTAAAACCGACAGTCGACGAAATCGTCCAACACTCTTGAATAGGAGATCGACTGAACAATCTTGAGTTAATTGTAATTGATTAAATCAATTGGAAGGCATCGTTGAAAAATGTTTGAACAGCAAATTCTATTTCAAAGCGACGCAACATCTACGACCATATGGCGATGAATGAACAGAACAGAAAACAGATATAAACGTCTGACGTGTTACAACGTAAATATCAGGTTAAATTATATAGGAAGCGTATGCAAGCGAGATGGAAACTCGAGAAAATTGACATACTCCGACGCGCGAGATGCCGTAACTAAGCGGAGGCTATGTGGTACGTGGCTGAGGGAACGATGGGGTGTCGTCGAGGGTTCGCGTATCGCGTTTGGCAAGATAACAAGCTCCTTAGTTGTACGCGCGTTCCACAGCCGCACTGTTCCACGGGCAAATTCAATTCGCTCTGGTGTAAACTTGCTTTCGAAAAAATATTTCTCCTCCGATGACGCTACGTAGCGTTGCCCCGGTTATTTAATTTTCGTGGTGGTGGCTCGTAAGCTCCGTAAGTGGCCGCTGTAGCAATTTTGCGCGGTTTCGTGGCAAACTATGCAAAGCTTGACAACTCCTGTTATATGCAGATTTTTAATCCTTTCGCTGTTAAGGTCAATTAAATAGTCACCCGTCTTTGGAGGTGTGTTGCTCTACTACCAGCAGCTACAAACTATCACGGTCTATACGCCTCACGTCATTAAATCTTGGCGTTCGTTGAATCATGAGAGCGAATAAGTTGTTGAAAATATACATATTATAGAACTGTAGACTACAGTTTTATTCCACAACAAACACCCCTATTATCCCACAAGAAATAAGGGGATCGACCTGTTCATGGTGTCGATCGTTATAATCGTAACGGGAATTTACGACTCCCGTTGACGCGCTTCAACGCGATCGCGTCTCCCCGCGACTGGACGAAAATACAGGCGGGTTGTTCCAGATTCCCGTTTGACAACTCTTTGTCCCTTTCCTGTCACCGATGGCTTTTCTGGAATTCAGAATCCTCTGTTTCATCTTATTTAACACAGTGTGGCGTAAATCCTACCTTATTAACGTTATAACATCGAGGCACCGTTATCGCAACTCAGCGCGAGCATTTGCAATGTCGCGTCGTGGCATCGCCTTAACATTCGTCCACAAACGAATCTGCCAAAAGAGATAATATGGAGCATCGAACGTTCTCATCCATATTCGTATTCGTACGCAGAATTATCCTAATAGAATTATCCTTTGGCCAGAGAAAATCCATCGAGGATTTGGTCGTTTAAAAATAATCGAACGGGCGGCATTTTATGAACGAAAGCGACTTAATCAGAGCGTAATTGGAACTTAGAACAGCGGATGCGGATATCTCGCTTTGAAAAAATCGATCGGCTTTTCACACCAAATCCGAGGCTCGTAAACACCGACGATCGATCGGAAACCGCCAGGTGTAAATCCAGAAACCTCGAGCCGACGGCCCAGCTGGAAAATTGCCTAAACACGCTTCGAAATTTTGAACGGGCGAACTTTTCCGACGAGAAAAAGAGGAATTCGACGGGAAAGAAGCGACAGCCGCTCGCACTGAATATTTTATTTTCCACCGAAGGAATTTTCAGCAGGCGGGAATATCGTTCGCTGGCAACTCGCAACTTCTCTAATCTCTTCTTCCCTTACTTCTATTTACTTTACTCTGGTTTACCCCTTTTCCGATTCTTAAAACATTATTCCTTATCTACTTCCCTGACTCCATTTTGCCATTCCGGTTCCTTTAACCCTCTTGTTCGTCCTCTCTCACTTCGGTTTCCTCTTTTTCCAGTTCCATCGTCTCATCTTATCTCTTTACTTATGTATATTCTTTGGTTCTACTCCTCTTCCTAATTCTTCCACCTCGTTCTTTTTGGTTGATTCCGTCAAGCTCCTTTCTTTTCTCGTCTTTTCTTGAATCGAGGTTCCAGAGGTTGGTTAGGTGTACGAGAATTCCTGGAGCCAGCACGAACATGGGCGGACTTTTCAATCCTTATAGACTTACCGCTGAAACGTATACCATGTCCCTGGCTCATCTATAATCTATGTAACCGCTATTCTGCAGAAATACAAACGAAAATAGGAACAGAAATGAAAAATACGATGGACGAAGGGAGAAACGGTCGACGTTACAGCGAGGATGTTCCTTTCCGTCGATCTTAGGAAGCGATTTTCAAACTACGTTTGACTTAGTTGGATCGTGGTGAAAGGTTTTCTGTTCTCATAAGATAACTTTTCTTTGAATCAAATTGTCCTTCTGGAACGTAGACGTTCTTTCTTTTCTTTTTTTACATCGACAATAAAACGAAATTTAACGTTTATCTATCGTTTATGTTACGAACGACGATTTCACAGGGTCAGCTCTTCTTTTTAGTACCAAGCCACAGTTTCCAGAGAAACGACTTTGAAAATTAATCGACCACGTATATGTTTTTTACGATGCTTGTAATGATACCCGCGTAATGATGCTTCGTACATGAATATTTAAAAGCGTACATTGCGAACGACAGAGCAGCGATGAACGTAGATCGTAGAATGAACATTGTTCGTTAATACCGCGGAGTAAAAAATACTCGGGCGTCGTCAACGCCAATAACGTATTATATAAAAAATTAAAAAGACACCTACGAGCAAAATCGCAGAATATTTTTTTCCCAATTCCAACTCTGGAATATCCACCTTTATCGCTCAATTTCGTCCAAGTGCCGGGCCATTGTCTCTTGGCAATTCCATCTTTCTGCTACCGAAACGTTTTCTTCCATTTACTTAGAACTATCAACTTCACCGACAGAATCCTATGTTTGCTGAAAGTATCGGGAGTCGTGAGTACACACAGCGTTTGGTCAAACGCAAGAAAAGCAAAGAACGAAAGGGAAGAAATCCGTGGAGCTTGTACGCTACGAAATTGAATAAATCTGGCGACGCGACGCGGTGCACCGCGATCTCGTCGATGAACGTCTGTCAACATTAAAAAAGGGAAGCTCCTCCGTGGAAAAACGGGAGGAGAGGGATAGGAACCTGAGGGATAGGAGCTCGGGGTACAATTGAAAAGAACCTTCGACGTTCTCACCGCCGATATGTATGTGTCTCGATTAGAGTCGCGATTTTCTGGTTGTGTCGAGGTATGCGCGAAAAGCACGAGGAGAATCGAATTGATAGGACGTTGATCGATGCTGTTAGCGTTGCTATCCCGTCTCCCTCGGTGCCGTACTTGGAGTTTATTACAGTCTACAGTGTGGAGGCTCGAGGAGGCAGTTCGATGCGAAAAATTACGAGGAATCTTTGTTTCGAATCGCTCTGTAGTTCTATTCGGATCGAACCACATAAAGAAGAGATCTAGATATGTCATCGTACACGACTTACAGTCTGTCACACAAGAGCGTGTCTGCGATATTTCTGTAAATATTTATATATTTGTAAAAAAATTTATATGAATTGAATCTACATCTAAAACACTAATACGCTATTACTTAGTAGGGTGTCCAATCTCCTCCATTAGCGATTATAGCTTGACATCGTTTCGGCATACTCTCGACTAATTTTTGAGCGTAGGATTCTGGTAACGACCTCCATATCTTTCGAATGTGATGTACAAGTGTTCTTATTTTTGTGATACGTCTTCCTCTCAGCTTGCATTTCATTAGGGACCACACATTTTCGATAGGGTTTGCATCAGGGGACTGCGATGGCCAAGGAAGTACTGTGATGGCGTTTTTCGCTTTCCATTGGGTGCAGATGCGACTTCGATGTTTAGGGTCGTTGTCTTCTTGCAATATCCATTGGTCCTCGGTTTGGTTGAACCAACGTTTCACGGATGTGAGAAGTCCCCTTTGGTACAATTTCACCATCTTTTGTGCATTCAGATTGTCTGTAAAGACGCAGAAAGTCCCAAAACCGCGTGCGTTAAAGCAACCCCAAACATGCACTTTTATAGGGTGTTTTACACTTCTTTGAATCATCCTTCTTCCATGGATAGTCCAAGCACGCCTAATAGGACACCATGCCCAAAACGAAGATTCATCAGTGAATATTATATTACTCCAATCACGATCTCTGTTTTCATTCGCCCATGCCAGACGATTTTCGACGTTTCGCGTACGCGGCACTCATATTAAAAAGCTCTGTTCCTTTCACTGTTTCAAATGAAACTGAAAGGTATTCAGCAACGCGTATTAGAGAAGTTTTCGTTTGTTTACATTCTTTTTATCTCATTCTGATTAGGTGTCAGGTTTCGCAGACATCGCAGACACGCTCTTGTGTGACAGACTGTATATGATGTACACGACGTACACGATGAATCGACTTTCCCGCAAATGTACCTTTATGCGCTTGATTTTCATTCTTCCATTTCTTATAGAAATATGATTTTATCGTACCTCACAGAGATAGACTTTTACAGGGAAATTGCTCCCTTCGTGGTTGCATAACCGATTCTAAAATATTCCTCGTATACATTCTGTAACAATATTGTTTGTATGATTTTCACGCAGACGTTAATTAGACTTTCGCGTTCGATATATGGATATTTTATCGAAATTCAGCCACGTTTATTTCTTTTTTAATGTTCTAGTGTTGAATTTATTCATCGACGTAATCGCGTCTTCTTTAACCATGGACAAACTAGTAGTACTTTATAGCAAAATAATTCCGCTGTATACCGTTCGATTTATTCATCTCTGTTTCATCATTCGTAAATAGCAGCTATTTAGCGAACGAAAAAGATTTTAAAAAACGATACAAGAGAGACACAGGAGAAAAAGTTAAAAGAGCTTGCTTTTGACCTATTCGGAGAGTCGCGTCGTATCTCCGCTCGAATCTTCTCGCGAAGAGATGCAGGATAGATTACGGAATAGAGAAACGAGTAAAGCAACGAACAGGAGAGAATAAATCGATGCACGTAGCTGAATCTAGGAGATACGGTAACTTTCTCAGAGATAAAGCATGGTGGCACGGTTGTTTCGCACCGATAAACGGCTCTTGGTTCCAATCGTACTCGCGCGATGTAGTATTTAGTTTCTTAATCGTGTAATTTAAAATATACACAGCAGGTCGTTTATCTATACACGATAATCGGATCGTAACAATTGTTGGAAATCGGATGAAAATTTTTTCTTTACGGCTAAAGCTTTTGTAAACTTAAATAAAACGTATGTTTCCATGTATTTTAGCGACCAGTTGCAGAACGTTGATCGATCAAATGTTGGTCGAGCTTTGCCAAGTGTGCTGCAAAGAATTGTATTGTGTAGAGCCGCGCTAGAACCACCATACTAAATAACAGAGATCCAATGGAATTCGTGTGCAAGAATAAAGATTAGCTTTCAGACTAGCATAGCCCAAAGGAGAGTCGGCATTGTTTCCAAATAGAACCGAGTTCCATCAGCATTGATTCCGAACCGGCACGCTGAACAAATTGCTTTGATTTTTCTAAAGAGACAGAGACACGCAGAGAGAGAGAGAGAGAGAGAGAGAGAGAGAAAGAGACTCGCGCTTTTAGGAAATAAGACCTGACTTATCCGGTTGCAAAGGAAAATGGTTGCAGACGAAAGAGATTCGAACGAAAGAAAGAGAGAGAGCAAATCTATTTTACTTTGATATCGTATTTTTTGGATTTGATGAAAAAAAAAAAAAAACACGTTTGAACATTTGCACTGAAAAATATGGACAGGAATTTGCAATTTGTTGTTCATGGATGTTTACACGATGGAGCGATACTCGACGATATTTGGCACGCGACGTTGTTGCATTTGCTTTCGTAAAATCACGAAAATCGATAACAGAATGCGAACAGAATGGTATTACTTGGTTTCTACGATATTATCGATGAAAAGGGCGATGCTCGAATTGAAATAAAAAATTCCATCGAAGCTAAGCTTTCGACTTGTGAAAAATTAGAGGAGATAGCATCGGACGACCGAAAGAAAAGATAAAGATCGTCGAGGAACAATTATTCTCAACTGCGAACTTTTATATTTAATTCGATATATCGCACAGTGTAGATTAAGTAGGTGTTTGTTTCAAAGGAGGGCCTTTATTATGGCAATTCATCAACAAAATGTACATTACGTTCTGTAACATATCTAATGAAATATTCAAGCGATGCGAATATTGTAGCACGTAATTACGAGTTCTCTCGTTTCATTTTGATGCCTGAACTGCGTATTTCCTGGTTTATTCTACACTTATAAAGAATTAATTATCGCGAACTGTACATCGTGAATCTCTGATACATCTTTAGGTGTATACGCGCAACCAAGTTGGGACCGTTTATCAATTTTGCGTACGATTCGACGGCCAAGTGTAAATTTACTGTAAACTCGAAGAAAATAAAAAAACATTTCAAATATTTTCACGCATAATTGCAATTATACGAAACGAACGTTAAACTACGTCGCTAAAACGTAGGCATGTTACTCAACAGATTTTTATCATTTCGATTTTAGAGAGGAAAACGACGTTACGTCGAGGTCGGACCAGGCGTTTAATTTGAATTCACGAGAAACAAATTGACCAATAGCGAACGCGCAACTGTCGAACAAACTTACAGGATTCCGGAGCACATTTATGCGTTCGACCCGTTTGAGTAGAAATTACCATCGCATTAAGTGTTAACGAACTGCAGCAAATTTTCATCGCAATTTTAACGAATCGAATAGCGAAGCAGCACGGCTAAATCGGCTCTACTTATTAGAGGAAATGGTGAACTAAAACAGCGATTATTATCATCATCGGTAATTCGATCGTAGCTTGATGAATCGAATATTTTCGAGCAGCCAAGTGGAACTAAAGTTTGAAAATTCGAAGCAAGACCGAAGGATCGTCCCCGAATAGCTGGATTCTCTGCGTTAATCAACGATTTCAAGCCACGACTGAAAACGTACTAACCCCGATAGATGTTCAACTTCGCTCGGATTAACGCGCAAAGTTTGCGAAGAAGGATTTGTTCTCGGTCTCCTACTGTTCTGTATTCCGTTTGCTACGCAGACCGGTTTCGACAAAATATCCGATAACTCGCTTTCCGATACGATTTGAATTATAACGGCGTTTCTCCATTAACGCTTCAAAGATCGTCCGAGTTTGTTGTTTTGTCAGCCGGTCGAATTGATTTAATTTGCTTCTTCATTATCCCGTTATTAAACTTTCGTTCTGCTTGTTCAACGGATTACATTGATTCGTAGAGATTGAAATTATATTTTATCTAGAGCTTAGAAGAGATCGATATCGTCGAACGTCACGAAGATTCGATGCTCTGTTAATCGTATAGGATAAAAAAATAAGATGAAAAATTATTTTGCTATATTCGCGCGTATCTACCGTACAATGGTTGATAAGACAACCGCGAGAAAGGTTAAATGACATGGAGCGGCGCAGTCTACGCTTATACCTTGGCTCGTGAGAAACCATCATATTTCACGTGTCATGTATAACGCAGCACCAGCCGGCGTTTCTATATCTAGTAACGAAGACAAAGCAACGAGCATTCCCTAAGCTCTGAAACTTAGCGTCGACAGTAGCAATATGCACTGATGTATCGCGTCAACTTTGTCTTGATAATCCTATCAGAACAAACACAATAATTCAATCTTTAATTACAAATTTACTTTTACCCATCGATAGGGATAGACACGAAAATAGAAGAACAAGATCGGTGTTCTCTTAGGTACTCCGGACAAAATTCAAGGATGAAAAGTCCTGCGAGATTTCTATATAAACAAGAAATTTCGAATCCTTGTCGAGTTTGTAACGGTAAATTTCTGTTCAAGGAGCACGCGGTACAATTGCCGTTTGTAGGCTACCGCACTGAAACCGAGTTCACCCTACGATTCTGTCGCGTATCGAAAAGGATAAGGTAATATCTCCGTCAGCCGGACATCCAATATCTCGTCCTTATCGTCGTTCGTTTCCTCATACGGTTTCATTTCAAATTATCCGATATCCTGTCTCGCCACTTATTTCGCCAATTACATGACTCGAGTATGTTCGGTCTGGAAAGACGAGACGAAGAGAATGTAAAGACGGGAGAAGAAAAAGAACCGTGAGTCGAGCGACGGACGGAGAGGCGGTAAAGGAAGGCGAACAAAGTCGGCTTTATCGACTAGTCCGGCATATCGAAGCCGGAGAGAGGCCACACCCTGTGAATCGTGGTTCTTTATTCTTGGTTCGTAATTCTTGCGGCGTGGCGGCAATTCGACGGCTTCGCCAGGAAAACGCGCATGGAAACCGATACCGAGAAAATTATGAAAGTTTTACGGCTGCGAGAATCGTGCGCGACTAGAGGTTAGAGGGTTGAAATATCACGGAGTGTTCAGGGAGTTATATTTGCAAGGATCTCAAGCTATGATTACTTTATCTTCGCGAGGTGAAATAAAAATTGAAACATCCGTTGCCTTTCTGTTTCTTGCAGCGTTATTTGCTTTTCGAGCGATATTTTTACGTAGGAGGTACGAGCCTCGAGTCTAATCTTCGGGCGACGGTTTCACGCTATTGATAATACACGATAGCAAGCGATAGTTTATGCAATCTAATTGGAGCTAAGAAAATGAGGAGATTTACAGGTGTATTCGGTGGTGTATGCGTCGATTTTTTATACGCGTCGAATCAACGTAATCTTGGCAAATTGGTATTCAGGAAACGTGACGTTGATGGACGGTATGAAGAAATAGTTACACCTCTGAACAATTGCCTCGTTCCATTTAGAAATGAAATTTCTGCTCTGTATCTTATTAACACCAACCACGCATCTATCGAATATAGCTATTTGAATAATCTCCCATTGACCTGACTATTGCGAACGACTATAATCCCTGTTCTCCACTTTCCTTTCGTTCTAGTTTACCCGACCTCTTCCCTCGAGCCATTTCTCTGTTCCAAACCCTTGAAAGTCGGGCGTTGCCGATCCACCACTTGGTAAAATCCCAGGGAACGAGGGCGTCTCAGTCGACGCCCCGACCAATTCTTTTCGCGCCGAATTTCCGCGGTGGAAACTTTCAAAACGCGTCGACGTCGGAATTCTCTGGAAGAAACGGTGGCGGATAGAAGTCATAGAAGAAGCTTGGTCGTTTGGAGAACTGGCCCGATCCAGTTGTATCCTCGTTGGAACATCGAATCGCTACCGCATTATTGGCCGTGTGCGCGCTATCGACGCGCGCGTTCCCGTTCGGAAGAGAGCGTCTCAGCCAGGATTACGCAAGCTTCCGGGCTGCGATCGAAAATATTTGCGACTTTTCACGGGAAGCCTCCTTCGCACTCGCCTATCTATACTCTGTCGTGACTTTTCTTTCGCCTTACAATCTCTGCCTTCGCTTTTTTCCACGTTTCTCCTCCAAGCAGAAAGTTACACGCCACTCGAAAATTTTTGCGAGGAAGCACGTTTCAATGGACCGGGGATGTTTGTGTTTTTCTTTCTCCGAAAAATATCCCATCGCTTATTCTCCAACGATGTTTAACCTGTTTTAGGGGACGCAGGTTCGAGCGATTCCACAACTTGCATTACGAAAATAGCGCGAGAGTCCTATTTTCTGTATAAATATATTTGATTGAAAAGAAAGACTCTGCTGCTTTGATACATAGTCAAAGGTGCTTTTATGAAATTTCCGATTGCTTTTACGGAAATCGGTTTTATCGAAAGATCAAATCATTTTGATTCTTCCTTTCGAAAGCGTAACATCGATCGCACGAATAAACACGATAAACGTAAAACGAGTTATTTTCCAATTATTGGGTATTTGTTCTTTTGTTTATAACATTGCTTCTCAACATTATCGAGGATACAAATAATAGTAACGCAATTACAACATAATAGCAATAAATTTTCGTTGCAACCAAATTACTATACGTGCGACCATTCGCGTTTGTCATCGTTTAAGTTCTGTATTTACCTTTACTCGGTGAAACGACAGTTTGGGGAAAAAGGAACCTAAAGAAAACAAAGGAGGTCATTGGAAAAGTCAGAGAAAATAAGGAAATACAGTTGGACAGGGAACGTTCCACGGACTGATCAGCAAATGTGCATCGACGTTTACCAAGCCCCGGCGAATCCCTGAAAGATTTACTCCTGATATAAAAGTTAGGAAACGGCAAGAAATATTGAACAGAAACGAAAATGCAAAAGTATGCAGGAAGAGGAGGAAGGAGGCGTGAGGGTTGTGTAAGGAAGTAGACACGGCGCGGCATCCAGTGACGGTATTTGCCATGCGCCATCTCTGTTTCGTTCTCTAGAAACGCCAAACATTGCGATATGAAAATATACATTTTTAAGCAAGATTAAAGCTACTCTGTTGTTCTATCGTTACTTTCACGTTGAAATATTCAGTCGCGCACGATGTCTCGTTCTCTCCTGTTTCATTCGGACCTTTTTAAACCAAAGGTTACTTTTTCAAACCAAAAATATGGTATAAAACCTAGGATCAAAGCCCGATCTGCATATGGAAATGTAAAGCAGCTCGTTTCCATCGTTTTCACGCTCATCAAGGGATAATAAATAAGAATTTAGCAGCCATGTGCTCGGACTGCACGCGATATCGATCGCACGGTCAAACATTCGTAGCTGATAAATCGTGTATTTTTGTCCAAATTTTATGCGGAAAATTACAATTCCATCCGTGGAATGTCGGCACTTACCGTGTCAACAGTTCCCGACCTTTTACACGCGCTAGTTCATTCGAGAATATTTTCGAACAAGTTTCCTCATTCGAAAGATCTACAGCAAAATGTTTAACATCGTTTAATATCTTCATATCTTTTATACGATAAAAATGGAATTTATATATGTAGTAACTTAGGTGATGGTGTTTGTGTTAGTTTCTAGAGCAAGGACAAGGAATGATGGTTATTGAGAGTTAAGTTCGTTTATTCGTATAAGCAATGCTCAACATATAGCTGACTATAATCGTCGTGCGTCTTCTACTCGGCTTCCAAACTCCAACTGACTTAACTCAACTGCTTAGCGTCTTCTGTACAACTTGACTCTACAACTTCACGTCTTCACGTCTTCGCCTCGACTTCCCAACTGCAACTGCACGTCTTCACGTCTTCTCCTCGACTTCCCAACTCCAACTCCACGTCTTCACGTCTTCTCTTCGACTTCCCCACTGCCCAACGTCTTCTTCACGACCCCTTAACGTCCTCTCCTTTCACCCCCCAGATGTGCCTGACCCATTCCCAGGTAGATCCCCTTTAATTACAACGATGTTGTAATGGGCCACAGGTATGGCCCATTGTCAGGCACGTCCCTTTTCCCGATACTACATATACAGTCTGTCACACAAGAGCGTGTCTGCGATATCTGCGAAACCTGACACCTAATCAGAATGAGATAAAAAGAATGTAAACAAACGAAAACTTCTCTAATACGCGTTGCTGAATACCTTTCAGTTTCATTTGAAACAGTGAAAGGAACAGAGCTTTTTAATATGAGTGCCGCGTACGCGAAACGTCGAAAATTGTCTGGCATGGGCGAATGAAAACAGAGATCGTGATTGGAGTAATATAATATTCACTGATGAATCTTCGTTTTGGGCATGGTGTCCTATTAGGCAAGCTGAGAGGAAGACGTATCACAAAAATAAGAACACTTGTACATCACATTCGAAAGATATGGAGGTCGTTACCAGAATCCTACGCTCAAAAATTAGTCGAGAGTATGCCGAAACGATGTCAAGCTATAATCGCTAATGGAGGAGATTGGACACCCTACTGTAATAGCGTATTAGTGTTTTAGATGTAGATTCAATTCATATAAATTTTTTTACAAATATATAAATATTTACAGAAATATCGCAGACACGCTCTTGTGTGACAGACTGTATACAAACGGATTATAGAATATTATCCTTGATACTGTCAAGAAATCAGAGTTACAAACGTTCAATCAGTTGATCCAAGTTCAAAAAAGCTCCGCGGTGAAAACTCTTCTTTTACCTATTTTATGCAAACGATCGTCAGTAGTAATTGATGGATCTGTAGAACTTAATCATCACAAAGCGTTAAACGACCTACACAAACGACCAACGAGTAAACATAGAACAAAATCTGTATCGTTTTTCAGATCTATTCCCTTCCGTTGAATTTTGCCGATTTTCCGGAGAAAGTAGCGACGTGCCCCGCAAAATGTTATAGCAGTCACCGGTCGTTTAGCCGCATTACCCGCGCGAATTTCGAGATCGTCGAGTGTGTGCGCGACCGCGTTAAACGATGGAACCGTGGCGCATCGTGGTGCATAGCGCCGACCTAATTTCTCATGCGAATTAAGACGCATCGAAGCCCGATCTCGATTATGCGAGATGCGACTGTACGATGTCATCGTTCTCCACATTTACTCTCGCTTTGTTTCACGTTGAATCGCGGCCATCGTTTCATCGGCTGGCACGTTCCAAAAACTGCAACGTCGTCGATGCGAAGCTAGACGAGGCGACGCGACGCGCCAGACAATGGCGGAGATTGCTGCATAGAAGATGAATCGGGGAGGAAGCTAGCCGTTAATCGAGACTGACCACGTTATTCGGTTGGACGTTATCGATAACCAGACCGGCGATCGTACCGGTGATAATGTTCCCTGGACTGACGGATTAACGCGACGAAGACGGAGAAACGATGCCGGATGGGGAGCATTGCGATGCTCTTGCCCTTGCGTGTTCGACGATAGGGGGTGCTTGTATCGCCGACAGCCGCGAATGGATTCGAGTATGGATTCTAATCGTAGACTCAACCGTGTTAACGCGTTTTCTGCTTTTTCGAATACTTTTTGCTTTCTTTTATTCCAGTAATACACTAGTATATTCAATTACAACAAACACACGTAAAATTATCAAATTCGAATAGATATAAGCAGGTAGCTCGTTGTTCGTAATTCATTTCATCCGCTATATTTACTCTGCCTCAAAGTATGTTAATCCATTTGATCTATTAGTTACTCCAATACAATAAAACACAATGATTCTTGTTTCACCGAACGCATAAACCAAACTAGTCCGACCAGAAGATACTCGAACCTCGTTCACAACCAGCCTATGTTTCATTTATAATTTCACTGAATATTTTCATAGACGTCTCGTTCAGCCGTGTTTCACGATTGATTATTGATAATCATATCCGGTAGGAAACGATAGGCGAACGCTCTGACGGGTCCGTTAATATCGGACGGCCAAAGCCAATGTTGCATTCGATAACAATTTGCTATGCCACGAGTCACGCAGGTAACGAATATCGGCAATTATGCAGGTGGTCAAGTAAACAGCGTAAATCACTGATTTCGAAACGCGATCGTAACTCTCCTCGGGAACGATATCACCGTGTCAAAGTGCTGTAATCGTCGTGCCGAACGAAGCCTGCGATGAACGAACGGATTGATATATCCGATCCAACTTTGTCAGCTTATCGTTCTCGTTAGCCACGAATGTGTATAGCCGAAGCGAGATTTACGACACTAATTTCGACAACAGAAGAAACGAAAACCATAGAATAGAACCCTATAACCTCTGAAGTTGGGGATCGATAAAATTCGTTTTCATTACATTTTGTTATAACGCCGATCGTGCAAAGTTAATTTTAACACCGGGGAGTATTACAACGATAAAGTAAAATAAATCTATCGTAACGTTTGTAATGTACATGCTACCAAGAAGGGGCTTTCTGTAGGAGTTACTCGCGAAGCTTCTCAGACCGTTATCAATTTCGGTATATGCGATACGTAGATTCAACGTCTTTAGGTTGAATATTGCGCATCTAAAGTCTAAGATCTGGGCCTGTTACCTCTCTTGACTAATGACTTCGATGAAGTTCAGATCAAAGATTTTCGAACGATTCTCCGAGGCACATAATTTACCACACTTGTATCGCACAGTTATCTCCCGAGTTTCATCCATATGTTTTCCAATAATACGAGCAACGAAATAATTATCCTGCGTTAAGGGCGGATCGTAAAAACGTACAAGATCAAACCTGAAGTTCTTGGAGGTACGCGTTTTAAACGTAAAAACGATATACTTTAATCCTCGTATCTATTATCATACGCCTCAGATTCTCGAAGCTATTTTTGAAGTTTTATTACCAAAGATAGAAACACGCGCTAGTTTGGTCGATTCGTTTAATCGATCTCTGACTTTGAATTATCCTGCACCGAAACATCCGATCCGATCGATCTCTTCGACGCAAAAGTACACACATTTCTTCCTTACGTTTCTTTCTTCCTCGGGTTTGATCGTTCGTGAATTTCTGTAACCACGAAAATTTGAAGAGAACCAAAATGCAAAATAAGCCAAACTACGATCGATTCGCTTGCTTCGTGCCTTTAGCTGACCTTGTTTTGAGTCAGAATGACGTAACGTCAGCGGAAGTAATTTAGTCTTCCTGCTTTGTTTATTCATCCGCACTGTTGACTCAATTAATCGACGATAAAGGCAATGAAAAGTTCAACCGACTAAACTTTCGAATCGATACACTTTTCCTCCTTTCGAGTTATCGAATTATCGATTATAGTCCGAAGTTAACGTTTAGAATTTTGTCGAATTAACATATTTTAAAGATTCAAATATGTCTTATTCGATTTCAATTGTATAAAATAAAAGAAAATCTACCGAATATGTTACAGCATCTTTACCGTTTTCAGACTGAAACGTGAGCTCTAACGAGCTGGAAATCAGCGACGATCCATTCGACTCTTCCGGTTTTATCGTCTTTCGGTGCCTCTAGCTCGCTACAAAACAATCACGAGAAGGATTCGACTAAAATCTCCTCTTCCAGACCTCATTTGTTCGTTCGGTTTGCTCTCCTGTTGAATTTATCATTCACTGGTACGATTCGAAACAAAAGGACGAAGAAGTCGATCATTTGCATTGGCTCTCGACTGAACCTCTTGCGCCAGGATCGACGCACGAATTTCTCGTAAAGTTCGTTAGAGCCGACTCAGTACGAGCGATGCTTTGCGCGATTTGCTGGACACCGAGTGCGCGATCGCTGGAAATTGCGAAGGAATGTCGCATCGTGTTGGTCGTTGCACGCCTGATGAATTTCGTTCGCTTCTGATGCGCTGGAACGACTAAAACTATTAACCAAAGCCATGTTTCACAAACTTCACTGGTTCGAACAGGATACGATTTCTACGAGCCATCGTTAGTCGTTTTCGTGTTATTGTCGGCTTCGGAAATCGTGCCTCGCATTAAACGATAATTCTTCGATATTTGAACTGGGAAGCACGGAATGGAACTCATCAAATTAATTGTCATTTAAGTGTTGTTATTGGCTTTTAGAGGTTCTGATTGGGGAACACCGCATGGAATAAGTGCTAATATTTGGTCGTTCAAATTCAAACTTTTTAAAGAAAAACAGAAGCGCGTTACTATCGATTCAGATCAAAGAACAATTCTGTCGAGCGACAATAATATAAAATAATAATGTGTGAACGCTGAAATAAACGATGCATCGTTGATGTACGAAAAATCACGTTGCATAGGAGAGAAGGAAAGAAACGGATGATAACATGAGAGACGCGACAGGTCGCATCGTTACGTTGTGATGGTCGATGCAGTCCGCGAAATCAGTTTGGAGGGACGCGTCGGCCGGCTTTCAGGCGAAAAATCGTCCGGCTCGCGATCGATTGATTTCCCCTTGAAGCGAACTGACCTTCCGCATGACCCTGCTCGTTTGCCTGCACACACTACAGCTTCACCTATCCCGCGATTAATAAAGTGCGATAACCCGATGCATTTTACAGGCGATATCTATATATCTATACCGATCCATCGGTATGCGTGTCTTTAAACGGCCTTTCGATTTAAATTCTTTGCTTCGTTTGCGCTTCGCGAAAGATGTTTTCTTTTCTTTATCGTTTAAAGCTGTATCCGCGTCATCGCGCGATGGCAGACAATAACGCTATCGCGTCGAACATACGTGAAAACGTAAAAACTTGTAACGAACGCTTAATTACCGTAGCAATTGAATAGCGATCGAACGTCCGTTTAGCTAACACGCTGGAAGCTCGTCTAATTTCGAGGTAGGTTCGCGCTCAAACTACCTTTACGGTTATTACACCGAGCCTCGCTATTTTCCAAGAATATTACTGCTTTTAAATGACGCGTACGTGTTACGACGTTACGTGCAACCATGCAGTTTCCGCCGTTCAAACGTTCCGCTCGGCTCCAATTGTCCTTCTCTAGGTTTTCGTTCAACCTTTTGTTCGTGGCTCGGTGAAATCCGACCAAGGTTTTCTAGTTTTCTCTCCTCGAAAATTAATAAAATTCACTTATGAAATACATCGATATCATAAAAATTAGACTACTTTCTTCGTTTATAACGATTGCAGCATATTCCCTTCAATTATATTTCACTATTTTATATCTTCACCATTGACTCGCTATTAAAAATATACGGAGCGTGATAAGAATATGAGTCGCACGTTCTCGAAAAAGGGGATTACTGCAACGTAGGAAATATTCTGTCACCTTCTTCCTCCCTTTTTCCTTAGGTGAAACCGAGTACTTCTTTCGGTATCTGGTTTAAGTAGCGCGCACGACGTATCCTTTATGAACGACTCGGTGGTTCTTGGAATTGCAAAAACCGTCAAGCGTTTGGCTTTTCACATTCGATGTTGATAACTATATTTGTGTGCCATTTAAATACCGTCGATGTGTAGAGATTTCGCGACACATATGTATATATGATATGTACGTGTACGATAGTGGAGAAATCGATGCATATCACGACACGTGGATCTTTTCCTTTCAATCTTTCTCCGCTCGAACCGAGCACCCAAATACCCGTCGTTGACCGAACGAGCACACACCTATGGTCTCTCATTTACCAGCAAAGTACTCAAAGACCGTTCCAAACGCTGTTTCAATTCCGTTCGAAGGTTCCATTTCTCGCTTCATTTATCTTCCCGAGCAAACGCGTTGATAAGCAAGCAACAAAAATAGAAAATCGCAGCAACTTCTCCTGTACCGAAAGAAACGATGCGAGCACCGATTCAAACGTTCGCGTGTAATTTCATTTGGAAAGCTGTTTCATTTAGCGTTTTAGATGGCAACTGCTGTTTGTTTCTCGGCGTTCGGCTGGAGCCGGTACACGCGTTTTCGGGTTCACGAGTATTCATCGTCGTGGCTAGGTTGCTGGCCGCCATCTAAATCTTGGCGGCAACAGAACATCCCAGCCAGCATCGTTGCGAGCTAGCAACCGAGCGAGCTCGTTACGCGCGGTGTTTTATCGACTGAGCGACCACAGCGATCGCGAACAAAGCGCAAAGAGGAGCGCGGTGAATCGATTTCTCTCGAGTCAACGGTCTCCGAGCGATACTTCATTTTCCCCGGTAAAATTACGGACAGAGAGATATTTTGTTTATCGAGTAATTTCGCACGTGTTTCCCAGGCAATGAAATTTTACTTTAGAACAATGAATTAATTACTTCTTTCTTTTTAATACCGAAACATTTCTCGTAACATCTGCCCAAATGCAACTTTTTATCGTTATTCTCTTTAATCAAGGAAGAAATGAAATTTCCAGAATTTTCAGGGCAAAGGAAAATGAAAGGAAGATAGCGAAATAAAAAAAATTGTGATTTGGTTTTTATTTAAAAGTAGCGCGCCAGCTTGCCGCTAATAGAAGATATTAGTTTGTCGAGATGCAGAAGGCTGGCGTAATTCGCTCGAAGGCGGTTCTCGCGACAGATACGAGAACTTCCTGAACATCACCGGAAATTCAGCCATCAGACGCGTCGGCAAGTTATTGGCACGAAGCATCGCCGCATCGTGACGATATAATTTTTATGGTAAAAGCCGCTGTAAAAATACACTTAAATGTACCTATGCATGATGTAAATAACGATGTTTCGCGATCGATCGAACGTAATTCTTATCGCAATTTAAAGGCGAATGTCAGGATAGGAACGGTATTGTTTTCATAATAATTTTATCATGCAATATACGCTCGACCGGCCCGTCTAGTAATATTCGTATTATGAGCTTTGAAAATCTCTCATCGAAGATATCGATGATGATTACGTATTTCCTTTTCGTTGCATGAAATTTGCCCTCGTTTCCTTTTTAATATATCAAAGCGATAATTTATTATAACGCCACGTATTGTATCGCGATAATATATCTACGATAATCCAGTTTATTCGACGCCGGTTTGTTATACGTGTGTTATTTGGTTGGACTTTTCAATTACACAGATGAAAGCCAATTTGCATTGAAATTTGATTAAAAATCTGAAACATATGGATAGAGCCCATGTGAGCATCGATTTCAGGAAAGTTAAAAGCCTGGCTAAAGGGTCTCTTTAAGGGAAAGCCAGCGGTCTGCGATCAAAGGTTGTCTTTTTAATTTGTCCATAGAAAATACGCTGTCGTATGTTTTGAACTTTTTATTTTACTCAGATGTCACCGTATCGTTCTCGAAAGCACGCGAACACACTAGAACTTTGTTTCTTAGAACAAAATTATCCCGTTTTAACGACGTATGCTACGAAAAATCACAACTAACCCAACCTCTTTTATCAGATATTACCTTGTTTTAAAAACTGCTTTCCGAGCGATTATCGCAAATTTTCGTACAGTCAAACAGTTTGTCTAGAAGCATGCAAATCCTTTATCGCGTACGGTACAAAATGGAAATATCTCGGTATAATGCCCCTTATTAATCCCTTGATTAACTTCCGTTAGCCGAATTCCCTTATTTCGCAAGCCGTTCCACGTTCCGCGTGCCGAACCATGCACGATGCACCGAAATATTGCCAGGGTTCTGTTCTGTACGGGACCGCGCGCCCGATACGATAAATTGCGCAAGATTTCCTCGACCACGATACACCAGGCCCCGATTTAACCGCCAGTGTATCGTATATTACCCCTAATTGTGAGTCGGACGCGTGAAATAATCGCAAAACCGATCGGAATGGATCGTCTCTCTCCCAGTTATTTCATAACCGAATCGTGCACCTAAAAATCCATGAATTTTCACGCGAATTACAAGAACATTCGATATTTATTCGCTGGAAATTACTTATTAGTCTCCATGGTTTTATGTTACGTAAACTGGCACGGCGTGTATAAAGTGGACGAGGCTTATCGGCAACCAAGGCTGCAAGCTGATGACCCTCGCTCACCATAGTTAAATTCTCCATCTATCCGATACGAAATCAGAGTAACGAACGAGCTGCTGTCGCGATCCCGCGAATTTTACATGTATATACAGGTATCGCTAGCACGTATAGTCACGCGAAAGTTCACGATCGCTGCCGATACCTATGCTACAATACATACCGTATGAGTTTCTTAGTGTAGAAACGGACGGAAAAATTTTTTTTTATTTGTGAAGATTTGTCCAAGCTGAACAAAATTCGTATTAGACTAGATTTCCATTTATTTCGATCTAATGCGCAGAGAATTTGGGTCGTGCAAGCGTTCTCGTCGCAAAAAGTTTGTGGTTTGTTGCTTTCGCAAATCTTTTCCGTCTTCTTTATCCAGGCAACCCGAACGATTCTTGGATGCGGCATCCAAAGGAAATTTCATAATCGTCGGAGGTTTGTTACAACGACGACAACGACGTCGAGAGGCGATTCTTTTGATCCAACTGCCTCGTGGAGGAACGACTTGCAAGAAAAAGTATCGCGCTATAGATCTACAGCGACTCATTAATGAAAATTCAATTATGTATTGATTTTCGTGGTTCGAGAAAATTCAAATTATATATTCTAAATTATATCTTGCTACTCCCTTCGCTAATCGAAAGAATTCGCGTCGCGTTCCTTCATCTTCTACGTTGTCTTGTTGGAAGTCTCGCAAGAAGTTGGAGTATAAGTAGCTTGCCTGTAGAGTTATCGAACGTCCGCTCGTTGCACCTCATTCTCAAAGAAGAGGTTAAGAGACGAGAGAGACGAAGAACGCCGCACGTCGCGTCGCGTCAGCGTACGTAAATAAAAAAAGGCCGAGGTATTCGGCAATTTGCGCGCGAGCATCGCGAATAAGCTCTTTCTTTTCAGATGTTTCTCCTCTGAACCGAGCTTTTTGTAGAGACACTCGATAAATTTTCAATGACATCAGCGTAAAACCGTCGCTGCTATTGTATCTGGAAATCAGGTCGCGACGGCTGCATCCATTGACCGGACCACGGGCTGAGATACGCGACAATCTGCTTTGTAAATTCGCTACCTCGCGAGCACGATGTTTCGCCGAAGGTCGAACGATAAAGAACTTTGACATTCTCGATATGTGTATGGCGTAGAACATGAAAAATATTTTTCTATTTAACGCGTTATTTAACGCAAAATTTTTCGATAAAACCGAACCGTTGCTCTCCAGGAACGATCGATTTTCTTTTATTCCAAAACACGTGATTGACGGTCAAAAATAAACGAAAAAGCGCTTTTGGCCGATTTGTAAGAAAGCGCGACTGCGATGAAGATCGATATATTTTTCTAAAACTACCTACGCGTAGCACATCTATGGTATACTACTTACATATGTATTAATTAAAACGTTACGTACAAAGCCGATAAGTCGACCAATTTTTTAGAAATCCATGGTCAACGTTCTTTCTGGCGAACGCGAAAGAAACCGTAATAAAGGAACATCGTTGCAATTACGGTTTAATAAAAACGAAAACGAATAGTATACTGCAAATTGCCAACGCCAAGAGTTTTTGCACGGAAGTTATTTCGAAACGACACGTCCGTGCGATTTTTCTTACAGAACAATGCGAGATTAAGCCAGATTACGTGGCGTAGGTAGAATTTCGAAGAAACGAGGGTCTTCGTGACGTTTCTTCCACGCATTACAGGCGCCCGGAAATTCAAGTCCTTGCGATTTCCCTCTCATCCATGGTAAACTTCCGATGGAGGAAGATGCTCTCATCCGGCGATACTCCTTGCTGCATTCCCTTTTAGCATCCGTACGACGGTGGGATATTATTTTCCTCGCGTGACCATACTTTAATGACCTTCCTTCCAACCTATACCATTGCAACCTTTATATTTTCATTTTCTTGCAACCGTTTCTCGAACTTTTATACCAGAAATATAAGATTATTGCTTTTTCTTTCAACTTGGACAACTTCGAAATTTCAGATTAAATATTTATCACCGAGAAATTTCGCGGTAGCATCGAAAAAGCGAACAAGAATTTCTCAGTCGTGTCGTCTGTGAATTTTGATGACCACTTAGAGTGACATCTCTCAAACGATGCAATGTCACGATTTTTTACAACACGAAGCATGGTTTTAATCGCTCACCATTGTCAAACTTGGACGTGTTATACGACCTTTCCTCTTCCTCTCTATTCTCGGCGTTGTTCTACTTCCTGCGAACCGAACGTTAAAAAGGAATCGAAGATCCAGTCGCGCTATGATTGTTTTGTCAAAAATACAAATAGGTCGATAACTCTCTTCGGTTTCTTGTACTTTTGTATTAATTTATATATATACGCACAAATAAATATTTGTATAACTTAATTGTATTTCGCACGAGTTCTTTTTCACGCTCGTGGGTTTAATAATTCATTTCGATACAACGCAACCGAAGCTTCGCTTTTCTTCGAGAAAAGCTGTCTTCCGCGAGAGTGTTTTATCGCTTTTCTTTGCGTTCGTCCCACATTACTTATCACATTTCGATATTTTATCCCCCTCTTCTGTTTCATTAGATAGAAAATTGTGTAAACAATGGTGGAAAACTACAGCTTGTCCCATTAAACGAACAAGCTTTTCGCGAAATGGGATTACCAGTGTTCTTGCATGTTACTTTCGAATCATTCGAAACGCATCGAATGAAAAGCTATTTCATTCCCTGTATGGCGCACTTGGGAATACCAATATAGCAAAGTTCGATTTTGCAAATCCCCCGGAGATACGGCCAAATATAAGTATATCGCGAATTGAGAAGTAATCACTTTACAATATTACTTTTCTATCTATGGAGTGAAAAAATCGTTTCTAAAAAAAAAAAGAGGTATTTCTAGTGCCGGTTATTAGGATGCAAAGCAACTTGGCGTTAGCAATTTTCTCGTTCTTTGCTTCGTTCCTCTGTAAAATGGAAAAGCGACGGAATCGATTTAACGAAGAACGAAGCCTTTGGAAAGTGATTGATTACTCTGCTTCAGCTACGATACACAGTGCCGAGTTCTTACCTTCCACGCCGTTATGAAAGTAATAGCCAGGCAATTTTTCAATTCATGTAATCGTTACCTGTTACATTTATGACTGTCCATTTGTGATTCTTTCAACTTGATGGGACGAGTTTGCATTTTACGTTATGATTTAGAGGCAGTTTTTCGATTTTGCGTTTTCGTTCACGGAACACTCGCGGATTCCGTGCCGTTCTCGCGAAACTGATAGCAGATTCTCCGAAAATTTGAGTTGCACATAACAATTTAATGCCGTAACGAGATGGAATCCTCCGGTTGAATCGCATTAATAATTCATACCTTTATAATTCACCGATATTTCATTGCTACCGTTTGGATGGTGGTTGGATTGTCTTGAAAAATCTCGAGTAGCGATAGGATCTTGTTCCATCTTGGTAAATATCTCGATTCTTTTTCCGGACATTTTTTTTATTACAGTCTGTCACACAAGAGCGTGTCTGCGATATTTCTGTAAATATTTATATATTTGTAAAAAAATTTATATGAATTGAATCTACATCTAAAACACTAATACGCTATTACAGTAGGGTGTCCAATCTCCTCCATTAGCGATTATAGCTTGACATCGTTTCGGCATACTCTCGACTAATTTTTGAGCGTAGGATTCTGGTAACGACCTCCATATCTTTCGAATGTGATGTACAAGTGTTCTTATTTTTGTGATACGTCTTCCTCTCAGCTTGCCTAATAGGACACCATGCCCAAAACGAAGATTCATCAGTGAATATTATATTACTCCAATCACGATCTCTGTTTTCATTCGCCCATGCCAGACGATTTTCGACGTTTCGCGTACGCGGCACTCATATTAAAAAGCTCTGTTCCTTTCACTGTTTCAAATGAAACTGAAAGGTATTCAGCAACGCGTATTAGAGAAGTTTTCGTTTGTTTACATTCTTTTTATCTCATTCTGATTAGGTGTCAGGTTTCGCAGATATCGCAGACACGCTCTTGTGTGACAGACTGTACCTTTCAAAGCAAACGCGATTCTATTTCGATCGCTGGCCTAAAGGTTACGAAGAAGCAGTAGCGGCGTTTCTGCCCGATTCTGGTGTATTCGAGGACAAGCCGGAGTTTCGTCGAGGAAAATGTAGCAGAGTCACTATTACGAATTAGCAGAGGAAAAGGAGCCCCGTGTAAACGCGGTACGCAACTGAACGGTACGGGAACGGGGGGATCCCTTTTCCCCCTAATTGACGGGCCGGGTCGTGCAAAGTGCTGTTCAAAGACTCGCAGTCGATTCCGTATGCACTACCAGCAAGGGGCCGAAGTTGTTAACATGCGTCGAGACTCGAAAGAGAAACAGGAAAAAAGCACCGGCGAAAAGGAGTCGATAAAGGGAGCGAATACCGCTGAAAGGATTTACCAGTCGCTCCGCGTACATACTCGACTTCCACGAAAGAACTCGCGAAACTTGAACACCCATTACCGAAAAGCTCTCGCATCTGAAAACTTTCAGTCGAGCAAACTGTCTCGGAAAAATTGTCGGCGACCGCGAACAACGTGTCTCCGTATACTTATCGTTTTTAACGCTGAAATTTTTCGGTATTTTAGATTTTAACAGCGAATTATCTGATATTAGAGGTCGCTAATTCTGTTTAAAACGATAATTCACCCTTGAGACGTTAAGAAACGTTTTTAAATGACCGATATTTTTTATTGTTTCAGGCTCGACCAGCCGGTGACCAGCTCGACGTCCGGAATGGACAGCAAAAAGGTTCGAACGATACAGCTTTTTGAAATTATGGTCTTGAAACTTAATTTCACGCGCCTTTTCCTTTGATCGATCTAAGGATCGTAAGATACGATCTTTGATTGTCATTAATAACACCAAACGGTGCGTACACGAGTTAGGAGAAAAGCGTTAAGAATCCTATTAACTGGCGTTTCGAATAAACTGTCGGGCAAGTTCAGGACAACCGGTAGAAGATGGTGGAAGTTGAGAGCGTCTCTGAGGGAGTTGCATACTTTCGTCGAAGTTGGAGAAATCGATACGTGTCATAAGGGTTTATGGTAGTTGTAAAGGTTTCTTCCTTCTCCATGCTGTACGATACGATACTGAACTCCTTGGCAGAGTTAACGATGTCGTTTGAAGTTAACGCGATTAAATCGACGCGATAAGCGGCCGCCTCTAATGCAGAAATCTCACTGAATTAACCGGCAACTTTAAACGTTTCCAGTTACATCGTTTGCTCCTCTAATTACCGTCTCGCGGTGCTCTTTGATAAACTGCTAGTCGCTGCGATTTAATCAGCTCAATTATTCGTGTCCGCGCAGTTCCGCGAGTTCTAATGCAACGATCAGATTAATCTTCGGATAAGAAACGGTAGGTTCAAAGACCTTTGTCTTGGAGGAGTCGTGATATCGCGAACTTGTCAACTAATAATTTGGGCTCGTTAATGACTAAAACGAGATCGAATATACGGGAGATAGCACCGACCCAGCCAACGAACACGGCAAGATCCTTCTACGACCGTAAATTCATCGATATTTCATTTATTATTTTTCCATGTACTATCGTTTATTGGCTTCCACGAAAGTGACGAACGGTGAACCAAATATACCTATCTTCTTTCCTCCATTTGTTCTGCAAGCGTCGCTAAAATGGTGCGTGACAGCTCGTTACGTTTCTCCACAGGATATTGCCACCTTGAATCGTAGAAAAGCAGTGACGGACGAACGCAAAACGCAGTAGCAATTTTGACCCGCCATAAACCGCTCCAAGCGTCGTTCTCTTCTCATTTACGCTAGGCAGCCGCAGCAAAAGAAAGTCACGTCGAATTACTTTCTTCCTTTTCTTTACGAAAAAAACTTCTCCGCCTCGATCCACTAGCGGTCGATGAAGTTTCACACTCGCTTCTCGCTTCGAACCGCGTAGACGGACGATTCGTCAATTTTGCAGCCAGGTAGAAATTTAGTCGAGTAATTTTTTGAATTGCCATCTCTTTAAGCCTGTGATTCAAAGAACTACTTGGTCGAATTTCAGGCTTGTCGTCGACGCTGGTCCCGTGGAAGAAAGTTTCTTAGTCGGTTTGTTCGGTCTACGAATCGCTTGGAGTCGCGCGATCCTGAAGTTGCCGACGCGACAATCTCTCTCTTTCTTGGAAAAGAAGAGTCACCCTTGTTTCCCCCGCGTTTGAGGCGCATCCCGGGAAACCACGAAGCGCGAAGACAACTGTTTGTTTTGCTCGCAGAAGCTTTGAATTTTCAAATCTGGGATGGGATGTACCGCTAGACAAAAGTTTGGAACTATTATGCTATCCGAGCACGTAGATGCATTTGAAAGAAAAGAAACGACGGAGTAAATATTCTGCAACTAGCGAGAAAGACTATTTTAATGTTTTATCGTGGTTTATTATTTTCTTAGAATTCTCTTCTTACAAAAGACTAGAATTTAAAAGAAGAACTTAAAAGAAACATTCCAATAATGATTGATTCTGGCTATCGACTATGATGAGACGCGAGTTCCTGCAATTCAGCGTATGTATGTTGATACGAACTATGAGACACCTTCGTGCGTGACCATTTTAATCTCACGATGAATATTCATTCTCGTTTAGTCGGCGTATAACAGCCATAGGTCATACACAAGACGATTCGATGACTGTTATTGACTCGTTATTACCTAATTATGGAAGCCAATCCAGCTTGTACACTATACATGCGGTAGAAATGGTAGGATTTGGAAGAAAGCTGCTTCGATAATGATCGCTTCCTCAATGCAAACATTCGCGACACAATGACGTTCCCGTTTTCCTTCCCTTTTAACATAAATTAGTTAAATTATTTCGTGTATTCGTTGGAAACTCGACATTTCTTTGCGTTATTATTAGCATCAGGGGAAATTGCGGGAACCAGGTCTTTTTCGAATAAAATTGGCACGTGCCTGTAGCAGCAGTTGTCAGCTTTAGTGCCAAACGTTCAGCAATTAAATCAACTTCCGGCATGTCGATCAGTAAAATTTTTCCAATGAAACCAGCTTCGTTGGCAAGTTGGTCGAGGAGATACGTTGTCGTTCCTTTAATCGAGCAAAACGATGAAAAAGCTTCCGTAGGGTTTAGCAACTAGGTAGACCGAAAAAGCTCGAGGAGAATGTTCCGGCGGAAACAATGTTTCTTGGAAAGCTGTTCCACGGCCTATGAAACATGGAAAATAAAAAGTGAAAAAGAGCGAAGAGAAGATACGATTAGGTACGCGCCGATTTTCGCCTTAAACTTAAGCTCGATAGCCAGTCCGGTTTTCCCATGAAAATCAAAAGATTGAAACCCGTTGCTCGTTTCCTGTCTTTTACACGTTCGCTTACCGCGCGTCGTATTTGGCAAAAAATTTGGCACGACTCTATTTGAGTATTAATTAAATATAATTATTAAGTACTATTAATTATCGAGTATTATTTCTTCGTATCTTGGTTGCTTCTCCTTGTATTTGGTCCTGAACAGACTATTCGATTAAAAAACATACGCTCTACGTACGTTTAAAATATATATTCGATAGGTTGATGAACGTTTGTTACAAAATTTATTCTCTGCTTCCTGTTTCTTGCGTCGTCGAACGTAGTTTAAATAATATTACGATTTCGCTTTATTTCCGACGAACGTGAGATTTTGCGGCTAGTTGATAAATTTTTCATAGGATGGACGGAATTTTCGCGCTAACTCGATCAGACAGGAAGCGGAAAAGCGGCTGTCGATCAGCTATCGAAAAATCTGTCGCTTAGGAAGCAACATGGCACTGCACGACGTGCTACCTTGCCGACTGACCGGCATAAACGAAGTTACTCTCTCAAAACTGACCATTTCGATAGTTCTCCGCTTCTCAATCCACTGGTTTTAACAAATTTCGTCGATCGATGCATGACGGGAACGTTTCGTCGAAACATTTCTGCCGCGTAGTCGATTTTTCATTTCCCTGTGTATTACGTAAACTGTTTGTTTCAGAATATCTCATGAGAAATCAAAGTTGTTAAAGTACAGGAGCTAAAGTAGTCATCGTATATCGAAGCGATAATAAAAGCCTCCTTTCAGCCAGGAAGATCAGACACGAAAATCGATTTCCGTGGAGAAATTTCGAATAAGGGAGGTTTCGAAATATAATAGAAAAATTAAATTTAGATATTAACCGCTATCTCGAACAGAATCGAACGAAAGGAGAGATTTGGGTGCAAGTTACGTAAATATCGAAAACGAAGATCGGTCACTAACCGCTGTCAGTTTGCCGATGACCTGTGGTGTGTAAAGCTTAATCGACAATGACGCGGTCCTAGTTTAAAAAGCAGTTCTACTTAGTCGACCAATTGCGATCTTGGCTAGATATTTTGTGACACGCGAAATGAACGAAAACGAAAATGATGATCACCTGCAATTATCCAAATTTCCGGTAGCTGGTAATTATGTAAATTAGATCGAAATTTATCACACGGTATTAGCATGATAAATATTTCTATTATCCGCGGTGGGCTTGCCACGACACGGGTTAAATTGCCATGTCAGCTGCTACATGCTTTATCGTCGTGTAATGCGCGCGTGATTTCTAATTTACAAAAATTTGACTGTCTGAAAGTTTCGATCTTGTTGATCTAAAACATCGTCGCGATTTTCCGCTCGCTGTGGAATAAGACGCTTGGCACTGGTATTATCATTGTACTGCGTAGAAAGATTACTCTTAAGCTCGTGTCACGTACCGCTATTCGCATGGCAAACTCTTACTTTCAACTTAACCAATACGCGTCGAATCGATGGAAAATCATAGACTCGGTCGAAAAAGCAACACGTACGTACGAACAGACTATAGAAGCACCGTGGAGATTCGACAGAGAGACAAATAGGATAAACGAAACTAAAATGATTACAGGTTGTCCAGGCGGCGCCGCTACCCGTACCTGTCCAGGTACGTAGCAAGAACGATGGCTCGGGGGTGGCCGCATCCGTGTCGGGGGTTCGCAGACGAAGCGGCTCCCAAGGTTTACGATCGCCCGCCGCGAAGAGGCCACTCTCCGCTCCCGTCGCCCTTCAGGGATGGCTACACAAACAGGGCTCCGAGGGGCTGATGCTTTGGAAGAAACGGTGGTTCGTCCTCTCCGAGTACTGCCTCTTTTATTACAAAGGTCAGACTTCCCACGTTTTCCTTCCTCTGGAATTACGCGTCGCGTTCTTTCCACCGAAAAACCTTTCCCATCTTTTACCCTTTTGCCTTTTTCTTTCTCTTTCTTTTTCCCCTCGTTTTGTCTTTGGAACGAAGCAAGACACAATTCCCAACGCGAAACACGCGACTCGTAGTTCTAGTGGTTTCATTCAGAATACCTGCTGCTTTTTCCCTTTTGTTCCTCCTCTCTCTCTTTTTCAAGTTTTATTTAGTCGTAATAGTAAATATGAACGAGGAAAAATCTCTCTTTTCGGAAGCAGAATGTCTACGTTCTTCGCGTTCAGTTAGTTTCCATTGTAAATCTCCTCAACTATCTTTCGTTTGTTTCTGTACATGGAGTTTCGACTAAATTTTTAAGCAACACACGTTCTTCCCCTAAAAAATTAAGCTATCCTTCTACTAATTTTTAATCTCTTTTCTACGAACTTCAGTTCCAAAGTAGGAACATAGTAATTCTGCTATCTCCCGTTTATATGTGGCGCGAGAAGTAGTACGAGCTAGTCACTAGTCGGACAGCACCAGGTAAACGCATAATGCAAGTAGATTCGCGTCCGGACGTAATATCTTCTTCCTCTTGTTAAACTTTATCCCGTTCTTTCTTTTCTTCGTTTTCAACAATACCGCGGCTATGCGCGCAATTAACGTTTCGCCGAGGGGATCCATATGAAATTAACAATTTTCCTTTCCCTTTATGTGTCACGCGCAGGGGAGTTGGCACAGCTTCAACTTTCCAGCTTTCTCGTTGTTTCAGCGTTGTTTCCACTAACACAACGTTCGCTCCACCAGTTTCCGTTCATCTGATTGCCATTTCCTCTTCTCAATCTTACCTCTTTGCCTTCAGATTGTTTCCTCCGGAACGCTAATTGCACGAGTTCGCCAGTTTCCTACTTACTTTCATTCTTCCCCTAACTGTTCTCGCGAGATCGCGCAGATTCTACCTCTCGACGTTGTAAAATATTTCCTTACAGAACATGAACAGTATTTGTAGTAGAATTTTGAGAATTATTCGACGTATCTGCGTATCGTCAAACTATGTCTTATCTTGATTCTTGTCAACGATTAACGATAATTAAAGTATTACTTTTATCTTTTCAAAAACACCGCAATTTTTCTTTAAAGTATAATCTAGAAAACATTGTGACAAAGAATTGTAGTAACCTACAAATATGTTTTGTTTTATCTAGAGCAAGGACAAGAAAGGATGGGTTTATTCAGAGTTAAGTTCAGGTTTAAGTAATACTCAACACAAAACTGACTACAAATATCGCCGTACGTCTTAATCTTCGCCTTCCAACTTCTCAACTCACTTAACTCACTTAACTGCTCCACTCAACTGCTACTACTCAACTGCTCAAACTCAACTCTCCGCAACGAACTAACTCGACTGACTCTACTCGACTGACTCTACTCGACTGACTCTACTCGACTGACTCTACTCGACTGACTCTACTCGACTGACTCTACTCGACTGACTCTACTCGACTGACTCTACTCGACTGACTCTACTCGACTGACTCTACTTGACTGACTCTACTTGACTGACTCTACTTGACTGACTCTACTTGACTGACTCAACTGACTCTACTCGACTGCCCACCGCTTCTGTCTGTCCTCCAGATGTGCCTGACCCATTCCCAGGTAGATCCCCTTCAATTACCCCAATGTTGTAAAGGGCCACAGGTATGACCCATTGTCAGGTACGTCCCTTTTCCCGATACTACAGAATTTGTATACGTCTGCTTCAATCTTCCTCTCACATTCAAAAACTTTGTTCGAATCTGCAATCATTAACGTATCACAGCTTCGGGAACAGTTGAAACTTTCTGGATAGTAGAGATACATACATAAAATACAATAAAAAGTGGTAAAAAGGTTTTTGCTTGGTAAAATCTTTTTTCTCTTTTGAATAAAAAATATTTTTGAAAGTTTTTGTTATGTAGATTTCCAGATATGCAATGTAACCGTAGAATGTAGTTATTAGTCCACTTTACGAACCTACACTCTTCCATAATACGATACTTATCGATATTCTAAACGAATGAAATTTGACTGGAAATTGCAGCGATTCTATTCCGATATTGTTACACCAAAGCTGGATCAAAAATTTGAGGAAGAATCTCTTGTATCGGGTCAAATAGAAACGAAAATTTCATTGTACGCGGGAATATAGATTGAAATTAGGTTCGATATTTAGTGCTAGTTTCTCTTTACTACCTTTCTGTTAATATTGTTTCGTAATTCGAATTCGCCTCGCACTTAAGCTTCGCTTGTGAAAACTCACATTCTCTGGTTTGTGTTTTAGCCGTAAATGATGGTAATTTTTCGTCGCGCGATTCCTTTCTTTCGTCGAATGAAATCAGCCCGGCATTCACATTGCCCTGCACACCGTTCTTAATTAAGGCGATATTCTATGATGGACGCATAATGGAAACAATGCGCGTCTGGGTCATTATTCCACCGATATAAATTAATTTACCATTGCGTTTTGCTTCACCTACATACACGTGAACTCGTTTACTGCGGATTTAAATTCTTACACGCGGTTATCAGTGGTTCCTGGAATGGAAACTATTAGTCTCGTTCCCTGTCATTACCTTCATCGCCTGTCACCTTCGTTGACAACGTATCAGATATAACGAGCTTTATTATGCCCCTTATCGTGTCGCTTTGCTCCTGGCTAATTTATTTATTTATTTGTTAAAAGATCTCTCCTTTTTAGACGGAAGACGATTCTCTCGAATCGAAACGACAAGCCTAAGAGTTTGAAAATAAGTTCCATACAAAGTTGTGTACGCTCGGACGAACCTCGCCTGTCGATTTAACTACGCGACAGCTATAATTTTCCTTGGAAAATAAATTGCACGACACTCGACGATTACGGTTAACGATTCGCGTGCATTCTCGAAAATTCCTGGCTCGGACGATGGCCTTTCTTCCTTTTCCAGACGTCCGTTATGATATTCGCGCCGAAATTTATAACACTTTTTATCTCGTTCCTTTTCCTCTGTCCGCGGTTCAGCGTGTGATTTATGTCGACACAGGCAGGAAGGGTGAGCGCAACTCCCGGCTGGGCCAACGTGTGTCAATGGTGCGTTAGGGCTTTCGGATGCATTCAAATCAAACCTTTCGATTTGTCAGCCTGTAAAATGATTTCCTGTCGCATTTGTTCATGTCATCGGGCATTACCGAGCGCTTGCCGCGATTTTTCTGATCGATGTCAGATTGAGAGCTTTTTCGTCATCCGATGGAAACCATAGTACTTTTAACGTTTTTGGCTTTTTAGCGATCGGTTTTGCTAGCCATTGACAATTTTAGACAAAGACTTACTTGCGTACGAAGTAGCTACCAATTTTGAAACAAGTATGTAGTTAAATACAGATTTAAATAATAATGAAATATTATAGCTTTGCATATGCTGCATCTGTACTCACGTTCGTAATCTTTTCTCGAAGTCGAACGACACGCGAACCCCTCGCGTCCATCTCGACGCAAATGCGAAAGTCGTCTCGCGATTCGTTTCTAGGAGAGCTATTCGCGGCACTCGTGCGACTCTTTCGCCCTCGAATCTCCTTTCACAGAACGCGGCTACGAGGAACTCGGATGAATATTTCTCGTTAATAAACGAGAACGTCGTCGACCCCTTTGCCACGACTTTTTCCTACCTTTCGACGTAAATTTCTTTTCCCGCCTACCCCCTCGACTGGTTTGGTGCGAAGCAAATCGAGCCAGACGACATGAACTTCTTCAGATCGTTTAATCCTAACGTTACAGAGTACTTAGCTAAACTTTTAGAAGGTTTTGTGCGTCCATTCAACGATAAAGTTTCATTTTTTGTTTCATTCCGCTAGGAATTATTAAATAAGCGTGACAGACATCATTGCAAAACGATTACAGAGCGACCGTGTTTTACGAAGGTTTAGGCTTTCCGTTTATTCTTCTATAAAAATATTATTCCTCTTGCATGAAGAAATGCTAAAAATTACTGCTATTCGAGAGTTCACGATTTTGCCTATTGAATGTTGTTATTTCGTCCAGTCGCGGGGAGACGCGATCGCGATGAAGCGCGTCAACGGGAGTCGTAAATTCCCGTTACGATTATAACGATCGACACCACGAACAGGTCGATCCCCTTATTTCTTGTGGGATAATAAGGGTATTTGTTGGGGAATAAAACTGTAGTCTACAGTCTTATAATGTTTATATTTTAACAACTTATTACACTGGAGCTTTCGTCGTATAGGAAGAAATAATTGATATAAATGTTGAATAACACTACACTTGATATATGAGTAGTATTGACACCGAGTAGACTAATATAATATCAATTTGATCGAAGTGAGAAGTACGCGAAGCTTGTGGAATAGTCGTGTTGCCTGCACGACGTTTAGTAGAACAGTACTGACTCGTCTCGTTCAATTACGGAGGAAAGCTCGGTATGGGTGTCCTTTTTAATGGGAAATACCTGTTATTTTTAATGGACAAACAACCGCTTTCTCCGTAAGTTATAAGAGCGGGTAATAAACCTAAGGACTGTCTTAAGGACCATCCATAAACCGAAAATACTTATGTAAATAGAAGTTAGGCTAAAAAGATTCGGTTCATGGTGGTTCCTTAGGTTTATTGAAGATCAGTATAACGGTATGTCAGCCCCGGCGGTCATACCATGAGGGCCGTCGCACGGACTGTCTTACGCGACGTAACAAATGTGTTTCGCTCACTCGCGGAGAGACGCGATCGCGAAGAAGCACGTCAACGGGAGTCGTAAATTCCCGTTACGATTTGATAATCGACGCCGCGAAATGACCGATCCCCTATTTCGTTTAGGATAACAGGGGTAGCTAATTGAATGCGACACGAATATGATAATGTATGATTCACGGTTTATTCCAACAACTTTGTTATGAATAGTTGCGCTGATGCGTGTGTACAAGTTGAGTATGTGACTGATTTAATGCTAGAACTTGGGTCAAAGGTGTTGACCGCTCGAAAGATGGTAAATCAGTGGTGTTTGGCAATGATGCGGTGACGGAGGAAAGCTAGTGATGGGTGGGTCCGAAGACATGAGATGAGCTGATTCGTTAAGGAATAGATTTCGTTATGAGAGAGGGAAATAGGCTTCGTTGTCAATTGGCTGTTTTGCTGGGTTCTTAGGTGAGGAAGGGTACTAGCCGCCCTCGAGATGAAGTTGCTAGTGGGAGGCTGCTAGTGGGAGGCTGCATACGTGAGAAGAACTAACTTTCTCGTGTCAACCCGTGATGCACAATAAGTTTAGGAAATATAAATCAATGGAAGACTGTTTGTTCGGTATGAAGGACCTTTAGCAGGAAATTCCTGGGGTTTATGGAGGGTACTTGAGATTATTGAGGGTACGCGGTAAGGACGTGAAGACATCTGGCTGCCAGCTTGTCCACGGCGTGTGGCCTGGTCTAGGAACAGAGTCGGCTGACGTAACAGAATGTACGATTTTGGAAATTTTGTTGAAATTCAAAGAAGCTAGAAGACCGAATCGACCCTTATTCCTTATGCTGCAGTCTGGATTCTATTTGTACTATCTTCTCTCGAATCAAAACTCGTTTAATATTGAAAAATGATCTATTCTTTACCAACGACGACAAATTAAACATTGATAACGAACAAATTTCAGGTCCGGAAGAGGAAAAATTGTTGGGCTCGATATTGTTGCCGTCGTACAGAGTTACCGTGTGCAAGCCCGAGGACAAAGTTAATAGAAAGTTTGCGTTCAAAGCCGAACACGCGAATATGAGGACTTACCACTTTGCAGCGGACAGTCGCGAAAGCATGAATCAGTGGGTGAACGCGTTAACCTTGGCGACTCTTCTTCAGGACCCAAGTCCGTGAGTATCTACTTTTTCCTCGTTTACAGCAATCTAACTTTATTCGCTTCGTATCGAAGGAAAAAGAAGAAAATAAAGGATACAAAGTGCAAAATCATAAAGAAATATTGAAAATCTACTGTTGTTAATTTTCTCGTTGGAAATTTCAGAGAACGAACCCGTAAAAAGAGCAATAAAAGGAGAATCGAACGAACTGTCGCTTCTGCCATGCAATAACTTTCATCCCGCGTAACCTTTTACCGGCCAATATAAACTACCACTTCAGTATTCCAAACAATTTCAAACGATTGCAAATTTTCGAGCTGGCGCGTTATTTCGCGTCGCATGCTCGGCCAATAAGTTTGATACGTTGAATTGGCTCGATGACTGGCGCCGATGCTAGTCGCAAATAATACCATCGAATTCGATCGGAATTTGATTAATCGAGATGAAGTTGCCTTTTACAGCAGCATCGTTAGACTTTTTATTTCATGTAAAATCATTTATTTCGCATCGCCATCGTTTCCTAACGGCCTCGTTTATTTCTTATTCCGCGTATTCCGCTTCTTCCAGTACAGCGAGTTCTTAAAGTTGTATCTACCGCGGTGAACGATCGCTCGTCTTATATTTCTCATTCGCTACTTTTATTACCAATGTTTTCTTCGCGGTTTCCGTATTTACCGTTAGAGAGCAGAAAGATTCCCGAACCTAATAATGGCAAATTTGGTTTCCGGCAAATTCTGTTCGCCGTTTTCAATTCACACTTTTCGTTTTCGCTGATCGTTTTCAACACACCTTGCGACGTGTTCGCTAATCGACGTCAACGATCGTGTTACGTAATATCTTGAATTGTGTAACTAATTTATGCAGGCACGTACGAAAAGCCTGGTCCGTTCATCTCAAAATAAATACTTGATAGTTTAAACAGCGCGATCATTCACCGCCGCGATTATGAAACGTCTCTGCGTTTATTCCGTTATTTGCTCAGCAAACACGCGTCCCTGAACAAAATAACGAAACAAATTCTCCCGAATAGCATAACTTTTTGCACCCGGAATGCAATTCCAAAGAAAAATGTCTTCGACTATAAGAATGCAACTCGTAATCGAGCCATTCGTTGTGCAATTAAAGAACACGAACGAAGATAAATAATTGAACAAATTGTCAAGGGAAAATTCGCTTTGTTTCTACCGAACCAGAGATTCCAATGAGCTACCCGTGTTCATAGAACTATTCGAAAGTATCGCGAACACTGAGACGCAACTTCTCGTTTCGATCGCGGCGCAACTCATCCGTTCGTTTGCTTTTTCAAAGTTGGCCGCGAATAAACAGTCGAGAATTTGTCGTTGCTCGGTTAAAAAAACTACAGGACGGTCGTGTTTCGTTTGCCAGCTGGGTACTAGGAATTTTCTGACGGACTGCGAATCCCGATGCAAGTTTGTGACGATGACGCTGGATTTCCGCGTTTTCAGACTCAACGACTCGACGAAACTCTGCTCGAAATTAGGATCCACCGATTGCACGCTGATCTTTCGAATTAAACGTTTATCCGCTTGTCGCAAGATTACGCGCGCTTCGTTGCTCAAACGTTTTCATGTACTGTACGGTTGAATTGGAACGCTTTGATTCGCCATTCCTTGAACGAATTGAATTCTCTTTTGCGAATAGTTTTATGAAATTATTGAAATTGCTTATTGTTCGTCGACTCGTGGAAGCAATGGTCCCGTTTAGAAGGTTAGAGGGAACTATGTCGTCTCGAGGCAAACGATTCAAGCACAACTGCACGATACTCGGAACGATAATCGAACAAATGAAATATGCTTCAGTGGAGCCGGCGAAGCAGCGGTGGTAATCGAGATAGCAGGCCAGCCGGACGGGGAGCGGAGCGCACGGCCGAGCGTCTCCTCGATTTCCTCGATTCTGAATCAGAGTGCGGACGATAGCGACTCTGGATTCCACGGTTTCCAATCGCGGGACGATCCGAGCCACGCTTCCAACAACAACTCTAGCCCGAACAGCGTGAACACCGCCTCTTTCCCCAATCTCAGTGGCAGCAACAGCAACGGCAACACCAACAACGGAAACAACAACGGCAATAACAACAATAACACCATCACCAACGCCGGTAACAACAACGCGAACGAAGTTCAGCCAATGGTAAACGGCTGGATTCAACAGCAAACTCCGTACGGTCAACCTAGCACGTCGCAGCACCAACATCAGCAACAGCAACAGTACGGTCAGCTGATACCCTCCTCTCAGCAACTGCAGCAGGTTCACTCCCACCAACATCAAGCGTTGCTTCATCAACATTTGTCTCATCAGAGTACGAATCAACCCCATCAGCTCCATCATAACAAGCACGTCGTCCAGCAGCCGCAATCCCAGTCGCACTTGACAGCCAGCAACGTACAAACTGTGCAGCCCATGACCCGAAAATTCGGTCAACCGATCTACGCGAACGCCCCACCCAAACCTAGAAGACTGACCGACGGATCGACAGAGTATTCGACTCCGTCGCCGGATCCAGACTACCGGAAATCACCGGTATCGCCAGACGTTACGGTGACCAGCAAGAGCCCGATGTCGGACTATGACAGAGGCAGCATGATCTACGGGACGAGGATGAATCAACCGTCGCAGCAGAGCCTCAGAACGGATAAATCGGGCTTGAATTACGGGTACGGGCAGGTGCAAACGGAAAGGCGCACGCCCGACACGTACGGTCGTAGCGCGGCTAAACCGAGATCCGCCAGAGGAAACGGTGACTACGAGGAAGTTTATGGGGCTCCTCAATTATATCAAAGGCCAGCTGGACCTGTTGGCTATACCAAAGGATCCTCGCCAGCACCTATTCCGATTCCACTGTACGCGCAACAACATCAACAGTATCAGCAGCAGATTCATTCTCCTGGCACGCCCTCCAATAGTAAGCATATATCTTCGTTTGAAATATGATATCCGACAGACGAGACTAAAGTCGACCGGGTTTGACAAATGTAAGAGGAATTAATAATATAAATTGTATAAATCGATCCTATCCAATTTGAGACAATTAGAATCGTAGATGCACATTTTTTTTCCTTTTACGTAACATCGCTAAATGCTGGGACATTAGCACATTCTTGTTGGCAGAGAACTTCCTAAACTCTCAAAGTTAACTAGCACAACGGTAATTAACACGGGAGAAACGCGTGGAAAATTGGACTGTAGTTACTTTGTCCGCGATTGCTCTTTAACCTTATGACACATATGTATGTAAGAGGATCGTTGATTCAATTTGATTCAGTGCCAATAATGAGGCAACCGAGGACGCAGCCACCACCGCGACCGCATAGCGCGGACTTCTTAGAGTACGAAGCTACCAGAAAGCCTCATCAGCAGATGCCACCGCAGTGCGAAGAATCGCTGAATCAACAGAGGCGTCCACAAAGGCCTAAATCGAGTTTAGACATAGTCACTCCGTCGGACGCTACCAACGACGGTTATTTCTATTCCGAGGAAAGGTAACCGATGATTTATTCCATTATACGTAGGTTGAGGCAAGTAAGCAAGGCAAAATTTAAACTCTAAACCGTTAAACTCTACGAAGTCTCGTTTCGGTCGTATTCGTTTAATTATGAAACGTTCGAATCGAAGAACAAGACATTTCGATATTTCAAAGATGTCGCTTATGATACGTTCGTTACAGATACGCGGCACAGATGCGGCAGTCTTCGGTTTATCTCCATCAAACACCTCAGCATCATCAGCAACAAAGGAACCAATCGCTTTCTCGAGCAACAATGCCGTCGAAAGCATCGGGAATCCGCGACAGAAGCGACGAGAGTAGAATAGCAACGCTGCCGGAAGTTTCCTGCTCTGGCCTGAGGCGGACGCAACGCGAGCACGTTCATCAGCAACACGTGATACCTCACCAATCCCTTCAAAGGCACACCGAGTGAGTCACTGCTCGTCGATCTCTCTTCCAACTTTCTACCGCCTTGACAAATGCTCCTCGATGTTTTTTTTTTTTAATACGATTCCCGCAACATCATTATCAAAGATGTTTTATGAAATGGCCGGTGGATGACGATCGGGAACAGCCATTTGGAATTTTGTAAATTTCATTTTCTATCTACGTATATTTATCTTTCGATCTAGTATTATTAAAAGTAAAGTACCAGTACCGATACTTGCGAAAACGTCATGAAAATTGATAACGCGCGGTATGTACGCTATTTGCATTTTAACATGGCCCTTGCGACAATGGTGTCGCATATCGAAATATCTTCTGTACGCTATTTACTATTTTGATCTGGATGAATATACCGTTGTTTTACGACACGAATGAATTTCCATTTTTTCTTTCATGATTTGCTGTATCGATAAGCCTTTTTCACGAACAGATGATACGTTTTTATTAAACTCGTGCGAAAAACATATTTCATTACACGTATGTATAATCGACGTACAAAAATAATGTTATTTCTTGTCTAAAACCGTGTCCTATGTTATACAAAATTTTGCTGAACCAAAGGCGTCGTTCGATATCCGTAGATTGATGAAAGTTAGAACCTGCTGTCGAAAAAACGACACGCGATTAAACGTATAAAACGTTCGAATCTTGTTGGCTGATCTAGGATGAACAGCAACGAGGCGAAACTGAGGCGATCGTTGCGAGAGAAGAGTTACGAGTCGAGTAACCGAGAAATGTTGAGTCACATGGCCGAGGACGGAACGGTGCCGCGAAGAATTCCACGAGAGTACGAGTCGTCGATGGCGGCAGGGTGGGGCGGCAGACCGACGAGTCACACGGCCCAGGGGACTACTCACGTGGGCCAACCGTGTCACGCTCCTCACGCTGCTGCCAGACGATGGAACGAACAGCAACAGTTCTGCAGATCGGCGTCCGCGCGTCTACCGAGGACCAGGCACCCGGCCGCCTTGGATCCCGACGACGACGACTACGACTACGGAGAACGATTTTCCGAGCAGGACTCGCGGGATGGTGAACGAAAGATACAGCAGGTTGGTTCTCTCGGACTTTCTGCCTTTTATTCAAACGATCATTGTGTTTTTCATGTTTTACAAAGTGCAGCGTAGCATCTGCAATTTATTAAAGTCGATGTGGAAAGTTGTCAGTTTGATTTTCGATAAGTTGCGGTCAGTTGGAAAATTATTTCTTCGTCGGAGCAAAGTATAAAATGTGAGACTGACGATGGATCTGAGATTAAAGTTAAAAATACGATTGAAATACGAGTGTTTTGTAATTACGTGCAACGCGAGTTTATTCTGGAGAGGAACGTAGAGAAGAAAAGTGCTTACGTTTAGTTTTTAGCGTGTTCGAGTTGTGATACCGCTTACCATATAACCTTGGGCGATAGAAAGTAACGGAGTGGGAAGTTGGAAACACCGAGTTATTGCTACGCTTTGTAGTATCCCCATTCGCTTCATTCAGTGGCATACAAAATTAATTGAAACTTTCTTCCCATTGATCTTTTTTCAAAAATTCTGATCCTTCGAAATATTTACAAATGACAATGAGAAGTCAGCAAAATGGCTTTGTCATACCTAAATATCTGTAAATTCGTAATATCGATATCGAGAATACGATATCAATAAATCAGCCTTGCAATAATCTATAGCAATAATCACTTGCTGTAGATACATTCTCCGACGCATCGAAGCAACGTTTTTGTGAGTCGCGTAGTAAACTACCGCCGAGATTCCAGAGAATGACCGGATGTTTGAGGAACGCTTTAGAAATTCCCAAAGGCGCTCGTATAGAGATGACTCAAATCGTTGGTTCGCTTTCCTCGGTGCAATCGTAAACCGCGTACGGTAGATTGTTTGACGGACGGAATAATTCGTAGGCCGCACAGGCACGAAAAGATGATTCATACGAAGGTGCAACCTGTACGCCGAGTACCTGCATTTATGTCACGCCGCGTTTCGTGATTCTGCTTTCACTGCGATCCGTTCGATCTTCGTCATCGTTGCGAGCAGAGCTGTTAGCGCGGTTCCTCGATCGTCAGACGCTTCTCGGTGCAAACTGATTTCCTCGTGTCCCTATTTTATGCGTCCAACTCGAATCACTTTTATTTCTTCTTGGATCAGTCTTCCAGACTGTTACTCGGTTTTTTTTTTGTCGTTTCCTTTTGATAGACCGTATAACTTGCCGATACGTTAGACTTATCAGCGTGTACCATGTTTTTAGAATGTTACGCAATCGATGATCGTACGGGACGAGTTCCAGACGTTTCAAGAGTTTAGAATGCATCGGTGTACAGGTAAAAGAGTTATTTTTACAAGTACGAAATTTAAATGGCACTCCTGACATTTATAGCTGTCTCGAGGAAACCTGGAAGACCAATCTTGTAAATATACGGATAAATTTAAAAGAAAGATTTTTAAAAAATTCGAACGGCTAATATAGGCGAAGGAGTCTGGCGGAGTGAATAAAAATGACGTTCTATTTCAGACCAAAGGATTACGATATTACGATAAACATCTTTGTATACGAGATGCTGGAATTAAATCGCACCTAGAAGAAGTTATTTTTGAGTTTATAATTACCGTTCGATGCCTAGAGGGAATGACTTAGCATCGTATAGTCAACAAATATCATTGACATCTTTTAAAAAAGAAAGTTTCATCGTGTTTAATGCTCCGTAAGAGAACGGGTTCTTCGTAAGACACTTTTCCACAAGATGCATGTGATTGCAGCGCGAAGAATCAATGAAGCGACTGCTGGAATGGAAGCAGCGAATGCTGCAATCGCCGTTAACCCGGAAGCCATCGGCCTCGGTAAACAGAGGACGGGCGCAGAACGAGTTGTCGAACTATTACAAGCAGCAGGCGCTGCTCGAGCTCGCTGCTCACGAGGCCTCTGTCGCAGAGGGTCGTCACTCACGGCGAAGAGAGGACGGTCATCGGCCACATGTCCGCAGCAAGAGCACCGACGGCCGCCGGACTGTTGCCAACGTTTCGCGATACAACAGCTACTCCAGCGACGACGAAGGTAGGGACACCTCGCCTGAACTTGTTATCTGAGTTGTGGCTTCTCCGACACGGGCCGTTCCTGGGACCATTTTCCTTTCAGTACACGAATAAGCTTCTTTAAAATGTTCAATTTTATTTTTTACGTTGACTTTGTATAATTTCGTAAATTACTTTGGGACCAAATTGTACGATTAACCAGAAAAATTGTTCGGCCTGTTTCATTACTAAAATTAGGTCGTGGTGTACCTGTTGAAAGATCGTTTTAACGCTTAGTTTGCTAATTGTATCGTAATAAATATATCGAGTTAAGAATTTTTCGACGATTTATACAAAATTTTGCATAAATATGCCCACGAACGTGCCGCGTCTACTGACTGAAAGAATTCTAAGTAGATAGTTGGACTTTACCAAGTACGATAGCAAACTCTAACCAGTATAACCACCCTAACACGGTCGACGCACTTACGCGTGTGTTCTGCGAAATAAACCTTAAAACGAATAAAACGCTTCTGTATTGTGTTGCACGAGTCGATAGTATCGCGTTAGAGATACGTTAGCGAAGAACAAGTGGAGACGCTGATTGCGCATGAAACCAACGATTTATACTTTTTCTACGTACCAGTTTTCGAATAAAGTGCCTTGAATCAATTTCAGAGTCGAATTAATCTGTGTGTATCACGAATCCTGTTACACTTTCATTAAAATTACTTTAATCATCTTCTTGAAACTAACCCAAGTACGAACGCACGAACGAATGGAAATAAAACGAGAAAAAGAGGCGCATATGTTTTAGCGACATTTCGCGATCGAAACCCGAGCGGATATCGCTACTACAACGTTCGGAATTTCCTCGTCTGTGCTCTCTTATCTTTCTCTAGCTGTTCTTCTCTCTATCGCCAAGTTGCCCCTCGTCAAGGGGTAGATCAAATTTGTAGATAGCAAGAAACTTTAAGAAAGGTGAAAGGAAACCGAAAAATAGACACAAAAAAGATAGAAAAAAAGGCGTAAGAAAAGAGCGGAATCTGCAAACATTTTCTCCGTGGGGCTCCTTCTCTTTGCTGCTGTTGGGTCTGGGCTGACTGGTGAATGGGAACGATTAACACCTTTGGATTTTAACTAGCGAAACCGTCCGTTACGACTTAACGCTCGTACTACTGCTGTACTACTTTGCAAAATGTGGGTCAGCATGGCATGTCGAGGATTATATCACTAACACTATCGTAGAGGCGTTCGATTGTGGTCGCCGTCTAACTTCCAGCTCGTAATACGTGTTTTTGTCGTCGAGCGATCGAGAACACGTCGGATCGGTTTATGGATCGTTGCGAGATTGGTTTATTTTCTTCCAATACGTAAAATCAACGATGCGATTACTCTTGCCTACGACTAAAATACCTAATGTTACTTTTCTTGATATGTAACACAAGGGTCCTGAATCCCTGTTAAATTCCGAATGATTCTTGTAACGATCAAGACCGATTCCAGCTTGCTACTTTAGCTTGAATTGTATCGACAGGGTTGGGTTGTCATTAATCTCACTCGTGAGTAACGAACGTCCTCGTGTGTTTGTTTTGTAACGGACGAATCAGAGCTGGGAGATGTCCGGAGGAAGCGCACGCGTAGACCCTCGCATGCAGGAAGGAGCCCCCGCCAGCACGGAGACAATCGTTCGTCGGGAAATCCGCTTCACGATGCCATCCCCGGAAGTGGCCGCCAGAGTCAGAACGCTATTCGAGTCTCGAACGACCGACAACCGAGCCCCACCGCTACCGTTCTACCTAATCTGGGCGGAATACCTCCGGATGCCGGGTACGAGGAGGTCAGCTTCCCTCCTATATCGAGAACTGAACGTTCTCCGAAGTATCTTTCCTCCGGGCAGACGTCTACTACGAGAACCGATCGGCAAGATCACGATACCTCTTCCATCGACGAAGACAAGTTCAAGAAGAAACCGTCCGGGATCCTCAAGACTTCTACGGTTTACGGTGTCGATCAAGCCGGCAAGAGTTCGAATTGCTCAACCGGATACGCGACGGACACCTGGCCTGCCCAGAAGACGGTTCAGTGGACCACCAAGAAGGAACCCGACGATTGGGATTCCAATATCGATGAGAGTAAGGTCATCAAAGAATTTTCTTATCAGTACATCAAGGAAGAGCTGGAGTCGAAGAAGGAGGATAGGTCTGCGGCTAAACCGGAAACTATGAATCTGGTGCAGTGTAGGATACGATCGTTCGAACTAAACATGGATGGCTCGAGTCCGGTGAAGGAGGTATTCGCCATGCAGGAACCACTGAAAGTGTCTCCTCTTCAAGCGACGGAAGCCCATGTCTCTAAGCTAGACTGTTCGAAAAAGACGTCGTCGATAATCCGCAACTTCGCTCTGGGTGATTCGGATTCTCAAGATTGCAAGTACAAAAACGTCAAAGACGGTCATACCAAACAAGCGTCCACGGATAGCAACAAATCCGTGAAGGATCTGCTGGCGGATTTCGAGAGGAAGTCTCGACAGGTTCAAAGACAGGAATACGGTAGGCACCAGGAGGTGAAACACCGTGGAGTGTTCAGCGACTCGGAGGCTCTGCTATACGATACGGGCAGCGATCTGGATCAGCGCGAGAAAAACGAAGACGCGCAGAACGAGAGGACCCTACAGATCGATCAAGTTGTACCTGAGCCTATCAGCGACCATAGAATGTACAGCGACGCGACGAAGAAGAAGGGGGACGTCTCCTTTAGACGAAAGAAAAGATCATCCTCCAAGGAGAGCGAGAGCGATCAAACTATACCCACGGAGGATCTAGACACCCTATCGAATCCTAGTTGCGCTAGGTTAAGCGTCACGGAATCTCTGTTGACTCACGGCGATCGTTTCTCCGGAGAAAGCGGTACCACGAGTCCCACCGTGAAGCAAGAGGATATCAGTCCCGAAGAACACTATCTGCCCATGACTCCTAGGAAAGCTATATTGGATCCGAACGACGACAGACCAAATCCAAAGATGATGGAGAGCCTATTTGCCAATTTGGACCACGAGGAAAGTTCGTACGTGGAGATGGCGCAGAACGGTATGACCCATTCCCTTTTGGCGCCCACCGACGAAAGTAGGAAACACGATTCCGGCGATTATTCTACCTTGGACACGCCTCACTACGAGTTCGTCTGTGTGTCTGACAACAAAATGGAGCCAGTGTACATGGAGGTGAGTCAGTTGTCGGGAAAGGAGGAACAAGACGGTGGAAAGGTGTCCCTTTCAAAGAGAAACGACGATTCGACATATTCGAGGACGACCGATCTCCCCGATATTTTAACAGCCCTCAAGTCCGATAGTTCGGACGCCGATGACGAGTCCTCAAAGGATCTCGATTCGATCGATGCTCCACGGCATCCTAGGTTCAGTCTGTCGGATACTTTCAGACCCGCCTCCTATTATTTAGGCGCTAGTCGAACCATGATCGCGGAACTGCACGATTCTTCCGACAGTGAGCTGGTATCTCCCCCACCTATTCCAACATCTCCGCCTCCGTTGGACGATTTGGACTCTTTGGACATGCAAGAATCTTTGGAAATCAAAAAGGTGTCTCCGCAAGTAGCGGTGACGAAGGACAACACCTCGGGCAGAGACTCCCCGAAGTCGTGGAACAAGCCAATGGGCCAGATCGAGACCCATAGGCCTCCGTCGAGATTTTCGGACGCTACCATCAGCTCCACTTTTAGAGACAGTAGAATATCTTTGGAGAGCGCGTCCGGAAGCGACTCCGTGGAACTGAGAATGCCCGAGGAGGAAGCGAGACACAGACAATTGAAAACCAGACCAGTCAGCGAGGTGTGCGAAGTTCTCGACAGCTTAGACGAATTGGAGTCCCTCGGAAGCCGCTTCGACGGAGCTAGCATCGACTTGGATCAGTATCTGGAGGAACTGCAGGCTCGCGACGCCTTCAACGTCGACTTGTACGCGAAAGATCTCAGTTACAATAGCATTTACGGATTTAACGAGAACATGATGGTAGTGGACAAGCTGCAGAAGACCACCTGCCGCGATCTGTCAAGGCAAGCGAACTTGGGCTTCGATAATCTTGACCAATCTCTAAGGTACGGCGCGGCGAACAAAATGGGATCGGCGAGTAGCTTGCCTTCGATGAGAGTTTGCGACGCTCCTCCTTCTCATCAACACTCGCAATCCTTCACTGGGGATGCTCATTACGAAAATATTTCGAGCTTTTCTCCACTGAGGAATTCACCGGCGATTCGATCGGACAACCAATCGCGAGACAATTCGCACGGTCTTCAGAGAGGATCTCAAAATAATCTGCTTACGGCTTCACATAGCAGAGACTCTAGTTACTCTCTGGCCTCTGGAGTCGCTTCGATCTCGACTTCTATGGCTTGTCAGAGACCTGCCAGCGCCCAGTCCTCCATGCACTCTCCTACGGGTTCGATCTCCTTAGGAAACCACGGGAATAGTTTGGTCGGCAACATACTGCAAAACGCGAGTCCTTACTCCGATCTACGGTTTCAAAGTCATTCGAGATCGGCCAGTCAGGATTCCGCTAGATACTCCATGATATCGAACCACAGGTCATCGTCCAGTCAGGATTCCAGTCACTATCAAACTTCGACGTCAACGGTTAAGGCGAATCCCGCGCCTCAATCGTATCTGCCAGGTGAGCCACATCTACAGAGCGAGCAATCAGGCGCTCCTTACTACTACTCTGATCTCCAAGGTAACGTAAACGCCGTAGACACCGCCGAGTCGATGAAGCCGATCGGTCATTCATCCAGATTGCCTCAACTAAACAATCAAAGAGACGATGCTTCCGCGTTAAACAAGAGGAACGATATAGGACGTATCGTGAATCCAATTTCCAGGCAAATACCCAGACAGATTCAAGTGGATGACATAGACGAGGCTAGGCGAATAGCAGCCGAACTCAGGAAAACGACTTGTCAACTGTTGGGTGACAACAAAGTCGATCTCGTGGACAAGAAGAACTTTTACGAAGCCGATACTCTGAGAAGGGTAAAATCTACCGATCCTCTGCCTGATATCTCGTCGGCAGAGATTAGCACGAGGAATCTGTATCCGCATGGCCTTCGCGATAAGTCGAACAGTCAGTCGAACAGCCGAGACACTTTCGAGTTGGCGCTTGGAACGCAGACGTCCCATAGAAGGTCTAGATCTTTGGAGGGCCTTTTGGACGACGTCGGGCTTCAGAATCTGGTGGAACAGAGGAACAGAAACAACCGAGTAGCAACGGTTCCGCCCACTCAGGTTGAGGAAGAAGCGCCGCAGAATATGGATGGCATCGGTAGCGGTTCCACGTCGAATAGCTTCAACGTCGATGATCCCTGGGAGCAGGACTCCTTGTGGAGAGAAAGTCTCCGGCGAGTGAGTCTAAGAAATGCCAGGTCCCTGGACAATTTAGGCAGTCCACCAAGACCGACCATATCTAGCTCGGACTCGAAGGGTCGGAACAAAATCACTCGTGGTGCCACCTACGTGAACGACAGCGTGATCTTGCGACGAGAGAACTGCTCGGAGGATTCTTCGGACAGGCCACGCGTGAAACGTCGAGCCAGCAAGGAACAGGAGAGGGACGAGATGGTCGATGATCTTACGTACGAGAGTCTGTCGATGGAGCGGATTCACGCGAGCGGGTACGTGTGGGACGCGCAAAACGAGGCTTACCGGAAAGCCACCGCCGAGGATATGGATCATTTTTTAGAGGAAGGCAACCTTCCCCCGGCTCGCTCGATCTCAGAGACAACGCGGCAGATGTCCGGGCCTGCGGCGACGTCCGCGGCGTTCGAGCTCGATCGAGAGAAGCTACGGCAATGGGACCTGCTGTCGAGCGCCTGCTTGCTCCAGGAACAGCAGCGCAGCTCAATGGCGGATTCGGGGCGAGGGTTGCCAATTGCGGAACGACCTGGAGACGTTCTCGATGTGTCGAGGAACTGTGCACCGGTGCTGAACAACGGTGCCGGCACCGAGCCGATCACGAGCACGACAGCTGCGGCCAATCGCGATCGGGACGTCGTTTTGGAGGTGCTCGAGAAGGGCATACAGCAGAGTACCTCGACGACGACGACGACGACAACGACGACGACGATGGCGGCAGCGACGGAATATCTCGGGCCGAGCAACAGGCAGGAATTGAACCAGGAGACTAAGGAAGCTTGTAACAGGGCTGCAGGTGAGTGGCTCCTCAAGACACCCGGTGGTGTGTTCAGGAAGTGACTGACTGGCCGTGTTCCAAAGCCTCGTCCGGCTCTCGGCCGAAGTTCTTCTCGCTCTGCTATCTCGTCGATCGGTCGAAATGCTCGATGGATTTGTTCATTACCAAATGTACCTGCGTTTTACGGTGGACTGTATAGCGTTCGTTGCCACGTCAAATTTTCCTATTCTTTTGGAACCTGAACCAAGTGCCGCGCTGGACGAATACGTTTCTATTTCGCGACGTTCGATCGCGCCAACGATAAGATCGTTTCAGTGACGCTCATCGAATTTTACCTGCCTTGAAAAGAATGTAAAGCGATTTTGATCGTATCGCGATTATTGTCGTATCGTAATTGTAAAATGAGGGATGAAATACTTGTATTTGTTTTTGTATACCACACTGTTTGATAATTAGTTCCAGTGAAATTTGTATATGAAAATGATTCGAAAGAAAGAGGTATAGCGGCCGTAGCTAAACGATCTCTACAAATTAAATATATTTCCAGACCGGCAAACATGCAAACGAACGAAACCGATCCTACTCGTTCGGTCCAACGACCGATTCAAATTTCAAAAGAATATCACTTTTGTATTATTTACGATTAGTTGCTAAACAAGACCGCGTTCCAACTTGCATCCGACTGGTGTTCACGCTGTTATCGAAAACAAGTTACACGTTGTATCGCTTGTTCGGTCGAAGTAAGGAAAACATCACGTTGATTTGATTTGCAGATACAAACTTGGCCGATGATCGTGCGACGAATGACGGTTCAAAGTAGTGCGAGTTGGAACACGGCCTGACAGATGAGTGTGCGTGATCTAATACGTGTGTGAGTGCATCTTGCTACCAATCATTGTACTTCAAGGCAGGAATTACAATCCTGAGATTATTCGAATCGTTCGATCGCTTTCTTTCTCGTCGCGGTAAAAATAGTAATTTGCCATAGAAAGCTAATTGCGAACAAACGAAATGGATTTTACCTTTGATTTTAAAGCGTTTCAACGCAAGACTCTGCTAATCTGCTGTGCGTCTCCTCGAATAGAAGTTCGTGCGCTGTTTATCGCTTAAAAGAAAAGTTTCGTGGCAAGAAAAGTATCGAACGAACGATCGATAGCCTGATGTGCCTTTTTCTTAATAGACGGAAGAATTAGAAGGAACAAATTTCAGGGAAAGAACTAAGAGAATAAGATTTTAACGGCGATGTACGAAAATATGTTATGACTCGATATTCGTTATCGATTTCGGTACCATAATTGCAGGGATCGTGTTCACAGACATTTTTACTAACGTTAAGTTTCACTGGTGTGTATGTATATACGCGTTGAGTACTCGATTTTGTTCTTTTTCTTTTTTAATACGTAGTATTAATAACAGTTTTAGCATGTAAGCGTGACTGAAAGAGGAGATAGAGTTCAAGTTACTTCGTTTTAATGTATTTTATATATTTATCTCTGTGATGTCGAATCACTACAGTAAATGTCTTCTTTCACAAAATTTGTCGTAAATCGAGTCTTTGATAAATTTAAATTTCAAGAATTAAATATATCCGAACATCGTATTCGACCACGTTGGAAATAATATGAAAAGAAATGTCGAAACAAACTTTTTCTCGTCGGTAATGAACCGAGATATTACAGCTCTAACAATGTGAATAAAAACCGAAAAATAGAAATTATACGGAGGCAATGATTTTATCGGCATCACCCATTGAAATTGTTGCAGCTTTATATAAACGGAGTGACGCAGCATCCCGGAATTCCTGTGAGTAATTTTCTCTAGAATTTAAGGCGAAACTCACCGTTTAACGAACTTCCTAGAAAGCTCGGCGATTGAAATTATTCCGCGCGGAAATTTGCAAACTACGTGTCTCGATTCCATCCTATCTCTATTACGAAGAAAAAGCGAAATTTTTGGTAAATTTAGCGAAAGGATTAAAAATGAAGTTATCGAGTCGTTTAAAAATCTGCTCAAAACCAATCTACGCTCTTATTTAAATAATACTTAAACAATTTCAGCCTTAATCTGAATTTTAATGTTCTAATAGTACTACGTACTGTCATACGCGTCTGTAAGTCATCGAAAACACACAAAAATTAAAAAAGAACGAAAAAGGCGAAGAAGGAGAAATAAGAAAGAGAAAGGAGCGAACGAAATAACCGTAAAATATCCAAGACCATGAAAGGGTCCAGCGATCCGTGTCGAAGATTTAAATCAGACAGGACGGAACGCACACGAAGGCGTGAGCGTACGAAGTCGCGCAAGAAGTTTGGATAACGGTCGGTAGAAGCTGGAAGAGAGGTCGAACGGTTGCCTTGGTATTCGGCGAGTTCTTAATAAGTACGTTCACCTTCGGTGGCTGGGTGAACACCCAAAACACGATGGTTTAAAGCGGCGAACCGGCTGCATTCTGGCACCGGAGAAAAAGAAGAAAGAAGAGTCGCTCCTCGACTCGGTTGTTCGCCGCTATCGAAACGGGTTCAAGCGTGCTCAGGGCAAACGAAGGTCGCGAGGGAAGGGGCAACAGATGGAAGGGATACCTATAGCGTCAGAGTCAGAGACCGCTTCTGTTTCGACTGTCGGATAATCCGTGCGGATTCGATCGAATCCGCCGCTCTCAACTCGAAATAATTGCGCTGGGCTGGAGGGTTCGCTCGGTGGGTACCACGCCAGCTAGAAATCATCGAAAAGCACGACCACCCGCGAACGTTCAACGGTGACTGATTTCGCGCGTTTGCTGCGCCGATAGCGACGACGCTGATGTAAAGCGTTCATTTCGTGCACGTGACAATAGTATTGTGTCGTGTGCGATGTTGTACTGCAGATTAAAGAGGTTAAATCGTACAGAATTTTAGGCTACTCGCGCGTTAAACAGCGGTTGGTTGTAGTTTTTTAGTTGGTCCAAGTTTTTTAGTTCGTTTATGCATGGAAAAACGACGCATTCGATTCGTTCTATTTGCATCGGCAATTCGGACAAACTGAAGATGCCTCGGACGTATAAAGTTCGAACTTCTAATAAACTCTATGTTTCTTACGTGAAAGGCGATATATATATATTATCTTCTTTGTCCATCGCAATGTTTTTACGTATAAAGTAATTTGAAGGAAAACGAGTATGTTATTTCTTCTGACAAAAGAGTAGATAGAAAATCTCATTTTATTAGACCGCCCGAGAACGTCTCTATCGTTATTTTCCTACTTTCCCTATACTACGAGTGCCAATGTTGTACGTCCAATACACGAACTTGATAAGCTGGCTCGATAGAGATAAAAATGGAAAACTTCGTACGAAAGTATAATTACTTGGTAGCTTTTATAAATATATTTTTTACATTACTGATTAATCGTTGGAAATATATGCCACAACGTATCTGTCCTTGGAGAGAGAATCAGTGACAAAATAGGCCATTTTCGCGCAGGTTGTTCTTGTTCCGAAGGTTTTCGCTCCTATTTCACGCGGCGCAAAATCATATCCGTTTCAGAGTGTTGAACAGGCGATAACAAGGACAGATTACTCGACGATATCGTAATCGTTGGACGACCGGTCGGCTCGGGAGACCTTTCCGAATCGCGTTTACAATCTCTGCGCAACGGAGCTGACATTTCGCAGGCATCAGCAGAGATGACCGCGACCACAACGATGCCGTAAACGTGGCCGCTCGGCGCACCAGGAGTACAACGCTAATGCTAAGCGCGTTAGACGCGTTGTCGTTGTCGTTGCACGTTGCACTTTGTCGCGAGTTCAATGGCACGAACAATCGATGAACGTAATAACCAAGTATCTTTCTCCCGACCGAACCGTATTTTCTATTCCGACGAAGAACGACTATCGCGTATCTTGTTAAATCAATTAAATCGACGTTGACACAAATTCGATCGTAGCACATCGGATATCGATCATCGATGGCTAAGAAACGTCTTGAAATATCGACGAGTGCCTGGGCTGAGGCTTTTTAATCCATCAAAATCCGCAGGATTCACGTCGGTTTTTAACGGATCCATTCTTTCAGCTGTCCATTCGCGACAAAATGTTTCAGTTTCGCCTACTTCGGCGTATTAGGTGTATTTCGAGCGAGGCTACTTCTCGATACGTTACAGAACACTTGATTAGCATGCTGCACGTCTGCGTCAACGTCAACTTCTCCGTGTTTGCAACGAGAAATGAAGCGGTTTAATCCGTGCATCGCCAACACTTCGATCGCTCCATTCGTTTCGCATTATCCTTCGTATGCGTTGTACCTTTTTGCCTATCTGAAATATCCATTAATTTCCCGACATTTTAAACGACATTGTCCACCTTGAATACCTTATATAGTTTTCTTCTATATTACGCTGAATTTATTTTTCGTTGCTTTTTATTGTTTCTTCCGATCGAACAATCGACTTAATTACGACCAGCGACGGTCGATGTTGGTCGCGTTTTTGTTTCTTGTTCGACACAACTCTTTTAAACGTGCTTCTTCCGTTAGGAGAAACTATGAAATCACCGTAGTATCCAGGCCATCCGTTACGAAATAAATCTTTCGATGACTATTTCGGATGGCATACGACTTTTGATCTTGTTTCACGGTTTCTCGGCTGTTTTCTGAATTACCGTTCGCCGTGACGGATATTCTTCGTCGAAGCGATTTCTGTTCTGTCAAGGAAGAAACAGAGAATGTTGTACATGAGCCATAATCGGTAAATGACAAATAGATACGAAGGATCGGAACGAGAACAAAAATGAATGAGGCGTGGTTGGAAACGTTCCCCCGGTTCGCGTCACTACGTGACCATTCCGGATGTATCATCGTGCGACGAATTTAGTCGGCTTACGAGCGTTCCGCTCTTGATCGTAATAACGAGCGGGACGAGTTTTAGGACAACTATTCGATGGTTAATATTGCTCGGTTTATGCGTTGATTAATAGTGTATTTGACGAAAACTTTTTTGTATCCTGATTTCAGAGGAAAGCTTGCTTTATTCGATACGATCATACGGTACTCGAATTTAGACCACGTTCAGACATCTTAAATAACATGGAAAAATCGATATATCAAACGCATAGATAGAAAAAATCAACGTGCTCCAAAAGCTAACAGAAGCAAAATATTATTATCCGAATGGAACAACAGCATCAGATGTGTCGATCCAGCCAAATGCCTCCCTTTACGCACAGCCAACGACGACAAAAACCAACAATCGTCGGCTAGTCTCACAATTCCTCTCTTCCCAGACCAGGCACTACCCCATCGTCTAGTTATTCCAAGCACAATCGAATCCATGCACGACGCACAATTATCAAACGGACAGCCAACAGCAGCAGCGACGGCGAAACGACGACGGTGACGGCAATGGTAAACGACGACGGCGATGGCAGTGACAACGGCAGCAGCAGACCGGTAAACAATCGAAATATCAGGACTTTTATTCGCTGTGAAAAGCTGCCGCCCTTCCCAGCCATTGAAACCCAGTTGGAATACCTAGTGTGAGGTAAACAAAAGAGAGGCTGCCGGAGAAGGCCTAGCACACAGACTCTCCGCCTGCGATTAGGTATTGGGAATTGGAGCGGTCCTTGAATCGACGCCGAGGACGGGACGGAATGCACGCGAGCACATACACGGGCAGATCGGACCAGAGGCCGTACACGACACGACACTCGCCACTCAGTCAGTCAGCCGATGCCGTTCCGGACGGCACCACGCGCCATTCTCTCGCCTCGCTACTTCAATCGACTCTTCATGTCGATCGAGATCTCCCGCGAGCTTTACCGCTTTCGACGAAGTTCAGTTTCGCGAAATTCTTTCTTTATTTTTTCCCATCTCTTTCTTCCGGAGGATTTTTCGTTTTGGAACAGTTTATAGATAGTTTTGTGAGTTCCGAGAACCTTGCCTTTTGGCAATCTGTGAACGTTGGCAGGTTTTCCAACAGGTATATACGAACAGTTTTGGAATTTTCCTGATTCTTTTTTGAAAACAGTAAGAGATTGTCTTTCTCTTTAAAGTTTCATTTTCCTGCGTGCTATGATTATCGAAAGGCTGCATCCAAGTAGACAAATAATTACTGTGGTAAATTTGTTATCTAAACGTCGATCTAAACCCAGACCTTCATAAAAATTTCATCTTTCCGCTTTGATGCGATCAGAGCCACACTATGTCGGTTAAAAGCGACGTAATTATTGAAATTATTGAGATACGCGTATGATGGAAATGTTGGGCCCGAGGAATGTTACGTTTCGTTTAGAAATTCGGTAAAACAGAAAAATGGAAAGCGCTGAAAATCCAACTGAATCGGGATTATTTACAGAGTATCGATGAAACGCCTTCGAACAACGTTGGCAACGTTTACGAGCTACTAACGATGTATTTGAACGACGAACCGTTAAGCCGCCCAAATTCCGTTTTTTAACTAGCGACATCGCAAATTTTATTCCGATCACCATCGATTTTAATCGCGATTTGATTAAACTTATATTTTCTCATATTTCATCTAAAATGGAAATTAATTTCAACGGTCAGAAAGTAAAATTCTCTTTTCTCATACATTGTCCATCTTTTAAGAATATTTTATTCGCCGTAGAGTTTTAATATATTCCGAACTTGGGTCTCTCAGAATACCAGCGCGGTTATTTTGTCAAAATTCCTTTCTTTCTTTTCTTCGAGTTACCTGACCATCGTCCGTTGTGATCATTAGCCAGCGACCTACAGTTTTGCTAGCACAGGTGAACGTTAGTGTTTAAACAAGTGTCTGCTTGTTCCTTTCAAGTTCGACGAATGGAATTTTTATATATCTTTATATATTCCTACGGAATGAAACAACCAAAACGAACGGTGTTCTTCCATCATCTAAAATGTTATAATTATCAAGTCCAAAGTTCTTGTATGAAAACTTTAACGTTGAACTGAAAGAAGTGCACGATATTCGTTAACAGAACTTTAAACTTTAAACGTTCGAGGAATTCCTAAGAATAAAGAAATTAAAAAGATAAAAAAAGTTTCAGTTTAAACATATTCCAATACGAAAAATTAACTAAAAAGAGAAACGTCCTTTCAACAAAAGATACAACACGATTGTTATATTTGAAAAGAAGAAACTAAACAACCTGATGTTTCAAAGAGTTCAATAACAACTGGATACAATGAGAAAATTGGACGAAGATTAGACGTCAACGAGGAAGGACGAATTTCGTGCAAGAAACCCGTCGCCAAAAAATCATTCGTGACTAGGAGATCGCAGCGTAATAAAACGAGGAAGGAAGTTAAAAAGTTCTTCCGCGAAATTATATTGAATCTCTGGGAGAGAGGTCAGCGAACTCCGGCACGCGTAACAACGTAACAAGCGTTGTAGGCGCACGCACGACTTTGATCGATGAGTCGATTAAGATTTGCAACCCATTATACACGGAGATGCTTAATTTCGATTCGGCGCGCGTGTGCGCTTGCTTTTGTACAGTATGAACGAGTACAGCGCTATTAGAAAACCTTCTTGTCATAAAGCGAATTATGCTGGCATCGATCCTCTGTTTTTCCCTTGTTGCTCCTTCTATATTTAGGTATTTTTTGTTAGCGGAGCGAATCTGGATTTGTTTATTAATCTTGACAGATTTTTCGATTTTAGCGTGTATTGGGATTTGTAACAATAGACTTCAGAGTTTCAATCTATTACGAAGTAAGATTTCCGGACTGAAATTATTTACGGAATAACGGAACGGCTTGGGAACTAAGATTAGAAATCTGTTTCAAATTGCAATGCTCGCGCATTCGCACTTAAAATATTCAAATAAAAGAAAATGTCCATTTTCATTACCTTCTTGATGTTTCAAATCAAATATCGTAAACATGTAGTTAATGAATTTTGTTCTTAGTCTTACTTTCGTTGAGTTTTATTTTAGCAAATTTATTGAAAATTTTACTATCTACGTTACGGGAAATTTGTGAAAATATCCGATATCAACAAATTATTTGCGTTGTTAAGCGATATAAACAATGATACTGATATAATTTCACGTAAAAACAGCCATTTAACTTTTTGAATCATCGTGCGATATATTTTCTATTCATAGCCTAAGAACGAAGATGTGGAATTTAGTAAATATCGATTATTTCGTGTACAGGAAATGCGTTTACGTGTTTTACACGAATTGTATTCAAAGATATCAAAAGATCACGACGTGACGTAGGAGAGAATGTAAATTAGTAAGCTACGACTCTTAAGAACGTTCGAATATATTTTTAACGCCTGGCTGGTATCGGTTACGGGCGTGACGCACAAAGTTTAACGACAACGAGCAAACAACGCGTAAAAGCCTAATGATTAACTATCAAGCAACAAACGAAACCAACTTAGAGTACATAATCTCGATTAGAAGATCGATTTACAACCACAACGCATGCCGATGTGGAAATGGCCAATAGCAGATTCGCGTTAGGCCATCACGATGCAGCAGCAAAACGGATAAAAAGGTTCTCTAACGTAGAAACGTCGGATAGACGACGTTCTGTTCGGAAAGATCGTAACACAGATGCAAGTCGGGACAGGAGCTTTCACGCGGTATCGTTAAACGGTCTAATTTATTGGACCAATATCTTAGCCCAATATTTGAGCAGCGTTTTCTCGCTTTTGGACGTTACGATTCATGACACATGCACACGCACAGCGCACAGGATCGTTCGATGTATCGTTATTCCGGTCGATTGGTTCCAAGTATTTCGAACACGTTCGCTGAAAGTTAGCTTTCGCGCCAAACCTCGCCAAGAATGCGACGAATACGGTTTCGAGACCACGAGAAAAGTCGAGTTGTCGATAACAAGGATTAGGTGCACCCGACATTCGCGCGATATCGCATTGGCGTATCGTGTCAATTATCCGCGAAACATGTAAACAATGGAGTTTACAACCAACGGGCGTTCTATTCGAACGTGAGGAAGTGGCGCTTTTTTCACGGTGCCGCAATGATCGCTAGCGAGATCGTAAAAGTTACGAGCTCCGTACTTTCGATGGATTTTATTGGGAGGTAGCTTCGATTAATTTTACGATCGATGCTGGATGCTGATTGCTGAGAGGTCGATTACCACTAGCCTGATTGTTTCTTTTGGCTTATATTCGTATAAATCGTTAAGAATCGAAATTGAAAGTCGATCCTTGGTTTCAGGATTTGTACACTGGTTTATCTTGGTTAACCGAGATCGACATGTCATATTTTCTAGGTGAATTTTTCACTTTATAATCTTGTTACAATAATACGTAGTACAAACTATCACGCAGAGTTCTGTATTTCTTCGCACTGATTCCGAGGTTGTTGATGGATAACGCAATTTTTCAAAGAGATTGGGACCATCTTAACGGAAACGAGAAGTTAGTTGAGCGTTAGTTGAGAAGAAACGGGGCAAACCACCCGTTTCTTAGTTTTGATCTTTACGCGTATGTCAGTAACGTGATGTTGGTACATTTACTGTTCCCGACAGCTTGGCGACTAGCGGTGACATGACCTACATTGCACCTAAATTGATTTACATCCTTTTTAATTACTAGCGAATCTCTACGATATAGCTTTTTTACAGTCGCGTTACGGTGTCCTTCTCGGTTCATATTTAACGATTCATGCAGTCACTGAGAATAGTATATATTAGATTAATAAGAATTATTTGATGAACGTTTTTACAGATATAAACAGCTGACGTTTGACCCACATCTTACAAATATTGTACTTACAGGAAAGTTTGGTGAAGAATTAGCCTTGTTGCGATTACGAAATTGTATAAGGAGCGTGCAGTTGGCGAAGAAAAGACCACGCAGATCGATGGTGCAAATACTTTTGCAAAGGAAACGGAAAACTTGAACATTCGGACGATTTATTCGCCTTCGCGAGTTTCCTTACTTTCTGCAACGATACCTCGCTGGTTACGCAAATATTTTACAAGCGGAAAATTATCGAGACTCTGGCGAATGAAATTTCTTTCGAGAATATATCGTTGTTCTTCTTTGGAAAGTTGTTCGAGATATCTTCGGCCCGGCCAAAATTTACCTACTGTTTCTTCTTCGAATCTTCTATCCCCTTGTCGTTGGGAGATTAGTGGCTCGCCACCGATTTTACTACAAAATCGAGTTGCAACGGCGAAACTTAATCAAGAGATTTTCCTTTTAGCTAGCTGCACGCTGTAATCTTTCGAGTGCTGTTCCTCGCGTCGCTGTACCAAACAGAAATAACGTAAATCGACCGAAAATTAATATCAAACGGATTCGCAATATGCGATATATACTATCTTCTAACGTCTAAAGAAACGTCACGTTCCTTTACCAACATTTCAAACAAAAAAAGTACTAAAATTTTCGTAATACTTGGTAGTATTTTCACATATACAAGTTAGATACTGTATTAATACGATTATGTACTTGTCCAAGGCCTTGATAATCAATCATCTAAAACTGGAAACGAACGACGGTCGATTTCTGCGATCGATCGACATCTACGACAGAACGAGCGGTGTGGATCGTGAGAAGTGAAACAAATGAAAGGACGAATTTCCGAGGCTTCTCCGTTCGAAGCTCGTTAAGACTGTTTGGCGGTAGATGGACCGTGTTTTCCCGTGCAAACAGACTCATGTGCTTTCCCGACAAGAAAGAACGAGGAGGAAGGAACGAAGAACATCGCGAAGAAATCGCGTGACGAACTCATGACACGCGCGTGGCCACGTATCGCGTACTCGGTGTACTGTGCACTGGAATCCGTGACGACGCGATCGAACGCGACCTTCTTCGTCTTGAATGCGTGCCGGCGTGTCGCCAACCAAGCGTGGACTCGAAGGAAAATGGGTGGAAAAGTCGGTCTGATTTGCGGTAGCTGCTGGTCCGGAAAGTACAGTATGTATACTACGATTTTATACATATCTAACGATATGCGATGTGTATATGTACGTGGTTTATCGTTTTTATCAAAAAATTGTTATCTTGTTAGTGCGCAACTTCTCGAAAGATGAAGCGTCGGAGAATTAATTCTCGTGAATCGTTACACACTCGTGACATACTTCCCTCCCTCTTATCCGGTTTCCCCGTTATCCCCGTTCACGCTCGATACGGGTGAAAACAAATTAACTTGAAAGAACTCGTACAACAAGATAGGTATACATATGGTGACGCATCGCGGCAAGGGATTACAAGCCAGTGGTAAATTCGATTACATGCTCCGAACCACAGAATAATAACATGGAAAACAGATTAACGGATAACAGTTCGAACCTCCTTCACACGTGCAGGAAGCATCGGAATTCCAAATTCATTTGCATTAGTCTTATCGCAAGATAGGTTTTCGAAGACCAGGTTCAAAGTTCTTTTCTGTCTACAGGTTTCGATACTCGAAACTTGTTCCCGTTTCACGGATGAATTTTAAATTCACTCGCTTCGTATCTCTTCTAGGGGTGTTATTCAAAGATCACAGTACTGCTTGGCATATGAAAATACGTAGGTATAAAAATTCAAGAGAAAATACGTCTTGAAACGAACACTGAATGTTAATTCCAGCTTCGTATCGTAAGTGCTTTCTCGACAATCTTCTATGAGAACGTACCTACAAAAATCATCTTTTCTATATAAATAACTTCAGCCCACGTCACACTGACGTGGTGGAAAATTTTCCGATCAAACTTCAATGCCCGTGGACGACTAATTTTCCCCGGAGTTGAAAACGATCTGTTCAAGAAGATTCTTCGTTATACGAAAAGGAAGCGCATCTCACGCAAGATGCAAAAAAGAAAGGCCGATTCACAGCCCGAAGCAACGGGTTAATGGATCGCGAAAAAGCAGAACGACTCGCATGGTCGTCGCAGATGGACTATTTTCGATTGGTCAGAACGAGAAGAATTGATCGTACGCGGGCATGCCGCCAAAATGACTGTTGCTCGGAGTCGGTGTCGCTGGAACGAGCAACGATCCAAGTCAGACTGGCGATCCATACGTTCCGGAATCACCCGAGGCTATGGCGCGATGCTCGTTTATCGGATTTCCAGCACCGTCCCGTGAATGATGCGCAACCGTTTCTCTGTCTCTTTATTTTGAGTACCGTTATTTTCGTCGTAGCACTTTCGATGATTTTGTTCATCGTCGACGTTCTGTGCCGTGAATGCCGAGTCGGACAGAAACGTACGGGCGAATATTTTTTATATCGTTCGACAACGATGCAATGCTAAACGTTGCACGAAATTATTGAAAAAATAAATCGCACACAAATATACGTAGGGCGAGCATAACGGATTAGCACTTACGTTCTAATGACCGTTAACCATGAAACTTTCATAATCTTCTACTTTTTTTTATCAACAGCTGACCGTGGCGCGATCTTTTACTGCCTCGTTGGTCGCTGATAAATTTGATAGGTTCTTTTCGTAATTTAGTCATAATTAAGTTCACTGCTCGATGTGTAAATTATTATAAACTGGTTTTAAAACTATAAAATTGATTATTATCGATAATCTCGTTATATCGAATCAAATAGCTCGTAAAGTGTAATTATATTTGATCGGTACTTGCTTATCAAATCAATTGCTGCTTGACAAACGCTTAAAATCTAATATCTCCGTATCATCGTTCTTGCAAATGTTCCATATTATTTCAATTAAATGGAATTATTTTTCTATTTTCGATAGAACTTCTTTACTGGAAGAGAAAACCAACTTTAAATTCAGATTCAAAGCAACGAGGCAAAAAAATCTTTGCAACAGTTTTGCGTGGTATCAAGTTCGCGGTTAAATTAATTTTCATAGAAAACAAAAACGCAAGTTCTTATACGATTAATCGAAGAAACGAGCTGCTTCCCGCGCCGGTAATTATGTCAGGCAGAAAACAATCGTTTGTATTCGTCGAAACGAATAATTTTCACGAGCGACAAATTCGTACCAAAAGCTCGAAGAAAACCAGGCGGTTAAAACACTGGAGAACACGAATTCGGCTTATGAACCGTTAAGAAACGTGATTTTACATGCTCGTAAGCTGCATGATGTAGAACCATGCTGCCCTGTGAGTACCGTTATTCGGCTCGTGGTACTCGCTCGCTTGCCCACCACCGTTCATTACATAATCCTTACGGATCGTAACGTCGTTTCTGATTTTTCGACACCGTAGCCTGGATCCTGAATCGCGTCCTGGATTCTAGCGCACTTCACACCACTGTTCTTTAAAAACGCGATACTCTAGTAGTATCTTCGAATTGTCAGACGTCGAATCGTAATTGGTTTTATCGATCGTGACAGATAATCTCGATAGTTCTCGTCGACCATCGTGACGATCGCTTAGCGTAGAAAGCTAGAAACGTAGAAAGTTTGTAGTTGCGATTGTTTCCAACGAATTTCGAATTTCACGAATGACTATCTTTTCGGTAAACAAAGTATCGTATAGAGAATAAGCGTAAAGCGAGGAACAACTGGTTAACACTTTCCCAATGTTGAGAACAAAACTTTCTCATAGTAATTTACAGTAATTTAATAATTTATCTCACGGCGACTAATAGACCTGTTGTCCTGGAGATCATCGTATATCGAAAGCCACGTTTTTGGACACCTCGGGAAAAGAAAGATCTTTTTATTATTATTATTATTATTATTATTATTATTATTATTATTATTATTATTATTATTATTATTATTATTATTATTATATTGATATATATGAAGAGCGTGAAGTTAGACAGCTAGTAAGATCGATACGATTTACAAAAGCTTGAGTGCGGAAACCTCAAAAGTATTTACAAATTCGGTAGAAAAATCTAACAACGTAGAAAACTGTTAGCCCCGACGCAGATCCGGTTAACGGAGTCGGAGCTAGCATGCTTGTAAATTATACCTAAGAAAGCTCGCACAAACCTACCTAAACGATCTTAAATGCGTAAGAGTTAATGAACGTCAAGAATTGTCGGTAATGTACGAAGCCACTAATCATTTTAAAGAAAAAGATCAAGTCTGCCGCTGTCCTACAAGAATCAAAAGATTTAAGATTCAAGCTACACAAGGTAGGTGTGTAGCTGTGGTCCGTAATATCCATTCCGCGTCCCTACTTGGAAGCGGTAAATTTGAGAAACTTGTGTTGCACTGTCTCCAGTAACTGTCTGTACGTCACCTGATCCAGTGACCGCATTACAGAAGCGTATTTTAACGCGGCCTAAAGCGGCTTAACGAGTGGACGTTGCCAAATTCCACGGCGCATCGTTTGATAAAACCTAGCGTCTTGTATGACTCTCTTTTGGTGTATCGAAAATGAGGCGAGAAGTCTAGCAGAGACGTGGAACGGCCACTTAAATCACATTAGAGACAGGGGAATACCATCCGGACTATAATCAAACATTGTAGTAACATTTGTTATCTCGTTCCAGAGATCAAGCTGAAATTCAAAGCAACTCTGGATGCATAAAATTATCTTAAAAGTTTTGAAATCACCTACGAGTGATTGAGATCGACGGTATTTCAGAACGTACGGAAGATCATTGATAAAAAGTATAAACAATGAATATAAGCATCGAATACGGATCGTCAATTTGAATATGTAGTTCGTCACCGCGATAACGATGGATCTCCAGAGCCCAACGAAGACGATTTCTTAATGGGTACGGAATGCGCTCAAACTGCAAACGCGAAATACTTTCCGAAAATCAATATGTGCAGTATCGACTTGATTATGCCGTTCGAAAGTATCAAATGCAAAATGGCAATAAACCACGAGATCGATAACCATGGATAACGATAATTTCGCGATTGAAACCTTGTCAGCGGTATCCGATCGCAATGTGTAAGTAAAGAAAGGATCGACTTAATCGGTAAATAATATTAACTCTCGTTTCCATAGAACGAGGTGTTTGTTCCGTGTTTGAGCCAGTCGATGGTGATAGGAAAAGATTAGTCGAGAGGTATTAAAAACGAGCTGGTTCTTGTCCGATGAACGGAGCACCTGTCGTTTGCAGAAAGACGAGGGGAACGGTGAAACGAACGAGGAATCGGTGACAGGGGAAAAAGAGAGCGGGTGATCGAGTCCTGCGAGTCGTCCTCGCAAAAACGAGACGAACGCCATCACCGGTCGAGTGTGGATTTCGACTCGCTGCTCGCGAGTGGAATTGCTTTTCTCCGACGACAACTGGATCTGTAACGGATGCATTGGCGTTTACAGAGATCTACAGTCCGATCATCTTGATTCAGCGTAGGGGGATTGGTTCAAGCGTTCACCTACTAGACCGTCCGTTCGCTAGAATAGTTCAAATAGTTTAATCATCTGTTGATTCAGGCCATCGCCAGTTTCTTTTTTACTAAACGAATACGCAATGGCAATCGACTGCTTTCCGTTCCATCATCTTCAGTCGGATATACGGACAAATTAATTTATAAAAAGTGAAATTTTATATTTCTCGATAGCCTAATCTAAGTTTACGTCGCTTCGCTGTATCGATAATGCCAAATATCGTTACCAAATATCGTGCCGCACGTTAACGATTGAAGCCATGATACTGTTTTTATTATGACGCGATCGGTAAAGGCTGAAATACTTTTGTGCGAATTCATAGTACGGAGAATCAGCGTCACCGCAAACGCACGTAATCGACGTATCAATTAATTTCAACGAGCAGTTACGGCGTACGGCCGCAGAAACCACGATCGTGTATTAAAGATGAAATCGAAACGTGAATACACTACGCGAAGAAGCATAAACCAGCTGATAAAATGCTATTCGCGGTAGCTGCAAATTTTAATAGTTACGAATATGTAACAAATTATGTGACATGTCTTCGTGATATATAAATGTAATATAATGTATAATATAGCAGTTTTTTTTTTGTAAAATACTTTATACATTACAGTTACTTTTTGTTGTGAACTATAATTAACCGGAGTGACAAAACTCCTCATCGCATATTCTTCAGCTTCTCGGACAGGTCAAAGGTACATGCACGTACACAACGCTACATACACAGGGTGGCAGGTTGATTCAGTTAGACGAAGATGGAGTAAATTGAGTAAATTTTCAGGCGAAGACAAGGTTTCCCTCTTACGCTTGTTTGCCGTTCGAGCACATTGAACGGGCTTCTATAGCCATTTCTTGCCGCGATCTTGTTTCCGTAGCGCAAAGGTTGAGGGTGTGCGGGAATGTACGCTCATAAAGTTGCTATTGATTCACGGTAAATCGAAATCACGCGACACTTGGTCGATAGAGCTTTCATCTTCCGATTCTTCTGCAGTGTTCGACAAAATTTTTAGCCGCGTTTCTACGAACCTGAACAGGTTTTCTGAAGTATGAAGCCTACCCTGACCCAAACTTACATCCACAGATCTATAGATCTATAGATCAACTCCATAACTACCTATCTTCCCAATTACCTATCACGACCGTTTCAAAAACCTAGCCCTCGTCAAAGTGAATTTCCAGTTCACCCATGCGCCAATTTCCAGGAATCTACGTAGTAAATAAAACCTGAAAAATTAAATATCGAAAAAGGATAGAGGAAAAAGGAAAGGGTTGTTCCATACCGCGTTATTGCCAATATAATTTCCATTGACGTTCATGGAATATTAAAACAACCAAATAATCTGTTAGCTTAAAAATCCGCGCGGAAGAAAGGAGCGTTTCGAACGCTCCGACGCGATAACTAATCGACGGGACAAAGAGACAGTATCGACTCGTCTGACCCACTTGATCACTACAGATCCCGTTAGTTGGCATCGAGCCGATACTCTTGCCGCAGGCATACTCGTTGCTCGCTACCGCGATCACGCGGAGACGGGAATCGGCGCGAACAGTCGCCAGAGAAAATGTCCGCGCGACAAATAAAATACTCTCGGATCGGACAACTTGTTCGAAGGATAACAGCTATTGTTGAGCCATTCTCGATTTATTAGCGAGATCGCCAGCTACTGGATACTGCGATACGCTTTGTATCAAGCGCTCACGAATTTATGGCGGACGATGAATCAGGATATTCCAGAGACCGGAATTGCCAGATTTTATTTCTATTGCGGAGATTCTCCGCACGTATGTAGGTCTTTTTCCGGTTGTCCTTTTATTCTGCTTCGATAGTTTGAGGTACGAATTGAAAAATTTGGCAATTTTCACTACTTGTTTTAATCGCTAAATCACCATCCGTAATTGCTCTACTGTACGCATTTTATGTCTGTACGGAGAAAGTATTCCATATTATTCCATCGGTGGAAATACACCTTTTGCGTCTGAAATCGTGCAAAATATTTGTTACGTGTATATTCTAAATATATTTACAACGTTAATATACGTCCACGCTCAGGAACGTTGTCAATGCGATACGATATTTTATTTTGCCGAACCCGTAGCGTCTGGTCTCCTTGAAGTTCCAAGGAATTTTACTACTCAACCGAATCCGCTAACGATCGACTTAACAAGCCGACTACTATGCACGTAACGGTCGAGTTTCTAGGGATCAGAAAAGCTTGAATCGCGTGATTTGTCGCGATACGGTAATACCAGGACCTGTTACGAAATTCCGATCTGCTGATCGAGGCATTCCCGAGTGACGACATCAGCGTCTCTTAAAGGGGAATTAGATTTTTCATAGTCCTCCGTTTCAGGCCATATATTTACCATTATCTTTGTGCGTGACGTACAAGACGACGTTAACGCATACGTTTCGGATAATTTTCAGGATTTACGAAGGCTAGCAATTGCAAAGGACAGAGATGGTTATCTACGTCCGCGAAAACCTGAATTCTAAATTTAAATCTTAACAAAAAGTAACGTGATACTGCGTGACACGCATCTTGCGATTGTTCACGCCACATCGCAGTTCGCTATATACGATATAACTTGCAAAAATACGTCAACCAGAAAGTTTAATGTTTAGTCAAGAAGGTGAGATGCTAACGTTAGAAAATTAAAAACTAAAATCGGAGCTTTCGTCCGATCGAATCTTTCTTCGTCGAGATGGTATAATCCGGACAGGGCCGTCGATTTAAGGCAGAATATACAGCATGTAATATTTGGCGACTAAAAGAGAAGAAACGAACGCACATGAAACCAAGAGCGAGAGACGAAGAAAGAATAACACGAACCTACATATATATGTAGTATCACTCGAGCGAACAAAACGAGGCACGAAAGAAAAAGATCGATCGAAACGATCGACGATTATACGCGTCCATTCTTTGGAAGGAACACACGGCGGTCTGCGTCGCACGGCAGAAGCTAGAAGTTCGAAATCCCGGGTGGTTTGCCGCATTCAGGATACCCCGACGCAGTAAAACCCGGGCGAGAACGTAAAATATATATTACGGGTGGCCGCAACCGCAGCTCCGATCTTTTTGCAATGCACTAGCGATAAAAAGTTCGCGTACAAGGTAGATAGCGGGCAAAAGAACGGTATAGAGCATAGAGTGTAGAGTATAGCAGCGTCGCAGAAAAAGAAAAATCAACAGCTTGGTCGGTCGTTGCGCAGCAACAGGTCGAGCAACGATACAAATGATCATGGAAGTACGTTTCTGCTCCCTGGTCTGTTCGAACTACCTTGATCAATTTCTGTTTTTCCCTTCCTCCCCCTCGCAACCCTTCTCTCTCTTTTCGCTAGCCGGTCCTTCCACCACGATTTATCTTTCTGATCTTTCCGACTCGACCGTTGCGCTATAAATTGTTTCGCATTTTCTAGAAAACGGACACTTGAAACTACATGCTTGCGGTACGTTCGGTAGCCAGGACAGAGGGATCGTTCGTCAGCCTGTTTTCGTCCTGCGAAACGAAAAAATTATTAGAAATTCCCTGATGAAATTGTACGCGGTTTTATGCAACTTTGATTCTATGCGTGAACGATATTTAGCACAGAGGAGACGGGTCAAAATTTCGCGCGCTAATAGATTCCCACGTAGCTAAAATATAGCAAAAGTTGCGCGAAATTAACGAATGACAATTGAGAAATTTCTTGGATGAACTACGTTTATTACTGAATGGTTGGCTGCGAGAACCGACATCTAGTAGCATCTAAGTTATCCGAGCTAGTTTCACGATAAAGGAACAGATCTCTGGCGATATTCTCTACCTGACTATCGTAGCAGATCGCCAGGTTCTCCAAATTAATACAAATTTCCAACTACCGTAACATCGAGATATCATACATCGTAAAACAAAGTTAAGGAAAGTGGCGATGGCCTCGGAAACGCGAAAAATATCTCAGAACATGGAATTTTGATGGCGCGAGGGACAAATCCCCGTGCTGGTTTTCCCGATAACGATTCTGATTCCCCCTTGACGTGTCTGCTCGGCGCCACTTCCGGCATCGTGACAACCATCGTAAGCCCTAGGACGTCTGACGGCCTGAATCGTGGGGGAACAACCCTTGCATCCTCCTTTACATCGTATATGCCCTTCTCGCTGTTGGCGAAAATCCTATTTGTGAAATTAGACGTTTGCTCGCTTTGAGACAAAGTAAACCGCGTTTCTCACTGGCGTTCGGGAGATGGCGATGCTGCGATATAGCGCAACAAAGTGAAATTTTGCGCGCGTGAATCTAGCAGGATTATAACGTAACAGGAGCACGACAAAGTGGAAACTTCTAATGAAAAAAGAAAAAATGTATTGCCAAAGAAACTTTTTTTCCTCCATTTTCCTTTGTAGAATTATATTTCACTTGCGAGTATTATAGCATGCCTGCCTTTGATACAAAGATCATAAAAGGTTTACGTATCTGCAGGTATATTTACGCTGTATGAAAGACACTCGAGTATTACACGCATGCATTATCGACAAATAGATCCACGTTCGAGATAAGAGTTCCTCGTTGATTCTTTCTCATGGTATAAATAACGAGAAATTGTCAGGAAGTATGTAATAACGTTGCAGTGAAACTACTCGTACTTCGTTACTTTTATTCGCATGTATAACACCTACAACGATATTCTTCGTTGGATCAATAAATAAAAGCGTTCCCCAGCGTACGTACAAGGCTAGATCTTAAAATATAAAAATCGACGTGATCTACCAGTGGCTTACGACTCGCACATTCCTAATCCAGACGTGTTCGTAAATCACAGATAGGTGACAGGTATCCGCACCATTGAGTTTCCACATCGATGAATTACACTGTCACGAGTATCCTATAGTAGTAAAATATACTTTTAAAAAGATGGTACCGAGTGAAAAAAGACTAGGAAAGTTCGTCGAAAGTTCGGCAAACAATTCTCCAAAACGGCAAAAAAAGAATGCCTGACACAAAAATAACGATACAGTAAATCGGCGTCCCGTTTTAATTTTCATCGATCAGTCATCCAGCAAGTGATATGTCAAGCAGCGACGGCGACAAGGTAGCAGAGGCGAAATATTGTCGAGTTAACGCGCGCGAAGTGGTCGCAGGAATGGCTGACGGGCGCGAGAGTGTAATGCACTTACGTCACGCGAATTTCAGACAAAACAACCGGTGGTGTAACGAAAATTTAGCGTCGCGACCGGACGTTCTAAATATAAAATGGATGGCTGTTGACCGAGAGAAAAATGTTCGACGATACGGTACCGCCACATCCGCGGTTCCTTTTCTTACAAGATTGAACGTCCACGGTCGACCCATTTACCAGACTCTCCTCGTGCCACGAAGAGACGAAATACACCAGTGCTATTTAATCCGATGGTTTATTTAATCCGCCAACATTGTCCATTACCGCGTAGCAATAGCGCGCGCGCTCTCGCGTGCCAGACAAATATAGACGTTCCACTTGGCACCGACGCAGAAAAGATCAAGGTGTCGTAGAAACGACGTCGCTCCGTTACTTCATTCTAGTTCCGTCTCGGGAATATTTGACGGTTTCCGATGGCCTGATTGCAGATCGATAGACGAACTTATAATAGAGTTCCCAACCTCGAGCGTATCGAGGTTTATCGAAAGCATCGTTTAGTACGAGCAACAACGCGTTTCAATATCGATTGTAAAAATACTGGAAAAATTGTCAAAAATATCGATACGTTGTTAAATAACATTTTATTCTCAACTGTTGACATTTCGATGCGTTTAATCGAATATATTTTGTCGAATGATGGATCAGTGGTGGTACAAACGAGGACAGTAGAAACTCTTTGCAGGCGTAACACGCTTTATAGTTTGACGAACATTATCCATCCCAATAATTTTCATTCTATCTCCATGTATGTAGTAACTTAGATGATGTGGTGTTTGTTTTAGTTTCTAGAGCAAGGACAAGGAATGATGGTTATTGAGAGTTAAGTTCGTTTATTCGTGTAAGCAATGCTCAACATATAGCTGACTATAATCGTCGTGCGTCTTCTACTCGGCTCCCAGCTTCTCAACTCACTTAACTTAACTACTTAGCGTCTTCTGTACAACTTGACTGCTTCACGTCTTCTTTTCGACTTCCCAACTCCAACTTCACATCTTCACGTCTTCTCTTCGACTTCCCAACTCCAACTTCACGTCTTCACGTCTTCGCCTCGACTTCCCAACTGCAACTGCCCGGCTCCTTAATGTCCTCTCCTTTCACCCCCAGATGTGCCTGACCCATTTTCAGGTAGATCCCCTTTAATTACAACGATGTTGTAAAGGGCCTCAGGTATGGCCCATTGTCAGGTAGATCCCTTTTCCCGATACTACATGTATGACTCGCGTTACTCGCGTTAAATCATCGAGTGCTCAAAGCATCGGTGAAAGTAATTCCTAAACATCCCTGCTCGATTTATTTACATAAAAAGCATGTAGCTGTAAAATATCTGCAATTCGCTTCTCCTCAGAGATATTTTCACTCGCTGAAATACTTGGCGACGTTGTTAAAAATATCTCTGTCGCGAATGTCTAGATTTTCGAAAATATTTCACGTCATGATCGGGCAAAAATAAAATTGAATTTAACGTACGGCAACATCGACGAAGGTTTCATATAAAATCGCAAGGGGATTAATCGATCCTTTCTCAATTAATATTCAGCACCAAACGTAATTGGACGGGAAACTGGCGCGCGGACGTTTCACCAAGTTGCATATTTATGCCTCGGTCGGAGGGATTCATCCGATCAGTATGAAAAGCGAAATCCGGATCTGTCGTTGCATTCGGTTTTACAAGAGTGCAGTAATTAGCCGAAGTCGCGTACGATGAAATTGTCCGAATCGATGCATTGATTTCTTGTTACGATGTACGATATGCAAAGCAGTTACACGTCTGCTTTAAAAAGGAAAGGCGATTTTATAAGTACTACATGGCGGATAAGAAAGACAGTATATATTCGTAAAAATAAGTTAAACACAGATCGTAATATTAAAAAGAGTTAACAGAACGGAAGAATCGCTTTTATCGAGTACCTAATATTCTTTAATTAAATCGCTGAAACATTAAAAAATAAACGAATAACGAGTTACGACGTTACGAAAACATTCGTGTAACTGCGCGATCATCGAAATCAGGTAATTTGAAGCAAACATTCGCGGTTTACATTTACGAACGTAGAAACGATAGAAAAGACTTGTTTTTTTTTTTTATATATATATCCGTGAATAACCGCCTTGGATAAATCCATGCAAATCGCGGATATCCACGATGCAGTGTCACTGTTTCGATATTTCGACCAAATTCCAGACGCGACAGCTGCGATCGACGTAAATCTTTGATGCAATCGGTTCTTCCTGCTCGTAAGTGCACCGCACATATTTTTTCAACTGTCTTGAGCTCCGTCGTGGTACACACGTGCAATTTGCGAGAAGCATAATCCGTGAACCGTCAAACTTTTTGTTATGCCACCATGAGTACTGCTTTCTCGTTTCCTTGCAACTACGGTTCTTATTTCAGATCATAATATTGATTTCTCGGTGGAGTTCTACTGAACTCATTTAGCTTACTTAGGATCAGAATGATCTTAGCAGATACGAAGATGTAATTTTAACGGTAACTAATATATATAAATTTAACAGAAACGGTATATGAAAGTGTATATTATGTATATAATGTTTTGCCGAACAACAAATATAGTTCATAAATTACGCAAAGTGTATTTAGCATTTCCCCTTTTCGATCGAAGTCTGGAATATTCGTTACGAATGTAGAAATGGCAATTAACAGATAAGGCGATCAAATACGTTAACGGAGGAGGATCTATTGCGTTAATGAAGCGTGGTACGGAACGACGAAAATTAAACGTGAAGCAATCTAGAGATATCATAGCAGAATAGCGATACGGAAATATGCGCTGGGTAAATCGAAAAATACACGTGCCGTTTAATCTATAGCGAGCCAATATAAAAAGTAATCCAGACGAAGATTACATTTTATCCAGGTTTATTTTATTTTTCGCATCGAGCCGTTTGTTTGTTATAGGTATACGTTCCACAGAGACGTTTCACCCGTTTAATTGAAAAAAGTGCGGATGGAATGGTTGTATCCATGTTCACACCGTTCTTAACACGTTCGTGTTTAATTAAACGTTTTAATTTCTCTAATTTTCTTGTAACTTTATTTTAAGTTTACTCCAAAAATAGCTTTTAACGTTCTAGTGCGAGTCTTTTTTAAGAAACAAAAAATATACGTACAGAATGAAATGTTTTAAAAAGTAACTTTCCCCGATTAATTATTCTAATTTTGTTATGAAAATGAAATTTAATTTGCTCGCACGCTTTGAGAGCGCTAATATCACTGTCGCGTTTTCTCACCTCTCTCAGCTTCCTTTACCTTAAAATGTACACAACGGTTTTCTGAAGGCAAAATACCCTTTCTATAAATCACTGAACCGTCCTAGATATAATACGTAATCAGAAACGAAAGACGCGTTCAAAGTCAAACCTGATCAATCGGCCAATCAACGTCCAGTAGCTCACTGAAAAAATCGAGAAGAAGAATCAGCGTGTGTCGAAGCTACCAATGGACACGAGGAATGCGTCGAAACTGGAAAAAAAAGCAGGGGACTCGTATGGAGCAGGGAGCATGGTAAATCGTAGTCGTCGCTAATGCATCGTCACGCATTCCGTCGCGAACAAACGTCGAGGAATCGTTCCCTAGTAGCTCTGCCATTTAATGTATTCCGTTTCGATGCATCTGGTCCTGTGGCGCGGACAATTTCCTTTTACAGTGGCGCTTACGGAAAATAGAAAATGTCACGGCGCATCGACGTCGTTTCACATGCGCCGATGATTTAACAACTTTGTCGCCAAAACTCTACATGTGTACATTTCTCCACTTACAGTCTGTCACACAAGAGCGTGTCTGCGATATCTGCGAAACCTGACACCTAATCAGAATGAGATAAAAAGAATGTAAACAAACGAAAACTTCTCTAATACGCGTTGCTGAATACCTTTCAGTTTCATTTGAAACAGTGAAAGGAACAGAGCTTTTTAATATGAGTGCCGCGTACGCGAAACGTCGAAAATCGTCTGGCATGGGCGAATGAAAACAGAGATCGTGATTGGAGTAATATAATATTCACTGATGAATCTTCGTTTTGGGCATGGTGTCCTATTAGGCGTGCTTGGACTATCCATGGAAGAAGGATGATTCAAAGAAGTGTAAAACACCCTATAAAAGTGCATGTTTGGGGTTGCTTTAACGCACGCGGTTTTGGAACTTTGTGCGTCTTTACAGACAATCTGAATGCACAAAAGATGGTGAAATTGTACCAAAGGGGACTTCTCACATCCGTGAAACGTTGGTTCAACCAAACCGAGGACCAATGGATATTGCAAGAAGACAACGACCCTAAACATCGAAGTCGCATCTGCACCCAATGGAAAGCGAAAAACGCCATCACAGTACTTCCTTGGCCATCGCAGTCCCCTGATGCAAACCCTATCGAAAATGTGTGGTCCCTAATGAAATGCAAGCTGAGAGGAAGACGTATCACAAAAATAAGAACACTTGTACATCACATTCGAAAGATATGGAGGTCGTTACCAGAATCCTACGCTCAAAAATTAGTCGAGAGTATGCCGAAACGATGTCAAGCTATAATCGCTAATGGAGGAGATTGGACACCCTACTAAGTAATAGCGTATTAGTGTTTTAGATGTAGATTCAATTCATATAAATTTTTTTACCAATATATAAATATTTACAGAAATATCGCAGACACGCTCTTGTGTGACAGACTGTACGTTGTTCGTCTTTTGGACGGTCCCTTTTCTCGTTGCTTACAAAACGAGAGAAAAGCTTTCCTTTCGAGCGCCGTCTGAAGTAGATTAATACGATTTCTTAGCAGGAATGGAAAAATTGAATTTTTGAAGTGCATCTTGGACGTAATCATGGGGAAGTTCTTGATTCATCTACGTCCTCCTTTGTCCTGTTGAAAATTTATCTCTGTTTGTCCCACCTCCTACCTTTAAATAAGTTGCGCGAAGTACGATAGAATCTTTTTACTCGCAAAAGGATATTCGTTTAACACGATGATCGGTTAAAACCTTTATTCTTCGGGACAATCTCTATTCTTAGACCAGAATGATTTCCGATATCTGATGGATTGTTTGCAATATTTTTCGTGCTGATTCTTTCCATCTACAGGACAAATTACAAACACGATAGCAGGAAAAAACGGATTGAGATACGAAACGATCGTATGTAGATTGTATGAGACGACCGAATGACACTCGTGCTCCTTACATAAGCGAATACGCGCGGATGGCCTGGTTTCATAAGCTGAGTTAGCTGCACACGATAAATTGTCCCTTCCGGTGTGTCTGGCTCGGCCTGTTCCGAAACGAGGCGGTTCCTGCGGTAATTCCTCTCAGGCGGCCGATGGTTCCGTTCTATTTCGTTCCATGCCGTTCCCATGTCCGTAAAACATCAGGTCGCTCATTATGGCCACGCGTCACCGCCAACAACCCGTCACCGTGAGATTCAATTACGTCCTCTGACGCTCGCGACCGACTCTTCTTCGCGCGCGTTCCGCATGTTGTGCGACGCTTCGGAATTTCGGCGTCGCGTGCTCTGAACGTTCTTTGAACAATCGCTTTCTCGCTAAGATTCCCCAAACCAGACGATTCCCGGGGAGAAAGAGGGATGACTAAGAACGAGTCGAGGAGTTACCAGTTCGGGGGAAAATTCGAGCGGTATACAAAGGATAGAAATTCTTATGAGATTGTCTGCGACAAATCAAGCATCTGTAGAAAGCTCTACAAGAGATACCTGTTTTATATAATTATAACTCCTTTAATATTTTTATTTCTCCGAATAAAAATTCCGACAAAATAATACCGGACTTTGCTACGACAAATCTTAGATGAATTTACTAACGCAATTGGAGCGAAAAAATTCCGATTTAAGAGCATACCAATATCGGATCCGTATAAACGTTATTATCAAGGTACTAAAGTTACTAAAGTTATCAAGGTACCGCGATGAGAATTTGGCACTGTCGATACCCGTTAGAGAACGAATAATGTCGAAACTATGCAACTCCATGCTGGAACACGGACTCGCCATAATGTTTAATTTACGCAAAACATTTGATGATTTGGCGCACTATTGCGAAAACGGTGAATATTTATAACGTTATATTCTTCCATTTTCTCCTAAGTTATTTTCTCATACGACTCGCTTTTGTTCGTTTTTCCTCTGAAAAGTAATCATTTAATGCCCGCGAACAGGATACTCGTTTTACCATGCGAATAAACAGTTCGTTCAAAGTAACATAAAACCAGCTATGTAACACAAATTTGGGTTGCAGACGCGTTAAATGAAAGGTCGCTCTAAATGTACTCTACACATGAAAATAGCATGCTCGAATTTACTCCACGAGATTACCATAAACCGTGACAAACTATCGCTTGTTAGAAAAATTAATTTGTCGCATACTTGGAGCGATTATTGGATAATGGAAACGTGCGATGGGACGTGAGGTGACATAGCGAGAGGAAATTTTGCGTTCCACTTTTCTGCTCTCTGTTCGAATGCCATCGTATTTTCACGGAGAATTCTCCGCATCGTTCGCGTTAACAGACGGTCGTTGTTCGTAAAAATAGCGAACTGGATTCAATTACTTGGCCTGTCGTCGCATTCTCCATGCTGAAGCGCTTTGGAATTTCAAATTCGATCGAGACCTCGGTCGGTTCGATAGCGGAACGCCAACGTGTCTTTCTTTCTTCGTTCTAGCATTTTCTGCTTTAAATTAAAAATATGCTGCATATTTGCGAAACTATTCATTTAGCCTAATCGTTTTTACAAGTTTTAGCGACTATCTATTTATTTTTAAGAACGTAAAATATCTTTTTCGGATTATTGACATTGAGGTACGAAAAAACTCCAGTATCGAATCTGTTAACTTCCGAATGTGGTTTTGTATCGAATATAATAATTTCACGTTTCTAGAAACACAGCCAAAGAAACGAAGAAGAAGAGGGAGAGACAGAGAGAGAGAGAGAGAGAGAGAGAGACAGAAAGAGAGAGAAACTTTGATTTAATTGAATCTCGAACATAAAGAACCTTATTTCTGGATGCTCTTTCGCTTTCTGGGTGGTCTTACTCATTGGCTTCGATGAACTTGTGCGTCACAAATGTTCGTAGAAAAGATAAAATATACTTCTCGAATCGATCGTATCGTAGCATTCAAGGCTAAGTCAGCTTATTCAAATAAGGTATCATTTTACACCAGGAAACGAAATCTATTACGAATTTTCTCAGCTAGAGCAGAAAGATAGTTACGATGATAGTGGAGGTAGAATGCTACACTAGCTTTCTTTATCTGGTCTTTAAAGCGTGTACAGTGTACGCCCGAAGTTACTTATCTTCGTCCCTTGGACATATTCTGCCCTAAATGATATCAAGAAGCGCAAACACAAGTTTCGCGATTCATGTTCCTCGATTTGTCAACGCAGCTGGCCCATTGTGCTCGCGCAGATGCGCTTCACCGTAGCCATTCACGATGAATCGTTTGCTTTACAAAATCGGCCAAAACAGAGATCGACACGATCCTCTCTCAATCGTCCGCCTCTCCAATTATTAGAACTGTGTAATTGAAATTACAAGCCGAAGCCAGATCCAAAATTCGCGATGCGTGCAACTGTTCCAAGCACGTATGAAAGCTGCTCGAGCTTCGTGAAACGATTAGACTTTGCTAAATTGCATTTAGCCAGTACGCTCGGTCTATTGCTCTGCCGTTAATTACTCGATGTTGTTTTCGCATTAAAGTCGTTGAAGAATTTGAAATTTAATAAGTTCTTATCTTTAAGCTTGGACTAATAGAGGAAATAATGCTTTCAAATGTTGAGGAGAGTGATTGTACAATTACAGTATCTCTTATTTGCGAATCGATATTGCTGAGAACCTACAAATATCTGTGCTGCGACTCTATAGAGTTATTGAATATAGACGAACGTTCACGACGAAGCGTAGCTTGATGAATAAATGCGCGATGAGCGTAAAGAGCGGACAGGAAATTCTTACAGTGAAAGTTTCGCGATTACGTCGCTTTTTCCAAGGAATAAAGAAGATTGGCTGCTGCGAACACAGCGTGCCATTTCGATCGTAAATATCGAAAGCGTCATTGTACGTGACTACATCGTTCCTTGCTCGTAGTTATCATTACGAAGAAAGCGGTGCAATTGTATATTAACTATTGTACTCTGCTCGACTATTTATTTCCTTTGACGATGAATATCGTGTATAGGTTGCCTTAAAATTATCAAAAACCATACGATTTATCCTACCTATCATTCGTCTAAACAAGATTAATCGAGAAAAATCTTTTCAAAATGTTTCAACTGCGATTTTAGTTATATATACACATATATAATACGTTCATATTTACGCGAGTTTACCAATATTTCCTCACTTTCGTATTCGTTATATAGCGCTAGTTTAATTTTCAATACAGTGGCTTTCGACTCGTGCTGCATCGAAATTCACAAATACGAGTGCATATCTATACTTGTTGAATAAAATTAAATTTGCCATGTAGGTTCACGCGAAATATCCAGAAAAAGAGGTCATTTTATCACGTGCAATATTTTATTCGCAGCTTCCGGCTCTGGATCGGTGATAGGAAGGGATCCACTTCCGCCAAGAGCTGTCAGCACTTCGCAACTAGCTCAAAGAACGCAAACGCAACCACCGGCGACCGTCTCTACACTTCCACTGCCAAGGAGTAACGCTACGCACAGACAACCCTTGCCGCTTCATCAATCCACTCCTCAATCGATCAGACAATCGGAAAACGATATGACTAATTCGCAATTATTGCGAGCCGCCAGCAGCGGCGACATTGGAACCGGATCTGCCATGTGAGTACTGAGGTGGTTATGGGTGCAATAATAAATTAATCGGTTTTAACTCAACAAAGTTTATTATATTTAAAGTCGCGCGTACAATCTGTTCGTTGGATTGTTCGGTGTGACGGTCGGAAACATTCTGTTTTGTATACGATTGTCGAAGACGTCTCGATGGACCGCCCGCTAATCGTTGGGTTTGGTCTTTTGTCTCGAGTGTTTTGTTTATCTTCCCGTCGCCTAGCTATTACCCGAGACGACGGTTTTATTACAATGTATCTATCGCCACAGTACGATGTTTCGATATTCATATATATTTGTCAAAACGTTCGAATCGAAAGACCGGATAGAAGAAAAGCGAAAAGGAAAATTACATGGGGATTCAAAGACATAAACGTGCTAAAAAAAGAAATAGATAAATTTGATGTTAATACGATATGATGTAAACTTAGAAATATGTAGATTACTCTTTAAAGATGAAATACATAAAAAGATGAGAACCGACATGCGCTCTTACGTTGTCTTCGCATTGTAGAAGAATTTTTCAAATATTTCGCGAACGTGAAGATTCTGGCGTGAATACTACTCGCGATCAACGAGGTCGAGATTCTTGGCGAAAAGCACAAAGTCGGTATGGGAATTTTCTCGGTGACACATTTTTCTCAACTGTTTTACGCCACGCCGTAAGAAGTATGAGCATGCAACTAGCGTATGCTTTCGAACGATGCCCGCAGCCAATTCTCCTCTGGTTGCGTTCGTTCTTAAAACTATTCCGACCGATTCGTCCGGCAAACATTTTTCGATTGCTCGAGAATTGACGCGTGAACCAATTTTTTATTTACCGTAATGTTTACAAGTGAAAGGAACGTGTCGTTGGATTTAAATAATGTTATATGTATTCATTGACGTTTCAAAGATTTCCAGTAAGCAATTTAATGGAGAATAAGATTCGCTTCTGTCGCATTCCTGATATTTCGTCTACGTTATTATCTTTGTTGTATTATGTTCTCGTATATTCAGTTATTAATCATTTGTTAATCATTACGCAGTTACGATACCGAACATAGTGTATAAATGAATCGTAATTTCGGTGAGTCGTATTAATTATAAGTAAATCGTGAATCGACGTTAAAGTGAATCGTACGCGGAGTACGAGTAGATTAATTAGAAATAAGGAAAGAGGAACTTTAATAATCAGAGAAATGTAGCGGTAATGAGAGATTACGAATAAGACAAAACGATAATTTAATATTCAATTTTCAATTTCAAAATTGCAGATTGAATAACAACGATGGAAAGGACATAAGATTAACATCTCCCAGCGGCCATGCTACTCAACGATTGATGAGTCCAGCTTTGAGGGTTGTTTCCTTGAACGACCATCGAGTCTCCAGCCCTAGCGACAGCGATATACGAGTTCATAGTCCAAGTAAGAATATGCCTTTTTACGTTAAGCCATTCTATTCGTTCGATTTTGAGATTTCTTTCATTCGCTCAACTTTTCCAATTCTCCGATTACTCGATATCTTGTAATTTTCCAAGTACCTTCGACTAAATTCTTCAACCTTCGAGTACTAATCCCGAGTACTAACTATCGTATACGTTTCTGCCACTGTCTCAGCACATTTCTCCAACTCGTTTAAACACGAGTACTCGTTCAGTCTTCTCTAAATCGTCTGAAACACTTGTCACGACCAGCGAAACTTTCACCAACTTCATTCACGCTTTTCAATAAATTTGCCCTACTCGATTCGTTTCGCTTCACGAATGTCGTGCGACGTTAAATTCAATTCATTCAAATCCTGTTGAAAGGACGCAATCGTCGTTCGATTCCAAACGGGGAATAAACCGATCTGGAACTCCGAAAGAAGCAGGATGCGCACGATCGAATCGCGGTTTCGAAGAATTCATATCGGAAAGCGAGCAAAGAAGCTTGCAAGCTCTCCGAGAAGAACGCGGTTTTGGTGATGGAGGTATACCGTGCTGTTGAGATTAATTATTCAGAGGTACGCTCGGGCGGCCGTCTAGACACTAACTTTCTTTCATACTTACCAGCTGCGAGACATTCGTCCGGAGAATTAAAGAGACTGCCGTTATAAGTGACCCGCGAAGAACAAGCTTAACCTTTCGTCCTACTTCTATATTCACTATATTTTCTTCTATTCGCAAATATGACGGGGAAAGAATTTTATTTGATCTTCTACGTGGAAGATCCAGAAAGCATAAAGACGGAATTAAAAACGACAAATATACGATACAAATTATTCGTCGTGCTCTTTTGCGAAAGCAAAGATAACCACCGCGCTAGATAGAAATTTGCGGAAAATGATTTTCACGTGTGCACGTGTGTAACACGTCGGATACGTTGTAATACCTAGCGTTATATCGTGGTTAACATCCAGGTAAATACATTATCGAACAAACATTAGCGAGAATGGCCGATGCTCGAGTCCGAACAGTGGTTAAGCGATATCGAGTCAATATTTAGCTCGTACCAAATTCTTGCCTGGGTTAGTATCGCGAATATTAACCGCCGCTTTGTGCGTTTTTATCTGACCAGCTTGGGAAGTATACGAAACGATGCTTTTTCTCGTACGATTAAAAGGAAAAACCGGTCTCTCTTATCGTCGATATTCCCACGAGCACTTGTTCGACCGTATATTTTCCTTGTTGGAAAATTACTAGCGACGATATAGAAGACTTCTAGATTTAAATCCAAGCGGAGTAAAAATAAGCTCGCAAACTCCTTTCATTTGCTCACAGTCGAGAGGAAAATGGTGAGTCCGATCGGCCGAGAGGTGGACCGCGGCGGGGGCACGGCTGGTAGGCAGAATCAACGCGTATGGGAGTGCAACGAGTTGCTGCACAAAAGGGTGAGTGAAAGACAGTTTGGCGCAAGCGAAACCTTCGAGTTGATTGGCATGGCGAAGCATGGAAAGAGAAAGGAATCTAACGTAACGACACGGCTTCGACTGATTAGCCGCTTTTTTCACACTCTCCTTCCCCTCCTCTTCTGTTTACCGCTCTCCTCTTCCCACTCCGTAATTGCAACTCCGTTTCTTTATATTTCACGCGTACGTACACACCATTAGTGTCACGCGACAAGCAAGCAAGCACGTATACGGTTTGTTCGAGCTCTGTCCCGCGAGCGTGCAGTAGTCCGCATTATCGTCCTAGCATGCAAATTTCACTAGTTGGATTAATTAAAACGTTGCCTAGGGCGAGCCAACGATTTCGCAGCGCCTACGCCGCGCCGATGCAATTAATCGCGAACGCGTTTCGGTTCTCAGGGTTATCGCATCTGGCGGGAACGCTCGAGATGATCGGCGCTCAACCAGTTGCAAGTGCAATTCGTTCTTGCTTAGAAACTTGATGATTTCAATTCGTTTAACGTTTATCGCCCTAATAAATGCCGGTAGATTCTAGCGCGCTAATCGTAGATCGTCTAGGAACCACCGCCTACACAGGTTGCCCGCTAAAGCGTAAAATGTGAAAACGTAGAGCCGCGGTTTGCAACGAAACGCTTGTTATCAAGCGTCACGATACGCTGGTCGTGTTAAAGTTTCACTTTACGCGTGGCTCTGGGCTGTCACGTTATCGCCTTTGGTTGGTCGACTAAGTCGTTAAGACACGTGAATCGATGATCCTTCGAGTACTAGACTTTGTAGCTGATACTTACTCGATTCGATAGGCACGCTATCTCTCCAAGATCATGAACAATTAGTTAATTAGATTCTTTCGATTACAGGTGGGACGATAATATCTTAATTGTTTCTATGTTTCCAATTTCAAGATGTGGTAGATTTAGCAGCGCTGTTTTGTCTTTAAACCCATACTCACCACTCTTTGCAATTAGAGCAATTGGAAACTTACAAAGGTTATGGTAAAACGTACTACTACCTAGACTCGTGGTAACCTCGCATGTCCAAATCGGTTTCGAAAAAACCAATTCGAAGCTAATGCTTCCAATCGAGGACCATAGTGACTCCATATCGGAAAAGTTCGCGACGATGCTGGTACTACGAGAAGGGGATCCTCCCATGAAAGACAGCGGATCAAAGTTTTCTTTATATCTCGTATCTCGTGTCAGGAATTGGATCGGTGGCTGAAAAACATCTGATCGAGCAGATCCGGGCAGTCGGGAGCGCAAGTTCGACGTGTAGAAAGTGCTCGGAACGGAACAGTCCAGAGGGAGCGATATCCATTATGGAAAAGGACAAGCGACGCGTCCGAAGGAACCGCTGAAAGCCATTGAAACTCGCGAATGTACGCGTACGCTTCCCTTTGGGCTAGAAATCCAACTACTGGTTCTACACGGTGTAAACGGGCCGGTATCCAACCACCACGAGGAGAAAATGATCGAACCGCGTTCGTTTGATGCCGAGTTTACAAGCATTTTCATTAGCGTAACCTGCTTGTCCCAGAAATTCATTAGCATACGCGAACGGCAGCAGCAGCAACGCGGAGTTGTTTAATCGCGTATATGTCGTTGGCATTCAGTCTGACTACGCGGCGTTCGCTCCCAGAAATTTCATCGGCTGGAATTAATACCTTAATACTCCGCGGTAAAATATTACAAATCTTTTCTACACTAGAACCGTTATAGACTTCGTTAAATTTTCCCAACTGTATGTTTCCTCGATCGATTGCCTTCACGAGAGATTACTTTAATCGGCGCAATTCGAGCGACATCTCCGTCATACGATCGAAATGTAATTTCATTGATTACAGTTCCCGGGTCTATTACAAAGTTTCTGCTAATCCGTAGCTACTATAGAACTTTGTACCCCATACTAGAAGTTGCTTTTTTGAAATCCTGCTATAATAATAACGATTATGATAACGTTGCAAGACGTAAGGTAACGCAACCCGTTTGAAGAAAGCACACCTTCGAGATCATACGAATTCTTCCTGCAAGAAGCAACCGTTCGCGTTCGTTCGATCTACGAAATGATCTTTTATCCTCGATTCCGCTTCCATTCTATTGGAAATTTGCCGTTTTGCGATTCTGCTATCTTCCGCTTAACACACACGTATTACGCAAGTCGTTGTCATTTTGTCGAGCTTTCTTTCCTGACCGACGTTAGTATTTCAAACAATCGGCATTGCCTGACCTTTTGTCGCAAATATCTTGCGTAACAAAGATATGCTTCAACTTGTTATTGTCCCGCTTTGCTTCGCAGTCTTCAACTGTTTACACATACCGAACGCCTCAATTTTGAAACTTTGAAGCGAAATATGGCAAGCGTGAATTTTAAATCCTATCGAAATGAATTACATCTACCGTCCCGTGAATTTATGCGAAGAATCGGACACTTCGTAGGTAGAGAATTAGAAACTTCGGACGTCTATCTAGTCTTCTCGTCTTTCTTTCCAATCGAGAAAAAATATTATCTGTAACTTACTCCGCGTGAAAACGCATATTTCTTACTTTTATACGTTACACGAGACTTTCAAGGAATTTCGAAGGAATTCTAGAATATTCTGTCGCGTTTGAAAATACGAATCGAAGAGTACAAAAAATCGAGTGCCATCTCTTTCGAATCGTCTCTTTATTTGGAGCCTGCAGGACACAGACTAGCGTGAAAGTAGCGACGCGAGTGTCGTTCTCTCGTTGTCGTTACTTCCATGCAAAGGAAAAGAGTGATTGAAACGGTGGTACACTAGTTTCCGGCGAAGAGAAAAGGATGAAAAATATTCAAGGAGAAGAAGAAGAAGAAGGAAAAGGAGAAAGAGAAAAGAAGACGGCAACGACGACGATGAAGAGGAGGAGGAACGGCGAGAGCAGACCAAAAGAGATGAGAAGGAAAGAGGATTAAGAAAACCGAGGGCCAGGGTCGATCCTGCATACGGTCAGCGGTGGTCAGCAAGGGCACCGTGCCAGGGGACTGCGGACGGACTTTAAGCTGCCTCCACAATCGAGGCAACTTGAATAGAGCGTTAGGACAAGCATTATATCGTTGGTTACATATATTGCAGAGTTTTCTTGTTTCGATCCTCCTCTTGAGCGATACGATGGAGAGGATTCAAGCTTAATTAAGTCTGCTACTTTGAAAATTCCAGGCTTTCTTTGCTTTCGATTCGCTATTAACGCGATTTTGAGAATATTTAGCATGAATCTCGAATAGCGAGCGTATTAATGTTTGCTTTACTTTTGAAACTCCGTTCAGTATTATTTCGTTAGAAGACTATGTAAATTCTAGCAACTTTATACAGAGGGCAAGAGAAGTATACAGAAAGAGAATACAAAGATATAAACAATTTCGATAAACACGAGTATCAATGTTGTATTTAAACAGTTTTATCCATAAGGATAAAAGGAAGCGGGCATCGCATTTCTTAAAATGGAAGCTTCCGCGAGTTTCCCGGAAAAAGTAACCGTTACGTCGAAATAAGATCGTTCCGAAAGCGAGGACACTAGAAAACGGCGATATCAGCCAAAGAAGATTCTCTGAACCGTTAAAAGCTCGCACAACTCTGGAAACTTAGAAGTCTCGGGTCTCTAGAAGGTCTTAATCTCGATGGCTCCGAAGGTTTGAAAGTCGAGGAATTTTCGAGTTTCTTAGGGGAAATCGAAAATCTCGGTTGCCTTTGAAACGGTTTGCAGTACACCGCGTGTGTGTAATCGTGAAAAGAAGTTTCAAAAGGATCTTTGCGCATCCGGAGACTTGGAGATAGTTGAGAAAAATACGAATATCCTGAACGAGTAACAATGCTGGCTGAAATGATTGAAGTAGGTATCAAGAAATATACGTTGAGCTTAATAGGACGTACAGTTTTTTAAAAAATTTTGCGAACACGAATTTGAACATCCACCATCTTCAAATTTCTAAGTACAGATATCATCAGAACCGATACAGTAGTTTACTTTGTCCGAGTATCCAGGCTTGGTTCGCGAAACCTTAACGACCTTGGAACACACCTCTATCGTTGTAATAGCTATCCGCACCTTTAAATCGAACAAACGAATTCGGAGAATATCTTGCAACAAGATTTCTACCAGCTTCACCGAATTACTTGTAACCATACTCTGGTGCTTCTATTATTGTATTTCGGTAGAACTATTTTAAGAGGTTCGGTAACACGATCTTACAATTATTTCGAGCGATACAACGTCCGATCATTTCCCTTGCATCACCCAGCAACGAGAAAAACGAAACGATTCGAAACCAGCAACAACAAAGAGGAAAAAATTGCGCAGAGACGGTCGGCAGGATCACGCAAAGAACCGGCATTTAAGCGGAACATTATAATCAGATCTCGGTTATAAAGGCTGCCTTAACCGAGGGACATGGACTCGTGTGGTCGAGGCGAAGCCAGCCAGATCTCAGGCAAAACATACAAAACGATAGCTCGACAAGCCGAGCAAGGAACCACGGTGCATGCCGGGTACTGTAGGAGTCGGTGAACAGGCGAGTCGATCAGACCGGGCATGACGCCAGTCTTCCAAAGTCTTCCTTCTACCTTCGCCGCGCTCTCGCTACTCTCCATTGTGCTGGTTTCGCGTGTTCGCAATGTACGTCCGTCGATACGAAGCTTCCCCGATAACGTAGTTACTTTTCACCTTCCTGAGCTTCGTTCCACCACGGTTTCCATAAGAAAGAGACACGATTTTGCGATGGAACCTGCGACCAGGACCTTTTGAAACATGGACGAGAGTCGTTCGTAGAATCGGCGAAACGCGGTCTTCCACTGATTCTACACAGATCGATTTAAATGGAGATAAGACAGGTCAAAGTTTGAGGATCTACGTCTGCCGAGGGAGTTTGCGTAAGTGATGTAAGCTTTGTCGTGGTGTGATTCGCGTTAGATGATTTCGAACAGGGTCGCAGCGCTTTCGACGACCGAAATTTTGCCTTTCCGCCACATTTTCTTTACAATTTGATCGAATAGATCAATGTCGAATGTTTTTAAGTGATTTGTTATAGTTTTCTGTTGGGATATCGTTGTTCTTGCGATTTCGCGCACAAGGAACATCGCTTTCGTGCAAAGATAGAGGTTGGATATCGTTCTGGACTATTTAAGCCTGTGATACCGATACTGTAAGTAGCGCAGGCAATCGATAAACCGTTACTCGTTAATTGTAGAAACTGTAATAACGTAATTGATTATTTATCATTTGTATCTGTAGTTCGTAAATATTGGTGCAACGAATTTACATATACAGCGATCGCGTTTCAGTTGATAGATATCGATAGATTCGTAGAATAAATTCGTAGATTTTAGAAACTTAGGTTCTCCCATGTCGTTCTTCGTTTCAATATCAACCGAGTACCGTTTAGTTTATGATGTCTGATATGAAACAATTTTTGTATAATTTTATTTCTTGCACGCAGCATTCGATCGACGGAACGGCCTTGTTCAACATCTTATATTTTATACGTTTTTTTTTTATTCTTTTTCATTCTTTCCATGCCAATCATACCAAAACGCTTCTTAATCACGCATCGTAAACGTAAAGGCCAAACGATTCCTTCGATTTGGCGTTTATACGTTTCGATTTTACACGGTGAAATAATTCGGTGTCAAATTCAGCGGAAAAACATCGTGCCGCGCGCAAATACACGCGAACACGATAGTATTCGGTAAAACTTTGTTCGAATGCACTAATAACGATGTTTGTTTGGAATAAACCGTTATAACACACGTACACATCTTTTGCATTCGATTTTCATCTAAAAATCCTACTTTCGATCATCTCGCCAATTTACAGAGGTGTGTAAATTATTATTAGGCTTGATTTACCGTTTCTGCAATTTTGTTCATTTTCAGCACAAGTATGTTATTTACTACTTCGCGAAAAACGCAGGAGTATCGTTTATGGAATTCATATATCGATTAATTATTTTCAACGTAGACATTTCCTACTTCGTTGTAAAGCTAAACGATATTCTTCGTATTCGAACGTTTTCTCGTTGCAGGTTATTTCTGTACTCGTCGGTTGAAATTGTAAGAGAAACGGCATTAAACGAAATAAGCTTTCCAATAAAAACTCGCTAAGCCTAATAACCTGCTCGCCTCTGTACAAGCAAACTTTCAAGTTTCCATCACCTTGTCACAACATACGCGACGAGTTAGTCGGCATAGATTTCCATCGGATCACCGTAAACTGCAGATTGCACGTAGAGCGTAGCGTTTTCAGAGCTCGATCGATCTTCTTGGTCGAGACAGGCCGCCGAGGGAACGGCGGTAACAACGCTAGATTCAAGGTTTTCGCGTTCACACCGAATTGTTCGCCAACGAATCAAGTTCGCCGCGAGGGGAGGCCGGAGGCCGGTGTTTGCGTACGCGCGATCGCTAACGAAAGATTGCATGACTCGACAGAGCAACGTCAGCTCCCAGCGAGCAGAGGGCGGCCGCAAGCTGCCGCAAGCCGCAACCCAGGGACTGGTTCGCGTGTCCGCCGGTGAACTCCTCGGTAGGACCCACGAGGAGTTGGTGCTCCTGCTGATCCAGCTACGCCGGCAGAACGCCACCATCTACAAAGCGATGGAGAATTGTCACATGGAGATCGAGGCACAGGTCCGAAGAGATTTTCAGAAACAGAATCGTTGGCCCAACGGTAGCAGCTGCGACTGGGAACAATGGAGCCTGCGTCAACCGATGGCGTCGTGGCTGGTGTCATTTTTCTCTCTCCGACGTCGCGATAGGCTTCCTTCCGTAGCCAAGAACCGCTTTCGAGAAAAATTGTTCTCACAGAAGGAGATTTTAGTCGTTACGCGATCAAATCAGAATTCGGTAATATAATAAGAAAAATAAAGCGATGGAAGAAGCTCCTGCGATTTGAACAACATTCTCGCAAACGATTCTCGTTATTTTAAACAATTTTTCATGCATCATACTCGTCAAGTTTCGATTTTACCAAGGATTTTTTACAAGAATTTAGAAGCATTCGGGAGAAACCTTCTGAAAAGTTTTTGGAGATTCTCAACGATTCAAACGGAGACGGATGTTTTCACGAGGACCATCCGATAGATGGTCGCGATCGAGAATCCTGTTATACGCGCGAAAAATGCCGCGAAGCATGGCGAAGAACCGGTTTCAAGGACACGTTTCGAGAGAACGTCATTAGGATTGGAACTTTCTTCGAGAAAAAAAATTCCGACGAGGCTTTGTTCTTTGATGTGGCGTGTATCTCGTCTTTTAGCGTGCCTTCTCAACGCGGATAGTCGATGTCTAGAATGTCGTACGAAATTTTGCCTTCTCGCGCGTTCTCGCGCGTTCTCCCGCGTCCTCGTCTACTTGGATGTGCTTTGATAAATGCCCCCTTTCCGCGTAGATCGCGTTTTCGGACGCAGAAAGTCCGCCAATCTCTCCTCTCTGACGTTCGCCGTTCACCTCGCATCGAGAACGTTGTTGGTGTATTGGTTGGCCACCAGAAACCGTATTACGTTTCCGCGCTGACCCTGACGAACGACTCGACCGTTTCCTTTTTCGCGATTCGCACGCCCTTGGGGCGTATTAAAAGTTTGAACGCACTCAAACTCTCGTGTTATCCCGTTTTTTTCGCTGTTGCCTCTTTGTTGACGATGCTACGCGTTGAGAATGTTAGGTAAATTTGAAGAGACGCGCAGTGAAACTGAAACGTGTTTCCGATCTCCACGTCGCGTCGTGCTAGTTTACGTTCAAGTTTAGCATACGCTGTAGCATAGTCCGTGTTTCGTGGGTTTAGTATGGCGCACTCGGTGAAAGTAAATTTATCCATGTGTTGCGCAGAGTGTGCGAACATACGTTTCACAGGTTCTGTTTTAAACGTCTCCTTTGATCGTCTACAGATTACGCGAGCTTGTGTATCATTCTGTAAAAATACCGATATTCTCTGCCGTTTTTTCTCTCGCGATTTTTCGGTTTTGATTTTGCAAGCCCTTGTACTTTTTTAACGCGTTTACGTTCCTCCTTTGATTTTTAAACCATTCTCCTCGGATCACAAGAAAACAGGATTAAAGTTTTTCGTAAAATAATGAAAACATGCGAACGTTTTTTCAAGTAAAATACTAATTACACGAGCGATTGCAAACGGAGTGTCGGCCTTCCTCGCATTGTTGATCAAATATCGCGACTGCGTCAGCAAAACAGAATGCGCTATCCGCAAGACACGAGCGTGCACCATTAGGCGAAAAGATCCACAAACACTGTGAAGCGTGGAAATTTGCCAGGTGTCACATTTAAAGTGGCATTCTTCTGTGACCCGCAGGCTAGATTGGCAGAGCTCGATACTCCGCGACGATTGGAGAACCTTCAGAAACTCGAGGAACTAAAGAAGCATCTGATGGATCTCGAAAAGCAGGTAAAACTCGCTTTCCACTTTTTCCCCCAATATCTCTATTGGCCAAGCGAAAACTCGTGAATTTTTATCATCGGTAACGAGCCGATCCGCTTAAGATTCGCTGAAAATTTCTATTCGAAAGACACAAGTTGCGCGATAAATTAACAAAACTAAACCCGGTTCGCTGGTACTTGATTATTCCGTTCGAGTCGTCGAGGGTCGAGTTTTTCGAGCGTAACCTGAGCTAATTGAGAAACTTGGAAGCAAGGCGATCGAAGCTCGTAAATTTAATGGATCTCGTATATTTTGTCACGAAGTACGAGAAGGGCAAGCCGCTGGTGAACCTCGTGGACAACATGGTGAAGTTGGGCTCCCTCTACAATCGCAACACTGCCAATGGGACCAACATCTTCTCGGGTTCTCGACACGACCTAGCACACGACAATTCGAGGGATCATCGTCTGGAATTCAATCAGAAGGTGCAGGAGCAACGTTTGCTCGCCGAAGAACGTAGAGATTGGGACCGATTAAGTCCCGATCACGGACAATTACAGGTATCGATTTCCCTCAATTGTTTAGATGACACGGTACGCGTATAACAGTCGTTTAATTTAGTTAGCCAAAGTATCGGTGAAACGGAGATCTGTTCACGCGAAATACTGTTCGCGCTTAATTTAATAACCGAGACATGGAAAGTAACGTTCTAAACTTGAAAATATAAGTTCCATAAAGCGTCACGAGGACCTTCGCGTGCAAAAATACTTGAGTCAACGCCTCGTGTCTATCTCAACCCTAGCTTACGCTCGGTGAAGAAGAACGCAATCACCCGACGACGAGATCCCGCGTTTCCTTGGCTCAGCTCGCATTGCTAACCGTGTTTCCTGCTTCGTAACAAATAGCATGAAAGAAACGACGTCTCGGTGTTGTGGGAAAATTTGCTCTCTGGAGAAAATAGCTGAAATGTCGAAAGCAACGGTTGAGTTTAACTGGGAGAAGAGAGCAATGGAAGATCGACAGAAACGGGAGATTTCGTTAGAAGTATATCAAGAATTATTTGCCCCTTTGTATCCGCACGGCGTAATAAATACTTGCTTTCCAAGCATTCCGCAACGGACGCGCGCGTGCATTTTGCTCAAATTGCGTTACGAGAGAAAACGTCGCGATAAATACGAATTACACACCGCAGTCTCATAACGGTGCATAATACCAACGTGAAAATCAGAGAGGTAAAGTAGGAGACGACGTGGGTTGAAAAAGCGCGCGGGAAAATTACAAACTCGACATCGAATACAGTTAACGTTTGTTGCACGCAGTTGGCTGCGTGTGATGAGACGTTACATTAAAAATCGCGTACGCAGGCGCGCGTTTTTCTTGTTTCTTTCCTTTTCGACGATCCACGATTACGACACGATGGCCATAGCTCATTGTAGCGGAATCGTAATTCCGGTTGAAACGCGACTCCTTGGTCGCTCGACTGGAAAGCAAAACTTCAAGGTTAACTCACCACGTCGTTTCTGTGTCGTAGGCCAAGGTGCAGCAGCTCTACAAATTGGATCGCCTGCTTCAGGAGGAATCCGGAACGCTTCACAGTCTTCAGCAAGACAAGGCGAGTAACGCGATCTCCGATCTGCTACCGTGAAAACGTGCCCGACCTTCTTCGCTTTCCTTTCTTCCATTCGTTTCCAAACTTTTCTTTGACAGATCGTTCTTTCACGTTTTCGAATCGTCGTGGACGGAACGCCGCGTCACATCGCCGAACTTTCTATAGTATCCGACGAGCGTTGTGTATATCAGACGTGATATACCGTTCGAATTGAAGCCACAGCGCGCATCGTACGACGGTAGTGTACAGTGAACGCGTGTTGCGTTTAATAGTGGAATCGCGGGAAGAGATTATGCGACGCAGAATCGTAGAAAAATTGTAAATTATCCGCCGTGTCTAAATCCGAGAAAGATTTGATCGCAGAGTGAAAAAAGGAGCGCTACGTAAAAATGTTGGTATAAAAATATTATATTGTCAACGGCGATCTGTGCAAGATGAAAGTGTCATTTCTTGTGGGAAACGAAGAAATTGAAAATTTCTATTTTGGAAAATTGAGCAATTTCGACCAAATATTTCGTAAAATCGAATTCCATCGATGAATTATTTTTATCCTGTTAACTGGTGGTTTTCCAGCAGTTATTATCTTCGAGTCGGTCGGGTCAAATTAGTTTTCCAGCGTATTGAACCTTCTCGATTTCGATTACAGGAGATTCTGGAAAAAGCTCTAGGTGGTCTCCGACATAAACTGCAGGGAAGCAGAAGCAATTTAGTGGAAGCAGAGAGATACAGGAAGCAGCAGCTCCTTCTGGAAAAAGAGCTGAGCAGAGTGAGAGTGTTGCTGGCACACAATTCCAAGGTACGAACTTTAAAGCTTTCTCTAGGATCTTGGAATCGCTGTTTGTCCTCGATCAGCTAAGATCAGGTTAGAAGGAAGGAAAATTAACGGAGAAAAAGTTTAACGTAAAATAGACGCCGCCGACCTGATTCGTCCATTCGGGAAACAAAAAAGCTTGCTATCAGGCACAATTTTTAAGTTTCAACGACAGACGCTACTTGATCGCGAATAGCTTCGGCAGATTCCCACGCACGGTGAAACTTTAATCGGTTTTATGCGAATTTCCATTCGACAACAGAGGTAGCGGATTCAATCGAGAAGTTTTCTTTCGCCGGAATAAATTCCGGCGATCTATTCTTCGAAGAATGGGAAGTTGCTCGTGGTTTCCGCCCCGTGGAAAGTAATCAGGGTTTCTCCGTTTCGCATTTTCGAAGAAAGTCTAACGAATTGGACGCTGGGCTTTTACTATGTATAAGTAGAGAAATAGCGAGCACGCATCGCGCGCTTCGTTCTCCAAGGAACTGATTTGCCTGTTTTAATCGTCGATTCGTTGTTTCCAGGTAAAGCCGGTATTCTTCCAGGTAAATCGATCAAAACACAGAAATAGATAAATTTCCGTTTCGTTGACCGTTCTGTTCGCATTTTCGTTCTCCGCGAAACTTTTAGCTTCTTAACTCTGTTCGTGTAAAGGCAACGAATAATCTTCCCGTATCTTTGCCTTTCAGAAACTCGAGGAAACGGTCGCGGAAAATGCGAGATTGGAACAAGACCTGGTGGTGCTGCGACAGAAGCTCCAAGCATCGAGAAGGTATGCAGGAAATATGACTAGAGACACTTCGGCCACGACTGGCCCTCTCGAAGCAGAGCTGAGAAGAGTTCAACAATTGGTCGGAGATCTACAGAGACAACGAAAGGAATTGAGCATTCAAGTTAGACAGTTAACGGAGAAGTCTCACAGTCTGGTGCAACAGATTCGACCGCAACCTACTTCTGGTAAGCCAAATATCGTTGTTTTTGCAAAGGACGAAGATCGTTTAAAACGTTGAACTTAGAAAAACGTTGAAAGCGTGACGTAGCCTATGTTTGAAAATAATAAGAACCAGAGTATATCGCGAAATGAGGTAAATGAAATTTCGTTCTTACGTTACTAACGCAGCTCCTCAAGTGCACCAATCAAAGAAGCGAACGCAAAACTCTTGGTTGGAGACCGATCTTGATTCTGGGATAACTTTGGACCACGGTTTGGATTCGCCATCGAGTCCTGCGCTGTCCTCGTCGCCTCGTGGCAAGCAGAACGGTGGACCGTATCCGCATTTCAGTTCACCGACACAGATCAAAGACTCGTCCCCCACGAATCGTCAGCAGACAAACCTACAATCGTACCCTCAGTCGCCGCAGAATCATATTTCCTCGCTTTCCCCTCAGTTGCGAGAACAAATTCAACAACATCAGTTGAAGCAACAGCTTCTAAAGGATCAAATGCAGGGAAAAGGAAGCCTCATGCAAGCGAACGTTTCTCCGTTATACGTCAACACGGAGTCTAGAATTCACGGTAAGCACAAAATATATATAATCTTAACCTAACGGAATTATCTTTTGGCAAAAGTTTCTTTCATCGTCCATTAATCGTATAATATATTCAACCGATTCAGAGAACAATAGACAAGATGAAAATTTAACTAATGGTACGATTCCTCCACCGGAGTACGTTCCACCTCCTCCGCCGCCACCCTTGGCCGAAGAAACGTTACTAAACGATAATTACAGACAAAACGAGGACAACAAGTTCGCCGGTAAGTGCAGCAATAACGCAAAACTAACAGACCTTAACACAACAACGATTGATGTTTCGCGATAATAACGTTTTCAAGGCTTAATCCACAACCGTGAGAAACAAGAGATTAAGACCGTGCGAATCGTGAAACGGGAATCGGAAAGACGGCAAAGAGATCGAGGAGACAGAACTGGAAACATTGGAATTCCATTAACGAACGGGCTTCAGGCGCCTGGAGGTGCCAAGAGATTGTGCGACGATGATTTAGAAGGTTCTCAGAAGTTCGAGGTAATTTCTTCGAGTTTTCTACGATTCTGCCTACTGCGTTCGATCGATATAATTTATATTCGCCGTAGTAAAATATTTCTATATCTTATCATGGTATAAATAACGATCGAAGAAAGACTTTCTGTCAATTTATTTCGAGCCTGAGTAGCGGGCAACTTTGACAAACGATCGACGATGTCGCAGCTTTGATTTTATTTCGCTCTATTTTCGATCGATTTATTCTTAGAAGGCTCAATTGGGAAAGGTGGTAGAAGAGTCGCCGATGATTCACGCTCAAAGCACAGTCCAGCTGACGGATTTGGACGACGTGCAGTTCCAAAGAAGCATGTCCTTACCGAGAGGTTTCGGCGGACAGCGACAACAGCAGCCCGAGATTCATCAAGTTCCGGTAGTGCCTCCTCCCAGAAGCGACAGTATGCACGCTTTGAGAACCATGCTAGCTAGACGAAATAAAGTCAGGGTAAGTTAACGACGCGTTACCGATTTCTTCCTATTCGCGCTTTTCGATACGGATATGTCAATTAACCGACGAACTAATAAGATTTATTCCTCATTACCTTTCCTCGACAAATCTTTCGTCGTGCTAATAATATATTTTTTGTTTTCGTACGATGTAATCTATGTATAGCTAAACTTTTTTTTGCATGCCACTTGCAATTTTTCGATGTTTTTGACATACAAAATCCAAAACACGAATCACCATATTTTACTTATTTCGTCGTAATATTTCTGTATTCTGATTTTGGGATGGAGACAAAAGTTTAATAAAATTTGCTACAAGATTTACGATCTTTCGCATTCAGCGCATCGGCTGTACACAGTATCACCAGAGTACCAGCATCAACTACGTATCGGATACATATGATTTCATACATTTTCTTCATTTTCTCTGTTTTCGTTGGTTTCGCCTTTCACCCCTCCGTGATGCCTTATTTTGTTCGGCCCTCGCTTCGTCACCCTCCGTTACTCTGCTTGCCGATCAACCCAGTTCGAAACTCAAGACGGAAGCTCGGACAGTACTCTGTCGCCGTATACGGAGAGCCTCGCTTCGAGTTCGCACGTGCTTATGAGCTCGCCGAATTACTCGACCAGTCCGTCCTACAGCCCCAGCCAGCAGAATTATCCGATTAAACCGAACCATCATCAGCCGCCGTACTACCCACCGTACAAACACTACGAGAATCCATTGAGAAACGAGAGCATCCCGGAGCCGGTGAGTCCGGAATTGTTGTCACCGACGAACCTCGAAGGCCAGGACAGAATGTTTGGTTCGTCGTTGAACGTGAACGCGTCGAACTCGCCACAATTGTCGCCCATTTTCAAGAGCGAGGCGGCGAAACAGATCATCAAGGAGATGACGGAGAAAAAGATCGAGGGGCCGAGGCGCAGGCAAATTCCCCGCGAGAAAAGACGACACTATACCGTGTCCAGTAGCAAACCTATTCTCGATCTAGAAGACACCTTCTCGAAGATGGTATCGTTTCTTTTTGTATTTTATGTTTTCATATTTCTCCTTGTTGCCTTCCTCTCTCACGTACATTCATTTAATTTCCTTTGTTGATTCCGTTTTTGTCAGTTTTTGGCGTCGTTTTGTCGTGTTGCGTGTGTCGTTGAAGTAAAGCGCGCGGTCAATATAGAAGCATTTTTGATATTCCCTAGGGAATGGGCAGAGCCAGAGATGATCTTGATATGGAACGAGCGCTCAGGCCGAGGATCAACGCACCGGATGTCGTAAGATCGACTTTGAGTCACAAAGAGCTGAAGTATAACGAGAGTACCATCGATCAGTTGCTAGGAACGCCCAACAAGATCGTAATCCCTGAAAGATATATCCCTGAACAGGTGACAAATTTGCGACATAGATACAGTTTGTACGCTATTGTATCGATGCTTTGGTATAACGTTGAAACAATCGCGTTCCAGACACCAGAATTAACTGCGGAGGAACAAGAGCAACGATTGAAGAAAGCCGAAGCGATAAGAAAGATGCTGTCGGAAACAACCGTGACTGCGCCAGATGGAAGCGGTATGCATCCGCGCAACTTTGTTTTAACGATAAATTAGTTTTTAAGTTACTAAAAGATCGCAAATATTAAATAACCATGCGAATCGTTACCTCTTTATCTCTTTCAGACGATAATATCAATATCGAACAATCAGACAGCTTGAAGAGAAAAGTAGTGGAAGAGAAACGACAAAGAGAGCACATCTTGCAACTGAATCAAATTTTGGCCAAACAAGTTATGGAAAAGAGCAAGATGGTGGCGGGTACGTTGCAGTTTGTTATAAATAAATAGTTTATTGGTTTGATTTATTCTGCTTGTATCTAATATATAGCGACTAGTGGTGTGACAGCATGACCAATGTTTAGGTAGACTTTCGTGCCTTCTGCTATTCCCTAGTGCGGAAGGCTTACGCTTATTCAATTCGTTCGTTGTATATTTTATAACGGAATCGGACGAATACGTCACCTATCGATCGAAATGAATTGCTTATTTTTATCAGCAACTAGCGATAGTAATTTGACGCGGGACACTTACTTGTTTAAGAATTTGACAGTTCCGTCCATAAGATGTTAGAAATGTTTTTCATTGGCATGCGCCGTCATGAATATTTTTATTTTGACTATATAATTAATTTCCTCGTTGAAAGCCTTATCGATGTGAGATATACGTACATCGTTGTGTCATATGTAGTGAGCGTTGTTTGGATTGTTTGTGCTGTGTATAGGTAACCAGGCACACTGACCGACATGCTTCCTCCATCTTCCCATATAGGACACGCACATCATATTATCGTTTCTCAGGTTTGTTTATATTTTTCTTTCATCTTCTTCTTTATTTTTCTTTTTTTTTTTTTTTTCTACATTACTACCCTTCATACATCCTTTCCTCGATTAATTTCCATTTTCCTCGGTAATCTTACTTGATATGGAACATTCGTTGGAAAAGTTAATTAATCGTTCGAAAATCTTGAAGAAATTTCTATATACAAATACAAATACATAAAGCTCGAGTTTAAAAAATCCTCCTGCGAATTTTTCACATTGATTTGACACTAACTTCTCCACTTTAACAGTGAAAGCACTGGCCACTCTTCCTTTGAAGACCGAATCGAGCTTAGAAGACGAGGATCTCTCGCCCGTAACACCATTACCACTCTATCAGCAAAGAGAGAATTATTACTCGTAAGGTGATCAAGGTCGTTATTGTCCCTCGGACATAGCTGTCAAATACAGGTCCTTTTAGCACAAAAGAGAAAACTCTACTGCCAGCCCGGAACAACAGAGAAACGAACATCTTTCCTCGTGTAACGTTTTATCAAATTTCATAACAGATGACTGACTCGTCTGATACTTGCTATTACGATTATATAAAAGGTAAAGAAAACGATGGTTTTTTTTTTTATTTGCGTGAATATTGTACATAATCATGGATTAAATAAACTGATAATAAATAACTGTTCTCTGGATCGTCGATAAGGACTAACAGTATAATGGGTGTCGAACAGAATTAGGTGAATGATATTTATAGAAGAAAATAGTAAACATTCGAATGATTATTTCAATTCTTTATCTAATCTTTTATTACATGTTCTTTTTTTAATAGATTTTTGATTGATTTTGTTTGTAATAAGTATCGTTTGATTTAATCGACTAACGAAAAATAATTTGTATTTGCTATTTTCTACTTGAAGCGTTTTATCGTTTAATCGTGACATCGAGACAGGATGGTTTCAACTTTCGATGCACCTAAGACTTTAATCGTCGTCCATCCTTGGATTACCGAATCTGCATTAAGAATACATACTTCTGTTCCACGGTTTCGCGAGATATTTGTATTCAAAGGATGCTTCTATTCGTATTTATACATTTTTTAACGATAAATACACGAAACATATAAAATTCCGTCGTCGTAAAATTAAAGACTAATTACGAAGCCTATATTCTATAACCGTAAATGTTGCTCCAACGTATAACATTCTAGTAATAAATATTCTGATGCCATCTTGCTGGACGCCATTCTGGCTCGATGTTTACTCTTCTACCCGAAGAGAATGCTTCCACGAGTTTCTATCACTAGCAATAATAATAAATTAAGAAACGATCGCACAATGCGACTCATTTAACGAATGACTGTAATCGAATTCCTTTAATTCGTGCGAATGCCATTAGTTAGAGAAAGAGAATCGAGTATAGGGATAAAATAAATACCCACTCAGAGGTATAGTTAATCAGAGAGTTCGGCTAATTATAAACAACTGGAAGAATCAAGTATACTTTATATCTCGCCTTTATTTCTCGTGCTATCCTACGAAAAATTTATATATTGCAATTTTGTCAAACTATAAATTCCTCTAACTATTACCATTCTTACGTAATTTCTTTTTCTTCTTTTATCAAATCTATCTTTTTACAAGTTTTCCGTTAATACAGATGAAAATGAAATAAGCTTTATACACGTATATTGGCCGAATTCATTGGAATTTGTCTGTTACGCAAAGTCGTGCTTCGCAAACTCGTCCTTTCACAAATGCTTCTTCAAGTTTACATTTACGTTACAGTAACGTTAATCAACAACAAGTAATTTATTGTATCTGTACATATTGCAACGAGTTTGGGAATCATCGGTTTAAGTCATCCGCGAATTTAAGTAAGAGAAACGAGCATATTAGCGATAAGGTAAAAAGAATAAGGTAAAATTTAAGATTGAATTTACGGTAGATGCTACGAGCGGCGCAACATAGTTAAACATTAATAAAGATCGCTATAAGTGACGATCGCATTGAACTGACTGAGACTAGAGTGGATTTATAGTGTGAAACACCGATCGAGGGTATATGAAATTTTAAATAAGTTCATCGTACATCTCTCTGTGTGCTTTACGCTTTGTTTTTAACGTGCGAGATACGATCGAGTAATTGCAGTGAAACGTTTATTGTCAACGTTATCGTCGCGTGACAATGTACAGCAATTGTATAAGTAGATGAATCAACGCTTGTTTCAATCAAAAATAATGTAAGACGTTACAAATTAAACAACATATTTCTTAATACAGAGTGATCTATAAATAGCTGATTGATTTTCATTGTCGATAACTTTTAAACAAAATAAAAAGCAATAGTCTTTTAATACAAGTCATTGATACAATTTGTTAATACCTGGAAATTATGTACAGAACATGATTCTATTATCCAGACGTTGTACAAAGAAACAATCGGAATGTCCATTTTCGTCAGGCTTAAGAAAGTCTTAAAGTAAGAACTTTAAAGCAATCATGAAAGATTAATTTAGTAATCTTTAGTAATCTAAGTAAAAAATGAAATAGAATATCTAATGACTCGTTTTAACAGACCATTAATTCCTTTAATCGTACCATTCTAAACGTATATTATATGTCGCGTTTTTGACAAATAAGAGAACGGTACTTGATGCAACATTGTGATTATTTTCTGCAAGTTCGATCGGTATTTTCATTCGTAGATCTGCTCCAACTTCGACGCGATCAAACGTATGGATTTATACAACGCACGAATCACTCGAACACTCTCCATTCTATTCGATACTTTTCTTACCAACTTCTTCATACGGATGCATACGTTTGATCGACGTTGAATCGTCTGTAATTTAAGCAACATGTAACATATACATCTGTACGTTTTAGAGACGTCCTGTAACATCGTTCTTCGTTCTACGTGAATCGTTTACGCCGCTTTTAACGTTTCCAAGCAGCGTGTATTATATTTTTCTGAGGTCGATTCTCGTGTTTGTCACCCGAGATTGTCCAACGTATTGTCCAACAATATGAGAAAAAAGGACGACCTCGAAAGTGCGACTAGATAAGTTCAATAAAAGTGTCTAGCATCGTATCCATTCAATGGACATCGATTGTCAACGTGTATTTCGATGGAAATTTAATCGAAACTTAATTCTTTGAAGCGAGAATTGGATTCGTTAATATTATTTTAATTAAAGACTAAACGGGTTTTTCCTGATTTATCGGTCTCTCTTTTTATTTAGATCGTTTAGATTAGATATTGTCGAACACTGAACAATATAAATAACAAAGTGTTTGTAACATAGCGGAAAATGCTAAGCAACGCTTCAAAGGACTAAGAAGGAAGGCAGCGTTGAGACGCGAAGCGTCGCAAAAGCGTGCTAGTGTTTCTAAACTATCTTGTACGGTTGCAATCTGTTAAAATGCTTAGACAATTTGGAACGACGAGAGCGTTCGAGCGAAATCGAAGAGTGCCAAATTACACTCGCAAAAGCAGATCGATCGCGAAACGCGGCAACTGCTCGTCAATTAAACGAGGAAGAATAAAAGAAGTGGAAACCAGCGAGACTAACGCGCAGCACAAACGATTAAATCTAAGGATCTCCCCTCGACGACTATCAACCCCGAGAAAGGTATCTCGCTAATCACGCTAATTAATGGTAGAAATGCGTTACTATTATCGAGAACTCTTCGGTCCACAGGCATCGACATTAGGAATAGTTTTTTACGATACGATGATCCGTGTACGATGTAAAATATACGGTGAAACCAACGATCGAATCGCGATCGCTCCTTCGGGAAGCGAACAGGTCGAGAAAAAGAGCTTAGCTCGTAAAGAGTAGCCGTTTCAGGCAATCGGTACCATCGTGCCCTTTTTAAGAACGTTCCTCTGTGGATGGAGTACAATTCCAGCGCGAATCATCGCGGACGTTGAAGGCAAAAGTTCGGGGAAAAAAGGACGATACGTTCGTTCGTCGCTGCAAACTCCTCGTTCGACATCCGATTGGTCCATGGTACCTGAGAAATCAGCGACGGGCTGGTTTCTGCGGTTGCCACTGCGCCAGGCGGATTGTTAGAACGATGTAAACACCGAAACGCTATTGTAAAAGGAAACTACTGTGGAAACAGGAACTGTTATTGTTACACGAATAAAATAAAATCCATATTACATGAGCTGAGATTCTTCTTCTACCTTCTACGTACAATTCGCTCGGAGCCTTGACTCAAGCGTTCGTTGTATCTTATTTCAGGTACTTTTGAAGAAAGTATTCTAAAACTACGAGTACTTGCGTCCGTCGTTTAACAACGATATCTTACAACGTTCCAGGCACGAGTTTATTACGAAGAGAAGATTTAGTTTGTTTTCGATTGCATTCAACTTTGCCGTCGGCTTATCTTCTTAAGATAATGAGACGAAGTTAATAAAATTGTTACGCGTTAATATATAGCGGACATGTAAAACACGTTTAGATTCAAAATGCTATAACTTCCGATTGGTTAACGACGCGCGTTTAATCGATAAAAACCTAATGAATTAATATGCAAATGATAATGAAAATTTCGATTTTTAGACAAGTATCTCTCGATGAAATATTGTGTAATTACGATATCATATAAGTAACGGAAAACTTGAACAGGAAATGAGATGAAAAACAAGATGAAAGTACAGGTAATCCTAGTGTCTGACAGACTGTCTCCGTGTCAGAAAATACTCTCAATTTTATACGTGCGATACAATGAAAATTCGAATATACCGAGAATTTTGAGAAAGGGCGTGTAAAAGATACGATCAATCTGTATTGCGACTTGCGACTTACAAGTTAACAAAGTATATGTAAATGAAGAAGAATGGAAGCAAAGAGTGTGAGAGAAGGACAGGACGGAAACAAAGGGATCGGTGATGAATCGGAGAAGGCAAAGAGTCGGTTGATCCGAGAAGCGAGACATCAGCTGTGACGAATCGTGATCGTCGCGCGATTGTCCCCCTCGTGGTTGACGGGAGGCAGAGGGTCGACGAACCAACCAATCGTGCCAGGCCTTTGTAGGTCTTGCACCTGAATTCTAATGAGGTCCACCTGGGTATATATGAGAGCTTAACACTCGGCCGAAGCCACGATTTTTCTGAGTTACCCGCTTGTCGCGAAGGTGAGTCCTCCTCTCTTTACTTCTCTGTCAACCTCGCTTTAACCAACTCCCCTTTGTTTCTCCTTTAACGTCGATTTTAACTCTCCTTCTTACGTTTATTTTTTGACAATTAACATTTTGTGTCGCGATCTCGATAAATATTTTCCTCTGTACTTTTATCGCACTGCGTAATATTCACTTTAATACTTGACGATCCGATCAATGTCCTAAGTACTAAAACTTTGTAACTAGAAAACGACAAAATGTTAATCGTTTGTCATGATTAACAAACTCACCCCATCAGCCGTTAAAACGCATTTCTACAACTACGTGACACGTCGTACTTAAAGTTTGATACATAGTTTCGTTTAGACACTTAAGTACTGTGCTGTACATAAAAATAGGCCGTTGATAACTTTTATCGTTAATTATGCTCGTCCAATAATATCGTCGAGTAGAAACTAAACGATCTCTCGATATGTATACCAAGTGCCTGGAATTTCGTCGCGATCGTTGACACGTTACGTGGCCTGCGGTTCTCCCGCTTTGTTTCCATTTTCTTTTTCCTTTTTCGTCGATCTGCAACTCGAAGGTCAGTCTGCATAGGATTTGAACGAGTCAAAAGATTTTCAACGGTCTGATTTTCGAAAAACTTAACCATAAGACCCGAAGATTTAACTGTCATCGTTTCTCCATTATTCGATATCGATACTTGTTAGATAGATGAAATGCACATAACAAAGATGAATCAGAAGGAATTAGTTTCGTCGATCGATTCGATATCGCTGAGAATGTCGATGTGGAAGATAAAAGATTTTTCATACTTAAATTTTTTATACTCGCGACGGACTCGATGAAACGCAATAAACTGATAGCAGGGCGGATCGACTGTCTAACTCGCAAATAGTTACGTCGCTTCGTTGCTTACTTATAAAGTAGGAAGAACCTCGAAAACGTGCACGACTAACGAGGAATACGTATGAAAAGGGAACTAGCCGTTCTTCTTCGATCCATTCCTTGAATACTAATTCGAAATCATGCGCATGAATGAAAGCATTCCGTTTAAGAAGGAATTTGCAAATTTCAACCTCTCTTTCCTTTGAAAGTTAAATCTGTCTTGGCTGCATTGTACGAAAGTTTCAGAACGAGAACAGATCGAGAAAGAAACGTTACTTCAAAACTTTTATCAAAGTTACAAAGAACGCCAAAGTATTCAACCGAAAAAGGGAAAAATCCCGCGATTCCGGAATTTCTTCGAAGAAAACCTTCGTAATATAAGTTATCGGCAAACTGATTAAGCCGTTCCAAGAGGGAGATAGTAAAAAGATAAGCGGCAGACCGTTAATAGTACGAATTATCGTGTTAAATAAAAAGGAAGATCTCTTCTGGCTATGGGTATGGATTCGCGGCGTTTGTATTCGCAGTGCAACTCGCGGAATAATAGTCGAAGGATAATCCGATGCAGCCGGCATTTTAATTCGCGCAATGAAAAAGCAGCCGTCTTTCCTCGGTATCTTTTTCTATTTTCACAGCCCAGAACCATTATCTAGTTCTTTTACTCAACGCTGAGCTCGTCCAAACCCAAGGGCCATCTTCGATCCCTCTTCATCTTTGTTCCTCGTTCATCTCGCTACTTTCATACTTTTCTTTTCTCAATCGATGTTCCATTGATATTCGCGCTCCATCGAAGCGAGGCAATGATCGTAAATCAACGTAACGATATAAACAATCCTCCCGAAATAACGTCAAAGAATCTTTTTATCGATGGTGAGAGTTAGAGAAACGCGTTAGCAAAGAAGACATTATCTGTTCTCTTGCCTCTTTGAATTCCCATTCGTTTTCCTTTCGCGCTATTTTTCCACTCTTTCGTTTTGAATGTTTTTTTACGTCTACCGCGATTTCTATGAAAATAATTCCGAAAGCGTTAATTGCGCTGAAATGTAAACGTTCTCTCGACGCTGTTCCTAATCGACATTTTATCGAAAGTTTCCATCGAACTGCCTTTACAACAGGAATTTCTTTATCTTTGTTTACGTTTAATGGAATAGAACGTATCTTCCATACCGCTTTGTCTTAAGTTTTATACGAATAATCGTTCCGTATGTTGTAATTTTCTCGGTGCAAGCCTGCAAAGCGCAATAGGACGAACCACGATTTTTTACGAGCATCTTCTCGCAGCTTGATTTTGCGACGATTTTTATCGACGAGAAACGCGTAAAAAATATACCTGACTTTTATCGTTCGGACCATTCTATGCGTGGGTATCGCATAATGTCGCCTCGATTTTGGCTTCTCGCGTTTGAACTCCCGTTAAAAAGGTGCTTGAACTTTTAATGTTCTATGCCTCTTCTTTCGCTGGACGCAAACTCGTTTTCGTCTCGATGCGAGCAGAGGTTTGGCTCGATTCGGTATAATTGCAAAAAATTACCTCGACGATTTAGACGTTCTGCCAAACAAAATGGCTTTTTCACTGGAGATCTAAATATCGGTTAATTACTTATCTATTGAAATTATTTATCTGTATCAAGATCTTCGATTCTTTTTCGCTTCTAACCGGCATCTCCTTTCTGGGGCGACTTTTCTAGGTTTTGAAAACATAAATGGCTAATATAACGTCAAAAGTAATTGCGTTGGTAAAAGTTAAGCAAAAGTTAATAAAAAATTTATAACAGAAAAACGCGGAAGAAAAAAAGGGAAGAGAAAACGGTATATGATATGACAAGAGTATTAAACCAACGAAGAGCGAACGAATCGAATTTAGCAAACAAGACGCGATCCATTCAATTTCAAAATGAAATTCCTCCCGCCAATACAAAAGAGAAGTCCAGGATCAAGATTAAGATCGACGAAATGGGCTCGAATGGATCGCGACGTGGTCATTTGCTCGCCGCTCATGCGACAACAAGAATAACATGAGACTGTTCGGGAAAAAATTCACGGAGTTATCGCGGTATTTACTTTACTGAAAACCGGTCGGCTTGGATCGTTTTCTGTTTGAAGAACGACTACGTCCGATAAAATGATCACTCTGGCCGCGGTAGATCGCTCCTCTTCCAGAGACGCCTCGATACTCGACTAAAGCAGACGTTGATACTGCCAATCGACGATTGGCATGTCGGAATTACTTCGCATTACCAGATATCGACTGAATCATTAAACGTGAATAACGTGTTGCTAAAAAAAATTCAATTTAACCTGCATTATTTTATTTAGGTAATATTTATAATCTTTTATTATCAATATACAGTAGCGTACAGCATAGTAAGTGAAACATCGAAACCTCTTAAACGATACCGATCGTTTGCAACAAAGTATCAGCTAATTCGGAAAATTTATTCTCGATGAATTTATTATCCGAAATATCGTTAGAAACTTTTGGGGTGACGTAACGAAATAAGATTAACTACGTTTAATTGTTTACAGGTACGAAAATGTCATCGGGAAATAATTTTCTAACGCTTTCCTTGTTACTTGTGGTTCTCGTTTACACGACAGGTAAACACACTATCCGTTTCGAATAACAAATCGATAATAACAATTGATAATACTGAAAACAGATTTCTAGCGTTCGACCATTTAAACGGAACGCAAAATAGATAACACGAGTTGGAAAAATTTCAGCAAATCAGCCTGCCAGAATAACGTGTTACTTCAGTAACTGGGCCATTTATCGACCGGATGTCGGTAGTTACGGAGTAGATGATATTCCGGGTGATCTCTGCACCCATATCATTTATTCGTTTATCGGTGTGAGCAATGTCACTTGGGAGATACTTATCTTGGATCCAGAACTGGATCAAGATAAAGGCAATTTCTTGGCCTTCAACAACCTTAGATCAAAGTATCCTCATCTGAAAACCTCCGTGGCTGTTGGTGGTTGGGGAGAGGGTGGCAGAAAGTACAGTGCCCTGGTCAGCGTAAAGGAAAGACGCGATAGCTTCATCAAGAGCGTAGTTGGTATGTAAACTTGCAAATACTTACTTTCTATTTTAGCGTGCTGATTAATTCTTTGTCTTTTTCGTCGTATATTTCTAATACAGACTAAGTTAGACTAAGTGAAAATAAAATCCGTAGTTCTATACACTTAGATAAGCAATAATTAATATCAGCTTTTTGGTACAAAAATATAAATACGAAAGTTCGATTTCGTTTAATGGAAAATGTAACTCCTATATTACTGCTATTTTTCGCCAGAATTTATGCATAAATATGGTTTCGATGGTTTCGATCTCGATTGGGAATACCCTGGCGCCTCTGACAGAGGTGGCAGATTTTCTGACAAGGACAAGTTCTTCTACTTTGTCGAAGAATTAAGACGTGCTTTTGACAAGGAAAACAAGGGATGGGAGCTGACGATGGCGGTACCAATGGCAAAATTCCGCCTAGACGAAGGATATCACGTGCCAGAATTATGCAAGTAAGCGAATTAATCAAATTTATATCATCGTGGTAAATAAGGAAAATATTTCCATAGAAATATGGATGCCATTCATGTAATGGCTTACGATCTTCGTGGCAATTGGGCTGGATTTGCTGATGTACACAGTCCACTTTATCGTCGTCCACACGATCAATGGGCATACGAAAAATTAAATGTGGTAAGAACTTGGCAAAATGTAGGTGTATCTTTACTCTCGAAATTTACACCTAACTTATATCTTTGATAACATATGTACATTTTTTTGTGTTTTATCACGTAAATTTATTTAAAATTTATTTGTGAAATTAATAAAATAATCTTACTTGTAAACTAAATTTAGTGTAAATATATGCCGTACAAGATGATAGCATAATTTGTTTATAAGATTCCACTTTTCCTTTTTAGCACGATGGCCTTCTGCTTTGGGAAGAAAAAGGCTGTCCCGCTAAGAAACTGGTTGTCGGCATTCCGTTATATGGACGTACGTTCACCCTCAGTCAAAGTAACAACAATTACGAGCCAGGCACCTACATTAACAAAGAGGCTGGAGGTGGTAAACCTGGAAAATACACACAAGCTAAGGGATTCCTTTCTTATTACGAAGTACGATCAATCAAATATTACGTTTCTTCTAACTTTACGCTTCGAAACTAATCGAAAATATCTATTTGAAGATCTGTACCAATTTACAAGCTCCAGGCAGTAACTGGACTCAAAAATTTGACGATATTGGCAAAGTACCATACATGTATCAAGGTATGCATATAAGTAAATAAGTAAGTAAATAATTTTGATAATCCTTATCGTCAAACTAATAATCACAGGTACACAATGGGTTGGTTATGAAAACATGGAGAGCGTGAAGTATAAGATCGATTTCATTAAGGAATCTCGATACGCTGGTGCCATGGTTTGGGCCATCGACATGGACGACTTTCAAGGACTTTGCGGTGACCGCAACCCTCTGATGAATGTCATTAGTCAAGGTTTAGAAGGATATATCGTGCCAGATAAAGATTTTCATACCACTCCTACGGTAAAGAATTTTATTTTATTCTATTGAGATTGTGAACAAGATTGTCTAATTTAACAGATTAATTAATATATCTTTGCAAATAATTAAAACAACATCGGAATATGAAATTGTCTTTTAAAAATATTACGTCGTGCTTGCTGGTTATAATTATTGTTTGCTTTTTAGCCTGACTGGGCAAAGCCACCAAGTACCACGTCGTCAGATAATATTCAAACTACTCAAAGTACCCAAATTACTCAATCTGCTCGACCGCCTACAAGTTACAAACCTACACAAAGACCTACTCAAAAGCCAGAGGTAACTTCTTCCACTACGGAAGAAACAAATAAATCTGAATCTACGCAACTGCCGATAGACAATGACGAAGCACATAAAATCAATTGTGAAAACGCTAATAAATTCATTCCATCTAAAGAATGTCACTCTGTAAGTAAACTTCCTAAAAAAGTATGGCTAAGAAACTTGTATAAGGATTTATTAATCTTGTCGTTTAGTAAATTATAAACAATTTTATCATTTTGATAGCCTCTATACATGATTTACATACATACGTACATATGTATATATTTCTTATTACAGTACTATGAGTGTGTTCACGGAATACCACTGAAGTTCACGTGTCCCAACAAATTAATTTGGAACGGGAGGAATAATATTTGCGATTGGCCTCAAAATGCTGACAGAGAAGAGTGTAGAATTCAATAAAATCCTAACATTGCTTAAACTCGTTGAAAAAAGGGACTGACAAATTCCATCGTGATATTTCAATGTGGACCAAATAATCACCTCATCTTGCTAACGAATATGTGATACACAAGTTGCGACTATTATCTTATTTGTTCATTTATCATAATCATATGTTGTAAGACTTGCCTAATGATGAAAATTCAATAAACATCATATCATTTATAACAAAACTTTTATAATCCAATACAGCATTTATTTACTTCGTTATATATCTTTTTACTTTAAAACTATAAACTATAATTATCTTTAATCATATAATTTACGGTAATAAATAATTTGTTGTTTCAGAAACATAATTATAAATAGCTTAAAGCATCCCAGATGTTTCTAATAACTTAAAAGTTAAATGGTTTTCTAAAAATAAAAATTAACAACTATTTGGGATACTTGACGCATTATTTATATACTTATAAAATAAAGAATTTTACAAATAATATCCCGTTTATATATATACCGTTTAAACAAACTTCATATTGAAACAAGATATGCATAAAATTTTACAATGTATTAATGGATTAATATAATTTAATGATGGATTATTCAACCTATATACTGGATATTCATGATTAGCTTTATTAATTTTATTAAGTAGTACAATTATATAAGCGACCACGTGTACAATGACCATATCTTTTACGTTACTCGCGTTATAATCCAATAAGCGTGAGATTTAAATTAAAACATATAATATTTGTGTACTAGGTGATAAAGATATAAAATCGTTCTATTAAAACAAAAATCAGATAGAGGATGCATACTTATAGTTACTTAGTAAAAGGTGAAAGTGGATATATCACTGAGAAACATTAAGTGGTTAACGTCCCCCTCCAATGAATTCTTTAATAGACAGATTCTCATTGTGAAGGTCGAAAGTTGCCTCTATAAAGCAATCTCCGTGTGTGCATATACGCGTACTTAGACAACTCTTAGATTAATTGCTTCGTATCAAATATGGCGCAAATGATGATACCTAGAATTGCACTTTTATCTATTAAGAATAGTAATCGGCTAGTACCTCGTATATTTGTGCCGTTGAAATATCAACGATTATGTTTCCATACAAGTTGGGTTCTCGATGGTATGCAATTTATTCAGAAATACTTTATTAACACTCTTATTCGTGATGAAATTGAGGTTAACCTACGGTCATATATCTCGAATAATATTCATTTCAAATAACACTAATTACCACCATACAAATCATAATATTGAGGATATTAAACGAGATCATTTCTCTTATTTTTTATTAACTTCAACGTGTAATCATGTATTCGTTATATTATTTAGTTTGATTATGCAATCAACTATCATAGTAATTTAAAAGCCATGTTGGTTTTTGTGCTGTTCAGTATATAATTTTTTACAGTATCACAATTTTAATTAATTTTTAGTCACAGGAAAAGAAGTCTTAATGCCTTCCTTGTCACCTACTATGGAAAGTGGTACTATTGTCAAATGGCTCAAAAAGGAAGGTGACAAAATTGAACCAGGGGATGCGCTCGCTGATATTCAAACTGATAAGGCAGTCGTTACTATGGAAGTTGACGATGAAAGTGTTCTTGCAAAAATAATTGTAGGAATCATGTACCCAAGTTTCAGTTTAATTAATTCTATATATTTATATTTTACTTAGAAATACTTTATAAGAATGAACTTAATATAATATTTTATTAGGTGAAAGAAGGAACCAAAGATATCAAAGTAGGAACATTAATAGCACTTACTGTTGATGTAGACGAGGATTGGAAATCCGTGGAAATGCCAGATAGTATTTCAACTACACCTGCAGCTCCATCACCAACGCCTTCTGCACCAACAGCAGCAACAACATCACCTACCGCAAGCACATCAGCTCCACCACCTCCTGGCCAGTACGTATTCATTGAAGTAATTAATAATGCATATACTAAAAATTTTTTTAATTATTATTTCTAGAACAAATGTCAGTATGCCAGCACTATCACCAACTATGACTACAGGTACAATTGTAAAGTGGCTTAAAAAGGAAGGAGAGGAGATAGAACCAGGAGATGCACTGGCAGAAATTCAAACAGACAAAGCTGTTATGACTTTTGAAATTGAGGATGAAGGCGTATTTGCAAAAATCCTTGTACATAATTTTTATTATAGATTCAGTCGTGTTTTATTTAAAATTGGAAATATCTTTCTAAAGATTCGCCTATTAGGTTTCTGAAGGAAGTCAAGTGGAAGTAGGACAATTAATTGCCATCATGGTAGAAAAGGGAATGGATTGGAAAAATGTTGTTATCCCGACAACTACAAAACCATCTGCAGCTACTGCACCATCTGCAGAAGCTGTTCCAGCTTCAGTGACTGCAGATAAAACACCTGTACCAAGTGGACAGTATGTATAAAAATGTTCCTATGATCAATGGTGCAAAAATATTTGCGCACAATAGTGCTGTTTGTTATTATATTCCTTTTTTAGAGTTTATGGTTTAGCAGTAAAGCGATTGTTGGAGGAATATGGATTAAGTGCACAATCGGTCAAAGGTACTGGACGACCTAATCGATTACTAAAAAGTGATGTTTTAACGTATATTCAAGCAAATAATTTAAAGAAAGTTGCACCAAAAACAGGTATGCAAAAGCTAACAACAGAAACATTAAAATACAATATGCATTATTATGTATGTTCCTACATATTCAAACAGCAGCTGCACCTAAACTTGAAAAAGGTAGAAAAGAACCAGGTGATGTACCTTCAAAAGCACATGTACCTAGTGGCCGTCCTTCCACGTATGAAGATATCCCAGTTTCTAATATACGTGGTGTTATTGCTAAAAGACTCGGAGAATCAAAAGTAATTATAAGTTATTTTATACATTCACGCAACAAAATTTCGTATTAATATTTCATAAGTAACATAATAATACAGTCTTAACAATTTTGTAGAGTAATATTCCACATTCTTATGCGTTCGTCGATATTAAAATTGATAAACTAAATGAAATACGTAGCGAACTGAAGGCTGACGGTATTAAAGTCTCGATAAACGATTTCGTTACGAAAGCAACCGCACACGCACTAATCGAATGCCCATTTATTAATACGTTGTATCAAAACGATCAAGTTAGTATACGATTTGACACAATGGTTGAAATTTATTACGTAAATAATTATCAAAGAACAAAGTATTTCATCTTTTAACAGATAATTCGTATGCCAAGGGTGGATATTTCTGTCGCTGTTGCTACAGAAACAGGTCTTATTACACCAATTATTTTTGATACTTCAGCTAAAAGTGTAGCAGATATTTCGCAAAAGATTAAAGAACTAGCCGAGAAAGCTAGAAACGGTCGATTAAAACCTGAAGAATTCCAAGGAGGAACATTCACGTAAATAAATGAATTTATATAAAATATAAAACTGCAAATTTTATATTTCCAATATTTTTTAGAATATCCAATTTGGGAATGTTTGGTATTAAACAATTCAGTGCAATCATAAATCCACCTCAAACAGCAATACTTGCAGTTGGAAGTGGTCGTGAGGAACTAGGTAAAAGTGTTAAAGAAATTTATATTTTTATTATTTTAGAATATGCATTGTATGTATTTTATATTCGCAAAAATGCAGGAAATATAACGTATCGTTTTACAGATGCCGCAGTACAAAAAGTAACAAAAATGTCAGCAACTTTATCGTATGATAGGCGTGCAATTGATGAAGACCAAGCAGCCGACTTTTTGGCTGTTTTAAAAACTATGTTAGAAGATCCAAGTTTTCTCGTCGCTGGAAGATTACGAGCGCTAAGATACGCACAGAACTGACCTTTAATTAAACATCAATTCTGGGGAATTTATTGAAAAAATGGGTGTATTGAAGAATTTAGGTTTCGATGTAAATTTTAGTTTTATGAACTACAACATGAATTAAAAATATTGATCTAAAAATAGATCTGAAATATTTATAATTTAATTTAGGAAGTTGTAAACACAGAGAATTATATTTAAAATCATTTATAGTAGATTCGAGTAATGGATCAGTGTCATCAATATTAAATGTCATTATATCAAATGAATCCATATATGATAATTTTGTTTATTATATGAATTCATTTTTCTATTGCTGTATTCTACATTTCCTTCAAATTTTATAATTAGTGAAAACCCTTGTTAAAAAATCTTATGCAATGTATCTACAAAAGATATGTTATCCCTTTTATGGCAAAACCATGAATTATTAAATTTTCACTTTTTTTATTAAATAAATGGGTTGAGTATCTTCTTATTCTCAGCCATATAAATTAAAAAAAATGATTGTTATAACAAACATAGTATAATAACATATGATTATACTCGTATTAACTTTATTCATTATCCTCAGCAGTATCAAGTAATAATTTTACATTCAATTGTAAATTTCTATAATCTATCGAATCGTACATTCATGATGATGGCATAAGATGGATAATATATGATTGATATAAAAAATTGGTATATAGATAGAAAATGAGAGATCTTTCCATCTCAAAACTAGTAAATAATATAAATTCTTATGAATTTATTTAAATTAATTACAAATAGAATATCTCGGATACACGTAATTTACTTCTGCATAAGTAAATAGATAACTTCTATATGTATATTTATTCTAATAAACAAGGGCCACACTGTTGTTACTTCTTTCATATAAAATAATAAATATACATATTTATTCTGCGTAATAAAAATTACATTATTTTATATATATTAATATGTAAAAATTTATATAAATATAATGTAAATATATTTATGTGTATAATGAACTTTATTTTAATATTAAGAATATTATGTATAATTGAGTACTTCAGTGTGGTCTAAGGAATTCTTGGGGACAGTAGTATATACAAAATTATAACTATATCTTGTAAATAAACCATTTATTGTTAAAACGATGTGATGTGTTTCCTTATATATATTTAAAAATAATACATAGATATGTAATATTCAAAAATAATTAAACATTTTGCAAATATTTTGTGCAATTATCAGTTATCTTATTCTTTTTATGCTGCATTATCACTGATAAAAGTATTTATAAGGCAATTGGCATAGAACCATATGTATTGATCTGATAAGGCACAAATGTTACGACTGTGTCTAGATTAATTAATTTTGCATTAATGCTTTTTTAACAAATTTTTTAATTTATCATCTTAATATAAATATAGCATAACATTTATTTTACGTTTGATTTGATTGATCATTTTACATACTAAATAATTGACTTAGTGATCATACATGTTGAATTCTTACATATGATTTTATATCAGTGTTTATTACTAAGCTGGAGTTAAATTAAATCATATTTAAATTGAACATGCAATACTTAAATACACAAAAGATAAAAAATAATATGACAATATTAAATATATAAATACAATACAACAGGACTCAGTTTTTGTTATCACAGTAGTGATATTACTGCTCAGATCTTAAACTAAGTAATTATGGACGATATTTGATTGTAGTATAGTTAAAATATTTTTCATGAAGGACATTCTGAAAATACTATATACACAATTCATAGTATTCATATGATAGAATAGCATTTTCTAAAATTTGGCATCTGCTTTGAACAGCATTAGATTTTAAACAATAAGTAGAAAATTTCTTTAAATGTTGCACATTATTAAATTTGGTGAAACCTTATAAAACTAGTTGAAACTTGTAAAAGTTTTAAAAAATACATTTTAAAATGTGTGTATGTCACATTATTTAAAATACTTGGTTATTAATACACGTGCTTGCAACACTGAATCACAAGGTATAACTTTTCATTACTGCGATACAAATTTTCTTCAAAAATGTGGACTATAAAATTTTTAATACAAAGGCAGTCTTTCTTGTGTAATTAGATAATGATTAATCAAATATAAAATATAATATTTACTACAATACCTACTGTGTATGTGAATTGTTTGATTCAAAATGTATGGCATAACTTGATTTATTAAATTTTAAACAATGGAGGAATGCAATTCAGAAAATATAAATGGTAAATATAATAAACGAAATGTATGATGTACATTTGAAACATCAATTGTTAAAATTATTAAATTAAGATTATAAATTAAATTTGTACTATAACTAAATAATTATTATCTATAGTATTTTGACAACTGTCAAGTATAAAATAAATTATTATACCCTTGACAGATACTATTTTCACATACCTAGTGATTTCAGTTCTTGAATAAACTAAGTACAATATCTTATATAATGAAAGTATTACACAAATCATATTTTACTATATAAAAAATGTAAACAATCGTAAAATGGAGTCTTAAGCTGATACAAAACAAGAAATATATTTTTAGCACGATGACGTTGACTTGTATTCTTCCTGCACCTACTGTGTTTTAAAATTAATGGCAGATTGCACCTTTTTTTTTATAAGAAAAAGGAAAATATAAAAAAGACATTGAGCTTCCACAATAGGTATTGCACATGAAATGATCATTAATAATTTATATTAATGATAACTTTTTCAATGACTGAAGCAATAGAAATTAACCTATCACATATATTGTGTTATAAAAGTTATTACAATAAATGAATAACTACTTTTTAAACATTAAATTTTAAATCTTCTAGTAATTTTTTCATTGCTATAACTTATACTACTTCTATTACAAATTTGGTAACATTGATATAAATATAGTAGGTGGTCATGTATAAAATACATAAAATCACTGCACTACATATATCTAAATTATGTGCAGTATATAGGATGCTTTTGCATTGTATAGATAATATAAATGCAATGCTACACATATATTCAAGAAACTAAATATATGTATTTGAAAATAAAAATAGATGTTTGATTTCTACTTAAAAAAGAAAAATTATTTAGTGGAACACTTTATGAAGAATTCTTTGCGCTGTTCTTATTAAGGGTATCAGACTTGTTAATTCCGCGCAATTTTCTAAAAATGGATGAGACAATAATTCATCAGCAGTTGCCCTTTCATCGACTTCAACTGCCAAACATCTCTCTAGGAAGTTTTGAAATGTCGGACTTAGAGTATCCCACCTGGGAATAGAAGGTTTACCAATGGCAGCAATTAAATATAAAGCTCTTAAAGGTGTTTCTTTCATATAAGGTGGTTCACCTTCTATCATTTCAATAGCCATAATACCTAAAGACCAAATATCTACTTTTTTACCATATTGTTTTCTGGTCACTACTTCTGGTGCCATCCAGTATGGTGTGCCAACCATAGTTTGACGTTTTTCATCACCATCGATATTAGCACAAAAACCAAAATCTGTAACTTTCACAGCACCGTTCATACCAAGAAGTACATTATCTGATTTGATATCTCTATGAATAATTCCTCTTGTATGTAAAAAACTAATTGCACTTAGAACTTCTCTACAAACTGCTGCTATTTGTGCTTCTTTCATTATAGTTTCAGTAACAACATCTGTAAGTGGCCCACCTTCTAATAATTCCATAATAACCCAGAGATGTTCATTTAAAAGGTATGCATCCAAGAAATTAACCAGATTTGGATGTTGAAATTCTTTGAGAACTTTAATTTCAGTCAATATAAGCTCTTTTTTAGGCTGTTTTGATAAATCTATGTCTTTTATAGCAACTTTTTGATCAGTTTGTACATCGCTAGCTATGAATACAGTACCTGAAGCACCAGCTCCAACTTCTTTAGTTTTTTCAAAGCGAAGATTTGGATCTCCATCGTGGCAGATAGCTCGAAGTTCTTCAAAAATCTCTTCATCATTAAGCTTTATTGTTGAACATTCTGTCTTCCTTCGCAAAATGGGACTCTCTTCTGTTTTATTTTGTTCACTTCCATTCTCAGGCAACTGATCATCTTCAATTTGATATGTATTTAAATCTTCAAGAATCTCGGTAAGAGTTTTCTCAACTCTATCAGGATATATTCGTGGTGTGGGTTTTGGAATCTTATTCACTTTTGGTGGAAGTTCGGGTAACCTTTGCACTTGACTATCCGTAGAACTTGCAGAGCTCGATCCATCAGAATCTTCAGAGTGACGTTTCTTCGACAATATTTTATCAATTTCTTGAGACTCTTCCTCGATCAAATCTTCCGTAACAAAAGGTTTAAATACTTTTTCCTCTGGTTTTCGTTTCATAGAATAATTATAATATTTAATGGCTTGTAAAGCTGCAGCAGGGTTCTCATCCTGTTCTGATTTTGATATTTGCGTATTCAACAGACGAATCCAAGATTCGGGAAGACCTTCCAATTGTCCAGTCTCGGCATTTTTACTCACATGAAATTTATGAGAAACGTTAGTAGGTAAACCAATCTCAGCGACTGTATCAACCGGACCAGTTTTCTTCCTTGAAAATAACTTTGTTATATTAAGACTCATTTTAGCGCGCAATTTCGCGCACTTAACGCGTTCCCTTTTACGACGTATTGCGACTTTTTTAAAAAAGATAAAAGAAGAAGAAGAAACGGTCACTTTTAAATCGCAATTCTCATCATATGACTCGTCTATCTATCGACAAGGTATCAAATGCGATTAAAGGCGTGTTTAGTGTGACGTACATACGTCATTCGACGAGTGGCGGTACAATTCGAAGAAGAGACATTTTAAACGGAAACAATTTAATATTGACAATCTTAATTTGCTGCGACTATTTGAGATATTAAATATCAAATAATTATAGTACATGCCTGTACATATAATAATTGTGTATAAATTCAAGTAGATGACTCTTTTTATTCGCATCTCTCGTTGCACCTCTATACAGATCTGTGAATATAGAATTACTAGACGATGCATCACTTTAAGAAATGCAATATACACTTAGGAGGGAAATTTAAATTAGATGAACAAACGTTTATAGATACATAGGTATGTGTATATATACATACACAAAATGTTTGTAAAGTGAAACAAGAATATTTAAATACGTTTGAAATTTCAACTTTAATCTGTTACTAAAATTAATTAACTCAATGATAAAATCTCATTCTGTACAGAGTGTCACAAGCAGCTGGAGCAAGTAGTGTTAAAATGGTAGAAAATAGAAAAAATTTTCGTTAGACAAAATTAAATGGTTTCGAGTGATGCATTATTTAGTGCACTTGTTTTCTTCGGAAGTGTGAACATTTGAAAAATTGCAAGGTAACCTTTATTTTCTTTAATGGAAATATACATATTTTATAAATCATTCGATGCATTGTTTAATTCTCTACAAAAAAGTATTAAAATATTATTAAATAAGTGCATTTTAAACGAAATTCAAATTTAATTAGTTAACTTAAGAAATATATTTTTAATTCGTTGGTATAAAGTAAATGACTATCTTGTTTTCAAGTTCAATAATTTACAAATTATCAAAGAAATATTAGCATTGCAAAAATGTCGATTTGACTTACCGTCTATTAAAGTATATAATTATTTAAATAAATAAATAAATATATATATATATATGAGAAATAGTTAAGCAAGTAAGTGGAACCTTTACATGGGGCAATTTGTGTAACTATTTATTTTATATATATATTTAAATAATTGTATACTTCAATGGACGGTAAGTCAAATCGACATTTTTGCAATGCTAATATTTCTTTGATAATTTGTAAATTATTGAACTTGAAAACAAGATAGTCATTTACTTTATACCAACGAATTAAAAATATATTTCTTAAGTTAACTAATTAAATTTGAATTTCGTTTAAAATGCACTTATTTAATAATATTTTAATAATTAAAATTATTATCCAAATGAGGAATTGTTGATCAAGAGCAAAATTCTCTTGTAAAGTGTCCCTCAATGAAACATGTACATATTTCAATTTCATGCTTTCAACGAAACTTAAAGGAGAATCCATAAGAATCAACAAAATCTATTTACTTCTTGAAGCAATTCATATTCACAATAAAGAAACGGAGCAGGCAAGATCAATGAACGTTCGATGTAAATATGAATCTAATTGTAAGTTTATTATTACTATCGCTATTTCTTATTAACTTTTTCTCGTAAACTTGATCAATTGTTAAATCTAATCTTGTTAATAGTGGCTTCCTTACAAATACATCAACATCGACTTAATTAGAAAATGCGTCGTAACAAAAGTACGTGTAATCGTCGAACAGCTACCGTGGTGATGGTGAAAAGGATTTCTCAGTATGACAAACTTATTAAACATTCTATGCAATTGTTATAACTTATTAAAGGATTGACCATATGCCAAACCATTGGATAAATCGAGCAGAATCTAATCTCATAAACTACTAACCATGAAATGTAACTTGTACTTCATAATTGTTGGGGTTGACTGATAGAAGAAAGAGTGGATGAATTTTTAATAGAAAAATATATCGAAATAAATAAAGGTATAAGTTTATACTGATCCAGATCCTTACTCTCTTAGTGTTACAATACAATGGAAAAATAGGGAGCACGTTCATATATTTATAGCAAAAGGACATTACCAAAAAAGGTAACCTTATTGCTTTAGCTGAAGGATACAAGGAACATTTTTTTTTTCTTTTTTCTTTTTTTATTTGGAAGAATTCTACAATCAGTTCTCATTGAGAATTACAAGTAAATTATTATGACATGGTACTATGTCGTGTTTAATAAGTGTTTATCGTATGTTTGGTTCTAGTTGAATTTAATGTTTAAATCTAGAGGGTAATGTCTTTTTAGTCTACGGATCTGACCCGTCGTGTCAAGTACAACTTAAATCAAAATTTAAAAAATTCTACTGGCTCATTGGCAGACGTTCCAACTTAAGCGCGCAAAGTAAAATAATGCTATATAAGGCTATATTAAAACCTGTTTGGACCTATAGGATCCAACTATGGGGAACAGCAAGTAATTTCAACATAGAAATTCTTCAACGATTCCAATCGAAAACTCCAAGATCCTTAATAGATGCACCTTGGTTGATGTTACCAACAAAACAATACATCGCGACCTTAAGATATCCACAGTTAATGAAGAAATACCCAAATTCAGTAATAGATATAACATAAGAGTTAACAACCACCAAAACCCAGTAGTTATTCAATTCCTTGACACGACGGGTCAGATCCATAGACTAAAAAGACATTACCCTCTAGATTCAAACATTAGATTCAGCTAAAATCAAACGGACGATAATCACCTATTATACACGATATAGTACCACGCCAAAATAATTTACTTATAATTCCCAATGAGAATTGATTGTAAAATTCTTCCAAATAAAAAAAAAAAAAAAAAAAGAAAAACATTATCCGTAGCTTTGATCGCAACTTTGTCTACAACTGCTCGACGGCTACTCATATCTAAGGCTTCACTGATTCAAGTCTTCAAATTCTGTTCAAAATGAAAAGAGCGAAGATTATTTTTACTTTTTTTTACCTTTATATATTCTATGTAAAGATTATTTATAAAGAGAGATTATAACAAGAATTTCTAATATATCAAGCCAATGTTTTCTATTATTTCGTCACTTTTAATTCGACACTTCCTCCGCAAGCGCCGGACGAGCCTACAATTTGTTGTCAAAAACACTCGAGGTCTACTATGTTTTGTTTGTAAATATGTACACATACGTATTTGGAAACGTTCAATACGTTTCGTATTCTTGCACAATATCTGAAACAGTAAACGTAATGGACACAGGATTATACGTATATGTACATAGACGTAAATGCGATGAAATGTTTATTTTCGATACCAGTTTCATTATCGTGGTATGATGCAGAAGGTATTGATTGTAAAAGTAAAAGATGTACAAGCATACAAGAAGCCACGACGTGGAGATACTATTATTTTTCACAGCTAATTCCAGAGTTGCGTTGAAACGATATGTCTTTTTAATCTGCTGTTAACCTAATCTCTCGAATCCTGCATGATTTTTAACGCATTTTTGTATTGATTACAAGGAAACGATTGCTTTCAATAGACTAATATCTGAAAATAGAATCTAAAGAATGGATAATAATTGAAGAATGTTCGTTTGATGAAATAAAAGTTCAGATTCGTTCATTTCTAGAATAATTTAGTGGATAAATATAATAAAAAGGCGATAGATATATGGAGGAATTTTTAAATCATTTGAAAATGTAGATTGCAAGTTAGAGATTACGTTAATCATAATATGTAAACTAGACTGGAAACGATAAAGCGGGAATAGTATTAGAAAAGATAATTCTAAAAATTCAACGATATCACCCGATTTACGTGAAATTACCAGATCATCTTATAGAATATTGTACTGTTGTACAACTATCTTCCTCGTATTTACACTTATTTACTATAATATAAAACAGTTCCCGGTGTTGTCACGTGCTTGATATGATATATGTTACTTATTACATTTACACGCTATTAGTATCAAAAAGAAGACACGAATAAAACTGGAAGATTTCATCCTGAGTATTTACCAAATTGTCATTGACATTTTATTCCAACGGTAGATCGATTCTCTTATTAATTTTGCAAAAGAAGGTAGCGCATTTATGCATTTCTCTTGCACAAGAATCGTAAATGTAAGGAAATACCTTTGTAATTAAAGGGATAGCGACAAGTCAGAATTATCACTTTAATCCTCATTCTGTGTACTAATAGTGAATATAGTAAATACAGTGATAGTATTAGTACACAGGATGAGGATACTAATAATTTGCTGCAATAATATAATAAATAGTAAATATTTACAATTCTTCTATATATTTGAGAATCGAAAAGCGTTCGATATTCTTAACAACGTGCTTGCTGTCCTTTCTTATCGCTCGAACAAACCGTATTATCAACTTGTTTTTAATTCCCTGCCCCCACTCGTTGTGAATCCCGTTAGAATTTTTCCTCCCCTTTCCCAATCATACAATACTCGTAAGTTTCATCTTTTACGTACAGGGTGTTCTTGTCACCAATACTTTTATTGCTGTTACAAATTAGCTTCCTTCACGCCTTTGAACTAAACTTTACATTTATTTTACATTCTGATTAAAGTTCACTGCAAAATTTATATAATTATGGTTTCTATTACTGGAGATATTCAAACCCTAATAAATAAAAACTAATTAATAACGTCTATCTTCAATTGTACTTGATCACGATCAACATGAATATTGCTGCAATGAACGTACATGCTTATCAACAAAATTAGGCAATTCGAGAAAATTAAAGAAACAACTATATTACGCTAGTTAAATGGAATTAAATATACGTTTCCTGAACACTGTATATGTCACAATGTGTATACATACATATTATACTGAATCGGCAAATTCCCCACTCTTTTATTTTCGGACATAGAGAGGGGGTTCTTTGCTTCTTTCTGTCTCTCGCGCCTCTTGTCCACTAATATGTAAAATATTAACCGTTGGTTAATGCAAAGACATTCTTCGAGAATGCGTAAAGAAGTGAATACAAGTGTATAATAACGGACTCATTTTATAGCAGTTGTAATACTAACACTTTTAATAGTGAATATTTTAAATCATCTGTGCCCCTGTTCGATTTCACATTTTTTTCCATTCTTTCTTTTCTAATTTCCTTTCTCTTGGTTTGCTTTTTTTCTTCAAAAACAATAACAAGCAAAATTACCTTAAACCCGTTTTACGAAGTGTTTATTTACGTAATTGCATTCGTAATATACCGCATAAGGAACTTAGTGCGCTAAGGGTTCTTCTAAAGGATTAAACATTTTGTGATTATTCATCATTATTCAATTACTATGGTTCAATTGCGACGTCAGGTAAATTATATTTTTCACGATTGTTTCGAAAATATAATGTTAAAAGCACTGAAATATTGCACACTTATAAATACTAATATTAATTAAAATGTAGAATACGAAATTCTGATGTAAAAATTACTATATCTCTTATAAGATTTGGTTGTTTACTCGGTCTAAATTTTTCATGAAATCTTCATAATTATCTCTGTTTCCGTGATGATGCAAGATTCTCATACGCATACAGAAATTGTCTAGGAATAAGATCTAGAAGCTTTCCAAATATTACCAATAATTTTTGTCCGTTTTATTTTTCTATTGTCAAAGTTAAAAATAACAATGAAAATTTCAAGTAAAAATTAAAATATATAATTTATACAATGTACAAATGACGAGTTATTTGTAAGAAGTAGAAATTAAAAATTTTAAATTAATATAGTAATTTTATTGCAAACGATTATGTAGTAATAACTTATTTAGAATATAATATTAAAATAACGCTAGATATCATTAGCGAGTATAATCTTATTTTAATAAGCTTCAATGTGCTTTACATGCAAAGTGTTATCTTTGTAAATTATGTTTCTCATTTTTTTAAATCTCGTAAATTATGCAATTTTAATGCAGTAGCTTCACATGATAATGTTGACAATTGCAAAAAATTTTAATGAAATAAAATTTTATAAACTTGTGATATTGACGCGCGTCTTGCAAGTTCAATGTTCAATATGACATTCAGCGCGTGTAATAACACGTGTTCAAGAATACATTTTTATTAGAAATGACTTTCGAGAGAAAAAAGAAAGAAGAAGAAAAAGAAATCATACTGAGATAAAACGATTAATTCGATAAATCCTAACTCTTATATATAATTTTCAAATTTGTAATCAGAAATATAAAAATTAATTAACTTAGTTAGTACCGATGTATTTTGCTGACCTAACTCTATCATTACTTCCGTAAGCAATTTGTAATAAAAAAATTAAGATTAGCATTACCGTAATGGGTATGCTGATAGAGTCTTTACGAATTTTACTACTTTATCATATTAGTTTGTCTTATTTTGTCATGTTAGTCGCTGAACATAACCAAATATTTTATAATACCGATATGAATCAAGACTTCTGTACAACTTCTAACACATATTCGAAATGATCGTATTTTCATATTTGGCTAATATAAAATTTAAGCACTATATACCTTTTAAATTCAAGTAAGTTACTTTGTTCCGCATAAACATTGACTGAACTTATATAATACTGCAACTACATATTTATTTCTAGTTTCTGTGTATGTTGATTCTGTAATAAGCATATTAGTGGAAGATGTATTATATATTATATATTAGAATTATTAAAACACCACAATGTTTTATACAGATTTTATCTTGTGGGGGCATCCTGAATCAATTTCAATTTAATATCAAACGGAATTCATCATCTTTACAAATTAGAGATAAAAAAGTAATACAACCAGAACGATCTTTTAAGGTATGCTTTATTAAAAGATATTTCAATAATTTCTTGAAATAATTATTTTAACTGAAATTTATAAATACTATATTTTGTAGTACGCAGATCTAACAGTCCGTCTTGCAGGACCAGACCAATTACAACCAAAGCCAGATGTCAGTGCTTTAACATTTGGTAAATATTTTACAGATCACATGTTAAAAATATTTTATCATGAAACATTAGGAGGATGGCAAATACCAGAAATTACACCTCTTGAAAAGCTAGTTCTCCATCCAGCATCAAAAGTTCTTCACTACGCTGTAGAGGTAAATACAACTTATATTTCATAAAGTTTCCTATTCATTTCTATTATTTAACAGCATTTACTGATGTATGCACTGTATGCATTATTTCAGTTGTTTGAAGGTCTAAAAGCTTATAGAGGAGTAGATGGAAAGATAAGAATATTTCGACCAGAACTAAATATGGAACGGATGAACAATTCAGCAACGAGAACTGGCCTACCTACATTCATAGGAGAAGAATTAATTAAATGTTGCTGTAGATTAATTAGTATTGATCAAGAATGGGTACCTCATTCTACTGCTTCTAGTCTATATATACGCCCAACACTTATAGGAATAGATGTAAGTATGTACATCTAAAAAGAAAAATTCTAATATAACATCTTATCTTAAAGATAAAGAATGTTAATCAATTGAACGATGTGAATAATAATCGTGTCATTGATGTCACAGACGTCATAAAAACAGATACATATAAAGTAAGCAATATATTTCACAATGCTTAATGATAATACATGGTAAAGCAATGTTTAATGCTCTTTTGTTGGAGTAGGACTATAAGATACAGTTAGACATTGCATTGTAGAAAAGAACAAGAACTAGTGATTAAAAGTTAAGAAGATAAAAATTAATATACAAAGCCTTAAATGTTCAATGAAGTATATATCATATCTTTATGCCATTACCTCTATATTTAATATGAATGAATAGAGGTGTATCTTTTTCCAAACACGAGTAATATTAGCATATAATAGTACTTTATTCTAATTACATTGATGTAAAATTTCAAATAAAAATGTATTTATGTCATATATTTTTTATAAATTGTACTTTGAAAGGTGTGTATGCATCGTTATTTACAGATGATGCAACATTTTTATTAGAAAAAGTCATCTAGATGAAGAAATAATCATAAAAAGTTAATATTTTTATACAAGATATTTAATGTAAATATCAATGAGAATATTCAACCATCAACCAAGAATATAAAAAGAACATTATGTGTATATATCATAATTACTTTTACATTTTTACATCTTTATATAGCCCACACTCGGTGTTGCATCTTCAGAATCTGCTTTGCTCTATATTATTTTGTCACCTGTTGGCTCTTATTTTAACAAAACAAAAGAAAATATTGGCATTTCTTTACTGGCTGATCCCCAATATACAAGAGCATGGCCAGGTGGTTGTGGTAACTACAAAGTAGGTAGCAATTATGGGCCTACTATATATGTACAAAAGGAAGCTATAGAGAAGGGTTTGCAACAAGTATTATGGCTTTATGGAAAAGATAATGAAGTAACTGAGGCTGGGACTATGAACATTTTCATGTTCTTTATAAATGATGATGGCGGTGAGCATCATTTTACATTTTTCGTTTAATTGCTTGTTTCACATCTATATAGTTTCACTATATAATTTTATATTACTTTTATAAATATGTTATAATTTCAGAAAAAGAATTAATAACACCACCTTTAACAAGTGATTTAATTCTTCCTGGAGTTACGAGAAATTCTATTTTAGCATTAGCCAGAGAATGGAATCAATTTAAAGTCAGTGAAAGGAAATTTTATATGAACGAAGTTTGTCAGTTACTTTCAGAAAACAGAGTAAGATATCTTATCTTAATTATTCTTTATTTAAAATTCGTTTTAGCTTCATAGAAATTACAATTTTATTTTAGTTGTTGGAAATATTTGGAGCAGGAACAGCTTGCACAATTAGTCCTGTATCTTACATAGAATATGTTGGACAACCATTGCATATACCAACGATGGAGCACTCTAATCCTGTTTACAAAATGTTTTTGAAACATTTATCAGATATACAATATGGTATTATACCAGATCACCCTTGGGTGATACCTATCGAATGAACATAGAATAATTCATTTAATTATTTATTACATAATTATAACCAAAAGCGTCTCCATGCAATTTTTAACATCGATTGTATTATATTTAAAAGAATAGTTGTTGGGAATGTCACAATTTTGTTATTGCTAGCTTCATGTGAATGTTGTTGTGAATGAATTCTTATTTATTTACACATGAAACTGATTTTGTCAAAGGCATATAAGAAGTGAGCATGTATTGGAGATGAAACTCAGGGATTAATTGTTTCTTAAGGAAGCAAAGCAACTTTTTAATAGTGAGCTATAAAGACTAACGTGTTGATTTGTATGTGTTATAGGTTGAATGACAGTTCGTAGTTACGAATATGTGTGCGTTTCTACATAGAAATATAGATGTATTGTATATATTTTTTATATTACTTATTTACTATCTCATGTAATTTTAATAATTTTTCTATGGTACAAATTATTTATTCAATGTTCTACCTCATCGATCAAGAAGGACAACAAGAAAAGAATATGCTATGAAAAGCTTTTTTTTTACTTGGTAGATAGTCTGTATGTCTGAAAAATATTTTTGTTCATATGTGTATCATCTCAATAAAAGTATAAGTTTATAAATACTTGTTAATAATGAATAGATATTTATTTCCTGGTGAATGTAATTAATAAATTGAGGCAAAGACGATTATCTAAAATTGTATAAACTACCTAACATACAATTTTTCATTACATAGTTTGAAAGTTTAATTATTATTTTCATGTCAAAATAGAATGAGATTATATTACTAATCGTTATAACTGAAATTAAGTGTAACTATAAAATTAGAAACAAAGCTTTATAGTTAATAAAGCTTGCATGTACACAGAAAGTTTGATCCTTGTTTTTTTATAACAATAATTGTACTGATATTTATAAGATGGAACAGACTTCATAAATATATAAATAACTAAAATTATTTAGAAAAATCATTGTTTAAATACATTTCTTCATTCAAAGGCAACACTGTCTCGCTGAACAGAAAATTTGTTATCATCAATGTTGATTTTTTAGGACTGAATTTTCGAACGATTTTCCCCAGCAAGTGCCGAGACCTGATCATATAACGCTACCCAAAACATGTCCCAAGCACAATTACAGAAGAAGAAAAATCTAGGAAATATCAAGTCTACAGAAACTTTTTGTTATAACAGTATGGTGTAACGTTTTACCGCTCATTTTCAAATCGCCACTAAGCATCGGCATATTCCGGTTAACTCCGGTACGAACGTATTTACATTTCCCCTCTCGTTTCTACCACTGAAGGTACCAGAGGAAGTAAATGTGCATGTAGTTGGGTTGTTTGACCGCTAGAGGCGGTAATTCATGAAGCGTGCAGTTTGCTGAATTTGCTCATCGGTGACCTTTCTATTCATTATTCGCCTCTGCTTCGCACAGCGAGCAAGTTCTTTCTAAGGATTAAATTTTGTGCAAAGAAAAGACATGTACGCGATTCAAAACACAGTTAGGAAAGTACCAAGATTACTAAATGTATGTCAAAATCAACGTAGAACAATTCTTGGTACACCACCAAGGGTTAGAATACCTTTTGCTGTAAGTACTATTTTTATTAAACGCACTTACATAAGAAGCTGACTGCAGCAATTATATATTTATTCTGAATCAAAAAATTTGTTTACTATAAAGACAGTTTTCTGTTTACAGTTCGGAAAGCATTTTTGTGAGCATTTATATCTGTAATTCATATATAAGGTTATGTTATGTAATAGGTTAATTGATTTTTGGGGCGTTTTATTAAATTTTGCAAATATTAATATTCTCTTAAAATTATGATTTTTTAAATAAAACTAATATATGAATTAATTTGAGGTACATAAAAATATTTATTAGTCTGTTCAGTATATTTATTTAAGATATAGATAAACTTCATACATTGTTATTGTGAAAAAGCTTACATTTCAAATGCAAAGAATTAATTAAGTTTTATGTTTGGATGATATAATATATTATATATTTAACTTTAGTTATATATGATATATTGTTAGAATAAAATTTATGCGAATATAAAAGTATAAAAAGTTAATAAATAATTTAAAATTAATTATAATGATAATTACTTAGACATTTCTATTAAAATGACATTCTTGATGTATTTTACATATATGTAGTATCGTTATAATGATAATATCTGTAAGGTTATAGACCATTTAAACTATGTAATTCGCAATAATAATTTTTCTTATTGCAGGAAAAGGTGGCATTAGGTATGGCTCTATGGGTCGGAATAATGGGTGTTCCACTGTACATTTCGTGTAATGTAAATAAATATAACGCTAAAAGGGGATAGACTATCTTTTGTAGTTGTATTCTCAAATTTGTAAACTATTACAAAAAATAGGAGAATGTGTATCATATACTTGAAATAAATATGAAATTAGATAAAATACTTTGTAATCGATATTAGACATTTTCTATCTCCATTTTAGAAATTTACAGATTAAAGATTAAGCTCTTGACATACCAACGACGTTTAGGATATGTAATTTGTTTATTGTATGCAATGTACAAAATGAATGTACCGAGTTTCATTTTATTTATATATTAAGAGATTAATTCATTATAAAGAATCATTTATTTCAAAATATTTCGTTTTATTTATCGGTTGTTCAAAAATTAAATTTGTCTCTTATTCTACGTTTTTTTATATAAATGAGTTGCATGAACAGTTGAAGAGTCGCAGTCTTACATATACGTATATAATCGTACAAAAGTTTAGTACCATAAAAATATAAAGTATATCACTTTGCTAATAAAATATATGTATAAACAATAATAAGATATGTAAAATTTACATTTTTGGGGAAAAAAACTTTGTTACATTTTATTTGAAAAAGGATTTTAATCTAATTTAATTATAATCAAATAAAGAATATAGCAGTTTGTTTTTTTTAGTACAAATTTATGTTATTGATTTATTACGTAGAATCATCGATTGTAGGATCAGACAGTCACTCAGCAATGTCCACTTGTGGGAAATACTGTAAAGAGCTCACTCACGATAGTTGTACGCTCAAGTGGACACGTACCTTAAAATTCGTAACGTTACATTTAATTAAAAAATATATCGAGTGTTTATACATATTTTGTATATATATACAGGAATTCGATATATTTTCACATTTTGCGTATATTTGTACATCTTGGAAATCTCATTAACTTTTATATGTATTTGCACCGTTGTATCGCTAGAGCTACAAGTTACGAATATTCATCTTAAATTTACGTACGATGTTGTTAATTTGTTTATTCGGAAACTTTATGACAGTGTCCAAAATTTATATCTCATTATAATGTCATTTATATCGGAATGTTAGGTACACTTTGAATTTTCGTCACTTTTTTATTGTTACTTAACTTAACTGTATTGCATCGAAATTAGATGTTTAAGTCGACTAATTATTAGGAATATATTACGCGGTTTTCCGACAATCTTCGAAGCAAATACAGACATAGGACGGACCCTGTTTTAGGCTGCATCTAGAAGCGTTGTTCGAAAGCGAAAGTTGATCGATTCGGCTGCTGTATTTTCGACTTGTCAATGATCGGGAATGTGTCTTCTGTCGCGACGACTGTGTCTTCGCTTTTTGAAACATGTGGCACAGCATTTATCCTGCACGATCAATGATACATCGCACATGCGCCTATATGACGCGCACGTTGAGGCTGGTACAATAGTATCCTTACACTCTGAAACAGTTTTATTTGTTTTTACGTTACATATCTAAAGAAGGCTAATCATAATTAGTTGATAGATTACATCGAAATCTTTCTCTTTTATTAGTTCTATCGAGTGTAAACTGATAAGAAGGAATATATCAAAATGTAAGAATTAGCAAGAATTAGCATCAATGCTAGCTTGTATTATTGTAAGTCGTTAAACGAAGCTATTACACACAAAACAAGCGCGTGCGAGCGTAACTATGATAATTAATATCATAGAAGAAACGAAGGAAGAAGATACTTGCAGAGAAGTATATCGTAAACCGTTCGCTTGAAAACATTAATTACCAGTATACGTACACTGTAGTTAATGATCCGTGAAAACTGTTGCTTTCTAGATACGCATTAAAGGGGCGAAAGAAAAGAAAAGAAATAACGAGTTTCCATGCATACGTTCATGTAGTTACGGATATCCTTTAATGACCGATTCCCTCTGGCGTGTGCAATTACCAGATTTATCGTTCGTGCATTGCCGCCTGTGATAACAACGCCTCGTATCGATCGGCTTTCTCTCGGGGTTGCAATCGTCGGACAGTAATTCTGTTATACGATCACGACACTCGACTTCCCTTCGCTTAACGCCGACTCTCACGAGGCAGCTCGCGTTGCAGGATTCCCATTTTCCTATAAGCATGCCCATAAAGATGGAGGTTTTATACGCTTGATTGTCTCCTTGTTATCTTTGGCAACGGGCCAGGCTTCAAAAAGATATTAGCAGCACGGATAAACTCGATTACTGTCTTAGTGTAACATAAATCATGGAACTATGAAAATAATTATGCTGTCTTAACACGTTCGTCGCCACGTCGCACATATCTATGCGACGAGTATACTTCCGTGGGGACCCTGTCACCAAAGGATGGTGACGCTCTTCTTGTTCGAGTTAATTAAATGTACGATATTATATATAGGATATACAACATAAAAATATTAAAAACACATTGTACCATACTTTTTATTATGTATGTTCTGGATAATATATTACATTATCCTGCATCGTATGGTATTCGTTAAAACATTCCAAACACATTTGGGCTGATTTTGGGCACTTCGAAAAATAGTTATAGACTCCGTCATCGCTACTATCCTCGCTTTCAAGTATATTTTCACGCTGTTTACTGAACATTTTGAGGAGGAAAAAATCACCGATGTACGTCTCGCAAGTATGCTTCTCGACTAAATGAAAGATCCGAGATATCTGCCATGAGATCCCTCGGAATACTCTAGCTGGAAAGCTTATCGCTTTCTCCGTTTCAGAAATAAATAATCTTTTCTTTACAATGAAGCGAAGCCGATAAACAATGAATCGAAGGGGATGAACAATGAATCGAAGGCGATAAACGACGAATTCCTGCTTGTCGCTCTATTTACGTTCTGCGTACTGGCAGTCGAATTTGGGCCCCGCAGGAAACTGTCGAATCACGCTGGGCGACGAACGTGTTAATCCGACTCAACTTATCGGCCTTTTTTTAATTGTTACGCGATTCTTCGGATATACGCAAGTTGTCCTAGTTATAGATAGAAAATAAGAAGGGTAACAGTATATTTTACGTCATGATAATAAATAACTCACCAGTGATCCATCTGCCACCTTGGCAAAGTTCGATGGTGGCCGGCTTGTTTTCTGGATTACAGTCTCCTTGCATCGAGCAGGTCACCTTCCTAGTTCTCTTACCATTCGTACAATGACTCCATTTCGAGACGATCCACTTTGACTTGGTATTATACATGGAATTATCTGGATTTTCATCAACTACATTGTCGAATTCGAGGATCTCTGGCTCCTCGGTAGTAAGACTATCAACGATCGTGATTCCATTTTGATCGTTCGAGCTCACGTTGTAGAAAGAGGCATCCTTGTTGTCCGCGTAGACGATCAATGGTGGTTCGGTCGAGCTGCAAGGGGGTAAGTTTAGACACGGGCTGACCTCTTCGGGTCTCACGTCACGGTTACAGTCTCGATCGGGCAGAGCCAAATCCGATCTATCGGGGCCAACTCCCGAAGAAACACACATCACCGATCGTTTTCGAAGAGCACCCTCTCCGCATGATACCGGGCACATTTGCCATGGACCGATCCACCATCTAATTTTGGCAAAACGAAACAATCGATTATCGTTTGATTATATTGTTTGAATTCGTTATTATTAAATTTATTCGAGTTAATTAAAATGCAAAAGAAAAAAAATTATTATATATCTTTTTAATAAAGGTGGAAGTCAACAAATCAAGTTGCATTCGATATCGCGTTCAAGCGGTCGGAATGTCGAGTTGAACGGTAAATAAAATTTGTCTGTGACCAGATTCAATGTACCCCCCTTCCCCCCTCCATGTTATCACGACCGAGAAGCTTTAATCCGATTTTTCCTATACCATCGAGGCTGGGCTTTCGTTTTACCTGGCTGGGCATGGATTCAGATTGCATTCTCGCAAAATCGATTCCGGCTTTTCGATGCCCTCGCAAAAGTGGTCCTCAACGACCCCGCTCTTCTTCTCGTTGCAGAGTGCTTTGGAGGTTTGCGTGCCACCGCCGCAAGTGGCCGTGCACAGTGACCAATCGGAAAATACCCACGAGTATTCCGGTGCCCGATCAGGCTCCTTTTTCGGCACTGTGTACTCGTATCGCAGCCCGAAATTCCGATAATGTCCTCTGGAAATCAACTGAAGTGATGGGACAAAATTATTGAGAATGGGAAGAAAGTAGCTAAAGAATTCGTAGCGAATATACGTGCCCACGCTCGAAGAATCGACGAAAAGCGAATGAGAGATAAGCAGTTTGTCAAGAGGAAGCATACGTGGAATAAAACGAAAAGAAAAGAGTTAATTAGTTGCCATTACGTACATAGACTGCAATGTCCTCTTTGATCGGGCCAGGGATTCTGACCTTCTCTCTGTCGCGATCGCGCTCGTACAGAGCTGGAGTTCCGGCGACTTGGTATTCCCCTGCTAAAGTGATCTGCCTGTTCAATTGGAATGAAGATCATAGTTCTAGATCGTAATATCTCTCCAACGTCTTTTACTTTTCATTCGGAATTTATTATTTCGTTAGCCGATACAAAGAGATACACAATCAATTAGATTATCGATGTAATGTATTAATGTAACCGACGATGAACACATCTTGAGTTATTACTTACCGTTTTCCATTAAGGAAGTATTTGTCGGAATTTGGTACACCTATTCCAATATAATTTTTGCTGTTTCCAATTTCTTCGATTTTTATATTTCTCGATCCATTGGGGACAACGACAACTTCCTTGTATCCTGGACCGTCGTTTTTGTCGTAAATTCCGCCTGTTGTTTCGCATTGAGTTCCATCGCCATGGCAGATTCCACAACGATCTTCCGTGGCATCTGAATCGACCGTCCAATCACAGCCAACTTTCTGCACCGTTAATTGCAATCGAAAAATAGAGAATAGAATAGAGAACAAAAGATATGAATATTGTTGAAAATATTGTCTAGAAAAATAGACTGACTCGACAGATTCCAGCAATGCACATGTCTCTGGTACCAACGTTACAGGGTGTGCCATCGAGAGCGGCTTCACCCCATGGAACGATCACGCTTTCCTCTGTGTCGGTGCAATATAGCTCGCAGGGTTCCGCTTCAATTAAGGACGATATTCATTAGTATTGTACGGATTAAAGTCGAATGGAATATCAAACGATCGTAGATTACTTGGCAAAAAATAACTTTCAACTGTTTATTAAATTCGATAATTTTTTACTGTCAAATAGCAAGGAACCGTTTAGCATTATTTACAGCATTGTTTATCGCGAAAAGTACTTGTCCGTAGTATCTTCGATGAAAGAGTCCAAAAACTAGTGGCTTACTCTGATCGAAATATGGCAGCCAAGTGTAATTCTTCCCTTTGTATTCTTTGCCGTCGTAATGGCTGCACTGAACTGCTCTGAAACTGGCCGTTTCTTCCGGGCACGGATCGGTGTTGCAGATTTTATATCGACGTCTTTCCCCGATGCAGAATTTTCCACCGTGCGCTGGTTCCGGATGGTCGCATTTCCGCTCGACGATCGAAACGCCCGCACCGCAGGTTCTCGAGCACTCGCTCCAAGAGCCCCACTCGCCCCATCCGCCGTCGATTTGACGCGGTTTGTCCACAATTGGCACGCATTCCTGGTTCTGACACCACTATGACAAAATTCGCGCACGTTATCGAAAATCAGTTTAATAGCTGGTTGACTTATTTATTCGTCAATGACGGCGTATTTATCTATTCTTTTTTTTTTTTTTAGAGCGTTATGAATATCCAGAGGACCAATGAGCATCGATCATCGAAAAAGAGAATGTCGTGCTCGAAACCGTTTTATTTTATTTTTATTGTTATCCGTTAATATTATATTTCTCATTGTTGCAACATTATATCTTACGATATTATTTTCTACTGTTTCTTCTCGAATACGAAATGACAGGACGACGCGGTGAAAGATTAATTTAATCATATAAATTTGTGGGTAATCGTTATTCATTGGCATAACGCTATATGTATAATTACGCATCTAATATTCTTACCATGTGTTTGCCGCAGTGTGTCCCCGGGGCGGCCGGATGAAGCATGGTGGTGCAAGTGCCATCGACGATGCACCATAATTTAGAACAGATCTGTGAACAAAATCACCGATCTCTATTCACCGGTCTAAAATTGCCCCGTACTCGATTTACTTTTGTTCATCACCTCCTGCAAGGGCGAGCAAACGGAAGCTTCCCTGACGCCGAACTGAAGCCTGCATTGGTGCTCCGCGTTATACATCGCGCCAGGAGGTAACTCTGGATACGAGTAATCATTGTCTGCCGGTTCGTCTTCCAAACATTCGCCTTTCCCTTGACTGTAGAAGTTTTAAAACTTTCTTTAAAAACTTCCTTTCTCTTAAAGTTTTTAAGGCTTCGAACACATGCTGTTACGTCGCGTAAGACGGTCCGTACGACGGCCCTCGTGGTATGACCGCCGAGGCTGACATACCGTTATACTGACCTTCAATAAACCTAAGGAACCACCATAAACCGAATCTTTTTAGCTTAATTTCTATTCACATAAGTATTTTCGGTTTATGAATGGTCCTTAAGACAATCCTTAGGTTTATTACACGCTCTTATAACTTACGGAGAAAGCGGTTGTTTGTCCATTAAAAATAACAGGTATTTCCCATTAAAAAGGACACCCATACCGAGCTTTCCTCCGTAATTGAACGAGACGGATCAGCACTGTTCGACAAAACGTCGTGCCGTCAACACAACTGTTCTACTAAACGTCGTGCAGGCAACACGACTATTCCAAAAAGCTTCGCGTAGTTCTCACTTCGATCAAAGTGATATTATATTAGTCTACTCGTTATCAATACTACTCATATATCAAGTGTATTGTTATTCAACATTTATATCAATTATTTCTTCCTATACGACGAAATCTCCAGTGTAATAAGTTGTTAAAATATAAATATTATAAGACTGTAGACTACAGTTTTATTCCCCAACAAATACCCTTATTATCCCACAAGAAATAAGGGGATCGACCTGTTCGTGGTGTCGATCGTTATAATCGTAACGGGAATTTACGACTCCCGTTGACGCGCTTCATCGCGATCGCGTCTCCCCGCGACTGGACGACATAACACATGCTATCTAGCAAAACAATTGAACTCGTTGTTCAGACTTTTCGAACGACACATCTAAAACGATATTTGATGTTGTCGAAAGAGATTTTTAAATTTCTTACTCCAAAAAATTGGTAATGTCCCTTCTAGAGCATCTGGACCAGGCGACGCCGATGGTGTCCACCTCGAAAGTCGGCGTCATCACGTGTAGGGTGTCACCGTCTCGCTTGCTGCAGCCGATTTTTTCCGTATCGTGGTACATGCCGAAGCTGGAGCGAAAATCGTGTCATTGTCGCGAATTATTTCCATTTCGAACGAATCGTGATTTCGCATGTGTCTACCCGCGATACGATTCCAGCCAAATAAGCGGCAAATGCGATAACGAGGTCGCGTTATCGGTTATTATATTAATAAAAGCAAATTGCGCTTAATAACGAGCACGGGGAATTGGATTCTCCATTAGCTGACCAAACAAGTTACGCATCGATTCGGCCAATTTTTTCCTTATTACGGATTCGATGATTTTTTTATGCGTGAAATCGACTCGCGCATCGAGCGGATGATAATATTAGTTTCATGCGCGTGCGTTTTGATAGTATTTTATAATATTTTGGTACTTTGGGATAATCGTAATAGAAAGAGCAGATATTTAATGGTAAACTTTTATTAGAAGCAAAGTGGAACTCTAGGGCAACGAAAATTTGGTGAGAAATGGCGAAAGTACTTTGAATAGCTTTCAAGTTGACAGGAAACAGCAGCCAGTATGATAATGTATGTTTCGTACGCCCTTAAATTTCAGAGGTTAAGACAAATTGAGATTAAAGTTGAACTCCGTTACGAGTCTAGTTTGTCACATTTAGAGTTAATGCCAGGAGACAAAGAGAATACAAGTCATCCAGTCAGAATATAAATTCAAATATACCATTAAAACCTACTACCGGTCGATAAAAAGTTAGCCAAATCGAGGATTCTTGATCACCGAGAAATATGAAATACGTTTGGGGTAATCGCTGCGAGGCAAAGAAGCTTGGCCAGACTAAGTACGCTTCTAAGGATCTAATAAAAAAGAGGTAATAAATTTCTCTGGATTACACGGAGGTAATATTCGAGTCTCGCGAAGATGATTCACTTCCGACGAGTCGCTACTTTTTCTCGGAAAATTCAGCGGAAATTTAGAGGCAAGTTTGCCAGCGACGTTCGACCGATGGAATCGTTATCTATTTCTTGTTTCTTTTTTTCCTTTTTTTTTTTCTTTTTTCTTTTAAGTTAAAGATCGATCGAACGTTTTCACTCACTTGTGTCCCAATTCGTGGGTGATGGTGTGCGCGAGCGTGATTCCATTGTCTTCGTTGACGCTGCAGCTGCGGTCCGGCTGGCACATGCCGGCTACGTGAGCCACTCCCAGAGTACTACACGGCGTGTTTGCTCTCGAGCAGATGTCCTCCCTCGTCACCAGAATCGCTACGTCGTGGTGATTCGGATGCGAGTCGTCCGCCGGATTCAGTTTCTGTTGCCATTTGCAGAAATTGTACAGCGTCCTGTCCGCGTTCACCGTGATGTCCAGTCCTTGCTGAAAACAGATGTTAGTCGAACCGTTTCGCGGCCAGTTGAATAGAAATGCGCGCATTTTCTTCCGTCGTGGAATTCGTTTTCGATCGTTCGGTGGCTACGGTTTACGAGCGCGTCAACCGATCCGAACGTTCGACATTGCCCTAGCATTCAAACGTTTCCCTCGTGATTCGTTCAACCAACGAAACGATCCAATATTTTACGGATGGTGAACGCGCGTGATATCGAATCGTTTCAACACTTTGTTAAGCGGTTTTGGGAATACCGGTATAATCATCGTTAGTTAACAGGATAGATAGATAGATAGACAATAAGAAAATTACTTCAAAAGCGTTAATACGATATTGCAACGGCATTTCGACCGGTTGACCGTAGTCGCCTCTTTAGAAGAAAGCAAGTTGATTTTACCGAATCTTATATCTGATTGTTAAATAGTAAACTAGATAAAACACGGTATCGTGTAAACTGTGCCGTGCATCTAGTTGTTGAACGTAACGCACATCACCGGCGTAACTCGCACGTACTTCCGCGTCGTCCTCCTCGACAAGAATAATCCTGACCACGACGACGTTAATGAAATTCCCTATGGTAGGATCGAGGTAGAGGGAGGACACCATGTTCATGATGGTCAGCAGATACGTCTCAACGTCGCCGTCCTGATGAAAAGCCATCATCGTCGTGTCAGCGACAACGAGAGCCTCGACGTGACGCGGTCGGCTGATCGATCTCTTGGCACGCTGCCATCGTTTCGTCTGATGATGTTTTCTTCGGCCTCGTCCTTGAACCTGTACCAGTCCTGGTTGCGTTTGCCATTCGAGCCGTGTTTCCGTCAGCCGCCTCGGCTCTGTACAACAACAACGCAACCCCCGGTCTTTGATTAGCATCCCGCTCGATATGAAATTCCTATCCGGTTCAATGGAATTCCCCTTTACGCGGTCGCGTTTGATTTTCGTGAAAAGGAATTCCATTTTCTCGACGCGGTCATCGATGAACCGATGCCGACCGGAATAATTAATGGTCGGGTCGGATCGTTTGTCGGATTTCGGCTACCTGACACGATGCAATGCGATACGACTGATCCGATATACCCGCCGATCTATGATCTATCCAACGTGTCGATTTACGGGAAAATCGACTTGTCGTTTTCCACGTGGCTCTGGTAAAATCGAACGATTCGAAAACGCGAGTCCGCGCGTGCCATCGTTAAAATATCGTAAAAGCTCTATTTAGATTCCTTTTGAATTGACTGGTCGAACAACAAATTACGTATGGAGGAAAGACGGAAAAATACGAAACGGATGTTTAATTTTCACGCAGACTCATCGATCTTGCTCGGTAATTCAACGTTTGAAATTACCGGAGCTATCTGCGAATCTAACCTGTACGTTCTATCTCGAAAAAGACGTACACACCGCGAGCACGTAGGACGGTCTTTTAATTTATGCAGATTGCTCGATCGCAGAGACGTGCAATTAAGATTTCATTCGAGCTATCCGATAGATCGGCCCGCTTGCCGAAATGGATATTCATTGTACTTAATTACGGGTTTGCGGCGAATTGGATTATCCCCCGTCGACCACGCTGCCGCTTATCAGCCCGCTCGGATCTTACCTTCGTATCGGTTTCTCCGTAAAGTCGTTTAATCTGTTGAAACGCGGTCTCGTCACTCGGTTAATAGGTTGCACGCAGGAATCGCGGCAAACACGTCGGCCATGGATTAACACTTTCGAAATTCGTGATCAAATTAGCCGAATTAATCGCGCTCCTTTGAACAGTTTCCCCGAAGTCCAACGACCGATTTCGGTTCACGCGAATTTAAGTGTCCGTGCAGTTAAATTCATAGAGTTTCATCGTTAACGTTCGCAACAAGAGGGGAACGTAAAACACCTTACTTCCATATCTATCGGCGTACTTTTTTTCCTCATCGAACTAGCTACTTAATTTCATCAACGAAAAATATGAAATCGGAAGGTCTCGACTCTATCCAATATCAATCGAAACATACAGCGAGATCGTGAAAGAAACGCTATATGATTCACAGATTTTATGAACCTGGTTTCTGTTGACACACCTATTCTGTCGTTAAGAAACACCGACGACTTGTCGCGTGATAAGTCACTTCCGCGCTTCGTATATCGATATATCTAATTTCGAGATAATTAGCAGGCGAACGAAGACGGATCATCGGTGAGATTTTATCGAAACGTTTGCCGACAAGCTCGTAAATATCGAGTTGCAATTTTTCGCCACGCGATCAAAGAACGAGCAGAAAACATCGCCGGAACGCCCACGTTCCATATTCAGACGCGTCCAATTACATTATACGTAAACGGCATAAATACTCGTAATACGCGCCGCTAGCGAACGAACGGGCCACCGTGTGAAGTCGTGGGAGGGAAACGGGGATAGGAATGGTAATGGGAATGGGAATGAGAACGGGAACACGAAGATGAAGAAAAAAAAGATATCGGTCCGTGCTCGTTGAAGGTGCCGCTACCCATTCGTCTTCCATTTGCTTCTCATATCTTTGGCCTCTCTATGCCTCTTCTTTTGTTCGTTATTTGTTAGTTGGTTGGTTCGTTATTAATTAGAAGCTCGTTGACGCGGAATTAGACTGCAGACGGTTTCTTTTCATGTCGGACACCCATCGTTTGTACTTCGTATCGGTGTAATTAGCAGAAGTGCCGTTTCAGGCGACGACAACGACGGCAGCGATGGCGTTCGAGAAGCACAAACAGGAGGAAACAAGGCGTGGCTTTAGCATTTGTTAAAATTGATTTACGGTCAGCATCGAGAACTAGTCTTCTAGTTGACTGACAGAGATATATCGTGCCATGGTCAATTTGTCCCATTACAGATTTTGGTATCATCTAACGAAATAAACTACGAGTTTCGAGTGTCGTAATTAAACTTGTACCTACTCGTGCATATAAAAATGTATGTCATTAAGCTTACAATTAGCCAAAGGATTCTAAAAAAAGGAAAATCCTAATCTCCCAAGATTTAATAACAATAAAAGCAGCTTTATTTAATAACGTTATAAGATTATACGATAATATCTTTCTTGCTGTCGTGCTTGCTAACAAGTTATTCTACCTGTATATTAGTAGGCAGTAAGCTATATCTCGATCTTTTACGTTCTATCTGTTACGTATGCACATATATCGTAGAAACCCGTCATGTATTAACATTGGGATAAAGATCTAAGATAGTAAAAAGTTGGCGGTAATCCGTTAAACGAGTTACGCCTATACCCTACGGATGATCTACGTTGAAGTTGTTACGTAACGCAACTAGAACGATAAAATTCATTATACGTAATAACAGAACGTAGTAACAGAATTCATTTAAAGATACAGCGCGTGCGAATAGAACGGGAAAAACGAGTATAAAAATGTCAAAAATAGCGTCGTCTAATTAGAAACAGTTGTAACCGCGTTAACTGCACACTGAAATAATCTCTAATTACACGAGTCCGTAATTAACGGGAGAAAAATTTTCGTGCGGTAACGTTTGTCGTATCCCGAAGCAATTTCATCGATAAGGAGATAACGTTTGGCGTCGACACGCCCACGCTTTGCAGCTCGTGTATCCAATTACCCCGTAGCCTCAGACGGCATAAATGTTCCTAGCGAGAGAAATCGAAAAAAGAACGGACAAAGGGGGAAGAGAACGAGTTGGGAGGGTAAAACTGGAGATTCGACTTAGTATCTAAATTATAGGTCATGGCAAGTTCCTTCCATAAAATGTGGCCCGTAATTATTTCACGAGTAATAATAAAAATACGAAGATGCGAATTGTTACGTTGGTATCGACGAACTTTTCAGAATCTCGGTTAATTTCCTTTTACCCTTAGCCGATAATAAATTTCATCGTTGTAACGAAAGTTCTTCTCTTTCGCGTTAAAGTTTCGAAGAATTTTATCGGTGTACGATCGAACGGTTCAGCAAGTAGAAGAAGAAAAAAAGAGTCAGACAGACGCACGCGGCTAATAGTCGCCTTTCGTCCCGGTCCTTGCCGGAACAAAAAGAAATCGAGAATCGAAAGTAGTCGAGCGAAGAAACCGAGAGATGGAAGGATCGACGAAAGGGGAAAAAAGGAAAAGGAAGAAAGAGGAGGAGAAGGAATCTCGAGAGACAAGAAGAAGAGAGGCAATGAAAGGCTACGCGGAAGAAGTAGAAGGGGAGAACGGTGTCGGTGGATTCTCACCGCGAGTGCCACAGTTTCTCTCCAGTTTTCTCTTCTTTTTTCGTCGGCGTCTGGTGCGGCCAGCGGCGCCGATTTCGAGCTGCGGCTGCTCCACGGACCTACGAAACACGAGATGCGGCCTGCCGAGCACCGAGTTCCGGTAGAGTCCGGCCGTGGTACGGCCCTCGGCGCCGGCGTCTTCCAGCCGAACCTCCAGCCGAACTTGTTCTTCTTCCGGGGACACAGCGACTGGTTCCAACCAGAACTCCCCGTCATCGCCACGCAGCATGCCCGCCTGAAACATGAAACCAACTATCATCTTACACGTACTCTTTGTTCCGATTCTATCCAGAGACAACTACCGAGATTGTGTCATAGCGAGACCGTCTACACGGGATTTTCTCTCGGTCAAACGTGTTCGCGATAGTTTCTGTCTACCGAATTCGTCGCTTCTGTTCCGCTAACGTGCATTTTCTCGGTCCGATGCCGTCCGCTGTATCCTCTTCCGCAAGATTCGTTCCTGCCGTTTGAAATTATTATTATTGCGTTATTCTAAGCTTTTAATAATTAAACGCGGTTCTCTTACGTTGACTTTGTTAGTGACTTTGTTAGTCGTCAAAGTCATACGACGTTCGATAATTATCAAATTATTCTTTACCAAAGTCTGTCTTAAAAACTAACGCTGAGCTTTACGTTTCGTTACTACAACGATTACATTTTCTTTTACATCCAAAATTTAGCGGACCTGACTATATAAGAGAAATTTCACCTATAAAGACTTTTCGTGTTAAAGCGACGGTTATTACACTCGAGTAGTAATCTGTGCTTCTATCTCAATTGTGGAACTTGCAACTATTATGAACGTAGTTAAGTACTTTACCGCAAAACTTTATGCAGTGTAATAGAATTTTATGCACGTTGCATAAACACTATTTCTCTCTTTCTCTCTCGTTTTGGACATTAAATCTCGGAAGAAACATTTTGACGAAAATCTAAATAATTAAAAATAATAATTGCGTTAAAGCAATCTATAAAATAACTTTTTTAAACGGACAACTGTTGCTCTTCTTACGAAATCATTCGTTCTATGTTCATTTTGATTTGTTATTTCAAGAATAACCCTGTCTGTTTCACCGTGTCCAGTCATTTGTTAGTCGGAGATCGAAGAATAGCCGTTTCGAAAGGCGTACGTACAGGTGGGCCTCGTGGGTAACACCTTGGAAACGAAAAACGGTATAATGAAAATCGGTTTCGTTCGATGCTGGTACAGATTACCGCGTTTATAGCTGTGCCGCGTCATTAATCATTCCCGATCGTCGATAGCGTTCACCATTCTCCGTCAAATAGCAATCGATCGGCGGAACACCCATCGTCTGATTTCGATTTACAAATTCTCATTTTACGCCCACTCTTTCTGTTCGCTTCTTCCGCTATCGCTCTCTTTATCTGCTTCCCCTTTATCGCTGCCGTTACAATCGAGTGCAACATCCACAACCGTATAGATCCACTCGATACGAATTTCGAATTCACGCCTCATTTTTCACGCGTCCTTCCGTTCTTTCGTTAAAAATCTCTCGATCGCGTCGACCGTTTACCGTCGTTCCCAATTCGCACCGTTCAATCCTAACGATGTTAAATCGTCGACCGACATGTCAAAATTTAAAAAACGATCTCTCTCCCTCTCTATTTACAGTGCTGGACAAAAGTATTGGCACAGCAAGATTGTTATGATACAAATGCTTATAACTATTAAACAAATTGATTTAAACAAAAAACTTTTTGACGTATTTATTTATTATCTATCCTAGTTTATTACATAACAAGAGCAACAATATAAATAAAATAATACGCAAAATAATAACAAAAATATATTTTTTGAACATTTTATGGGTGGACAAAAGTATTGGCACAGCATGGAACAAACAATGTATCGTCGCCGTTTTCAACGATTTCCGATCGTCATTTGGAAGTAGCGAAGGGAAATCCCCCGTTAGTCTTTTATTATAACACTCGATCAGTGAAACTGGAGACTTCAGTTATTAAACAACAAAAAACCAAGAAAGAGTAATAATGTCTAGAAAAACGAAAGAAACCACAATTGAAGAAAGAAAAATAATATTAAATTTATATAAGATGAATAAATCTTACAACGAAATTGCACAAATCATAAACAGAAGTCGTTTTACTGTGCGTTCAGTCATAAAACGCTTTAAAAGTGAAGAAAATCTAGAGAATCAAATTAGGAGTGGTCGCCCTTCTAAGGTAACAATTCGAGAAAAAAGGAAAATCGTAAATATTGTAAAGAAGGATCCAAAAACTAATTCGACTGAAATTGCTTCGATGTTAAAAGCTGAGTGTGAAAAAGAAGTAAGTACCAAAACTGTACGTAGGGTATTGAAGGATGCCGGTTATTCTGCCCGTGCAGCACGAAGAAAGCCCTACATCAGTAAAATTTTTTTTTTTTTTTTTTTTTATTTATTTATTTATTTAATTTTACAATTTGTCCAGAAGGACATTTGGTAAAATGTTATAACTTGAAAAATATAGCATGTGGATGGTTACCCCCAGCGGGGTTCCATCTTCCAGGTTGTTTATTGTTTTTCTATTGCGAGGTCTGCGGGATGCTTCTTCTTCAGTCTTCTTTCTATTACGGTTTCATTTGTTTCTGCAACTAGCTGGTTTGGGTGTATTGCAAGTCTTTCTTTGTACTTTTTTGCGTATCTAGCGATTTCCTCTTTAACTGTTGGAATTTTTAGATCTTTTCGGATGTCCTCATTTCTGACGTACCATGGAGCGTTAACTATTGTTCTTAAAATTTTTGCTTGTTCCGTCTCTATTTTATTTATGTGACTCATCGCTGCCGTCCCCCATAGTGGGACTCCGTACGTCCAGATTGGTTTGATTATTGTTTTGTATATATTTAGTTTATTCGTTGTGCTTAATTTAGATTTTCTATTGGTTAACCAGTACATCTTTTTCCTTATTTCACGTATTCTGTTTATTATAGATTTTATGTGATGCTTCCATGTAAGGTGTGTGTCTAAATGTATTCCTAGATATTTGACTTGCTTTGTATGTGCTATGTGGGCGCCGTTCAGTTGGATATCTGGTGTTGTTCCTTTTCTAAGTGCAAATGTTATGTGGTTGCACTTACTGGTGTTCGCTTTTATTTGTTTTCTTTGCAGCCACTTTTCTATTTTTGTAATGTGTTCTTGTAGTAGTGCTGCTGCTGTTTCTGGATTTGTGTGTCTCACTAGTATGGCCGTATCGTCCGCGAACGTAAGTATTTTGCTGTTAACAGTTGTTGGTATGTCTGCCGTGTATAATGTGTACAGTATTGGTCCTAGTACGCTTCCCTGCGGTACTCCTGCCTTGATATTCCTGATTTCTGAATATGTATCCTTTATTTTTACTATAAAGGTTCTATTATTTAAGTAGGATCCGAGTAATTTATAGATTTGTTTTGGAAATTGGTTTTTGATTGTTTGAAGGAGTTTTTCGTGGTTAACTTTGTCGAATGCTTTTTCGATGTCCATAAAGAGTGCCGTGCAATATTGTTTTGTTTCCAGTGCCTGTAAGATTTCATTCACGAGTCTGTGCATTTGTTCTATTGTGGAGTGTTTATTTCTGAATCCAAATTGATGGTCCGGTATTAGTTTTTCTTTTTCTATAATTGGTTTTAGGCGGTTATATATTACTTTTTCCAGCAGTTTGGAGAACGCAGGTAGTAACGATATTGGCCTGTAAGATGCAGTTAGGTGTGGGTTTTTGTTTGGTTTGGGTAACATTACGATCAGTGCTATTTTCCATAGTTTAGGAAAGTACTGTATTCTTAGAATTGCGTTGAATATTAGTGTTGTTAGTCTTATTGCCTTTGGGGGAAGGTTTTTTAAGATTTTTCCATTGATCAAGTCAAATCCTGGTGCTTTGCTTGTATTTGTTGCCTTAATTAAATTTGTAACTTCTTGCGCTGTTGTGCTGAGTATGGTGCAGCGTTTATCAGTTGTGTTGCTGGCATTTTCAACTTCTTCATTTGTTTGCCATCCGGGGATGCTGTTATTAATTTCGTACGGCGAGAATATATTTTGTAAGTGCTTTGAGAATTCTTCTGCCTGCTCTTCGTTGCTTCTGGCCCATGTGTTGTCTATTTTTCTGATTGCTGGGATTGATTTTACTGTTTTCTTCGCTTTGTTAGTGACTTTCCATAGGGAGTAGTTGGTGTTCTCATGCGTGGATAGTGATTCGATGAATTTTGTAAATTCGTTATTATAATGTTCCCATATTTTATTTTTTAATTCCTTTGCAAGTTTATTTAGGTTTTTCTTGTTTTCTCGTGTTCTCTGTTTTTGCCATTTTGTTTTCGCTTTTCTTTTTTCCCTGATTTTGTCTAGGATGTCCTGCGGAATAATTTTTGTTTGCCTGCTATTTGATTCATGGGTAGTGGTTGCCCGCGCTGCTTCCTGTATTATTTCTGTCAAAGTTGATACTGCCTGTTCAATGTGTTCAGGTGTTTTCAACGGGATATTGCAATTGATTTTGTTTTCGATTAATTCTTTGAAAGATTGCCAATTGGTGGTCTTATTGCATAGTGAATCTGTCCTGCTGTAAAGTAGTGGTTTGCTTGCGTATTCTATTATAATTGGTGTATGGTCGGAGTTAAGCTCAAGGCTGGTTGTTGTTTTTAATTTGCTTGCATTTAGTCCTTTTGTTATTGCAAAATCCAACAGGTCAGGTATTTTGTTGAGGTCTGTCGGCCAGTACGTTGGTTTTCCTGTAGATAGTACATTGAGGTTGTTGCTTCTGATATATTTTTCTAATGTCCTCCCTCTCGGCGTATTAATTCTCGAACCCCATAATGTGTGCTTTGCGTTAAAGTCTCCCGCCGCTATGTATTTGTCGCCTAAGGATTGAAAGTAATCTTCCCATTTTTTTAATGTCATTTTGTGTCTCGGAGGTACATATACTGCTGATATCTGGAAGTAATTGTCATTGGTTGGTATTGTGACAGTGGTTGCTTGTAAGTGTTCTTGATTTGTTTGACTATGTAGGTGATGCTTGATATCATTTTTTATTATTACTGCAGTTCCTCCATGTGCTTTACCTGAGGGATGTTTTGTGTCGTAGATGGTGTAGTACGGAATTTTCATGTAACTTTTTAGAGTGAAATGTGTTTCTGAGACAAGTAGTATATCAATATTGTTTTGATACAAAAATGTTTTTGTTTCGTGGACTCGCTGTTGCAAGCCATTGGAGTTCCAGGCTGCTATTTTCAACTTGTCCATCTCTATTTTTTACTTAGCAAGTTTGTGAGTAGTTGTAGCATGATTGTGGTTTGTTGTACTTGTTGTCTTAATACTGTGTTTAGCTCGCTCATCATTTTTCCCAGCATTTCCATGCTTTTGGTGGATTGTTTGAGCATTTCTTTGATTTCTGTAGCGTCTTCGATGTTATTGCTTTGGTTCTGATTGCTTGTAAGCGTTGCTTGGCTAATGTTTTTGGTTACTTGTGCGTAGCTTCGGTTACTTTGGGGATCTATGTTTCTGATTATGGCGCTCGGTTCATATTGTGCTTTCAATGTCGTTTCGTTTTCCGTTGTACTTTGTTGTGGTTGGTAGTTATTGAGTGATCTGTTGCGAAGTGGTGGGAAAAGTTTACGTTGTAGTTGTTTCCTGATTTCGCATCCTTTATAGCTGGCTGGGTGGTTTCCGTTGCAATTATAGCATCTAACTTCTTCTATTTTTCCTGTGTGTGGGCAGTGTATTGTTAGGTGATTTTTTGCACATTTGACACATGCCGGGCTTCTGTTACAATAATTTTTTGTGTGGCCGTATTGTTGGCACCGCATGCATTGTGGTATATCTTTTTTGTATCGTGGCGGTTCTACTGTTACAATTGTATTTAGTATCTTTTTTATTTCGTAAATTTCTTTGTTATTGGGTCTGGGTTCGAGTTCTATTAAGAATAATGGTAAGGGTTGTTTCGTGTCATATCTTGTCATATTGTTTATTGTTCTTGTTTGGTGGCCAATTTTTGCTAATTCGTCGCTTAGTTTTTTTGTGTTGGTTTTTGGGTGTAATCCTCTTATGACTATTTTGTAGCTCCTTTCCGTTTTGAGCTGGTATGTGTGGTATATAGCATTTTTATCCTTTAGTTCTTTTATCACTTTCCTATATACTTCGGGGGTATTTGTTTGGATTTTTACTTGTTCTAGTTTTGTTTGTTTTATCGTATAGTTCTCTTTTCCGACTGTATTGTTTAGTAGTTCTATAAGCGGGTCTATTATTTGGGCCTCAACAAATATTGGTGGTGGTTTTGATATGTAAGTTGATTTGGTTGTGTTTTTGCTTGTCGGGTCATTGTCTATTTCTTCAGTTAATGAGCTAAAGGAGTTTCTTAAAGGTAATTCTTGCAGCCATCGCTGCTTTTCTGTGTCTGGGTTTGCTGTAGAACTTGCGCCTAGAATTATTTTTCGTTTTTTGCTTGTCTTTGCTAGTTTCCAGGTTTCGTCCTGGTAACTCCTTTCGTTGTCATATCTGCACTCCTCTTGTCTCCATTGCTCTTCCGTTTCTTCTGTTTCCATGTCGTTTTGGTTGTTGCTATTTTGCTGTTGTTGTTTCACACCTGGTAAATCTAACGACCCATTGATATAGTATTTTTCACCTTTAGTTGCAATCTTAATTGTTGGTATCTGCTGCTGCATTGTTTGGCACTTTCACTGTTCTTAACACTAAACCGTTTCACTTGACTGGAGCACACGTTTGCTTACGCACATCTGTTCTCCTCGGTTGCCCGAGCAGGACCACATCAGTAAAATAAACCAAAAGAAAAGAGTGGAATTCGCGAAAGAGTTTGTTACGAAAGATACTGATTTTTGGGAAAAGATCATGTTTTCAGATGAAAGTAAGTTTAATATTTTTAAATCTGACGGCAGAATATTAGTATGGCGAAAACCCAACACAGAGATGGACGAACTGAATCTGCAAGCCACCATGAAACATGGGGGTGGTGGTTTAATGGTGTGGGGATGTATGGCATCATCGGGTGTAGGAGAACTTATATTCATTGATGAGATAATGGATAAATATGTATATTTAAATATACTCAAGCAAAATCTTTTGAAAAGTACTCAAAAATTAAACCTCCCCAGGGATTTCTATTTTCAGCAGGATCGAGATCCTAAACATATGGCGTATATTGTTCGTCAGTGGATAATATATAATACTGCCCACACATTAAACACACCACCTCAAAGTCCCGATATGAATCCCATTGAGCACGTGTGGAACGAATTGGAAAAAAGAATTAGGAAACATAATATCACAAGCAAGTCTGAACTGAAGAAAGTTCTTCTGCAGGAATGGAGCAATATTGTACCTGAATTCACTAAAAAATTAGTCCACTCGATGCCCAGAAGATTAAAGGAAGTCCTTAAAAGAAAAGGACTGCCAACAAAATATTAGAAGTTTATTATGTAATTAGTTATAAGCGTAAATATTCTACTGTGCCAATAGTTTTGTCCACCCATAAAATGTTCAAAAAATATATTTTTGTTATTATTTTGCGTATTATTTTATTTATATTGTTGCTCTTGTTATGTAATAAACTAGAATAGATAATAAATAAATACGTCAAAAAGTTTTTTGTTTAAATCAATTTGTTTAGTAGTTATAAGCATTTCTATCATAACAATCATGCTGTGCCAATACTTTTGTCCAGCACTGTATCTCCTTGCTCGGTAAAAAAGAGCGATTCGGAATAAAAAAAAATTTTATCGGTTGGCGAGCAACTTTGGTCGAATAGCTGTTCCAGCGAGCATATAATTTATACGAAGAATCTTAAGAACGAAATCGGGATTCATACGAGAGTCCTATAAACTGAGAATTCCGTGTAAAAATATGTAGCGGGAAATAATCGATTGGAGGAGGAGATGCAGCTAGGTTGGCGCGGTAGAAATAGGAAAGACGGTCAGGCGAAGGGCCTGAAATACAAGTCGAGCGAGCCAGGGTTGGCCGTGTTTCAACAATTCTCCGACGCCGACCGTGAAAAATCACGGCGCCAGCCTTACAAAGAGGTAAGCCCAACTGCAACAGAGGCACCGCACCGTTGAAGGACCGCAAAGTGAAAAAGGACCGAGCGTGATTCAGCGTCGCATGGGGCCTCACGGCTCGATCTTTCTTCTCTCCTTTCCTCTTTTCTCTTCGTCACCGTTCCCTTTCCTTTCCTTCCTTCATCTTCATCTTTTTCTCCCCCTTCCGCGGCTACCTTTTATTTTTTGCACCGTTTCTTTTCATCTTAAGCGCGCAGAAACGCCGATCGACTATATAAGGAGTGATTTGTTGCCGTGGTGGCTTCGACGCTTCAACCACGCCACGAACATTGTCGTTCGTTCGGTTAACGATGCGCTCGATTTTTCTCTTTTCTTTTCAATCGGCACTCTTTATTCCCAATATGAGATCGTCGACTTCGTTCACCGAATGTGTCACGACACCGATTCGAGAACGATTTCAGAGAATCTTAAGAAAAAATCTGTTGAGTCGTAACCAAGTGTGGAGGAGCGCGTACGCGTTTGTCTATCGACCTTTACATTTTTTTAAATCTTGCTACGATAGGATTTATAACGTAGATATTAAAAACTGAATCTCTTGATTCTTACAGGTCGAGCTTTATCGAGAAAATAACTCTGATATTCCGTGGAATGTTTTAAAGGACGGTAACGCAGAATACCGCAAAGTACCATTGTAATCAAAACGTGAATTCGGGCGACAAAGTGACAGGTTTACAACAGCCTAGGGTCTGCGTACTTCAAAGAAAATTCAATTTTCTACGTCATGTATTTCTTCCTTTCTTTAACCGTCCGTCATCCGGAAACCCTGAATATTTAAGTCGAACGGAGAGCAAGCTGGAACGTTATTTGCAGCAGACGCTCAGTGATTCGACGCGACGTTGGAGCTTTCAAGCGACAACGTTTATAGTTTATAGCGAGATACTTTGCGGCATATCGCTAATGGATGTTGAATTTAGAAGTTGAATGGACGTTAAATTTATTTGTAAACTCGATACGTTTATTAGCTAGCCGGTCGGATCTACATAAAGTGCCATCCATATAAATTCCCTATCCCTTTTGCTGTTTACGAGTGTGCGTGGAACCGGTTAACTGCAAAGCGTTATATGTATTTATCTGTAACCTTATCCCCTTAAGATTCAGCGCGTCGCTTCCGACTGCCTCATCGGACTAATCCGGATTTATCTCGAGGCGAAGGTGAACCTCGGTCTCTCGCCGACGGAATCGATTGCTCCGTTTCGTCGTCTTCGATTCGCGCGACGTTAATCAGGTCCCCATTGTTACGCTCGCGTCTCGAATCGAATTCTTCGATGGAATCGTCCGGATTACGATCGAGCAGGCTTTGCAGCCAGAATGTTTCCAACCGAAGTATGTAAATAGAATAGATTATGCGAGTAGATAATTGCCGACACTGGCAATTCTCGAGAGACAGTCTCGTCTGATCTAAACTTTCCGTTGGTGCACCGTTGTGCAGCCGTGGTTGATCGGACGTTCGCTTTTTGCTCAGTTTCGTTGATAGAACGAAGCGATAGTTTGAACGAGTTAGCGATTGCGCGCGGTTAGCGCGAGGTCGGCAAAGACGATCTGAAACGGTCGTAGATCATTCGCTGTTCCCCGATAACGTACGATCGGAATCCCGATAAAAGAGCCGAGAAGGGGAGAAGCCGAAGCGCAAATTAAGTAATTTCGTCGTGGCGAGCTGTTACTGGAACCGGTGAATGAAAATGGATGATGACATTATCGATCGAACGATCTACCGGCCGTTCGTTATTTCGAGTCTGGCGCATGCGTGCCCTGCCGCGGGAATTCAATGCATCCAATCGCAAGTAAATATATTTCTATAAAGGTCAACCGTCCAATTTAGATGTCTGTTTGTTCGTTTAATTGGTCGGATGGCTGGCCAGCCGTTCTATGGCCCCGGCCACCTCCTTTTCGCGATGTATGCGCGAACGCCCCGTCTTTCCCTCCGTTTCTAGGATCCGATTAATTCAGTGCACCGGCCGATAATTTATGGCCAGCCATGCGTTACGCTCTGCACCTTCCTCTCTGCCCGTTTCGCGGCAAAACCTCTTCGTATCTGTCACACCTTCCTCTAATTGCCGCGAACACGCGAGATATCAGTGAGCAGGAGGACTGACTAGTCGCCTCTCGTGACGCCACTCCGTTTCGAGCAATCCGACTCTGAAGGGAAACTAGCTCGCTGACTGGTTCCGTTATTCCGTTGCAAAATACCTAGCTTTTCATTGGAACTTTTAAGGTTTCCCAAGATTTCCTATATTTTTCCTAATAACGTTCAGAGTGTCAAATAACGTCAAACTGGCTACTGCGAAGTTTGTCCGAACTCTGATGTATCTATCGTCTCTGATCTAAACTAAGAAATTATAATTACTTCAATTTTATCAGTCCCATTAATATCGCAAATTCGAGGGCGGTTCTTCTCAAATATGTTAAATAACGTCCTCGGGGACAGGGAGAAGAGTCTGCCTTTGCTTCGAGGAGCGATACCAAGGGACAATCTCGATCGCTGTTGCGCTCGTGCATCAGCTACGACAAGTTTTACCTGTCAAAATTTCAGTAAAAAAAGAGAGACGGAAGCGAAAAAGGAAGAAGAGGACGAATTGGAGGACCAGAGTAAACGAGCGATCGTCGATATCTTGGAGGAATTACGGGTAAAACCTTTGTTTCCTCTCGATAAACGCGAGGTAAATCGAAAGATACGATAAGCGGTAACTATGCACCGTAACAAATAAAATTATTTAATCGATTCGTTAGCAACAATTGGAACGATACAAGAGGCGAAGTTTTCTAAAGAGAAAGGCTAGAACGATTGGTGCGAACGGGGAAAGTTCAACACTTGGAGCGAGGTTTTCGCGTAAACTATCGAGTTAATTAACGCGTGGTCGACACAGAAAGAAGGCACGGAGACGGGGCGTGAGGCGGGACGAAGGAGAGAGGGACAGCCACGGTAGGTGGGATTAGCATAATGTGTTGGGAACCGGCGATCGGATTTGGTTCGACTCGATTGTAGTTAGTTAATGGTCGCCGAACAGTCGTTATTCTCGCGCGTGGAAATACGCTGCAATCATTAAGGCTACCGCAGCGTACGATCTAACATATATAAATTATTGTTGTCCGACCAACGAGGTGTATCGATGGGCGGTCGCAATGCTGTCACCCGTCGACGCCCATGCTCGCAGTTGGGACCGGAGAACGCTCCGCGACGCTTACGCCTTTGAGTCTTTTCTCCTTTCCATCGTTTCGTGTCGCAAGTGTAAATCCACGTCCAAACCAACTGCAGCCTCTATACCATCCGCGATTCTCGATAGTGGCCAAAGCTTGTCGATAAGCGTCCGCGTAACGCTCGTGACAATGTTGTCGATGCAGCTGACCGACCAGCGACCGAACAGCGACCGAACAGCGACCGACACTGAATTTGTCTCGCGACTACTCGCCTCGATTACATCTCTCGATATTGAATACAACGGGGAATAGATCGTCGATGCGCTTTTTACGCTGCACGTGTTGCGACCGAGATAAACACTTGTACGGCTTATTGAAATTGAATATCGGTACGCGTACATTCATGTAGTACTAAACATATCCGTACGTCTAACGCCGGCTAACTCCTAGTCGACATGTCCACTGGATCCGCTGTCGTGTCTCGTACGTTCCTTGTTATCCTATCCACTTGCTTCGATAGGTAGCTAACACTTTGTCCGTTACGTTGCTTTCACTTAAACGAACATCGATTCTAATAAAGATTCTATTATTACTGTACAGAAACAAGCGTTCTATAATTTATACAGTATCGCGACAGTTTGGAAATTTAGAATTTGAAAAATCGATTATGGAGAGGAATTGAATTTACGAGTGAGTTGAAGTTAAAAAGTTTCATCAGCGGTATCTCTGTTGAGGATATTGAATGTAGGTGAATACAAAGGAACGCGTGGATAAATTGTAAGGTAGAAAAATATATATTTGAATTTAAAAGTGTAAGTATAAAGTTCGGAATACAATTGAGCTGATCCAGATCCGCACGCTAGCAGCGTTACCCTAAGACTGAAAAACCCTGAAGCCAACGTTGCACGTGTACCGTTTTTGGTTTGTCTTCGACAGTCTTTTGTCTATGCGCTGTCGATGGCTTCGGTGCTTGAGAAAACTAAAGATTAGATGTAGAGTTTTCTTAGAAGTGGCGACCACTTCAACAATCTCTCTACGTTGCCTGGTGAAAATGTCGATTGATTCGCGAAAGTCTCCTTTGTTGTTTCACGATTTAAGTGTTTCTGTAATGCAATTTGTAAATTACAATTATGCCAACAGGCGTTGCTAACAAGCGACGATAGTTTACGGTTAATAACGTTTTATTATGCCATTATAAAACACCTTGAAATGGACGAATCAATACCAATTTCCTACAACAATAGTGTGAAAATCACATTTTTCAGGAGTAAATCGCTTAGCATATGGCAACTCTCAAAGCAGTTGCGTAATCAAAATTTCAAAGAAATTTATCGCGTTACTCTCACGGAGTTGAGGTGATTAACCGTACGATAAATATCAGCAATTTATATCCCGTGAAGAATCAACAATCGATATTTCGTTTCTGTAAACGTTGCAGCGTATTCACGAGACCGTTCCTCCGTAAACTTTCCTCGGTATCGTTCATCGATCGCGCAGGTATGTTCTGCCGATTTGTCATCGACACGAACAGTCGCTAACGAATGTCAAAGCTAATTGAATTTGATTGGCTCGACGGCTTGTAAAGTATTAAAGTTACACCAAGGAGACAATGCCCGTGATTTGTCACCTTTTCGATTCTTCGTCTTACTTCTTTGCTTTACACCCATTTTCGTAATTACCCGAGGTCACCGCTTCTATACACCCGTCCCCGTTGGATCGAGCTGATAATTGCATCTGCGTCGTTTGCCAGCTCGATCCTCCTGTTTCTTCGTTTCTATTTCTTTCTCGTGACTCATCATCATCGTCGCGGAAAAAATGTGCTCTGGATCAGTCCGGATGCCGATAACAACTAGAGATAAATTCATTAACGGCTATTTGTTGGCCAACCGAACACGCCTTTCTGAATTTCTTACTTCACTCGACTCGATTAAGTTTTATACTGTTATGCGAGATATGTAGTCGATAATTGGAAAATTACAGAGTAATAGAAATTCCTTCGAAGTAGAGATTAAGAAGTCGCAGAAGTAGAGTGCCAGCTGTGAACCTCGTTCTTATTCTATAGAATTTTTATACTTACGTGTCGTTTGTGCTCTAAACTCTCGACTCTGTTCAAGGTGGAACATATGTTTGCAACATACGTGAAGAAACACTCCCATTTTTTGTCCTTTTTGTCACGAAGATCGATGTATTTTAAAGATAATTTATACTATTTGTGATCTAATAAAATCTCCGACGAGCATGCAAAGTTAGTTTAGCACCTTTCTAAAAAGACGCTAACATCCATATCCATAAATCGTGAGATTTGATCAATTTGATGGAGCTTTAGAATTTAAACTAATTTGCTACAATAGGAACATCGATCCTAGTTAAATTATAGGATATCGACTTGTAGAAATTTGTTCTCTTCCCTTCGACTAGCTTCTAATTCGTCCCTGGACTTTAACTCTCTCTCCGATCTCAACCATCTCTATGGAAATTCGATTTGAAAATGCTTAATTCGACAAACCGTGTTTTACGGTTCGCGTTATCCCATTCCAGACAGCGACGTTAGTTTCACATTCGTTCCAATCGATAGATTCTTTCAGCACGAATTATTTTCGGTAATCGGAAGCAGGCGTTGCTAGCGGTTCTTGGTCTGGCGACCTTCTTAGTGGCTACATTCGTTCGAATTAACTGTTCGTCGCATGTAACACGAGCGATGTACGGAGGTGCGCAGATTTCATGCGATGAACACTTTTTATGAAAAGTTGTTTCGATATGGCGTATAAGTAAGCAACAAGCGTCTCTTTCCAAGCGTTGGCACCTGAATGGTAGTATCGTGTTTGCGTGGACGTGTACTGGAAAAAGGGGTTAATTGCGTGACGGACTTGAAGAAGCGGTTGCAAGACGATGTATCGATGCCAGTACCGGGATTACGCCCTTCTGCCGCGCTAGGATGTATTTTAACGAGACGATAAATTATTCGAAATGTCAATCGCGCGATATCGTTCTCGCGGCGCAGCCGTTCGTCGACTAATCGCGCGAAGGATCGAAAATGACGTCAGGCTGCGCGACCGATCGCTTGTTCCTCTTACGCTTGTTTCCTCGCAGAAGACAAGACGCATTAACCGCGAGCATGGGTGTGTACACTTGTCGCAACGCTGTAACAGCACGAGAGAACCGAGGTTACGTCCCTGATCCCCCATTTGAAAAACCCTTTTGCTCGCGACCGACCGGTGCGTTGCTCGTTAATTGTCTAGCTTCTCGCCGTTCAATTACACCCGGAGTGCGATTGCTCGTTAGGCATTATCGATCAACGCGCTGCCATCGCACGACTCATTTTCTTCTTTCGCTCAAGTCGTTAGACGTTTAGACGGGATCCGATTTCTAAGAAACTCGCGTTTAAGCGTTAACAAATATTTGCTAATCGATCGAATATCGTTTCGGCGACTTGCCAACAAAGATCTCGACATCGTACATCGTACGTCGTTGATGTGGTGTCAATTTTATAGGAGTCGACAACGTATAGAAATTTTTTCACCGTTAGCCTCGGCGAGGTATAAATTCTCCGCGCCTTTCTTTCGTTACACGCGTTTTCTGTCAAGTAGCGAAACAGATACAACAGCGAGATCGCAACCGGTGAGTAACGACTCCTTTTATTTCATCCGCGATAGTAATCGGTTCATTCAGCGTAGAAGAACGTAACGCCTTGATCACGAGAGTTCGAGGAATCCGTTCCAAGGTGGATGGAGTCCGAGTAACGAGATCAAGGAATGCACCGCTCTCTCGCACGACCATCGATAGCCGATCACGAACGTTTCCGCGTTATACCGAGAAAATCGTGCCTTGGAAACTTTACGATTCGGTAGATCGATTTATTATACATTAAAAGGTATTACAAAAGGTGGTCAAGCGGTAGGTGTATAAAGTATCGTTGCGATAATTCATTGATCTGGTCGATATTTGTGTTTTACAGGCAAGTACCGTGTCCATAAAGAAGAAATTGAAACATCGCTTAACCTCGGCAATGTCGATCTGCGATGAATATGTATATAAAGAGCAGCTCCCTGGGGATGTGATATTTTTCGGGCTGATATGAAACTACCGAGAGCTACAGAGTCATTACCGTAATTAATTACGTCATCGATCAATCACGGTGACATTAAAAACAACGCACAACAGCGGCGATTAAGACTGATCGATACCGAGCCCATAGTCATTAAACTAATCTTTAATGAACACGCGGACGAGAGGCGTTCCAACGAAACGTGAAATTTTCGCATCTTCGCTATCTGCGAGTCCCTGTACTTTCGAGCGCGTCAACGTGAAAAAGGAAAAAGAAAGTTGACGTTCCCTCGAGTAGCGGAACTTGATTTCTTGATAAAAGGCATGCGAGAGTTCGTATTCCTTGGGGTGGTTTCTAGAAGGTGGATGCAACTATTCAAGTTGCACAGAATAGCTTGCATAAGGAGGAGAGTAAACCGGGGGAAAGAGTGGACGGAAAAATCGATAGCGAACGAAGGAAAGGAAAGGAAAGGAAAGGAAAGGAAAGGAAGGAGGAGAAGAGGGAGGAGCGAGAATCTCGATGATGATAAATGCTTCCTGCGGAGAAACGTGATTTATGCCGTCATTAGAATAGTTGCCACGAACCTCCCGTGTAGGTGGTGCATAATGATCGCTACCACGGACCACTATGTACATGCAAACGCTCTCCATGGCTATCCGAGAAGTTGGCTTTTACAAAAAAGGCTCCCGTTGCTCGATGATTGCGACGCCCATAAACACAGTACGCGACGGTACATTGGTTACTTACTATCCCCGGCGTGTTCGAGGCCTACTGCGTGTTTCGAATCTTCCGGCAACGAACCACTCCGGGGGACGTTTTGTTAGAGTTTTCGAGAATGATCGTTCGATCGAGCCACTTTCCAAACTCTCCACCGCACCGAGCCAATTGCGCTCCCGTCGATCGATGCTACTTCGGAATTGCACGTAGATCCTATGCAAACCTTGGAATACTCTTGGCAAGATCTTCATCGTGATTTTTACGATTTTAAACGTTTGGAAGGTCTGATCGGAATCTACGGAATCCACGAAATAAGGTATGCGTAGCGAAGCTTCTCACGATTCTTAGAATCTCGGGAGAAAGCGAGTGGAAGGTAGCGCACGGTACGTACGGCTAACCTTTCATCAACGTTTTTTCCCATTGCTGGAGATGAGTTAGGCGATCGATTAAAAGCTTAATTACCGAATGTAATAAGGACCACCCATCGTTCATTTAGATCCATCAAAATAGATACGCATTAATTGGACGGGGGAGGGCAGCTCTCCTCTGATTACCCACTACCGATAATTATATGTTAACCGCGTATTCAGATCCGGCTCGGCACGTACTCTAGAGAACCTGTTCCCCTACAGCGGCGAACATTGAATCAAATTGCGTGCGCGTGCAAGTGTGTATACCAACTGTATTCACGCCTCCTAACCTTTCGCTGGTGGCTAGATCTACGCGTAAATAATTAATTGTCGTTGGTCCCTACTAGATCGAAGCCATTGCAGCCACCGATGGTTGGCTTTCGTTTCCTTTACCACTGTCCATCGTAATTCTATTTCTTTCCTTCGCTATAGATTCGACAATGGTTCACGCTTCGGAGTATATAATATATCGATCGCGAGAAACTTGTAACTTATTCTCTGAAATTCTGTTGGCTTCTGTAACTCTCGCTAGATCGTTGCTACGACGTTTAAAAAAGAAAAAATTGCTCGTTCGTTCTAAAGTGGCTTAATATTATGCCTGTTAGATTAGGTAAGATCGAGTAAATTGATCGAATAATCGAGACACGTTTCGATTAAGTATCGTTAGCCTGTATTCGAAACATTCTTGTTTGCCACTAATTACATATATGCTAGAGACAAAAAGAATATAGTAAAATGGTTCAATTCTCGAAAAAACCGGTATCGGGATCAGAAAATTAAACCGAGACGCTGAAATCGATCGGTACGCGTAAACTTTTGAAAGGCGAACGGTAAATCGCTACTCTTTATCCCTTCCTATGGTTATCTCCGATTTTTCCATATACACGCCACACTATACACGCCAAATTACAGATTCTGATCGGAATATAATCTTTCACTGCCGTCCTTCGCGTTAAATGGAGTAGAGGGTTCTATAAATGGATATAGATAATTTAACCTACAAAGAAAACACGCGAAACGATATACGTTCCAAAAAGTTCGAATACACGTTCGAATTAAAAAATCAATCGATGAATGACTTAGTATACACCCTGAAATCCATAGCTCGAATAAAAAGAGATATCTTGTTTTCTTTATAACGTATCACCGTCACCAGGGTTTGGTTCGGCTAAAAATTCTAAGAAACTAAATCAACGCGTGATTCTCAAGCCCATTTAGTTGCTCGACGTCTCTCATTACCGCGAGACAGAGTCATAAATAATAATCGAAGCGGTTTATTAGCGGCTTATAAGCAGCTTATAAGCAGTTTATAAGCGCGACGCGTCATCTCTTCTTTTTCCGCGATTCTTCTCTTTCAATTGGTAGCTCGACAGCCACAATAACAACCTATAACGGGATGCTGCTTATAGCTCCGGGATAACCGTTGAATATTTCTTCCACGAGATATTTCTTCGTCCTTTCTCGAGGATCAATTCGATAGGGCGATTCCCAAACGGTGAATTTATCGTTCGTTAACAAATTTTACGATTCCGACGAGTCTTTTTACATCAACGATATTTGCGAAACAAGTAGATTCCTCAAAGCGATTGCGTTCTACGTTCGCTTCACTTTTAAACGTATTCGTCCGAATTATCCTGATTTCCGTTAATACTCTTTGATCTGGAAAAAATTTAGATTTTGTCAGGAAGCTAAAGACTCGGGATCAGGGATCGATAAACTTGACGTTTCGCGAGAGCAACGAAGACGTAAATTCGAGTAAGCGGCATTTTCGACGACACGGCGGTTTTCTGGCAAATCGAAGATTCGGATCGTCGACGACGATCCCTGTCTTTTCGCGAACAGTTCTTTCGACGTTAACGACGCAATCACGTCTTATGGGCATATAAATGCGATTTGTTAAAGGAGGAGGGGTACCTCACGCGAGAAGATGCATGCCCATGGCGCATTTTGCAGCCGGCGTGACCGAGCCTATCGTACCTCGCGATCATTCCTGGAAATTTAATAGACGCGTTCCGCCGTTTCTTGATTCTTCGACGACGATATTCGCTAGCGACGAGAACTTCGTGCAATTCGAGATAACGAACAAAGAAACCACGCTTTTCGGTAGCGTCCAAATGATACCAACAAACCACCCGGTTTCTCTTGTTCTCCTATTCTCGTCAGCGACGAATCGTGGTTCCTATTTCTTCGCAAAGAAAACCATGGCAAGATTCGCATGCTGAGTTCGTCGATCTGAACGATAGTGCTCGTGTTAAGCCTTGCTGCGCTTGTTAGAGATAGGTAGACCGATATTTGGAATTTGTTAACGTTTCACGAACATAGAGCAAGTAGATAGTTGGAAGTATTATGTGTGGTCTTTGGGATAACGCGAACATATTTCGCTTCTCGTATAGTAGCAGTGAGTCGATCGTAAAAATTCTGCAAGATAGAAAATTACTTCGCGACATCCTCTTTTTTCTTTTCTAAGACGTATTTTGATTAAACACGGCACAATTTCTTTCTTATAAAGAAAAACTCAGTGCTTCGAGTGGTCCGAGCAATCGATCTTTCGTCGTCCGATTCAACAAATAGGATTTATCGAAACAAATGTAAGCGACCTAATCGACTGCCATTTCACATTTGGTGGCCTCTGAGAGAGATTTGGCCAGGACATTGTTCGAAGAAGGTTCCACCGCTTCGATCCTAATATCATCGAGCTATCCAATAAACGTAATGCCGGGCTTTGAAATGTCCCGTGCCCGTAAGCCACTCAAGATAACAAAGGGATCACGGTACAGCATCTTGCGGGGACAGCAGCAAAAGGGTGGATCGGCGTGTCAAATTCAATTCTAACTCACGTTAAGCGGTCGCTATCGAGGGTGTACCGGCGAATTAACCCACCAGATAATACCATTACCGTGGAAGCCTGAAATTACTGAACATTACGTATCGATGCCAATTACACTTGGTCCGTTGGTGTGTGCGCGTAACTGCGAACGCGTAACTGCAGACGCGCTAACCCGAAACGATTACTTCATTTACATGTCGCGTAAATACGCGTGGTTCTGCCACGTGGTCAGATCGGGTCTTCGTCGATTACGAACCATCGATTCCACCGAAAATTACTTCCCAGAAGGGCATACACGAGAATCGACCAACGGATTTCATGGCCTGAAGCTTGTTATCGACCGTTAAATGCCACGATGAATTAATACCGCGCGCTATGCGCTATGCCGTGCCATCGTAATTTTATGACTGCGCTGGTTTCTACAATCTCTATCGGAACTCGCCAATTCGAACGTCCATATTTTCTATTTCGATCCTTGTAACGACCCTCGTCGAAATAATAGTTTTTAATAGATTGCTATGCATGTACGACGTTCGAGAAGCTAACGCGGCTCCATAGTCCGCTGGACACTTTGAATCGATTAGTTTCGACGAAGAGAATGTCGCCATACAGTCGGAGAAAGATGAAGTACCGCCATTAGTGACATTTGTACTTGTACATTTTAATTTTGAACGCGGAGTCTCTTAAAAATTGAGTTCGTGCTTTATGTTCAATGGCATGGAGAACGCTTGCAATAGCCTAATATTTCAACGCGAATTCATCTGGAGAAACTGCGTAGAGGCGAACAATTTTTCCGTTTCTAAAGATGCAATAAATATCTGGTATAGCGAAACAGTTTATTTGCACGGCTGGACGTCTAACGGGAATAATTTATATTCATACTTTACCTGCGAGATATCAATCCTTCTAACACAATAAGCTTTTATACACTTTATTAAACCGAGAATTTATAACGCGGAGAACTTGTTGCATAGACATTGATTTGTTGTAACTTTAACTTTACCTATTCGTTCTACCACGCTTATTATTTGCGACGAATAATTAAAAGTTCACGAGTTCATAACGTTTACGTTGGGAACGTATCTTACAATTCCGCTATTAAAGGTTACCATATAACGGGACGCTGATCATAAGTCGAAATCGAAGGTTTATCAAATCGTAAACCGAGAGTACAAGCAGTTCGCGATTTGAAATTTTATGACGGTTCCTTGCGAGAGCTTTGCGCGCACTCGAGCATTCTGTTCCGTCAATTTTATGGCGCAATAAAATGGGATATCGCATGCGTAACAGCGACAGGATCATAGTTCGGCACATTAAAACGCTCACACGTGGGTAAAAACGGTTTCAAGGCGAAATTAACAACAAAGTATGCGGCTACTGTTCTGCAAGGATCTATGCTAATTTTCGCCTCCCGCACCTGCTGCCTTCGACGGATTATAATTGACGACATATCCTGAATCTGATTTCCGGTGATTATTATTATTATTACTACACGGTACACCGATAAACGCATCGTCGAACGTGTAAGAAGAATCATCTTGCGATTCGAATTGCTTCGATGATCCTTAACCGAATTTGATCTCTTTCCTCTTCTTCGATGGGCGATCAACGCGAGCGATTTTGATATTTGCCACTGATTCCATATTCACTGGTTAAAAGACCATATCGAGGAATCTTGGGCTAATTACACTGGTCACAGATGAATCAGAGGCAGACTGTTCCAATGTATCAAAGTCAAATTCGATGAATTCATGGTAGCACGAACGCGCGTAATTTCGTCAAACTCTACTCATGATTTAATTCGACAAGTCACAATTCGATCGATGCGCGCATACGGTTGAATCGAAATGAGTCGTACCGATTAATTAACCATAGCGATGCGGGCTTGTCTTTATCGAGCGATAGAAACGAACGTCACGGTAGGTTACAGCTTCCACGTAGCTGCACTTGCGAGAAGAGTTCACAAAATTTCGTGTCTCTGTATAACATCGGGAAGGTCGATCGCCGCGAGCGGTAAGCGGTCACAACCGATTTACTCTAGAAAATTGAGCAAACAAAATTGCTGTTGCGTGAGAATCCGTCCCCTTACAAAGGAAAGTTTACGCTCCTCTACGTTCAACAGAACGGACGTTCGAACGTCCTCCGCCCGGACCACCTATGCGATCTAATCTGGTTTTGCCTCTCACGATTCAACCTTTTCACATTCGTACATGCATTTATTTCTCCACGGAAATCTCGTCTTGACTGAATTATTAATGTATGATGATATATATCAACTTTTATTTTTATTTATATACTACAATTTTATTCATGATACTTGGAAAAGGTATCTTCCACAGACGTAGAAATTCAAGAGATTAAAGGCACATTTTTTTGCGTAGTGCCGGCTAGTGGAAAAGTCTGAAGAAATCCTCTTGGGTGGGAAATTTAGAAATCGTTTGGTCCGGATTTTCGGAATCACAGTTACTCGAGGTTCGACTCTGCTTCGATGACATTACGGGCTAAATCATAGCAGGTTATTAGACTTTTAACAAAGTTAGATACAACGCAAGCTAAACGCTTGTACTTCCTCCGAATTACCTGCTTTATAGATTCTACGAATTAAACGTTGATTTGCAAGAATATTCACTGGTAAACACTATGTACGTAGTTGAAATAAAATTGCAGATCTATCTAAATTACGATATTTTCCGATTTTCAGTTGTTGCTTCGTACAAAGACAAAATCGTAGAAAATTAACATTCTGGAGCTGTGGTCTGCATCGACTCGTTAGCGTGTACGGCAGGATCGCGCAATCGCGCGGCTTGATGCGACACGGTGCGGTAATCGGTTAATAAGCAGCGTTAATAGCCTTCCTTCAGCTGTTCCGTGGATTTCAAGAGTCGGCTGCGGTGCGAAGCGGGATACTCGAAAGAACACGACGGGTCGCAGGCGGCATAAATCCACGAACGCAAAAGGTTACTCGTACTCGAATTCGCCTGGAAGCTGATTGCGTTCGCGTGGATTGCAGACACTCGGGAGAATAGGTGTGCGCGTTTACAGGTGGACGCATCGGCGAGGTGCGCCGTCATAAATCTGCCAAGCCATGGCAAATTAAATCATTATCTGGAAGCTGCGAGCAAATTGCGTCGATGCATGCTTCGTGACTCCTCCCTCTTTCGCATCCGCTCTCCCCTTTATCCCTCCCCCCTCTTACCGCGTCTTATCCACTTACACGACCTTCAGCTTCTTCCATTGTTCTCGCGCTTCTCTTTTTCGCGAAATCGTGCGCTTCGTTACCACCTCCGCGCGTTCTCTCTTTCTTCCCTCTTCTGCGCCGTTACCGCGTTACCTTTTACGCTCTACGCTCTACGTCCTTCCTCCCTGCGGCGAACTTCCGTGCGAGTTTCTCTCGCGATACCACACCCGTCGGATGTCGAGGATATACGTTCATATTCGTAAATTTCGCCTTTCGGTTTTGCGGCGCTGGCGAGACTGTTCTCCGCGAGCCGTGGCCAACTTGGAAATGTAATTTCACCGAACCGAATCCGCCGGATACGGATGCCGCTTTAAACGCGGATGCGACTGCCACCAATTGAGGCGGTTTTATAAGCGTCAGACGCGGCACAGCGCGGCGGCGGTGCGGTGGTCGAGAAATTGCTAGGAGATCGCTGCGAGAGTTCCCATTTTAGCAAATACTTTGCACGAGTAGGAGAGAAACTCCGGAGGAACGTTATCGATCCTCTGTGCTACTCGAAAGAGCTCGATCGAATACTGTGCACAAGGGTGCGTCGTATTGTAAGTCGAACAGCTAGATTGTTTCTCTTATTAGCGAATCGATTCAAATTTCTGTTGTCTCGGAAATTGTCAACCAGACTCGATATATCCTTTTTTATATCTCGGTAGACATAAAATAAGCGCGACTTACTCGTTAAAAGCAAGATACTCCGACTTATTATACAGTCTTTTTGAAAGACGTTGCTCAAGAAGGAAAAGAATTTGAATTCACGTTTAATCTATATTTTCGTAGATAACAGAGCATCGTTTCGTTCCACGACCGCGAAAAACTAAAACTCACTTAGCCGCGTTATTCTGTGCGCGTATATACCGGCTCGCGTGTATTTTCTTTACTGCCAACGCTACTATGTTATCAAGTATACGCAAGCTGTAAAAGGTAAGCTGAGATAGTACACGGACGTGAATCCAGTGGAAGAACAGATATTATTTCTTAATGAAAAAATGTACAGCGACGTCTATAAACATGCTTCATTAATTTTCCGCTCTTATTTAACATCCATCTACAAATATTCATACGTGTTAAATATTTTGCGCTAATAATCTGATAATTATTATTCGCAGTATTCATTTCTATAAATCCGTATAACGGATGAGGATCGAGAACATTTTCGATATCGGCAATTTAAATCGCGCAAATATCTTGTATTTCCACGAAAGAGATAGTAACGGTAAATAGTAATAATTAAATACCGAAAGACGATGAAACACAATCGTCGCAAGGTAAGTTTGACTGTTTGCTTTCGATATCGAGGAATCAAAGGTAAAGCTGTGTACCGTATCTCTCGTAATCGATATGAAAATTCAAGTGGAGCGCCCGTACGATATATCAGACGCAGCGAGCGTATTTTCCTATTCTGCCTTATTCGCCGATAATTCGTAAACTCGAAATTACGCAAATTGCAGCTATTTTTTAATTTCTACAACGAATCCATTTCGTCTAATCTTGTCTAATCTATTTCGCTGCTCTCGAAACGCGGAATAACGAAAGAGTAGAAAGAAAGAAATGAAAAGAATCAGCGAAGACGGTAGGATAAAAGCGTAAAACTCACCAGACCGTCACAGGCGGATAAGGCAACCTGGGAATTCGGATGTCCCTGAATGAAACCCCGATAATGGCACTTGCTCGAACGATTTTTTGACCGACTGCGCACATGTACGTCTCGTTTCCGTCTTTCAACGACCATCCCTGGTCCGATGAAGTTGTCCACGGCCGTCAGTTCGATGTGGTACTCGTTACCGGCCACGGACAATCGATAGTGTACCACTGGCCCGTCCTCGTGATGGTGGTGGGTCACGTTGTGCGAGATAAGCTCCCCTCGGTAGGTCACTTTTCGAGGTATCACTATCTCGTGCTCCTGGACGTGCTCCTCCATGGTATATATGCCTGAAATGGGAATGATTCTGATAAATTCATGTCACTAGACGAGCGAGTGCTCCTGTGCACAGTAGAAAAACACGCTACTCGTTATCGCGGTATAGCGAGATGGTGTTTGGTCAAAGCATCAAGTCGCACCACTGATTGATACGTGACCAATAGGGTTGCATGCGACGTTCCACGTTTTTCGATAGCATCGAAACAACGTAAAGGTACGTTAAACGCGGTTCACAGTCGCGATATATCAATCGCTTGAAACAAGTTACACTCAGTCACGTCGGTCGACAGGGACTTCCTTCTAAAATTTCGTCTCGCGCGATGTACATAATCTGTTTTACGCATGGGCGTACGTTTTCTTGGGCGTAGGAAATTTATTCGTAACGCGTGATATATTCCGCGCGAATATTCCGCGAAGAGGTAGCGATCGCGTAAAACAACGTTATATATTAATCGAGTGTTTACCGGCGGCGGTTTCACTGGGGTAATGCAAGATAACGCGATCTGTGGTAGAAGCGAGTGGGCAGAGACTCGTAAACGCCGACAGAGACGGCAGAATTCAACCCGAGGGAGGATGTGATTGATTACGGACACCCAGCGCTGCATCGAGCAATATTTCAAATAAATAATTGCATCAACGTTGCCCGGTGTTTCATTAAGACAGCTATCGCGACGTGATTGTAAACCGGCCCGGCGGAATAATACTCGGATATTATTCATATTCTCCAACGTCGTCTTACAGTCTGTCACACAAGAGCGTGTCTGCGATATCTGCGAAACCTGACACCTAATCAGAATGAGATAAAAAGAATGTAAACAAACGAAAACTTCTCTAATACGCGTTGCTGAATACCTTTCAGTTTCATTTGAAACAGTGAAAGGAACAGAGCTTTTTAATATGAGTGCCGCGTACGCGAAACGTCGAAAATCGTCTGGCATGGGCGAATGAAAACAGAGATCGTGATTGGAGTAATATAATATTCACTGATGAATCTTCGTTTTGGGCATGGTGTCCTATTAGGCAAGCTGAGAGGAAGACGTATCACAAAAATAAGAACACTTGTACATCACATTCGAAAGATATGGAGGTCGTTACCAGAATCCTACGCTCAAAAATTAGTCGAGAGTATGCCGAAACGATGTCAAGCTATAATCGCTAATGGAGGAGATTGGACACCCTACTGTAATAGCGTATTAGTGTTTTAGATGTAGATTCAATTCATATAAATTTTTTTACAAATATATAAATATTTACAGAAATATCGCAGACACGCTCTTGTGTGACAGACTGTAAGTAATTGCCCAGAGCACTGTAATGCTCGAATTTTGCACCCTGCCCGCTCGCATCCGCGGTTTACGGGAATTTTGTTCGTTAGTTGATAACGTTTAATGCTTTCTGACGTTCTCACCGGCATCTTAAATCCTGCTGTGGCCCTCGAGCTTGGCGCGATAATAAAACTTCATTTTTCTTCATAAATGAAACTTTTCCAAGGAAATAACTGGCTCCTACCGGGTAGGAGAAAATTCGAAAGAAATTACGTTGCAGCAAAATTCGTCTTCCGAGTATCGTGGAACATTTTTATCGATTTTTATCGATCTCTATCTTACACGATCCGAGTGGGAACGAAGAAACTTGAAATTTCATAATCATCTGCATCCTTTGCAACGTCGCTGGAACTCCAAACTAGCGACCGTTCGGCATGCTCTGTCGTTGAAACATTATAGACGCATTAATAGCGTTAACTTCTTTTTTAAAAAACATCGAATAATGCTTACCGTTACCTGTAATCACGATATCTCATTAATTTTCATGTTCTAGTTAGACAAGCGAAACACTGTGTAATTCGTTTTTTATTCCAATTTTTTTACCAGTTCATGGAATTCATTATGCCGTAAAGTCAACGGCGAATAGAGCATAGAGACTGCGAAGCGGTATTTGTAGCGGATTGGATACTTTTCAACCTTCCTTTCCAACTTTTATTCACTTAGCACAGCGTTGCCACCGTTGAAAATTGCATTACATTCATTTCCACCTCGCTCTCTTTCCTTCCTTCATTTTTTACCTTAGCATTTTTATCTATTTTTCATTCACGCAGTACTTCGTTACACCGCATAATCACGGAGCTTGTCACGTGAGTTTTATAAGCGAGCCCGATGCATTATCCAATGAAAGAATCGCCTCTAAGCACAGATCTGCCGAGAAAGTAAGCAGTCGGTATCGATCGTTTCATTTTTCCAATATTTGCTATTTTACATTTCCAAAGTCACCTGTTCGTGAAGTTTCTTTCAAATTTGGTATCATCGATGCGAGAAATTACCCGAAGCGACGATCTTCTTTCTTTCGCGTTTACTCGGGATTGGTCGACAAATTTTGACGTGATTTTTGGTTCAATGCGAATACTAAAATATGTTTAAAAGCGCGAAGAGAATGGAACGAACCGCAGAACTCGTGAGCACGAGCGAACAATTATCCGCAATATCGCTTCGTGGCTGGCAAAAATAATTCGGAACAATGGCACAACGATCGGCTAAACATCGGCGACCGCAATATGATAAGCGATTGGCCGATTGGGTGACAACGCGTAGCCGAATGAACGACCGTAAAATTGATGTAATAATTTCCGACCGATTTAATGGGTCGATGAACAACGTCGACCGCTTAGAAAAGAACCGCCGTGGATTCGATTATTCGTTGCTCATCGATCTTGAAGTCTGCGCGCCAGCACCTCTGATTTTTCTTCGTCCTTCGACCAACGATAGAATGTCACTGGCAATTTGTCATCTTCGCGCCCACTTGCTGATACGTCTCGATCGCAAACACGAAGACCATAAAGGTTCGTAAAGGGAATTACGTACGCGTATCGTGCTTTGTCCATCCTGATGTTGCAAACTAGTTTCACGCATTGATCGCGTTAATTCGTATCCGACTATCCAAAGTGTATTATCTTATCGTAAATAAGAATCGTTGGGTATTCCTTCTTGCCTCAACTAGTTTCGAGTACACGTTGGTTAATGCCAACTTACTTTTCTGTTCTTTTTCTGTCGCAGACAGATAGTCATATCGTCAACTATGTATAAACGCTTTCGATAAGTATTCGAAACTTGTTTAGAGATTTTCTTACAAACGTTTATGCGAGTCGAGTAACTCGAGCGATAGGTACAGTCTGTCACACAAGAGCGTGTCTGCGATATTTCTGTAAATATTTATATATTTGTAAAAAAATTTATATGAATTGAATCTACATCTAAAACACTAATACGCTATTACTTAGTAGGGTGTCCAATCTCCTCCATTAGCGATTATAGCTTGACATCGTTTCGGCATACTCTCGACTAATTTTTGAGCGTAGAATTCTGGTAACGACCTCCATATCTTTCGAATGTGATGTACAAGTGTTCTTATTTTTGTGATACGTCTTCCTCTCAGCTTGCATTTCATTAGGGACCACACATTTTCGATAGGGTTTGCATCAGGGGACTGCGATGGCCAAGGAAGTACTGTGATGGCGTTTTTCGCTTTCCATTGGGTGCAGATGCGACTTCGATGTTTAGGGTCGTTGTCTTCTTGCAATATCCATTGGTCCTCGGTTTGGTTGAACCAACGTTTCACGGATGTGAGAAGTCCCCTTTGGTACAATTTCACCATCTTTTGTGCATTCAGATTGTCTGTAAAGACGCACAAAGTCCCAAAACCGCGTGCGTTAAAGCAACCCCAAACATGCACTTTTATAGGGTGTTTTACACTTCTTTGAATCATCCTTCTTCCATGGATAGTCCAAGCACGCCTAATAGGACACCATGCCCAAAACGAAGATTCATCAGTGAATATTATATTACTCCAATCACGATCTCTGTTTTCATTCGCCCATGCCAGACGATTTTCGACGTTTCGCGTACGCGGCACTCATATTAAAAAGCTCTGTTCCTTTCACTGTTTCAAATGAAACTGAAAGGTATTCAGCAACGCGTATTAGAGAAGTTTTCGTTTGTTTACATTCTTTTTATCTCATTCTGATTAGGTGTCAGGTTTCGCAGATATCGCAGACACGCTCTTGTGTGACAGACTGTAAGCTATCGGTTAGTTTAGCCGCACCGAAGACGATCTAAAATCTTCCATCGAATCAAAGATCTTGCAAAATACTTTCGTTCTTCGCGAAAAGCGCAAATGGGAAGCAACGTTCTTTTTAAAAAAGGAAAGAAAAAGATCAATTTTATTCATTACTCTGGAGAGAGGCAGCTCGAAACTAGATATCAAAGAAAATAACAACGAGACGCGCGTCTTTGTTAAACCGGTCGATTGCATTCGCGGAGGAAAAATCTGGAACGGCCCCGTCCGTTTCATTGAAGACGATATCCGATCTCGGTATGCAGATTGGATCTCAACGATGTTAACTGTCAGTCCGCTCTTACATGAAGACATATTACGGCAGCTGAACCGTGGCTGCATTCCCGACGTCTTTTTCTCTCTGTCCTCCTCGGCCAGAGGCTAACCACAATTATTCTATTAGACGTTAGATCACCGTCGACAATAGTAAATTGTAGTTCGATCGATCGATCGGTGTCCACAACAACGATTCACGCTCGACGAACCGTCGATGTCTTTGATATATGACGCTATTTATGATCGCGTTTATACTTGCGTACACGGAGGACGAACCGCGATTTCAAGCCTCGTGAAATCGATAACGGGCGTTTGTTTAACGAAGGTTTATCGCTGTGACTTTTTATCGGCGCTAGTATTTCAGAAAAATACTAGATCGACGTTTAGTACTTAGGTATTTCCTCGTCAATTTAATACCGATACAGAAACTCTAGAAAATAAAAATATGCAAAGCCGAAGGATTAAGCGTTTCCAATGAAAGTTCTTCCAACGTTATTCCTGTCAAAATGATAGCTTTGAGCGAATATCAATATGTCAGTTTCAACGTGAAATACAGATAGAGGGCGAATAAAACGTTTTATTCGAGTTGCGAGTAGTTTTAAGAATCGATAGAATTAAATTATAGAGAAGTTTACTAGCTTCTGTCCCGGCACCAAAACACCCAAGGCTAAGGAAACAAGGATGCAGTACGCTAACGTTTCTTCTTGATTCTTACCATCGATCCTCTACGAAATCGAGCCACTTCTCCAATGGATTGCTTTCGAGGATGAATAGTGGCAATATCGTTGAGACAAAATAAAGCAGGCTGTTAAAATCAAACGAGATGGCGCGAAGAAGAACTCTATTTAAAATCGTTTTATTGTCAATGGAAATTCGGCGGGTGAGATTTTTTAATAAAACGAGATCGATAAAAATTGAAAGATTTGACTTGAACATTGTTCTAGCGTTAAAAGCAGATTTTATTGAGTATGAGCAAATTCGATTATTTTCATGGATATGGAAAAAGTTAAAGTCATCGATGGACAGTTATCGGGAAAGAGTGACGTAAAATTGTTGAGGGTAACATTGGATACGGTGCTTCATAAGGGAGTAACGATAGTGCGGATCGGTCGATTCACGCTGTTTATCGGATAATTTCATCTCTACGTTAATATCGAAGGCTAATCAGCTTGTTGGTAACTAGTCGCAGCGGCATCGATCCGTTGTCGCGAGGAGAATTATTCGCGCGACACGGCTTATTACGAATAGGCCGGAAACCGGACCTAAAATATACCTGAAATTCCGGTGGCTCTTCGCGCGGTATAAATTTTCGAAAATATACGGCCGTCGACGAATGATAAATGTAAACGGCTGTAATTAATGATGCGTGGCAAGGACCGGGAATTATGCGCGTGAATGGGATTATTGTCGAACAAACGCACCTCTCGCGTCGAATCTCCCCCCGTTGAAAGAATTCACATGGATATCGATAATTTTCATGCAATTCGTTTTACACGATTTTCTACGTACGATGCGTTTCGCCTGCATATGTATTTGCAAATACGTAACTAAAATGTCCAAGAATTTGAATTCCGTTCCCATACCGTACAAGCATTTCCTATAGCAAACAGATTTACACCTGTCCGTTAGTTTGGATGAAATATTTCGCGATTATTTGTAAAAAAAAAAAGAAAAGGAAAAAATTAGAATTGGAAATTCGATAAAATTACTTAACATTTCGTATGTTTGTATATCTTTAGATCAATTAACAGATAGCTATCTGCGAGCACAATGAATTTTCATTATTTTTAGCAAGGAAAACAGTAGCATCTGTTACGATTTATTATCGTTTATCGTAATATATTGTGATTGTTAGTTAGCGCGTATACATTGTTGAGAGGATAAACTCGTTGGCCGTTAACTATGTAACTGGAGGCAACGTTGCAGTTAAGTTTATCTTTGAACCTCTCGAGCGGTTCGAACTCTTGACAAGCAAAGAACCACTGGTCTCGTGCCTCGATTACTTCACAATGTACCATCCGGATGGTTTAACCACGGGATGACTAACGAGTATCGGTCATAATTGTCGTCATTATCGGCGAACGGTTCCATCGATCTCACGGCGCGCGGCATAATCTCAGTTCGGCAAAAACATTTCTACCCTGTAAAAATCGTGTGCCTTGCGGTGCTCAAATGGCAACCTTGAACGACTTCACGGTTAATCAAGATATCGATCCTGACTGTAAAAGCGATGGTTCGATTTCTATGGCGATTGTAGGGAAGGTGGGTGTCGCGGGTGGCTGGGTTCTCGATACTATCGGCTGCGGGATACATCGTGACGGTAGCTCGCTAGGAAAAAACGTGGATCGTTGAAACGATCGCCGGAGTAGGGTCGATCGAGCGGCGGCTCGCAGCTTTCCACGCTCGATACAGGTTTCTGCGATGCGGATAAATAGCTGGACGACGAGGGAGATAGAGAGGGAATGAGGAGGAGGAGGAGAGAGGTAACATCTAGTGCGTTCGGTGAACGGTATAATCATCATTATCCTATTATCATTAAAGTCGGAAAAATGGCGGGCGGACCAATCAGCGTGTGCCTGGAGCGAGTCGGGGTTAAATGCAGGTGGGGACTCGGATGAATACTCGGACCTCCCATACAGTCTCTACCTACTGCATCGATACTCTATACGCGATTCTTCGCACATATGGTCACCGATCCTTCCCACACTCGATCGACCAAGTCGCGTACGCCACTTGTTCAATTACGCAAAATGGATGAGTAATTACGCGACGCTTATGAGCGTTTCGTTACTCGTTAACCTATCGTACAGTAGTCGGTGATGGTTGCGCGTCGATCAATCATCTCGCGGGACTAATATCGTATCTCAGAACGAATCTCCTTCGTTTAAGACAACGAACGAAGGATATCCTGTATGTTTGCGAAGAAAGAACGCCGAGTCTGCGATCTCCATTTTTCGTGAACGATATTTAGAGTTGCTGATCTTTCTAGTTTTTCCCATCTACCATATGGTAAACTAAAAGGTCCAGTGCCAGTGAAGGGAAAAGATAAGACTCCGCGTTAAAAATGGGGCTGCCATGGTTTAGCTCGAGCGCTCCACTTCAAATTTTTTGTTCCACCGACTCTCGGTGCTCTTGTATAAAATAGAGGAAAAGAATTTGGATCGTTCTGGATATCTCGAGAGAATATACGGCCAAAGGGATTGGAATACGAAATTAGTCGAACGAACGAGCATTATCTTCTCAGACGGAATAAGAAAATTGAATCTTTGCGACTGCTCTCCAGATTCCATGTTACCTAAATTCCGACTAGATTCCATAATTCGAACGCTAAACATATCCCACCTAAGCTACCGTATCGATCAAAGGAACACCGATGAGCATTTCCGAGTAGATATCTGCGAGATCGGTGGACTTGAAAGGCGTAACGGTCATGGCCATCGTGCAAGCGAGAGACCGTCTTGAGGCACGAAAAATAAATTCAGGCCACGTCGCGCGACGCGTCATGGACCCGTGAGGATTCACGCAACGTTAGATTCCGGTTCCACGGGTCGACGATGATCCGAGTTCCAGAAGTCAAAGTTATTAGGCGTCGGGACAATATATTATCGTCGATGACCGGCATTACGGTATAAAACCAGTTCCTTCTTTGGTATGACTCACTGCGACGAGGCTCGTGCCTGTCCTGTCCATTGGCGCGGCTCCGCAAAAATTCTCACCCATTAGCATATGCCTACTTATCGAATTCATTAAGGTTGCCACGATAGTCGTGGAAACGCGGCGCAGCTTCGATACTTTGCAGTTCGGACTCTCTTTTTAATAAACGGCTTCCGTCGACCGGCAAGAATCATTCTCCGACGCTAATTGAACTTTTATAGTTATCTCATTAGCCACGATTTCTCGGCCAGACGGTTGCTCGTTCGAGCATGCCCGCAATTTTGCACGACGTACTTATTATCGAGAGGCGTGCGGCTTAACCGAGGTTAAGGTGTTTTTCGATCGAACTTAAACACGGCCATGCGATCGACTCACGTATATCCACAGTTGGTTTGCTCGACTGGTTACAGGACGTTTCAAGAGTAACGTTCCGACCTTTTGCCACAATGTTTCTCCACGTCGAGTCGCTTCAAGCTTTCGCTCCACGTCCTTGCACTCGACTCTTTCGAATAATTTCAAACAGTCTTCCTTCTAGATTAAAAATACTGCTGTAAATTCATTAGCTTGGGTTCCACCGTGCGATGCTTAAAAACGCGTTGCCGAATTACAAGTTTCGTAACTCTCGCCTTTTCGTTCCTCGCGGTAACTCACATAAACAAGTTGATACAAAAGGAACAAAGAATAGCGATCGAACGAATGGGAGAAACTACGTTGGCGGCTTTCCAACAGTTTTCAACTCAATGATCGAGATTTAAACTTGGACGCTTAAAATTGTATACATTCATCGTAGAAGTACAGGTCGATTTGTAAGTCGACGTAGACCGAATGTTAAGGAACTTCGCCGACGAGTCTACCTGACCTTACTTCGACGAGACATTCGCTATAAACGTGGACGCTTTCTATTTTTGGCGTTTCTAAATCTAGCAAATCCAGGAAGAGTATGAAACCAGGTTTTCGCTCGCGTACCTTTGATAAATTGTGTTTAGCACACGACTACGAGCAACAAAAGCACGATATACGTATCGCGTAAAGTAACGCGTAATGTTCGAAAGAAAGCATTTTGCGTGAAAAGTTTCTACGTGGGCTTGCACTTTTTAAAGCATATTTTTAAAGTACTGTACGAAACAATGTACGAAAGCAAAATAATAGATACGATTTACGGGTAAAAAATTACTCCAAGTAATTGGAAACACGGAATTCCCAGCGGTTCGGAGATTGGCAAACGTATCTTTGTCAGTTTCGGAGCGTAGAATCGGTAAATTTCGCGACACATTTCGGAATCAAGCTGTATATCGAATTCGGAGCACGACGCGATGCGGTGGTTTGATTACTTTGGCCACGTATTGAAATTAGACTAGTCGGAGGTTTGCGATTCCGAACGAAGTTTACATTGTGATAGTTACGGAAACGTGTATCGTAGCTGCAGTTTCCGTTCTTCCTTGGGATCTATCTGTATGTGAAAGGGAGGCGCAGAGGGGCTGTATTCGTTTTAGAATATTCCCGGTTATTTCAGAGTATATCGAAGTTAGAAGCCGTTAAAGCTCGTAATTTTATACGTCATTTACATTGCAATAACCGGTGATACACACGCCTCAATATGTGAAATTGCACAGCTCGAACGTAGCAAACCGAATTTCCCTCGGTCGATTCGACGCATTACTGCGTTAACGTTAACGCAGTAACGCGCGTTCAATAGTCCAATAAATAACATGGATACACTCGATCGCGTATCTACGATTCGATTAATGATTTTTCCATCGATTCGGCATTTTCACGAAGAAAACGTATTTTTCTAAATTTATTGCCAGAATCGATCGATTCACAACGGAGACCGAAATTAATGGAAGTTTGAAAACACGTTTCAATACGTTTTCTCTCGAAACGACGGTCGACTGGTTTACGATACCAAAATTTGACATCGTTTTCGACTTGCCGTGACTTTTGACTGCGAGCTGCTGAATTATTCCCCGTGCAATGTTCTCCGATTTTCATAAATTCTCCGAACAACGTACTCTCGCGTGCTTCATATACCGAGCTTTGCAATCATTTATGGAATAGTAAATAACTATTCGTTGCGCCTCTTATTCAGGCCACGTTTATACTTCCACGGGGAACATAATTTACAGAAAATGATGTTCCATGCGGACTCCAAAGGTCATCGATTCGTAAACCTTATGCTACCGCCTGTCTGATTTATCTCCTTCCGGTAGGAAGCGACGTTGCATAAATCGAAGAAAGCTCGTTTCTTCAGAATTTTCCTATTACCGTTGCAACGATTAAGTAGAACGGTCAAGTTTGCGAAGCACATGTCGAATCTGCCTTACCACCGAACGTTGCCGTTAACCGAAACTGCATAGACCGCATTAACGAGTTTGCTAAACTAGGTTTGTAGACTTAAGAACACCTTGATTTCCTCTCCGAGAGTAAATTCTGGATCGTCTAATCGCAAAAGATACACGAGAGGATATTTTGTTCTTTAAAATAACCAAACTCTTTGTTTCGATCTGTTCAATTACGAGGATTTGCTCGTACGCCAACGCAACAAACACGTTTACTACTGTGTAAGCTTTCGAAGGTTATACTTGGCATGATAAAAGACTTCTTTGAAGTCCGGTGTTTTGCATTCGTGTAAAGGAAACCGCGGCTGGTTTCTCCGGCGCAACAGATGGCTTGGCTTTCACGGTGAACTAAGCGATTTCGATTAAACGAATCGTGGCTCAAGGTTCCGTCGCGTCGCGTCGCGCCGGGGTCGTTACAAATCAAGCTTGCGTTTCATCCATGCAATCGAGTCCGCAATCACGCTGCACGTTCGTACGTACATACAGTTACATATCGGAATAAAAGAAATGAAAATCGTTAATTGTGTTTCCACGAGAAGGATCGACCGTAGGATGAAACGGAGCGCGGCAGCGAACATTCGGTAGTCGACAGTAGTAAAAGGATTAATTTCAGCCGGCACGGTGCGGCGCAGCGCGCGCAGAACAAAACGTAGTCTGCCGAGCAATTTTCTGGGTATTCATCGCAACATAGGCCGAAACAAGGCTAGGTCAACCACGAATAACGATTAATCATGCCGATACAACTTAATTATCGTGCGCGTGTATTTCAACGCGAGGTCAGGTTTTGCGCAAAGCTGCTTCTAGGCTTGTTCGCTCGTGCTGTTTTTGCCAATGCGATCAGAGTATAAGAGTCGGCGCATTGGAAACCGAGAATTCAATCGCATCCTTTGATACCTTTGATTCCTCGAACGCGTTCCGTTTTCTTTGAATTTACGCGTTCTTGCGAGAACTTGGAGAATTTCAAACGTCAGCGAAAAGTCGAAGGATGAATTCTTCGAAAGCGGTGCTAAGAACGTTCAAAGACAATCCTCGAGTCTCGAGAGTTGCGCGATAACTATTTTCAGGCCGCGCCTTTAACGGGTCAGCGCTATCGAAACACTTAAAACGGTTGAATATTAAAATCCAGCTATGAATTTCAAAATATCTCGTCTGGCCGAGATAATAAAAAGAATTCATTGAAAGATCGAGGCATAATTTAAATAACACACCGGTCGTCACGCACGTTAATCAATCGAATATGATTTTCCCTCGAACGTCCAAGCAAACGATTCCGGAATGATTTTTTCCAGGCAAGTTTAAACCAATTACACGTAGGTGGCTATCAACCGAGCACAATCTCCGACTGTCTTGGCTCGTTCGTTTTTCATTAATTATCTTAGGCATATACGCAGATAGAATCGCGCCAATCCGAGTAGCTTTGACACGTGAGAAACTAGCGACTTTCGGCTTGATGGATTTATGGGAATGCGTGGAAATTCCGATGGTTTTGAAACTTAAGCGAAGAAAATTTATTTATATAAAAATATGTTTGCGTATCTTTGAACCAAGCATGTTGGATAAATGTTTGCCTCGCCTTCAGTATAAAATTCGGACTTTGATACAAATGTGAAACGCGATAGAAACAAGGTGGTCTGAATATGTTGCGAAATACACGATATACGATAATTTTGTAAATACATCGATGTGTAATATGAATTCGTTACATTAAGATTATGGTTTCGTTGAGTCTGTGAAGCACGAGACAAAGAACAGGTTGGCGTTAACGCATTTCGAGACCGTTAAAGGTGTCTCTATATAGTATCTGGATCGAAATTTCCTCTTCCGAAATGCGCGAACAAATACACGAATATTTTATCTCTGATAATATCTTGCCCGTAAAAGCAAAACAACGCTTCCTTACCGCCTAAGTGCCCTCTCCTACAGTGTTATCGTGAATCTTGGTTATCAGCGGGCGGTGATAAATTATGATGACCGGTTGACGAATTGTTATCGCGAGGGCGGCGCGCAAGTGGCGCGTTGTCTTTGCTACAAAATGCATCTATCTTTCGCCGGGCCAATAAATTGCAGATACAACCAGCTATTTACGCGGGCGTACTAACGTGTTCGTGCTGCATCGTGTCGGCACACGACGCGCGCATCTTATCTCGCTAACCATTTTCACGGAACAAGAACTCTCGAGATATTCTTCACGAGCTCCGCTAACGTCCGCTTGGAACAGCACCAAGTCCACTCGGTAGCAAAACCTTGCGTATTTGCCACATTTTATCTAAATCCTGTTCGTTATGATATTATCGCGATAAGCAGATTTCTGTTTTCCCTTCACTCCGGACTACTCCAAATTTCCCCTTAATATCGCGAGAAGGTAGTAAAAGAACCGAGAAGAGAGCAATAAGTTGATTTTTATGATTGTACGACGTCGGTGCTGATCGTTCGTTCTTCTACAGAACGCTGCTTCTGCAAAAGCTGTACGCTTGTGTAAAGTCCCCGTGCTTCCGAGACGAGACACGAATGAATTTAGAGTTAAGACTTTATATACCTATTCCTTTCGGTAAATCTAAAATCATGGTACAAGGTAGAAATAAATTTTTACCGAATTGCGAATCCTCGTATTAAATCCGATTCTCGAGGCAGCGTGAAACGAAAGATAGGAGGCAGAGTACAGTTCGCATTAATTTCGTGGCTGATCGCGTGAGTAGGGAAGTTGGACGTCCCGAAGGAGTGCGAGGTTCCGAGCTCGGGAGAAATTTCCCCGCATTCCGGTGCAGTCACTTATCGAACGTGTAAACTAGCTGCCACCGTGTGTCTTCTCCTGGAGACAGCGCAATAACGGATTTTGCGATTTCCCTCGGGTCGTCTGGTTACGATATCCGGCGTCGAACAGTCGATAAACTTGTCTCCTACCGGAACAAAGGGGGGAGGGCGACGTTAATTTTCTCATCGGAGATCAAAACGTCTCTCACGATGTACAACAGGTGAGCAAATGCGATTGCACCGTGCTCGCCTTTCTTTCGCCGCTCCTTTCTCTATTTGACGAACGTCGTTGTAGATTGCGCGGGGAACGCGCGACGACACGCGATAAACCGACACGGCAGATTTATGTCGAGTAGAAGTAGCAAATGCCTGGGAGGAAGTGGACTCGCTGAAACGTTGTTGATCTTTTCGTGTAACGCGATTGTTTCATCTTGTTACGTGTTGAAACTGTTGAAAGCGTTCCGAGAAATACGCGATACACTCGGATACCGATAAATCTGAAATATAGCGGGAAAATAACTTTTTAAAGCGACGTGCTTTACGTACAGGCGGAATAAAAAAGGCGGAAGTAAAAGTGACTATCTCCCGAATGCAGTGGTACTATTGAATTATATTTGGGATATTCTGAACGCTCGCTCCAGTAAACTAGCGACTCCCTTTCAATTCAGATTATTTACGTGTACTTCAAAAATTTAGTTACTGTGATATGAATTTTATCTGAATGAAGTCGCAACGACGAGAAACGCGTGCGTGGCAGGAAGCTTCCGCGGTTAAAGGCGGACCGACTCTGTCCAAAAATAGAAGGGATGGCGCTTCATCGGATGGTAACATACGCAAAAACGTGCATTCGTGGGTGAGAGCCGTAGTATCTCTCGAAAAGGATCACTTCTCCTTCGCTCTTGAGACACGCTGGCGTGGGTTTTATTCGTTATAGCCGCTCGAGCGAGAGCGTCGGCCTACGCTTCGCGCCGTCTTCGTCCTGACTGCCCCCGCAGGTGCAAATCGCTCGTTCTTCCATTCGTGCCAATCAAATCGCGAGAAGAACGATGCTCTAGCGAGTCGATCTCGGATCAATCTCCCTCCATTATCGCTTAATGATATCCAGAGGAACTAACGAATACTACCGTTTGTAGGAGCGTAGCGAACACTGGTAGGTGCATTTCTCTCGATGATCCCGTCGAGCAAGAACAACGATCTCTGGAAACTTTTACGTAGAAATGCGAGCACACTGTTTAAAACGGTATAATAAGAAATTATTTCGACCAGAGTTTTGCGTTATTTCTCTGATTAGTTGTCTCAGTCTGGATAGTTATTCCATTTAGTTCTACGCTTATTTTAACAAACGGGATGAATTACAAATCTCACTACGTATTTCGTTTAAAAAGCTCAACCGCTAACGAGACTTTAGTAAGATCGCGGACACAATGACTATCCCCGTTATCGTGGTATAACCAAACAATCGCACGTGTTACGAGCAAACACAGAGCGCTAATATTTGCTCTAATATTCTCACAATCCCTGGATAACGTTTATGTTACATATGGATACGGAAGTAGAAGTCTGACAGCTGTGATCCGAATATAACTCTAGCCGGAGTCTTTAATTGTTATTCTTGCGCGTTGAAACATATTTCTGACTTCGTTGTTCCAACGAAAATCGATATTTTTAATTCCTGAATTTACGAAAGAGATTTATACGGCCGTGAGTCGTTTATTTCGATGCTCAATGTACCGCTACATTTTCCAGAGACCATCCTTCGCCAGGAACGTTGTATCGAATAAAATAACAAGTGAAATTTGTTGGATGCGACGTAAATTTGCAGGATCCGCCGGTCCATCGTTCGAAGGATAGTCGAAAGTTTGATCGGCCGACTGTATAGCCACTGGTGGAGGCGCGTAGCGCGTATCGCATAAACGATCCTGATCGAGAATGGGAGAAGTACCATAGGAGCGTGGCGATGAGATGGTTCGGTCGGCGCGACGCGACGGTTCTGAATGAAAATAAAGATAATGCTTCGTCATCGGGAGCCTACGCTTACGAACAAGCGACGTGGCATGACAGCCGCGTTTCAGCATTTTCGGATTTGCACGGTGCGAGGCGCGCGACCCACGCTAGTCTTGCCTTTTATTTCCTGCCGCTTTCGCATCGGGCCGAACCTCGGCCCTGGCGAAAAGACAAGGAGAGACAAAAAGCAAGCGTGTACCGTCTATTGACGGCACGACCCACGCCTGTCCGCCCCCGCTCTTGCATTCATCGAACATCGTGCGTGCAACAGTACAGGTGCGCCAACTGCCGCTACCGATGCCACGGTTATTTTGCCTTCGCTTCCTCCACCGTCCCGTTCTTCGCTACTCGACCTTCTCGATGCTTCCTCATCTTCAAAGCGCGTTTCCCTCCCCCCTCCCCACTTTTTTCAACGCATCCGTCCTGTAAAAGCCGATATTTTGCAACGAGGCAGAATAGAAGCAGAGAATCTGCCAGTACGAAGTTGAAACGCTTTGGTTCTTTTCCGAGGGGACTTTTCGTCGACTCTCTCCCTCTGCGTGTTCCTTCGTAATATTTTATTTGCTTCTTAAGCGATGAATTCGGAATTTCCGGTTTTACAACGATTTTTTAACGGCTTTTTAACGGTTTTAATAACAGGTGTATTCTTTTAATCAATCGTTAATATTTTTGTTCCTGTGAAAGGACAATTTTTTTCAATTTCACAGGCTTCATTTGTTTATAAATTATTCTTCTGCGGAGATATTCTTGCAATTATACAAATTGCTTTTATACCGTATCTTTGAAGCTACATTTTCATGAAATTAAAACTTTTTACCGTACATTTTTTTATTCATTTTTTTATGCAGTTGGTTTCATCTTCCAAATGCGTTATCCATTAGAGGATACTTGCATTAATCATTTGGTTATCAGTTGATGCTCCAGACTTTAATGGACAAGCAGCTCGCGCCATTGCGTGAGCTTTAATTGTTTTCGTGCATCGCAAAAGAATGCAAATATATCAACACGTTCCAATTTGTAAATTTAGTTGAAAAATTGGATAAATTTTGTGACAGAGTATAGAATTTTAGTCACTGCTCAATTACTCGAGCTTGTGAGTCGACCGAGCATTTTCACGAGCGGATTTTGAAGTTTCACGAGTCACTTCGATTCGCGAAGCTTCGCATAGAAAATTTCAAATCTTTCTTCGCAAACCTGGAACCGCGCAGCTGTGTAATTCATGGTCTTAAGATTTTATATCGGCTTAAGAACTTCATAGTTCTCGCCAATCCTAAAATCTTCCAACCTTCCGGACGGGTTCCGAAGAGTTTGAAAATTGAAGGTTTGTAATCCCTGGGACACGTTTGAAACTTGGAACGACTCGTTCGTTTCGAAGTAGGTGACGACAGCCTGATAAACTCGAGCAACCAGAATTCAAAATACCAATTGCCCAGAAGATCTATTAATCTTCCTGCTAATTTAAAAAATTGTCGAACTTTGGAAATACTTTTATCTCGTTCTAAATTCTCCATCGAGGAGGTAGGCGCATAATATTTGAACGCGATTGCGGATCGAGCGGTATTCCCATTGCTACGCGAGAAACACGCACGCTCGTTCACGCTGCTGTTCGAGAAGTTACATATTCAACGTACGGCCGACCGATTTTTCAACGGGTTCGAGCCTTGAATGGACGGCCGGTCTTGTTGCTCTTACAAACGGGCCACGAGTCTGCCTTTTTTTTCATCGCTTTCATAGATGTTTGGCGCCATCTCAGGGACGTTGGTTTTTTTCTTCGTCAAGATCGATTGAGATTCGATTTAGTACTAGTTTATCGGGTTTTGCGTGGTTTTCAGACGACCAAAGATATTTAAATAACTGTATCAAGTTGACAAGAGCGTAGACGTTGCCACAACCTCGTATCTCTTTAGCTTTTAAAACGGCAAAATATAATAGCAAATAGCAAAAACGTAGCAAGTGCAAACATACGTGTTGTTAAGCATAAAACGATCTGCAATAATCTTGATGCTTGGAAACGTCGATGACTTCTTGTTGTACCATTGGAAACTGAATTATTGGAAAGAAACGTGTATCAAATATAACCGTCTGATAATTTGCGCGCGAGCGGGCAGGTAATTACTAGGAAAGTTATCTCCGGCCGCCGATGATTTTAAACTCGAGTCTAACTTCTGTCAGGACTTTGAAACAATTCGAAGTTTGCAGGGTTGGCCGTAGTTCGAATTCCCAGCGTCAAGTTTCAAATTAGAGCGAAGCGGCGACGAGGTGCAAACCCCTGCTAATGCCTCGTCATTAGGATACTCACGGCAGGAAGAGAGGTTGAGTGCCGCAGAGGGTTAATAATTCCGTAATAACCGAAGGGACGATCGACAGAGCGGTCAGATTACGCGTGTCAGCTAACCGGTCTTTCCACACCGAGCCACGCCACACGCTGCGTCGCGTAAACGCGCCTCTACCGTTCGCTATAATTTTCTTGGATCGGGATAATTGCTTCCTAATAACAGGACAATTTCAACACGCGGTTTCGCTTCGCGTCGCTAATTCTACCCGGTTCGCATTGTCTTCCTCGCCCACAAGGCGAATAAATATTTACAAGCGTGGCTCCAGTCATCTACATTGAAAAGGTGGCCGTCGTGTCGCGATTGTTTCAAACCTCCTTTTCCGACGCGGAAAAAACGGTGACCATGCGCGGGCGATCTCATCCACAACGGCAACGAATTCGTTCCGGGGTTAGATTTTTTAATTCTGCTAGAAAATACCCGCGTGGTTGTTGCGTTTCGAATTGCGTATACACACATACAGCGAGTAGACCAATTTACGACGCGCGTAGCACTATGCCAATCGAAACTTTATCGTTTTCACGATTCCTTGGGAGGCTAACTTGTTCGCATCGGATTTGCGGCGTATGATGGATCGAATTAAGCTCGGATTACGATCTAGGATTTTTTGAACGGTGTTTTAACAGTAGCGTGAAGTTTATAATTTACAGCATCGTTCGTGAATTAAAATGTCTATGAATAAATGCCTGTATCGTCCGATATCGTTTTGTTAAAGCTTTGAATTCAAGAAATCTTCAGATCAATTACCATTTTTGTATTTTTTTCCATTACCGAAAAGATGATACTTTGAAAGATTCCCTCTGGTTCTCGCAATCTTTCGAATCTCACGAGAACACAATCGTCTGTCGAAGAATCGACTATCCGTTATTCTGTAACTGTAAATAGGATAAAAATGATATCCGGCAGCGAGGACGAGTGAAAAATGACAAAAGCATAAAGATAGGCGAGAGAGAGAGAGAGAGAGAGGGAGGGAGGGAGAGAAGAAACATAGCCGATTCTATAGCTTCTCGCCCGCTTTCTCGAGTTACTTTTGTTCGCGACTTGTCACGCTCAGCTCAGTCGTCGACGTGCACGAAATCTCGCCTTCGCTGGAGGTGATTCTGTTAAGTGTACAAATAGTGTCGAGTTACGATCTAAAGACGAAAACGAAGACAGAGATTAAACGGTCTTCGGAGTACTAGGAGAAAGGTGGAAGTGTTGCGCGAACCATTGGAGCGATACGCTAATAATGCTAATTATCGCCTTATTTATGCTCGTTGTAGTAATATTTTTAGAGACACTACGTGTTCCTTAATTATGTCAATAAATATTTCGAATACCACCGCTAGACGTACCGATCGATTGTAATTTCAATACGCCTAGTTATCAGAAACACCAATATTATCGAGATATCGACACGATGCGAATTTCCGGCATAGTGAACGACCAATCCACGTAATTGTTTATTCAAACTTTTGTCACGGTTAATTTCCAAAAAATCTACTAGCTTCTGTATCGCTACAACGCGACGCGAGTATAAAAAGCAGTGTATAGCAGTGTTTAATTCTGTGGCTCTTACCTTTGACATTCAAAGATGAAATTCGATGAATTTTGACACAGTAATATCTTTACATCGGAAATATGATGGAATCGATAGCACGATATATATGCTACGTAAAATCGTAACTGTTTCGCAACCACGTATAAATTATTTAAATATTCCAAATATGTGTATATATATATAGGTATGGTGTATTTTAAATGTTATACGTAAACGTAATTAAAGCTATAAACCTAAGCGTTCGTTTAATTATTCCTCAGAGTGTACCAGCAGTTAATATACCCAATATTATATATTTAAAATTCGACTAGTATAGGAAATGAATCATAGAATGTACGGGAACTGTATACGAGTCTATTTAGTTTAAGACGATAGAAAAATTCTTGCACAGTCGATAAAAGGAATAATATCATGCATAATCTACTCGTCATCCCTGTTTTATTATCCCGATACACGATCGAGCGTGACTTTCAAACTCACCCCTGACATTCGGTCGATGGAGAAGGACCTCAGCCTCGATATGCACGATAACGATAAACGTCTGAAGCATCAGTGAGTAGAGCATGGTTGCGATCAGACCGGCAGCGCACCTTCAAATAAGTACACGACGGCCAATACGTGGTCAAGCTTCCGCTCTTTATGTCGTGTCGTCGTTCTTTGACCTGCAATAAATATAAAGAGATCGTTTTACGAAATGTTTTCCGAGCCATTATGCCGTGTTTATCAAGCAACGATTAGCATTGCGAAAAGAACCGAGGAATACTTTTAACGTGTAGCAAACCTTATTTGCGCGATCTTATCCTTGAGTCGTAATTTGATAAACTTACCGGTTCCTTCGATTTCGAGGTTGATAGCTAGCGAGCCGAACCAACGACTGAGATTTTCGAGAGGATTGAGAGAATGTCGGACGATAAAACGTTTAAGGGTTCGTGTTTAATCCTTGCAAGAGCGTTTTGCATAAAGATATTTGCGCAAGTGGTTCGGTATTGGAAGGACTGTAACCGGAAAACTCGGTCGATTTCTGAATAAACGTTCTGGCGAACTTTTTCTATTATTTCGTCGACGACGTGGCGGTGGTTTGTTTACGTTTAACGAAACGTCTCGTGAAATAACAAGAAAAGTAATTTCGGGCTGCGACGCGAAAACATGCACGAATCGAGGAATTAAAGCTGAACTTCCCAGTCCCAGTACACCTAAGGAAAAGCCTGCGGGATGCTTTTGCAGCAGCTTTGACCTAAGGTATGAACCTTGTTACGCGAGATTGTCATGGTCCGACAAGTAACGCTGGGTAATTATGGTAATCGGATTTCGACGAACCAACTCCATGATTGCACTCTATCAGCTATACTGACCCTTTCTTACAGTCCCACGCTGAATTGTCGGCTTTACCTTACATTCCGACTTATGTGTCTCTTCGAACGCAATTATCGTTGGAAGTTTTCCTTTGATTCAGTTGCACGGATAGCACGGATCGAACGACGATTGTTAGATGCTGACCGTAAGACGACTCGAGCTACGTTTATCTGTCGAATCGACGCAATAAGTAAAACTGGAAATGTAAAACAAATTGCAGGAAGAACAATCTGAGATTGTTCTGTAAGTTGGTCAGTGAATGAACAGGGTGTGAAGAAATAAATGTTGTTAATTGCCATGCAAATACATTGGAAGCTCGTTCGTGTTGAAAGGTATTCCCGAGAGACTAATTTACTGATTTCGTAGACAGAGACAGAGGATTAATCAACCGACTTTATTTTCCCTAAATCCTTTCGGTATTCCACGGCATTTCTCAGCAAGCGGTAACTACGATCCTTCTGTGAGAGTTGCTAATTAGAACAAAAGTTGATCATATGCACGTACGAGTCTCGCTGATGTTTCACGTCGTATACCATACCAGTCTCCTTATTAAAGTCTATAATTTTGTCGCTTTGGATACACGAATCAAAGGAAAAATGCCAATCGAAATTTTCAACCGAAAAGCTTAGATGGAAATCGTAACAGTGTTTTTGTAACATTTATATGTAATATAAAACGGCATATTTTTTTAGTTTAAACCTATGTGAATTTGATTTAAACGTGCGCAATAATTCCATGAATTTCGTTAAATCGTTACAACGCTTCGTTCCCTCTAATCGAAAATGGAGTATAATTATTCACCTTATTAATCCGTACACGATTCATTGGTTTCTGGAAGCAACGATAATTCTCATAACGATAATATGTTCCTCTCGTTATGGGAGTCCCTAGCCAGATCGATCGACGACTTTACGCAGTTCTTCGTTTGATCGAAATTTGATCAATAAGCGGTATTGTTTCACCCCGATGGAAATTTTCCTCCAAAACTCATTAAACGTGAGGGTTTAAACAAGCGTTTTGTTCGCATCGACCGCGACCGTGGAATATTTATAAGAGAGGCGCGGGTTTAAAGCGTCTCTTGCCGTCCGAATTGAGTTGTCACGCGTATGATATGACGCACACATCGGAAATTAACGATGCGGCGTTGCTCGAACTCGATGAGAAATTGTCTCACATGTGCCAGTACAATGAGACTTCTATCTGATAGAGGGCGATCTTTTTTCTATCTCTCGTGTTTTTCTACTTGTATCGTCTACTATCGGTAGACGTCACTTTTATAGTCACATACGTTTCAACATCTTTTTCGTTCGATATGAAATTTTCTTTTCATTTTCATCGCGAGAATTTCAAGCCCTTTCGTCCAATTATCGATACATCGTCGGTTTCCCTTGTGGCAAAATCCTATCGATTCTTCATATCGTTGAACAATTGCCAAATAAACGCGTCCTATCAGCGTAATTTGCGAATACAGGTACATAATGGAGATCTTGGGACGATTTGATCGACTCTCGAAGTTTATTACGTTCTATTGTCGCTATTAAAAGTATACCTTGGGATCCAGTGATCTATAAGATCTATTTTTCAATGTGCGATCAAATTATTTTTGAACGAATTACATAACAAAAATGTAAGCGATCTTTGATGAGTCAAGAAGAAGCATACGAGCAGTTAACGTGAATCACAGCGACGATAACAACAATGACGATGGCGACAATGCAAGGAAACGGTTCACGAAGTGAGAGGTACCGGAAATGCATTCGAGTAAATGTTAAAGCGCGTGGGTAAGCGCGTGTGAAAATGCGTACGCTCGGGCAAGAGGTGCGAGAGAAAAAGCGAGAAGGAAGGATAGAGAAAGGGAATAAGCGGAATAACCAACGCGCTCGTTCGAACGGGATTTACTCCTACGAATATATATCGACGTTCGCCTCCGACTAATTCACCAATGTTAATGATAGTTAATTGACAGTCTGTTGAGAGCTGGAGTGTTCGAGTTATTCCGGACGGAAAGAGTGCAACTATCACGATCGTTGTGCAAGCCGATCGTACATGCTGCAAATTGTTTATGCTCGCATTATGCATGCCATTGTTTCTGTATACGGTGTTGAAAGTGTACGTGATAAAAAATTGACAGCATACGGACAAGTATACCGTTGTTATAGTAAGACGCGTCGCATATTTTTCACCTATGATTGTAATACATCGTTTTTAATTTAGAAGAAAACCATGGAAAAATTTTCTATTTCTTTTTTCTACGAGTTTCTTTGAAAATGTATTTCTCAGCTAATTTGCATTCGCGAAGATGAGACGTTTCGCGTCATTTCTGTGGGCATAATAAGGATGCCCGGGGAACGTGAATGCAGAAGTTTAATTAATATCGATGAAACGTAAGAAGAGGATGCACGAGTCACAGGGACGTAGTGCTCCGGGCAATGATAATGAAGCCACTCCATGTCAGACTACAATTGCGGTGCCATACTTTACAATCCCCCTTTCAACGAAGCCTGATCAACTTATCCGTCCTTCTCCTCTTTTTACTTGAATTCCCCTCGTAAAAGCTCGTTTCTCATTCCCGCATTTTTATCCTTTACATTCGCCCTTCTCGACTTTGCTCGTCTCGTCGCCGATGTCGTCGCCGATCTCGTCGCCGATGGCGTAGCAGCTAGCAGCCACAACGAAAAGAATCCTACCTCACCTTCTCTTTGGTAAAATTCTCAAATTAATTTACGCTCGACCAATTTATGTAGCGTCAGAGTAATACAATATCCGGCAGTTTCAACGTAACTTATGTCAGAGATACAAAACGACAACAACGAAATTCTTCTCTGATTCGGTGACGTGTATTCGTAGGTCGCCAACCGAACAAGCGAGATGCCTCGACGATAAACGTCGCGGTATACGTAAGATTATTAAAATTCTCGAAGAAAAACGCGGATTGAAACTATTGGTGGAAATTAAACGAAATGGAAATCCGGAAAGTACGGAAACTACTGTACGACGTATGCGTCGATTAATACAACTGCGATGTACACTTTTTTTCCAAATTTCAACGAGCATTGCGTTCAAACGTAAGCTTCGAAGAAAGAATGAATAGACGAAACGTGAGTCGACTTTAAGCGTGCGTCTGTCTATCGCGAGGATCAGTGGCGACCAGGTTGTCGACTAAATATTCATGCGTGATTTATAGGAGGTATGCGAGTACAAAGCACATGCATTGGTCGAGGCGCCGCTACCATGCCAGGATTCATTGTTTTCCAAGTGATGGATCGGAGTAGAACAGAAAGGTTATTTACGTTTTCAAATTAATCACGACTGCTCGATGGTGTACCGTAACGCCCCCTTCCTTCGGGACGCGCCTTTCCAAGAGCTTCCTCAAGGTCTGTCAGAGACTCAACGAATTTGTATAAAAAGTTACAGACTTCGATTGCATCGATCGCGATAATGCAGAATTGACAAGCTTTAACATTTTTTTGCCGTAACATCCGTTATGCAGTACAGAAGTATCTCGAATAGGAATTTTATTTCGACGAATTTATGTCGACGCGTAGCACGGTTGGTCACTGATTAATATACAATAACACGCGAATTTCACACGCGTAATATATGCGGTGTTTATTGTGCGCACGTAAACAATTATTTCAACCTGTAGACACGTTAACACGAATCAAATGAATCCGCATGTCGTTTGTTCTTTACGCTGTATGAACGAAATCTGGGATCCGTTAGTGTATTACAACGAAATAAAACTCAAGCGTGATGCACGAGTTCCACTCCTTTTTCGTGTCGTATTAACGAGATATCGCGCGAGTTCCGAGATTATAATTTGAATGATATAGGATCCTTTGATTTACTCATTTAACCGAAGAAATGAGAATTTTGTAAAGACAGAAATGTAGGCGTTAATATTTAACAGCGCTTTCTTACAGAGAGCTACAGTTACCTAGAATTTTGCCGCATTAAAGAAAATAAAACCCCCGCAATTAGTAGAAGGAAATACGTTGGAAATTAAGTTGTTACGAATCTCTTGGAAGGAAGTTAATTTAAAGGGCGATCGATAAAAATGTTATACGAAGGTACTTTACACTTTGCCACGAAACTCCATAGATTAGAGTCTAGTTTGTTTGTTCCTTTGCTCCATTAACCACTGCGCACCTTGTTACCAGATTTATAGATTACACCAAACGAGTAGGTTACTTTAAAGGTAAAAACGCTTACGTTCCTGGCACATGTTCATACACGCGAAAGAACTAATTATTTCAGCCGGTAGTTTCTCATTGCGCATCGAGCGCACGTACACGAACCAGGCTACGTTTTATTTGTCAAGTAGAGTGGAAAATTGTCGGTGCGATCGGCCATAGAGGGTAGAAATTACGTTACATATTAACGATAATTTAAGAACAAGTGGAAACCCGGTGGTATTATAGGATGTCCGTAGCCCGTTCGTGTAGGTACGGTTCACCTTAACGATTTAATAATTGCGCGGTTCCCTTCGTTCTCCAAACAACACGATCATTAACTGCGATATATAATAATTCGTTGCCCCCGGATTCGATATGCAGCCTCCTTGACGAGGACCTCCACTGTCTGCTTTTACGTTATTATTACCGCGTAACAACGTAACAACGCGAGGAAAGCGTCTGCTTCGCAACGATTAGTCCGACAGGTATGCGATAATCACGGGTTTTACTCGAAACGAGACATTAACCTATTTCGTAAAAAGGTTGCCTCGCGGGGCTTTCGCAAAAAATTCTGCCAAGTTGCGCCATTAATTGCCGGAAAAGTTGGCGGAAACGCCACCGAGAAAACTCTAAGACGCCTCGCTAGCGCCGTCTTTGGAGCGCGAATAGCCACAAGAAACTTTCCGCGGAAGCTTCTGTACTCCAATTAATGGCAAAGATTCGCGTTAAAGAGCGGCGGTACGGTGCGGCGCGGCGCGATGTAGCGTTACGACGCGTTCAACATATCCGAGTTAAGGCGGCATTTCCTATATGCGCGCGTCTGCGCCAGAAGCAGTCTTAAATACTCTTAATTGTCTTAAATCCGAATCACACGAAACCGTTGCGAAAACAAAAGCATGTTTCTCCATTGTAACGATACAAAGGCGTGCAAAACGCGGACGAGTTGGATGTACATAGGAAGTTCCTTCTGTAACGCGTCGTGAAACGAACAAAATGTCAGTCCGACCACTGTAATTTTCTTCCGATCATTATCTCACGTTCCGAACTCGGTTTATACCGACTTGTTAAACGAGCCAAGTAAAAGAAAATCGTCCCCGTGTCATAGGTGGATCCGTTTACTGAGGTTGCGCTTTCTATTCCCAGTGAAATTGTTTTTCTCTCCTATATATATATAAAAATTGACGTATCATCGCGATTTACTTGCCAGCGATATTATTAACCGAGACTAATTTAGTGTGTATCAACACGTTGATAAATGTATGAGATTCGCGAACGATTTCAATCCGTTCAAAAAAGTGGAAAGGATCGAGGATCGTCGTTTGGAAGAAATTTTAATTAGTCTTTCCTAGATATCTCGCGTTTCGATTATCGATTCTAGTAAGTAACGCGAGTCACGTAAACGTGCGTCGATAAACTTCGTGGTAGTCGCGATGCGACACGGTGCGGCGCGCAAAACAGTGTCGTCGAATAAGTTTACGAGTTAAAATCGGCGTGAGTCGTCGTTTATGGACAAAGATCTAGTGTCTTCTATGGACGTTTTGCGTTCGACGTACGTACTGGCATGTATAATATAAACTGAAATAAATCGAGTTGAAGATTCGTTCAAGGCATCGTTCGGGAAATGGTTATGTCGAGAATTTCTTCGTTCGATAATTTATGAGACTCGTACTCGATTGTTATCGCGCCGATATATTGGTAATCGAACGAATCTTTACGTGGTTTTCGCGAAAATTTGAGAAAGTTTCAAGAAACCGTTTGAATGCCTCCGTCTCGCTTCGTCTATGGTTCTTTTTAGAGTATTTTGTTTTTATCAATTAACCTTGTTAAAAAATTTAGAATACGAAGTAGCATACATTTTGAAGAATTTTATACTTAGCTAAGTCTGTCAAACTTTAATGGCAATTTACTATTTTCCAGTGCGAACGTTCTTCTCGACTTCCCAATTAATTTCTTGCTTTGTGTTTTGTTCTAGACATCGATAGTATTCGACACCAGACGAACAGCAAGCACCGTTAACGTACGAAATCGCGACTGTACCTACTACCTAACTAACCTAAGAAGAACATAGCTAAGATCGATACTAGTAACTTCTATGGTCGTGAAGTTTCGAATGCGTGGAAATTTCGTTTAATTATCGTGCACGAGTATTCATGAAAATTGGTAAACATCCGTCAATATTTATGTCAACTCATCGTCAGCGTGGGGCGACGTTCGCTCGAATATCGTTTCGGAAAAGACACAGCGATACGTACATGCATACATACATGCATACACATACGTAAGTACTCGGTGATTTCATGTTCGCTTATTTACGGATGTATCATCAACGTTAACATCTTCACTTTACTGCGTCGTGGGCCTTTAATAATGAAATTAAAAGGTTGTTCGGGAATTGGTGGAGTAAAATGAAACGTAGATAGTAATTACAATGTTCATCCATAAAATTAATCGGTTATACTTTTGCAGGCTGTATAGCATGCTCGTTAACGGCTTATTTAACCAGAGCACTTTTTTTGTTATTCTTGTGTAACGAGGTAATCCCGGCGAACGATTACCAAATAAGCAAACAACAAATATAGCGGCAGCCGACGGCAGTTGCTTTTCAGCTTGAAATTAATCCTGTGCCGCGGCAAGTGGCCAACCGTGTACAAAGGATATCCATAACTCTGTCGATAATTTTCAGATTCCTGATTAATTGCGTGCCCCCACAGTACAACAACGTTGAATCGACGACACGGTTTACTCTGTTGACACTTTTGCACGCGATAAATCACGCGAGTCACGAGGAGTTGCGGAAACCAGTTGCTACCAAACCTCACCGCTCGATTTTCTTGAAAAATCTCCACAGTTTCGTACCTTTCACGCCCTACCGTTTGCGTACCCACGAAATTTCCACGGTAACTCTGTCAATTTTTCAACAATCAAAGCCAAACTGTAAAGTTAATCAATTCCTTTTAAAGGAGTTTATTCAGAGGTTAGATTTGAAAAGTAATCAGAGAGAAAATTCGTCTATCAAACTCATTTTGCCGTCGGCAATTCGCGTGTTCGAAACTATTAATTGAATTCATAACGTCGTAGTTGGAACTTGGTCTAACGAAAAGACCTCATTCGTTCGCAACAGTTTAACGTTACCACTTGCTACGGTAATTCCAGTTTCATTGTACGCACCGCTTAATATAACGCGATAACAGATTTTGTCTGCCCCTCCCTTCAATATTTTATCCAATTATCGTATAATTTTACTTTTTGCAAAACGTGACCGTGGACGTGATTTATTTAAACGCGACTCTCTAGCTACGCGATGCGCGTCGTTCGATCCGCGTTAAAAGATTTTAATTTCTGCCGCTATATTTTCTGCAAAGCAGCTTAATTAACACATCGACGTCAGGTTTCGATGGAATAACTTTGTCGAATGTAATTTTTTAATATTATCAGGCAGCGCGATCGAAAAATAAACCGCATCGATGAAATTAATCTTTGCAAAAGAAATTTAACAATGCGTTGAAAGTATTTGACGTGTCATTACCGAGTGACGAACGTTACATCGATAAATTTAATCTTTTGGTTCGCAATCACGATTTGACGGGTTTTACAAACTTTTACGTTTGAATGCTTTTTAATATTAAAACGTCACACGTACTTAGATTTAAATAGCATTTGAATTACAAACGATCATACGTTAAAAGTAATAATTCGTAAGAACATCAGTGAAAAATTACTCCTACTCGTCTCCTTTTCGCACACGCAAAATATTTTTGCAACTTAATAATTACGAAAAATATACGGGTAAAACAATGAATCTTCCACATTTCGCTTTCGACTTTCATCGAGCGGACAACTGTAACGTGTTACTTGAGAAATGGACCGGCAAAAATCGAAATTTTCACCTTACGATTCAAAAATAGACGAGCGATCGATTATAGAAAAAATAGATATTGCCTCTGCTTCCAGCGTTTCTGAAACGTTACTATCCCACTGAGAAATCGGGAAACTATGGGAAAGTTTACATGGCTGTGGTACATACCCGTGGCGAATCGTATCGTCCCTTTGGACACGTGGTAACGATGGTGCGGTACACTATTCCGAAACACCTGCGCGCACGTTCTTCACACGAAGCGATTGCGACGAGGATGCGACACACCGGATACCTCTCGGCACTGGGAGCAGGCCGTACCTCCCCCGCGGTCACCTCCTTTTGAACGTTCGTGTGTGGCGGTGGTGGTGGCGGCGGTGGCGGCGGCGGCGGCGGCGACGACGGTGGCGGTTCATCAGCTCACCGGTTCATCACCCAACAGTTCACTTTTCGCCGGAAGTGGCTATGTGGATCACGAAAACACGCGCCTCGAAAGGCGCTTGTGTAGGAGGGCCCGATACGCGCGAGTGGGGGCAGCGTGAGGGACCGCTGTCAGCTAGACGGCAGCAGGAAGGGGTGGGGGAAGAAATCGACAGAGAAACACAGAAGCGGAGGAAAAGAATCGCGAACGAGAGAAACCGGCGCGACGCGAGGGAAAAAGGGTACAAAGGTGGTGGAAATAGTGGGTGTGACGATCAACAGGAGGGTGGAAAACGGAGAAGGAAATCGAAGGAAGGGGTAAAGAAGGTGGATAATAGTCACAAGGGGAAGAGATATTACAGTGACAGACGGGTAGAGGCGATAGAAGGAAGTGGAGAGACAGGTAAGGAGACGGAAACGGAGCGAATAGGAACGAGAGAGAGAGAGAGAGAGAGAGAGAGAGAGAGATTGAGAGAGAGGAGGGGCGGGGAACAGACAGAAATGACGGAACACGGATGTCGGGTCCAACGGAGAAGTCGTGGGCACGATTGCCGTCACAACACTAGCGATCTGGTGGTACACTCTTCCGATGCTACGTATACATGGTCCTCTCCGCTCCGTATCCCTGTTCGCCGTTTCTCCGTCTCGTTTTCTCTCTTCAATCAGCTGGCCCTGTGCTCGCTCGCTTCCTCCCGCCCGCCCCCAACCACCTATGTACATATATATATATACACACACACAGACACATATATGCGTATATATATGTATGTATGTACGTATATACCAGACTCTCTCGGCTCGGCTTCTATCTACTTATATACGTACGATACACGGATTACGTCCGCCGACTACTACGCGGTTCGATCTCTCCTCTCTTTTCGTCTCCTCCTTGGCTCAGTTACGTTTAACAGAGAGAACTCGGAGGTTCCCTCCTACCTTGGACGGCCGCAAAAGCACGGACCGAGAACCGAGACAGGGCAATCTACTAGGTAAGACTAGTTCCTCCACCCAGCCGTGGACCCGTTTTCCGTCGACTACTCTCCCTCCCCTTTGCTGTTTCTCTCTTTTTCTCGCTCATTCTTTTTCTCTTCCTCTGCCCCTCCCGCTCTCCTGCCCACCCCCCGCTTCCACCATTTCCCTCGCCACCTCTTCCTATCCGTTGCTCTTTTTATCGTCTCCGTCTCTTGTCCGTTTCTTTCTCCCTCTTCGTCTCCTCGCTCTACCTCGTACGTACCCTCTCCCATGACGTTGACTCTCCTTCTTTCGCGTATTTCGTCTTTCGTCTCGTGCCTCCTCGATCTCCTTGTGCCGGAGGAATCTGTCTCCCTTTACTTCTCGCCGCGCTCCTGCGACGCGACTTTATTTACTCGAACCTTTGCTTCTTTCCAAGCTTTTGCCCTTTTGCTACGGCGCCACACCGATCCCGTCCTGTCCCATCCTTGTCATCCGTTCTTTTGCAACATCGTGTTTCCTAATTTATGTTTATTCCAGCGCGTCACTTCGGCCCATTGCGAAATTCCTACCCTTTCTCCCAATCTCTCGTGCTTTGTTCTCCCCTCGTTTTATCTTTTGCTTCATTCGTCCGCTACTCACCGCCTTTATTCCTTGTCACATGTTGCGAACATGTACCTTGCTAGCTCTCTCTCTTCCCCTCTCCTCTTTCCGTTTTTTCTACCTGCCTACCTCCGGACCATTCTCCGCTCGACCGTTTCTCCTTCAAATTTCCTTCTCTTTTGTTTTACCCGTAATTCGTGTTACTCGTTGGTCGTTGCGTGCGCACAAAATCTGTGGTGTGTCGCGAACTTTCCTCCCTTTTCCTCGCGGACATCTTTACTCGAGTCCGTTGCCGAACTTGCGCGCGTCGTCCGTGCCGTTTTTCCGGTGAAGTTATAAATTAATCAAAGGGAAAGATCGATCGTCTTTCTGTTTTTGGATTACCTAAAAGAAATTCCAGTTATTCGCGATCTTTTGCCACTTTCACGACTCAAACGAGCCTATTCCGTCTGACAACGTTAGCCCAACTCGATGGCTCCTACAATCTTCTATTTACATGGCTCGTATCGTTCGTGTGCTTGTATGTTTAAACGGACGTTACTCGAACAGCTAGAATCTTCTGTTCGCTCTACTTTCTATCAACTTTCATTCTATATTGCACCAATTGAAATAAACATCGTTCTTTCATTTCTAAGCTTCTCCCTATCGAAATCCTTAGCGTTGTTCGCGGTAACAAACATAGAGCTTAAAGCTGTGCGTGGACAGTGCGAGGCTGACCCGGTAGCTGTCTCGCAGTTGCGTGCGTTTACGAATCATTTCAATACGTGTCCAAACGAAGTCAGTAAGGAACTGCGAGGCGCCTTTGACGCCCCAAAAAATTGAAAATTGGCTCGTTCCGAAATAGCCTCGCGAGTCAACGTTAATAGCTTAACAATTCTAATCGTAAGAACGATTTGCTTCCCTGTCGCGTTCAGGCGAATTTTAAGCACGCGGTCGTACTCGTTTCCACTGGAACGCACAGCACGCCACTCGATACGATAATTGCGTATTTCAGGAATCCCATGCTGGCTGAATATGATTACCTACAAGAAGGTTGCGACTGGATGGAAACGACGGTGGCCACGTGGAGCAATTTTCCTAGCGCCCGAGAGCCGCGTCAGAAAAATGCCTGTTGCAACAGAATTAATCGTAGCTGTGCGATTACACGATCGAAACGCTGCGTTTTAGAATAAATGCTTGTTGTAGCGAACGTCCGTTCTTGAGACGGCGCTTCTTTTTGCGAATTATCACGTAACTGTTCGAACCTTCAGTCGCGTAATCTATGAAAATTCCTCTGGGGAATTTGCCGTTTGCGCTTTACGTCATTGCTTCTGAAATATAGAATCCATTACGGAGAATTTCTCGCATGGTGATTGCGTGGCTACACGTGTTACGTTGTTTGCGGAGCTTGCTTCCAGCCAAACAAAGATTTCTCGGTGAAGTTTCGAAGATTCTTGGAAAGTAAAAACTGCTGTTCCCGTAGTTTCATATTATATTCCGGGTGTGTTTACAGGATTGACTCTACCGATTTAGGATTAAACTGAAATTTCATTGTGAAATTTACAATCTTCAACTTATACTCTATACCTTTTATCGCGCGATACAGTGAATTATAAGCTCTATAACATTTTGTACTTTGCTCTTTGTCCACCGCGTAATCTTTTCATCGAGGCAACGACTTATCCTGACTCTTAGGAAATTCTTTTCTCTTAGAGTTTCTCTCTCCTTCTAAACTCCATCATTTTAATATTCTCTTCCTTGTCCCAACGTGATCATTCTTCGCAAATTTATCACTGCAGATCTTTCGAATAGTTTAAAAGCACGAATTTTTTCACGGTTTAGAAAGTTTATGAATTCTTACTCGTTCTGGTTACAAATGAAGTGTTGCGTCGCCATCGGTCGGACAATTACATTGTCGCTGTAATAAAAGAGCAAGTAAAATCGCGCCTGAAATCTACACGTTGTACGAAGTTACGCGAAATAAAATCGAAAGGCATCTGTTTCAAAGCGCGCCGCATCGTTGCGTCGCGATACCGTGTGCTACAATTACATCCGATACAATAGTCAACATACAAGAATATACCATCGTCATTCGCTGACATACTTCCACTATTTCGAAATTTGGCTAAGAAATTTAAATGGTTTGATGGTTTGCTTCTAAATATATAAGATATATCTTCTATAGATTCGAAATTAAACACGGTTGCGAGCTAAGCGTGTACGAGGAACTAAAGCAAAAAAGTCGGAGTTACAAACGCGATTATTAGTTTGGAGGATTTAATCCAAAAGATGAAACGTTCTCTATCTAGTTACAGGTCGTTCGATATTGGGGAAACAGGAAGAATAGCGGACACGACTTTTTTATGGAACTACGTTAATGGAAGAAGATCTAACGTTATTTATTTATCGGATGTCTCGGGAAGAAAAAATATAAGAAGCACCGGATGGATGGGTAGAAAATGTGGGAACGCAACGTTGTTCGAGATTCGATGAAAACACGTAGAGTCTCCGATGTTAAAAGGTAGAGTAGCAAATAATAGCGAGTACTCGTTAAACTATGTTAGTAAAGTTTATCAATAACACGGCTCGTTCAGTACGAGTCCGACAAAATAGCGGGTATAGCGCTATTATTGACATTTGGTGGAAATTACAAGGCAGGAAATTCCAAAATATCGAAATACGCGATACTCTGAAGCCAGGTAGCTAATGGCTTCCTAATTGCGCGCGGAAGATGTACGATCCTGGAAACGACTTTCTGGATAATAAGCGGTTGGTAGCTATTCACGCGGCCCACGAACTCGTTCGCGTGGGTCGACCATCCGTGGATTTTAGAATCGATACGACCTTCGCCGGCAGCAGCTGTGCAAGATCAACTGGAGCACCGGCTCGTTTATTATACACTCGCACGGTACTTCAAATTGCATTAAACACGTTACACGATAAAATATCTGTTATCGACTCCTGCGTGTAACCGGAACAAACTGAATGAAACGTCGATCGTTAAGCAGACGTACACGTATATACGTTAACGCGATCCAATGCGGTTCGGACTTTTAAAGGAACTTGTTGAATCTCGAATTTTAACGTGCTTCGCGATGCGTGGGTAATCAATATTCATAGCAATTATCGGTATCGGAATTTTTGTTAGATGTATAAGTATATCTTAATGTACGTTCGAAGTAAAGTAGACGTAGAAAAAGATAATGATTCGATATTGTTGCTATTTTCCTGCGATTAAAGAGTTATAAGGTAGTATTTACGTAATTGCTTAGAAGCGAGAGAGTACTAGAAAGAGTTAAGACAAGCTGTATCGTAGGAAATAGGAAAATTCCCTCTCTTCCGTTTCAAGTTCTCAGTTCGGTTTGAAAGTTAAGAAGCTGACGTGATTAATGTTTTTTTTTCGCGAGAAACGCGTTAAGTTAAAATTGGCACGAATAAATTGGCGAATGTAAGCGTAGATAAATAAAATGGCATGTGCCGCCCAGGGCCACCCACCGTAGGTGCACGATCGACGTTGTTTCCGCTCCAATCGACGAAATGCAACGAGTCCAGCTAAGATTCGTTCGCTCGCGTATGACAAACGATCGACCGTAACGTAGAATTAATTTTCAACCGGTCGGCATACGTTTGATTGAGTCTACCGGAGCGTATTCGCCAGGATGCATTGACTCCCTGTTCGTGCGCGTATGCTGTTCCTATCCTCGATAGTAATCAATCGACTGTAAAATACTTGCAAGTAGGGTAACGTGACCCATTCGGTTGTCGAAATTTTTTTTAAGCCACGCCAACTGTCAGACCCATTTGCAGCCGCCAGGTGACGCGATTTTTCCGAAGGTCCTTTGCCGTTGGAAACTAAATTCAAAGATACATAAACGCCGGTACTTGGAGTTTAAATTCTACAATTATTTTACGCTGTTTTTCATCGATATGAAACTGCGCTAAAATATAAAGTTTTCTGAAAATATTCCGTATTGTAATCTATCTAATCTATTGTAAATTGTAATGAAATAGGAAGCAATCAATATTTTGTAAATCGGTTATCTCTTTTATTGCGCGATAAAACTTTCAACGACGTACATTTATATACAGGGTGGTTGGTAACTGGCGGTACAAGCGGAAAGGGGATGATTCTACGCGAAAAAAGAAGTCGAAAATATAGAATAAAAATTTTTCGTTCGAGGCTTTGTTTTCGAGAAAATCGACTTTTATTTACGGAGCCATATTAAATCAATTGTCTATTCTGAAGAAATCGCAAGTTGCGAGCGATCGAAAGAAAAGATTATTGTTGCCGTTCATACTTTAAAACAATCGAATACGTTAGAAAGTGTTCATAGAAATTTAATTAGAAGAGCAGAAGTATGTGTTCGGCAGAATAGGCAACATTTTCAGCAATTTTTGTAATAATAAACTTTACGATTACTTCATATTATTTCATTATGTATTCCTAATTTTCCATTACGGCAAAAACAAACAAACTGCACGCGTACCGAGCGAAAATTCAAAGTCGATTTTCTCGAAAACAAGGCCTCGAACGAAAAATTTTTATTCTATATTTTCGACTTCTTTTTTCACGTAGAATCACCCCCTTTCCGCTTGTACCACCAGTTACCAACCACCCTGTATAAGCTTTCCTATTTGAGCAGATCGAATATACCGATTTTGATTGACACCGTATATACGCTTCTATTTTTACAACAGTAATAAATGTAAACGACTTATAAACTCGAAAGTTTACGAGTTTAAACATTTTTTGTTTCCAACGGATTTATCTCTTCGATTAGTAATCCGATATAATTGTTGGAAGAATAGTGGATAACGAGCAAAAAGCAACAGGAAGACATTTTATTACCCGTTTGACGCGGCAGTGCGTTATTACATGAAGCGTTTCTTCTCTAACATCGCCCTTCTTCTGCTTTTTCCGACATAGTAAAAACCGCGAGCCGGCCTGTAGACATTTACAGCACGCCATCAAAACAATGAAGAGGAATCGAACCCACGACCCGCGGGAATCTATCACAGCATCTCGGCGGAAAAAGCTGGCGAAGCCAGAGCTAATGGAAATCGATGTAAAGTGGCTCGTAAATAGAAACGCGATGGCAGAATATTTCGTTGGTTCGTTAAACGTTAGACTGTAGACTGTTAGAATCCGTAGCATTGATCTTTGGTTAAAACGTTTGTGTGCTAAGCAATCCACGTTGTAATAGCAAATAATCAGAGAACAGGTACCTACCTTTACGACCTGTAAAGGGAGGTGCGAAAAACCAGCTCGACTCGTCGTTCGTATACACCTACGCGATTTAGACCATTCACAGATGCACGTTTACTTTTGAACGCGTTATCTATTAAGCGTAAAAAATTATAGAGACACGGTAACTTGAATATTAGAATAATTTACGTCAGGCTATCCGGTATTTCCAGAGTAACGAAGAAGATGATGGTTCTTAATCTCCGCTCATTGATCTTTGACAATCCAGCTGTACGATCGATTATTGTGCAAGATTTATCGAGCTACATTCCCATTCTATTTTGTTTCTACACGAGTATGTGTGTCGTTGGCATTTCTTTTCATATACTAATGATCTAGGTTGGAAGCGTTACTATCGATGACCGATTTACGATTCTGTCTGTAGTCTACGACAAATACAAAAGTTAGGTGATCAAGTCCAAAAACTGATTGTAAGACTACGAAGGCTTCCGGAAACTTATTTTCATATGCTACGATGGGCTGGGTATGCTACGGTGCTTAAAATATACCTATACGATCGATTTTAAACTAATTTTATACACGTATAAGATATAAACACAATGAAATAACGATAAATCCTTATAAACGACGAGGAAAGAATTATACGTTCCGTTTTAATAACTCTTCGTTAACCAGTAATCGTAAGTTAGGCTTTTCTGAATCGGATAATCACGTTCTTCGGTCATAGTCTTTCTGCAGTAGACGTTCGTACATACCGATCGAATGCACATTGTCGTCCATTCAGGCAACAAGGTAAATTATTCGGAATGTGACATTAATGTCACGGAAAGAGCAGATCGTTGAACGCGCGTGTTTGTTTGTTCGGTTCTGTGTTAGAAGAAAGTAAACGGACACGGGGACTACGTCGGTCTGCGAAATTCAATAGATGCGTTCGGCACGCGCGGCCGCCAATTAAATTCCAGCGCAATTTATCTTTGCCAATTCTGTCTGCATTCCGTATTACTCTCGCCGGCTTTTCGATTTTGTGTTACCATCGCCACCCTGCAAGACGTTTTTTTATCTCGTTCCGTATCATGCCCACAGAAGAAATCCTTCTAATGCAACGCTAACGATAAGGAACGCTCGCTCTAGAGATGAACACATCGCGGTTCTTTACTTTATATTGGTCGAATATAATGCCGGTGTCTCGATCTCTTTAAAAATGAAAACAAAGTGAGAAACACCGCGCAACCCGTTCAGCGAGACACGTTGCCTGACAGGACATTTTGTCTCCGAGTCATCGAGTCGAGTTTATCCTAGACGCTTCCGGTCGATCCTGGTAATTTGCGCGTCTTCCTTTTCTGCTCCTTTGACTGGCAACCTCAATTATTCCCCGGCCAATGACCGGTTGTCATTGACAATCTCAGTGACGGGCAAGAATGGACCACCCCGAAGCTTTAACCACACACCTCGAAAGATATACCTATCCAGTTATATTTCCTCGTTCTGTTTCAACGTCGAGAGGACGACTTTCTCGACGAGGATTCTCGAGTAAAACGACAGCGAAATTTACACTGATCTCCTACCGGAGTAGCTAAATAGCTAAATAAGATGCGTCGATAAGCCGATCTTTCTATTGGCGATAAATCACCGCGATCGCTGTAGGCTTCGCGAAGCAATTGACACGTCGATGATATTTTTGCCTGTGACGTGGATACCTTGGGGTTACAGTTGACCCGTACATTGGGCGACGACCATTTACACATAATACAATAATTACAATAATTCGAACGAAACATTTCAATTTCGTACGAATAGAGTCCATTTGCGATAAGATTTAAAATTCTGACGTTGAAGAGTAAGAGAATTATTCAATAATAATTCGATTCGATGATAAACGATTACGAAGAAAAACAATTACAGCTGCACGCGATATAATGGAATCGCGACGCCCAAAGGAAGAAGAAAGAACGGGTGGGGGGCTGATCTCGGTTGGGCCAGCGCGACCAAAAAGTCAACTAAAATTGACCTACCTATCAGGTTCGATCCGAAGGTTGATTGAATCCATATTTGGATCGATTCGAGTATAACCATTGGAAGAACCGCGCACGTAGCCAATATACCGGGTGACTCTGCCCTAAGTTCAAATTCGTTTATCGAGTTTGTCCATCAAATTCTTTGGAACGTCGGATACGTTCATATCGCTGTACAAGCGAGTCATCTTTAATTCCCTTTATCGAATCGTAATCGAATTATTCGCCTGTAGCGATCAAAATCGCGATCAAAATCGCGATCAAATGTTCATGAACCTTCGTGTTTGCGAACATCGAGCATTTCTTATAATATCGGCAAAGGGATCAGAATATATCGGCGTATTTTTTAAAACGACTAGCGACAAGCGATATTTGCAGCAGAAATTACAAGTTTCTCTTCCGCTGGAGAAGAAACTTGTAATTTCTGCTGCAAATACTTGTCGTTTTAAGGTGGCAGTTTTTTAAACGCATCGTAGGTTGCTTCGTAATATCGACGTGATGTTCGTTCCAACGACTATCTTGGATTGCTACGATTAACCACCTAATAGCTACGATCAACCAAACTTAATTAAGATCGTACCAGAAAACCAAATTCTGTACGTAGAATCAGTCTAACCTTCGACGAGCAAGTAAATAGCTGTATTCTATTTTTACACGATGTATAAATACATATATGAGAACGGCGCAAATATTAGTTTTTAGCTTAGCGTGTGGAATAAAAAGTGGAAATTTTTCACCGGTGATATATAGAGAAAGGATCTGTGTACAGAATTTATCCATGGAAGGAAAACAGTTGCGCAAAGTTTTCGTTGTTCCGCAGCTTCACGGCAGTGTTCACGAGATCTACAGAAAAAAGTAGCCTGTCATGAACGGATTCCAAGCACTTCTGACGTTCTTCGGCATCATCGCGATCGCGGACACCGATCCATCGAAGAGACACGGCAACGGACGTGAAAACGTATACCATGGTAGGTAAGTGCACTCGCAGCTTGCCACGGTTACCACGTTTCGGCTAGGAAATCCTCGATGCACTCTACCACGCGAACCGTTTGTCCAGTCGACCATTTCGTCCGACCTGATCCGATCGGATTGTTCTCGCTCTTTGTCTTTCGCCTGTCTCGCTTGACTGTCCGAGTTTGGCATCTCGCTAACAAATGTCCCATAACTTTCCCGACACGTTCTTTCGTTCTTCCGCTCTCTCGATCGTGTCATCGAGAATTTTTCTTTGCCGAACGGAACCAGCAGGGACGATCGTATTACGTCGCTCGTTTCGAAAACTTGCGTCTTTTTGCACGTCGTAATAAGTTTGCCCTTGGTTCGATCGATGATTAAAGTTTAGGGGCACGAGAATCGAATTACTAGGCCTTGAAGTTGTCGGGGTTGGATTGATACAGAGTTGGGGATGAACAGGGTTAAGGTGACAAAGTTTTCGTTTAGTTTTTGCGCACTTACGAGTACTGGAGAAACGAAGGATACTGATCGATTATGCTTTACGAATTCAATAACGAAGTTTAATAACCGTGTTTCTCAAATTCAGCACGCAACCGAATTTCATCTAGCGCCTCTATTTCGAGTTGATTCGTACAAGTACATTTAACGCATTTTCTACGGTGCCATTGCAAATTTTTCGACGCGACTCGCAAAAGTATTCGTGGAAAATATTTCGGAGACTATGCAGGCGCGGGTAAGAAAGAGCGACATGCGAAATTGTTGCAGGAACGAGGATGCGTCATTCGTACGTTCTTTAACGAAAACTCTTCTCTTACCGGTGGTCGATGTTCAGGTACACGAGAGACGTCCACGAGCCGGAATTTTTGATCCCGAGAAGAGTGTTCGAAGATGGCAGCTTCGACACATACTCGTTGCCGTGTTTCTATGATCGGCAAGAGATCAACGAACGTAAGAAAAGGTCGACCGAGACGGGCGAACAGGAGCTTGAGGCCGATAAAGTGCACCTGGTGCTGCCTTTCAACGGGATCGAACACCATGTGGAGCTCAACCCGTATCACGAATTCATCTCACCCGACATGGTGATCGAGACGCGGGGCACCGGCCTGAGAACTAACTTGAACGAAGCGTTACGATTCAAGAGAGCCTCCGATCAACAATGCCATTATCGGGGTTTTGTTAGAGGCCATCGCTCATCCAAGGCAGCTCTTTCTCTCTGCGATGGTGTGGTACGTAAATGTTATCCTTTTTGTTGAGATTATTAGGTGTATATGAATGCAAAGAGACGCGTGGATAAATTGTAAGATAGAAAGTATATATATTTTAAGCTGAAGTGTAAATACAAAGAAGGAATACAATATGTGATCTAGTCCAGATCCGCACGCTAGCAGTGTTACTCTATAACTGAAAAACCCTGAAGCCAACGTTGCACCTGCACCGTTTCTGGTTTGTCTTCGACAGTCCCTTGTCTATGCGCTGTCGATGGCTTCAGTGCTTGAGAAAACCAAAGACCAGATGCAGAGTTTTCTTAGAAGTGGCGACCACTTCAACACTTTTTATCTACGTTTATTTTTAATTAAATCATCTTGAAAAACTCAAAGGCATAAAATCGTATTATCAAAGTTTGCATTGTCGTGAAATTTCCCCGCCTCCGCCCCTCGCTAGCACGCTTCTCGGTTCTTGTATATTTGTAGCCATACGTATCAAAGATACGTATCAGTACGATCGAAGCCAACAACGTATCAAGCCCTAGGCTTCGTGGTGGATTCTTGCCGATGATCTAGCAACTCCGGAAAGATTTCGTACAGTTGAGTTTACTAGACTAGACGCTCCGTAACGATATAATCCACGATGAGAACACGGTGGCGCGCGTCTCTTCGAGGCTAATCAAGCCTCTTATTATGCACTTAAGAGGATGCAAATTAATATGAGGTATTTGCATTTAGATGGACGCGCACCGGGACCGTGTTGCCGATTCGACGCGACGATCGATTGTTTTGGGATCAAAGCTAGCATGCACGACCGTTCGGTCGCGTTTAATGGTTCGGGGTCTCGGCCGATTCCCAGGAGAATTTCGAGAATTCAACTGCGAAACATGCAGACAGAGTGGCTCATGCTTTCAACTTGATGCAATTGCCGCGTTGCGTTGCATAGCGAGACGCGATCTGCATAATCTCCTCCTCTCAGTGACAATGATCTGATTCTGCTTGCACGCCGGAAGGACGATCACAGCCTGATACGAACTAAGATAGCGACGATAATTCAGAAATCGGAAGTAGACGATGATTCGCGGAAACGAATTTCGAATTATCTCTACATAATAGTTTTTTTAAAGTAAATTATTCGAGCATAATCGGGCTTCGGAAGCTTGGCCGTCAAGTCCTCGTCGACTTATTCAGTTCTTAAGGAGAAAATAAGTTAAATAAATGATATAACAAGTCAAACGAATAAAAAAGCAATTGAGCAAATTGTTGAAATATGGTTGCAGCAACGTGGGTAATCGAATATCTATTATATATTGGCAAGTAGCTATTCTTGGACGACGCTTATACAATTCGTTGAATAGAATGTAGTCATCGTGTTTCCTTCCATTCAATTTTACGTGTTCGATCATTACTCTCGAGGAAAAGGAACCGTATCTGTCTCGTTGGTCTTTGGAGCGCGTAGAGGGTAAAACTCGGAAGATAGGGATGTCGAAAGGCGAGGAGGCGGTCGTAATTTAAAAGACCCCTTCCGGTTAGCGTCCCCAGACGCGTCGTTACTCGTTCGAGACGGTGAAGTTACTCGAGCCAGGTATTGTAACTACCGGTAAATCGAATCGGCCGCATAGAGCGTTATTGAATCTGTAAATTTTCGCAAATATCGTGGCGCACGGTACGCGGTCTTCCCTGTCCAATAGACCACAATTTCCCGTGAATTACCGAAGGCCTGTTTGTTTGCGCTATTGGGAGACGCGAAGCCCGAATTTTGAATTATACCGTTAGTTCTAGGTACGATAAATGTTGCGTATAACAACCGATCCCCCTAATTAGGATCGTTGGATTGTAATTTCCAAAGCGTGGCCGCGTAATTTCGTGATCCGCGAATGGAAATTCGGAACGGATTTGGTGGGTTTAAACAGGCAAGAAACGCGGTCACGTAGCCACGCCACGCCACGCCGGCATGGCACGGCACGGTACGGCACGCGTGCACACACGTATCATTCGCAAGAGAGAAACTGCAATTACAAGTTAGTTCGGTATCGACGTCGTTCTCGGTGTTAACCCGATTGGGAGGTTCGCGTAATCGCATCTCTTTGCAGGCGTCTCCTGCCGACGGAACCGAGTCCGATATCTTATTTACAGTAACCTTGATTAACGAAAAGTCGATAAGTGGCTGTGGATCTCGTGCAGGTTGGTTACGTGCAAACTAATCATGGCCGGTACTTCATCGAGCCGGTGAACGAAGCAGAACCGCAGCAGGATGGACAGCACGTTCACATAGCTTACAAGCGGGATGACTCACACGAAAAGAAGGAGAGTCGGGACGATTCTTCCAAGAATTACTGCGGAACTTCCGGTTAGTAGTCGTCGATTTATACGAGTCTACGCTTCGCAGCGATATCTCTCGAAAAATTGTTTGTCCGTGAATTTTACAAGATCTGTTTTACGAAAAGTACGTTTTAAATAAACCATCTGCATCGAGGGTAGAAGATAAAGGCCGATCTTGGAAACGAATAAAGCGATACGAGCCGTTGTTTTTCCGTTTGCAGATGACTGGGAGGCGGCGTGGGCGGAACAGTTGGCCAAACGACAGAAGCGACTAATGGAAGAGAATCCCGAAGTTGGTAAGGGCACTTCCTTGACCCACAGTATTCATCGTTTCGTAGAGATTGGATTGGTTGCGGACAGAAAGTTTCTCGACTTTTACAACAACAGCAACTACGAACAGTACCTGTTGACTATCATGAACATGGTGTCGGACTTTTATCACGACAGATCTGTCGGCAATCAAATAGACATGGTCGTCGTCCGCATCATATATTTGGAGAAGGAAAAGGAAGAGGTAACGCGTAACTAGTTAGAGGATTGAAAATACGAGAATCCATTTTAGCAATTAATTCACACGGGATGAAGAATATTGTAAATGTTGAAAGTGAGATATTTGAGATATTTTATCAAGACGGTTTTCCCGTAGATAGATCTGCTTATTAGTCCCGCAGCCGAGGCAACGTTAGCGAGCTTTGCCAAATGGGCCCAAAAGATGAACCCTACGGATTACACTCACCCCAACCATTACGACATAGCGGTTCTTGTAACCAGGTAAAATTTTACTTCATCGAGAGTAGAGAACAATCGTAACGAAACATCGTAACGTGTGTTTCAGGTACGACATTTGCGCGGAAGGCGCATCGCATTGCAATCTGATGGGCCTGGCGTATGTCGGAACTGCCTGCGATCCCGAAAAAGCAGCTTGCATCACCGAAGATAGTGGCCTATTGCTTGGAATCGTAATTAGCCACGAAGTTGGTCACGTGTACTGTCCATGCACGTTTCTTTAACAACCTTAATCCCTTCGCTTCTATCGATATTTCAAAATCCATAAAAATCTCGAATTCGTTTCTCCGACACGCTTTAACGAAAACTCGCTCCGGAACGTGGAATCGCGACGAATAAGCGGGATTGTTTCTGCCTGATTTTTTAGCTGCGAAGGGATTAAGAGATAGGAGTCGAGTGGAACAGAGGACTTTCTTCTCGAAAATATTCCATTCGGAATTTTTCGCGACAATAGGTGGTTACAAAAGGGAAGTAATTTTGCAAGATGTGATTTTCCAGGATGGGCTGTTCGCACGACGATGTCGCTATCAGTGGCTGTCCACCCAAAGATAAGGATAACAGTTATTTCCTCATGTCACCCATTGTCAACATCTATTCGTTTAGATGGTCGACTTGCAGCAGGAAATACATCACTACCTTGCTCGAGTAAATCTTTCGATATATATATGCTTTGTTTTACTTTGTTCTATCGCGAGTCGAAAGCCTCGTGTCGATCGATTAGGAGCGGCTTAGGCGAGTGCTTGATCGACGATCCAAGAAATCCGCCGGAGAAATTCAAGTATCCGGACATGTTACCCGGTGCGATGTACGACGGCAATTTTCAATGCGACATGAACTTTCCCAAGTCGAAGATTTGCCCTGGCGATACCGGGGTATATTTCCGCATTTTCTCTTACTATTTTGTAGAACGTCGTTTATTTATAGGACACGGGATGAATCGAAAATTAATATTTCTAGTAAACGCATAGAAGGTTAGTCTTATCGAAACTTTATCGAACTTACCTAACAGATACTATCTATGCCTTTAAAAGATTGCTTCGCAAATCTTCGAAACAGGTTTATGAGTTTTTGTAGAATTGCAAATAATTGGAGAATAATTTTAACAGAACGCCACTTTCTTCTGTGCACGAATTTATTTAGAAACTGAGATCGAACCGTTGGTTAGCAATCGTATCGTATCACATACGGTCGGTCTAGAAACGACTCGATTATTCTCACGGGGAACAGGTCGATGGATGGGGTTTTACAGTCTGTCACACAAGAGCGTGTCTGCGATATTTCTGTAAATATTTATATATTTGTAAAAAAGTTTATATGAATTGAATCTACATCTAAAACACTAATACGCTATTACTTAGTAGGGTGTCCAATCTCCTCCATTAGCGATTATAGCTTGACATCGTTTCGGCATACTCTCGACTAATTTTTGAGCGTAGGATTCTGGTAACGACCTCCATATCTTTCGAATGTGATGTACAAGTGTTCTTATTTTTGTGATACGTCTTCCTCTCAGCTTGCATTTCATTAGGGACCACACATTTTCGATAGGGTTTGCATCAGGGGACTGCGATGGCCAAGGAAGTACTGTGATGGCGTTTTTCGCTTTCCATTGGGTGCAGATGCGACTTCGATGTTTAGGGTCGTTGTCTTCTTGCAATATCCATTGGTCCTCGGTTTGGTTGAACCAACGTTTCGCGGATGTGAGAAGTCCCCTTTGGTACAATTTCACCATCTTTTGTGCATTCAGATTGTCTGTAAAGACGCACAAAGTCCCAAAACCGCGTGCGTTAAAGCAACCCCAAACATGCACTTTTATAGGGTGTTTTACACTTCTTTGAATCATCCTTCTTCCATGGATAGTCCAAGCACGCCTAATAGGACACCATGCCCAAAACGAAGATTCATCAGTGAATATTATATTACTCCAATCACGATCTCTGTTTTCATTCGCCCATGCCAGACGATTTTCGACGTTTCGCGTACGCGGCACTCATATTAAAAAGCTCTGTTCCTTTCACTGTTTCAAATAAAACTGAAAGGTATTCAGCAACGCGTATTAGAGAAGTTTTCGTTTGTTTACATTCTTTTTATCTCATTCTGATTAGGTGTCAGGTTTCGCAGATATCGCAGACACGCTCTTGTGTGACAGACTGTAACTTGTTCATAGCGAAAGTTACTACTTCGCGTTTTACATATTTCGTTAAACCCCGAAGAATAAGTTGATTATCCTTGTTCCTATGGCGAACGAACCTTCCGTATGTTTCAGCGAGATGCAATGTGCGAGATACTATGGTGCGAAGGAAAGAATGGAAGCTGTGTCTCCCGGGGATCACCCATGGCCGAAGGATCAAAATGCGGCGAGAATTTGGTTCGTTGAATTTGATTTACCGAGAACAAAAGCGCACTCTGTAATAGTATCAATTTATGAATTTCTCCATGGAAATTATCGCGCCTTAAACGTCTCTCCAGTTATGCCTTTGATCGCGTTACCATTCCAGTCGTTCCTTTAATTTTTTGTCCTTTTTTTTAAAGATAAAATTACTCGCGCACTTTTCACGTAGCTATTTTGCAATCGTTGCTCCTAGTTGTCCCGTTGACAAAGGATTATACCGTAAAATATGAGAGCAGAGAGCGCAGTCGAAAGAGAATAATTTAAAATTTCTGTGACGCGTCGTAACTCACGTGAAAAACGCACAAAGCTCGCTGTAACAATGCGAGCGGTGAGTCTAAGCAGAAATGTTCATACGAATAACAGCCTTTGTAAAGTTTCGATCTGTCGTAAAAAATGTAAGACGCGGAACCTCTGTTACGTTTGCCTTTTAGGAAGATGTAGCGAAAGTATGTAGCCTTTATTCGTCCATTGCAAAATTTACTTCTACCAAAGTCTTTGATTACACACGACGTGGACCGTGTTAATATCAGTATGTTCCATTTCGCAACATTTTTCGTAAAATTTTTCGCAAAATTTCCTGCCAAAAAAGATACAAAGCAAAGCATTTCGCGACGAAACGAGCGAAGAATAAAGAACTAGCCTGTGTTCAGTGGTGCATTCAGAAGAAATGCGTGGCTATGGGCACCCGACCGACGGCGGTGCACGGTGGCTGGGGCAAATGGGGCCCCATGAGCGGTTGCAGCAGAAGCTGCGGCGGTGGCTTGAAATTCGCCGAGAGAGAATGTGACAATCCGCCGCCCGCCAACAAAGGCAGATACTGCATCGGAGAGAGAAAGAAGTTAGCCATTTGCAACACCATGGTAAATTCCACTGTCTTTCTATGCGAATCGACCGTGTGCGGTGCCGTTTCGACTTTATTTCTTCCTTACCCTTCTCCTTCCTCTTTCCCTTTTTATTCGATCCTTCTCTTTCTTCTACTCTTCTTTGCTCTCTTCTATTTCCAATTGTGTATGGGATATTGTTTCTCATCTAGTCCATTCGTTTTTTTTTTTTTTTTTTTAAATATATTTTTCCCTGTGTCGGGCGAGAAAAGATATTTGATTACAGCGTAAAGGAAGTGTGTGTGCTAGTGATGGCACAACTGAACATTGATCGCTAACGTTAGAAATAAGCAGATCTGCTCAGTGGGTGTTGTCACGTGGTCGCTTCAAGTAGCTTGTGTCGGCTCCCGATTGCGCGCGTAGGTTCGTGGTGCGTTATTTTATAATTCACATCGGATTTGCACGCCTGCACGGTTGAGTCTTTCACGTCGCTCCTCGAACTACCGCGATTACAGCGTAAAAGAAAATTTTCGTTGGAAAGTAGCTGGAAAGTGTTAATCCTCGTTTCTCTTTTTTTCTTTTTTTTTAACCTAAATACTATATTTGCGAGCCCACGTGTAGCTTGGTTGTTCCTTGAAACTTATTTTTGTCCAACGTTTGATTTTAGATTAAAGATTGTAAGCTACTGGCGTTTTAGCTAACTTTCGTATACTTAAGTCACTGCCGATTTAGGCTTAGCTAAGAAAGGAGTATTTTAATTGCGTTATCTATAGAGGAAATTTTAATTTAAAGTTTCGTTCAGTCCTAAACTCTGCAGCCTAGTTTCACGGAGATCTAATTAGATGTAGAAGTGCGCGTGCGCTCATGTGTACATGTGCCTGTACTTGATGCAAATCACGATAGCACCCTTATTTTCTTCGTATAATGGCCTATTTTTAGAAATCTGATATATAATAATTATATAATTTATTTTGCATCTTGTATGATGATCTTCGATTAACGTTACGATAGTCCATTAATTTTATCGTTACCTAGTTCAGTGAAAAGAAAGAACAAACGAAATGTTAGGAAAAATTGTTTTCGTACCTGCGGAAAGGCAACCGGCAACCTACTACGGCTTAAACGATCATCAACGAATTGCTCTACTCCGGTGCTACTTCTGTCTCAAGCCATTAATCATTTTCGGCTGCACACCCAACTCTTAACGCTTTTTGCTAATATATCACTCTTTTTGCCGCGTGATCGCTAACCTCTGCGGCAGCGATATATCCCTTTTGTGAAAAACGACTACTCTGCATTGTGCAGCCCTGCGACCATAGGAAACCATCGTATCGCCAGTTGCAGTGCAGTTGGTACAACGAGCGAAAAATCTTGACCGACGGCAAGCATAACTGGACTGCGTACACTATCCACGATCCAACGCTCGATCCGTGCAACTTGTACTGCATCAATGAAAATAACGTATTCACCAAGTTCCAAGTGGCAAACGATTCTACTCCCTGCAAGGGTGGTACTAACAACATGTGCGTGGGTGGTACATGCAGGGTAAGCAAATATCACGATTACCTCTTGTATTTTTCTTCGTTCATTGCGATTGCTGTTTTGCGATTTAATTTCCTTGCAGGGAATTATCTGGAAAATTCAACGTATCGTGTAAGAACGACTAATGACGTTAATTTAATTTAAAAGACAAGTTTTACTATCCTAACTATTAATTTTTTTGCACATTTTTTGCTTCGTTATTTCTTTGCGATTTCTTTCTCGAAATTAAGCAATACATGTATACTTTGAGATTCTTAGGTTGTATTTCAGTAATATTTTACGGCCTGATATTTTTTATCCGATAATTTTCTATTACGTATTTATTGAAAATTTATAGCTGATCCATCATCGTATCTTATATTGCGTTGCATCGGTAGCGATTATAAGAAACGAAAGAACAGAGACGCAAAACGTTATTTACACGGATAAAGGATATTTGCCGTTGCGAATTTTTCTCACAGATGTGCAATTCCAATATCGTAGATGTATCATATCGTATGTAGATTAAAACAGAGGAAATTTGCTGAGTAAAATGCCGGAAGCTCGGAAGTACTTTAACAATGTAAATTTAATCAGGAAACAGGAAGACGTATTCGCGTGATCTGCAATGAAAGAGCGTAGCGTTCTAGTTCTATGATGCTTTCGTTATAGAAACGAAAGAGAAGATGCCTTGGCTTCGAAATTATTCCCTTCGTACGGTTCGTGCGATAAGTTTCGTGACTAATCTTCCGCACACCTTTCATTACCTTTCTACTAACTACGTTTTATGGCCTAAAAGTATCTTAAAGCTCGTAGGACAAAAATTTAGTTACCTATCTAATTGAGATTGTCAAGTTAGTTAGAAACTAATTTCTGATTTATCTTTTGCCATCATACCTTGATATTTTTCCGTTTACTATAACGTGTGTCGTTAAAGGCAGCATCATAACCGATCGAATTTGATTACTGGCAATTACAAGTTACAGGTACATACATATAGTACGATAGGTACTATACCGTTTTCATATTAGAAATAAGAGAATCTATTTCTTGCTTAGTAAATTGCAATTAAAAGGAAGCAGAACCTTTAGAAACGAGAAAGGTATGATATTTTCTAGAAAGTCGGTTGCGATTGGGTGTTGGATTCGAATGCCATCGACGACAGGTGTGGAACGTGCAAAGGTGACGGTACGAAGTGCAAGGCGATAGAAGGTTTCTTCAATGAAACGGGAATTCGCAACAGTAAATTATATTCTTTTCCGTCATCAAAGTTTTCGATTCAAAATTTTCCTATGTCTGTTTCTTCCATTATTTGCAAGTATTTGCAAGTTAAAGCTTTAACGATACAGGTAAGCGTGGAAATAAGGACGGTAGAAGCACTTTTATAATTATTGCTCAGATGTACAAACGTTCGACGACTGTCGAGTGTAAACGGCTAAAAAATTGCGTTTAGTAGATTTGAAATACCTATGACAACAACGAAAAGTAACCTGTCGATGATTGGAAAATTTTCGAATTCCTAGTGCACGTGAAGATAGTTACTATTCCTCAGGGTGCTCGAAGCATATATGTAGCGGAAATGGAGCCGAATAAAAACGTACTATCGGTGAGACTCGAGGATAGTGAAACACACTGTTTGAACGAAGACAAGTAATTGCTTATATCGTTATTATAAAATAAACGATGGCGTCTTAAAAATATAATATAATATTATACGTACTATGTACAGAGTGAAAATAATACGTTCGAAGCTGAATGTTTAACTCTAAGAAGTTAAAGATTCTTCCTCGTGTTAACGAACAAATTAAGTTCATCGTATACCGAACGATTTTCTAACGATCGTAGGGTGATATATAGAAGCGGTGATTACGATTGTGCAGGCTCCATTCTCGTATACTTGCATCCTGAGCCAAACAGAGAGGAGATTGAAATAAAGGGACCCATAACGGCAGCTATTCGAATAGAAGTATGTATTAATTCCGTGTGTAAAATAGTCAAAATCGTAAATACGAATTTTGATAAACGCTGACTACATCGTTTTAACGTCTTTCCCTCGTGAGTAAGGAAAGTAGATTCGTGCGTCGCGTAGCTTCGTCGTCGAAAGTAAGAGATCGGTATCGGCATGGAGCTGGCAATTGCGCGGAATATTTTTTGTCGATGATCGAGCATCGTTCCTAAATATCCACATTAATAATTCATTCCATGATGATGATTCTAGTACGTATTCTTCCACCCAAGACAGAATCCTGGGATTCATTATGTATATTACATGATGTCAACTGACCCGTCATACAAACCGAAATACCTGTGGGATTTCATGGAATGGAGTGACTGCAGCGTTAAATGCGGAGGCGGTACGATGGTAATTTGAATATTGAAGTCGACTTAATGATAATTTGGAGAAGGATTATCGTGAATCACGGCAGATTCACGACAGACGAGCCACGTCGCGAAAACAACTTCGTTACTATATTATTCTTTTGCAGATATCGGAGGCAGCGTGTATCGAAGAAAAAGGTGGAAAAGTGAGTCTTGAATTTTGCGATGGCATGTTACGACCAGATCCAAAAACTAGGGTTTGCAACTCGGAAGCCTGTCCTGCAAAGTACATGCAACCACACAACCATCGGTCTACCATTTCGTGCTATTTACAATTTTATATTTCTCTATTTGCTGCTTACATTTTCCTCTCGAAACTGCGAACAGCATACGTTTAATACTATCGCGCTATCTTTTCTTCCACGCAATTTAATTTTAGTGACCGAATAAGCGACGATCCTTTCTAATTTCCATTACTCGTTTATCGGCGAATATTTACGATCGCTGTGTGACGATTGGAATTGCTTAAGGTGGCGTGTGAGCCAATGGAGCAAGTGTAACGCCTGCGACGGAAAGAAAGGAACGAGGCATCGTAAAGTGCAATGCGTGCGACCCGCTGCTCGTGCCGGTGAGGATGACGTTCAGGCAAATCTGGACGCGTGCAAAGGTCGCGTGCCGAAACAAGAGGAAGAATGTGTAGGTAAGGATGTCGGTGTGATGCGTGCTTGTTGCCGATTTCCATCCAACGAAGAACTTTTTCGCAACCTTATGATATTTTAACGGCACCTCGACATTCTTAAGCTGAACGATCAATCGTTCGCTAAATACTTTCTTCGTTCATCGATCATTGGCAATTTAATTGACGTGTCATTCGGACCTATGTAGTTATTCGTACACGTAGAAACCGTTTCGTTCGCTGGTTATTTATTATTTCGCTCCACTGATTACCGAAAACCACGTTCTCGATATATATTGTTTTTATTCTGGACAATACCATTTTTGCAGTATATTACAATCGTTTGAATTTTTATAAAAGTGGCATATCGCAATATGTATCGTGTTTACAATTGTTTCGTCGATGTTGATCGTGTCCTTTCAAAGCGTATAAACATTTCGATGTAATTCTCCTTCGGTATTCCGTAGAGACTCACAGTGTACATATTATGTTTCTATATATGTGGTGAACGGTGTTTTCGTATGTTGGTAAATGTACGTAGGTACATAGCACGGATGTCACAGTAAAAGATTTACGATATAATGGAAATAAAATATTGACGCAGTGGAGCGAGAAGGGAGGGAACGTGTACATGGGGAGATGAACGAAAAAACATTTACCGTATAATATTGGAATTGTATTTTCCCTTTGTCGTTCTTCTTAGGACGTGACTTTTATTTCGACAACCATGCATATTTAGCGTTGAAGCCGTAAATTCCGAGTCTGGAGCAGATCCTGACTCGCGTATCGATCGATCGAACCGTCGAACTTTCGGCTTTCCCTTACAGGCGAAAGACCGTGCAAGAAGACCTGCCCCAAAAAGGTTCGAAACGCAAACGGGCAACTCGTTGCTTGGAAAGAGAAGAAGAAGCAGCCGCTACCTCACGAGAAACGGGCTAAAATGGTTGACAAGTTGGTGGACTTGAGTTTGGCCGGATATCTGGAGAAAGCGTACGGTATCTCTCGTGAAGCCGATGACATGGGAATGACGGTCGACACGGCGGACTTCCGGCAGCTCCTTCGCGAATGGTCCCTCGCCGACGAGGAAAAGAGGAAACGTGGCGCCTGCGATCGAAACGCGTCTACTCCAAAGCCCGGATCGATCATCAAAGACTCGGTGCCAGTCGAGAACGTGGTATTGTTGGAGGCGCCTATGCTAGAGGAGAGCCTCCTATCGAATTTGTCGGATAGAGCGTATCAGGAAGTTGGCGACCTCGTCGGCGGTAGTATCGACACTTCCAGAGTGAAGATTTATAACGGTACGAAGGCTGTCGAGAAGATTGAGAAGCTGGAGGGTCGTAACATTAGCGCGGTGCCTAACAACAAAGAAAATTATAATTACGACGCGTTGTCAAGAATCGTAGATTTGGCGGAACAGCGAAAATGAGAACCGTAACCAATCCTCCATTTGCGTACGAGACAAAGCACTCGGAACCGGCATCGCCGATATTTATAATCGATAATTACAATTATTTGACACTATTTACTAAGATATTTCTTTGATATAACGTTGAAAAGTGTTAAAGTATCGTCTGATAAAAGTATGTATTAAGAAGCATTGATAAATATAGCTAAACTCTTAGGTTACAATTTTTCGTTAAATAAGGGTCAAATATCGGTACGTTTCGCCTTCTATATATTAATTTAATCGGCGCTGTTGATGGTTATGAAAAAATCGACTCACGTCGACGGTAATTCGATTTCCTTAACATCGTACAATCTCGGGAAATTGAATGGCGAGCATCGAAACGAAAACTTGATTGAAACGACAACCGTTCCTATCCTTCTGCGCGTATGCACAAAATTTGTCGATTTTGATTATCGTGCTCTTAATCGACGCAATTATTACTTTTAATATCATGACGTTCCATTTTACAACAAAATTACTTTATACCGTTGCGATCGGTGTTGCAGATTTAAAGATACGATCCGTGATTCCGTGAATGATACCGACTCAATCGCTCAATCAATTCGAGGACAGGATTTTCATATCGCTACACTCTTATCGAGTACAAAATAACTTTTGTTATTTATTTATTGGTGGACGTCGTTTCGAAGCAGCTTCGGCGTCCTCTTGAATTTTCTGTATATATCTGACTGCATCCATACCAACTAAAGTAAATTCCGTGCCATTGCCTGGCGGTTGGGGCTCGAAATTCTTAGGAAAGTTGAGGGCGTCGTTTGCTTCGTCGCGTTCCAAGACGATGGTGAGCGTTAAATTTGTAATATTTTCCCTGTCGATCACGACCTCGCCTTTCCTCACGTTGTCATGTTTCTTTACTTTCATATCTTGCTTCATCCGAGTTCCTAATTTCCGTTCCGAGAAACGTTCGTCATCTAAATCATACGACAGATAATTGCTTTCACTTTCCTGTTCTTTTTTCATGCATAACGTTACGCATCGATAATTAAATGAAAATGCGGTAAAAGTAACTACAAATTAAGGATTGAAATTGGACGAAAGATCCTAATGATGAAATTTCCAAGGAAATATAGAAACACAGAAAAAACTAGTCGAGCGAGGTCGATTGAATCATTTTAGCAGGTTCGAACGCTTGGTACTCGTGTTCACCTTCGGTGATTGATTTAACGACGCGATTGATCGCTAGATTACTCGACAGAGGAAAAGCGAGGCTGAGAGCCGGTACTTTTGTCCTTTTGCTCGTGTTTCGCGAGAACGTTGTCTCGTTTCTCTCGGCTAGTGCACAACTCTCGTTCTTTCGGCTTCGGGCCTTGACAGTAGCTGTCAGCGATAATATCTACATCCAGCTCGGAGTGGCCGACAGGACGTACACATTTGACGGCTCGTCTCTTCTCGCAACCAACGACGCAGGATGTGCAACCTTGCCAGTCACCGATCATCCATCTGCGATAAACATCGTTACGAGTAGCAATGTAAGTTTCAGCGAATTAGAATAAGTAGATGGATCGTGTTCTCCTTGGACGAAATCTCTCGTTGTCGCGCGAAGGATCTTTCGATCCTTTTGTCGACATTCGGCGATCACGCGGACAAACATTGTTCGCTTTCTGTTCTAAATTTCTCGACTTTGAAATCCGAAACTTACAACGTTATATATTAACGAGGACATCGTGATTAAAATTTTAAACAATTCGGCGGTATTGGAATTTTTTAATTAAAAGTAATTAACGAACGTGTCGCTCTAACCTCGGCAGGCAGGGTGCTCGATAACAGGGTCTCACTTTTTCCTCCGGTCTCGGGATGCTCTTACAGAACGTCTCATCCACGATGCCAGCGAGTTTCTCCAAGCAACGAGGCTTGGAAATCTGTTCACCGGGTCCGCAATTCGCGCTGCACTTCTCCCAGTCGACAAAATCCCATGAAAACTCCGGCTTACGAGGGCTCTTTTCTTTCACACCGAACGAATACCTTACCGTCACGTTTTCTTTCGGTAGAATCTATTCGATGAAACAACTTACTCAGACAACGAAATTATGCCGAGTACGTAGCAACGAAACCACTTTTCCATAGTTCAAGGGGAATATTCCAGGCGAGCAGTTGTTCGTTGGTAAACACAGTGGTGTGCGTAAAAAATATTATAACGATAAGTACGTTACGATAGTCAGAATTATTATAATTTCGCGAGAATCTCTGTTGAAAGGGATATGGACGCGAGCCCCAAATACGAATTTACTATTCGGGTAAATAAGTTGACACTTAGTTTTCGAAACTCGGTTCGAAAATCCCGTGATTTCTAACGATAAAAGAAGAATTGCGTTTCGTACTCGGACGATTCGCTTGGAAAACGAAGGAATCTTGTTGGATTTAAGCAACCTCCTCGTTTATCGTTGGTAGTAGCAGTACCAAAGATACCGAGTCAGAATGTAACGTCTTCTAACGACCGTTTGGAAGATTCTACGAATAGCTTCGCGTAGGTGCGAGTGGTAGTGATAGATGCTGGCACAAATATCGCGTGATAACAATTAGAAATTAGTTAGGTGGCGTTGAACAGAACTTTCTTCGCTTCGCTACTCAAGATATCAACGCGTAGCACGACTCGATAAGAAGTGTCCAAATTTGGACACCGTGTTCGAGATACCTTATCAATGTGTCAGGCTGGCTAATTAGAGGACCGCGTTCGTTATGTTTACCAATATAAGCAGATCCTTCGTGACTGGTCCCGGAATGCTGAGAACCTCCTGACTCGCTCTTATCGTTCCTAGCCACGCCCTCGTGCCCGCCACATCGAACATTCCTAAACGATCCCTGAAATGATCGCACATAATGAAGAAAAAAACCAACAACGATTAAATGCGCTTAAATCAAACGTACGCTGAATACACAAAGTATATATTGCACGAGTAGCAGCACGAAGTACGTTTGGAGATACTCGTGTTCTTTAATCGGACATTTTAACGATTAATCGATACGTTTCGTTCCTGTCCTCCGCGTTTCTCTAAACGACGCCATTCTTAAAGAACCGATCGACGTTAAGTATGAGAGACAAAAAATAAAACAACGTTCTATCGGTTTTTACGGTACGGCGATATAAAATCTACGATTCCTTTAAAAAGAATACGACGAAGAAAGGAAATATTTTACTCTTTGGAGAGTCAAGGTGTTCAAGTTCTTTAGCGGAAGTCAATTTACCCATCAATTAACGGTTTTCCGTCTCTGGTCCTCACCACTATCCTGGATTTAGAGGGTCCGATCTCCTCTAGCCGGACGTTGGTCGCACCGACCGGGACGTCCACTACTTTCCTCGGCTCTGCCATTGAAAGTTTTCCCCTCTCGATTATTAGAAGTTTTATACCGAGTGGGACGTGCAGTATCGATTCGAGGGATCGCGAATACGAGATTTATTCGCTGATAGGTTATATCGGTCTGGTTCGAAAGCCGAGAGAACGGATGAGATTCTTTGCGAAATACCTTGGAAAGTTCTCGCACTTTTCACGAATCTAGTGCCTTTATCCGTGAGGAATTTCAACTTCCCTGGCTGGCGTTTTATTTATCGCGATTAGAGATTCTTCCGTGTCTAAAAACTTTCGCCGGCTTTTATATTAAATCAAACTCTCGGTATTTTTTGGTCGGGGTATAAACTATTCTTCTCATACCACGTTCCTCTCTTTGCCTTTACGATTGAAACCGACGAGTTTCTACGAATTTAAATTAATTTTCCACGAAAAGTGCCTCGCCGTACGACGTAGAAAACTGTTCGATTGATAAAGTTGTATGTTAACGACAAGGCAAAGCGATCGAACCTAAAATAAAAACGTATGATATTTTTTAAGCGGCCAGTTCGACGCTTACTCGTAGCTCTTGACTTTCGGTGATTCTTAATAATCTTAGAAAGGAAAAAAATGTTAACGATACTGGTATATCGTTATCGAAATATCTACAAAACGAAATAAAGGCAGACGTGATTAAAATAACGCGTAGGTACGTTTGAAAAATGTGCGAGTTCTTGGAGGATAGTACGCTGCCCGAAAGAATTCTGAACGACCCACCTCAGTCGGTAATAAAACGTCGGAATAACTGTAAAACAAGTTATAAAGACTAAAGGCCGGCTAATACGATAAAACGCGCGATCATCTAGAGGAAGAATCGGGTAATTACACTCACGAGACGCCGGACCGATCGTTATCACGGCCTCCTTCAGGCTACACGAAGTGCCATTACCCCGACAGACGCCACACGCATCTTCCACAGCGTTCGACTCCATATTCAGGTCGCAGGGAATCTCTCGACAGACACCTCCGATGCAGATGTCCCGAATACTCCTGTAGCAGGTGGTGCCGTCGATGACTCTCGAGCGAAGCGAGGCCACCACGTTCGTTTCACTTAAACAGTAAAGGCCGCACGGATTTTCCGAAGCTTGTAGATCTGCCGGTCGACTCGTGTAAGTAACTTATATAGTCGAAGACGATGTATCAACGAAGAAGTTCGATATATCGACGAGCTAGTTACCCTCGGGTAGCTTGTAAGCGGTCCATCGGTGAAGTTTCCCGTCTTCTGGAAAGATCCAGTTATCGAACTCGCTGCACTGGACGTCGCGAAAGGACGGCGCGTCAACGTCGCACGGCTGGAATTCAGTAAAAGTTTTAACGACGAACGTGGTGGTTGTACAAGGTGACCCAACTTGAGATTTGCTTGGAATAACATAGGAAAATGGTTACGTAGATACCGGCTGAAAATTCTACGTCGACAGTGAATAAATCTGTACATCGTAACGTCGTATTAAAACCAAATTAAAGGAAAGATCTCCGTGTCTTCGTTGATAAACGTACAATTTAGTATCTTCTCTTGTTAACCGTGCACGCGTTTTCCCGGCTGTTTTCTTATCAGTATCGTCAGTCTGCCTAACTTGCTACGATTCTCTCGGATTCGATAAACGAAACGCATTTTCAGCGAATGTTTTCAGAGTAAAGGGTTTCTTTTCGAGAGACGCGGTTTTTTCTCGAAATTCATGGAAACGATAGTGATTTAGATCTTGTGAGCTTAGTGAAAATGCTTTCCATCTTTCGAATTGGAGTATATACGACAAGTTACGCCTTACGATAAACGAAGCTTTGATAAGCTTCGATTTTACCGTAGAATATATTTCTGTCCGATATATTTCTGCTTGACTTTTCCGGTGTTACTAACCTTGGTGGCGCATATTTTATGACGTTTTCTGTCACCACGACAGTAAGCCCCGCCGTTGGATGGCGAAGGATTGATACATCGTCTGACTGAGAAAGCCACACCGGAACCGCAGCTTCGGGAGCATCGACTCCAAGCTGACCAGCTACCCCAACCACCGTCTACGACTCCTGGTCGTTCGCCGACCAACAGACATTTCATTCCGTAACACCACTGCAATGTTAATTATCGATCAATCCGACCAACCTCCCACCGTCTTTAAATTAATCGCGTCACGAGCCGTCTAACGATCGTTACGCCTCTCCGTTTCTCTTATCGGTGAGTTATGGGAATTTCAACGAAGATGGGGATGTTCCTTTTTTCCGACATAGCCGAACAGAATCTGTTCGCCGTTTAAATGAACTCGTGGAAAGAGCGGAGGGAAATTATTCCGAGTAATCCTGACGCGTTGTCGCAGCTTTGTTATAAACAAAAAATATTTCGAAACGTCAAACACTGGGGAAAGAAATTCGTCGAAGATAAATGTAGAAATGAAAAATTACCATCGAAATGAATCGTTGAAAGTAGAAATCAAAGGATAACGTTGAAAATTGAAGGAAAAGGGAATTTCTCGATTTCCGATATTTTTTGCGGTCCCCTGTCTTCAAGTTGAATAGAAAAAGCAAAAAACCTTTCGATTCGCCGCGCAAATTTTTCTCGGCCGTCGAAATTGAAAGGGAAAAGAAGCAAGCTGCATCGTGACGTTACTACCTGCCGTTCGTCGTCTATTGTTTGCGTATATTTTTGCGAAGCTACTCGATCAGTCTTAATTGCCAGTGGCGAGAAATACACGTACGTTCGAACAACGTGGATCATCGAATTACACGACGATACTTATCCGCTGTTACGATCTCGCAAGTTAATTCTTATACACGAGTGACCGTAGTAATCAGAATTCCATAAGGATGCTGGAGAAACTCGAAAGTACCTTTACCGCATAGTCAGAATAATAAACCAGCCGTTCTTCCGTCGCTCCTTTTCACGAGGTTTTAGGAAGATTCAACATTCGACGATTTCGCGTAGAGAATCGCTGTGATTTTTACTTGAATCGAAAAATCGATTTATCAACCGGAATGCCGGCTGCGGTTGTACGATCACGCTTCGTTACGTGACTGGAGGAGACCAAAAATATTTCTCGATAATGAATGACTCGAGAATGCTGGAAAACCCGCAGAAACGTGATAAAACGGTCGAGGATGAGAAGAAAGATAGTATTTGTTCGTCGGTTCGTTCCTTACGAATAATTAAACTCGTTATCCAGTGACGCAGAAAAGCAACACGAAAGCGAAAGTAATAACGCGACTCGGAGTTCGTTCGACTCGACTCGACCCTTTGATTCGATCGTGACGCGTTTTAAGACTTTCGTTTCGATGGCACCACCGTTACGATCTTTCGCGATAAATTTTTTCTTATTATTATTTCTTTGCGAATGTCTATGAATGTACCGCTCGGTTTAAAACAGCGTCCTCTGTAAATTGTATTCCGACTCTGTTGCGGTTTTAATTCGCGCTAAGCAAAGTCGAGCTTGACGAACTTGGTGAGAAAACGCGCGAGGGCCGAAATAAAATCTTAGCAAATAGCATATCCGTTACAGAACTGTAGTATCGGGAAAAGGGACGTGCCAGACAATGGGCCATACCTGGGGCCCATTACAACATCGGGGTAATTAAAGGGGATCTACCTGACAATGGGCCATACCTGAGGCCCTTTACAACATCGTTGTAATTAAAGGGGATCTACCTGCAAATGGGTCAGGCACATCTGGGGGTAAAAGGAGAGTACATTAAGGAGTCGAGGCAGTTGCAGAGGGGCAGTTGCAGTTGGGAGAGTTGCAGAGGAGATGTGAAGACGTGAAGACGTGAAGTTGGAGTTGGGAGTCGATGGAAAGACGTGAAGACGTGAAGACGTGAAGTTGAAGCTGGAAGCCGAGTAGATGACGCACGACGATCATAGTCAGCTACATATATGTTGAGCATTGCTCATACGAATAAACGAACTTAACGCTCAATAACCATCATTCCTTGTCCTTGCTCTAGAAACTAACAACAAACACAACATCACCTACGATACTACAGAACAATAAGGTGAATTTTCAGAGTGCTGTTCTTATAGTAACGAGTCGTTTTTAAGGTAAACTGTCTTTGGGATTCATCAGCGCGAAAGCTTCCAAGCTTCAAATTCAATCAATGCGTTACAACTTTTCTCGCTTTTATCGAGTATAAATCAATCGGAAGTTTTAAATTCGCTAATGTGTTCACCTTGTAAGAATTTTATTATTCTTCTTATTTAAAAATTAATCAAAGCATCTGTGAATCGAGTTACCGTTAGCCCGTTTACCATGTTGCGGACATCCATCGTGGTATTCTGTCATCGCGACATTTATCTTCGTCTCGTACCTCGATTTTCTCAAGAAGCGACTGCGAAGACGTTACTTTGCAAGTTGATTAAATTTATCCTCCACGATAAGCAAGCTTATTTTTTCTTTTATCTGCTATTCATTTCAGAGACAGCTTTGTATTACGGTTGAACGAGGAGTTTGCTCGGTGGCTAAGACGAGCGTTAACGCGTTATGAACCCGAACGCGGCCTCCCTCTGCGACGCGAACTTTCTCACCACTTTGACATCATGTATCATCTGGAGTCAAATATAGCGGGAAATTTGCATACTTATTGAATCTAGTCTTTCACCGGCTCTTGAAAGACAAACTGACAGTTACCTCTAAATATATATAAACCGACGTTATACACCAATGGAAATAGCTATCGGGTCGGCTATTCGTTTCGAACGTTAAATACCGGTTACTAAATTTTGCATTCGCTATATACTAACCGTTTCGATATTTACCATAAGCGCGATATTCGTATTTCAAGTGATTTAAATTACTGTTACGAATTAATTATGTAAAACTGATATGTCGGTGTCTCGGCTATGGACGATACGGCCTAAAAACTGCGGCGAGAAGATTAGTCAAAATAAGTTTATCGTCGAGTCGACGAGAGCGTGGAACACGAAGGCAATTTTTTTCTCTGGTCCGATGGCCGACAAGTTTCCCAAAATATACAGCTCATTTTCCATGCACCAGAGTTCCAACCACTTTGATCCATGCAAGCCGAATAAGCATAGCATGTTCGATGAATCACGGTTGGCATGGTTGGCAAAGCGCGTGAGGTGAAAGCTAGGTGAAAAAACAGCTGCTCCGCATGTGGCAGGCGCAATGTCTTAATCGGAGTTGCATTGAAATTCAAACAGCCGAGAAGAAGATTTTTATCCGGGTCGGTTTTACCGTCGGCCCCTACTAGACCAGTTTCTTGCAAAAGTCCTGCTATAAAACGGCTGCTCGCGTATTTATAGCGAATTATCGCATATCTAAACAATACGTATCATTGCAATGCAGAAACGTATACGTAATTCTTTCGCAATCGACCGCGTCGGGACGCGTGATGTCGCGTCGCACACCTGACAAAAGCTTGCAATCGACCCCCCAACCCCTCCCGCCGATGTCCTGGATCGTTAACCCTCTTACACTATCCGTTACTCGAGAAACCTTCCAGTAATTCAGATATGTAAATGCGAGCGTTCGCTGGCTGTAATATAGATCGTACGATAGAATACGAGCTTGAAGATGAAGTGCGATACTTTATCTGTATAATTACTGGCTTATTTATAAGAGCGTTTATTCCTCTTTTAGGGATTATAAATTTCTTTAAGGAGAGGGAGCGATAATCTACCGAGTTTCATAAAAACGTCTCTACTTTACGCGAGTGATCAATTTCGAAAGCAAGTCCTGTCGCATCCTTCTTTAAGAATTTTAATCCGTTCGGAATTAAATACGGCCTTGGATACATAAAAACAGACAGTCCCTCTTATCGTCGTCGCATCTACGATACCGAAATATCTCTGAAACGAAGCGTCTTGGGTGATCGAAGATTCGCACGAATCTTGCGCAAATCGTTTGCGGCGTTCGGACGATCCGTCGGCCTCGATCCTCCAGTATTTTCATTAGCCGAGTAAAATTAAGTAACGTGGAGAGATCAACGTCGAGATCAGGGACAGGTAGTCGTTAATTTGTCTTTGCATATTTCCAGGCAATAATTTACTCTGTTCTCTCCGCAACGCGTGCCCTCCGCCGCTGGTTTCCTCGCGGACACGCAACCCCTTCCCGGAATGGCACACCTCAGGGTTTCGCAGTTCTGAAAATAAAACGCGATCGTATTGGCGAAGTCGAAGCTGGACGTATGTGTCGTCGGCGGTATGAATCGTGGCGAATGCGATATCGCGAAACGATAGGCCTACTTCGAACGTCGCTTATCTAAACCGAACGGTGCACGGTAGAACGTATTTTCCTAAAAGGATAAGGTAGACCGCGCGTAAAGTAGAAGCTTGCTGTGGCGAACGGCAGATGGTGCCTGTTCACGGGCGGTCTGCGTCTATCGCCGTTTATCGCATCGGTATCGCGATTCCTGACGACGACTGACGAGTTAGCGACCCGTGGACGCCTCGAATCGCCAAGGAAATGCGGCCAATCCTCGAACACGTACGACGTTACGCTGTCACTACGTAAGAAATATCGCTTCTTATTTCCCGACCTAAATCGAAATCGTGCGATCGAAGTAGTGGCAAATATTCAAATTTAAACATTGAAGTACCGAACTGTTTTTTCATCCAGTCGCGGGGAGACGCGTTCGCGTTGAAGCGCGTCAACGGGAGTCGTAAATTCACGTTACGGTTATAACAATCGACACCACGAACAGGTCGATCCCCTTATTTCTTGTGGGATAATAGGGGTATTTGTTGGGGAATAAAACTGTAGTCTACAGTCTTATAATATTTGTATTTTAACAACTTATTACGCTTGAGGTTCAGTCGTGTCGGAACATATAATTGATATAAATGATGAATAATAGTACACTCGATAGATGAGTTGTATTAATAGAGAGTAGATTAATGTAGTGTCACCTTGATCGTAGTGGAGACTACGTTTGAAGTAATACTGGAAGATTCGAAGTTGACTTGATTCAAGAAAAGACTGACTGCTCCAAGAGTTAGATACTTGAGTTGACTACACAAAGCTTAGAAGAACAGTAGTGTTGACTATATGAAGCTTGGAAGAACAGTAGTGTTGGCAGCACAATGTTTGGAAGAACAGTGGCGTTGACTGCACAATGTTTGGAAGAACAATGGTGTTAACTGCACAATGTTTGGAGGAACAGTGGTGTTGACTGCACAATGTTTGGAAGAACAGTGATATTGGCTGCATGATGTTTGGAGGAACAGTGGTGTTGACTGCACGATGTTTGGAGGAACAGTGGTGTTGACTGCACGATGTTTAGAGGAACAGTGGTGTTGACTACATGAAGCTTGGAAAAACAGTAGTGTTGGCAGCACAATGTTTGGAGGAACAGTGGTGTTGACTGCACAATGTTTGGAAGAACAGTGGTATTGGCTGCACAATGTTTGGAAGAACAGTGGTATTGGCTGCATGATGTTTGGAAGAACAGTGGTGTTGACTGCACAATGTTTGGAAGAACAATGGTGTTGACTGCACAATGTTTGGAAGAACAATGGTGTTGACTGCACAATGTTTGGAAGAACAGTGGTATTGGCTGCACGATGTGTGGAAGAACAGTGGTATTGGCTGCACGATGTTTGGAGGAACAGTGGTGTTGACTGCATAATGCTTGGAGGAACAGTGATGTTGACTGCACGATGTTTGGAGGAACAGTGGTGTTGACTGCATAATGCTTGGAGGAACAGTGGTGTTGACTGCACGATGTTTGGAGGAACAGTGGTGTTGACTGCACAATGTTTGGAAGGACAGCAGTGACCCGTCTCGTACAATTACGGAGAAAAGCTCGGTATGGGTGTCATTTTTAATGGGAAAAACCTGCTATTTTGATAGACAAACAACCGCTTTCTCCATAAGTTATAAGAGCGTGCAATAAACCTAAGGACTGTTTTAAGGACAATCCATAACCGAAAATACTTATATGAATAGAAATTAAATTGAAAAGATTCGGTTTATGGTGGTTCCTTAGGTTTATCGAGGGTCAGTGTAACGGTGTGTGGGAATCGGCGGCCAGACCATGAGGGACGTCGCACGGACCGTCTTACGCGACGTAACACGAACTTTGTCGGAATAAATGATCGAGCCATTCGCGATAAAATTAACTCAAAGCTCGTTTTTTCGAAGCTCAACCAGTTACTAAGATGGAACTTTATCAGAACCGTTTCTTTACTTATTTCCACGCATGACAAATTTTGAGGTAAAGAATTCGGCAGCTTTGCGTTGAGACGAACGAAGAGTTGAAATTTTGAATATTTGAATGAAACCTTTTCCGTTAAACAAACTCGACGAGAGAAATAGATTCTGTTAAATAAGGAATTTCAATCGTTAATAAAACGAAAGTTTAGAAGAATACGCGAACCGACCCGCTTGGTACGAAAGGCAATTTACGATGTCTAAAATAATCGAGAAACCATGTTGTCCGACAACGTAAACGTAATTATTCTCCGTAGTTTATTAGGTTTAAGCGACGCAAAGAGATTGATGAATTGAATTACATAAATTATATGAAATTCCCTTAGTAGTCGAGGCACCTTTGAATTCAGTCACGTTAATATATCTGTACTCGGTACTCTAATTAAATTCTCTGAGATAGGAAAATTAAAGAAATTAACTTCGTCTAAAGTATAGCCACTTAAAAGCAAAGGTTTGTTCCATCCGGCTCCTTGATTAGAAGGTTGCACGGTGAAAAGAGAGCAAGTTAAACGGCGCTAATACGTAATTGAAACGATACGCCTGCAGCATCCAGGAAATTTGTAATTTTTTTCTCGGACATGAGACACGAATACGTAGAAACAAGTGCGTAAAGAACGGCATTCGATTCTCACATACGTTGCACTAGATGAAAAGTAATCGAGTTTTCCGCGGTTTTCGGACAATTTCACCGGTGACATGCTATAAAAACGTCAACATATGCTCGTGGAAGTAATTTTTTGTTCGTCAAGGCAAACAGCTAGACAAATTTAACTAATTTCGTATGCGCGGACGGCTTAATTAACGCGGCAAAGTCGTTGAACAAAGCTGAAAGTGTTTGCAGCTGTCGCTTTACACCGACCCCGACTGTTATAAATACGAATAACTTAATGAACAAGTGGAACACATTAATGAAACCGCACCAGTTCACGCAGTTACGGGTGAACTTTCTTTTCTGCCGTAACAGGAAGGAAAAGAAAAAAGAAACTGCATCTTTGTTTCGCCAATGCGTATGCAAATATCAAACAATGACGCGTATTAACGCGTTTATTACAGTTCCTGGAAAACAATGTCGTTCGATAAATAAACGGTGCACACTCTGAATTTTCGTTAAGTTCATTAACGTTCGCGCCATCCTGCTATGCGCGTCTCTATGTTTTCGTATTTAATTATAAAATTACAACGGCCCCATGTTGGCCCATCATTAACGATTTCAAATGACGAAATAACGAGGCTGTTTGACCGAGGTTCGACGACAGCCGTTCGGTTTACGGTCCCCCTCTCGTTAAATCAATCGAGCTACGGCGCGAACGTTCAAGCTTATGAAAATATTGATTTTCGCGTTTTTAAAGATGCGAAGATAAAACGATCGATCACATTCGCGTTGATCGAAACAACGAAAACGTTAGTCTCGCGAACGTTTCAATTTTCGTCGTGGATCCAGTTTTCAGAAGCCAGAGAGGCTACATATTCTTTCGTGGCCCCGACGAAATATGACGGAAATATAAAAGATATGGAGCTGCATGCCGCGCCGGCGCATAATATTACGTGGAAAATACGGTTGCAGAAGAGCCACGTAACGTAATATCCCGTTGAGAATAGGAGCTGGCTACGAAGAAAGACAAGTACGCTTTAAAAAAATAATACAGAGGCAATTAAATTTGCTTTCTTACCATGCCAAGGTCGCATTGCCGTGCATCAGAACTGTACTGTATCCGACATTGGTCATCCGCGTCGTACACTACACCTGGAAGAAGCTCCGCGCTGGGAAACTCGTGATTTTGCTGCTCATCTTCCAAACAAAATCCCAAACCTGTCCTGTAAGAATAATCGCACGGATAATATTCTTCAGCGTTTGCTAACTATCAGCGACCTAAAGAGGCGTTAAAATATTTTGCTTTTATTAGCGATAGCCTTCACCTTTCTTTGGACATTCGCAACGGCACTAAGCAAATAGAGGAGTTTGATAAAATCGTAAGAATTTTAGCAACAAGAAGGATAGAGATACACTGTTCTTCCGTTTTAGAGTTCTGAAAGAAATCCAATTTTATCGTAGAATTTTAAAGCGTTTTTCGGTCAACAAGGTTGTTCGCTGCTTTAAAATGAATGAAAGCAAATGCAATCTCGAATCGATCTGATGAAGTTCCGGTGCTGTACAATGCAGTTTCTTACTCGATATACGATTTCAGCGAATTCCTCGAACACTCGGACCATCTTTTCGTGACATACATGTTGCCGGGATGCATGACCGTCGTCTCCACATACCCTTTTCCATGACGAATAATGCCTGAGCAACCATTTTCCTCTTGGACGTCGTGCGACATGCCTAATCTATGTTAAAAGTTCGTCTCAAACTCGAAATCAATAAATAACAAATCCAACGATAAAAACGTTTTAGCTTTATGAGAAAAGAGAAAAAAAGGCAAAGAACGACGTGTATCGTGAACGAAGGTCCTTCGTCGATAAAGGTTAAAATTCTAAACATATTGTATTATACGCTTATTATTATAGTTCCACGAGTACGTTGTTTCGATGAAGGTTACTTGAAAGTCATTTAAAGGTCATCTATAGTATTATCCATCTTAATGTCAACCGTACGTAATATCATTTAGAAGTTACAAGTTAATGGAAGTGGTATCTTACGGGGCTTGTTATCGTGTTACATTCTTTGGAACTCCTTCTGAACCTTCACATTTCGAACTGTAGTATTCTTTAGCGTAAGAAATAAAAAGAAGAAGAGGAGGAGGAGGAGGAAGAAGAAGAAGAAGAAGAAGAAGAAGAAGAAGAAGAATGAAACTCGTACGTATGTCCGATGTGATGAGCGATGTGGTATCCTGTGTGTAGGCCGATATCATTTATAACGACAGCGCCTTTCAAAGGGTCACAAGTTCCAGCGATCGTCGAGGTACCGGTGAAACCGCACAAGTTCGGCAAATCACAGATGTTGCTCCTGGTTAAACGAATGAACGTTGAAGCTCGTTCGAGATTAAGTTGAATACGCGCAACGTTAATTCGATCGCAAGGTACTTTGTAATGAGTATAGCGCAGTCGTGGTGATTCGGGTGTGAATCGTCACCAGGATTGATCGTTTCTTGCCACTCCTGGAAGTATTTTAGGCTACTGTTTGGATCTTTAGTTATCGCTACAGTCATCTGTATTCGTGATTTAACGTACGTAAGTGATATTAAAGAAACACGATTAGAGGTATGATGGTATCGTAAAGTAAAGAGAACTACCTCGGTTTCTTGGGCATGCATTCTTATGATTCTAACAACGGTTAATTCCATTGGAATGCCTAGACTATCGTCGTGTAACAATCCTGCGGCCTGAAACACGCTTAAAATTAATAACTTTTAGCGATCCTGTTATTAGCAGAAAATAACGCAGGTACATCCGTGTTATATGTTAGAACGTGCAAAGGCCTTTTGCCTATTTTTAACCCTTAATGGAAGGCAATTAGGAGTAAAGTAGGGCAAAGTTAGTACCATGTTGAGCAGCGTCAGCGCGTAATTCTCGACGTCGAAATCCTGGCGATAATCGAGAACGGTCTTGTCGAGTACCAGCAGCAGTTCTATCGTGTAGGATTTAGTCTGCTTCTTAGGTGGGTGGCTTTTCTGCGAACTGAAAGCGCGCTTGGCAATGGTTTTGGCCATATTGCCGGTGACATTACAGAGAATCTCGGCGTTCCTTCCGAATTCGTCCGGACTCTTTTTGTAGACGACATGCGGGTGCTCCGTTTCTTTGGTAAAGTCGTGACCTGCCATCGGCTGAATCGTGTACCACGATCGTTTCGTTCTAATATATCCGGCCTGGAGATGAGAACACCGAGATTCCTTCTAGTCAGATTTATCTTACGCCGGGACTCTCGGCCCACCACATTCGTTCGAGTCGTTTGAAAGCTTTATCCGGAAGGAAGGCTTTATGCCTCTCGTAATTTAAAAATTTATCCGTTTGTTTTCAAACAGACCGAGAATTAACGCCACGTCTCTGGCTTACATTGGAAAGTTTACATCTTAAATAGGCCAAATCCGTTATATTGTTCAAGATTTCAAACGACTAATCGTCAAAGGAAAATAAAAGGCGATACTAACGAGGCCGTAACAAGTGGACAAGGCGCTGTTGCCCGATTGACCGAGAATGCGACCCTGATAGTGGCACTGACTGTCGCGTATACTTCGCAATTTTACATTCTTTAAGAAATCATCGTTGTTTCCAGCTTTAGAGGTTCTCGATACCTTGTGCTCTTCTACGATAGCGCCTTAATAAAACGTTTCCGTATTGTATTCGGACTGTACAACTCTAACTTTATAGCTATTTATGTCTGATATAAATAAATTCAAATAAATTGTTCGTCCGATTTATTTATCTCTTTACAGAGAGAAAGCTCTAGCGCGGTATTATATAATTTAAAATCGGAACGTTGCGTTGCATCGGGAAAACTACTCTACTCTGGCAGATTTATCGCGATGAAACGGCACTTGCAACGTTCTCGACGGGCTGCAGCTCGTACAAGTAAACGTTAGCACGTTCCTTTTTCAAGCTTGGTCCGTGAAATTAACATAGACACCGGGTATCGAGGAGATTTTCAACTCGCCTGGAGCAACGAGACGGGAATTCGGCCGAAGCTCGAGATGATGTTCCTCGTCGTCGATTTGCAAACGGTAGTGAACAGCGTCGTCGGGAATCCTATCCGCGGCTGTTCGATCCATGTAGAAGGAACGCTTGAAGTGATGAGGTATTCGATGCGACACGAACTTTCCATCCGACCTGACTTTCCTCGGGATCACGATCTCGTACCCGGCGCGCGTGCTACGCCCTTGAAAAATGAATCGTCGTTATCAGGCTGTCGCCTTCCTTCGATCGCGTCTCATCTCGTCGGGAACATCTTCCATCCGTCTCGAATTCAATCAATTATTCCACGGAGAATACCAATTTTCGAGTGAAACTCCTTGCCGGAGGCGGCGGAATCAAGGAACCTCGACGTTTCCCTTCGCTTCCCTTCGGAATACGCGTCTGTCTTGATTCTAGGACCTTCTGAATTCCTTCATTACCATAATCAGCGTTATCATAATCATATATCATTGCTCGAGGTTCAGCGCTAATAATCGTATCAAATTAATACGAAGGTAGTAGCGTAGGTAAAGTGAATGCATAATTAACAACGTTAATATCCACGTTTACATAAAACGCTTACATTATATCGCTGTCGAATTACGTTAGATAATTAGCTTTAACTTTGATGTCTGAACGTTGATCGAGCCAAGTCGATGATTAAACAAAGATTCGCGACTGCCGGCGTTTCTATAACGCGCGAGCTACGAGATAAATTTTTCGTTTATCTAGCTTTGTCGAATGATATCTACATAGAAGGTAAATGCTTAATTCTCGTAACGAAGCAAATTAGAGCGTGGCCTACAAATTTTCCACCGTTTCACAATTCCACAACGATCGGGTTCAACATTTCCGATATTTAGTAATTTGCCCAAACAGATCGAGTTTACTCGTTGAATCGACTGCGGCACAGGGCATAGAAATGCAGAGCTGTTTCGCGCTTCTTGAAGATATTTCTTCTAAGGGTATAACTCTGTTTGCGCATGCCACGTTTCACGACTACAATTTATGCGTCGGTTGTTCCGTGTTCGTTCGATACCTATATGCCGGCGTGTTTTGCGAAAGGCCGGCGACCTACTTCTGGAGTAGGCGGCGGAGCAACGAAAAATCTTGTACGCGAGAAAACGTGTTCGCTAATGAATCCGCTTTATCGCAAAAAGTGCCCTTCAAGGTTCAATTTCCTGGCCGCCGATCGCCGAGAAAATTTCATCAACCGCGCTTCCATATCTTTGATCTCTTTTTCTCTTTGTTAAGAAACCGAGAAAAGAGGAAAAACCGCTTTCCTGCGTGATATCTAAATAACGGTTTTCCTTAATCGCGTAGCGCGTTTCTCGCCGCATGCAACGACTCAAAATCAATTAGCGAGATATACATGTAATGTACCTTCTTTACGTCAACTACGTATCTACTTTCATTCTATACGTTCGACGTATCATCACAGGGTATTGCATTAGTTTCGAGTCGTCAAACGTCGAATTCGACGAGACTGGTGGCACCTTTGAACGACTTATTATCTCAACAGCTTCAAATACCAATGACAGCCTTTTTATTCAAACGCTATCCTATCTTTTTTTCTATCACGTTAAAAAAAAATGTTGTTATCCCTTGCAAAAGCAGAGAATGATTCGTCGAGTAAAATTACGAATTTACAAAAAAGGACAAGTCTAAAGTAGCACGTACTATGTGGACTATACTGACGTTTGAGCGTGCATATATGGAATACGTAATTTATCATTGGAGTAGCAACTTACAAATGTGTTGTGTGTTGTCTAGAGCAAGGACAAGAAGGATGGTTTATTGAAAGTTAAGTTCAGGTTTATTCGTACAAGCAACACTCAAAACAAAACTGACTACAATATCGTCGTACGTCTCAACACTCGGCTTCCAATTTCTCAACTGCTCAACTCAACTGCCCAACTCAACTGCCTCTACTCAACTGACTAACGTCTTCCGTCCCACGATTTTCCTATTCCTCCTTATATTCTACAGATGTGCCTGACCCATTCTCAGGTACATCCCCTTCAATTACCCCAATGTTGTAAAGGCCACGGGTATGGCCCATTGTCAGGTACATCCCTTTCAATTACCCAATGTTGTAAAAGGCCACAGGTGTGACCCTTCCAGATCTCCCATTCTCTCACTCTCTGTACAACAGGCCCAGTGTATATCCCCCTTTTCCCGATACTACATTGGTATATTAATCGACAAAACTTTCTCGCATTCGCGAGCATTTGGAAGTTACGAACATAAGTACATATGCCTCGAATCCCTATTTTCCACTCGGTCAAGAGTTTAATAACGTATCGATCGATCGGAGGAGCGAAAACATACGTTTGGCGTACTCGAGCCGTTATCGAAGCGAACGATTCACCGGCACGTTCTCTTGCGCCGAAACCGTCGAAAAATGTATTCGGATCGCGGCCAAGAAGCGGTTGCTCGGTGGACTAACTCGGAGAGTTAGAGCAGAGACGAGCCGCCTCTTCCAAGAACTTTCAAGTAGCTTCGAGAGGAGAAAATCGATGGAGCGCGAACATGGAATGAACCGAACGAGCGACCGCATCATAGTTCAACCATCGACGCGTACTTTGCGCGATCACAGAAATATTTGAAAAGGTCGTTTCTCTCTCGGTAACTCTACGCCAATGACTGAAAAGCGTGGCAAACGTATCTCCGCTTCGATGTAGAATTTTGATTTCGTTATCGTTTGGAACAACGGTGCCGACAGCATCGTGTAGCCGATTTTTCGGACACGTAGCCGCGTTGTTGCAACGCTTTTGTCCATCCGCGTAAAACTAACCAACGTGTCGCGATAAAAATAAAACGGAAATATGCCAGGCAAGAGGTACGTTTTAATTGCTGTGCTATGTGTGTATGTAGCGCGAGCGTGGGCCAAACGACTAACGCATAACTCGCTGGAGATTATACACATAGTGAAAAAATTTCGTATAGAGGACACATGTGTATACGTATAACAACGAATTATTAAACTACGTTGGCGAGTATAAATTCACGAAATAGATCGAATTCGCATCTCGTTCGATTTTAAGATTTATCTTCGCGCGGTATCTCGACAGCGACAGTTTGTCTGAAAACGTTACGTAACTCGTCAGAAACGATTAGGTTATAGGGATTATCGTCGTACGGACAAGGAAGGCAAGGACTTTCTAACAATCTTTTATCAGATAACGGCTCCAACATGGAGAAACGCGAAGCGGAATGAGCTCTGGTCGGAAGAACCATCGGGTTTCCATTTTTACCATAGCGGCGAAACCACGAAAAATAGTTGCCACGTTCTTGCGAGACTCGAAAAAACTCTTCTCTGATAGATACCAGACACTTTGTCTGACCGGAACAAGTCGACGAAGAAGAAGCTACAGCGCGATTCAACGTTGAATCACCAGATCTCGCGGTATTACTTTTTCTCGGCATTTCGCGAACATCCAAGATATACGATTCTGACGGAAAAGACTGGATTCCGGCCGCGAAGGCGATCGCAATAACGACTTCTCGTCCACCGGAAAAATATCGCGGAAAAAGATTTTTCAGGGTTTGCAAGAAATGTCTGTTCTTCGTCATTTCTCAACGAACGCTTACGATGAAAACTATATCGCGAGTGGTAGGACCGCTTTATGGCGTGCGACAACAAAGTTCTATCGATGGCGCAGTTCAAGAAAATAATTAAGAAGAAAGAATCTCGTTTTGCTATCGATAAAGGTAAATTGTTATTTGAAAAGATTTATTCGGCGATGTAATCCTTTATGAAACGAATAAGAAAGTTATCGGTATCGTATGTGAAAATATTAATTTTACATTAACGTTATAACAGTAGATAAATTGAGAATAATTTGGGAACAGAGATCGTGAAATATTCGTTGTAACCTCAGACAACAACGCTCATGTAATGTAAAGAATGTGAGATGTTCTCTCTCGTAGAAATATTTAATCCAAAATATTTGTAGCCTTAATTAATTTTAATTAATTTGAAATCACGTTGGGAGATACGTTTGGTTACACTCGACGATTGTGCATTTCAGCAAAAAGGAAGTTCCACTCTACCAGTTAGAGAGAAAACGCGTGGAAATTGAGCGACGATGCTGAATGCTGTCCTGGAATTTCGGAATACGAGAAATTTACAATGTTGTCTTTCCGAATCGCCTGTATTCCAAATTCCAACAAACGCTCGAAAGCACGTCAAAATAATTAGACGAAAAGCCAACGTCGTTTCATGACTTACGTTTACATCCGTTCGCAGTAGTATAATCAATGATTAGGAAGTCAAGCTGTACATATCTATAATTATACTTTGATAGGTTTATATCTACTCGATATTAAGAAAGAAAATTACGAATGAAAAGAAAAGAAGATGACATATTTAAATTTCTCTTCCATCATTTACGTTTCAATCTTTTCAAGTTTACTTTCGTTTGGAGTTTCGACGAATTAGTCGCCTCTCGATTCTCGGTATTTGCCTACGAATATCCGTCATTTGTACTTTATTCTTATCGACGATGATCTTTTATAAATTTCACAGATAGAACGAATTACATTTTGCCACGTCGATTTAAATTACCAGACGCACCGAGCCGACGCGACGCGGCACGATGCGACAAAGTACGTAATTATAGAAGAAAAATTAATTTCAAAATGCGATTGGAGAAATCAACGTAACGAGCTAGCCGATCTCTTGAAACTTGTATCGCGGCGCCGTATATCGGAATTCGGTGACACGCTTGGCAGAAACGCTAATGAGCAGTCGGATTGTTAAATTATTTTTTGCCAACGATAGAGGGATATCGTATTCGTTGCGTATGCAAGGCTGGTCGCGTACACGCGGCATGTTTCATCGATCGTTTCGTTGAAAACCGTTCGTCGTTTATATGGAACGTTTCGCTTTGACGAGTCGGAGTTCAAATTAAAACTATCGAAGCATCGATCACGGCGACATAACCAAAGCACCATTGATCGGATTTATGAAATTTCACTTTTTGATTGTGGAAAAATACGTTACCCGTGTACACAGCGGCAAATTCTCTGCAGAGGAACGTAATGAACAGAAGGAAATAAACCATTGGGAGAATCGAGGAACGTTTAACCATTCTGATTTCTCAGGGACAATTTCGTCGTGACAGCCTTTCGCCGCTAAAGCGGATAATTCCACGGATGAGACTGGAAAAATAGAGACAGCGGGAGAGGGAGAGAGAGAGAGAGAGAGAGAAAGAAGAGACAAATCTTTGATGAAAAGCGCACCACGTATCGATTTAAGAACAAAACGTTTCGATGTGTCGAATTGAACGTCGATGCAACTTCAAAGGAAATAAATTTCGTTAAACGTGTTAATTGGAGCCGGGTTTCCGGTCGCTAGGCGATTCGTTGAATAAACTGTAAATTTCGATGGTTAAAAGCTCGACGCGGAGACGTAGATCGTTAAGAGAGAAATCTAAGTAAGTTGACAATTAGTTGGAAGATATAAAAAGCAGAAAAAATATGGGAGTGAAACACAATGGATACGGAGATCCTCTTTTTGTCGGCCGATATTTAATTCCATTTTCAAAGTACGATTGTACACGCGGAAGAAAAAAGTTGGTTCGTCGAGCGACTACGGTAAAAGGCACTTCACAGTCAGCCTTCTAGGTGACTTACAATAGCCGTGTGATGCAATCTCCTTATCGTAAAGTTCAGATTAAAGCGGTAAAAAGTTTTATACTCCCGACCAGAAACTTGAGTTGCTCGCAGCAACTCTTTCCCACCGAGCGACTCTCGTTGCTTCTTCCTTTCTCTTTTCCTCGCCTTACGTCGCTTCTTTACGTTTATCTTTTTCTCCTGTGTTTGAACGGGCTTCTTTGTTTCAAAACTGCCACCACTATATTTTCAAGCATTTCCCTTCATTCCCCTTGGAAGAGACGTAATTACGTACGATACGGACGATTAATAGCGAAACCAGAATCAGTGGTTGGTGTATCGTTATTGCGGTTTCGTGGACGCTGTTTCGCCGATCCCGGGATCTAGTTTTTCACATTTACCGAGCCAAACTCGTCAGACCGCACTGCTTTTATTTCCGTCCTGTTCTCGAACCAAGGCTCTCGGCATCGCTAATTAACGAAATTTCGCGCGAAAGACGGGCGATGATAAGACTTTCCAGCTAGCGCGCAACAACACCCAAAGAATTACGTTTTCGCAATCTTTTCTTCGTTATTCTGTCTCATCGATCTAGAAATCCCTGTGTGCGTATTCATTCGTTATTTCGTTTCGACAATCCTGCGGCATGTTCCACTCTTGTTCCTCTTTTCGTTTCTTTTTCTGTCCCCCTTTGTCTATTTTTAAACAACGAATAGTCTTCCACTTTATCGCGTCGCTATTTCTCGCAAGAAGACGAAATTTTAATACATCTAAAAAGACAGGAATATGCGCAACAGCAACGGGAAACCGTCGATAGAGAAGTTTGGAGTGCTTTGTTCGCCCGCAGACGGCTTGTATACCCGAAAGTGTTGTGTAAAAATAAAACTGCCGCCTCGTAGAGGACGAGCACCGTGTTTCCGATGCTTTGCACAAGGGAAAAAACAATTTGAGCTGCGAGAGGGTGAAAGTTGATTGTTTTGAGAGATCGTTGGCATTGTTCTTATGGCCGCGAAACACTCGATATGTTCGATCGTTTCACCGAAAATTCGTGTTCCAGTAGAAGTCGTCGGGCGAGACCCTTGTCGAACCGTGTTTTAATTAAAATCGGGCTTTCCGTCTCTAAAAATATTTCTTCACGAGTCATTGCAGTCGGAGCTTAGTTGCGAGGAGACTCTATCGCCAAGGTAAAATTGGTTGGTCGATGGTTGGAATTAAAACTGAACGTAATTATGCAAATATTAAAATTAATTAATCATCCTAAACGAAATACTCGCTAGATTCTAATACTTGTGTCCACCTTTATATTAATTGAATGGATAAATAGTTGATTAGAGTAGAAATCGCTAGACTATTAATCTTTTCGACTTTAACGCGAAAGAAAATATATAGTAATACGTTGGTGTAAAAGAGTAGATTAGATGTATATAAGTATTGAATTTTATACGCGCGATAAAGTATGGCTGTTAAACGAGCAAAGATATATGTATAAGCAGGACATACGTATGAGAATACGAAGTCAAGAAAAAAGGATAACTCGTAGATCTTCGGAAGAAATATCTAGAAAGATAGAGTACTTTTCTTACTACGATACTTTTTCAGTTTTCTAACCGTAGAAGAAGAAACCTGACAGCTAAAGGAAGGATAAATCGCAATCGTTAGTATAGGCAATTTTTTCCAGGTGTTTAGAGGTTTAACTTTAGTTCGGGACACTTTATACAAAATATTTTAGATACAAATCACGGCTTTAAAAAAATTGTACTTTCTATAGGAATTATGAAGTTTTTGACCTTAAATCGATTAATCTTTGTAGTGCTGGTTTTCACGACGATATAGCTGTAAATATGTCAATCATCGCGATCATTTTTCTTAAAAAGAAAATGCGATTAATCATCTTTTCGATTAAAAAATCCCCGATTTTTCGATCAATCAACACGACAGTACGCGCTAAAGGAAAATTTAATTAATCGATGAGTATATTTTTCGGCAAATATATGGATTCGCAAACGTACGAATATGCTAAAGGATTTTCTCTGTTGAAAGACCAGTGATTAAGCGTCGAAACCCTGTACTGCTAAACGTTCTACGATAATTAAACATGGACGGTAGTATTTATTTGAATAATCTACTCACATCGATACATAGTACGACATTAACATATTTACCTTTCTACAATTGTCTACATGTTAGGAAGATGATACATTTACACTGTACATATAAATGTAGTAACCTACAGATGTGTTTGTGTTATTCTCTAGAGCAAGGACAAAAAAGGATGGTTTATTGAGAGTTAAGTTCAAGTTTATTCGTCTAAGCAATACTCAACATAAAGCTGACTACAATCGTCGTGCGTCATAAACTCGGCTTCCAGCTTCTCAACTGACTTAACCCAAACTGCTCCACTCAACTGCTACTACTCAACTGACTCTCCTCAACTTGACTACTCAACTCGACTGTCTAACGTTTTCTCCACAACTGACTAACTCGACACTTCGACTGCCTCACGTCTTCCGTCTAACTCGACTGCTTAACGTCCTCTCTCAACACGACTGCCTAACGTCTTCTGTCTGTCCTCGACTGCCTAACGTCTTCTGTCTAACTCCTAGATGTGCCTGACTGATTCCCAGATAGATCCCCTTTGTTGGAAAGGGCCACAGGTATGACCCGTTGTCAGGTAGATCCCCTTTAATTACCCGAATGTTGTAAAGGGCCACAGGTGTGACCCATTGCCAAGCACGTCTCTTCTCCCGATACTACATGAATGCGTGTGTAAGCGTCAGAGGGTGTCCAGGCCATAGTTGGGGCAAAAAACGATTGGCAGTCGTTGAGAAGTATCTGGAAGAGTCTGTGGCGATAGATACATTGTAAAACCGTCGTCTCGGGTAACAGCGAGGCAACGGGAAGTATAAACAAAACATTCCAGACAAAAGACTGAACCCAACGATTAGCGGGTGGTCCACCGAGACGTCTTCGACAAGAGGCAATCGTATACAAAACAGAATGTTTCCGACCGTCACGCCGAACAGTCCAACGAACAGTTTGTACGCGCAACTTTAGATATAATAAACTTTGTTGAGCTAAAACCGACTAATTCATTATTGCACCCATAACAACCGCAAGTCGGTTGACAACAAGCGTGGGAGCGAGTAGGTTTACGAGGTCTTCAGAGTATAAGATATGTGTGTAACTATTGTGTGCTGTGTAAAGTGAATTATTTGTATTTCCGAATCCCTCCTATATCTTTACACTACAAAACGTGCCACTATGTATCGAAATATGTTTCTTACCTAAATTTACGTCTGGAGATTGTTTGCACGTCTTTCGTATATTATCAATAATTCTAAAAAAGGAATTACGTTTAACGATACTTCATTTTTCCTATCGAATCGACGTACTTACTTTTATTCCGACATCGTTCGTCTTCCCGTTATAAATCGGAAGAGTCTGAGTTAATTTGTTAGCGAGCTATTCCAACGAAAGCTGCGCTCTCATATCAATCATTCCGAAGGTATAAGTCACGCAAGCACGGCAGAAATTTGCGGATTCGTATTTCCATCAAAGTGCTTCCTTCCCTCAGGTTTTTTCCGGCCGTGCTTCCGGGGTTTAAGCGTATGACAAGCATCTTAAGACGAAAAGCATTCGTAAAATGAATCCGCGCGGCATGGTGCGACGAGAATCAAGAAGAACCGGGAAGATGGTTCATTTTTTCAAATGGAATCAACCAGGCAGGAAAAGTAGGTGGCTCGAACGACGGAGTCTAGACGGTTCGTATGCAAATCCGAAAAAAAAAGACGGGATGGAGCGGAACGGAAACGAACTGAACGTCGTGTCCCGCGGCGCTGACAGTCAACTAGAATCACCAGCCATATCAACCAGTGACTTATTACATTCGGAATAATAATAAGGCGGTGCAGCGGTTGCATTCTCCGGCACACCGACGGAACTTTTAGCAATTCAAACTATCGTTTGGGCTGGTTGTTTTCCTCCACCGAGTAAAGAGGGTAACTCGACGGACTTTTCGTGCCGCGGAAGAAAAGCTAGAATCCGACCGCGGATTTAAACAGGATGTTTGATAAACGTTGTACAAGAGAAAGCTCTCGTATCTAGCAACACGAAACCGACGCGTCGCTCCCGACAGCATTTCGCCAAGCTTTTGCGTTTGCCTGGCCTTTTTACTTTTTCGATCCGTTGTAACTTATATTTTTCGCGATAATTTCGAATTACTTTAGAATCGCGCAATAGCATTCTTGAAACATATAGATGACGTGGGAAAAAAGTGGGTCGAAACACAACAACAACACGAATAAGCTCGATTTACCTTACAGCGTCGTATATGATATACGGACTTACAAATATCGGAAGACGTCGTTTATAAAGAAATTACAAGTCTCGATAATACGAAATTTCAAGTAAAGTTCTTCGCGTTTATCCAACTACCATCCTTCCACTTACCTATAGAAGAAGGAAGAACGCGATAAAAACGTTTTTTAATATCCTATAAAGAAATTGCTCAAATATTCCACGTATTAAACCCGCGACCACGAAATTTTTAAGTCGAATAACTTTCCTAGGAAGTTGCGACAACAACGTTCTTCTTCATCGAAAAGAAAGGAACTGAAAAAAATTAGGTCGAGCCTCGGCGAGTCTAGCATCCATCTTCGCGTTTCAGCGGCGCTTTACATTTAAAAGATATCTCAGACAGACTGTTCCGGAAGGAACGAGGACAGGATGTCACGGAAAGAAGCACCGAAGGAGAAGATACACCGCTAGGAAACAGACGTGTTTCGAGAAACTGCGCGACTACTCCATTTCCTTCCTTTATTCCTTCTTCCGCAGACGAGTGCCGGTTTTCTGATGAGTCCAACCGACCGCAACTACTCACCGTACCTCTAAGTATGTAGGAACCTTCGGTTAAAATTCGAATTCCTTTCCGCATCGAGTGGCAAACCGCGCCTCGTCCAGTATTATGTTTTCCAAACGTTATTCGCGCGCTTTCAGTGCAACGTGGTTAATACATATGTAGTATCGGGAAAAGGGACGTGCCTGACAATGGGCCATACCTGTAGCCCATTACAACATCGGGGTAATTAAAGGGGATCTACCTGGGAATGGGTCAGGCACATCTGGGAGAGTTGCAGAGAAGACGTGAAGACGTGCAGTTGGAGTTGAGGAGTCGAGGCGAAGACGTGAAGACGTGGAGTTGGAGTTGGGGAGTCGTGAAGAAGACGTTGGGGAGTTGGGAAGTCGATGGGAAGACGTGAAGACGTGAAGTTGAAGTTGGGGAGTCGAAGGGAAGACGTGAAGACGTGAAGTTGGAGTTGGGAAGTCGATGGGAAGACGTGAAGACGTGAAGACGTGGAGTTGAAGCTGGAAGCCGAGAAGAAGACGCACGACGATTATAGTCAGTTGAGCATTGCTTATACGAATAAAGGAACTTAACTCTCAATAACCATCATTCCTTGTCCTTGCTCTAGAAACTAAAACAAACACCACATCACCTAAGTTACTACACATATTTCCGCTCCACACTCTCGTTTCGTCTAGTTAGCTGTTCAGCGTGTCTTTGGTGTATGTTTAAATTTAGTATGTAAAATTTAACCAGCCAACGTTATTACTAAAAAATTGCATACGATACGAACGCGGTATTCGCACTGTTATTTCAAAAGCTTTCTTTTCGACACGTTGCCTCTTTGAAACGCTAAATATTCAACGTAGACTTTAAGACGATTTTTATTCTTTGATTATTCGAGACCATCGTTTTCTTCAAAACACCTTCGTAATAAAGAAACTAATAGTTGGCACGACAGATATACGGCAAATGCTACAAGTTCGCCCATTTGTGAGATTACAGTTTGATGATGCGTCGTACGATATTTACGAAAAAATGTTGATACCTTCGGATCGAAATGTCCATCCGTCGACGAACGAACAAGTTTCTCGCGAGATAATAAAAGAACGAAGATTCTGCACTGTCAGTCGTTCGCCAATGGCGGGTCGTCGATGAGGTAGCCATTATCATAAACTGTGGATTCGGTCTGGCGAATTTATGAAGATTGAATTAAATTGTAACTTCCTCGAAGAGATACTATCAAGAGAAAGAAAGAATACCTGGACGAAAGGAGAAAAACGAAAGATGTAGAATGGCGGTGGAAACGATGGATGGCCTCGCAAATACCTACGTATTCTCAATAGTCTTATACAACGCGTTTATTTTCTGCTGAAATATATTTTGTTTCATCTCCAGACTTCGAATATACAAATAATCAGACTTGAAATTTCCTCATGGTGTTAATATCTCATACAAAGTGATAATTGACAATTGATAATTGAATCAGTGCCAGCGCTAACAGCGAGGAATAAACGGAAACATCGTTTTATGGAGCACTCCGTTTCGTCCCACGGAGCGTATTCAAAATTGTGGTCTCGTAAATCGGCGTTAGCCTTCCCTGCGACTCGACGATTCTCGACATTCGCCACCCTCTCTTGGTCGTTATCTCGGTAGTTTCATGGCGTTAGGTTAAACGAAACCGTTCGATAAGGTCGTAGGATTTAGCGACGAAGGCGTTTCAGCGAGAGGCGCCCAACGTCCATCGATTTTCGATTTTCGCCAGTGATTCTTTTTTTCATTTTTCCTTCGATTCTTTTCATTCTCTCGAAATAAGTACGAATTTATATCAACGACACAAATCGAAATACGAGAATACCATATTCTACGTTTCACAACACGATTAAAGTAATTTACCGGATAAGATAAAAACACAAAGGTGTTGAGCCACGATGTTTTGATTTTAAGCAGAGGCCTATTCAAAAATTAATATCGATGCACCGGGTCGGATTTCGAACAACGAATCAGCCGCTAGTTAAAAATTCTGTTCGAACGGAAACATTTGGCGGTTTCCTAGTTTCGATGCGCGTAGCCCGTCGTCATCGTCGTTGTTTTTTTTTCATGCAATTGTCCGATCGAACTGGCAGATCGAAAATTCGGAAAACAATGTGCATACAGAGCGAGCCATAAATGGGAATCGCGTTTTCCCAGCAGCGTTTTTAATTACGAGCGCAGCTGTCGCAAGCGATTCGAAAGGCGGTCGCGGAGATTCGACCAATCAGGCCGGAAGACCGCGTCGCGTTTGATAGTTCGACGAGCGATCCAGAAGACGGATAAACGTCCGATACATGCGAGAAATGTAAATTTCGGCACCATCTGCCATGCTCGGCATCAGGGATAGTTCCGATATCGAGGTGAACTTGGTCGTCCCATTACAACGATGTCGCGCGGTCGATCGATCGTCGCGCGTGTAGTTGTTTCATCAAACTTCTGCCACTGTTTTGTCGTTTGTAGCCGCTGCTCAAAATTCATTTCACACTTTGCGCGAAAGGCGGCGATCCATAAAAACAGAGGAAAGATCGGTACCCCGGCCATCAGGGAAGATTAATGACCTGTACGATTGTACCAACGGTACATACGTATTAACATGTTCGTCGCCACGTCGCACATATCTATGCGACGGGTATACTTGCGTGGGGGCCCCGTCACCAAAGGATGGTGACGCTCTTCTTGTTCGAGTTAATTAAATGTACGATATTATATATAGGATATACAACATAAAAATATTAAAAACACATTGTACCATACTTTTTATTAATTTATGTTCTGGATAATATATTACATTATCCTGTATCGTATGGTATTCGTTAAAACATTCCAAACATATTTAGGGTGATTTTGGGCACTTCGAAAAATAGTTATAGACTCCGTCATCGCTACTCTCCTCGCTTTCAAATATATTTTCACGCTGTTTACTGAACATTTTGAGGAGGAAAAAATCACCGATGTACGTCTCACAAGTATGCTTCTCGACTAAATGAAAGATCCGAGATATCTGCCATGAGATCCCTCGGAATACTCTAGCTGGAAAGCTTATCGCTTTCTCCGTTTCAGAAATAAATAATCTTTTCTTTACAATGAAGCGAAGCCGATAAACAATGAATCGAAGGGGATGAACAATGAATCGAAGAGGATAAACAATGAATCGAAGGCGATAAACGATGTCGCTCTATTTACGTTCTGCGTACCGGCGGTCAAATTTGGGCCCCGCAGGAAACTTAGCCAAATCACGCTGGGCGACCAACGTGTTAAGAGAAATTAACTATCAATTCTAGAAATAATCGTTTTAAAACTAATGGAAGCGCGCCATATTATTTTAGTTTAGTGGCGTTTATAAACTTTTGGAAATATCTCGGACCATCGAATTTCTCAAAGTTCCACGGAGATTAAGGGATTCCAAGTTCTTAATTGGAGTTTTCGCGAACATCGAAAACAACGAAAATATGCAACAGCCCAAAATGGCGACTCGAGTATGGTATACTCCATTCTACCCCACGAACGGATATCACCGGGAAAGTAAGGTGAATTGAAAAACTTCGAAGAAACTTCCTCCGGTTTAATTCCAGATTAAGACCGAAATTACCGAGCGCGCTCTTTTTCAGTCATAACTTAGGATGCATCTAGCTGATTTACTGCCACGAGAGGGTTAGCGTTCACATCTACCAAATGCGACCTCCCGATCAACTTCCTGAACGAGTTTGGCAGCAATACCAGTTAATGTTTTATTCTCTACGTCGACTGCATAATTCAAAAAGGTATTCACTTCGACTTTTTCGTCATTTTATATTGTAATTTGGTTGAAAAGGTTTCCGGGTGGCTAAATTTTTGAATCATTAACATTTTTGCAACTTTTAACGAGCACAGTCTTCGTATAATCGTTTGAATTATTTTTACAAAATAATTATCGTAATTAAAAAACGTAAGTATATTCTACGAGTTCTCTTTACATACGAGTACGAATACGAATGAATCGTTAGAAGAATAATACATATTGGTGAATAATACGTATAACAATAATGCATAAGGACAAGTTTTGAATTTTTGTAATTTTTTTCGATTATTTAATACGTAATGATTACTTAACTACAAATACAATTACACACATTTTGATTCCTTCTTTTTTAAAAATATCCAATACATTTTGATTACGCGATATAGAATGGAGACAATAGAAAAATTTCGACGAATGAAATTTCGTTTGTGATGGACAGAATTTTGGAAAATTTATTACAGTCAAGCAGCATTAAAACGCGTTACGTGCACTTTTTTACAAGCTGCTAACAAGGTTTGAATTTTTAACGAATCATCGTTGTTGTTCCAGGAGCGCGACGATCTCGTCTCGCGAGTCTGAAATATATCAGGCGAATTTCCATTACCAGGTGATTAAAATTTTTCTTAATGCATCTGTTTACCGCGATGCTCGAATGAAACTGCTCTCTGCGATCAATCAACCTCCATTGCCCAATACTTGCGCTTCGTTTCACAAGACCTTGGCCAAAAACACGAATTAGATACTACAAATACCGCTGTGTATAATATCATATAATCGGAATTGAAACGCGAGACACGCTTGGGATTCATCGAAACAATCCGGGTATCGCCGTCGCTAGCAGACAAATTTTTTCATAACAGAAATTTCCATAAGTTGTAGAGTTATTTCTTCAAACTTGTTCTGTCTGGACACGGTTTCAATGTAAACTGAGTAGAACGAAATTTTATTTGCAGAAACATTTTTCATAGAAGTTTGATAAACAAGAACTTTCTTTTTTAGTTCGCGTAACAAATATCGAATAAGAAACTATCTCTTTCTTCAAATATAATATTTTAGTGTTATTTCTGCTTATAAATCGATCTCAAAACGGATCTTCGTTCGTTCGAACGATGTCTAGAACGATCTAATAATTAATTTACAAATTTAATTTTGCTACGCCGTGTCGTGAATAGTTTCCAGGGAAATATGTAACTTGTCGTTCGATCACGGTATCGGTAAACGCTTAATGAAGCTTTATCGTTCGGTTGCTACGTTTCACACGGCGACACCTTAATTAACCGATTATTCCTCAGGTTGAAGCTCGCATCGACAGCGGCTCACTTAATTGTTTTACCGAAAACAATTTTGTTTTCTTCGTTTTTTTAAACGTAAACGCTATTGCGAACGAGATTCAATTAATTTAAGCAGGATATCATGGTTCGCGTTCAAACAATTTGAAACAATTTGCGATCAAGTGTCATATTCGGTATAAATATCGTAGCAGACAGGGGGTACGAACGAAGCGTTCTAACTGTCACGTAATTGAGGAATTTTATTAGCTACAACTCAATTATTGTATCGACTGTCATTGTCGTCCTATTTCAACGTCCGATCGTATGCAACCGGCTACTGATGACACATTTTGCGTGCATTTGACGCGTTTTAAAATTGTCGCAATATCATCGAGTACTATTAGGGCTGTTGCTAGAACGAAGCTTAAAAGGGAATAAAAAAGGGAATGTAACAAATTATAACGTTATACTCGCATTTTAACCTACTAGAAACATTCGTTTAATAGCTATCATTTTCCGTTTCAGCGTGTCTTTAGTTTCACAACGTAGCTGTTCCATAAGAATGTATTTGGTTCCATGAAGCTGACGAATATCATTGGAAGAGTATGTCTAATTTTGAGCGTCTTTTTCACCAAATGACGCCGTCCGTTAGGTAGACGAGCGTCGATTTACGCGAGCTTTCCCTTTTTTATGTTGGATCATGATTTTGTACGTGAGTCACGAAATAGCGGAGCAAAGGCGTCGACGTGAAGGCAGAAACGGGCAGAGCGAACGAAGAGACAACGTGATTCGTGGGAAATGATTCGTGGATCCATTTCACTGAGATTTGTACCACCATTAAAGTTCTCGTTCTCATCGAACGGAGAAGTTCCAACAGCAATTTCGCTGTTTTTTCTATTCATTCGCAGTTGTCCGAAAATCGATCCGACGACTCCATTACATCGGTCCTCTGTTCGACCAATTTCAATTTTGATGGCCGAGTACTACCTACATATCGGAAGCTCGGTGGAAAATCGTAAGATTCGGTTTATTGGGCTCGAATTTAGATTTTAGCTGCTCGCTGAACTTCCGTTCGTGTCGCGCATCCGTTTAATTCAAACGGAATTAGAACCTTGTCGTAAATTCTCCAAAAGCCTTCATATTTACTACGTCTGTACCATAGATTCGTAGAGAAACGTAAAAGGTTTCCATAGAGTTAGCAAGTTCGTAACAAGGCCAATTTGGGAAGTAAATCCGATCATGTCCGGATTAGGTATTACCTATCGATAGAGTCGTGTTGCGAGTCTGTTTCGATCCGTCCTTTCGAAAAAGAATTTACTTTGCAATTTAGTGTTACCTTGTTAGAGAAAATCGCGTTTTCGTTTGCCGCGGGACGGCGGATTATAGTTTTCCGAATTTCGTAAAAAACATTGCGCCTTGGCGCATTACAATTCCACTCATCGCCGTTGAAAAGCGTCGCTCGATCGATCGCCAGAAATGAAATTCATTAACGGCAGAACGATTGCGAAACACGCGGCGCTACGATTTCCCTTTATGTTCGAACGACGGGATTCGAGGGGCAACGATAATCCGCGTCATAATTTAATTCACCATCGACAGAGTTTTCGCCAACGAATGAGTTGTTTACACGAAATCGCGGATCTTCGATTTTCTATCCGTCGTAACGTTGCACGCGCGCACCTCGAAATCACCAGTGCCACGCGATTCGCGTAAAATCAAAGATTTGTAGTAACGAAACTACGACTGCGCGCGCGCTGCCGTGGTAAAAAGCTGGAATTTCGGTTTCAGCAAGCCCGTGGCGCGTGCGCTCGTTTGGCTGCATTTAACACCCCTCTTTGTCGTCGCGATGGTACTCCATTAATTCTACTTGCCAGCAAATTAATAGTTTTCTGCGCTAATTGAGTTTACAAATGGAAGCCAATTCGTTCTCGCCGTTCCACCGCCACTTTGGCGAAAAAATTCATTTTCGCGCTCCTAGATTTTTCACACGGCAGTAAAATATCGATTTTCAACGCTGCTATAAATAACGATCGCGATTCGGCGATCGCTCGGTCGATCGAAACTAGAGCTACAGTCTGTCACACAAGAGCGTGTCTGCGATATTTCTGTAAATATTTATATATTTGTAAAAAAATTTATATGAATTGAATCTACATCTAAAACACTAATACGCTATTACAGTAGGGTGTCCAATCTCCTCCATTAGCGATTATAGCTTGACATCGTTTCGGCATACTCTCGACTAATTTTTGAGCGTAGGATTCTGGTAACGACCTCCATATCTTTCGAATGTGATGTACAAGTGTTCTTATTTTTGTGATACGTCTTCCTCTCAGCTTGCCTAATAGGACACCATGCCCAAAACGAAGATTCATCAGTGAATATTATATTACTCCAATCACGATCTCTGTTTTCATTCGCCCATGCCAGACGATTTTCGACGTTTCGCGTACGCGGCACTCATATTAAAAAGCTCTGTTCCTTTCACTGTTTCAAATGAAATTGAAAGGTATTCAGCAACGCGTATTAGAGAAGTTTTCGTTTGTTTACATTCTTTTTATCTCATTCTGATTAGGTGTCAGGTTTCGCAGATATCGCAGACACGCTCTTGTGTGACAGACTGTAAATATGCGACACCGGACAATTATTCGCTACTCTTACGAGTTTCGAATAAATGGCTTAGAAATTCGAACAAACGATCGTCCTGTCACACAGTGGAATAAGTCACTCGTATTTGGAAAGTTCGTCGAATATGAAATTCACTTTCGTGCGATTCCAGACAACGACCAGCGAAATACTGTTTTCGTTCCCCGAGTGGATTTACGTGCGACGTACGTGCGTTTAGACGTACTCGCGAACCCCTTTGTTAAAGCAATGATGAGACGCGTCATCATACTCGACGCAAGTGCAAGTACTCGACAATTCCATCGAGTCGCTTCTCGAAAGAAGAAACTCGGTCCCTCCGGAACGCAGGCAACTCCTCGCGTTTCGTGCGTGCGCGTCACTGTCATCACGCACCGTTTCGAACAAGTCCGAATCTGCGTGCAACTTCTTCTTTCAATGGCGTAGTAAACCGAGAATTCGCCTGGCTACTGTCTATATTTCGGTCAACGAGTTCCGTATCACGAACCGAGGTGATCGATGTCGAGGGCTTTGCGTGGCACGAGTCGAGCACTAGGTATAGCCGATAAAAGTACAAATATCAGCCACGCTACAGTTTCTCGCTACTTGATCTTCTGCTCCCCGTGCTTTTCCTCCATCTGCCCAGCCTTTCCATTCGGCTAGGCTCGTGTACAGCTGTCTGTTTGCGGACACATTGTCGTCCAACAGTCTGTATTTCGTTTACCGTATCTGTTTGCGCCGTTATGATTGCGCTGCGCAGTGATACACGCCGTGCCGTATCAAAGAAGATAGCCGAGTAAACCGTCCGTCTCTTTTCCCGGTCCATTCGTTCGTCTCCTTGTTCTTTGTACCGAGACTAAAAACTTTGTTCTCTTCACCTGACACCCCAACCGTATGTCTCTGTATATCCGGTCACGTAGACCTTGGGCGGGCGTCGCGACGCTCCGACGAGTCCTTTTGCGGGACTCGAGACGCTTCACTAATTCCCCGACATCACGTACGCTCGAGTGCTTCTCTCGATGATTACGTGTCAACGCCCCTCGCATGGAATTAACTCGGTTTGCGTTCGACTCGGATTAACGCTTCGTTAGAGGACCTCGAGTTTTCAGATATTCGTCTCCAACGATGAAATGAATGACGACGCGGAGGAAAATTGTTTTCTTTAGCAGAAAACCGAGGCTGGGTTTCGCTTTGCGATATTTTTATCGCGCTTTGAGCTCACTAATCGTCGGCGAAACAACGAGTTCGGAAACCAAGATACCCGACGATTTAACCAGCGAACCAGATGAAACGAAATTCTATTCAGTTTACTTTGTGCAGATTCTCTTTGTACGGTTTTATAAGTAGAGAAAGAAAACAGCAAAGAATCCCATCTGTCCCTCCAAAGTTTCGACGGATATCACGCTGCTCGTTAAAATCGTTCCGTTTAACCGTAAAGGTATCCCGAAAATTTTCCTCGAGAATTGCTCTAATTATAACGGAAATAAGAAGGAACGAGTTAGCTGCGACGCAAAAGATGAAATCGAGTACCTAAATATTCGCATGAATACGTATTCTCCTCTCCTTTGAATTTCATAAAACCGACAGGTATGTGCGCGGTTATAAACGCGTGCGTTCGATATCTGGATTGGTGCGCATTAGTCAATGTTAAAGGGACTTTCAATTTGTCTCCGAAAGCGTAATATCGATCTCCGTCCAAGTCCAGAAACGTTAATAATCGTCAGAACCCGTGGCAGTCGATCGTGTAAATAAACAAATAAGCTAAAAGCCAGCAATAGAGGCATTAGAGGGTGGTTGTTGTTTCGATTCGATTGCGAGAATGGACGTTCGCCTCTAACAAGCCGTTTCCAGATGCGATCGCTTATAAACACGTCCCAGTCGTATTAATCCCGCATTTCAATGGTCGAGTGAACGCGTTAATTGAATGAATCGAAACATGCATTTGCTCGGATCAATCCGAGCGGTACCTTGTTAATATGAAATAACGAGGACGTTTCGAACAGCATGGCGACGAGGTACCAAGGATTAACCGTACGCTGGAGCGCTGCGCTCGATGATTTTCCAACCAAAATTTGACAATCGTGTTACCATCGCGTAACCAGGAATATGAATAGGTGGGATCGATCAGTCGATCGATTAAGAAATTCAATTTACCGACCTTTTCCAATTTCATGAAATTGTATCGCGTTCACCGCGCTTTCATCGATGCTAAACATTGTTATTCTAATTCTTGGCATGCAATAGCTGCCACGGAAAGCCACGAGTCGATAACATTAAACGAAACTTGTTCGGTTATCTAACAGTGGCGCGATATAACGTAACAATACGAGGGTTTCCGCGGGGTAGGCGTTCCGGCGGTAAGGAACGATCCGAGATTTAAGAATTAATGGCTGCTCGCGAGAGTTGCGAGGCACGCGAGGATGCGTGCACCGAAGCATTTCACACCTGGCTGCGTAAATACAAGAAACTCGCTAGATTCGATTTAATTTGCAACCAGATTACGAGAGCAAACTCGCGATACGGTTCGGCGTCGCGGCGGAATAAAATCTCCGCTTATTAATAACCTCGGAAATTCTTACTTCCCGCAACCGGTTGTTTCCTTCTTTAAGATTCGTTCGTCCGTTCGTCACAGATCGAGACCGCATCGAGCATAATACGAAAATTTGAGTAACGCGTTAAACGCGGTTCCAACCGATTCCGATTTTCCGTTTAAATCAGAATTTTTATTTTCCCGTGGGCATGGGAATTGCCGCCATAAATACCGTGAACAGCGGCTACGTATAAACGCGGTACTTTTTCCGTCCTATGGTCGTTTTCGGCGTACCGCGTTACGATTTTCCTCGCTTTCCTCCCCGCGATTGGTTTTTACCTTTCGCTCGCACCATCGATCGTCATAAAACTCTTGCACTTGCCGCATACCACCTGTTTTTGAACGTTCCTTCTTACAACGATATGCCCGGTTTTTGCGGTAGAACGAACCGATATCGCGTTATTTTCTTTACTTCTCTTCGATATCTTTGATTTCGAAGACGATCCAACACGATCATTTTATTCGTCACTCGAAAGCCACGATTGTCTATAATTTTACAAACGTTTCTTCGTTTAATATTATTGTATCGCAATGTCGGATATTATCATCGAGGATCCCGACGTCTAAATTGCATCGTTGCGCTCTTGAAATATTGACCGGTATTCACAGAGAGGTTTTATCAATATCGATTTATAGCGGTGTAAATTCTAATGCGTGCAAACGAATGCGCGATGTTTTCCTTACGATTCTCGCCGTGAAAAGGGATGGCGTCGTAAAAAAATCATAGCGGACATAAAACAACGTCGATAAAACAACGGATCGATCGTGATTGAAGGTACTTTCAAACAAAATTATTACGATCCATGACTTCCCTCGAAGCAAGCAACGTTTCGTTGTGTTAAGAACTGAGATATGTACTTACTCTATACCGTACACGGTATACCCCGCAGTCTTATCTCCGTGAAATTCTTCTTATCCCTCACCTACTTACTATCTATCTTCTTTCGCGATAGGAAAGGTCATTTTTTACTCGTCTCTACCACCCGTTTCTCATTTTTATCAAATTTTTCAATTTTAAACGTCGAATCTGTCCAAGTATTTTTCGCAGCACGAGTAATTATTATTAATTAAAGACAATACCTGATTCGAGAATTTGGCAATAAGGAAACCTTTAGGTACGATGCAATATCCTACAGTGTTACAGTCGGATTAACGAACACGTTGAGAGATCAACGAAAGAAAGCGAAGAAGAGAGAAAAGAGAGAAAGGGGAGAACGCATGAGAAAGATAGGAAGACGAATAAAGCAAGGAAACAGTCGATCGCGGTGGTTGACTGGCAGACGACTTCTCGCGACGTCCCGACCCGGCAATTTCGTCGGAAATCTAAAATGCAAGTAACAGTATGTTTGTCGAAATTACCATCAATCTACATAGGGGAGAACGACGAAGAAGAGATACGGAAAGACAGATAGAGAGAGGAGAGATCAGATGCTAACGTAGGTGGCGTGCCGACACCAATAAGCCGCTCCTTGAACCGAGTTTCGTGTTCCATTACGTAGACAGACCAAAGCGTCTATCGGACAGAAGCTGCGAGGATTTAGATGCGCCTTTGTATATCGACCAGGAATACGTCGTTATGTCGGGGAGAGTTTACAGTAGAACCAAGTACGTGAGCTGGATGAAATCAGCGACGACGACGCGTACTCGATGTGGCGACGGAATTTCAGATTCAGCAGGCTCGCCCTCGAACCGAGTTGAATAGCGTTCAACCTGTCCCACGATACTCCCCTAGGATAACAACCTATTCGAAACGAGCAGGAAGGATACGACTTAAACGCATTATAAATACTTGTCGCCTGGTGGTCGGTTGATTCATGGATCGTTTCACGACCTCTTCCTGTTACGGAGATCTAGCAATTCTGAATTCAGAGTTGGGAATTCTGCTCGTCCTTGAACCCCGCGCTCCATTCCCGATCCAGTGAAATTATTACGTTCGCCGTGCGGACGATATCGAAAGCAGAAAATGCTGCGCGACGGATGTACGGCTCACGGGTCCCGGATGCTCGATTAAAAAAGGAATAGGTCTCCTCAGAAGAAAATTCTATTGCTTGTAATATATAAAATGCTCGATAAGGTTTATGGCGACAGTTTCTGCAAAGTTCTTACCGCTTTCGCGAAATTCTAGCCGCTCGTAACTCTTGCGTTTAACTGTCGATTCGTTTATATGGATGGCCTTCTCTAACAGCGAGTGTCCTTTGGAATAAGCTTTCCGCTAAGTTTTACAAGAACGCTAGAGAAACTTGGTTGATACTTTTACTCTTCCGTTTTCGTTCACGCTCCTTTCCGAGATACACCGACTATTATACAATAATATACAATAATATACAATATATGTAGTAACTTACAAAGGTGTTTTGCTTTATCTAGAGCAAGGACAAGAAAGAATGGTTCATTCAGAGTTAAGTTCAGGTTTATTCGTACAAGCAACACTTAAAACAAAACTGACTACAATATCGTCGTACGTCTTAACACGGCTTCCAACTTCTCAACCGCTCAACTCAAACTGCTGCACTCAACTGCCTCTACTCAACTGACTAACGTCTTCCGTCCCACGATTTTTCTGTTCCTCCTTATATTCTACAGATGTGCCTGACCCATTCTCAGGTACATCCCTTTCAATTACCCCAATGTTGTAAAGGCCACAGGTATGACCCATTGACAGGTACATCCCTTTCAATTACCCCAATGTTGTAAAGGCCGCAGGTATGACCCATTGTCAGGTACATCCCTTTTCCCGATACTACATATACAGTCTGTCACACAAGAGCGTGTCTGCGATATCTGCGAAACCTGACACCTAATCAGAATGAGATAAAAAGAATGTAAACAAACGAAAACTTCTCTAATACGCGTTGCTGAATACCTTTCAGTTTCATTTGAAACAGTGAAAGGAACAGAGCTTTTTAATATGAGTGCCGCGTACGCGAAACGTCGAAAATCGTCTGGCATGGGCGAATGAAAACAGAGATCGTGATTGGAGTAATATAATATTCACTGATGAATCTTCGTTTTGGGCATGGTGTCCTATTAGGCGTGCTTGGACTATCCATGGAAGAAGGATGATTCAAAGAAGTGTAAAACACCCTATAAAAGTGCATGTTTGGGGTTGCTTTAACGCACGCGGTTTTGGGACTTTGTGCGTCTTTACAGACAATCTGAATGCACAAAAGATGGTGAAATTGTACCAAAGGGGACTTCTCACATCCGTGAAACGTTGGTTCAACCAAACCGAGGACCAATGGATATTGCAAGAAGACAACGACCCTAAACATCGAAGTCGCATCTGCACCCAATGGAAAGCGAAAAACGCCATCACAGTACTTCCTTGGCCATCGCAGTCCCCTGATGCAAACCCTATCGAAAATGTGTGGTCCCTAATGAAATGCAAGCTGAGAGGAAGACGTATCACAAAAATAAGAACACTTGTACATCACATTCGAAAGATATGGAGGTCGTTACCAGAATCCTACGCTCAAAAATTAGTCGAGAGTATGCCGAAACGATGTCAAGCTATAATCGCTAATGGAGGAGATTGGACACCCTACTAAGTAATAGCGTATTAGTGTTTTAGATGTAGATTCAATTCATATAAATTTTTTTACAAATATATAAATATTTACAGAAATATCGCAGACACGCTCTTGTGTGACAGACTGTACATACAACTTATTTTTTTATAGTTAACCACTGGACGGAATCTCCGCGTCGTTAATCAACGGATGCGCGCTTTTCCCAACGAAATGTCATCCGGAAGTCGAAATTTATCAGGAAATAGCCTTTCGTAAACTATCGTTGGAATACATTATAAACGAGCCAATTCCGTGACGTTCGACGAAGCTGGAATTGCGAGGCAACGCATTAGTGACGCGAGGGCGATTATATATCGATGACCCCAAGATAAACGACGTCGACTTTTGACCTTTTCACGTTGGCGTGCATCGTCGATGGAATACTCCAGAAAAATTGCATTCTTTTGGATCGAAGTTAGGAAATTTTGACGCGATGGACAGCTCGAATGGACGGGCGGGTACGCGAATCGACCGACTCAGGAATCGACGTGGCCGCTTTTCGTTTCTTCGAGTTTGAAAGCGCTCGTTCGCGGATCAGTTGGTTAAGTTTCTCTCTTCGGTCTCTTCGAGTTAAAATGGATCGCGCGAACATGAAATCGCTCACTCCACGCCCCCGATGCGGCGATTTCATTGAAAAGAACTGCAACCCGGTTACGAAACTAAGATGAAATACTCGTCTTTGAAACTGACATCGACGTCGTTATCCGAAACAGCGACCCTCGCGTATTTCGCACTTTTAAAATGTTCGTGACATTCGATGAGGATAAAAAATAAAAAGAAATAAAAAATTTCGATCGATAACCAAAACTCGAAAGTATTAAACAAATTGTGTATCGTTTTTAACTAGCTTCCAGGCCTTTCCTGTCCGGATTATCCTAGTTATCGTAATTTATACCGAATGATATACATATAATTACGATGAATCGAGTCCCATTTGTTCATTTTTAACTATCGTGGAAGCGCAACGATTTTTATAAAAGCCCGAAATTTGCATGTTTCGTTATACCACGCATAATAGTTTGTAATGTGCAATTATCAACTAACATCTGATATTTATGCACCGTCAATATGCATATCCTATCGCTGCAAATATGCAGATATTTCGGCATAGATAGAAGGATCGGTGTCTATCATACACGTACCGGTAGGTGGATAGGCAGTAGCATATAGATTCATCGTGGTTTAAGAGTCTTGACACTTCGGGGACTCGCTGTCCTGAAATTTACGGAGTGAATCGTGCGACCGACGTGTTTCCGCAGATGGTAAGATATCGTGACTGAAAATCGATAGCCGCGTATCGGTGAAAACGTCAGGTCGCGTAACGCAACATTAAACGCCGATAGGTTATCTCTTCGTTCCGGTAAAAATTGCGAATTCGGCAAAGAAGTCCGCTCGGTTTCCATGGCTCGTGGGTCTTTTACTACGCTACCGTGACTATCGCTCTCTGCTTTACACAAATTCAACGAACGTTTTATCTATCGTGCGCTAGACGATAGCGGATCGGATGAAGAAAGACGGACGAAGGAAATTGAATAACGCCGGAAGGAGGAGCACCGTGCTCCCTTTGGATATCTCATCATATAATAAGCGGTGTAGTCGACAAGATGAAAGATCTTTGGAGAAAAAATAGTTTTAAAGTAGATGAAATTAATCTTAGTAAATTAACTTTTTTAGATTAACTATTTTCGCTCTCTATATTTTCCATATCCGTTCCAATTTCCATTGTCAATGAAAATATTGCTTCTTATAAATATAATCTGTCGATACTTTACTCGACTTTTCAAGATTTAAGAAAGAAATCGCCGTTATTGAACGACGCAACAACGACTGTTCCTGTTTGTATAAATAAGCGATATTCGAAAGTACGGTCGATCTTATGTTCGGTATAACTGACAATCGTTTGGTTCGTCGAGCAACCGTCGAATTACGCGATTCTCGAACATGATAAATGCAAGAACTGTCAAAATTTCCGTCGATCGTGACATCTTCCCATTTATTAAAGAAAGAGCAAGAACGGCTGGCGAAAAAAAAAAGATCTGCAAAGAAAAAGAAAATTCAGTTATCGCTGGAGAGGTGAACGGTAAACTTTGTCGTTTACTTTCTTTACTGCGACGATATTTTATCGTAATCGCTTATGATCGTATCATCGCTGAACGAAACGAAATTGTTGGTACGAAAGTAAAGAGTAAAACCGTTTATGTCGAAATTAACACGCTTAATTATACCATTTACTAAAACATTATTTATAAAGAGCTCGAGTTAGTCGTTGCTAGAGGAAGTAAAGAACAGCTTGAGAGCTTTACCTGTGTATCTTGGCCGACGTGACGCTGTAAACCAATATAAGCTAAAAGTAAATGAAACTTCTCCCGTAATCCTTAATTACCAGCATTCGTTACACGGAGTAATATCGTCGTTACAGGAGACTAGCGAAATCTTCTTCGAAATAAATAAAGACAAGAACGATAATAACGGGCATTTCATGCTTCTTCCATTTCGATTTATACTTTGAAAGTATACGAAAGAATCTACGCGCGTATAACGCTATACTATGTCGTATTACACGCGTATTTCTCACGGGGCAAATCGAACCTCGTGTCATTTTTTAAATATGCATTTATGCGTGGTTTATTCCATGTGGGTAAAATTTTGGCGAATTTAACTTTCTCTTCAGGAAGTAGGGACTGAAAGGTATAACGACGAAGTATACATATACATACGTAGTAGCGGTGGTCGTTTGAAGTCGATACACTCGACGCGTGCATCGATTGACACACTTACATGCGCGCGCGAATACGCCTAAGTGTAGGGGATCCGCGTCATCCCGGCTGTTTGGCAGCCGTGTCATGAAATATTCAAGATACAAATGCCACGTCGAATCCGATCATGAGCACTTCGGTTAATAAGAAACTTTCTAAACTCTAATGCATTTAAATTACCTCAGCCCTCTCCTTCGAGACTCGAGCATTCAATTACGCGCGTTTCACCCGTCGGGGATCGCATTCACCGTCATTCAGCTTATGGATATGCCTTCGTCGATCATAATCGTAGGTGTTTCGATTTTATGACCAGCCGAATTCGTTCTATCGCGACAACCTTGAAACTGCTGCGGCAGTTTGACGTAAGACCCGACGCGGTCGATCCTTGCAAATCGTCGCAGCAGCAGCGAGTTGGAACGACAAGGAAATACGTATGTATGTAATATCGGGAAAAGGGACGTACTTGACAATGGGTCATATCTGTGGCCCTTTACAACATTGGGGTAATTGAAGGGGATCTACCTGGGAATGGATCAGGAACATCTGGAGGACAGACAGAAGACGTTAGACAGTCGAGTAGAAGCAGTCGGTTAGAGTCAGTTGAGTTAGTCAGTTGCGGAGAGTGAGTTGAGTAGTAGCAGTTGAGTGGAGCAGTTTTGAGTTCAAGCAGTTGGGAAGTCGGAAGCCGAGTTTAAGACGTACGACGATTGTAGTCGGCTTCGTGTTGAGTATTGCTTGTACGAATAAACTTGAACTTAACTCTCAATAAACCATCCTTTCTTGTCCTTGCTCTAGAGAATAACACAAACACATCTGTAGGTTACTACATATATTTTTCTTTTGCCAGATAGGAGAACTTTATTTCTCTGTCGTACGGAAAGGTATCGCTCTCGTCTGCACCGAACCTTGCGATGCAATTGGTTTCCACGTATGCTTGAGAAAAATTAATGGATCATCTGAAGCAAGGTGATAGAATATATACAGATATTTCAAGCACAAAGCTGATCTGCAGGCAAATCGATAAGCGATTATCGAATGAAAATTGAAATATTGCGGAATCGTCGTTATGTAGGAACGGCGTTTAAAAAGGAACGTTTTATGACTTTTCTATCAATCGCCGATGTTTTTCAGCTTATGCTTTAACGAAGACTCACGATCAACAAGAAAGAACCAACGGTAATCCATAAATGATTGCCTCCTCGATACAGGTTGCTGGAGGTTAGGGCTATAATCAGTCTCCGCGTTTCATATTCGAGGGATGTTCGTTACTCGAGATATCTGCTTCTTCTTTTGACGAACCCATGCAAAGGGATAGCGGCACTCCCCTTCTTACTCGATATGCGCGATACGTCGTAGGATTTGCCTCGAAACGATCGAAGCAAACATTATTTTCTGAAATCCGCCAAAGAGTTGGCATTCGTCGTGAAAAAGATGGTTGCCCCTTTTCAAAACGCATGATAAGAACGATTTAAAGTTTAGACGATGATCGCATCGAATGCAATTCTTTCGAGAAAAAGAGACGGAAGGGGTCGGATAAAGCCGCGCCACAATTATGTTCCATCGACGTCATAGCTGATAGGGTTTCAGGCAAGTCGGCGTAAAATTGAAATAGGGGTTGCTAACATTTGGCCGGGGCTAGACGTGTCCGTGTGCTCGCGCGCATATGTAATAGGTTTAGAGATGGAGCAGCCCTTATCTACTAGGCGAGCGTACACGCCGGTAAGATAACGGTCTCTCGACTTCAACTGATATGCAACCGTGTTAAAATCGGCCTTCGCTTAAATATAAGCCCGGTGTTGAGGAGATACGTACCGCTTTCCGAAAGTAAAAGAAGTCGTTATAGAAGGATAATATTTTTCACCAACGGCTTTTATTCGTTAAGCACCTAGAGTTCCATTAGATACGCTTAAAAGAACATTCAATGACTCGCTAATACCTTTGAAACTTCGTGGAAGAAGTTATCGAATTTATCGTCGGCTAAAATAAAAGCGCGTAGATTATTTTTGAAACTTTATTCGCGAATAGAGTGGCGTGTCTTCGATTTCAACTTCTACGTATACGCATTTTCTATGCAAATTGAAAGGAATCGCAGATCGAAGTCTCTCGAAAGGAATTTTTGACTTTGATTAGCATCGTGTGAAATTGTTTCGACATTTGACAGGCGAACGCCCTTTGTGTTGTCTTGAAACGCGTAGCGAGCAAACGTATTCATAGCTTGCCGCATAGAACGTGTTAAACGCGTTACAAGAAACTCGGTGAAATACACCGTACAGAGTTATCTATCGACGTAGACGGATCGTGTTCGATCATTCCGTGCAATTTATCTATCTGTTGTCTTTCACGCGTCGTGCATTGGCTGTGGGTTTTTTTTTGGATAGTCGGCTGTATAAAACGATTTACACACTTAAGCAATTAAGCCGGTGCCGAGTAACCTTGTTTAACTAACGGCATTTATCGCGATGATCCTGTTCTGAAATCACTCGATTCCAAACGCATCCTCTCTTTGATCAATCGTTTGCCAGTTTGTACGTATCGGTTTCCCATTTTCTCCTTGTCTTTGTTCCATTTTCCTTTTTCGCTCGGCTCTGCTTGTACTTTGTCTCTTAGCGGCCGCAACTAATTTTTCGCTCGGAATGCATTTCTTATTTTTTATCCGCTGCAGCGCGTGCGCTTCTCTTGCGTGAACGTGACACCCTTTACATGGCGAAAAAGAGAGGAAGGCAAAAATTAGATCGTGTAATTTCGTTGGTTTTTTTTAAAGTTTTTTTTTCTTTTTTTTTTGTGTTTTTCGTTTTTCTCGCGAGACTCTCTTCGATCTGCCGACTCCTGTTTCCCTTTATCCCGTCCATTATCGATATACAGTGCTGGACAAAAGTATTGGCACAGCATGATTGTTATGATAGAAATGCTTATAACTACTAAACAAATTGATTTAAACAAAAAACTTTTTGACGTATTTATTTATTATCTATTCTAGTTTATTACATAACAAGAGCAACAATATAAATAAAATAATACGCAAAATAATAACAAAAATATATTTTTTGAACATTTTATGGGTGGACAAAACTATTGGCACAGTAGAATATTTACGCTTATAACTAATTACATAATAAACTTCTAATATTTTGTTGGCAGTCCTTTTCTTTTAAGGACTTCCTTTAATCTTCTGGGCATCGAGTGGACTAATTTTTTAGTGAATTCAGGTACAATATTGCTCCATTCCTGCAGAAGAACTTTCTTCAGTTCAGACTTGCTTGTGATATTATGTTTCCTAATTCTTTTTTCCAATTCGTTCCACACGTGCTCAATGGGATTCATATCGGGACTTTGAGGTGGTGTGTTTAATGTGTGGGCAGTATTATATATTATCCACTGACGAACAATATACGCCATATGTTTAGGATCTCGATCCTGCTGAAAATAGAAATCCCTGGGGAGGTTTAATTTTTGAGTACTTTTCAAAAGATTTTGCTTGAGTATATTTAAATATACATATTTATCCATTATCTCATCAATGAATATAAGTTCTCCTACACCCGATGATGCCATACATCCCCACACCATTAAACCACCACCCCCATGTTTCATGGTGGCTTGCAGATTCAGTTCGTCCATCTCTGTGTTGGGTTTTCGCCATACTAATATTCTGCCGTCAGATTTAAAAATATTAAACTTACTTTCATCTGAAAACATGATCTTTTCCCAAAAATCAGTATCTTTCGTAACAAACTCTTTCGCGAATTCCACTCTTTTCTTTTGGTTTATTTTACTGATGTAGGGCTTTCTTCGTGCTGCACGGGCAGAATAACCGGCATCCTTCAATACCCTACGTACAGTTTTGGTACTTACTTCTTTTTCACACTCAGCTTTTAACATCGAAGCAATTTCAGTCGAATTAGTTTTTGGATCCTTCTTTACAATATTTACGATTTTCCTTTTTTCTCGAATTGTTACCTTAGAAGGGCGACCACTCCTAATTTGATTCTCTAGATTTTCTTCACTTTTAAAGCGTTTTATGACTGAACGCACAGTAAAACGACTTCTGTTTATGATTTGTGCAATTTCGTTGTAAGATTTATTCATCTTATATAAATTTAATATTATTTTTCTTTCTTCAATTGTGGTTTCTTTCGTTTTTCTTGAAGAAAGTTCTTCTGCAGGAATGGAGCAATATTGTACCTGAATTCACTAAAAAATTAGTCCACTCGATGCCCAGAAGATTAAAGGAAGTCCTTAAAAGAAAAGGACTGCCAACAAAATATTAGAAGTTTATTATGTAATTAGTTATAAGCGTAAATATTCTACTGTGCCAATACTTTTGTCCACCCATAAAATGTTCAAAAAATATATTTTTGTTATTATTTTGCGTATTATTTTATTTATATTGTTGCTCTTGTTATGTAATAAACTAGGATAGATAATAAATAAATACGTCAAAAAGTTTTTTGTTTAAATCAATTTGTTTAATAGTTATAAGCATTTGTATCATAACAATCTTGCTGTGCCAATACTTTTGTCCAGCACTGTACTTCATTTCCTTGCTGCTTGCTGGCTTCGTCTTATACCACGGCGTAATTCTCTTTACCATCTCGCTCTCTACTGGATCGATTTTCTCCAACTAATTCTCCCCTAACTGTCCTCTTCGTTTCGCTATTTACTCTCATTTCACCACTTTCTTCCTCGAGTAATCGTACTTTTCTCTTATTCCAACATACCGCTGCTACTTTCGTTCGATTCGAATATTTACCGCTATCGCCAAACCTATCTCTCTATCGAGAGTCGATCGGTCTTGTTTTTATCGTTTCACGCGTTCCTTTTCTCCTACTCTTCGTTTTAATTAACCTTCGATGGTCGCTGCGGTCTTAGGAGCTTGAAAAGAGCGCAAGATCGCTCGATTGCCTGCGTTCGAGCATTTCTTTGGCATGGCGTTGCAACTTTCTCTTCTACTTTGATATATGATGATGTTATATATACTTCGCGTGTTAATTCGACTTAATTTATTAATCTGATCGATTTACAATCGAGTAATATCAGTGGTTACTCCAGACTGAGAATCGCAAGAGAATGGAACATAGAAGGAATAAGAGGAAGGAAGAGAAGCAGAAGAAAAATAAAATAGATAGAGAGATAAAATAAATAAAAATGAATACAACGAAATGGATGTACAGGTGCCAGATTGGAATATGAAAGGAGACGTAGAGGAAAGATCGATGAAAGATTAAAGAGTGTTGGGTACCATAATTGACAAATTCTGTGAAAAGGATCCGTGTCAGCATATTCGGAAGAGTAGAAAAGAAAAGTTAGATGTAAATCGCAGAACGCTACCAACACGAGCATATCTTAACGAGTTTATCGTTGCTGCAGACGTATGTGCAATTAAACTAACCACACAGTTTAAACCCGTTTTCGCTCTAATTTTGCCTTTGTGTTTCCGGCAAGGTTATTTTTTATGTTAGTCACCCCATCATCCACTGTCTATATTTCCCCAGACAGTTTCCGCTTTGATTAAACGGCAATAGCGTTGCAACTATCGTGCGTCTAGTTCCATCGCTCGCACCAGTTTATACAGTATTTTGCCGTCGTCCCAGCGATAGGTGTTTTCTTTGCTTTATCACAGACGAGCTTTCCACGAAGATAAACGTAGTTATTTCGTGCGTGAAAATTCATGCTACATATTTCGTTCGAATACCATATCCGCTATGTATGTATCTTTCCAATCGGTAATGCAACGTCGCGTTAATCCCAAGGTGGTTGACGAGATCTGAATATTTCGCGCGTGGCGCTTGACTCGGTACGATGCGAAGTGAAACGAGGCGACTCGACACAACGAGAACGGCGTGGTGGATAAATCAAAGCGAACGACAGAAACGAATTCGCGTAGTTTTGCGCGCGGCCGGAATAAGTTGCGCTAGCACGAAACAAATCACGGCCGAACAAACTGGCCGTTTCCGGTGAATCTTGTTTTTGTTTTTCTCGTTTCGTTTATACTACTCCGTGCACGGCGAACCACGGTCCGCGTATAACATTTTCAATGTTTTTTTGAATTTTCTCTGTTCACGCTCTGTTGCGATCGATCGCGATAGAACAAGCGGAAAAATTCTCCCTTCGATGCATAGAAAGCAATACGTGGTACGTTGGCATGAGAAACAGGTATTAACGGTTATACCGAATATGTCTTTATATCGATTGCATTCGGCGTCAGTTCTCGTTTTCTTAAATTGAAAAATTTGTCGTAAAGGAGACGCGTTTGATCTAACGTTGTAAATAACGTAAAATACAAAAATATTCGATAGAATACGAATTCAGTGCTCTACAGTCTATTCTGTCTTTATGTATATCTATCTTTTCTACACGTTTCATATAGTTACATGTTACAGTTATCATTTTTGAGATGTGTTTTATTGGTTTCTCCAAGACTTCCGCCAGCAACTCAAATCTTCCGTTTTCGAGGAAAAAGTACAAATCCCTGCGTCGATAGCGAAAGAAATTGACTTATTTTGCGTGTCTTTCTAAGCAAATACATATTCATGGCGCAATCTCCATCTCTTTGCACGATGTTTGCAACCTGCTCTACAAACTTTTAACGGGAGTATTGTCTGCGTTAAATTTTTCCCGTTGTTTTTAGAATTTCTTTCGAACGGTAAATTCGGATAGAAAAGTACGTAGAATTTGTTAAGAAAAAGAGAATGGCATAAACACGAGAATCGATTAAATTTTCTCGAATCTTACATAGCCGTTTCTTCGTAGTACGAAAAAAGTATACGCATTATTCTGTCATCTGGCGTCTACTCAATTAATTGGAGAGATCGAGGCGACTTGTACGCAGACGATGCTTACGATATCGCACGGAAACAACGGTGTATGTTTAAATATTCCTCCCGAGCCGATAAGAGGCGGCTGTCGTTGACTTTGATTGCACCATTATTCCCACGTCGTAAATGGTCAACTCGGTGCGAGGGAAAATGGTAATGAGCGAGCCTATAATCGTTCTTATCTGAAGTGTATGCACGCGCGCGTGTGCCCACAGCTGACAGGATAGGCCGACAAGAAGAATCGCCGCGAGAAAGAAATTATATTCCGGAATGAGCGGATAAGATGTAAAGGTGACTGTTAAAAATGAGTTTTGTGCTACGGTTTTCCGCACGTTTTATTGAAAAATTTTACCGACTGTAAACTACGATCTCGCGTTGAAAATTTCAACCACGCCCCCTGCTGTTTATTTTTAGAGAATGCCGTGACACAAAATCTCTTTAATTGAAACTTTTCCAGCAAGAATTATTAACGCGAGTAAGCGATAAGTCTTACAGGGTAACGATTAGCGACAGAATCGAAGAAATTTAACATACATTCTACTTAGTTTGACGGTATATTCGAGATATATGGATTTCATCTGGCAAAAGTTAATGTAAATTATACGGACACTGCGGTCTTTGAGCTCCGATGGATCAAAGGTAGCCAAAAGGCAGCGCACGTTCGCCTTTTCAGCAAAGTGAAATATCTGCGAGGCATACGAAATATATTTTCATTCCCTGTGAGGCATCCTATCCTCCTTTTTGATAATACGGTCAAAAGCGAACTTGGAGATATTACGTGCGAAAAATATTCATGCAATTATTCCTTTCAAAAAAAAATGGTAAAACTTACAACCTTGGTTTGTTTGTATCCCGCTACAATCTCGCTGCTTTATGTTTCGCTTTCTATCATACCTTCGTTAAGTTACGCGCATGATTAGATAAATTCACGATCTTTCTCTTTTCATTTGCTTTGCTCTACCGTTTTACTCGAGAATATTCTTATTTAACGCTGTAACTTAATATTGTACCACGTTCCGTGACAAAACAAAATAGAGTTTAGTCGACGCATGCAGCGCTTGGAATCGAGAGGCTCGTCCGACTAAAAGTAGTTTCGTGTCACTTGCAACGACGGTTATCCCAGCGACGCGACGCTCTGTCGCAAATGCACTTATTAGTTTTTGACAAGTGTGAAGATCGTTCTCGACTAAACAAATATTTTCGCGACAGAGAGAGAGAGAGAGAGAGAGAGAGAGAGAGATATTTCTGTTCGCTTGAAACACTCGTTCGTTATAACGTGGAATAAATGCCAAGGGAATCTAAAAATCCTGTATCGAATTGTATCACGTTCACCAAACGGAATCCTTCGGATCCTTCGATTTCTCTCCGATCGGAGGTGGGAAAGATGGAAAAATTGCGCGGATTCTTTAATACAGCTAATTAAGGGAACATGTGAAAAATTGGGAGACGGCCACCGTGCATAATGCAAGGAACTAGGGATTCGACGGTTTTCTGCACGTTTTAATAGAGAACTCTAATTAGAAACTGGATTGCATTACTTTAAATTACAGCGAAACGCATTGAGAATGGCACGAGTGCGGCGGTCAAGCCAATTAACCGAGTCTCTCGATAATTACGAGCCACCGGCCGGGCCGGTCAGTCGCTTCATTTAAGCCAGCCACACGGTCAATCACCGGTCTCTGCTCGCAGAATTCAAGGACTTTTCTAATTACGCGCGGATTCCTATGTGTCGAGCTGGCTGGCCGCGAGTCGCGTTTCGTAATTTTGGAATTATACGCGCCACGCCTGAAATCCGAAGTCGTCTTATTTGCAACCTAACTTTCGGTGAACGCGATGAGATATTAGCCAACGGTGTAACAAATGTAAAATAACTGGAGGATATTGTGCGGTGAGAAACTCGTCGTCCACGTTGAAGAGTAGCCAAGTCCGTTCCCACGTCACCACCGGTGAACGGGCGAGTGCTCGTAGAAATGTTTGCACGTCGGCAGTCGAGTAGTTTCGAAACTTGCGCTCGTAAAGGGTGAACCCGAACACGCCATCGTACCGGCTGATATAATTGCACCATCTGCCGACGCGTGAAACGCGTAAATACGCTCCGCTGACGAGCCGCGCAACTTTCATTCGCAATTTTCCCCTCTTCTCCTTGGTTTTTCTTATCCTTCGTGACGATGAGTCCAGAAAGTCTCGTCGGTGCTGACAGACATTGCCTGTAAAGAACGTTCGACGATTGTCGGCGGCCAACGTACGTAGCAGTCTACAAACAGCGTCGTTTGTCCACTAATATAAGAATGTGCCAAATATCTATGATTACCCACTTTTCCCACGCCCACCCGAATCCGTAATCACTGCCACTTACACACCCTTACTGTCCACGTCTAATTTCTGTGTCTCTAGCCACCTCCTTGAGCGGGCTTACTATCGTGATTTATGAGACATATCGTATATTTCTTAATTTGCGGAAGAGAAAACAGAAAGGTATTAAACCGTCGCGAAGACATGAATCTTTAGGCAAAGATTACCAGTAGACTGTGGATTTATATGCATTTATAGGAACGTTAAATTTGTGCATAGTCGTTGTTTCTCGTTTTCTATTCCAATGGAAAAAGAAATATTTGTCCACGGACTTGTATTTCGCTTCTCGTTATCTTCCCGGATTCTCCCCGGACAACGCATACAGATTGGCAGCGGACAGTCGTTGGTCAACGTGGATTAGATTTTTATTCGCGAACTATTTCTGCGCTTGAATTCTATCTGCTATTGTCCGCGGATTCTCCATGAAAAAACAGACGTGGATTGTCGGCGATACGTTTCTGAGGACAATTGTCTTCCGGTATAGACGAGGCTTAACCGCGAATCCTCTCGAGAGCAGCTATGAATAGACCGAGGTGAAAATTGTCGCCGTATACGTACGTAGGAGAGGATACACGGAAAATCGTCGAAAGTGGCTCATCCGCAGCATATGACGTTGGAAAAGCGTCCTATTTATATGTAGTATCGGGAAAAGGGACGTGCCTGACAATGGGCCATACCTGAGGCCCTTTACAACATCGTTGAAATTAAAGGGGATCTACCTGAAAATGGGTCAGGCACATCTGGGGGTAAAAGGAGAGTACATTAAGGAGTCGAAGGAGTTGCAGTTGGAGAGAGTTGCAGAGAAGACGTGAAAACGTGCAGTTGGAGTTGGGGAGTCGATGGGAAGACGTGAAGACGTGAAGTTGCAGAGAAGACGTGAAGACGTGAAGACGAGGAGTTGGAGTTGGGAAGTCGAGGCGAAGACGTGAAGACGTGGAGTTGGAGTTGGGAAGTCGATGGGAAGACGTGAAGACGTGAAGACGTGGAGTTGAAGCTGGAAGCCGAGTAGAAGACGCACGACGATTATAGTCAGCTATATGTTGAGCATTGCTTATACGAATAAACGAACTTAACTTTCAATAACCATCATTCCTTGTCCTTGCTTTAGAAACTAACACAAACACAACATCACCTAAGTTACTACATATATTTAATAGTTACAGTACATAGATCGTCTTAGACGATATTACTTTGCACGTTGCAAATTTGTGATAATTCTAAATGTAGATAATGACTAATTTACGAGTATACATACGAGTATAAAAATCTAAACGTCGTTTATTCGGCATTATGGAGTAATTAGTTCGCAGTAAACAGCGTAGTGAATAAACATGGAACGCGAGCGGCTCTGTGAAATGTGAAAACATTTGCGATAGAATATACGAAACTAGGAAGACAGTTGGATCAAATATATTTCACGTTTATCGACGAAAGTTCTTTACCTCGGTAAAACGAATACTTTGGTATTTGCTGCGTTGTGAAATAGCTAGCTCGACTCACGTTCGAAACTCCACCTACGATTCGATAGCTTCGATCTCGACCTCCGTGGCATCCTTCGTCAACCGAATTCCCGTGAACGTCTGCGGCGGTATTCGGCTCGATACACTGCGCAAAACTCGCGTAAACCAATTGCATATTGAGAATATCGGCGATATGCTTTCCAGAAGCGAAGAAAGTCCAGAAGAGGAAGAAAATTATGAAATTCTCGGTGGTCTTCTCCTGTTATTTCGATAAGAAAATTGCAAGAATATAGCTGAAAAAAATGACAGAGTGCTCCTTTAGAAATCATGCGTAACGTTAGGAGATCAAACTGAGAATATTTTCTACGAACGGCTGATGGCGACGGAGACGCAATTCTAGCAAAGCAGCTGCGAAAGTCGGAAGCGGGCCGCCACGTTGAAATTACAAGGCCTGTTAATGAAATTTCGTCCTTTGTTCCGGCGTAATACGCTGCGCGCGGAAAGAAAATTCCATAGAAGCTCATAATGGCTTCTAATGACGATTTTAATCAGTAGAGTAGACGAGAAACTGGAAGCGAGAAGGCCAGCGTTCACCCTGCAACGCGCACCGGAGTAACCTAACTTAAAACGACGGCCGTTAAGTGTCCCCGCGAAGTTTTATGGTTGACTTCGCACTAATGCGCTACACTTTGTCGCCCTGTATGCCGTTAATGGAACCACGGATTAAGGAGGCCATAAATGTTACGAGAACCAACTGCCGGCGGTGATAAGTAGTCGAAAGAATTTCTCGTTCGGTTAAGCAGCTATTACAAGAACACCTTGCTGGAACAAACATCGTCGATAATGCTGGACGTCTAGTTACGCTAAAATCTCGGAGTAGGTAATACGGTGACGGAGGAGGATCGACGGACTTTACGACGCATCGCGACGCGACGCATAAAAAGATACGACAAAGAGCGATACGACCGAGACATCAGGTGAAACGTGTCGCAAGTAATTGCAAACGATCGAACGTTTCATGGAGAAATAAAACCTCGCCCACGTTTTAACAATACAAGCTAACTTGTACGAATCAGGCTACAACGATTTAATGGCCGTTTTATGAAAAGGACGTTCGAACTTGATCAAGCAGTGTCCTCTTGGCCGATAGAGCGGTAATTTCTCTACTTTTACTCAACCGCTACGATACGTCGATAACAAGGACAAATTGTATATGAGTACGTTCATTGTGTAACTAATTACTGCGCGTAATGTAATTTGTCGAAAATGTATGAATTAATAGGGACGTCGGGGTTTTCAATGAAACCTCTTTTGGCTGATTTTCCCTGGCTTTTATTACCTTTTTATAACGTTAGAACGCTGCAACGCGTTCGTATTAAATCAAGAAGACATAATATGAAATATTAAAAACGAACAGTCGCGGATGAAATAGGTAAATTGAAAAATTTGTTCGTTTGAATTACGTCTTTCCGCTGCTGACGTTATCGAGGTTTTGTTTCGCGTAGGTATAGATTAATTGAAATTGTCCGATCCCATTCGACGTACAAGAACATAACGGAAAGTGACACATTTCGCGAAATTGATAGCCGAGGATTATGCATTAATCTTTGCGATGGAATGCGGAGAATCTTTTTAAAGTGACAGGAAACGCTCGTTTCCAAAAGACATTACCGCGCATCTGAGTGTCGTGAGTGACACATTAACGAAAACCGAGTTTGTGTAATCCACGGAACACGGCACAAATTTCATATCGCGTGCACTCCCATTTACACCGTTTACCGCGCGCCATTTTCACGTGGCGACGTTCAGAAAGCGGCCTGCCTTTTGCCAGCGACATATACGCGTCAGCTACATTCGCAATAAATTTGAAAGCACGGCCCACAGCAAACGGGACGAAACGACCGTGCCGGAGGAAAAAATGGAACCGCGAGAGGGACGATTACGTACGCTCGAGGAAAGTTTCCGGAGAAAAAAATTCGAGATCGTCGATTCGAATCTAGTTGAGCCATCCGAAAGAATTTGGGAAACTATCGCGCCGGTAAAGGGGCCAAATTTCTCTGGTATTCGGGGAATGAAGAAGCCGTTCGGTCTCCGCGATAAATGCGATTAACCTTCCGGAGAAGGATGGAACGAAGCTTCGATGAAAAGTTATCTCGCTCGATCTCACTGATACTTACGTATATTTCGCCTACGAACGGAGGGTCGAATTCGTTTCCGAGGAAGCGATATCGGTTCGGTTACTGCGCGGAGCGGGTCCCGGGATGATGTATCGTACGAGGAACGATTTCGCCTAGTCGAAGGGACGCGTAACCGAAAAGCGTGCCGATTTCGAGGGATGACACGGGTCGAGGGTGAACTTTGCCCCACTGGATCTGAGAAACCGGGACTGACCGTTCGCTAAAGAAAAAAAACTACACCTTGTCACGATAAATCGGCCACCCTTACACTTATTTTATCCTTGGAACGGTGACGGTGTAATGCGACATTGGATGTTACAGCAGCGAGCTTAATTTATAAATTTGTCCAGCTTTCATCGATCGATATTCTATTTGGGAATTTCCACTCGGAAATATAAACGTCGATTGCTATCCTGATATTTAATATCGTTTACCTCATCAGCCAGAAAATATTAGGTAATCGTGGTCTCGGAAAAGCTAACGTCTGTAAAGCAGAGATCGATGCCGTTACTCTGATGTGTAGATTTCCATCTATCGCGTTCTTGCCCACTTGCCTCCGAAATAATTCTATTATTTTAAAACCGTTTGAAAGAAAGCTCCGTGAACGATATCGAGTACGTGGAATGTTTCGCGTTTCGGAAGTTTAATCGCTTTTACAGATTTATTCTCAGAAATAACGCTGCAATTGTTCCAAGTAAAACACCCGAAAGTTATGCAAATTTCGAAACGCGTTCTAACTGAAAAGCCAATATTGAAAGTGGGATGGAACGGTGAGATTTTTCAAAATAGTCGTTCTTCGCGATTCGTACGGTGGAGCACAGTGCAATGAAAAAAGAGACGTTGAATGATAAGCGACAATGGTAAAATTAGCAGCACGTTGGGCTAGAACGGTATTTTTATGCGACGGGTGACGCGTCGTTGATAATCCTTTTGAAATAACGCGCAGAGCGGAGCTAACGTAACGCTAATGAATATTCGAATCTAATTTTTTTCTTAATTTGCTTCATTTTTTTCAGGCTGCGCGAGCCTCGGATTTCGTTATAGACGATATTAAAGCGCGTGTCCCATCTTTTTACATTTTTAATTAACCGCTGCATTTTTTATTCAACCGGCTAACTGCTTGCGTTACCTCGATTAAAATTTTTTACCGACACTTTCTCGTCTTTTCGTGGGGAAAGCGACCCAGTTTTTGGCCGAATAAAATAAACAAATTAGCGAAACGTGTGACGCGAAGGACGAAACGAGAAGCGAATAGTCTGCATCGATCGTGGACGAGGAGCAGGAACCTCTTTCACGAATCCGTTATCTGCACCGGAGAATTGTGGCTCGCCCGAGACATTTTCTCGTCGATATATCTTATAAATAGGAAGAGAAAATTCGTATTAAATTTCCGCCTTTGATCAAAGGAAAATTGAACGGGTTATTTATCGTTCGAAATATTTTGTGCAATCCTTAATTGGACGTGACGTTTGCGTTCGATCTGATACGAGCTTGTCATTCGTTCGAAACAATATCAAACATGTATTTCGTGGCAGAGTTTTTCACACTTTTCATCGTCGAAGAAATAACCATTAGTTTCTATACGTCAATTTTATTCGGTCGAGTTTTGTACCGATTCGTTAAAAAGGAATCAAATGGAAAAAACAAAAACTATTTCTTTGAAAATAATGTGTTTCTCTGTAAATATATATCATTTTCGCGGAACTGATTCTCTGTAAATGTCCCATTTCACGATGATTGATTCTCGCGCAATTGCAAAATATTTGTTTTAAATTGAAATCAATTGAAACGTCGCTAACCGAAGCGTTAAATCGAAAAAAAACTTGTTATTTTTGGATTTTTCGCTGTGTGTGACGAGTTGGCGAACCAGGAGATGGTCGGAATCGACCGAGCGCGAATTGTCGAAAGAAAAGAGCTTATTATCGCGCGGTCGATAATTATTAGGTCGATTCATTTTTGCGGGTCGTCGAGTGGAAATCGGTCGACTGCCGCAGTAGCAGCTAGCCTCGTCTTCCCGAACGAGTCAGCCCTTTCTCTGACGCAAAAACGTAATGACGTGTTTCCGAAAGAGCGAGGAACAAGGCAGGATTACGCCCCTGGGCGTACTTCTAACCCCGAATGGTCTAGGTTGTTACTTTTATTCGTTGAAATCGACGATTACGGTTATCCTTGGCTCGCAAACAGTCTGCTGACGGTGTGGTAATTAAACGCCGACCTACACCGCCTCCATCTCACGCTATTGTCCTCTATTTTTCGCGAATCGCGTTTTTCTTGATAAATCCCAGAGGGAGATCGAGGAGCTGGAAAAAGCGCGGCGATCATGGCTGTAATTATAACGAACAGCGAGCAAAGCTGCCGACGTTCGTTAAAACGAAATGGATAGCACCGTGTTGACGATCCAACGTAAATTAAAGTTAAACGCCACGCCATTCGTGCCTCGCAATTATTTTGTTCCACGGCGAAAATCTAACACCGGGTTTTCTACACGGTTTCTTCTGTCTTTCCGTTGGACGAACTGGCTTCGCGCGAACCTGCTTCTTCCTCGGAGCAAATAAATCTAGCGAAAGAAGGGAGAACCAGGAAGGGACAGGTGAAACTACGTCGAGGCACGCTGTTCGTTTGACCGCTGAAGAATAGCGACTGAAAAACCGGCGAGTTTTTGCGGGAACGGGATCGAACGATGCGAGCAGTGTGACGAAAAAGCGCGAGGAAAAATGGCAGGTTAGAAAAACGAGAATGGGAAACGATCACCTATTAATTGCGCGAATATTTTGCGACCGGCCCACTTTTTTCTTTTATTCCGCTCTGACCAGCTCGAAGAAAATAAATAACGGCGCGATACGGCAAACTAAGAGGCGTATAAAATTAGATGTCTTAACGAACGACGGTGCGCATTCTCTTGTTTCTCGGCAGTATATTTTCAGCGAGAATCTTACGAGGTCCCGTGATAAATGCGAATCGTAAAGCGGCGCCACCGTATCCGGGGACGTAATTAAGAAGCGAGCAGCAGTTCGAGCGTAACGGGAACGCATCGGTCTACATAAATCTGCTCGTCGAATTAAATTGAACTTTACAAATCCATTGTAGCCGGTTGGTAAAAGTTAGTCGAGAAAGTTAACCACGTACAACCGGAGACGATTCTGTCTCTTTTCGAGTTGGTCGAGAGCTTCGCTAACTGGGACGCTAACCAGGTTCCATGGAATTTATCCCTGGCGCACAGTGTTCGTTTTGACTCTGCTCCCGGACGCTCGAAGACGCGTTCGATCATTTAGATTATGGACTTGCAGTACCACGGGCTACGTCGAACATTCGCTTTATCCCATCCTTGCCGTTTCAGCGAAGATAGACCAGTCGAGTACCGGTTGTCACAGATTAGTGGAATCAGGGAATTGACTAAAGTAGCGACACGGCTAGCATAGCGATCTCTTCTCGTTGCGTTTGACGTTTTAATTTTTCACCTCATCATCCATTTACGTGCACAAAATATTTGAAAAAATTTACAACTTACGCGTACGCTTTTACGGAGAAAAAATGTAATTGTACTTTGGTTGCGCACATAGTACGATTAACGGTATTTTTGCATGTGAATTTTAAGCGTGTTTAGCGTTTCCATAGGCAAATTAAATTCATATTCGATGTTTCGTTTCACCGTGAAATAAATCAAAAGTTTCACATATGCCTCCTCGTTTGTATCAAACGCTTCAACGTTTCGCGCTCGAGTAAGTAGAACGGTATCTTATACAAGTAATTCGTTACGTTTCGCGCGAGTAATTTTCTTATTTTCTAAAGAAAACGACGGCATAATTTTTCCTTTCTCTCTTATTATTCGCGTTTAATGTTTCTCTAATGGGCTCGAAATGTCACGCAGTATCAAACGTGTGAAAAAGATAACTCTTTAGCACGCTATCTTCCATTAACGAACGCGGCTGACCGTACATCGTCTCGCGCCACTTTGACAATCGGAATCGAGGTAAACGTAGCTATCGCGTGTCGCCAGAAAAGAACCGGCGAATAAGGAGTCGCGCAATGCTGTAATTCAATTTTCGACTTAATTTATCGTCCCACCAGCGTTAAATACCATAATCGCGAGTTAGCGAAAGGTCGAGGAACTCGGTTCGATAACGAGCCGCGTTTGTCGGCCCAACTGTAATCCGATTGGTCGTGTCTAATTTCGTGGCTAAACGAAATTCTGTCCAACCCCTTTGTTTCTAACTCGCTCCATCCTTTTGAGATACACGAAAGATAGTTAACGCTAATTTCGTATTTGAATTCTGCCTGCGCAGTTCTCCGTGCAGTTCGTTAACGATTCCAAGGGACGAAAGCTTATTCGCTCGATCCGATTTTATTAAGATGCGAATTTGTCAACGTTCGTATCGGATTTTGCTTATCCCGTTGCGTTCTATTCGCTGACACGATCGTCTCCCGTAAGCCATTCACACTCCTCCGTGGATAATCACGTGGGGAAAAGGATATTGTTTCGTAGTTTCTTTGCGTCGTTTACCACAGAAAATGATATTTTAATTTTTCTTTCTCTCGCTCCTCCTCTTATCCGTATATCGCTACGTCAAGATACTTGCGCAATATCAAAATAATGCTTTCGATCGTAATTTCCAAGTAACGCTTAAAATGTAAAATTAATAATTAAAATAATGCTCCAAACAATCAGAATATCGTTCTTCTTAACGTGCGTGAAAAATAAAAATCTCAGAACTCTGTGGAAAGCGTACGGGATTGCTGGTGGGCATCCAGTGAGACATTAAATTTGACGATCAAACAGAAATCGGTGGCCCCGTATTGGGTAGAATCGTGCTCCGAGTTGGCATCGATCCTGAACGACGCGACGGTTCAGTAGCAGGGGAGACTGGATGCGCGTCGCTCGCTAATTGGAGCGATAGAATTTCAACCGGGGTCACGATTGGTAAGTAATGATCGGACGTGTCCACTCGCGAGGGATACTTCTGCCACAAAGCCACGCCGGAGTGGAACGCGGATACGACGCGACGTGTCCATTGAACGCGAACGTTCGGCCGCATGCGGACATACAAATAGCCGTAGACGTCTGTATACATCTACGTATGTATACGTTTACTGATTGACCCATTGTATCAACCCCAGAGTAACTGGCTGGATCGATCGGCCGACCGATGTTCGATCTGCCGTTTATCACCGGACTCGACGAGTACGCTGATAAGCGCCGGTTTTCATATCGATCGAAATGAGCGGCGCTCTGGTAAAACTAGCAGCTAAAATTTCATTCCGAAGCACGCGTTCGAGCCGAAGGAAAACTGATTTAAATAACAATCGACTAATCTTCTTTCTCGTGCTTTCCTTTCGTTTACGCAATTAACGATGTTTCTCGGAACAACCGTAGAACGGTTTATTGCTGACGATTCGCTGCGAACGAAACCAGCTGCCCATCGAGGCCATTAAATAGCAATTAATTCATGGCTAAACAAGGAAACACGGTCTCTTCTCCGACTGACGGAAATAAGAGAATGCCGGAAAATAATTGCGTCGAACACAATCTATTCTTCTTCCAATTAGAACTTCTTTTCATCGTACCTCTATTTGTTGCAGCAAAGTTCCTTTAACTTTTTAATTAAATTTTATTCATCTTCGATCTACAGCGAATGTACAGCTGACAAATGGAAACCTCGAGTCTGCAACTTGATAAAAACGTAAGATAAAGCAAATATTTGAAACGTTTATTAAAATGCAACCGCCGACAGCCGAGCAATTGAACGAAAGTTGCGATTAATTTTCCAAAATCTCCCTACGTTTACCCGGGAGAAGTAATTAAAAATTATATCTTCCTCGCGGTCGTTTCCACGCCGACGATGAAGTGATATCCCGGCTTGAAAGGATAATTAAGTAGACTAGATGGTAATGTCGTTCGTTCGTTTATCCTCAACTCGTATTGTTTAACCGAGACGCGATACTGCAGAGAATTTTGATAAAAAAATCCCTGTACATCTATGGCGTTCTAACGTTGATAATAAATTTTTTTTTCGCAAGAAGATATAACAACTTTTTGACCGAGTCGATTAAAACTTTCCACATCTTTCTCGTAGAATAGTAACGAAATGATAGCGAAAGTAGAATTTTTTACTGCTTAAATCGTAAAATATCAAAATTTTTCTGGCCGCTTTCAAACGAATGAGAGTGCGACGCTTTCGTGTCGCATGGATATCGTGCTAGTTTGGGACAAATCTTTTCTGGCTAAGAACTACTTGATTGAAGAGGGATCGCGGAATATCAAGGAACCGTCGAATTTCAGCGAGTCGGTCTCAGCGTATTTTCTCGCGTCATTAAACCGTGAACAAAAAGTGTATACTTAGTAGGAGGAAGGGGACAGAGCGGAAACAGAAAAATGGCGCGAGAAAAGGAAGAAAGGGGGCGTCGTGCGGCACGCCTACGGCAGGTGAAATCTAACGGAAGATTGAAGAGGGTGACCGGTTGATGTTACAAAGCGAAGAACGCGCGAAAAAGTCTCGCTGCAAAGAGGGGTAATTAGCGTTGGTCCGCTGGTGGATTAATTAAAACGACTCCTTGAAAATGTGACGTCGACGGTTACTTAAAATGAGAAAAGAAAAGGGTTCAGGAATGAAAGAGCTGTTTCGCGGCCGTTCCACGTCGCACCGGCTCTTCCACCAAATATAATTGAACGGTTTTGTGGTAAAAACCGGCCAACTCTCGATAATTTAGCTCTTTGTAATTCGCCTTTTGCCTCGCTTCAGCCGTGCTTTAATTTAACTTTGTTTAATTCGTTAGCGCTTCGTTTTCAACGCGTCGCAACCATTGATCCAGGCAAAGGAATTTAAGGATCTTTTGATGAGTTTTTATGTAAATACATCGTCCGTAATTCGTCCAAATTTCAGACATTTAGTTATACGTTCGAAATAGGAATATAATCAGGTATTCGGAAACTCGTTGCCATTCCGGACTATTTGACTATCCTTCGTCGATGCATAAGATACATCGTTGTTTTGTCCAAAGATACGTTTTTTATCCGTCAATTTCGAACGTTTCTCTTTAATCGGTATACTTAACGTCCATGTGAAAACACAGCAACGTCTTTTTGAATTTAGCGTGCTATTTAGCGTGCCGGAAATTCATAACATTCTTGCAACCTCGACAATTGTATAACAATGATGGCAAGATATATCTACCGTAAAAAGCATTAGAAATTTTCCAAACAACTTTTCGATACATTTCATGTGTGTTTATTTAAACGCGTGAATATTTTCAAAAGACACAAACCCTGAATTTTTAACGAACGTGTTCAGACCGATGAACATTTTATCGTAAAGATATTTTATCTTATTTTCGATTCATCGTTAGATGGAAGGAAGAGGAAGTATCGTTGTCAATTTAAATACATCGCTGTTAGCAATGTCATGCATATTTAAGGAGTCTCAGCGTTATAAAAATAAAAATCTGATGCTCGATTAGGAATTAATGGATTACTAGGAAATACTACCCCGTGCTAGACTTTAAACGTGGAATTGGATATGGCGTGTACGTTGTCATTCGTTGCAATAGTTTTCAGAAATAACATCGAATGGGTCAGATTTCCTTTTTAATTTAATAAATTGCTACAACGAGAGAATAAGAATCGTCGCTATAAAGTTCAAGGTCCTTAACTATGTACATTTGTAAAAAATCTCTTAAACGAAGAAGACATAATGGCTAGTTATTATAACCGTCGACTAACCACGTTAAATATCGGATTAACATCCGTTTTAACGGCTAACAATACGTTTAGATAGATACTCTTGTCGCTCTTCCGGCTTCGTAAAAACGCTTACAACTAACGATACTGCGTTACGAGTAAATATACATATAACGTGAAATATACGATGAAGTTTATGTGTCCGCTGTGATTCGGCCGAAAACCTTTACGCTTTATGCGAAAGTTTATATTCCGTTTTACGCGTCCGCTGCCAACAAGTCCTACCAGCTGACACAAATGGAGAGTTTTCGGTTCTTCCTTTATAGGATATCATTCTATACAGAGTTATCATCATTTCAAGTTAACGGTTATCAATTTTTCGGCCTGTTCGTTTCATACTACAACTTCCTTTTCTTTATAGCTTTTCCATCATGTACATATAATTCCTTGAAAACTAGTAGAACGACGTTCTATAAATATTTTTAGTGCCTGAGCTATACAAACATTGATCATTTTTTACAATCCTCCTTTCAATGTATTACTACAGTCGCGCCTTTTGTGTTTCAACGATTTAATACTCGTAATGACATCTGCATACGATAACAACAGAGTCTCGTTGATTTTTGCGATTTCAATTTTTCTACTAAATAGCCCCATTATCCCAGATTTCCGATCGTACATCGCTTCTTCTCGTCGTCGAACGAGAACTTCTCCAGAGATTATGTCCATGTGGCAAATACATAGTAAATAAGGTGAACTTTTCTCCTATGGATTCTGAGTTTTCGCGATTGGGAGATTGATAAGGAAAAGGAAGATTTTAACCCATTCTCATGGGTATTTTGATTAAACGATAGCCATAAATCTAACACGGTATCTTTGTCGCCGAAAACCTACTTCGAGGAGGAAAGATATCACTCTGGGATAATAAGTATAACACGGAGAGGTAGACTTACACAGAACTCGACGAATCTCTGGTAAGATTTCTTGGCAACAAACGCGTTTTCTTTGCTACGTACATAATACATGTAATCCAGAGGATGTTTCTGCTCACGCAAACACTCGGCCTTTCGTTTTCAAACACTAACTTGATGAGAATAATTGGACCATCTATATTTACTTAACTCTCGTGGTCCCTTAGGCATAACAAAAAGGAACATAACAAAAGCAACAAAGATTATTATATATTGTGCGAACGCGATGCTGGTTACACTGATCGATACAACGAATATTTACATTGCCGCAAACAAACGTGTGTGTACGGTAGGCAATACAAACATGTAACAAATTCTAAATTTAATCCGCCACAACGCAATTTATTCGCTTTGTATGAATGCTTTTATTCGAGCATCCGCACAAAAATATCCGTGAAAATGGTACGTAATAACTTTACCCCGAAAATAAGCTTTAATGAGAATGGTTTAAAGGTTTCTCCCTATAAAAGAATAAAATTAAGTAGTCGGTACGAATAGCCCCGCAGAGCTTTTGGGTAAACTGTTCCAGCGTTTCTTTTCTTAATTCCTGGCAACACTCTCTTTCTTTAACTAGTGCTGCGCATCGGTGCACTCGACCTCTACCGCTGATCCAGTCTTTTATTCCCGAAATAAAACTCGTATTCAAATTTCTGGCACAATTGTCCGTGCACTGAGTTGCGGCGGAATGACTGGCTTTTATATTCGTAATACCTTCGAAAGAAACTGGCGCGCGCATCGTTGTAACGTATTTCTACATTTCTACGATGCGATTCCACGAGAACAAACTTTTATCAGGCGAATAAAAGAAAAAAGTTGTGTGACAAAGCGTTTGCGCGCTCTTGGGCTGATTTACGATCTGGCAATGAAAACAACGTCGAATCACATCGTTTCTAAATCAAGACCATTTAAAACATTCACGCCACACGACTGCCGTGACACAGAAAATTTCGAAAACATCGCTGCACTTACGCCATACGTATTTACCCATATATATGTACTTACGTTCCAATATCCTTTCATCTCTAGATCTTCTTTCTTAGATTCCCTTAGAGTCTCTTGTTTCTATCAGGTCTACGTAAATTCTTTGATGATCTATAAACGTCTCGTTCGAAACTTTCGTAAAACGTTCTCTCTGATATGCAACATGCTTATAGTAGTTCCTGTTTCTAAATGAATTTTCGTTCACACTCGTAAGTCGATTATTCGCGACAGACACGGAAGACTATACGCTCTTCCGTCTGGCGTTGATTGTATTTCCCGATGACAGGGATAGTATGTAAAAAGTTTGCCAGGATAGCAATATCCTTTTCGAGGTAAACGTATAGAAACGCATAGACGAAAACAAGGCGAAAGTTCCCACGACACGAGACCGAAGCGAGTTTATTATTGGACGCCGTGGCAACATTTCGAATGAGTTTTTGTTTAATTATATCCAGTCTCGGTAGCAGTTGCGCTACCGTAACTCCATTACTCATTTGATCATAAAATTACGCAGAAAATCATCGCGATGGCTCGTTAAAGAGGTTTAATCGATTCGCAGAATGTTTTTAACGATTCGATTTTTAACGATTGACAACGAGACGATTTTCTATAGTAATACGAACAATTTAACTCGTAGAAACGTATTATCGTACCATACGTTCTTTAACATACATGCGCAACGGATTCGAGCAAACGCGTTTCAAACTAACGCCGAAGAAAGCAGGAGAGATTTCCTGCCTCGAGTAGGACATATCTACTTGATCGAAAGACTAAAGAAGACAAAGACAGGAGACTCGATGCAATGGAAACTCATCTGCCGAATCCGTACCGGTCTGGCATTAAATGTGTAGGAAAATCGTCGAGGGCGATTGCCGCGCGAAATCGTAAGAAAGACAAGGAGAAAATAGAAGAGGAGTTAGAAAAATTCGCTAGTACTTGTCGCAATATCAGAAAGAAATCACTTAAATTACGTTGCATGTCGCTAGACATTGCGGTATAATGTCGAACTAGGAAACAAGAAACACAACTAAAAGATCGAGTATTTTCATAAAGGTATTCTCGCAAGGGGCAAAGGAAGAATGTAACTTATTCGGAAATATGTTCTTACGATCGATATGCAGACGACGACGCTTAGACGAGTTAGAAGAAGTCGTCGTTGGTTTGTCGTTTGAACGAAGACGAACTCGATCGCCGCGGCTCGCTAACACGCAATTTGCGTCGCAGTTAAAACCTTCCATGAAAACCAAGCACCGGCTAAATGATCATGAAAAGAAGTAGAACGAGGGTAAGTAAGGTCGCAGCCACTTCGCCGCCGCTGCCGTGATGCATTGCTGCTGGATGCTCTGCAACAAACCGAAATTTACGGTGCGATGTAAAAAGGTAGTTTCCATTTTGCCAACCGTAATGAATTACATTGGAAACGACATTCACGGCGAGACTGTCGCGTTCTCGAGAAAAAGACGACTTTTCGATCGATCGACGTGACTCGACGCGACTTGACGCGACTCGGCGCGACTCGGCGCGATTCGACGCCACGCCACGCTCAGCTAGACGAGAATCTCCACTCGCTTTATGCAATTAAACGTAATTGTACGCGAACAGCGTCTTCTAATATGTCTGAGTAATGCGTAAATGAAATTTTGGAAACTTCTGAAACTGGTTGTAACGCGTTACGCTCGTTCGCAACAAACTCTTCCCGGCAAGTTTCCCGGTTCCTTCCCTTCGATGTCGCGCGAGAGAGCCCCAGCATGTACGCGACCGAAGATTTCATTTTGATTACGCGGTTTACGAAACTCGTTTGTACCCAGTTTTGCACGCACACCTCCGCCATCCAGAATAAAACGAATCAAGATAATGGGTTATCGTAACAACGTCGGCCTGCATCTCTAAAACTAAAACACAGAGATATTTAATTTAGGGCGTCGCTGTGCTATTTGGGTTAATGTTATGCAAAGTGATTTCGGCGACTAACAGCAGGAAAAATTGTAAGAAAATATCGTACAGCTCCGTAACGTGGTGTTACGACAAACGGTTCAAGTAATTACCTCGACCGACTAACTTAAATAAAAGTATCAAAACAAATAAATAAATAAATAAAATAAAAGTACCAAACGGTTATACCTGTTAATGGTAACTTGTTTATAGAGGAGATGCTCGTGTCGAGGTGGACGAATATCAAAGCATATCGTATCGCCAATAGCCAGAACCATAAATGTGTCAACGGGGTTTAAGTTCGGCGACGGCTTCGAGTGGCGATATTTGAGGCCCATTGCGTTACATTCTAAAGTTACGTACAGACGATGCGAAAATAATCCACGAAGCTGCCTCGGGATCAATCAACGATTATCGGTCTTTTTTTTACCAAGCTCAGTGCCTCTCCCAGCCTCTTATTCGCTTCGTTTTGGACGCGTATTGAGACTTTGTCGAAAGTTGAAAATAATAAGGATTCTAGAAGAATATGGCCACGGAGTGGGAAAGACGACATACCTTTCGGTAAGAGGATTGTGAGAAATGATACGACATATTGTTTTATATAGCGCGACCAAACGTTGGTACTGTTTTTACAATTGGAATTAATCGAATTAGTGGTACGATTAAAACAAAGATCAATGTTTTCGTTTACCATTGACGATGTGAATGTGCACGCTGCTGGAATGGGTGTTACTCGGCGAACAGGTGTACAGGCCTGCGTCTGCATCGATCGCTCTCTGAATGAGCAAACGGCTGGAAGTCACGGGTCCTCTCTCCGTGACCAGGCTGATACCACCTCTCGGCGTGTCGAAGGTAATCGCCTGCGAAACAAAGAAGACGGACAGCGCGTCGCATTATCCACCTCGTAACGTGACTACCACCGAATAAAGCTACTTGGAGCTGCAGACGAGGGAACAAGTGGTGACAGGAAGTGTCTCTTTCGAGTGGCGAAATGCATTGCGGAATAAATGCCTTTAAAACACGTTTCCAGCCTATGCTGAGATGCCGACTACCCACGAAACGGCTCCTAGAGGCTACTTTTCGCTTCCATATTTTCTTCGTTTCTCTTCCTCTTCTCTTCTTCGCATTTTCAACGAAGTTGGCGAACGAAAGAGAAGAACGATTTAGGCAAAGTAACTAAAAACGAAAATAGAACGCGAGTTTCGATTCATTCTCGTCCCGTTTGTCCACTCCTATTTGATCGACTATCGTTCTTTCGGTCGTTTATAATACGCTGACCGAAGAGCAGAGGAGAAATACGACGGCCTTTTCCTAATAAATTCCTAGCAGCGAACGACAAGCCTCGATTCTCGATCAACGGCAGCTTTATCTCAGTCACGAATAATTTACGATCGAATCATCTTTATTTACACGCTGCCCCTCTACGCATAGTTGTCCAGGAACAATCGCGAGCTTGTTAGCAGGCTTCGTAAATAACGGGGCTCGTAGGAACGCTATTGACTGCAGCGATAATCGATATCGTAGGATAACAATGAACCGCGTGTACAATGTACACGTATTCCTGCGACCCTCTTTAATGTTACAAAGAACGACGCTAGTTGCGAAAGATGTATCAGCATATCGCGAGAATAGCTGTTCTCTGTTAGCGCGTGAAAACTTGAAAACCCTTCGGTGCTTTCTGCTTTTGACGGGCATAAGAGGAAAACGTTGCGAGTACTTACTTCGTGATCGTGACTCCAAACGATCGTGGACGGTGGCTCGGGAGCATATTTGACCAGGCATGTGAGGTTTATCGTGCTGTACTTGTTGATGAACAGATCTGGAGCTCCGGCGATCTCGGTGACCGGCTCTGCGATCAGGACGAACTCTTTATTGGTTTTACTGATTAAACCGATAGGCACGTGCATATAAATCGAAAAGCATCTGTTTAGTTTTGACGAAGAAAATGAAGAAGAATTAGGTGGAGAAGATGAACGAGGATATACGAGCGGGGGAAATTAGAAAAGAATTCTGAGGAAAATTAATTGACCTGAGAGATACGATCAATCTTAGCGAGAGATCTTACGTTCTTTTATCTTATATCTAGCCATATATTTAAAATATATCGTCGGTAGTGCAAATCGCTCCATCTCCCACGATTTCCCACGATACGTTAGAAATTATGAAAGATATTTTTAGGCGTACAGCAGCAACTCGAGACCGAACTCGCGAGGCTCGATTACAGTGTTTCGTGATCCTTCCGTGTCTAAAATATTGTAGAATCTAAATTTCAAACTTACTTGTCGAGAGTAACGCCATCAACTATACCACGTAACCAGTGAATAGGTGTTTCGATTATTATGCGTGGCAATCCTTTCGATGACTCGATGATCCTATTAGATTTATAGACACGATACAAGGATGGAAGTCGGGTAAAGTGACGTTAACGAAGAATAGTGGTGTGGATGTTTCTCTTAAATAGCAAAAAGAAACGGTTGAAGGGGAACGCTTGTTTTTGCTCTGGAGTGCTCAAATTCAATCTTATTGTTAGACACAGGGAGAAGGTTGGTCCGTCGAATAAAATCCAATAACGGCGGACGAAGATCTCTCGATACGATATATCCGATACTGTTTCTCGAAAGCAGGGCTTGACCGAGGGAATACCGATCGGATCAATTCTACATAAGTCGGAATTCCCTTCGAAAGAATTCGCGTCGCGTACAATCAACGAAAGGCCGCCTACTTTGGAATGCGTCTACTTGCTCGGAAAAGCGTATCGTCTATCGAATCGTTTTGATGGGACGTCTCGTGTTCTGCGAGCATTACGATGTACATAAATTTGATCAAACGGACGAACCTTCCCTTCGGACAGCCGCTACGGAATCTTAAGTTAATAAGTTTTGCTTTATCCTCCTTGCTCTTCTGCTTGCTTTGTTTACTTGAACGAGTCGCAGAAACAACGCGAGATATTCGTAACGGTAGCACGTGTTCCACGACGATAGATTAGATTAGCACCGGTATAATAGCACACCTCAGTTTACTTCTTTTTTCGTATCGAGAGAAATTATCGGAACGTATTCTATTCCGTGTGACTCGTTACACGTAGATTTCAAGCACGTGAAGAGGGAGAACGAAATATGAAACAAAGCTGAAACAGAATTAGGGAGCCCCCAGACCAATGTAAAATATTCGCAGCGGCAGCGAACGTTTCGTACTTGGCTATGAATAAACAGGTGGATTTTGCTGGCGTCGCCGCCGTTGCCGCTCCACGCCGTAGGGAATATTTCGTTGCTGCTACTCCTGCGAATATTTCGCGTTGGTTTCTGAAGTTGACATTAGGTTTCTAGCGAGTTTGTCCGTTGCCGTAATTCATCGTACAATTGTCACACAGAGACCTAAGATTACGGATGCGCTACGAGGAGTACGTTTCTTGAGCGTTCGATGTAGAGTTTGGATTATCTGACAAGCTCGAGCTCCGGATTTCCTTGGTTTGCTGACCAACTTTAGGGTCGTCCTGCCAACTCGGGCACCTTCGTTTCCTCTCCGGTAGCATGTCCTTCGACTGTTAAATGCACCGCAATATCTGCGATACAACGTTCTCGCAAACAATTTACGGAAGCTCCATAAAACTCTCGCTGCACCTGCTACGTATAACGATAAAACGATAAAAACTTATCGCTGGAAAATAATCCACCGGGAAACGATATTCCTGCTGTAGCCTGCTACGGAACAGAATTATGTCGCTCGAACGATGCGAAAAATATCCATGTTAGGAAGAGCGTAGCAGCAAATGGAATTCAGATTTTGCTATTTTGCTGATAGAACGATCGTTGACTTTTGCTCCAGAGACTGTAATTTCGTTGGTAGACGGTTGTCCGTTGACAGGGCGATACACGGTACACAAACATCCACAGTGGTAATCGCCTCACGGGTGCGGTCTTGTTATTTCCGTGGCATTTTGCAGGAAGGAATAACAGGTTTATTCGCGCGACGGTTCACCTACGACGGAGGAAGAGAAGCGAGGACGGCTACGGGGATTCCTCGAGTTTCTCGAATTCTCTTTGGTCAGTCATGATTTGCTGACCAACCCTGGTTCTCGCTTCCGTGTTCAATTTTCAACGACGCTGCCTTAAGAGGGTCGTACATTCTCGAACAAATACGTTTTCGCTGTAAACAGAGTTGCTTCTTATTCGGTCGAGACGCAAATTGCTTCGTACAGCGTCAGCTTACGCTCGAGGGAATTGCTTTGTTCGCTCCTCGAAGACGTAAAAATACTTCCTGGATTAAATTAGAAGACTCGAGAAACGGTCAACGCATCGACAAAGATTTCTAAGCGTCGCTGCGTCAAAGATTTCGACGTTCCTCGAAGAACCATCGAACCGGCCGATAAGTTGCACGCTATTCGAACAAGGACGACCGGCGATCGTTCGAGCGAAACTTGACAGCAGCGAGAGATCTTGGCTTTCTCTGAAGAAGCCTTAAGCGTTAAGGGTCGCGGTGACCCTTCAACGGCATATTGCTTCTCCTCCGGGAACTTTGAGTGGACCGAAGGAACAACGGGCCGAGTATCGGTACAGAAGACAGTTTACGTGGCAATAGCGACACCTCGAGAATCCGCTCCTTGAGGAATAATCGATCCGTTCTTTAGTAGCTGTCTCGTAGGATATTCATCGACGTTTGTACGCGAAGAAATCGATCGATTACGCTGAAAGCTCGACGGGCTTGTCGTTTACCGCGGAAGATGTCCGTTTCGACAAACGTTTGCTCTTTTTAAGCGACTTTCAATTCGAAATTTTTTCTCCGACTTACTTCGATCGACGAAACGTAGATATTTTTTTTCAAGACAAGTTCAAAACGACAAAATTTAAATATCGAGAACGTTTGTTTCGATAATTCTGTAACTGGGTTTGGCCAGAATCTCTAAGGTTCGTCCAATTCGACGAATTAATATCTACCCAAACCGTCGGTCTCCGGTCGATGTTTATTTGGCCTCGGAGCTACGACAGGAAATAAATCGAAGAGGCCCTCGATACCTAACTTGACCGCGACTTTGGCCGCAATTGAATCACCGGTGCTCCCAGTGGCTCGCAAAAAAGGCTAACAAGTGGAAGTGGATAGTAAATCGACGCTCCGGCAAGAATAGAATTCTCCTCGACGTTGATACACCGAAATCCCGACGATCTAATCAACTTGATTCCACGGCTTTAAAACCTCCCACTACAGCGTTTTATTCGTTTTTTAAAAAACGTTATTTTCGCCTCGCTTTTCTTCCTATTTGTCTTTCACCTAACTTTATGCCGTATTCCGAATTTCGTTGCTTCGTAATTCGTTGAGATTAGAAACGTAACTTTCGCTATGAATTTACGCGCGTAGCAACTTTGACGAGAGTAAGGAATGGCACGACAAACAGACAATTCTTTCCTCGAGTGTGATAATTTATTGTCCGCGAAAAGTGAGAAATCGAGATCGTTGTTGTAAGAAAGAAGTTAGCCTACTAGAAATTTCAACGAGCAAAAAAAGCTCGATATTCGTAATTCTGCAAGGCTATCGTTTCACGCATCAAAACGACTTTGTTCGCAATTTATCAACGAAACTACTACGAAAGGGCGAGGCCAAAATTCCTGAAGGCGAAGAGCGCGTGAAATCGTTCGATTCGCTACGTAGCCTCGTTTCATCTGGAAATACAGAGAGACCGTCGTGTCAGAGTCACGACGTGACTGGAGACTGGAACATCAGCCAGAGGCATAGATAAATTATTCCGGTACGTGAAAAGAGAGTTGGCGATCGATAACGAAGGCCAGCGCCCCGCGCCTCACGCGAGCCAGAAGGTTCAACGTCGCAAAGCGATTTCCATTGCGGTTGAAGGTCGTGACCGGTGTTCGGAAGGACAATAACGCCGGACTTGGTCTACCAGGACATTCACCCGACGGACATGTACAGAACTGGCGGGGCGGTATCGAGTATGACTTAATATAGGATAAGCGTGCGATCGACGCGACGCATGTATTATTAGCAACGCTTCGTCGCGTCGCGTTGCATCGCATTGCGACCATTGCGATCGAAACCGTTCGAGCCGCTCCTACGGTTTCAGAACCTATGATTCCCATATGTTACGCGCCATATCCTTCGTGTCACGACACGACTCACGTACTCTGCCCTGCCCTTCTATCACCGACACGAACACTCCTCTCTCCGATAATAATCTTCCGTCCACGCCATTACCGATAGAAATTGATTGCGTTCGGATGCACCGACCGATAGCTTTCGCGCGTCCCTAGGACGGCTTGCGGCCACGGAAATCCAGCCGAACTCTAATCATCGCATCGTCCACAGAGAATTCGTCCCGTCCGTTTTTCACGCGGCGAGGGAGGGATGCTTCGATCTGGATTTCGTGGTAATTGCCTCGAGATGAACTCGAAATCCCGTGGCAAGAAGATCGCTTGGTCGTTTGGCGCAAGGCGTTCCGTCGTCAGCTCGAATCGCACAGTTTATATCATAAACTGCCATAAACTCATGCAAATTAACTAGCCGATAAAAAAATTTATTTTCGAGAACGTAAGCAGAAAAAATTCTTAATAAGACTAAGCGAGACAAGATTATGGCTCATCGCGCCGAGTCGGGAGAATCCATTTCGACGAAAGTTTAGGAGGACCGCTTTATTACAGATTGGCGAAATTGCTGCCTTCTCGCGGGCTACTGATAACTGAGAAAAAGTTTCGAGAAATTTTCGGCTAAGCCGAAACGAAAGCTAACGATTTATAAATCTCGACCCTTGCCGTTTACTACTCCAGTCGACGTACTTTCTACAAATTAAACCTTTACCTTAAATTTGACGTAGCAAAGTCGCAAGTTCGTGTACCTTCGATAGGAATTCCGGCGCGAAAACGTGCGAGCAAATTTCTTACCGACGGCTGCTTGAACGCGTTTGATGAAAATTTGATTTCGTAGGTGGTCAACGGCCTGGAAAAACTTTTCGTCGCTTCGGAATTAAGAAATATTCGAGAATCAACGAACGAACCGTCCCGTTCGTAAAACAGATACATTATTTTTGTTTAAACGGTACTCGAACGAGATGTGAATATTTCAGCAGCCAATATCTTATTAACGGGGAGATAAGGCGCTGGTTGGCCACGTTCAATGGGCATGCACGATCAAAATGTCTTCTCAAGCATGAAACTGGACAGCCTAGCGCGTTCTATGTTACGAGGCACTCCGTAGCCAACGATTCTGCAGTAGTCCACAAGGGAACTTGGACGGAACTGTTCAACAAGAGCCATTCGCACAAAGGGCCATGATAATGCCAAGATGCCCGCTCCAAGTACTCGGCTAACTTTTCGAAAAGCCGTGGAAATATTCGTACTCTAATAAGATCCGCTCGCTACCACTCGCTTCGAATCCATTGTGCGGTTTAGAGAATTTCGATTGGTTTTATTTGTTGCGCAAATTACCGTGTACGCTTCGTAACGTTGGATAAGAGCATTACAGAGTTTATTATCGTTTCGAAATTCGAGAAGTCTTCTTACCTGCACAACTTGCACCATAACCGTGAAACCAACTTCGGTACATAGTGTATCTTACATAATGAAAGGGTTAGTCGATGTAAAGCGTCAGCAAGATACGAGGGGAAGTTTCAGAAGATTCGCGAACGCTAGACTAGAAGAGAAACGATCGCTCCGCGGTTTTATTAAACCGTAGTCGAATTATACTCTATGCGTATATAATAAAATAAAGCGAAATAGAGTAAAATACTGGTCTCATCGCTGACGAAATAAAAGGCAGAACGGGATGCATTGCCGCGACAACGAGCCTAACAATTTCCTCCGTGACTCGCGCTATTTCCGGTGGATCGATCGATTAATAGAAAATATCCGTTTACCTGGAATGCAGTCGGACGAGCATTTGTCGGTGGTTTGGTCGAGCAGATCGTAATATGTTTTCGCGACGGATTAATCACAGCCGAACGATAAATTTCCACGAGACACCGTTCGTTCGACCGCGAGTACAATCCTAATGGAAGGGCCGGTAAAAGCTCGCGGTTATTTTCGACCGCGATCGACTAACAACCCCGATCGTTATTCCCGACCGCGATGACGGAGCAGTTTTATCGTTCGCGATAATCCCGCAAAATAACGTTCCCCGGGCGGCCAGGATCCCCCAGGAACCGGTCTTTGCTTACAATAGCGCGCCATCACTATCGGTCGGAACATTATTTTCGGCAAATTCTCAATATGACATCCTTTATTTCAGTTAAACCGACTGGAAAGAGGTTGGCGTACGGCCAACATTCCAAATCATTCGCCACCGTATTGAACTAACGAAACTTTATATCACCCGTATCCTCCGCACAGCTCGTTAATCTGCTCTCTCTCTCTCTCTCTGTCTGTCTTTTACACGAATCGTTCTGTCTCCTCGCCTTTAACTGACCAACGTGTCGTGCTTCTCGTTCTCTTTTATCTTCCTCCTTCGTTGCTTCCAACCGAAACTACAGCTACTAGAATCTACCGGTGCCGATGAGGGGATTATCGAAACCGGATTAACCGATGCTTTCGCAGAAATTGCTTGGCCGCTAGACGTGTCGCAATAATCGGAGCTGCTTCTCCGCCAGACCGTCTCCTTCCAACCTGCTTTTTCCTCATCCCCTTATCCTTTCCCGCCTAACGCCATTTCGTTCTTTCCGCACACTCTATTCGATCAATCGAACCTTCAAACGAACTCCTGTTTAAGTTGTGCTCGTTCGAATCAATTTTCGGATCGCTCTCACGCGATCGCGCCTCTCTCTCTCTCTCTCTCTCTCTCTCTCTCTCTTGGCGATCGGTGTCGTTTCGATTTCGCTCCCGCGAACATTTTGGTCTTTCCTCTCTGTATTTTTCAAGCAGAACATTTTTCCTTGTCCGGTTCATGCGCGTGAAGCTTTTATCGTTCCATTTGTCAGGCGCGAGATGCAAAGTCTATAATCTTTCACGAAACATTCGTTTTGAATATTTACAAAGTTCGGAGCATAAACGCACGTTTGTTTTTTTGTTAATGCAGTTTCTTCGTTAACTACACAGATTTTCTGTTCGCGTCACTGTGCCTCCCCGTCAAGCGTTATTCATAAAAGATACCTTGGAATTCAATTAATTCTCTTGAAAGATGAACGCATCGTCTAAGAGCATTGATTTCGGCTAACGCGCAAAGTTAAAGCTGAATTGTGGCCGTTCAAGTTCAAGACATTAGAAAACACGAGATAGTTTACTTAAACTTCGCTTTTGATTTCAAACTTGATACTTTCGAATTGGTGGGAATTTCTCGTGGTTTAGTCGGGCAGGATACTTGGTCGAACGTAGCAGCGCCGCGCCGGTGAGAGGATTATCGAAACAGGATTAAGCAATGCTTCTGTAGGTATCACTCCCGTGCCTGCCACGTCGATGTAGTCTGTTACTGTAACTGATATGCCCGACTGATCCTAAATCGTTAAAAGCTTTTCCCGTTGCCGTCCCTCTTAGCCACGTCAACTGACCCTTTTCAAAGCTCGTAAATGAACACCATCGAAATTTATAGGCTGTCAAGAATTACTTTAATCCACAAAGTCGAAAATCTTCCAACTGTTCCGTCTTACCGATGCGTTTAATCAATACACAGAAAATACTCGTTCATACGTGTAGTAACTTACAAATGTGTGTGTTTTATCTAGAGCAAGGACAAGAAAGGATGGTTTATTCAGAGTTAAGTTCAGGTTTATTCGTACAAGCAACACTCAAAACAAAACTGACTCGGTGTTACGACGGCCGACTCTGTTCCTAGACCAGGCCACACGCCGTGGGCAAGCTGGCAGCCAGATGTCTTCACGTCCTTACCGCGTACCCTCAATAGTCTCAAGTAACCTTCATAAACATCAAGAATTTCCAACTAAAGGTCCTTCATATCGAACAAAACATCCTGTCATTAATTTATATTCCTAAACTGATTGTATACCACGGGTTGACACGAGAAAGTTAGTTCTTCTCACGTATGCAGCCTCCCACCAGCAACTTCATCTCGAGGGCGGCTATAACCCTTCCTCACCTACGAATCCAACAAACAGCCAATTGACAACGAAGCCTATTTCCCTCTCCTTTAACGAAATCCATTCCTTAACGAATCAGCTCATCTCATGTCCTCGGATCCACCCATCACTAGTTTTCCTCCGCCACCAAATCATTGCCAAACGACTGATTTTCCATCTTTCGAACGGTCAACACCTTTGACCTAGTTTCTACCATTAGATCAGTCACATACTCAACTTGTACATACGCAACAGCGTAACTATTCACTACAATATTGTTGGAATAAACTGTTAATTATATATTGTTATATCCGTGTAACAATCACTTTAATTACCCCTGTTATCCTAAACGAAATAGGGGATCGATCATTTCGCGGCGTCGATTATCAAATCGTAACGGGAATTTACGACTCCTGTTGACGTGCTTCTTCGCGATCGCGTCTCTCCGCGAGTGAGCGAAACACTCAGCTTCCAACTTCTCAACCGCTCAACTCAAACTGCCCAACTCAACCGCTCAACTCAACTGATTCTACTCAACTCATCAACGTCTTCCGTCGCACGATTTTCCTATTCCTCCTTATATTCTACAGATATGCCTGACCCATTCTCAGGTACATCCCTTTCAATTACCCAATGTTGTAAAGGGAAACAGGTATGACCCATCCGAATCTCCCACTCCCTCACTCTCTTTACAACAGGCTCAGTGTATACCCCCCTTTTCCCGATACTACATACGGTTGTTGATAAACTCTCTTCGTTCGAACGATACGTTAGCTCGTAAAATTTTACCGCAGTGCAGTTTTTAAAGTTTTGTAGAAGCTTGCCCGATTTCGTTGCTCGAATATGGCGCGATCGTATATCAAAGGATCGTGCAATTTGGACTCTTGTTCGACCAAACAATCGGCCAAATATCCCTCTTACGACGTAAGTACGAGGTAAGCGTAAGCGTACTTCATGCGTGGATAAGCGAGCCAAGGAAAAAGTTGGACGCAGCTAGCGGAGTGGCGCGTTATTAACGCAAAATGTATACTCGCGTCCTTGGTAACGATCGAAAAGTACAGAGGTTCGCACATTGTAGCACTTTTCCCCGGGCAATTATTCAACTAATGGAAGATGCTCGGCAGGCCGTAGTTAGCGTGGTCGGTAAAAAAAAGAGGGTAGGGCGTTGCCGGAGGAATATATCGGTGTATCGTGCATAGAGCGTGCCAGGGCCCCGGTATTTTCACGAAAATAGCACGTTGCACTTGAGGCACGAGAGGTAATTACAATAGCACGCTGTAACGCCGAGGTTCGAGTATTGTTATCACGATGATCCGACCTCCCCTTCCTACCATGTAATTATTCAGCTCGTACGCCACACCAACCCTATAGTCATTGAAATTAAAGCTTTTTGCATTTTCAACGGCGCGGCGCCTCGTTAATCCGTCACGATGACGGCACTTCGTGGCGCGTATTAGCAATAAATTGCGCATGAGATCTGTCGCGATTTGCTTTATCAAAACCCCAGATTCCTAATGCGAGCCATCCTTTTCCTCCATTGTTGCGCGCAACCATACGCCCCGTGGATTACGTAATCGGGTTTCGCGTTTAAAAGCTGCCCCTTCGATCGGAGAGTCGGTTCTCTCGAAAGCGAAGAAGGTCTCGCTACGGTCGCTGTAAAAGCTCTTGAAAATTTCGCGTCTTCCTGTTTCGATAAACCAGAGCTTCGTTCAACTGCAGGCGTAACGCGATACCAAAATGCAAGTGTTCGACGAACGAGTCTGAATCAATCGAACACGAACGCCGTATTTTTCTCTCTTCCAGCGAACTATGTCGCGAACAAGGAAGGTAACAAATCACAGGGACGTTGTATGCAGTGTCCGGAATTTAACTGTGACGCCTAACTGAAAACGGCACGAAGCACTGGCCATCGACTTCGATTAGCTCGCGACCAATACTCGTTGCACTCCGTTGCAGTAGGAGCGAAATGTTCTCTGAAAATAACGTATGTTTTTCACCTTTTATTCCGAATTAGCGAAATTGCACTACAAAGAACGTACAAGTGAAAAACTGAAAATGTACCTATGAATGGAAAGTGCGTTTTTACATGCCGCTTTTTATCGTAACGTCAACGCGTACGAAGCAAAAACTTTGCAATAATGTGGGAATAATTATACTAACGAGACGTTAGTATAATATATCTTAATTAAAATGTTCTACAAATATTAAATATACATTTAAATGGGTTTCTATAATCAACGAAATCACGTTATTAATTATTCATTCAATGTTTTTCACAATGGAATATATAAACAACTCGACTTGCAAATTTAAGGATTCAAGGCAATTAGTTTTATTCCCTTTCTTATATTTATTCCGCGTTAAGTTTTTTTTCTACCAGAAAATATAGATACGTTAAAATGATAAAAGAGGTACATTCGTTTAACTTTTATTTTATTTATTCGCATACGAAAGTTTCGGAAGTTTCTACTCCTCGAAGTAGAAAGGTTTCACGCTCTATTCAAAGATGCATAATTTATTGCAATTTTCGAATCTTATAACACCTTTTTCCTAGAAAACGCTGTACACACCTGAAAGATACGAAAGACACGTACACATATTTCGATTCGTCCCGATTCCAATTTAATCGCAGCATTTCGTTAAAGATGTAGCAACCTACAAATGTGTTTTGTTTTTTATCTAGAGCAAGGACAAGAAAGGATGGTTTATTCAGAGTTAACAACAAAAAGAGTCAACACAAAGCTGACTACAAATATCGCCATACGTTTTAACACTCGACTTCCAACTTCTCAACTGCTCAACTCAAACTGCTCCACTCAACTGCCTCAACTCAACTCCTACATTCAACGGACTCTACTCAACTGACTCTCTGCCACTGACTAACTCAACTCGACTCTACTCAACTGCCTAACGTCTTTTGTCTGTCCTCCAGATGTGCCTGACCCATTCCCAGGTAGATTCCCTTCAATTACCCCAATGTCGTAAAGGGCCACAGGAATGACCTATTGTCAAGTACGTCCCTTTTCCCGATACTACAAGGATGATAGAAAAACACACACACGCATACATATATGCTTAGGAATATTTTTATGCACTTCTTTGTCTTTATGAATTCGTTGATAAGATTGATGCCAAGAATCGGGAATTGCTTCTAATTCTGTCGAGGTCACGAGAACCAACCCTAATTCACTTAAATCTTACCGTCTTCCATTCATTTATCCTGCACGATCGATCAATCGTACAAGGTTTTCGCATTCGCCGTATAACGTGCAATTTCTCCATGCCTCTGGAGAATATCGTGATCTCTAGTTTTATCGGAGACCAGTGGCCCGCGTATTTCAATTCATAATCCTGTCGGTTGATTTGCACAAGACTCTTCAACCTGTATTTGCGAAGAATCTTCACCGTATGGAGTCGAGTACTCGAACAGCTGGCTGCCACAGTACAAACCGAGCGCTCCAAAACCTTAACAACTCGAACACGCGTCAGGTTATTTCAAACAGTTGCCCCGTTTGTCTTCTTCGGTTTCAGGCGTTGATATTAATTTATGCGAAAGGAGACGGAGATTTCGGTGTATTCACGGGAAAACACTGACTCGTCTCTATGCTCGCCATTTTGATGATTATCTACATATTGTGGTTCAACCGCAATATTCCAGGTGTGAATATCGTGATTAAATCGTAACGGAGAACGAGGTAATCGTTTGTTAATTATCCATCCGATCCATTTACATATTCGGTGTAACTGTCGTGGAAATACAAACGGGCTAAGCTTTCGGTATATTTGTTAAACAATTGCAGCATCGTAGCTTATATTTTACAGAAAATATTAGGTAGAAACGAGTAAACTAAACGACTAAGTAATGAAATTTATAGGTTTTCGTTTTCGATGCAAGAACTCCGTTTATTTTCTTCTCCTCTCCCTCGAAAAGTGTATTAAATATAAATTTAACATACAGTATATCGTTACGCTTCTGCCATTACCAGATTTCTATGGTAATGTGTCGTAATTGTTGGGCACTAGCCCTTTCCACGACTCTTTCTTCTCGTTTCACGAACGAAAGGCGACATGGCCGAACAGCCGATGGTAGGGAAATTAATGTACGACGAAAAGCAGAAATTGGTTTGCGTTGCGTTGAGAAGATCGAAAGGCGAAGGCCTCCGCGGTGATGTCAAAATTCACAATTGCCGGTCGATCGAATTGGCCGCCGTCGACGTCATCGATATTCTATAACTTGTAGGATCGGAACGCGATTTCTTGTTCGATCCCAGTACGCATCGAAAGTGCCAAGATCCTTCGTTGTTTTCTCAACTTCCTAACGTGGAATGATATTTCGTTAAATTAAAAGCGATCAAAAGCACTGCACTCTGTTTCTCTCGCTTCCCCTTTCCGCATGCTTCGCGTCAACCGAAGTTTCACGGCATTGTGCTTTAATTAATTAAACAACAAAAATAGGCAATCAAAAGAGGAAAAAATTCGTGCAAATTGTTTCTTCTTTCAGCGAACGTTGGAATTTTTATAGCGAACCAAGGTAAATTGGAACGATGAATAAAATACGTATTATAGGAATGTTTCAAACACGAGAAATGCCCTGTTTCGATCGAACAAAAACAGACAACGTTTCTAGATAAAATTTATCTCCGATACCTTCGGTTTTCTCGTCTATTTTCGGTATAAATCGTCACGATTTATTAATATCATCGAACGATGGTAAAAACGAAATAGGAAGAAATTAACGAAACGCGAAGATGCAGCGAGATTTCGGAAACGGTGTGAAGAGGAATCTTTGATAAAACGCTGATAATTAATGTACGCAAACAGCGTTATTACAGCGGAGATCGATAATGCCTGCGGTGTTTACAGCAAATAATTTTCTACGGTTGTCGCAAAGTCCGTGTAGTTTAGACACGGCAATTGCGATGCGTGCGATAAAAGTAACACAAGGGACGATCGTAAAGAGGCTATAAATGTAAACGGTGATCGTTTCGACAGATCACGGATCCTTTTCTTGCGGTGAATTCGTAAAAAGGGAAAAGAGGGTGGCTAATAAAAGGGACCGTATTGAATAGAGCGCGGTACATTTTCCGGGAGTGCTTGCCGAATGTTTTTCACGGAAAATTAAAGAACGATTCCTGCGCAAGGTAAACCGAATAATTAAAAGAAAATTTCAGCGGGGAAATACGTTGATAAAAGCCCGTAAAACTGTTACTTTCGAATAGCAAGAAGTATGACAATGAACGTGTTTTAAGTTAACATTCAAGGAATTAACTTTATTTCTGTAATGGAGCTCCGAGGTAAAAATGTTTAAATACCTTTCCTTTTTTGTTGGTGTTAGCAGAAACGAAGTTCGTTTCACGGAATTAAAAGCCGACGGTGAAACGGAGGAGAAAGTCGTGGCAAATGATGTCTTGACTCGATTCCGCAAATTCAATTTGCAGAGAGATGGAATGGCCACGAAACTTCCCGGCGCAAAATATACTTTTGATTTGCTGCTTGAGTCGACGAGAATTTTTTCGAAGAATTATAAATAAATTGCGCGGTTTTCGAGCGAGCAAGAGTAGAGTCGAGGAAAAGCGGCAGCGAAACAAACGATTTCGTCAAGAAGGGAAGCTTTAAAGGAGACAACGAAACGAGCGACGGGGTCGTTTCTTTTCCATGCAACTGCCTTGCATTCCAGGTTCGAGCACGAGCAAGAGAAAAAAAGAAAGAAAAAGACGAGACAAGTATTAGAAGGAGCAGATACCAAGAGGAAAAGGTCGATGTTGCCGTTGTTGTTGTCGTCAGAAAGACTCAATTTGTCGCAGCAATTTCACGGGTATCGGGTGCCAAGAATGCCGCTGAAAGCTCGGCAATTGTTTTTCGATTCGTTCTAGTCTAGTTCCTTTATTAGACGTCGCAAAAGAAACCGGGAATTGGCGTCGATTTGCCACGAATGAACAATTTGTCGAACACCTTTTGAGCTTTTCCTAAAGACGTATCCGACTCTCCACCGTTTCTTTCTTCGCCTCTCTGCTTCTACCTTCGAACCTCGTGTAAATACGCCGAGTTTACACGATACACCGAGCCACGTGCATCGTTTCTGCCCGTTATTCCAAATCAACGTTCGCTCCTTGCTTCTTAGCGGCGTTGTCTGCTTCCACGTCGACATAGAGCTGTGTATATATGTACATTTTTGCTATTCCGCTTCTTTTTACCAGCACGAAGCAACGAATATTCTTAAAACTATGTAGACTACCTCGATCGAACTCGTATGCACAGTTTCCATTTCGCGACTGATTATAGTTATTTTTTCGCTCGACTTTGTTTCTGTACTTTACGATTCCATTCGCGGAATATGTATCTTCTACGACTAAAAATTCGAGAAGAAGAGAAAGCTTTTCTTAACGTTATAAGGAAACGAGGAAAGTTTACAATTTCTATCGACCTTATTTTCGCGATTTGATAGGATTTCTTATAAGTTGGAAGAATCGGAACTGTAACGCTATAACCGCGACAGATCGGCGGACACTTAAATTCCATCGTATCCAGCCGGATCGATAACGATCTACGTACGTATACATACGTATATGTACGCGATTCTTTTGGTTTCTACTAGGCTACATTTTGCTCCCGAATCATCGGTATATCCGGTTCGATCTCCAGAGTTGGCGATCGATCAACGTCACTGGCTACTATGGGACCCCGACTAGTTGCTACCGCTAAAATCCTGTAGACCGAACAGAAGAGAAAAGAAATCAAGCGATTATTTCTAGCGTTACACAGATCCGTATATCTTAGGACTTACCGCTCTTACGAGTTCCACGACTTCCACCTGACGAGGACAAGAAAATAGCAGGAAGACTCTTTCGGACGTCGAGTGTCGAACGATGTTTTGCAAAGGCGAGTCACGCACCGAGACAATTATCGTCGAGGCTAATGAATCTATTGCTTGTGAAAAGAAACGAAAGAAGAAAAATCGCCAGAATCTTCTCTTGATATTCTTTCCTTCCTATCCATCCACTCTATCCATTCTATCGCATCAACCATTAGCTCCACTTTTTCTTCTTTTGGTTTTCGCTACTTTCCTTCCGTCTTTAACTTTCGTGCCTTTCGTTTATCACGAAGAAGCTTAAGAACCTACGATATTTCCGAATGTCGTTCGAATTAGCTGCGTTCAGGTTGTTCTTCTTAAAGACGAAAACACAGAATATGTAACGAACGTTACCGTGCTAATTTACAATTCCCAAATGCGTTTGCAGAACTTGCATTCCTTCGCAAAACTTTCGTCTCTCGTGGTACATACACTACTTGCAGAAACTATCATTTGGTAGTCACTTGGGTTGTATAGAAAGTAATCAAGATGAGATTTCCGATTTGTAACTAGAAATAAATTATCGTTTGGAGAAATTAAGCGATAATTGATTCCACGATCTCTCAGAACGGAAGATGTTCAGGATCAATTATGAAAGTATACATATTATAATCGTAACAAATATAAGTAAATGCATTGGCTATCCAGACTGCAAAATATTCTACCAGAGTGACATTTGTTAGGGGGTTTTCGAGGTCGCTGAAACCGAAAATCAGGGTCGTTTTTAACAATTTGATACTCTGAACCTACTGTATGCTTTGTTCCGTATACGTTTGACGTATGTGAATCGTGAGTAATGGATCAGGTTCGATCGTGCCGATTAGATCGTGATCCAAATGATGGAACATTGACTGTGTCATTGCTTTTGTCACAGGCGTCTCGGAATACAGCGCTAGGATAATCACATTCTTTGCATACCATATTCATCAAAAATTGTAACTAAGCAGTAGCAGCATACCTATGCGACCGGTTTCCAGCGATCACCCCACCACAGGAACTAAACAGTTGATATAAAAAAACCCTCCCAAGTCAGTACTAGAGTTCTTTTCTGTTCATTTTTTGTTGTAACACTTTGAACCGTCACTCTGTTGGATTCATATAATAAAAGTCCATTTTCATATACGAAGTTTAATTTTCTTCGCCCTATTTGTGAAAGAATTATTTCGTTCGAACTGGGACGCGAGGAAATTACCGGCGACCTGTTAATATCGCGATTTCTTGTGTCTCCGACGTGACACTTTCTTTGCCGTTTATCGCTCTGTATGATCGTAGTCTTACGCGGATTTCTACAATTAAGATTTTCTCCGGCCAAATGTTCGTACGGCGGAATTTTCAAAACCGTTCGTTTCTGTGAAAAACGACCCTCGTTTCCGACTTCAGCGACCCAAAACACCCTCGAGAAGACGCATTCGGATAACAAATTTTGTAGCTCGGACATACACTTTGTCCAGAAGCTTTACATATTTCACGCGTTCGGTGACTATAAGAATATCGGGGTGATCTTTCGTTCCATCAAACGCGATATCTGCTATAAAGATCAATCTAGCTTGTAAAAAAGAAGCGTCTTGCCGTAAAATTCTTCGGTTCGATGACAATGATTGCGAGCACATAACTATAACTATGTCACGAACCACCAGGGAAAATTTCCTCCAAATTAATAGATGGTTTCGTCAGACAGCATCAGAGTGTACGTTCGACGGTGTTTCCGCATTGCCATTACGGTGTTTATACCTGCGGAAGATTCCATATCCTCTATCCCTCTCTTCTCGTCGCGTTGCTTCAACGTCGCACGATACACGCTCTTACTGGCTCGTATAATTACGTTGCTAGAATAATAACGCGTTTCCTTTCATGTAACCGTCGTCGCGTGTACGATTAAGCCGCCGATACGTACGTGATTGCCGCGATATCTGTTTGGTTACAAAGTCTGGGACGATAAGTCTGCCCTTAAGTTACGATATTCGCGTAGTAATTTCACCTGCAACACCTCGCGTCGTCCGTTAAAACGAGAAAACTGAGGTCACCTCTATCCGAGTTTTCGTCCTCGAGGTTTGCTTACGACGTGATGCGAGTCAAACTTCTGTACGTAGCCGCGCGCGTGTGCATTGGGTAAGCAATTCTACGCATTAGTGCCACGTAGAAAACATTTGCGAGAAAAGTTATTCGATTTAAGCGGGCCAGCGTGGAAGAAGTTGGTTCGAGTAATTCGCGATGGTAATTTAATTAGAGTAACGGAGTTCTATCCGGGTTAAAGGATATCTTACCGACCACGTTGAGATGAACAGAGTATCCGATGGGAGGAGTTGTGGATATTTGGCACTCGTAAATACCAGAATCCTTCTTCTGAGGATATCGTATCCTTAATGTCCATTCTTCCGTGTGCGGCGTATGCATCGCCTCGAAACGTTGATCGCTCGTGTAAGTGTACCGACCGATTGTCAGCAGGTGAATATCTCGATGCCTTACCCACGAAACCTAAAATCAACGAAACGAACAATATTTTTTAAACGTTTTCCTGAACGCTTAAAATAAGTAGCAATTAAGCTACGAGGTTTCTCGTTCTCTTCGTTATTCGCGAGGGAGGAAGTACGCCTGACAAATAATACGTATGTACATACTCCTTTTATCATAGTATCCAAACTGACCATAGGAAAGAAATCTAATTAACGCGATTGTTCTTAGCAAAGTTACATCGCCAGTGAATAAACGTAAACTTCATTGTATACTCGCTTGTAATTTTGATTATATTATCTATACGGATATCGTATATCCATAATCCGTATCGATATTATTCTGTTCATTTTTGGGGCAGGTAGGTAACGGGACCGAATATAAACGTACAAAAAAGGAAGAAAGCAGGTGCGCTCCTAGCCACTGTGTTTTCATTTGGAACGGTTGCCTAAGCTAATCTAATCCGTGCCAAACTGTGCACGCGACAAAAGTCGAACGAACCATATTCCGGAGATTAATGGGTCTCCTAAAATTCAAAAATGATTACACGCGAAACGACCCGCTTACGTGCTTTTTCCAGGCCGCAACATCGTAAACATTGCCACGCGAGTATCGACAAAACCATACGGCGAAACGAACTTACGTACGTGTATATTCATCATTTTTCCTAACAAAAGATATATTCTACGTATATTTATTTTTCCCAGACATGTTTCGCTACATCGCGCGAGTTAATTTCCTTTGCACTTTTCCTTCGCTTTACTTACCGCTTAACACTCTCCGATGATACGTTAAAGATTCAGTAACAATTTCGTAAAAATTGAAAGAAAAAGTTGTAAAGGCAGCGATTCCTTGGATTTTTATGATTCGACGGTTCGAAGAAGAAAATTAACTCGATATCGCGTAAGAAAGTTCTCTGCGACGCACACCTTGCTCGAATTTCTTTGGAAGAAGCCGTTTTCCAGGGCTTTACGAGCGAGACAGTGCCAGCGTTAAAAAGTCGTATCCAAAGATAATGCGGGATGCGAAGCACGTTGCATTATATTTCGCTTGACATCTTTCGACATCGGCTTATTACCGGTTGCGCACCCTTTTTTATAACATTGGATCATACAACTTCTACTTCTTCCCTTTTTCACCCTCTAGCACCTGCTCGCGCTGTTACACCATTACTTTCCAGCCCAAAGCCGTTAAGCTTACACGTCATTCCTTCTTTATAGATACAATCCATCGTTTACTTTACGGAATCGTTTTATTTTCTATCAGCGGCAGGTTACATCGTTAATCTCGCCCGATTCGTTGCTTCGCGTCACTTACGAATCAATCCTTTTACGACTACTGTACGAGTGAAACTGTTCTCTCTGTGTTTGTTTAATTCGCGAGCAAAGTACGTTTATTTCAAATAGGTTATCTCACGAACGAGTTAAGCAACTTTCGTCATTTTTGCGACGTTTTCGAATTAACATCTCCGTGCAAATCGCGCAACGTCGTTACCCACGCTCCTCGTTAATCATTCATTCTTCACTTGCGACTAACGTATCGCGCGATTACGTTCAATTTTCAGAACGTTTTCGCGTAACAGGGACACGATGCTTTCGGCTGCATAAACCTCATTCCCAGAATCACCTTGTCACAGTCGAATCTCGAACTCGTAGAATATATTTTTAGCTTTAAAGTTTTTACAATTACTTCTATCCTTCCGGAATTCGTTACGGGCTTATATACTTTCGCCGGTTTATTACAACGGAGTAAAGGAGAAGTACTGTATTTGCATTACCTCGAAAGTTACGTCGTAAATGTTATCTTTCCTAATGAAAATTTAACGGCATACCGTATAGTTATACCGATATTTTGCTTGCTAGAAACATTCCGTCGTAACCATTATTCTATTTTTTACGGAACTGTATATTATCGAGAGTAAGGAGCGGAGAAGCAAGATGATTTTTTAAATATGTCGTGGAAGACTTTACTTCCCATCTGAATCGTCGAATACGAAGTAGTAGACAGTGGTATAAAAGCTTGTTACTGCGCAAAGTTTTAACGGCAATATCCACAATTACGATACGCTACGGTAACAGGTATGCGGAAAATACTTGTAAAAATATTCAAAGATGATTCTTATTGGGATGTGGGATAAGCAAATCGATAAAGTTTCAACGAGAAGTGTGCAAGATGTCGTAAGGCAAGTTCGGTTGATGCCGCGACCTTCTCCGTGCCGTTGATTGGAACGAAATCTAGTCGATAACATTAACTCGAGTTACTTCCCTTTCGGAGGATGAATCGACCTTAGCGACTGCTTCGTAGTTTGCTTCGTAGCTTTTTTTAATTGAATAGATTACGCTTGGTCATTTGATCTGCGGCCGAGCAATCGTCACGAATGTTTGTACGTAATCCCCACGCGACTGTGCATCCGATCCTATTTCCTATCTGCCTGCAATATCCAATGTACGAACGAATACCGATAGCGCTCGTTTAACGCTTTATGATTTACGAATGGAAGCTGACGATGTACGTATTTCGTTCTTCCTTCCTATCGACGCAATTTCAATTCCAGTTGATTCTTTTATTTTTATGATTCTTTCAAGGAAAAGGTGGCTCTTCTCGCACTCTTTTTCGGCGATTACGAAATCTCAATTACGAACTCAAACAGGGTACTAGAGACTTTATGGAAATATATAAAATTAAGAGATTAGGAACAAAAATGTATTCGAGTTTATTAAACGTTATAACGTTCGATGAAAGAGATAGAATTCGCATAGGTTTTGGAATAGGAAATCATCTGACTGCCAACGTAAGTGTAGCAGCGCAAAAGACACGCTAAGCTCGTACATATTTCATCATTTACTACGAATACTGTTGTACAGCTTAAGGTTACCATTACGTAAATACATGAATTTCCTTGTAACCGTCTGAAACCGACTTTATGAAACTGAAATTACGTTTAGATTTCATATAATATTTCTAAATCTGTTACGCCCGTATCGTTTATCGATAAAAAGATAAGTATCTTTATTCCGTAAAATATTACAAGAAATATTTCTCCGTGTTTTTCAGACTTTCTGCTCTTTAATTTTAATTTTGAAATATTATATTCAACATATGTGTAATTATTAATTAACGTGCATTAGCGGAATTGAGAGAAATGCTATGCGGTACGGTAATATAGTGTGCGCAGCTCGAAAATTCGTTTATCTAGACTTATTTATAAATTAATACGTGTTATACGATTAAATAAAAAAGTAAGTATCTACATATGTAATACATAATTTATATCGGTACACAAACGATATGGAAATAAATAGATACAATCTGCTTCGTCCACTTTAGACTTTAGACGCGGCATTTGCGATGTGAATAAAATCAAATATGTGTTCACTCTTTCTAACGTATACATCGTATACATCGACGTGTGTTTGCTCTCAGACAAATATCGCGAGTCGAACCTACGACGTCCTTCGCTTCGGATTAACTCCGGAGTTTTCAGCAGAAGTGTTTGCACCTGCTTTGGAAACGTCGTATGTGCGAACCTTCGTGTATTCAGCAAAAGAGACCAATTTTTAAGGTAAATACAGTTTTTGAAGCACGTCGGAAAGCGAAGCGGTGCCAAGTAAACTTTTCTCCTCGGAATATCGTCTTTTAATCAATCAGTTTCCTCGTGTAACTTCGCTGGGCTGAAAAATCTCGACTTTATTCGTGTCGTCGTTACATCGCACGCGTGGACGTAACTGTACGATATCATCGAAACGTACTAGTCAGTACGCACGTACTTGTTGTGCGTACACGCTATACACACGCGTTTTGCATACGAATGAAATTGCAGACGAAAAACGTAACAAATCAATAGATACGTAAGACGCATTAAACATCGATCGATTATTTCACCGCAATTTGCAAGTAATCGACAGCGAAGAATTTTCTAAGAGTATCCGTCTAATTCAGGTCGTAATAGCGCAAATTGAAATTCGGTTCGATGAAACATAACTGGAATAACGAGCCACCTTTCGATGTGGTAAATTCATCTCTATCGATTCTCTGACGACAAACGGAATTGCGCAAACAATCGTTTAGAAACGTTTCACGATCCCTTCGCGACACCGTAATTCGCGGATTAATTCGACGCTACGAAGCGTTCCATTCGTCCACTATCAGCGAAATGTTGACGTTTTAGCCGATTTCATGCCACTCTTGGGACCGTACGCGTGCCACGCAAACAAATCGGTTGACCCAGCACGCGTGATGTTTGACGTCTCGTTTATCGACTGGCTGGTTATACATGCCGATTTCGTGAACCGGACCTTGCGTTTGAAACGTTGCGTTACCCCCGCTGTCAGAATCACACGCGTGTGCGCCTTTGACGCTAATTCTGACTTTTCGATAATCACGATATCTACGACGTTGCTTCAACAACTGGAGACATTTATACGTCGGTACATCGATCGTACAAGTACAAAGATGGAAAACAAGCGTCAGGTTTATTTCTAAAAGGTAAAAGTAGAGCAAAGACAGAAGATTTATAAGCTCTCGAAATACGATAAGAAAAGCGTGCATTCTCTGGGAAATCAATTTCGACGAGATTATCTTTAACCGTCAACTACGTGCTCGTAACTATCGTCACGATCTTTTTTGTCCTTTATTTGCCTATTCTGTTACCGAGCAAACGCAACGTTAAATTTAATAATTCTAAATTAACGAATTCATAGCCAAAGTACTTACAGTTCTGTTTCCGAGGTTTTTCACTCTACAAACGAGTTGGATGGTTTTCCCAACTAGGCCCGTCATGTTCGACGGAACCGACGTATCAAAGTAAGGATGCGAATCTTGTTGCGTCAGCCATTCTTGAAAAGTATCGGTTTCGATTAAGCGAGTACTGTGCACAGCTTCTTCTGAAACCAAAAAACGTCAAAAAAAAAAAAAAAATTGTAAAAAAGATACGATTGCGATTTTCAGAAGCGAATCCTTGGAAGTGTATTTCATAGACGATAGCGAGCTAACGACACGATCAAAGGTTTCGATATGTCGCCTAGTAGCCAGATTTTTCGCAAGTATCGATTCGAGAACACGTATCAAATACGCTCGACTCTCTTATACCATGGTACTCTGAAAACACGGTTTCGATATAACACGGTGCAAAAATTACGACACGATTCCATATAGTACGACTTAATAAATTTGGACCATCCTCATATAGCACGAACGTTTCCACCGCACGGTTTTGATTTCGCTTAACAAGGTTTCGATACAACGGCGAACGAATTAACCGTGTTATAGAAGGGTCGACTGTATCACGAAACAGATCTTGCGAATAACTCTCGTCGATGCTTCGTTCTTTTTCATGTTTCCTCCCATGTACGTATTTTACGTCGGGTATAGCGTTTCTACTTTTATCGCGTGCATGGATTTTCTTTTTCATCTCTTTTCTTGTTATTTTCTTTTTGACCGTTTTACTTTGTTGTGCCCTGTAATTACGCAAGGTAATCGGCGGCGCGCAACCCTTCGGACTCGTGAAAAATAATTTTCTCGCTCGGCCGCTAGTCGCATTTATTAAAATTAAATCTCGTCAAAGGGAAGTAGCGAGCGATAATATACTTGCAACCATGTGCACATGCACCAGCAACTATACTTTAATAACATTGTCAGCAATTCTACGGCGTTGAAAAATATTCAGAGGCATGGAATCGATAAAGTCGCTCTAAAAAATTGAAGCCTAGATTCCGTGGCGTTATCACCGAGCTTTAAAGTCAAAAATATCCGAGTACCACAAAGGCAAAGCCTTTCAGCGTTGCGTGGAGAATTTGAGAACGCAGTGTGCTACATGTCGATGTTTTTTACGCAACTTTTAACCAAAATACGTATCAGTCGAATGGCAACAAATTTTTGGGAAAACTTTAAGTAATGGTGAAAAATTGGAAACACGCACGCCCCAATCTATCGATTTCCTACTGGCGTAATCTTTGAATAATCTTTGAATAATAGTGGCGACTTTCTCGACGAGTCGAAACGCCAAGCATCCTAATATCGTCGTATGAGAATGTTTTATCAAGAACATCGAAGGCCGAACGTATTTTCCGTCCTTTATGACTAACGTCCTTACGTCGACCGAAGCGCTTCGATCGTCGCAAGAACAACGGATATAGCCGCCGAACGGGAAAAAGTTTATTACAAGTGTAACGGCGTATTCGTTTGCAGGATTCGGAAACTGCGCAATTTATACGCGTAATTCGAACGAAGCAACGAGCCCTACCAATCGCTCCGGAACGCATGAATAACCGAATGGTCCTCGCGGAGCCGAGTGGCTCGAAAGTACACCGTGGGACGGCTGGCGCATAACTATCCTGTTCCTGGTGTTCCTGCACTGCGGCAAATACGATCCCGTTCGCACGAGTGCAGGTAACTGCGTGTACGGACGCGTACATCTGCCATAAAATCGAATGAACGCATTTTACCGGAAATGGTCGTCTCGAAAGATTCGTTGGACCTTCGTGCATGTTATATCCTCCTATACGTGTACGATAATATACATGCGTATATACGCGTAACATACGCACGTATATGTGCAACTAGCGCAGCAGTTCCTTTGAAAATAAGCCGTTATTTGGAATTTTATATCTACCTACATCTTAAATATTTTGTTCCAACGGAAACACGAAATACGTACGTACGTAGAATTTTATTTTGCATCGAACTGGAATCGACTTAATACAGTCTGTCACACAAGAGCGTGTCTGCGATATTTCTGTAAATATTTATATATTTGTAAAAAAATTTATATGAATTGAATCTACATCTAAAACACTAATACGCTATTACAGTAGGGTGTCCAATCTCCTCCATTAGCGATTATAGCTTGACATCGTTTCGGCATACTCTCGACTAATTTTTGAGCGTAGGATTCTGGTAACGACCTCCATATCTTTCGAATGTGATGTACAAGTGTTCTTATTTTTGTGATACGTCTTCCTCTCAGCTTGCCTAATAGGACACCATGCCCAAAACGAAGATTCATCAGTGAATATTATATTACTCCAATCACGATCTCTGTTTTCATTCGCCCATGCCAGACGATTTTCGACGTTTCGCGTACGCGGCACTCATATTAAAAAGCTCTGTTCCTTTCACTGTTTCAAATGAAACTGAAAGGTATTCAGCAACGCGTATTAGAGAAGTTTTCGTTTGTTTACATTCTTTTTATCTCATTCTGATTAGGTGTCAGGTTTCGCAGATATCGCAGACACGCTCTTGTGTGACAGACTGTACAATTGGAAATATCGATCAGCGTTTTAATTACGTATCGTCTTCCTTGCCGAATCGGAATGCTTGTAATTAAAATTTCAATTCGTCGTTAACGATAATTTATATAATAACATTTATATAATAACGTTGTTTCCATGAAGTAAGTTCCTTTTTTAAAGTCACATATCGAATGCAATTCAGCCGTTAACGAAACCGATCGTTCAAGAAAACCACCAAGCGACTTTTCACGAGCAATTCTATTCCTTGGTACAAAAAGTGACAAGGAAAATCTTATTAGAGCACCTTATCTTTCTATATCACAGTTTCGATATTTCGATATTTTTCTATTTGTTCGGTTTTCGTACGAGATCGACCAACCGGAATTCAAGCGAAACATTTCCTCGCTTCGTACTCGCGACAGTTACGTTGATTAACCGTTTTGAAATGCCTACAAAGTATCCCTCTCGTTCCTGATCGCCGTATCACGGCATACGGTCAGATTTAAGAGGGAAAATACTGCTCGGCCAGACGAATTAATCAATCACCAGACGACAAAAATTACGACCGACCGTAGGAACGTGTTGCAGAATGCTCGCATGCGCCACCCCTTTAATCCGAATATTTTTCCGTTCGATCCTCGCTAACTCACGCTATAATAATATCTACATACGTTATCCCATTGCGTTAACTCTTGCAGAAAATAACGATTTCCGTGTTTTAATTATTCGAACGATTACGCTTATTCGATCAGAACAGGATGCCGAAGGTCTTATCAATTAACGCATCGATTTACCGTGACACGTTTCATCGAGACTATGATAGTTTTGCAAATACGCCTCACTTTCGCCACAGGCAACTCCTTATTTCATAAAGATAGCAAAAGTTGAAAGTGTTGACGGTAATACTTTAATCGCCGCAAGGACACGCGGCTTGTTTAATATAGTATGTGCGTCGCGTCGCCATTAAAGTGTTAATTAACTTGATTGTCTCCATGAAGGGGATATCGACCCATCTATTTCTTTTCGTGGCATTAATCTCGTATAATCCGCGCGCTTCAAAACCAGATATCGAGCTTCGACTTACGTTTACATTCATTTATTTCCCATTTCATTCCCATTTACATTTATACGATTATAGCGATACGGTCACCGAAACGATTCCTATATTCGTTTCAATTGCTTTATTTCTCCTTTGGTAATTAATCGACAGCTTTGAATAAGAATTTTAGTATTTGAACTTGAATGAGGAAGAATCTCCTAGCTACTAGCAAAAGTTTCTTTTTTATATTCTTTGTTTGTATAATGTCCGCAAACGAGAATAATGTAAAAACGTGCGATATCTGAAAAGATTTTCAACGATTTGTAGTAATTTACGCGACAGCATTGCTCGAATGTATTCGGATAGTTTGTCGAAGATATTTGAAATACGCGTGATGCGGGTATTAAAGTATGCAAATAATTGTCAAAGAAAGGGATGATAGATAGGGCGTTTTGGTAGATTTAATTGACAGCAAAAAGATATCACAGTAGGCACATTTGTTTTGTCAACTATTTGCCTTTAATACGAAATCAAGCGAAAAAGTAAATTACCAGGCCACAGTATTTAGGATGGGAATATTTATCTTGGAAATTGCATCGAGATGTCGGCGCCCTCGTAGAATCTCACGAAATACATTTATCAGGTTAAAAGGGTTAGGGGACGCGGGAAAAAGGGAAAGGGCGTCGTGACAGATATAATATACGATCCCCTAAAGATATTTACCGTAATAAACTCGCCTCCACCTAGATCGAACAAACACTCGAAAATTAACCCCTTTTATTTATTTGCTGGCCAGATCCACGCTTTTTACGATTACTTGGTAAATTATTTGCGCCATTCCCTGCTCGTACGAGTCACCAGAAAAGCCATCTCGGCCGTGTTCTTTCATTCCAGAAGAAACTACCCTCCAGGAGAACCGAGGGATTTCTTGCTTCTCGATGATTCGTTGGAACGGAATAGAATACGACCGAAGAACTTCTCCGGAAATAAGCATCGAAGGTAATTCGTTTGGAAAATAATTGTCGTTTTTTTTTTTTTTTCTTTTCTTTTGTAACGACAATAGCCAGGACAAACGCGTCGTTAGTTCGTTCATGCGATCGAACCGTTCGCCTTGACGAACTTCTGCGTTTAATCATTTCATCTGTACACCGCAGAAATTTCCGCACAATATCCATGGAATGTCAATTATCGGAATATCTATTAACCAAACTCTCGATTATTCGAATCGTCCGTCAATAGGCTGAATGATCAACTACCGACTATCGCTACCTATCGCTTCGAACCAATCGATCATCACGTTCTTCCTTTATTTTTTCAATGAGTTTCTCGATTGACAGGCCGTTTCATACTTGGTGATCGCATGGAAAATATACATGTATAGTGTATATATCGTCTTTATTATTACAAGCGATGATGATAAATGGGGGTAAGTCGCCATTAGTGCGCCTAAGTGTAAATGCAGAAACGTACACGACGAACGAGTCGCATACTTTACAAGATTTCTCGATCGTAATTTCTGAAGCTACAGATCCTAGTACCAAAATAATCTAAACAAGTGTGATACGAGTTGGCGATATTACATAGTCGATTCACAGGCTGTGAATTAAGCAATGAGGATAAGTAGCGTAATGGGAGAAAAATGCCGAGAAAAGTGTAAGCCTAAAAGATTCGGTGGGGTCATGAAGATGTAACGACTAAAACAGTTGCGGGCAACGAGTAACGCTATTAGTAATCTTAAAAAGGAATAACAAATCCGCCAGAATCCTCGTTGACTCGAGAGATCCAGCAGATCCAGCAAGGACATAGTTGGGCTATAATAATTGTATACCGCAAACCTAAGAAAACTATGATGCATCCTTTCCATGAACTGTTTATACTTTAACTGGTTTTTACAAGCTTAACTAGAGTGCAGTATTAAACGTATTGTTACGTTTCTATATGTTATTGTTCGGTTTTCTTTTACCGTTAATTTTTAAATTCGGGTAAATAGTAGTTGCTGCCACCAGAAACAATCTAAGGATTGTTTCAATTAGAAATTTTTCGTTGTCGTTATCTTGTTCGATGATCCCGAATTGTCGTATCCTTTAGTAATTTTGTCGACAATTAAATATCGATGAGTAGCGTCGACCGATGTTCAACGCGATTACCAACTAAACTCCACGTTTCTGCTAACCCGCTACGCGCTGGAGTACTGGCACGGGAGAGGATTAAAATTGACGAAAATGAATGCTCGTTTAATCTAACAAATATTTTCCACAACAAGAGTTTATTCTGATTTTGATTGGTTATTAACAGAATTATTTACAATAATCGAATTTACAATCGTTCGCGATACACTTTACCAATTACAAGATTTGAATTTAAGTGATATTCGACGTTTTACAAATTGACAAATACAAGCACGTCGATTAACAAAAACTGACAAGAACTGAGAATTAAATGAAACAGAGAATTAAATGAAACAGAGAATTAAAACTAGAGAACTAAAGAATTAAGGAACTTAGGAACTAAGAACTAAGGAATTAAAGAACTAAAGAATTAAAGAACTTAGGAACTAAGAGCTAAGGAACTAAAGAACTAAAGAATTAAAATTTAAAGTTACTGAAATGTTAAGAATTGCGGAATTGAGATCTAATCGCTATAAACCAAGAAATTACTTGCCAAAAGTTGGGTAACTGATCACCAAGAACCCAGGAATCAATCACCAAGCACTGAGGAACTAATCACACAGAACTAAGGAATTATCTGAATAATGAACAATCTGAATCACAATCTAAATGATAACGAACTGAAGAACAATAATGATCGTACTTCCAACTTGCTACGTTTATTTATAGTCCGATCCATCGCAGAAGAGGGGGAGGGGGCGTCATGTGGCGGTTTGCGAAGCTAGAATTCGGTTTCTAACGAATTTGTTAAATTCATTCGAATTGAAATACCGTCTCGCGCTATTGGTGGGTTTTAGCCTTTGTTACGGCGTGTGCGTAGCGCGAGACGTAACAGTATATTCCCCGAAGAACGTATACAATAGCTTTTTCTATAGGTGTCAAACCATTCATGTCGCACGAACGCTTCGAGTTACAGAGACCACGTTGCAACAAAATACAATTACGAAGGCACAGTATCTGTTTGAAAATCTTCAGGTCACCGACAAACGGTAGAAATAGGTTGATAAATAGGATAAAGAGAAAAGAATCCAGATACGATGCTTAAGGAACATGAGAAGTTACATCAATTGGGGCCAAGTACGAGCCAACAAGGCGCACAATCTGTCTAACAGGTCAAACTGGTCAAATAGGTAGCTCGAGAGCCAAGACAAGCAATCGGATGCAAATACCCATCGATGATAGTTTCGATATCAGAATATCGTGGGCAACAGTATCAATTGCCATATGATGCCATATAATTCCTTGAGACACAAACACGATCGATTTAATCTGTATCGCTCGTGTTTGCTAGTCGTAAAAGCTAGACGTAAATAATTTTGAGAAAAATGTCTCCCTCGCTATTACCGTATTCAAGTAGAAGAAGGAAATTTTCAAGATCTTTTAAATTTTAAAGACGAATCTGAGAACGTTGTTATTAGTGGCATGTCTCGTTTAATAGTTTTAATCGCAAGTAATTCCGCGGAAATGAGATGGTTGATAGAAGTTTGGAGATTCGTTAAGATGGGGCAGTGTGTTCGAGCACAGTACCTAGATTGTTACTAGAGTGATAGTATCCGCGTAGAGGTTGCAAGAGCCGCAGAAGCTGGTCTTCCAGACTCGCAAGGTTTCCTTGTATGAACCGCAAAATTTATAAGCTACTACACCGTTGCCCTACATTTTTTAAATTACAAAATTTATTTGCGAAGAATATCGGAAACTTTTTGCGTCATGACTTGTTTGCATAATAGTTTACCGCGATAATACTTTAAAATGCAAATTCGCTGTTATCAGAAGAGAAGCAGCGACTGATACATCGGTAAAAACGTTTCAAATTGTTTAAAACGGTGTTTTACCTTGTCGCAATTTCCTTCGACACGGTACAAAATAAGCACGTTCCAACGAACGTAACAATAACCAAAAACGCGGCGCGTTAATCACGTGGACGTTATAATTTGATCGAAGAACGATTTCAATCTTCGCAAGTTACGTGGCAAATTTCGCCAGGAGAAATCTGTGTTACATAACAATCTAGCGTATCGATGACCTCCAGCGGAACAGGAAACAAGGGGAGCGTGATGAATTATTAGAAGGATGGCGGTGCGAAAATCTCTCGTCGTAATAAAAGCGATATAGTCCACAAAGGGGAAGAACTCACTTCCGTGCCAGTCAATTCCGTAAAGAACAACAAAGGAGTAAAAGAAGCGAGTACAAAGCGTAACGTTTAGCTGGCTAATGTTCAGACTTTACAAAATAGAGATCGTTTAAACGTCGTATACAACACGATTAAGAATACGTCGATACTTCCCAACGACGGCACACGAAGTACGTGATTGCCTGTTCGGAAATCGAGATTCCGTTTGGAAACCGATGCGTCTTTTTTTTCCAGGAAACATGTTCGGAAACCGATTTGTTCGAGATGAGAGTCGTTCGATAACCTAGCTTGTACAGTAGCACGGATTGATAATTTCTTTGACGTGCCACGTTTCTTATACGTCAGGAACATGTCAAAAGCAAGGTATTACATATTCGGGTTTCGTAGTAAGGCCATCAACCAGGGAGTCCTGAAATCTCGGTACTCCGGTTATATTTTACGACGACTGACCCTTTCGAAACGACTGACCTAGAAACGAATGATCCCGCCTTCTTATCGTATAGCCACGAATGGTACGACCCACAATGTACGATCGTATAAGAAGCCTCGTCGAACGACGAAACTTGGCGCAAAAATAACCTGACTGATGTGACTTTTTACGTGCAACAACTCCGGCATTCGAAGCAAGAAGACCACCAATGACGCGGTTAAAACGCATAAAACTCTGAACCTGATGCTTTAATCGATTAGTAGATTCGATAGATTTTGTCGATACTCGGAATTCGCTTCTTTTCGCGTGGTATCATCGAGCTATTGGTGAATATAACGCGTCTTAGAGTCAACGCCACGTCATTTTTACCTTACGCAGAGATCAAGTAACGACGACAGGCTGCTAAACGTTTTCATTGAACTACAGTGTTTTGGCAACACAGGCAATCTCCAGGAACATTCCGCGAATGGCAATTTTCGCGAATACACGGAAGAAAAGAAACCAAACAATTCGATAAAACAAATCAACAGACCGAGGAGCGAATATTAGCAGAAAATTGACACTCGGTTTCGAAGAGGATCGCGTAATCGGTCGACGATATTGGATCGGGATGTCTTCGTTTAGCGAAAGAAGCGCTAGACATCGCGACTTTTCCGCAGCAAAGCTGCGACGTATATCGCCGTTGTAACCAGGAAATATGGGAAAATACAAGCTAGGAAAATGTCTCGGCTTTTAGCGTGTGAACAATATGGCGTGGCGGTGAAACCGGCAACTGTCGGCTGCGTTCAAAAGTTTTATCATTTTTCCTTATTTCGTAAAACTTCTGAACGCTAGCTTGTTCCACCGAGTGTCGCGAGCCTGTTCCCCCTCGTTTATTAACATCGCGACGAGATACTTGATACCTTGTATAAACCGTCAGCGCGGCTTATTGCACCGTTATAAAACTTTAATATATCTCGTCTGACGTATTGATTAAATAATATTTCTAGCAAAGTGACTTCGTGAAAATTTCGCGTAGTTTTCATAAATGTTTATAAGTCAAGGATAGTCGAATAGAACTGTTGAGATATGTGTAATTTTATGTGCTGAATTGACTGCGTAGTATGTGAATATGGGTATGAGTGCGCGGCGTCTCGAAAACAAAGGAATGTACAGTCTGTCACACAAGAGCGTGTCTGCGATATTTCTGTAAATATTTATATATTTGTAAAAAAATTTATATGAATTGAATCTACATCTAAAACACTAATACGCTATTACTTAGTAGGGTGTCCAATCTCCTCCATTAGCGATTATAGCTTGACATCGTTTCGGCATACTCTCGACTAATTTTTGAGCGTAGGATTCTGGTAACGACCTCCATATCTTTCGAATGTGATGTACAAGTGTTCTTATTTTTGTGATACGTCTTCCTCTCAGCTTGCATTTCATTAGGGACCACACATTTTCGATAGGGTTTGCATCAGGGGACTGCGATGGCCAAGGAAGTACTGTGATGGCGTTTTTCGCTTTCCATTGGGTGCAGATGCGACTTCGATGTTTAGGGTCGTTGTCTTCTTGCAATATCCATTGGTCCTCGGTTTGGTTGAACCAACGTTTCACGGATGTGAGAAGTCCCCTTTGGTACAATTTCACCATCTTTTGTGCATTCAGATTGTCTGTAAAGACGCACAAAGTCCCAAAACCGCGTGCGTTAAAGCAACCCCAAACATGCACTTTTATAGGGTGTTTTACACTTCTTTGAATCATCCTTCTTCCATGGATAGTCCAAGCACGCCTAATAGGACACCATGCCCAAAACGAAGATTCATCAGTGAATATTATATTACTCCAATCACGATCTCTGTTTTCATTCGCCCATGCCAGACGATTTTCGACGTTTCGCGTACGCGGCACTCATATTAAAAAGCTCTGTTCCTTTCACTGTTTCAAATAAAACTGAAAGGTATTCAGCAACGCGTATTAGAGAAGTTTTCGTTTGTTTACATTCTTTTTATCTCATTCTGATTAGGTGTCAGGTTTCGCAGATATCGCAGACACGCTCTTGTGTGACAGACTGTAAACTGTTCCGTAGACAGTCGTGTGCGGAAAGGCATCTGGTATGGAAGGTAGTGAGAGAAGGAAGTGCTGAGACACGTGCAAGATTGTATCGATTAATATCATTGGAATCGTTCACTAAATAAATGCATAATTATTTTATTATGAATATTAAATGTATATTTAGTGTTTCTATACCTTTATTTCGGCAGTTAAGATCCAAAATCATCAACAAGAACGATACGGGCTATATTCCATATTTAATCTTTGGTTTTTACTAAAAAAAATCGAAAACACAACCGTTTCGGACGATGATAAAACCAGCATTTGAACGAAGTAGGTAATCAATTAAAATCAGATAATAGAGGAAAAAAGGATAGTGGCTGATAATAAATTTGGTAACCGAATAGAGATGCAGAACGTATATTTGTAGATTATCTATCGATCGCTTGGCGTTATAGTCTATTTCCATTAGTTTCCAAAGCGGTCGAACAGCATCAAATATTCAAAGAATGCGAACGAAACGAAAACTACAAGAAAGAATTTTGATTTATCGTCGTTTCTAGAAATCCAATAGATACTTGGTTGTATTACACCTTGATGTTTACTGTATCAAGCTACCGCTAATTTCTCCTTTCGAAAATAGATTTTAAATTACGTCGATCAGCAATGTGCCACGTTATATATTCATGACGTGACGGATTGTCAAACTTTATCAAAATTTCATTGGTGTTAAAGCGATGTCGAGCAATCTCGCCCTAAATTGTTTCATTGCTCGATAATCTTATTTATTTTTTAAGTAGTTTATACATAAATAAACAGTAGAATATATTTTTTCCAGTATCATAAAATAAGAAAGTAGAAACTAGATGGGATAATAATTCTGAAGGCTACCATCCTGCCGTATTGTAGCCATTTTGCTTTGCGACAGGCTTTTTACAGGACCACTTAGATAGTTCATCAATTACTCAAAGACGTCCCACAAAAGATACGCTCTACAACTCGAGTTCCATGAACTTTTTTCGTGCTATTTGCTTAACATTTTCTTTCAACTCACATACAAGTACATTATAACATTTCAAATGTAGTAGCAAAAGCTGTTCGATGATAAAACAGTTTTAAAATAAATGTGCCAAATTCGAGAATTTAAACATTCTCTATCAGTTTTTTCTCTTGCAAAAATTATAAGTTATTATATATATAAATGTAGTATCGGGAAAAGGGGTATACACTGGGCCTGTTGTAAAGAGAGTGACGGAGTGGGAGATCCGGATGGGTCATACCTGTGGCCCTTTGCAACATTGGGTAATTGAAAGGGATGTACCTGACAATGGGTCATACCTGTGGCCTTTACAACATTGGGTAATTGAAGGGGATGTACCTGAGAATGGGTCAAGCACATCTGCAGAATATAAGGAGGAATAGGAAAATCGTGGGACGGAAGACGTTAGTGAGTTGAGTAGAGTCAGTTGAGTTGGGCAGTTGAGTTGAGCAGTTGAGAAGTTGGAAGCCGAGTGTTAAGACGTACAACGATATTGTAGTCAGTTTTGTTTTGAGTGTTGCTTGTACGAATAAACCTGAACTTAACTCTGAATAAACCATCCTTTCTTGTCCTTGCTCTAGATAAAACACAACATATTTGTAAGTTATTACATATATATATGTATAAATAAAAAAGACCACGTTTATGTATATTGAGCTGTTAAAGCATTCGCTGTTTCTTGCAAGAATAATATTTAGAGAAGAAGGAAGATTAAAAAATAACGGTATTCGTGGCTTCCATATCGAATTTCAAAGTTTCGAGAATTTTCAATGAACTAGCGACCGTTACAGTCTATAGAGTAAAATCGAACCACAAAAATGTGAGTTCGAAACGTAAAATAATAAAAACGTTTTTGAAACCACGGACGAGATCGTGGAAATTCTATCGTTGCATACACCATGACATACAGACTGCGGAATCTTTCAGATTCATATTTCTTAAATCCGTCACAGAACCGCTTACGAACGAAACTTTCGACAAGAAAATTCCCAATCAATCGGTATCGTTACGAGAATACTTTCCCTTTTCTTCTTCTACAAACTGATGGAAATTCAATCAAAGGCGAAAGCTAAAAAGGAACATTCACATTAGTCGCTATATGAAAATACTCGTAATAATTGACGCTCTGGTATACTATAAATGTGACTGGATCTCGTAAAAGATACGCGATAGTTTCTTCATTCGCGAATATAAAGAAACAAAGTTACGCAAAATACATCAAAATAAAGTTATTAAAGAATAACTTTCTTCCAAATAAAATATAGCTATTCTATTAAAACGGCTAAAGCTTCAATCAGTGACAGCTTACTCGAAGTATCGTTAATTTTCATAAGAATCTTCGGCTTGGTGAGAGAAAGCCTGGTCTCCAAAAAGAAAAATGTCATTGGCAAAAGTCGTAAGTGGCATTTCCCTTGCGATGCATTTTTTGCGGTTGAATTGCCGGGTGGCAAAAAGATCCAAAGATACGAACGCGTTGCATACGTCGATCGTCAGTGTCACACCGCGCCGCGGTTCGCCACGTAGGCGTCTATTTCCGTGGGATTTCAGTCGCTTCTAGGATTTTCGACGTACATCGTCGATTGCGTTCATCCGAACTTTCGTATTCCGAATCGCATTTCCGTCAAATGTCGCTCGATTTTCCTGTTTCTTTTTTTCTTTCGCCGCTAGAAATTTGACAAGCCAATTTGTCCATGGTCGCGCAATTTTTTAACGTATTTCCAAGAACTAATCAACAAGTTTTCTTTCGCGATGTTGACAGAAAAAAAGTTGATGGAACTGCGTTTCGTAAAGGCAGGTTAAGCGATTTATCGCGCGATACTTAAAGCGCTAAGAATGAAATAGTCGATTATCGAAATAAAGACGAGCGTAATTCTTAAAAATTAACGCTAAATTTCAGTCACGGTTTCCGTAGCAAAATTTTTAAAACCACGATTTTCTTTTTTTTCTGCCTTTCGTAACATCGTTTTTGATGTTTGTATCGGGAAATAAATATTATTCTCGCGCCACCACCGATTCGTTACGCCACTCTCTCCGAAACAGGAGCTCCTCTTACCGATGAAAATTGTTTCACGGAGACAGTGCAGAATTAATGCTCGGTTAAAAAGCATTCGTACACGCTGACATTTCCAATCCTAACGTTGAAATTGAGAGACAAATGAACGATTAGAATTTTATTCGAGTAGCTAAAAACGTACAAAAAGAAAAAGAAGGATATCTTTCTTATTTTTCGAAGTCGCGAATATATTTCTGTTCGAGAAATAATTTAACCGAATTTTTCCACTATTCTCCCCTTATTTTTATCGCTTTTTCCATTAAGCGTATATATAAATGTAAAATTTGGGTCGTCAATCAAGTTGGGTTCGTTTGGCGTGTCTTAATTTAGAAACAAAAATTTATATTTCCAAATCAAGACAATGATTTATGTATAAGAAGAGGGGTAGAGTAATACCGCAGGTTCCTAAAAACTTGTAAATACTCGCTTCATAGGTAAAGCCAGCCATCTCTGTTCTTTACATCGATTTCCATTTTATTAAATGGAAACAATGGAAGGAACTCGCATACATTCGTGTCCTGGCGAAGTTGCAACTGCCGCAGCTCCGTAAGACATTGCAATAACATCACGGAAAGGACAACTATGATCGCACGTCTACTGCTCACCTCTTAACGCAATGACGTTGAATAAAATTGTAATATTTTAACTATATTTCAAGCTAACTCTGCTGGTTTGTGTCGCATTTTCATATCGTTCGTAACTTATAAATTACACCATGCATAATAAACTTTAGGTATAGAAATAAAGTAACAGCGCTGCTCTAAAATCGTTTATTAAACACGTCGCTATTTCGATACTTATGTTCCTCGTGAATTGTGACGCCCATTGGACCACTGCTTTTTGCCTTGCAATCTTTACTATAACTGTTGCGCAAAAAGAACAACTCTAAGATTGTTACGACGGCCGACTCTGTTCCTAGACCAGGCCATACGCCGTGGGCAAGCTGGCAGCCAGATGTCTTCACGTCCTTACCGCGTACCCTCAATAGTCTCAAGTACCCTCCATAAACCTAAAGAATTTCCAGCTAAAGGTCCTTCATACCGAGCAAATATTCCTTCATTGATTTATATTTCCTAACCTTATTGTGCATCACGGGTTGACACGAGAAAGTTAGTTCTTCTCACGTATGCAGCCTCCCACTAGCAACTTCATCTCGAGGGCGGCTAGTACCCTTCCTCACCTAAGAACCCAGCAAACAGCCAATTGACAACGAAGCCTATTTCCCTCTCTCATAACGAAATCTATTCCTTAACGAATCAGCTCATCTCATGTCCTCGGACCCACCCATCACTAGCTTTCCTCCGCCATCGCATCATTGCCAAACTCCACTGATTTACCATCTTTCGAGCGGTCAACACCTTTGACCCAGTTTCTACCATTAGATCAGTCACATACTCAACTTGTACACACGCAACAGCGTAACTATTCATACCAAGGTTGTTGGAATAAACTGTGAATCATACATTATCATATCCGTGTCGCATTCAATTAACTACCCCTGTTATCCTAAACGAAATAGGGGATCGGTCATTTCGCGGCGTCGATTATCAAATCGTAACGGGAATTTACGACTCCCGTTGACGTGCTTCTTCGCGATCGCGTCTCTCCGCGAGTGAGCGAAACACAGATAAATAATTTTAATACGAAAGGATCAAAACTGTGCGATCCACTTAACGACTTTCTTTCTGACTGACTTTCTCGCTTTATGGAAACACGCGGAAAAACACACAGCTTCGCCGAGACTCTATACCGAGATCACAGGATCACGCTTACATAGGAAGGAACTTCTTTCCTTTTAAAATCCGTCGACAAAACTGCGCCGACGAAATAATTTTATTCTTTCTGTCCGCTGTGATATTTTTACCTCGTTTAGAAATTGTTATCGTCGTGTTTGCCGAGAAGCGTAAAACTTTGATCCGCGATCTGTTTGAAAGTTTGAAAATAATATTAATAACCTTACGCTCCCATCGAATTTTTCGCTTTAATTATTATCCTATGTTGGAGATCCTATTGCCGCCACTACAACACTAATTTTACATAAACCAAAATTTTTATACGTAAGAAACATAAATAAAATTAGTTAAATTTGGATTCTAACTACTACGAACGTCGTAATTTTGCTCTACGCTAAATCGGTAAGTTTGGGAATAATGGGAACACGGTAAGGGCGATTTAGAGCTGTAGAAACGCGTGACATAAAAATACGTATAACGCGTGTTACAGATCTACCCTGTAACTCGTTTGTGGTTCTATCTTTTTGGCTGGTAATAACGGTGAAAGTCGGTTTATTGGCGCTTTGCCATATAGCGCGCGGCAAAAACTCTATGACAAATGAAGTGCACGCTCTCCTTAATACTGCAAAATTCATTTCATCGTTGCGGCTACAGGCAACATCGCGGCCTGGCTCGTTCCCGCCAAGGACCGCCACGGTGTAAAACATTATTTCACATTACTCTTCGCGAACCGGAGAATACCGGATGAATTATTTTGTTGGTTTCTTCATGCCAGCTCGTACTTGCACACGTACGCGTCCCCATTCCTGCTCTCGTCACCCGCCAATGCCTCAATCGCGGTCACGACGACCCACCACGAAAAGTGACACGCTAATAATCAAACTTTGAACGCAATACGATTATCCAGTTTCAGTAGAATGTATCGAATATTTGCATGGGTAGACGCCTATAAAGACTCGTTATGTTTTCTCGTATAAACTCACTATGGAGTTATATCGCACTTGTTAAATGCAGATGGTAATAGATACGGCACTTGTGTCAGTGGGAATACGTTAGAGAAACGAAATTCGATCGGTTTTCGCTGTGTTTTCTTCGCAGCAGATACTTTTTAAAAACAGTCAGTCGTTTTGAATCTTGCGATACGAAACTTTATCGAGAGATTGTTTCAATGTTTATTTCGTACAAGGCAAATTCAATAATTTCACGCGCAAATCGAAATTCACCTGAAAACGGAGATTAAATTATCGGTCCGTCATTCCGTCGGATATTAGACCGATATCCGATTTAACATACGGATGGTAAAAAATGATCCGGTTAACCGGATATCGGTTATTCGGTAAATTTAGAAGATCGCCCCTACTCCTATCTCGTTGAATCTTCCCCAGCGTAAATCAATGAATTTATCAGAAATCAAAGTCAAGGCATTCGAACAAAGACCTGTTGTTACGCGCGATATGCCGGGAAAATTACCGAGCGATTACATTAAGATCGACTCGAGAAATCGTGATTTTTTTTATCGAAGAGCGTTCCGCTCTGTGATTGTTTCGCATGGCCGCGTTTACAGCTAGGGAAATGCGTCTTTTCTTACGACGCGATGCGACGTGATCAGAAGGATGGATGCGCGATCTAGGGAGGCAGAGCTAATCCAATTGGATAAAAGCGACAGGGGCCGACGTCGAATACATCAGAAAAGCTAAAAGACAGAGGGGTTAATACGAAATTGGCGCTGGCCCGTCAGCCGCCAAGGGACTACGTTATCCGGAGAATTGGTACGAGTTATGACGGCAGTCAAACGTTTCTTAACCGTCTTCTTAGCTGCCGAACGGGGTTTCCTAAAACCCAAAGCCTCTGCAAGCGAAGAGGAATTTCACGGATTTGCCGTAAATAACCACTTAGTTAACCCTCCTTGAATCTAACCGGTTCTACGACGCAAGTTTGCGCAGTGGATCTAAGATCCCCTTTTGAATAATGCGCGTACCGTCGCCATTTCGCGAAGAAACTTTATTAAGCGAGGCCTTAAGATTTTAATGAAAAGTTTGCGACCCGCTACTCGCTAGAAATTAAAATTCTTCGCTCGTTATCATTGGCGTTGTTTGATTTTGACCGATTACTAGAAAACGGCGATGTACAAAAGAAAAAAGCTGTTCGTCCATCGGTTCTCTGTTAAACTAAACTTTGTTTTTAAGAATAACTTTTGTAATTTCAAAAGTTAATCGCCATTAGCGGCCACGGAACGCGTCCTATAAAGCGTCCTATAAATAGCCACACTTTGATGCGATATTGCTGTTTCGCCGCACCGACGCCGGAAAAAACAGCTCTCCCGTTAGTGAAATATTTCCGGCGAAATGACAAACGAGATTTTACCAAACGAGAACGTAATTCCTGAAATCGACTCGGCTCAAATGTCATACACGGCAGCCGTTTCAAAATGCAATTTACGTGTAACGTTCTACATCGATTTTATCCGCTACATCGAATTTGACTTATTTCGTAAATATGAAAAGCATAACAAATATTAGAGCCAGAAACTGGACCACGTGTGTACGAAATAATTCGTCTAACGACCGACGTATAACTCATACTGATAATTACATTCGCCGCGTGAAGATAAGCTAACACGAATATTAAGTGTAGAATACAGGAGGTGCAACAGTCGCATTAATTTCTCCTAAATCATAATAGGTAGAGCTGAATTGGTATAACTAGACTTGCACTACCTATTTGTTTCGTTGCATAGCAATCATAACTGTACTACCTTAAATACGCAAAATCGATAATTTTACGCTCTCCGCCCTATCGTTGATACTTTCACTTACACATCAATTTTACATTCAGCGAAATTTGCTTCAAATGCGGTAGATTCGATAGAAAGAGATTCACGTTATAGCGTTTTTTCCACGGTCCGCTCGAAACGACTCTACGCTTGCGATCGGGACCCGATCTAATATTATTACGCGATGTGCTCGTATGTTTCTTCTTTCTATCTTGGGAACCCACGAGTTTTTTTTATTTTCCTTCGCGAACGAGCAGCCTTGAATAACGTAGCAAATTATTTAGTAAAAACACGGGGACGAGAATTCAGGAAGATTAATTTTACATTAACAGAAAATAACGATGGAGGAATTTTTTACCTACTTTAGAGGGAAATTACGACGGACCGGCTGGCTCGTTTGTTTATGCAGATCAAAAATTAGACCGAGGCGTGCGGATAATTGGAAACGCATTACTTTTGCTTTGTATTCCGTGTATAAGTAATTAAGCTGTCATTTGCAGCAGAGTTGTTCATCGGTCGTTTTTATAGCACGAGCCCGCTTAAGAATGTAACAGTCGACTTGCTTCCTTAAACATCTAATGAGCCTACTTTCGTAGAAAATAAGCTCGTTAAGCGCGTCTTCTGTCCTTGCATCCTTAAACAAATGCAAAACATCGCGTCGCTACGATTCGTCTCTAACGTTCGATTATCGTCCAGGCGCTCCTTTTCCCTACGTTGCGAAATCCTAATAGTATAAATCCTGATACGAGCTTCATTTACAGCCTGAAATCTCACCGACATGCGGCCAATTATATATATACTATTTTTAAAAAAACACGTACTTACAGCTGTTCTTTCTTGTGTTAATCTCCGTATTTAAATAAACGGACGAAGTATTAATACTATGGGAATTATAGAAATACTAAAAATTTATATGATCCTGCGTATTATGCATTGTCGTATCTTAAAATAATTGAACGAATTGGGCTACAGTAGAAAGGAGAAATGATTAATGGAAGGAAGGAAAACCAAAAGTGCTATCGTTAATAAAATGAATATGTATGTACAGTCTGTCACACAAGAGCGTGTCTGCGATATCTGCGAAACCTGACACCTAATCAGAATGAGATAAAAAGAATGTAAACAAACGAAAACTTCTCTAATACGCGTTGCTGAATACCTTTCAGTTTCATTTGAAACAGTGAAAGGAACAGAGCTTTTTAATATGAGTGCCGCGTACGCGAAACGTCGAAAATCGTCTGGCATGGGCGAATGAAAACAGAGATCGTGATTGGAGTAATATAATATTCACTGATGAATCTTCGTTTTGGGCATGGTGTCCTATTAGGCGTGCTTGGACTATCCATGGAAGAAGGATGATTCAAAGAAGTGTAAAACACCCTATAAAAGTGCATGTTTGGGGTTGCTTTAACGCACGCGGTTTTGGGACTTTGTGCGTCTTTACAGACAATCTGAATGCACAAAAGATGGTGAAATTGTACCAAAGGGGACTTCTCACATCCGTGAAACGTTGGTTCAACCAAACCGAGGACCAATGGATATTGCAAGAAGACAACGACCCTAAACATCGAAGTCGCATCTGCACCCAATGGAAAGCGAAAAACGCCATCACAGTACTTCCTTGGCCATCGCAGTCCCCTGATGCAAACCCTATCGAAAATGTGTGGTCCCTAATGAAATGCAAGCTGAGAGGAAGACGTATCACAAAAATAAGAACACTTGTACATCACATTCGAAAGATATGGAGGTCGTTACCAGAATCCTACGCTCAAAAATTAGTCGAGAGTATGCCGAAACGATGTCAAGCTATAATCGCTAATGGAGGAGATTGGACACCCTACTAAGTAATAGCGTATTAGTGTTTTAGATGTAGATTCAATTCATATAAATTTTTTTACAAATATATAAATATTTACAGAAATATCGCAGACACGCTCTTGTGTGACAGACTGTAGGTACCTAGATTCATCCACGATAATTTGCTGAAGGTTCCATTTCATATATCGCCTTTTCAACTTATTCAACATATTTTTAATTTGAGAAAGATCGAGCAGAGAAATCGCGAACAACGCTATTCCACAAAGTATGCCGTCAAGAATATGTCTTCTTTCGTAAGGAGAATATGAGATAAGGGAGTAACATTTTTACATCGTTCTCAACTAAAGAACGTTAAAGTTGCCGGTGCAACTCCAGAGAGGTTTCCTTACCACTTCTTTCATTTCCCTGCGAGAAAATTTAATTTCTCCTCCGTCAATGTCGCGAACGCTGATCTCGTTTAAATACTATTTCTAATCTCCAAAATGGCAAGAAATGTATTTCGATTAATTTTCTATATAATATTATTCCTTCCACGTTGCAGGATGATACCTTCTACCGTGACAATAATCAGAAGGTAATTCTTTATCGAAGCTGCATCGGATCGGTGATACGTGGAGTCTCAGATCGCAAAGAATTAACGGGAAACTTTTGATACGTGCAAAGATTCGGAACCGTACTGTCAAGAATAACGAATGAAACGTCGCGTCGACCATGTTTCTGGAAATTGTGGATCAAATATTTCCGGTGAAATGTTAGCCGATAAAATGGATTTCGAGAACACAACCGTCGTTGTTTAGTTTTATCTTTGAACGAAGATGGAGGAAACGAGAGCATGCAGTTTTGAAAGCAAGTACCCGCGTATTGGTTCAATGAATTCGCTTAATGAAAGCATTAGAGCATACCTTTCGAAGCACGTTTTCCAACGGGACGCGGTTACTGCCGGTTTTGTGCTGCCCGTAACAATGCGCAACTACGCACACGCCCGACAGAGAACTCATCAATGCCTTCATACACTTAAGAACGGAATTACCGTTCGTGCTAACCACCTTTCCTTCTATCGTCGCACTAAAATCGTTCCTCTTTTCGTTACGACGCGATTCCGATGTCGTTCGCGATATTAAAATTCATACTGGAAATTATTCAACGGAATGCGAATCGTTTCATAAACATTTTTCCACAGTGTAGTTATATCGTACCAAACGTCTGCACGATTAAACAGAAATATTAAATTTACACGATTTGCATTCACAGAAATTCCTCTTAATTCTAGCTACCTATTTTTGTCCTGTTTACGTTGTTCAACAACTGTCTTCACTCGTTTGAAATCTAAGGAAATCCGAGAGTATTTGGTATTATGAAAAGGTGATCAAAAAATTTGACATATGTATGTTATAACGTGTACATCCGCACGAGGTTGGGATGCTGCAAAGAGGATACCTTCTCCAGAGGCAAAGGTATTTCGACGGAGGAATATTTTCTCGTCAGCGAAGAAGACACGGCATACGATATTAACTCGTAGACATTTCATACAGATTTACATATATGAAGGAGACGCGAAACGTTTGTTCCTTTCGTTACAGAGACATTCCTGCGTAGAAATTTGCATCTATTCTCTCATGTTGACCATGGTTCGCTTTTCTTCTACGTATTCCTTTTTCCAAGACGTCCATTTAGTCAAAAAGCAACGCGCATTCGAAGAAGAAATTCTCGAAAGACCGTTAGTCGCATCGATTGGCGTGTAATCGAACGCGAAAAAGAGATTGCAGGAAAAACAGATGGCATAAGCGTCTTTTCATCTCGTTTCAACAATCGGAGCTCCGCTTTAATAAGAGACCAGAAATATGAAAAACTTTCTTCGAACTTCGAAACGAAGAACCGCCAGTGAATTTGCTAGCAAAGCGTGAAACGAAGACGCGAAAGCACTTTCATAGCAACCGGTACTTTAAACTGACTCGTCTGTTATGCCACTGACTTCCCTACGAACTGAACTTTCGTACTCTCGCTGCCGTGCGCAAATATTTGTTTTCCGTTAAGAGTCGCTCGGAAGAAAATTCGTCAGATAGACCTAAAAACGCTCGAAACTTTCGGGTCAGTGTTTCCTTCATCCAGGCTAATACGCTTTTAGCATAATCGATAAATCGTGGCTGTAGAAGTTATTCGAATGCTCGTTTCCGCCACCGCATCCGATGGTGAATTATACGGTTGGAAAGTCGCAAACGATAATTGCGACTCAGTGGAACGAAATACAAAAATAATTTGTAGTTTTAATTTCGAATCTACGCCGGTTTGCTCGACCCGAAACCGATTCCTCTCGCTCGTCAAGCTCTGTAACCAAATTACCCGCAGTTTTTCTAAATCGAAACGCGATCGGTGTCGTCTGGAACACAAACGTCGCGATTCTAAAAAATTGCGTAACAAGCTGGATACTTCGTGATTACGTTGGACGTTGGTTCGAAGAACGATTCGCGAAAGGAAGGAGGAAACCCGCAGCTTTCAAGGGCGGATAGGTCTCGAAACGAGTGACGCTGAATAATCGTTCGTTTTGAAACGATCGAAACGAAGAAAAACAGTGTCGTCGATGTCTTTGCAACGAGAACGACACGCTTATTAAAAGAAAAAAAAAAAAAAAAAAAAAAAAAACGCGCCGCGTTATATAACGGAGCAGCAAATTACTCAAGATAGAACTGAAAACGCGATGCTTAAGATCCTCAAAGGAACTCCGATTTAATTAGACGAAATAGGGTCAGCGAACGTTTAAGGATATGCTATTTTCGAAACCAACTGGATGAAGTACTCCTCTGAACCCGTGAAAATGTGTATACCCGTTTCTCTCTCTTTGCCTTCTTACCACGCTAAATTGCTGACTGAGATTTACCTGCGTCCACACTTTCGTCGTATTCATCTCTCGTCTACATTTGCGCCTATAACTTCCTAATTGCGTTATCGTGAACGCGATAGCAAATAAATAAGAAAATTGAAATGAATAGGAAATGAATAGGAAAGGAATTTTGTATTTTCCTTGTATCACGTTGATATCGACCTTCGAAAGTTGAAAAATTTATTGCACAGAAGAAAAATTACAGGAAAAGCATCGAGAATGTGAAAAATTTGGAAGGCTCAATTCAGTTTTCAGCGATATCTTTACTTCGATGAAACACGTCAATTAGTTGAAATAATTACATTTAATTTCTTTTGTCAATCCTTTCCTCTAATATGCTGCATATTTTATGTAATTAAAATAATGTCGTATTTTCTGCACATCTTTAACGATAATGTTATTTGCGCGATATATTAGATACAACAAAGGAATTACTTTCAACCTCACGACCAGTTACATAAAATGAATGATTTAATAATACGAACATAATGTATCGAGCAATAATGGGAAATAAAGGCGATACGCGATCCGAAATGCTTTTAATAATTCCATAACAGATCAGCTTTGTGTACGCCGAGTAATTTGGAGAAAGCAAACTGCAAATTCGAACGCAATGCGATTTCTATTCCATTAAACAAACGGTACCCTTTCCGATGCGCGAAGCTTAATAAATTGTTGTTGCATCGAGTAGATGACCATCAAGGTATTAAAACACGCCTCGTCTGTACATACTCTCTATCGAAAAAAGGCAGCAATTAGCGTTAATTAAGTAACAACTACCGCTTTCTCTTCATCGTGCGACAAAGAATAAGCGGACGTTTTATCATCCCATAAAAATTCTTGTTTGCAGACTACGATTGCCAGTCGTGAGATTGCCTTCGACGTGTAATTATCTTTCTAAGGAAATCTCGAGTCGATTGGTACCCCTTGGTATACATATTTGCAAAACAAAGGAGAGGTGTGCTCGACAAAGGAAAGTTTCCAGACAACGGTTTTTCGTCATTGTTTCGAAGGACAATAACCAGGCGAATGTTAAATCGTTACCAGAATGACGCGATATTCGGGCGCGGAACAACGATGGACGAAGAGTGGAGCCTTGATTATTCGGAATAAAAGTTAATTGGTCACGTGGCTAACTTGAACTCTAAAGGCTAAAGAACGACGCATCGCCTTTGCTGAATCGAGTCGAGAGAACGTTCCACGGATCCGCGAATTTCGAAAGAAATAGCTTTGCCCGTCGAGCCTTTAACGATTCCATGGCGAGCTTCCTTAATAAGTCCGAACGTCTTTTCTCGTGGAACGAATAAATCATCGCTTCGACGATCCATTAAAAAGTCGAAAAAGGGTCTTATTACTCGGGAAGAGAAGAGAAGAGAAGAAAAGAGAAGAGAAGAGAATACCAGGGAGTAAAGAAGAGGCTACTGGAGAAAATTGCTGACAACTGCAGACGTGTCTTAACGATAAGGCTCTGGCAATCTGAGCATATAATCTTCTTAAGAGCTTTGCCGTTTAATTAAGAAAACAGTATTATAAACATATACAGTAACATAGAAAGCTCCGTTTTGTGGTTACTTTATTACACAAGTATAGACTGATTCTTACTATCAGGTTGACCTACATGTGTATACTTTCATCGTCGACGATAGAAAAACAAACGAAATACAAAACTACTTACTACGTGTTGATAGAATTTAACGTTAAGCAACTTTATTATTTCTTTCATATATATTATTCATATAAATGATATATAAACGAAAGTGATTCTCCATCAGTGTACATAAGTGAAAATGCAGAATATTTTTCATTTCTTCGATTTTAAAGATACGATCTATAATATCGTATAAAATTCAAAAAGTTTCATCTTAAATTATAGACAATTTTGGTTTTCTTTGTCTTTCGCGTTCTTTATCTTGGCTTAAAAAGTATTTTAATCTTTAAGAAATACCGCTCGCAAAGAAACGCGTGTCTATCTATTATTTGTATCAGATTCGAGTATCTTTCAGGGTACTGAAACCATAAAGTTCGCTTTGGTAATGAATCCTCGTTACTTCGTCTTAAAATAGGTACATTTTACTCGTGTTTCGACTAGTGTTGGAAACGCGATAGAAAAATGTACAGCTGGAAAATGGATCGATCGTCGATCTATAGACGTTGATAATAGATCAACATCGAAACCAGCAAACTGTAAAGTACGAAAACATCTTTCACAAGGAGTCCTTAAAAAATGACATTTATCCATCAACGTCAGAGGCACAGGACAGGATTATGCAGTTTCAACTGAAATTCCGGAGATTTGTCGTTGAAGGTTCAGGATTGTCGAATCGTTTGTTCGATCGCGATTTTGACACTGACGAATCGGAATGATAGATGTGCCGAAAATTCATTGCGAAATCGCGGTAGCCTATCGAAGTCGTCGCGCAGTTTCGACACAGAGAGGAAAAGCAAAAAAAAAAAAACATCGTGCTTTCAACGAAACACGATTGATTCGAATGCCTTAAAAATTCCGTCGATTTCGTTTCGATCAAAAAATATGTATTAATCGTCGTTCGTGGGACAATGTTCGTTTAAATTTCCATAAGTTGTTCGGAAGCGCTAAACATTTCCTACGCGACGAATATCGTTGGTATCTCGACTTTTCCATACGCATAACAACGAATTTGCGACGAGACGAAACAAGAAGGATACACGTACGTATGTGTTATTCTTCCAAAAGTTGTAGCGTTTATTCGTTGAAAAATAATCCTCAGTTCTAACAGGCAAAGTAAGTATTGACGCGCATCGAAAATCACGACATATCAAACGAATACACCGATACTCCCATCGCAATTATCATGTTCGATGAATTGAGCTCACTGTATGCTTTTAATCTCGCTATAGATTGTTTATAAACACGTTCGCTTTTACCTGTCCGGTTCCATGCAAATTGAAATTGCATTTTCGCCGATACACGATCGAATATTATACCGCGAATCAAAACTTTTCTCGTAACGGATATACCTATCTGGCCGTCTATTAGTTATTCGCGAATCATTAAACGGTAAAGTTACAAATGACAAATGATACTAGAAACGAAGATCGAATATACTCCCGCATTCGTCGAATATCCATATGTAGTATCGGAAAAAGGGACGTACCTGACAATAGGTCATACCTGTGGCCCATTACAACATTCGGATAATTAAAGGGGATCTACCTGACAACGGGTCATACCTGTGGCTCTTTACAACAAAGGGGATCTACCTGGGAATGGGTCAGGCACATCTGGGAGTTGAGCAGTCGAGTTGAGTAGTAGGAGTTGAGTGGAGCAGTTTGAGTTAAGTCAGTTGAGAAGCTGGAAGCCGAGTTTAAGACGCACGACGATTGTAGTCAGCTTTATGTTGAGTATTGCTTACACGAATAAACGAACTTGACTCTCAATATACCACCATTTCTTGTCCTTGCTCTAGAGAATAAAACAAACACCATCTGTACGTTACTACACATATGTATGTGCTTACATATTCCTCGAGTTTGGAAATGTGTTGTCAGTCTAGAATCGCATCAAGCGTCGTTCAGACTTTTGTTCAAGAAAGAAAGGAACGACATCGTTGTCTGCGTCGCGCAAGCTGCACCAGGCTTTCCGTAAAAGTCGCATTTCGCATAAATATGGAAATTTTGAAAGTGAGGTTCAGCCATTTGGCTCTCGTCTTTTCACGCAACATCCTCGCGCGCGCGTTCGCGTTTCTATCCATATCCGTGTTGCGTCTCGTTCGTTCTCTCCACACGTTCGTTTCACCGATATGCAGTGTCAGAAATATCTTGAAAATCTCGGCTGCACGCATCGCGTAAAACGATATGGTTTGAATATTAATGATAGAAACGTTTTTTTATCCGATACAGCTTCGAGGACGTAGTGGGGAAATCCTTTCTGCGCGTCTATCACGATCGACCGTATAGAAATACATACTTCTTACTCCCATGGTGACTCGTGAGTATCGCACTACGCAGCTTTCGCGTGGAGAAGATCGATCTACGAAATTGAAAACGGTGGAGCGTGGCGGAAAAGACCGAAGCGCGACCAACGAGATAGATACATCGTACCTTGCTTTGGCAGAGTCCCAAAGGAATCGCCATAGCTTTCCAGATACGAATTTAAACTTTCCGATCGATTGTTTTTTTCTAGAAGGTCAAACTGTCTTCGATTTACGCGTTCGTCGGATCCCAGATAAATTCACCACGCTTTCCGAAAAATCCAATCGATTCTTCCTCGTAACAGATCGCAAGACGAGATTTTCCTTCCCGCTCGTTAGTTCCGAAAAAAGAGCGATTTTTCGTTTTCGCGCAGCAAAAGAAACCCGGTTTACCTCGTTCGACGGACAATGCAGTTTATTCGTCGCTCGAGTAACAAACTGCATCGATAACGCGGATGATCAAGTCCGTTCGAACAAATTACAGCCCGCGAGATTCAACGGGATCGAGACATTTTTGACGGTCGGTAGTTTCGCTTCGCACTCAATTACGAGTGCATTTCGATTTCGATGCCGTGTCATCGCGATCAAGAATACGGAAACTATACCGTGTAGACTGTAACTAGAACACGAAAGTTACGGAAATTACGAAATAGAACGCTTGCTATCGCTTCCATTCCTTTCCTCGTCGAAGGAAACGGAAGTTTCACGAATCGTTTGGGAAATAAGTTGGAAGAACGCAGCAGCGTTATGCGAGGAAGGTGCTGCTTTTCGATCCGGGAATACTTTTGTAAAATTTTTTCCATGCGCTGATGCATAACGGTAGCGATAAAAGGCAGGGACTATCTCTTTTTCGTGGTTCGTGCTCATGATCAGGATTTCGATCGTTACATCGGGGGAATTCCTGATTTTTATGTATTGTCCCATGGATATCAAATGCATCATGTACTTTCACACACGTCAACTCACTACAGAATTCATCGAATCGTATATTTTGACTACTATCTTTATTTTATGTTATGGTTATGCTACAACTCTTGTTTATCATTTATGCTAAACGGTATTTGTCGTATTTTGTGTTTCTTATGGAGAATCGATTATTTATAGTTGTAAAATGTCGTTGATACCACGGTGATAAGTTTCTTTGATAAATATGTCTCGATGCAGTTGAATATTTCATACGTTTTTTACCCACTAGATCGTCATAGACATCCTGAATCCTTCGAATATTCCACTAGTTTCATACGGTATCATCTGTCTTCGACATGCAATGAATCAGCGCTAAGTAAAAAGCTCTCGATTCTTTCGTTATTCGATCTCCTAGTTATTTCGAAAGCGCACCGTTTCTCTCACATACACTCGCTATACAGATTTTTCATGATCGATGGGAATAAAAATAAATGGTAAAGATCAATGATTCAGACCAATCTAAAACTGTCATCCACTCGCTCCTCGATATCCTTGAAAGTACAGTAGAAGATATTCCACGAAATTTAACGAAACGATAACGCTCGCAATTTCGAGGTAAACCGGCAAAATTGCAAATTGAATTCGTATAGAGGGACGAATAAACAACAGAGCAGACGTATGGAAGTACAATGTACCGTGTACGGATTCTTATCCGAAAAATTTCAATATAGAGGCTTAATTTCGCGCGTGAAAACGTCATGTACGTATAGGGGAACGTCATCGTTTAAACGGTTGATCCCGTTATAAATTTCAGATTAGTTACCCGATTGCTCCATATTTTCTCGACAACTAAGCGGGGAGAGAAAGGAGTGTCTCGTATCGGTGATATAACAACATCGTAAATTGCGGATTGATATATCACCTGGTTTGAATATTGCGGTGACTGGCGTTATTTGTCGCCTTGATCTATGAGAATCTTCTGGCGCAGCAGTGAAAAACAACGCGGGCCTGTCCATAGGTTAAATATATTCGCGCCTGCGTATCTACGATCGCGAATATTCCATCGGATATACCATCCGATTTAGTGACTTTTATTTATCGATATTAACAGCTACTGATAAATCTCGTTTATAAACTTCCTATTTTATACGAATATCATGCATACACGCGCTTCCATATATCTCTGCTTTAATTCTCCAAGTCGGATTTTCCAACGTCTCGTGCTCGTCTGAATTAGCTCGCAAAGAGTATCATTGCCGCGCTGCTAATTACGAGCTATTACGACTTTTTAATTAGTCTTTAAAAACTTCTTCGTCAAATCGGTTTTTAAGCGTGCGTTTCAACAATGGCGCGGCGCGGCGTGGCGTTGCGGTAGGTCAACTGGAGACGAAAGAGACGCAGGAAAGTATTATCGGATAACTCTAGCCGTAGGCACTCGGTTGGAAATTTATAGATAATCTCGAGCCTTACAATCGAGACAGTAACGTCTTTCTTCTTGAACCGAAACGAATTGTCCGAGCAAAAGAAAATGTAGAAATATCGGCGGACGACTTTCCATTACACCGAGCAAAGCCTCCTATCTCGAGGTCCTTGCTACTGAAATTCACGACCGTGTGTTTTAGCTTGTGAACCATTTTTCATGTTATTTGTTATTTTTAACGAAAGCGTAGAAGATAAAAACGAAGATAGCAGAATTCAACAATGAAGAAGCGAATAATTCTTTTCCAAAAGGGAAAGCCTAACGTCCAAACTACGAGATAATTTGTTTTCACCGAAGAAAAGGTTAATCGATGCCAAACTTCGAAGTGATTTGAAACGATTAGAATTAAGCAGTATCGTTGTTTTCGTTCGACCGGGAATTCTAATTATTTCGTTGTCAGAAAAACCTAACACCTGGGTTGATCGATCTTATCTCAGTGACACTCCTTTTGTGCCGAATTCCTCTGAGATATGTTCACAGTTGGATCAATAGCGACCTACTGGATTAAATGAGCTCGGAATTTAATTGCTCGTCTCCATAAAGGATAATCCGCCTTTATACAAATTGCAACAACATCGTTACTGTGTTTAGTTCGAGTAAGGAACCTGTCTCTCGGAAATCAGGAAATTCTCTCGATAAAGTTAGCTAACCTAGCCAACTGAATAAGTCAAATAAAATATAAATATACATATATGTTCATCTGTTTATTATTATTATCTTTTCAAAATAAAATCATATTGTAAAAAAATGAAATTTTCAAGCTGCATGCAATACTTTTTCATCTATATTGCGGTTTATTCGTGTCATTTCAATAAAATTCGATTTTTCCATTTGAAACAAGATTCACAACCAGAATGAAAATAATTTCAAATTATTCTAAAATAATCCCAGGACCTATTATACGTTTATCTATATAGATCTATCTAAATTACGTGATATATGAACATATTACATGGTACAATCGAATTTGAATATAATTTACTTACTAAATAGATGAGAATGTTAATCGTAAGTGAAATGGAAAAAACGAAACAGATTTAAATAGTTGTTGAACGATAGGTTTATCTCGTGTCTCCTCTGCTCTGATAAAATTAATCGATAGTTTCGATCCTCGAACGAACCCGTGAGAACTTTCGCAGATGTTTTTCCGGATCGGTCGAGTACGAGTTAACGTTTTCTAGAAATACAGTGCGCGTGAAAGAAAGAAGGCTGGGAAGTTTCGTTCTTTTACTTTTTTGGCGTTTTCGTCGCCATACTTCTACCGCAGAGGGCACTTACACTCGTAAACGTCTTAGCAGAGATGTTACTCCGGAACGAACATTCGTTAAATATCCAACGGAAGGAAGAAAGTCGACGATCGGCTGTACCAACCAAACCAGCCACTCCGAGAGAATTTGATCGTTTTATAGGGAAGAAGAACAGCCACCGATAATCCGTTCGAGAAACGATCGTTTTCCCTCTCGCGGTTAAACCAGGGATGATGGATCGATTCAAACATGTTCGATCTCGTACCAATGGCCTCGACTTTCTTCCGTCAGTCAATGATTTCAAACGGTGATAAACGCAACGTGGAAATGTAGAACATTTTACGGTTGATAAAATTAACTACGTGTAGTCGACGATATTCTCCGCTTTACGAGATGACATCGAACTTTAAACGTCCTACGATCGACGATACTGCAAGGTATGACGCACGACTATCGGCATTCTGACCACTTTTATCGTGGAATCGAACGTGAATCGCGATCGTTTGGCAATCAGATTCTCTGGGATCGCGGCGCCTTTAAATGCGATGTACGTGTACTTTGAAAACGGGTCTATCCAGGTGTTTGTACAGTAAGGTTCGCACGGTATTTGCGGTATTGCAGCGTACGTCAAAGAGAAATTGAAACGCCGAGCGTAAACCACATTAGTCGTGTATGACTCATCAGCGTAGCTGTAATACTGCCTTCGCGTTGTTAAATAAACCTAATTCCAGCCATCAAATATTGAAGGCTGCCACGAACTTCTACAATTTGATGCTTGCCTGCTAACGTAACGTAAATTCTTTGAATTATAAATGAGCGTAATACAGAAGGATCTCTCGCTATTGACTTTTCTTTTACGCGTTTTCATTATTCCTGTTACTTCCAAGTTTCGTCGCTTATTTTCACCGTTCATTTTATCAGAATCTACGAATATTTACCCAGTTTTTGAATCACAAGAGCTCGCGAGAATTACGTTCAACTTCTTGTCCAAGAGTTTACATTGCGGCTAGTTTTGATCGAGTGTTGACGAAAACTTCAAAGCAGCTACCGTTATCGGAGAAACGACGTAATTTCATCGGTCCTCCGTTATCTTTTTATTTACTTTCTAATTCGTTGCTTGCGCAGCTTAATTTTCTACATATAGACTGTGTCAAAATACCATTCCTTGACGAAAGCTTTGAAACACCTTCTATCTATACACGACAGTAGCTTTCGAAGGAGCGAATTCTACATTCAACTGACATGTTTTCTTACTTTCCGGCGGATTAAGTCCACCATTGTTGGAAGCGCGCATACATGTTGAGAAGCTCTACAAAAATACAATCGCCTCTTCTTTCTTTACTAGATCACGCCCCTTCGATAAAGAGCAGATCGTTGTATCTCTATAACGAAACGAGCCAGTTGAACTTTATATCTTCGCTCCGATTAAAAACGCTGGAATTCATCGACTATTCAGGTGTTAATATTAACAGCAGGTGTTAATATTAATTCAGAATTAAAAGCAACGCATTCGTACAAATCGCATTTCAAATGCATTTGCTGGAAAAATAAAGAACAAAATATGTACTAGGACATCGTCGATGGAACCTGTATAACAATCACGTTCGAATTGGTGTATCCTCGTATATACGTATGCATACACATATACATGTAGTATCGGGAAAAGGGACGTGCCTGACAATGGGCCATACCTGGGGCCCATTACAACATCGGGGTAATTAAAGGGGATCTACCTGAAAATGGGTCAGGCATATCTGGGGGTAAAAGGAGAGTACATTAAGGAGTCGAGGCAGTTGCAGTTGGGGAGTTGCAGAGAAGAGGTGAAGACGTGAAGACGGAGGGTTGCAAAGAAGACGTGAAGACGTGAAGTTGGAGTTGGGGGTCGATGGAAAGACGTGAAGACGTGAAGACGTGAAGTTGAAGCTGGAAGCCGAGTAGATGACTCACGACGATCATAGTCAGCTATATGTTGAGCATTGCTCATACGAATAAACGAACTTAACGCTCAATAACCATCATTCCTTGTCCTTGCTCTAGAAACTAACAACAAACACACATCACCTACGATACTACATACATGTACATACACATGCATATATACATATGTATGAAATTGAGTCGAATGTATATACGTAATAATAGGCGTGCTTACATTTGTGCGTGTTTAATGGTTAGTCGCTGTGTTCTTGTGTTCCGCGCGATGCTTTTTCGGAGGAGCGGAAGAAATGCGGAATACGGCTCGACGAGAAACTTACGTCGGGTAACAAAGTACAAAGAAGATGTGAAAGCAAAATATGGCAAATTATTAACGGTGGCGGTTGTATAGGGGAAAGTTTCGCGAACGTAAATTCATCGTTCCCTCGGATTTATGGTCGGAATCTCCGTAAAATGATATAACCCCCGGTCTGTAAACTATGATGTTCCATTTGCAGGAAAAGCTTCGAAGCTAACATAGTTACGAACGTCGCATCATCGTGTCATTACGTCGTACGTAGTCGGTGAGAGAGCAATAGACACTGACGCGAAAGACAGCGACTGCGATCGCGATACGCCACACTGGCCGATACCGAGGCAACACGCATCGAATCTATCCAACTATGACATTCGGATAAACGTGTTTATCGCCGGCAAATGTCAAATTTGCTTTGCAAAAAGAAAGCGCGAAATCGCGTTCCCGCCTTTTACGTTCCCAAACTTATCTCACCTATCCGGCGTTTTCTTTCAACTTTTACATTTCCTCTCCTCCGCGGAATTTCGATATCTCTTTTTCGAAGGTTGCTTACAAAGGAAATCAGCAAACAATGATAATCTAGAGAGACAACAAAGGAAAATGTACAGAGAAGAAAGAAAAACCGTTTGTTCCTATCGAATAGAAATTCCGTATTTCAATGTTTTATCCTATCGATTCGCGTTTTAACAGACTTTGATATTCAGGCTGTCGAGATTTCTAAAATTTATTCGTGTAACACTCGACGGAGGGTCCTCGCGGTTGTCGACGGAAATTGTTTCGAAAAGAGCAAGCGAAACACGTACAATTTGGCAAGCTGCTAGTTTCAATATTTATGAGTTAAGAGTTTATCCTCTTTAGAGAAAGCACCTCTTTGAAAGTTGTAGCAACACTGTGGACGAATGGAAATGAAAGCAAATAGAAAGAAGTTTATCTGCAGTGTTTCTGTTTGTTAACAGTGCATATACACGCGTACGTTTGCGTAAAAAATATTTCTGGCTGAAAATTTAACTGACAACAGGACCAGAAGGTTATTATTATTATCAATCGAGTAAAAAGCAAATTACATGCAACTTTGCGCACGATATTCTATTGAAATTGTTCATTCCAAGAAATGCAAATTTAATCGTCCGCAAAGCTCGATTATACCGTAAAAGTTTTTCAACGATAAAACAACAGGCTGCATTCTCGCGAAAATATTTGCAACGCGATATTTATTAAACGGAGGATAATAAGAAATAATTGATAAAACGGTCGGGAGAGGAACGAGCGCGGAGAGTATTGTAAAAAGTTCGACGAGCGGAATATTTGGTTCAACAAGCTTGTCGCGCAGATAGTACACATGTAGTGATGTAGGTACACAGCTGCTTTTTAAAACGGCGTGCGTGCAACCGCTCTTTTAGTTGACCGCAACAACATTTGCAAAGTCCCTGGGGATCATTGTTTTCTGCGATGCGTTTTTATTTGTCCACGACGAGCCATGGCGAGCCACGCCCGCACACTAGTTAACGTTAATTTCCACTTCCTGATTCCTCGCCCCTCTGCGCTACCATTTCGCTCGTTGTGCACGTTTTCAACATTTCCACCGTTTCCAGTGTTTTCGGCGTTGCCTATCGTACATCCACCAGGTTCGTCGACTATTACGACAATTCCATGACGCGTCATAGTCACTGGCGCGAAGATAAAACATTTTGTGCATGGAACCAATTTGGCTATTTCAAAGAAGAACTGCTTCTGTATTTTTTAATTACATTTAACACCGGTTTTCACGAGAAAACATGACTCTCCGAATTAGCATGCTTCGATCTCGCGCCGTAATAAAAATGCTCCTGCGGATCGAATAAATAGGTATGTACGTACTTTATACGTATATATAGTAACTTAGGTGATGGTGTTTGTGTTACTTTCCAGAGCAAGGACAAGGAATGATGGTTATTGAGAGTTAAGTTCGTTTATTCGTATAAGCAATGCTCAACATATAGCTGACTATAATCGTCGTGCGTCTTCTTCTCGGCTTCCAGCTTCAACTCCACGTCTTCACGTCTTCACGTCTTCCCATCGACTCCCAACTGCAACTCCACGTCTTCACGGCTTCTCTGCAACTCTCCAACTGCAACTTCACGTCTTCACGTCTTCCCTTCGACTCCCCAACTCCAACTCCACGTCTTCACGTCCTCTCCTCGACTCCTCAACTCCCACTGCACGTCTTCACGTCTTCTCTTCGACTTTCCAACTCCAACTTCTCGACTCCTTAATGTCCTCTCCTTTCACCCCCAGATGTGCCTGACCCATTTTCAGGTAGATCCCCTTTAATTACAACGATGTTGTAAAGGGCCTCAGGTATGGCCCATTGTCAGGTAGATCCCCTTTAATTACCCCGATGTTGTAATGGGCCCCAGGTATGGCCCATTGTCAGGCACGTCCCTTTTCCCGATACTACATATATACTGTACCGCGACTCGTGAATTTTTCCATACGCGTTAAACGCACGTGGCCCTATCGGTTAATCGTTAACTATCGCGCAATAGGAATTTTTATCAAGTACGTACGTTATTTGGATTCGGATTAAGCCAAAGAGAAGAAAATTTTGATGCACGTTTCAATTACTCGATAGGTAACTTTTACGAGAATTAACAAAACTATGAAAGTTTAGCAAAATGAGAGTGTGTTGCGAATTGTCGCACTGGTCAGTGTTGTTAACCGGATCAAATAGGAAAATTCTAATCAACGACAGACAAACGCGAGCATTTTACTCTCGGTAAATCGAGATTGCGCGCGCGGACAACCCGAATAAACAGACCTATGTACATACTACGAAAAATTAGTGACAAAAGGTAATTGAACAATCTGTATATATGTATATACCGCATCGAGCTGTATTACTCTTCGGATTGTAGCATGGATTTAATGACAGTTAATTTTCTCTTCCCTCTCCGATTAATCGATTTTTTAACAAGAATTTAACAATCAATTGAATTTCGAACGAAAGAATTTCCAGTGACAAGCACGCTATCCGAATTTCATAGAACAGCTAAAAATTAGCTTTCAAAGTTACGAAGTCGAGTTAGGTTTTTCTACAAGGACAACTTTTGTTTGATTACAAGTTCAATGGACAAGAAGAGAACGTTTTCTTATCGCGACGTGTGTAATCGTGCCAGAGTACGAACAAATTGTGCATCGGCTTACCGTGCAACAGTAGCGAAAAGAAGAAAATGCAGATCATCTTGGCCAGAGCTGGCGCGCACCAACCGCTTCCGTTGACGCTGTACCGTAAATCCATTCGCAGAATCTTCACAGTCCATCGTTTCCGGTACATTTCGCAACACCAGGCTCAAAATCGTGCCAGCTCAAGTGGAGCGATATATCTTTTCTGCCAACAATAAACAGAAATTCACTTTCCGCTCCGAATTCTCGTCGTCCGCGAATCTCCTCGTTTTTGTTCCACATCTCAGCCATCGATACCATCTCTTCTCGTTTCTCTTCATTAACGAAAATTATTCGCATCGAAATACATCCGCGTAACACCTGTTTCGCGTTTCTTTTGTTTCGTTTTCACCAATTTCAATTTATACTTACAACAACAACTTTTTAAACACAAGTATCCACTTACTTTCAACGTAATCAACTACCAATGAAGCGACGTTTCGCGTTCAATATTTATTATTTATTCGCAAATTCTAAATGACGCTACAAGTATTCGACAGATCGTTAAAGTCTCGCGTTAATCGAAAATAAATACCCTGCGGTCGAATGTAATAATGGACATTTGCGTAACGCGAACCGTGTAGATTACAGCAATATGTACAATAATAATATTTGTTATACAATTTATAGCCTGACCAGAGGGCTTGCCGATACGAAAGCGACACGACAGCAATTTCACGATGTTTACAATTTCGATTATCTATTCGTGGATTTATTACCGGCCGGTTATTACGCGGCAATAATCAGCCTGTTGTATGAACGAGCCGACAACCGTTGACGCGTCTGCGAGACTGGCTTGTGCGTAAATTGAAATCAATCTCGAATACAACTCTATCGTTGGATAATCGCTTAAAAGGGTAGTCGCTTTAAATGCGCACGAAAACTGTTTAGCTTCGTTTCCACGTTTTAAAGCGGCACGCGTTTAACCTCCGCTCTCTTTTAACCTATTTTCCGTTGATAGTTGAAAATTTATCTCTTCCAATAGGAAATTCGACAAACGCGTAGCGAGCGAATTTCTGATTTAACGAAGCCTGCTTCCCTTCGACCGATTATTCGATCGACATCGAGATCGAGATCGACATGGAAGTTTTGGATCGGCGCGCTGTAACAGCTGTGACTTGGAGACGTCCGTCAAGATGACCTGATCGTTGCTGCATAATATCGTATAGTAATTGGCAAGACTAATCGCGTGCAGGTGCAATACCGGACTTGATTTAATTTTAATATTAATATTAATATTAATATTAATTTTGCACGTCTGTCGTCGTATCGTGTAAATTTCGCTTAAACTTCAAGCCGCCCTTCTAATGCCCAGAACTAGAAATCGAATTTGTTCACCAACCTTGAATAAATACTACCGAATAAGCTCCGGATTTATTGCGGCCTGTTGATTCGATTCCTCTCGCTACATGAACATCAATAACCGTTATCGTTGCACGCGTCTCCTTTTTACTTTGATCGATGAACTTGCACCGCCTGCTTCGTACTGTTTGACGATCGACGAATGAACGATCAAAATGAATTTGCGTAGAAATAAAAAGTTGCTTTACGTATTCGAATCATGAATTTTAATAATTGATAGTTTTTACGAGATAATAGGCAATGTGTTTTATTTGATATTCGAATCGTATATAGCCGTATATATTTCGTTCTTCGTATGCCACACAGTGAATCAAAGGCAGAGTTGCTCCTAGGAACAGAGTTCGCAAGTTACGGTTGTGCTAGAAAATTCTAGGGAATCAGTTTCAGACAGTGAAATTTTGTATGACGTCTAAACATACATAGGAAACGCGATTGTTTCTTCCGCTGTAAATCGTTTATCCACGATTGTCCACGAAACAGTTCTCTTATTCCTCGAAATATTTTCATAGATTTGAAAATTTAACAACGGTTATTAAGCAAGTATTTTTACTGAACTAGATATGTCGCGAAACAAACGAAAGAAAGGTCTCTAAAATTTTTCCAATCGATCGGAAGATATTTTCTAATTATTCGGTAAGCGATATTCTAGTCGAGTAGCGTCGAATGATTTTCATGGAAAATTTAGTGGATATTATGCAAACGCAAATGTAAATGTAACGCGAACGCGTGTCCGACAGCGTTGTCACGGTCGAGTCAACGAACTATGGTGAAGAGCTGACCAGGCTGCTCTATGTACCGTACTTGATGCATTTTCAACGTGAAAAACGTACCGTGATCGCCGAAGCGACTTGCGTCAGCAGTTGTTGATCCGCAGTTACCGCTAAAACACGTCTATTGCAGTCGTGCCGAGGTCACGGGTACTTTCCTTGTCCGCTGCATTTCTCTTGATTTTTCCGAAGCGTCCCGCTGAAGCTCAACGTGGAAACATTCATCTTCACACTTCACTAAACATTCATTGTTTCGGCACGATCACGCTTCACTTCGAATTTTCAGTTATCATTGTATATTATGCTTTTTTTTAATCAGACACTCTACGAACTCACACAACGTTTATCGTTATAACGCGTCCTCAAAAGCCACGCAGTGGAACAGATCGGTTAAAAGGTAGCCGCAAGTAGGAGAATGAATTAAGTTTCGAAACCACCACTGGAATTTTACCGCGACGTAGGTACGATACCCGTCATATATAAATATATATAATAATTTTTAAACCGATCATACAGAAACACCACTTTCAATGGCTAAGAAGTACGTACAACCGAAATTAGATAACGCGTCTATCAATAGGTTATGCATATTTTTACGAGTCTGTTCATTTTTGCAAAAGAATTCTTAACAAATCACGCTGCGTTACAGCCAATAAATCACCGACCGGTCAAATTACATGCGACACAAAAGGGAAAAGAGTTAGATCAACTTACGCCACTGCATAATATGCAATTACAGTTATAGAGTAATTCTATTTCCACATAACCTAACTTTCACGGTCGGATCTTCTCGAAGATATTTGAGAGAACCTTTCGTCGCAAAACACTTTCTTATCGATTCGTTCGACGATAGATTAGTTGCACAGTTCACAGCGAACAAGATATCGCGAACAAGATATCCCGAACAAATCAAATTTCCACGTGACAAACGGATGCATCCTGCGCGAAGATGCACTAACGGAACATGGATCTCGCGATGAGTCCGCGCAGTCGACGATCGCCAATCTAGCCGGCGGTGCTTCCGTTTTCCTAAATGCCACTCATTCGTCATTCAGCACGCACACTCCGTCCTTCGTAAACACGCCTCGTCGCGTGTGTATAAGCATTGCCGATACCGCGGACAGCGCCGGTAGACCGACTGAAACGAAATCGCCGCGCCACGCCGGTGCAACAGAGAGAGAGTGGTTGGAGGGGGGCGGCATTCACCGTCAGAAGGAAGGAAGGAAGGGAGGAAGGAAGAGAGAAAGGAAGAAAGGATTGGGAGTGTGAGGCAGTCGGAGGAAGGAGAAAGGAGCTGGTAAGATGGATAGGCAGATAAGTGGACGATCAAAAGGGAGCGAGTAAGCGGTGTCCAAAGACGAGTTAAGAAAAAAGTGAGAAAAGAAGAGAAAGAGTGCGAGAGAGTTGCGTAAAGAGATCGGTGAGCGAAATGCTGCCGTGCTGAAGACCGCGACCCAACTGCGCCCGCGCTTAGCCAGATATCAGCCCCCCTCCCCTACCTCCAACCACCGGCGGCGTAAACTCTTACTACAGTCGCCTCCGTTGCCGCTGCGTTTCGCTCGCTCGCTCGCTTCACTCCGCTCCACGAGTCCATTCCGCACCACACTACTCCACACCGCGCTACACAGCTCTACACTGTTCCACACTGTTCCACGCTAACCGTCCTCCTACCAGCAATACCACTGCTGCCGTGCTAACGTCGTCAGTCGATAGCACTCCTATTATTATTGCGATGATCGACGCCTCGACCATTATGACCGACGTCGTATCCGTTGCCTGTTAAATTCGATAGCGCGATTCCTTGTTACGATCACGGATCCTTGTCCCATGACTCGATACTCCGCGGTTCTATCGCGATTCGACAACGATATCCTTTCTGTCGATGTTTGCTTCGGACGTGACAATATCCAAAGCTTTCTTACTATCGTAACGTTTAGTCGTCGTCGAAACGAAAAACAGGATATTCAAGACGGTTGAACCTTCGTTCGAACGTACGCTCGTTGTTAGTCTACAATAGACTATCGAGATTTTTCAATTCCATTTTACTAAATTAAATTTACTACCTAAATTACCGGGGATCGAATTAGACGAAACGAAGATAAGAATTTTAATCAAACAGAAACGTTCGTCACGGACGTTTGAAAATTATATAATATACTAATAAGAATTTTGTTGAAAAGAGTTTATATCTGTGGGTTTCGCGTATCCTTTTCATTCTAGCGATTAGTATCCTCTCAATTTACATACTCATTAACGTCAGTCGTTGCTAAAGTTTAATATACATCAGTTTTCAAGCTATGCATTAACATCGCGGATTAAACGTGTTGCATTTGCATTTTTTCATCGATAAAAACGTCGAAGCTGTATACGATGCGAGCTGAAACGTTTTATCGTTAATGGGTATCGCCGCGTATTCTAGAATAAACACGCCGTTTCGGAAATTAATCGATGTTAGGGCGATTACAGAGGCTTGCAAGACGATTGTTACCTTGTTATCCATTGTATCTTTCACCGCATTTTCACCGCATTTTCGCCTCATACCATCGCATAATATGACTGATTCGTGTACAATGTCGCTATTGCAATTTCGATAACACGTTTCTGATATCGCTTCGACCGGAATATAGACTTTCATATCTGTCGGATTTATGCGCGGTCTTTCCACGGTTGAAACGAAAAATTGAATTTCGAGCAAAAGCACCCAGATAATATAGGTAAGGTTACTTCAATCGGTATTATACCCACTATATTGTAAGCCATTAAAATTCTCCTTTAATATCCACGTTCCCTGAATCTTCCGTTTGCCTTTACTTTATACATTTATTCCAACTGAAATCTTTCGATTTTGATTCTCACTGATGAACGCTTTGAGCTTCGGTGTATGCGGTAATTTTTCTATCAACCTATTTACCAACGTATTCTATTTCTTTCAATCGATATTTTGTATTAATTGGAAGAAAATTAAACGCAATTCGAAACCGTGAATATCCGTGAAATATCGAATGTACTTTGGGAACGCCCTGACTGGTTAGAAATGAAATTTCAATTTACGTACTGAGAATCACCGCAAAATGTTACGAGGAAACTTTCCTTTCAGAGAATCGAATTAAAAGGCTTCAAAGGGGTGGCAATTTCGTCATGCGATATTTAGATTCGCGTAACGAATTTATCAAAATTAATCTATATCAATCATACCGATTTTTTTTTTTTTTTTTTTTTGTTAACGATATTAATCAACAAACATCTTTTTCGTTCGAACCTTTTGCGCACGGACAGAACAAATCGATATGTATCGAGCGTTGATTTTTCTGCAAATTGAAATGATAATAAAAATGCGCGAGTCCAAGAAAAAACGTGGATCGTTAAAATGAGATACCATTGCGTTTATTTTGCAATTTCATCGTCTCGTACAAAGAATCAAGAACTATACGAAAAACATTGTCTTTCGCCATTTAAACTTCGTCCTTTTATTTGTTCAATGCAAACGCGTTATACTCGAAACTTATGTAAAAAAACAAATGTACGAATAGAAATACATACATATGCGATTCGAACGATTCGATTGAATATCGATCTGAACGATGTCGAATAATGCATACGCGAAATAAAAAAGCTACGAGCTACAATAGTACCATGTTATTTGAATTATCGATCGAATGATTTTTTGATTTTTTTCGGATAAAATACTTGGGGTAAGGTTAGAATTCTTATACTGGACCGTTTCGACAGATATTTCTCAAGGTTCGTGTCGTGTCGAAAGATACACAGTTTTTTCACGATTATCGATCATCGTCTGGTCCAAAGAATATTCGCACGATTCCGATATTCATTTACAACCAAATGTGCTAGTTGCGAAATCTTAAACACAATCGGCTGATCACGTGCATGTAAGATGCGTGTAAAATTTAAAGGAACTGCAAATTCGTGTCTGGAAAATCTTATTTTTTAAATTTTTGAAATGAGAGAATCCGTAAACTTTGGAAACAGCGACGTTGAAACGTTTCTTGATGTCGTACTATTACATAGTATTACGTGTGCCGTTGCACCAGTTCCTTCCGTTTATATCGAAGAAAAACTTGGCAACAATTTTAAGTTTGCTGTTTCCTATTAATATTTCACGATAAGCAGAAGCATATGTTTATTAGTGAGATTCAGGGTGTTGTGATATTTATAACAGCATAGTTTTGTGGTAGTTGAACGTTATAATGATTCTTCGTGCGTTCCGTTGTACGTGTACGAAAAGTAGGCTATCTCTTTAATAATTCCTTAAAACGGTGCTCATTACTTTACGATGACCTCGTTTAACCATAAAGGATATTTCATAGTTCCCCTCCTCGAGTTCTTGTTCGCATACATTTTCAGAAAACGTAGCTCTTCGCAAGCGAACATACCTGCAGGTATTCCACTGCAAAGCCAATTCCATCGCAGAGGTTAACTTTTCTTTCTGGGTTATTAACAAGTTTACTGGATTGCTTGATCTAGATGAAACGCTATATACGTGATTCCACTCTATGTTTGTAACAATTTCGATTCTATGGAGTAAGTCGTGTCAAGTACGAGCTTCATCTTTACTGGTAGAACAAATTTATCGATAGGCGTCGTCGTTGGAACGTAATTACCTGTAAGCGCGAAACCGCGAACAATCCTATTTCGTTAATTTCTCAAAGAATCTGTTTAGGTAGTTTGCGAACAGTATGCGACAATAATTAAGAGCATTAGCGCTCGGTGTAAAGTGGCAGGAGGAAAGTTTCGCAGTCGTGCCGGCCGCTGACGAGGAATTAGCAGACAGTCTTCGTGAGACTTACTACCGTTGGCTTAGGCGAGGCTGGAACTCACCTAGATCGAGGATCACAACTCACCAGCCTATTAACGCTCTTATCTAAGAAAGGGATACGCCATGCCGCGTCCGTGACTCGACTATTCGCAACTTTCATCGTCCGTAGCCAGTCGTAAAATTTTCGAGCTATTTCAAAGCCAAAATGCCACTGCCATCGACACACGTGCAACTACGAAAAAATGTCGTCTCGCGGATACATTCGTTCTCGCCTCTCGTGCTCGTCGAGTGTCCTCGCTCGGTGGGTTTCATAGTAGAATTTATAGAGCCCGATAAATTCAGCTGAAAAAATGTTGAAAAATTCTATGAACCATCGAATTTTGCATCAGCGCAGATAAAAAAGAAGATATTTCCTTTTATTTCTGCTGCAGGATTTATTGGACCGATTTAGAGAAGTGGATGCATTGTACGCTCATTCGAGCGATCGCTTTTATATGTTCTAAAATGAAAAGTTTGATGTTGAAAGCGGCTCTGTTACTATCGTCATTTTCTAGCTTCTGCGAGCGGAACTGATTTTAAGGAAATAATTTCAGTTTTGCTTTAACGAAGAGTAGACTCGTGTATTTAGTATTCCACGTGGCACTGTCGTATGCATATTCGTACGTGGAATATAATATTACGTCGACGATAATATTTTATTCTTGACCAAAGAGTTGTAACCTTTGCTGTATTTCTATAGGAGATCTTTGAGGTCCATGGAAATAAAATATAGAACTAGAAGCATCGCAACTTGCAAAAAGTTGTTTATGTTTATGTCAAGCCATTCGTTTTGTTAAACCGTCTTATCCTGGTAGAGCGCATCGATCGATGCATTTTTCGCCGACGATAAATTACGATCACGGAAATTCGAGTTAAGACGAACGAGCAGAACGACCGGAACGAAGTTGTAGTCTCGTTAAGTGTTCGATTTCGATGGACCGATGATACCTACAGAGCTTAATAAGCTTAACGTTGTTATGCAAATGTTACGTTACACAAGTTCCCAAACAATTTAGTATATTGCGCAACACGTGAATGGCTCGGTGTCTACGTACTTGGCGGTTACGTTGCATCGTAATAAGTTTAACATAGTTCGCGTACCCGGCGTTCGGACAAATAGGAAGTTTCGCCTGCTTCCAACCCTTCATAACGGCCTTCGTAGTTTAACCACCAATTTCCGTCCATCAATTTCAACATTTTTTACTTTCCGAAAACTTGTTACCGCACTTCGATGCTTATATATACATATATGTATATGTATTTGAAAGGTACATTTATATTCCAATAATATTCTACTTAAGTAATTGTTATACGAACGAGAGATATAGGGTAGCTCTATCAATGCAATGTTTTTTACTTCAACCAACTCGGAGTAATTGAGCGATTTTATTCCCTTAGTAGGATTCGTTTGATCGTTCATTGGTTCCTCGTCCGTTATCCATAACGATACGCGTATATTTTGCTAAAAATTAGAAGAGTGATTATAATTACAATCGGGAAATGTTTAGCCAACCTTATCTTATTAAATAATCGCGAAACGCGTGATAAGCGGATTCATTATGCGGAATGAAAGTTAAGAAAACGTCGTATGGAAACTATAACGCGTGTATTTCGAGGACAAAATTCAAAAAGTTTTCTATAAACGACAACGAAGGGAAGAAGTTTTGATTGAAAAAACCACCAGAGAACTGTCCATTCACAGGTGAATCGTTAAGGAAAGCTTTCCTTTGCTCGTGACACGTTTAACATGTAACTACTTAGGTATATACATGTAGTATCGGGAGAAGAGACGTGCCTGACAATGGGTCATACCTGTGGCCCTTTACAACATCGGGGTAATTAAAGGGGATCTACCTGGGAATGGGTCAGGCACATCTGGGGGTTGTGGAGAAGACGTTAAGCAGTCGAGTTGGACAGAAGACGTTAAGCAGTCAAGTTGGACAGAAGACGTTAAGCAGTCGAGTTTGACAGAAAACGCTAAGCAGTTGGGTGGTCAGTCGAGTTGGAGAGAAGACATTAGACAGTCAAGTTGAGGAGAGTCGAGTTGTGGAGTAGCAGTTGAGTGGAGCAGTTTGAGTTAAGTCAGTTGAGAAGCTGGAAGCCGAGTTTAAGACGCACGACGATTATAGTCAGCTTTATGTTGAGTATTGCTTACACGAATAAGCTTGAACTTAACTCTCAATAAACCATCCTTTCTTGTCCTTGACTCTAGACAATAAAACAAACACATCTGTAGGTTACTACGTACACGATCTAAGAAATATGAAGTCCACGGACATTCAAAGATATTACTCTTGGAAGTTGGGTGCGTGGACCGAACGAAACATTCATACGTATGTAGTATCGTAGGTGATGTGTGTTTGTTGTTAGTTTCTAGAGCAAGGACAAGGAATGATGGTTATTGAGCGTTAAGTTCGTTTATTCGTATGAGCAATGCTCAACATATAGCTGACTATGATCGTTGTGCGTCATCTACTCGGCTTCCAGCTTCAACTTCACGTCTTCACGTCTTCCCATCGACTCCCAACTCCAACTTCACGTCTTCACGTCTTCACGTCTTCTCCGCAACTCTACGTCTTCACGTCTTCACATCCTCTCTGCAACTCTCTCGACTCCTTAATTACTCTCCTTTTACCCCCAGATGTGTCTGACCCATTTTCAGGTAGATCCCCTTTAATTACAACGATGTTGTAAAGGGCCTCAGGTATGGCCCATTGTCAGGTAGATCCCCTTTAATTACCCCGATGTTGTAATGGGCCCCAGGTATGGCCCATTGTCAGGCACGTCCCTTTTCCCGATACTACACGTATATACTGTAGTTATCGACAACTATAGATACTTAAGCAGAGTTAACGTACGTAGAAGTATAGTTACCAACGGCAATCTGTATCTTCTCTCACGCGATGAAGCAGGGAACAGGAAGAACAGAGGACAGAGGACGAAGGTACGGAGCACGAAGCAGGTCTGGCGACAGATGGCGTTCACCAAGAATGCTCGGATTTCCACGAGCCGTGATATAATCGGCCGACTCGACGAGGCCAGGCCGCAAATACAAAGCAGCTGCGTTTACACGCTTAACTTGCAATCCAACGCGACCCGACCGACGCGAACCGATGCAAAGTGACGCGATGCGACGCGCTAATGCGGACGTCGTTGCAGTAGCTCGCTAAGCGCCGCGTTCTTCAACCCTCGCCAACTTTCATCGACGATTTCACGGTCTCTCTCCTCCCTAACAATCGAATAACCCAAGATAATACGGAAGAATGAAAAAATGCTTGACATGCCGAGACTTTATGAACCTGGTGCCGCTATATCACGGAGCAGGAATTCCTCTAAACTCGTATAGCCGAGTCAACCAGACGATATGCTAATTTTTCGATTATTATCGGTACTTTGACCTACCTCTGCCGATCTTTACTATATTACGTAAATGCCTCTTTAATTATATAACGGTAAATAAATCCAGAGGAAAATATAAATGGACTTATCTCTTGTTTAACTTTGCCCGTTACACGGTGGTTACAATATCGTAATATACATAACAGCGAAAAGCCAAGAATATAAAGGAATATAAAAGGATAGAAGTTGAACATCACACCTTACGAGTATAAGGATGCAACAGGATAACGATATTTTTCTTACTTCCTTGTTACACCGTCGCTACGTGTCGCAAAAGAATAGAAAGAAAAGATGAAAGATAAAAGACCAGCCTGTCGCATTAGAGAAGAAAGAGAAACAAAAGTGTCGAGGAATGGAGTCAGATGAAAAGAGGAAGTAGCTCGTTTTCTTTGTAAATGGATTAGGTTACTATTGTCCAGGTGCTCGAAGATAATCCTATGCATACCGTGTCGCGATCCAGCAGTCGCAGCCGGAGTATAGTATAAATCCCTCGCCACTCTAAATGCTAATGAAGCTCGCGTGAGCGATACTTTTACATCGTTTTGGGGTAAACCGATGAAACGGATAGTAACCACAACCTATTAGATTCGTCTTTGTACAATTTCTTTTCGCTTCCTTGGCACGCGTTATCTCGCCAATCTGATTCGTCGACCAGACCGCTCGATCGATAAACTGCACCTTTCCGTGTCGTTGTCAGTGTTGTGTTCAATGTAAAAACGCTTTTAATCAAATACCCCTGAATATACGTTGAAAGTTGTTCGATTAAAATTAATATGCACGATTGCATAGGAAACCATTAGGAATTGATCGAACGTTATCAAAAGTGGGATAAAAGGAGCCGTGATAAATCACTGTCTGACTTGGTCGAACGAAGCGACGGGAAAAGAAACAAGCAACGGGGACAGAACATTGCCAAGTGTCGCCGAAAGTTCGGAGGATAGCGTTGCATACGAATAAAACACGAGGTGGTGCGGTGCGGTGCACAAATGAATCTTTCGAACGATATTGTACCAGATGCTAGATCCGACGATGTTCGATCAGTCGCGTTTTCCCTTGCCTCTATGATATTTTCGAATGCGATTCCATCTACGTTCGTCGATATCGAAGCGCGTGTCGCGCGTGCAAGTGGGATTAACAAAAAAGCGAACGTGTTCGTAAGTTGTCGCAGTCGACAATGGGGCATACGGCAAATGCAAAACGGTCAAAGGCGGGTTTTTAGCAAGCGCACCGAGCAAGGGAAGCAAGAAAAAACGAAGCTCGATGCAACAGGGAAAAGAGGCGAAACGGGGAAATCTAAGCTGGTATTTGGTTGATAGAATCGTCGCAGTTTTTCTCGCGATCCTCGATACCCCGGTTTTTACTGAAATATGCGCCATAAGAGAACTCGATCGATTTCCGTTCCCTCACGGCCGAATACAATCGAAGAATACCGTTTCTGCAAATCACGATACCGCCAAAATTCCAACGTATATACGCTTCTAATGGATGCTCAACGGACCGAATGCATCGTATGTATATGTACATACGCGATACTTGTATTCTCACCGTGCTACCCTACGGAAGCGAAGAAAAATTTGACTTCTAAATACGTACATCCTTTTTTAACAATACTTATTCCGAATCGTAAGGAACAACCGATTTTCATTTGCGTACGTTGCGTCTTGTGCACATACTTTCTTATCGTTTGCGATGCAGACGAGTATGCGACAAAAGTTTCGTTCAGCGAGAACCTAGTCGCTCGCTTTTAAGATTAAATCGAACATACATATGTTATGGTAAAAAGAAACTTTTGAATTTTTCCAAGTTGCCTTCTTCCGTAGGAAGAATATCCGATCCATTATACGCTTATCTCTGGCTACAAATTCCCCGTTGTAAATAGGAGAAAATTTGGTTGATCGTGTCGAAGTAATCGAAGAGGGCTTGGGAAATTGCTTCCGCGAAGGAAGCGCTGATATACCATCACGCAGCGTTCTAACTACTTCCTGCTGTTCAAAGTGCATCGCAGGTTAGAGAATTGTGGAAAGCTGGCCCCTTTATGCTACGACTTGCAACAGCGCGATGAAAAACGAGCGCCGTCTGTATAACGAGTAAGAATTATTTTCAGAGAATACTGGAGGCGAGATATAATGGATTATCCTTTGTTCACTACTTTAGCTAACTATTTGGGTGTAACTCAAGCGGTTGAATAACGTTTCACTCGAAACATTTCGCATGAGAATTAACGTCAAGATGCGTAAAAGGATTTATAATTACGAGAATACCTGTTAAAATTAAAGCACGTTTTTACAAGCGAAGCAGAAATGTACAAATTTATTACAAGGAATTGTTTAGGCAATTAGAAAAGAAACCAACTGGATAATAAATTAACGTTGGTAGATACCGCTAAACACATATGTACTTCGTCCCGCCTTGATACGATCATCCGCGCGTTTTCGTTGTTGAAAAGAAAACCAAACTTATCTAGAGGTAACTGAAGTCGTGCAAGTGTGACGGTATCGGGCAAATGGCAGACCAGAATCATAGCCGATCCTTTTCCGTCGTTGTGGAGTAACTAAAGTGACGGAAAAGCGTATCGATATCAAACAACGAAGGAAGAGAAAGAAGCAAGAGAAGTAACGCGAAGAGAAGGAAAGCTTTCCCTGACGTTTATCTTCATATCTCAGCCGAGAAGTAGAAATCGACAAAGGAAGAGATAGGGGCGAGTAACGGAGAAAGAGAGAAAGAGAGAAAGAGAGAAAGAGAGAAAGAGAAAGGATGTAGAGAAAGGGAACTATTGTACAGCTTTGATGCAATTTTAAAGACTCATAACTGACGTTCAAAAGAGCAGCAAACATCTGTGTGATACCGCTTGGCCATCGTCCAATAGCCAAGTCTGGTTAAACGAAGCGAATTGTCCGTGGCCGGAGCTACCGGGAGATGGTTTTCCCTTCTCTCGGTCTGCTGCAAGCCCTCTTCTCTTGCTATCTTAAAGGCTCGCACGACCAAATACGACTCGGTTGCTTTTCTCTCGTTTCACCTCGTCGGGCAGCTCGACTCGTCTTACGGACAGACGTGGTCACTCCATTGCTCGAAACTGGCTGAAAGCAAATTCTCTAACAACTTAGCAAATGTTGCGTCCATTCTTTTCTCTCGTTGTCACTTTATTCGCTTTGCTTTTTCTTTCTCACACTTTCTACCATTCGATTGTTTTCGTGAAAGTTATTTGCTTGTCGGGAAACGTAAGTTACCGTTAGAGCTTCGCTTTTGAGCGTTACTGCAATACGCTTAAGAATAAACGAGAAAGCGAAGATTCTTTCATTTATTTACCGTCTACGTAGCGTGTAATAGCCTCGAGAAGAAGAGTCAGCGTGAATTTGTTTTTAACTAAAATCCCAGGATGCTCGGACGAAATTCGATTAAAATGCCCTTTGACGACTGGTCGATTCTACTTCCGAGAGGCAACGTATTATTTCACAAACGTCTCGATCGCCCAGCTTGAAATTCTTACGATATTACAAATCTCTTGTTGGAAATTTCGTTAATTTAAATATTTCCTTAAGGTATCAGGGCAAACGAATATCGGCCGCAGTTTGTCGATAAGACATCGTTAAAACGGCAACATCGAAATGTCGCCTAACGTGGATCTCTTAAACAATTATCCTCGATCAATAACTGTATAAATTCTGTAAACACACCTACATAATATAAAGTATCGCGAGAAAAGCTTTTTCGTCTTTCGTTTAATATGTATATAACAACAAAGAAAACGTCGTATCGTTGGTAGAGAAAGGGAACACAACTTCTAACGGCAAAGGGAAAAAATGCGACTATAGAAATACTAGGTCCGCCCCATTTTATCGAAGCTTCCGTCCGTTACCATTATAGATAAAAGTAGCCGCTGGTAAATTGTTGTTTCGATTGGCCTGTGAGCACCTTCCGTTCCATTATTTTCCGTGGTCGCACTCTGCGGTCTTCTGGCCACTTTATCTCGAATTTTTCTATTCCACCGACCGCGAACACGTCCCTTTTTCTTTGTATAAAAAGATTCATAAAAAGAATAGCTTGCCCTGTGCCAGAAATCCTCGCAAAAGTTGTAACGTCGCTTTGTGTGGGAAATTTTATTTCTATGATTAGAAATTGCTTCAAGAATTCCAAGTTTACATCATTCAAATTTACGTAGTTGTTACGATATGGGACTTCCGAACGATGTACGTTGCATCTAGTAATAATAATAATTTCACGCCAATTATGTAACTAATTTTGCAACTACATCCTCAAATGGGTCGATAAATTCGATGGATTCGTTGTAAGTTGATCAAAAAGGAATAAAGTCGCGACAATATGTATCAACTGTTAACTGTCTGTTTTAAAAATACGTTTGTACCAACTAAGAAGGGAAACTAATGCAAAAAGCAAGCAACAACGATTCGTTGGAAGAAAGATTAGAATCGAGTGTTATTCAATAACATCCATCTCTTTTCTGCACCGCATCTTCGTCGTTCGTATGGTCATCATAGAAGAAGCGGAAGCAGGAGCTTTCGTATGAGAACGATTGTAAAATCAATGCTCGGTCGTTAGTAGAATTTATGATTCTCGAGTATTTTTCTCATCCGTAGCTCTTTCTTCTTGCGATCTAGCTGGCGTGGCGCGGTTTGGCGAGGCGCGACGCGGAGCATAATTCTGGATGCCGTATACCGCGTTATTCAGAGAAACCTCGTCCTTGTTCGTGCCGGTGAAAAATTAAAGGTCCTGGTTTCGTTTTTTCTCTTCGAGCATTTATCAAGTCCACGGAACCGAAGAAACTGCACGACCTGCAAAACGTAATCTTGGGCGGTTCAAAGACTACCGACGATCCCTTCACCTCGTTTCTGCAGTTTCACCGCTTTCGAGGCATCTTGGCTCTCGCGTCCACTTCCCACACCTTCTTACCCCTAATCCACTCTTTACGATCTCTTTAAACGTTTCCATCGAATATCGGATTCCCCTTTAATACAATATCAATATCGTGTATTCGCACATATATAAACTATTTGCACAGTGTATTAGGATACCTAAGCTTAACTAGATAATTGTAGTGGTTGCGAAGCACCAGTTCTAAGTTGCGAGCCAGTCGAAGCTGATTCCTCGTAACGCGTTTTGCTTCGTGACAACCGCTGATTATGTTTGCGGTGCTGCTTATAGAATCCCGAGGGTTTGGGTGGGTCTTGGCTCACAATCAGGAGTGCGCTCGACGATCGCGTGCAAAAATTTTCTAACTAATCGCGTGACCATTCGGCGAAACTGCCGCTCCTGTCCAACCTTCCAGCAACTCGTCTATCCGTGGGTCCCGTGAAAACGCTGCCGTACTAGAACGGCTGTACGCGTGGATCGCATAACATTGTATTCCTCAAGATCGATCGATCTCCGAAGAGCCCGGGGACATGCTTATTCTTACGCCGAGCGAAGTCCATGCTACGAAAATGTTCGAACGCGCGATGTCTAAAATTGTTGGAAAATAAAAGAAATATGTACATAATCGGTGACCAAATAATATCGATAAAATAACAACGTGTATTCTAAAGTTTAAATATGGTACAACGGTTTACGAGTTCAAAGAAGTTTTCTTTTGTTTCGAACTATTTAAAGGAATATAAATCAAAGAGAGCGCCTCGAAAATATCGAGTCTATTCGGCATAGAAAACTCGTAAAAAGTTATCAACTCGTTATTGGCTTTTCGTTCAAAGTGTAACGAGCTACTCAAACGATGAAGGATTTCTGCCAATCTCTGTAATTTAGAACGTACAAGACATAAAGTATATGTATATTTACTTTATCGTTTGAAAGATAAATACTGCACGAAGAAAGAAAGTTTTTCCCATAGCATTCTATTCCGTTTTAAGCGAATGTAAGAAAACACAGTAGGCGAAATACGGTGGAATTCGCAATAGTTGTAGGAAACTCGGAAGATCGGCGATTAACGCACAGGAATAGGACCGTGTACGAGTGTGTAGTTGCAACAGATTCCGGCAATACTGATTCTAATCGGACGCAGGTGTGCGACAAACAGTTTCTGATCGAGCGTCATTAGTGAAATTATTGGTTCATTAGCGACACGGTGGTGCGTATTCTAGAGTAGAGTCTGTGCCAAGGCCGTGGGAGAAGGCCGTAACTCGAAACGATTGCGAGATAGAACTCTCCGCGCATGGAATTTCTCCTGTCCGAAGGATCCTCAGTTCCGTGTTCATCTCTCAGATTTACGACGTTATTACGGGCAATAACCGTTGACCCGTATCTGGCGATGCTCCAGGCCACATTATGTTTGCCGTTGTATCAATATCGTTGCGCGATATTCGGTCTGCACGCTCCTTAGAAACTAGCCTCCATGCCTAGATTACTCTCGCGAGCTCTGTGACACAACGTCTTCTTTCGATCGACAGCTTTAAACTCCTGATATACATCGCACGTATACTCCGTTTCCCCGTCCAATCGCTTTGTTAATTAAAATTACTTGTGCATCGGATATACACGGAGCGGTAGACCTCGGTCGTCTTCTTTGTAAAACTTCTCCATTGGCGGGCAAATCGAATTTCCACAAATTTACTCGCGTTAATAAAGTTACTTAAACGACAGTTTACATCGAATCATCGGAAGAACTAAAAGCGACGTGTTCTCGCGAGAGTTTCGAAAATTCACTCGTTCTAGGTACGTACGCCAAAGTCTATACGTTCGGTCGAACTACCGAAAGAGAATTAGCACGAACAATTCATCGTGCGTGTCGGCCGCTAAAACACAGTTGAAAAACACTATCAGATGTCGGGGGAAAGATAAGCAAATTGGTTGACAGAAGCTTCAATGGAAAAAGCAGGCGTACCTGCGCGGACATTGGCCGATGTATGTAATTCAATGTTTTTGTGTACTTGACTCGATAGCCATTTATCGAGAAACGAACTCGTTTTTTATGGAAGCCTCAATCGGGGTCGCGATAACTAGTTTTATATATTAACCCGCCTAAAGGCTGGCCGACAGCTCGAAAATCGGGCTAACCAATTACCGTGTAAACGTGTAATGGCCACTTGATAGTCTACCGTGCGAGTCACTCGGTCCCTCGTTTACTACCTTACGTCCTTATTACGGCGAGATCGATACTAGCTTGCACACTCGGTCCAATTGTGTTTCTTTCGCTACGAAATTGGAACATTCGAAACAACGCGATTAACAATAACAACGCGAAATAATTTTCTGTCAACGTGGAAAAGAATTCGCGATAATTTCATTAACTTTCTCTATTCCATTCACGACGCATATTATTCGGATTTGAGTCTAACGAACATCCTATCTTTCGCAATCTGTATTCGTGGCTACGACTTTCTTCGCCATCCAACATTACCCAACTCCCGATAATTTACTATGGTTTACCATAGTTTACTCGGCATTCAAAGTATTGCGTCTTTAAACTAACAGCAAATTAGTATTTAAACGAAGTCGGATTGTTGCAACTTCTTCAAGTGCTATTTACTTGGTATTCATCTGCCATACATTGCACATCGAAATGCAAGCTGTGTAATTTAACTGCGAATCGTTTTTCTAAAGGACCACGTTTTCTTTGTCGGCTTCTTGGCAATACGTCATCGATCCGTCACTACTTGATGGAAAATTCAGAACGAGAAGAATCGTTCTTTTCATTACTTTCTTATCTGCTTTCCACCTGAGTCCACGTTTCTGCTTTTTGAACTCGAGACAAATCGTGAGCCATTGAATTATCGCGGAATCTTCGAACTGTCGAATTTTTCAGTTTGTATGGCTACTAAATTAACCACTTCTCAGGAACGACGACTAGAAATGACCGACATTCGATTAGCTCGTCAAAGAATCGAAATTATGACTTTGCTAATACAGATCATTGTTAAAGTTGTTCGGGATACAGAAACGCGTTCATATTTTTACGATTTACGTCAGAAAATCTAATCGGGACAAAACGACGTCTTTCCTCGAGCAGTAACGCTGATTGTAAAATTTTGTTACTCGGTTAAATCATGGAATTCGTCGTTATACATTTTGAATAATTCAACGACACATAGGCAGTTAATTTTTTGGAAAATTTATATTTAATTGAAAATTTGCTAGTCATTTGGCGAACAGATTGGATTCTCTTCCATACATTTTTGCACTGCTATCAGCAGTAAGACTGATGATCGATCGCAGGCCAATTAATAGCTTCCACGAGGATCGTTTCACAGGCACGAAACTGATTTCACCTATATCGACCGATGAAATTTCGTAAGAACAAATTTTACGGACAACACTCCATTTAGAGAGAGTTCGTACGGGATTTATTTCACATGATTAAATTCGATATTTATTTACATATTAATTTGAATTGTTTATTCGATCGATAGATGTCAATATGAGTTCAAATACGGTAAAATCTACTTGAAATGTTCTGAAAATTCTATAACTTTAACGAGACAAAGGGCGAAGGTGTAAAAATTGTACAGATTAATTTTATTCTTTTTCGTCGGGGAAAGCCACGAATGTTTCAATGAGATATCCGACCCGAATCTATCGGAATAATTATTAAGTATTCGGATAGTTGAGCAAAAAAAGAGGGAAATATTCTTCGGATGAAGCGACCATTCATTCGTAGTCTGGCAAAAAATTTTTAATTAAACCGCTGCCGGCTATACCTATATAACATCGGGTTTATAAAAGCAACCAGAGGGCATAGCTCTGTTTCGTCAAAAGAAAAGTTACTGGTGTCCATAACCGTGTCTTATCACGGATCTTTTGTCCAATGAAAAACTGCAAGATTGACGTTCATTAATCGCATAAATCCGTCTACAACACGAATTAGTTGTATTCTACTATAACGTGAAATTTTTTCTACAAAAGCATACTAAAGTATACTATTAATTTGTAACAAATAAACTAATAATTTATAATAGTTACGCTATTTATTTATAACAATTTATTCTTAATCTGAAACAATTACAGCATTAATTTTTGACAATTATACTATTAATTTATAACGATATGTTCTTATTAATTAAAAATAATTATGCTCTTAATTTACAACAGTTATATCGTTTGACTATAATAGCGTAATTGTTTTCATCATAAACTGCCATTCAATATAAATTAACACAGTTCTTAATTCAAAACTAATACCACATAATAAGTGTGAATTTAGTTTCAGCTTGTAAAAGCTATTAAAATTATAAAAATGGTTATTGTATGTTAAACAGTTTAGTACAAAGACTCGTATGTTCGTTTCGTAAGTTAGACAAGTAATAGTATACATGTTTTTTTGTTTTTTGTGTAGGTCGTTAATCTGTAACTGCGTGTAATCGTTAACTGTGTACCAGCTTGTGTCACCGAATTGTGCGTCCCCCCTTCCCCTTCCACTTTGGAAGTTACACAGCGAAACCAAGGCACAAGAAGACATTCAGTCGTCTCATGTTGTACCGGTAGCAAATATCGTGTTGTGTCAGGTTTGTAACGTATTCTAACCTATCGGTGACGTCGTTCTTTATTACTATTATTACTGTATCTTTTACTATCGTTTATATCTCGTTAATATGGTTTAATTAATACACATCTATTTAACGATTCATTGAACAGTAAACAGTTTTTTGAAATTTGTTGTTTTAACTTTTGTCAGTTGTCTATTAAATGATATTGTTACCGGTAGCTTCTATCGTAAGTTTTTGTAATAAAATTTGAGTTTGATTGTGTTTTCATTTAATTATCTTATATTTTTGTTTTAATTTCGAGTTACTTTTTGTGCAGGTTATTGATCGATAACAGGGATAATACACAAGTAACAAGAATATTAATATATGGACGCAACGACGATTATTGATCGATCCAATGAATTTTCATGGAAATTTGGTAACATTTAATTTATTTTAACTAAGTCTTTTCATTCGAGTATGGATAACGTTTGATATGCAATTTATATTTATTTTAAAATATATTTGAAACATTTCATAATAGATAATTTCTTAATTATTTAGAATACTAAGATGAAAATAAATGCTATTAAATAAATTATTGTTCTGTTCCGAATATATGAAATCATTCTCTTATTTCAGACGAATTTTTAATGAATTATCTTATTGAATTATCTTAATGTAATCCGCGATATAGAATTCTTGATAATTTAACGATAGCTTCGCGTAGATATTTTAATAACACTTTATATTATACTACTATATTAGGTGAATTTGCTGCATTTAATGCCATATACTTGCAACTTTGTAACTTATGTTTTTGTCGTAGAGGTGGCGTGCAAGGAGGCTCAGTTACTTCAACGGAAGGTTTCGCGCGCGTTTGTGTAGTATTTTTTAAGTATATTTAGTTGTAAACTTTTGAATTCTTGCAAATATTTTCTAATATTTATAACACGCGACTATTGTGTGTTAGTGGAGTGTATGTTTCGTGTTCTAATAACAAACATTCATAGTATGATCCTTGAAAATGATTGTATTGCATACACTGTACTCGTAAGCATTTGTTCGATATCGAGAAATTTCTTATAATTTTCAAGTAATATTTTTCGTACTTGTCCCAATTTCTTAATAATAATCTTTTAAATATGAGAAGAATAGCAGTATATCCTGAATAAACGTTCGATAGGGAAAAGAAGAAGAATATTGAAACGATATTTCGCTTCTTTTCTAACCTCTCTCCCCTCCCCTCCCCCGCCCTAAAACAGTTTTACACGCGCAATGCGATTTGTAGAGTCAGTGTTTGCTATGCAATGGTTTCTTTCAATATTTTTAAATCACGACAGTTTCGATTAAATACGATCGCACGCGAAAGTAATAAAATTTTATCAAAGAAATTTGTACGCGATATTAGAGTTCCTGTTCGTCAATTATAATTTAAACGGTCACGGTAACGTAGTCTTTTATTTTTCTTTTTTTAAATATACATATTTTTGAACATTCGCTTTCGGTATTAAAGTCAGTGCATCTCTCAAGAGGATAAAGCCTCTCCAGGACCTCAAGAATGATAAGTATTTTTATATATTGTATTTCAATTTGTTCAATTTTTTTGTATTTTACTTGAATTATTGCTAATTACAAAATAGAAATGATTGATAATCTAAAAAGCTATACATTTTTTTCTGATTGAAATAAAGTCTTAAAGTGTTAACATTTAATTATACAATATTTTAATTTCAAACTTTTATATTAGAGTTTCAATTTATATATTTATTAGAGTTTATTAGAATTGCAGTCTTTATTATTGCTAAAGTTCCAAGTTCGTTGTTATGTATTAACAACATTAGCAATATCTTATGTTATAGGCACATCACAGCTTCAGCTTCTTTGTCTTCTTTGGGAATGTTCTAACGGTGGCTCAAAAGCTAAGAATGTAAGTATCTTTAAATACCGTACTTCAGTTATATCTGTTCTGTATATTTTGCTTTAAATGCTATCAATTAAAAAGTATTTACAATTTAAAGATTTGGAAAGTTAGGGCCTTTTAAGGTTACTCTTCTATTAAAATAATAAAAATGTCAAAGTCTTAATATCGAATTATAAAACAAATGTCTAACATATTTCAGAAATCATTAGATTCTTAATTTCTAGATTTTAAACTTTTATATTAGAGTTTTAGTTTTTATACTTATCGAAGTTTTTTAAAATTTCAATCTTTATTATTACTGAAGTTACAAATTTAATAAATTTCCAGTTTTCATTATCTTCAACTTTTCAAATAATCAGTAATCACTCATCGTGTTTTGTTTTGTAACAGATTATTCGATTATTCCACCATTGGACTTTCAACGGTTCCAGTCTGATGTTAGTCTCCTGATGATATTCGCTGGGATAGTGCAGCATCGATGGCAACATTCTTTGTTTCTCTGCTTCTAATGGTGAGTCACATGCATTTCTGTTCCTCCGGCCACTCAATCATGTCATAGGATGAAAGGTTCGAATCGGCACGAGTGACTGGTTGTATTACGTAGAATTTTTTGCGAGCATAGTGATCGCGGGTATTTTTTACATCCGTGAGTAGTAACATTCTTTTTTCAAATTTATTAGTGTAGGATAGGTTTTCTGTTGTTATTTTTATATTTAGAGGTAGGATCGCGTTAGTCGTTATTATATTATTGAGATAAAAACACCACACTTCTCGGAGCCGAAAAACCTTTATTGCACACACTTGGAAAGGGAACACGCAACGAACGAAAAAACAAAAGAAGTCTTAAAACTATCAATCAGGTTTATCGACCGTGTCTGGTAATATCTTCTAGTTACTCTTTTTGTAACTAGCCGTCAGCATATAGATGGCGAGCGAGAATTCACGTTGTCATTTTCAACATTTTCTTGCACATCGCGATTATAATAATTATATTTTTAATAGCTAGGTTAAATATATACATTTGAGAATATATTCGTGTTATTTATGAATATGTATGTTAATATTCCGTATGAATATTTGCAAAAGACAAATACCAACACGAATATACCTGTATGATATAAATATGCTGAATCTTAAGCAATGAATTTTAGTAGTTTAGTTTGAGGATCACTGTGCGCCCCCACTGCTCAGGCTGACCTTCTTTCGTTCGTGTAAGGAGGTTTGCTCGCGTGCAGGGTCATTTTGGCCGATTTTTTATATTTTCTATTGGCAATTTTTATATTTTTGATTTTCGTCTTATTTCGACTTCAATAATTACCCTTTGAATTTCCTGGCACCCGTAGCCGAACACCCTGTGTACATAGAGAGTTGTTGTGCGAAGTATGCGCACACATCTGATACATTTTCAAAGTCGATTTTTTCGGAAATAATTTTACTTTGTCCCTTTTGTTTTTGTAAACTCATACCTACCCTACTGGATAACGCACTAACTTTGCAAGGCATCATGTAGATACATTTAGTGATAAAAAAGATTCGAACGATCAAGGAGAAAGAAATACCGCAAGAGGATGTGAAATCTTTTGTCTCGACTATCGATCGGAGTTTCATCGATACGGGCAATTTTAGATACTGTAAATTATTTCAGAACTTACTAAGTGATTGAGGACGAACGGAGCTTAAACAACGTGACGAATGTAGGAGAAATTGACGTATCGAGAAGAACTAGATCAAAATAGCAAGACGATTTTAGCTCTTGGCTGTAGCTTCCTTCGCGAGAAGAATAATATATGAGGCCTGTTCGATTTCTCGACATTGCCGTTTCATGGAATTAGATAGGATGTCTGGATCGATGTACCTGCTTTCTCTAAACGTATACGCGTGTTCATGCGTATGAATCTAGCAAGAAACTCTTTCTACTTTGACGATTCGTTTGGCCTTCCATGAAAGGAGTACAATCAACCATCTGATTTATCGTTGAGGAAGCTCCGCTCCAAGGAACGGTGAGGGCACGCGATGCTCGATCGATACGAGAAAAATGACTGCACGCTGATGCGTTACTCGTTACGGTATTTCAGAGCACTTTCCGAGTTGTTTCCCCTTGACACTTTCGGCTTTTTTATCGAAATGACTGGCTGAGAAATTCTTCGAATCGACTTTTTTGTTCTTACGTTGCAACGGGGAAACCGTATATTTATCATATCGATCTCGTTCGAATGCTAAACCAATTTTTTATTGTTTACCAGATTAATTTCTTAACGTGTCCAATGCCCATATGTCGGACTCGAAATCATTGGAATCTGATTTATAAATTATATCTCTGTTAAATTAATTGCCATGAACGTCCGCTTACGATCGATTTACAAAATAAATTTAGCACAAAAGGAAAATATCTGGGCACGACAACGAAGTTAATATTGTTCGGTTGTTACATAATTACAAATTGAACGATCACAATCTGAAAAGTACTAATTAATTCATGGCCCCGATGTAGTGCGTGTGAAATGTTAATAATAACATTTAAGATAATTATTCGATTAAAACGAGGCTCGATGCTTGTAATTAATAATGCATTATTCGATGTGCAAATATCTGTCATTATGCGCATTAATCATTCAATTGATGCAACTGACACCGATTTTAACCACAAACGGACAAAAAAATCAGTACATGGACATACGTATATGTATCTATACATAATTCGAAAACTGGTGCAGTTTGCAAATATTTGTACATATATGGTTTTTGGATGGAAATGGGAATGATAAAATCGAAGATATATGTACTGACATTCAGAGAGAGAGAGAGACAGAGAGTATGGATTAACGGCAGAGGCGTCGAAAATTTAGACATTATGTATCTGTATACAGTATGCAATGTATGTATGGAGTATGTATATGTATAGTACTCCAAACGAATACGCGGATGTATCCGAGATTGCATCTCCTTCTCGTTTCTGTTTGGATAGATGCTCTCGTAAATTCATACCCCATTCGTTCCATTTCGTTATCTTTTTAAATCTTTCCCTCTGATTTTCTTCGCGTCTCTCGTGAAATAAAACAGCAACTGATATAGCTGAAATTTCGTCAAAGTGTAAAAGAATTCGGCGAGTTTAACTTAGAAACAAATAATTGCGTAACAATTTGGTTCGTCGAAACTCCGACCAAACGATGGCAAATATATTCTGGTAGAATTTTAAACAGTAATTAACGCCTCAACTAGTAGTATTGTAGTTACTTGATAACGCGGCATGATAAGAAGAAAAGGAACAGTGAAAAGAGAAAAGAAAACGGCAGTTGTCAATAGAATTTGTTAATAGATGTTAAGAAGAAAGAACTCTTAATGGATTCCGATGTTAGGCACAGAATATAGAACGTAATGTTTAATCGTGCAACGTTTCGATATGGCGGCAGAACCGATGCAACAAGAAATACTTTAAATCTTGACAAATGAAACGGCTTATCTCTGGTTATGTAGATGTCTGTGACGACTATCGCTATCTGACGATTTAATTCTAATTTCGAAAATTTATTAACTTTGAAATATCGCGAAAATGAGCAAATTACTCTTGTACTTCGATTTAATTAATCTCGTTAAACTTCACTTGGGAAAGTACTAGAAACTTGTACGATCTTTCTGGTTCCTTTATTCCGTAACTTTCAAAACAGCATGTAGACAACGTTTAAATACACCGTTCCGGAATAAAAGTCAATCTAACTACCAATGTTTCACGATTTGTTGATACTGCGTCAAAACTTCGAACGCATACCGACGCCAATTCTTCAGTAGGATTTTCTACAATGGAGAGTTAAACAAATTATCTTGAGAAAGTAGCACTTCGTGGTTACGAGATCCGATAGGTTCGAGCGAAAGATAGGTATACCCTATTCTAGAATCGAAGGATACTTCGTACTCGGTGTTGTCTCCTAACGCTGCTTCGTTGCATTGGAAACGATACGTTAAATCATTTTCAAGCAGAGGATCCTTCGCCAACGGGTTCGACAGCTAAAATCGTTAAACCGGAGATTCTGTTTAGCCATTAATCGCTTCTTAGCGATTATTATTATAACACCGTGCTCCACCAATAGCGGAGTATGCAACAGACTTCGAACAAAGTTGGACTTTCACATAATAGGTCGCCGGTAAATTTCCTGGTAATTTACAGGGAGAAAACAGGAGGCCATTAATAACCGTTGTAGACGAGCGAATAGCGTAATTTCAGTTTTGGTATGCAAGGCTCGTCCGGTAAATATTTGAACGCTACGCGATATGGTAAAATCCGTAAGTGTAAAAGTCGAAGCCGGTGAGCCAAGGCCGATTGTACGCGGACGCTCTGTTTCCAACAGAGCCGAAACAAAAGTACGTCTAAATCTTTTAACGAGCCTGCCGAGTAGCAACACGGAGATCGACTCGACTCGGTTCTGGTATGAACGGTAACACCCTCCTTTTCGTACGCTCCGCTTGTAAGCTGGAAATTCTCAGTTCCGTGTTTTAAGTGTAATAATATACGGTTTGTAGGAATTTCGCGTATTTAAGACTCCCAGGTAACAGTTTGCCGTGTACGAGTTACTTCGGCTTTATCGTTTTAACTTGTTAAAATGGTTTACTGAATAATTCGATACGTAAGAAGATACTTGTTCTATGCTCTCAAGTTAATTTCAAGAAACTGTTTGCTGATATCTAATCGGTTGAACACCGATAGGAATAAAAACAAAGAAACGATTAAATTTTAGAGTAATCTAATTAATAACAATTACTTTTTTCCATTTCTTTATGCGCATATTATGACCCGGTACTCGCTCTTTTTCAATCTTGCATTAGACACATCTAACATTTGAAATACCAGTTGTCGATTTAATGTTTTTAGAAAGATACTTTCGAAATAAACATTTGTAACAATCGCGCCAAGCTCTAAAAATTAACTCTGAGGAAACAGTATATATTCCTGGGTCGTGAAGGCTGTGAAAGCAGCGGTCCTTGAGGTCTTGACACGGTCGTATGGAGGAGCGGCTTCGTTGCGAGAGGAAGTTCGGTATGGGGGTGCAGATTTATGCGCTCGCTCGACCAACATCGAGCTCGTCTTTCCTATGTAAATACCGAGCCATCTTGTTTACGCGAAGCTAGAGAGAATATCGCTAGGCAAAGGCCGTATTTACCGGATTTCCATGCTCTCTATGCGCAGTCGTCGGAAGAAGATGCTTGGGCTTGAATCAGACCGCATTCGTTGAAATAACGCGTTTACTCTCTTTGGATACGCGATGTTTGTGGATTATTTTGAAAGACGACGTATCTTACGATTCGACAAAAATCGACATTCTCTTTTGCCGTTTTGTAAATGGTTGTTAAAATTCTAGCTCAACTTGTTTTCAAATTCACCAAACGGATCGTTGGCTTACCATTGATTCCTGAATATCATGATAACTATATCTCTTTATTTGATATAGAAACGAACGAAACACGTTCGACGACAAGCGATATTCAAGTAACAAGTAAATAGCGAAAACGTCTATAAGTTGTTTCCTCGAGCGGCAGTTGCTTTATTATAAAAAGCTCTTGTCATAGAAAGTTTGTCACTTGACTATGCAAAGTTCAAGTTTTCATTAGGATGTTAAAATTTATGAGGTTTAGAGCTTCTGCATGTAATAAATTTTTTTGAATATATTTGTTCATGCCATGGTATCAAAAACGACGGTACAGTTATGAGATTTATCGTCATATTTGAGAATCAAACTAGGTTTAAATTGTTTGGTTCGTAAGTTGCGTTTGAACGTATCAAATTATTTACTGCACGAAAAATTGGACGGAAAATAATGGAAATATTAGTCAATGTGATGATATGAATATCCAAGGATATTCTGGAAGGAAATGTTACGGCTAATGGATTACAACATGAACTATATTACACAAGCTGTTTAACTTACGCCAGTTATAAATGAAGCAACTTCTCAGGAGTCAGTTTGGGCAAGATAGCGAATTCCGTGCTGCTGAAGTAACTTCTTCTGAACGCCACTCTGAAAAGCAAACGAACAGTGAAAGATGATCCCACCGTTAACTCTGACAGTAAACAGATTTCAAGCAAATCGATGACAGGAGAAATAATTTGGCCAGTACTTTCGCCAATATTTTAATCGATAACTTCAAAATTCTAACTTTCAAAACTCAATGCGTCAAAAATCTAATGTCAAACGTATGATAAGCGATGACACGAGCGATAGGTACTTTTTAATATCTATCGATAAGTTTGGAAACGGTTGGGAAAACTTGTAAATTCGTACTCGAACGTTACGTAATAAAAAATTACATCCTTTGTTCGAGAAAGATGTCGACTTTAGTAATTTGTTAACCGATATAAGTACGTATAAGACTTCTCTCGGTTTCCGTACTCCGTTATTTTCAAGAAACGAGTCATTTTGAAATGAGTTCCGCAACGAAGTTACAGTAGAACATTTGATCTTTGCGGATTCTATTGGTGAAATAACTTTATAAAATTGCGTTCTTTCTCGGTTTGACGATTCGTTTCAAATATTCATTCGCGCATTCAACATGCAAGTTGTTTCGGATGTAACGAGGAACATCGTGTGGTTGACGATCACCGTGACAATACGATTAGGATGTTTTTACGAAATCTATTCATAAAAATGTTTGGTTGGCAAAGCGATCGCATAAACGCGATTTCCATTTAAATACGAAGGAACAGAAAATAATATGTATTTCATTAGCGATGGTTAGTAGGAAGCCTGGTATTCGTCCTATGCAAGAGAAGTTAAACCAGGTACGAAACAAAACGTGTACCAGCGTTCGTTATCGTTAATTTAGCGAGCATAAACATCGAAGAACGGCGCTACGCTCTCGTTAAACCGATGAAACTTTTTCGCTGTAATGTTTCTCCGCGAATGGAAACCAAACAGAAGTCGAGGAAAAACAATGACTGCGTTCGCGTATTTGAGCGAGTCGTTGCTGAAACTATTCCTGCGTGCATACGTACAACGTACATTTACTATATCAACCGAGTTAAAATGCAAATACCACGTGTTGCGGATGACAGCAGTCTTGATATACGATATAATATACGACTTTAAATTTTAGTTAGCGTATTTTGATTAAACCGAACATCATTTGTATCAACATTATTTCATTTGCAAATAGATAGAAAGTCATATTTGACATAACTACATTTTATTTTACCAACAATAGGTAGATTTTAGAGGATTATTAAATTTTTATTTCTACGCTTAACGCGTAATTCGAAAGTGCCGCCAATTCGATTAAATATTACACACGTTTTAATTACTTTCTCAATCTCTCCGGTATAATTACAAAAATAGGTTGGGTCGTCCAAGAGCTCTATCTACTTCACCTGTATTTTTAATAAATTTTATGCGGCTGTAGGTCTCTTTAGGAGCGCTGTGTGTCCGAGAAAAAACGCGAAATAGGGAAAAAAGGGTGAAAACGAATGAAATGGAAAGAAGAATCAATACGAAGAGAAAATATTACCGAATCAAGTGTGGCTGAATTTCGAGTAGCGAATACTGCGGAAGATGGACGTATCGTTTTCTTTTCTTTCTGAGCGAGTATATTAACGCATCAGAATTCAAAGCACGCAAACACGGTCCCCGCCAAATGAAACGAACCCGCTAAAAAACAATCGTACCACTGAACAAGGATGCCCGGCAAAAAGGGCAGAGATAGACGAGAAGAGACAACCGCTGAAATATCCTGTTCAACGAAACGTTAATAGCCACGCGGATGCTAAGGGAAGAATGAAATTGTCCCATTTCTACGAAATGAACTTTTCACCAGGTCAAATCATGTATTAATTTTGCGGTCGATCTCTGTGGAACGCTAACTTGTTTTATTCGTCTTTTGTCACAGATTTCAACGTGGACTTGATCATTTCGCGAATTACTTGCCGAGCGTCGTATAGCAAAAAAGTGATAAAGAAAATCATATTACTAGCCTTTTGCGGTAATTACAGTTTATCTCTTTCCGTCTTTGAAATATACAAATGAAAATTTAAATGGAAAACATAAGCGTTTTAATATCCACTATACACTAGGTTATAAATCCACTATAGACTAATAATGTCAGTATGTAATTACCAATATTTAATACCAATTCCTAATATCTCGTAGAATATTTATTTATCGGATCGTAGCAACCAACTATCTTCCGATATCTCGATAAAGTAACTACATAAATATTCGTTTCGAAATCAATTTTCGTTCACACTGGAGTATATTGCAAAATAAAACGAACCGGGGGGTTGAGAAACGATCATACGAGAAAGTGCAGGGAGGGAGTGGGAAAGACGTAGATAAAATATCTTCCCCGATGAAGCGTTAATACCAGCATTGATACTAAGGCACGAATTAAACGATGGCGCCTGTTTCATCTCCGAGCGGAAATTAATTTCGCTCATCTTGCTAGCTGCCAGCCCGAGTACAGATTGAGCGCATTTTAACGAGAACGCTACGTTCCGTTTTACGTTCCTTCTCGACAGATTAACGGTAACGAAGGACGCGGACTATTCTCCCATTTGCCTTTGCATTTTGTGACCAGATAACGGTCACGTACCATCCTGTGTATTCTCTTATCGTAATTTTACGTTTGGCACGAATTAACGACAACCCGAAAGGTCACTCTGTATACGCGAAATCAAATATAATATAACTTTCAACAACTTTTAGAAAAAGTCATTTTCAGAAATGCGTTGCTTCGTACTGAAAGCGAGTACAGTTTCTCTTATGTAACTAATCTTCCGTTGACAATTATTTGGGATATTATCGTATTAGTACCTGTATCTATCTTTGATCGATCGTTGTATGTATGAAAACGCCGAACGAGCCAAATTTAATTAAAATTGGTTCATTTTCGTTCTTTGCTGATTTACATTGGTGCACATTTGTATAACGTTACGCGTTTAATACGATATTACGAATGGTTGAACTCTAATTAGTAGTAGACTTTTGTGATTAAAACAAAACTAACTTTGCTTATTATCAGAAATCTCGCTGACTAGTTTGTATAACCGATGATAGTCGAAAGTGTATAGGACGAGATGTAGTACTTTTCTGCTCTGGATATAATATAATGAAAACGCTTAACACACACACATCGATGCTACATGTAATATACAGTGTAGAAACGATCGTAGTAGCTTCCCTTCTCAGAGGGATCTTACAGATCATAAATTCCCTTAAGTTTTGTCCAAACATTTAGTTGATACAAACACTATATCCTTTGACTTGATTCTATTGTCTGCGCGTTTAAAATCCGAGTCTGCTAGATAATATGTACTTGCGCTTACTATGAATTCGTTAGAAGCCTGAGACAAAGCATGCTTCCTTTCAGTGTTTTCCATTTTGGAAAGAAAGGTTAGAGGAAGCTTGCTGAAAAAATCTCATTATCGGGTAGAAAAAAGAAATGACAAAAATTATATACACTTTGTAGTGACAATTCGATACAGCCAGTCGGATGAACAAAGAGCTAGGTATGAGCTAGACAAGGTGAAACACTGTTATGATATACAACAGCTTGTTAGGGAAACTGGGACAGAATGGATGGTATATTATTTGCTATTGAACTCTAGAACGATAGATACGTTTCTGTCAAGTTTCCATAATTAATGACGAAGTAATAGAATCACTCGGTTGCTACGAGTAACTAGTTGTATTTCCTGCAAATATTCAAAGCCGTATTGTGTCGAACAAATTTATAATTAATCGATTAGTTAAAGCTATCGAATTGCACAAAGCCAGTACTGCCATTAATCGATCACTCCCTTCGATTAGGATGTAATTTCGATGGATCGAATCACTCTCACGAGAAACTGTGATGTGGCCAGGTATAACGATCAAGCGGTTTTGCTCGATGCGCGAGAGTCGGTGAGAAATAGAAAATACAATTTCGATAGATCGAAGGAAAGAGAAATAGAAAAGGAATAATGGAAAAATGAGTCTGAACACGAAGGAACAAAGATTAGCATAATAATAGAACACGAAATTACACGCTTGGTACTAGAGAGACGGGTGCAATTCATAAGGCACAAAGACATCTTGTAGAAAATATATCCTGCAAGATGAAGCATAAAGATAATACGACAACTGCACAACTATCCACCTGCAGTCCGAAAAGTACCGTTGCATAATGCAACGAATCTTATTTTATGAGAGACACGCGCGTTGCGATATCTTGGAAAATAATTCTTATCGAAATAATAAATGTATGAGAATGCATCTTACAGAAACAGTGGCATCGACTAGGATCTTGTCAGGAGCGAGACTATTCTCTCTTCCCAACTAATAATGTAGTAAATAGATATCGTTTATTGCTTCTTAAAATTTAAGACAAACGAACAACATTGAAAATGTATATATACGTATATTGTTACAATTTAGGTATTCGATCGAACGTTAAAGAAAAAAAATAAAGTTTATATCTATTTAAACATATCGATTCGAAATCCCAAAAGTCACGTTCAAGAAAGTTCATAGTTTTCAGCTTATTCTACGTAGAACATAAGATAGCGGTAACGTAATGCATATTTTTTCGACAAATAAGAAAATCCGCCTTGTCGGAAAAGCTGGATGTAATGTGACGAACATAGAGCAAACATAAAGAAGGAATCTGCTCGCACGTGCGCGTAATAGGGTTACACAGCCATGGCAAACAATTCGTTAGAACGGGGTTACCAGAGAAGTCGAGTTTGCCAGAAATTCGTTGCCCCGTGGACAATGTTTATTTCGTAACGAGCGCACGATCACCGTAAATTATTATTTAGTCGACTGTAAAGCGTTTATCGAAAAACGATGCAACAGCGAAAAATAATTCGTATTCCGCTCTGTCGGTTTCAACGGAAACAACTCGCACTTGATGCAGAAGGTGATACGTCAGTTCATACTTTCCTTCTTTTTTCGGAAACATTCGTCTAGAGCGAGAAACGTGTCAATTTTTTCACGGATCGAACAACGTATAATACTTGAAAATGATTTAATAAACCGTAGTTCGTAGAGACGTATTTTCTGATAATTTTGTATCAAATAATCCAGTTTAACTGAAAATTTCGGCCCGAGGCAAGACATCTCGCAGCGTGAGAATTGTAAATGTAGAACGTTTCTCTCGGTGCTTCGGACAACTGCTGATTCGATTCAATTTGCTCGTCCATTATACAACATTCTCCATTTATAATTCGTTCTTCGATAACATTTTATTCCGTCTCATTTTCTTCACACGACACATCGATTTCCGTGTAATCAATGAATAATACGTGCAACGCATACGAATAGCGCAACCAGTGAATGGTAAGCGTTCGTTGGGACAAAAGCCGAGGAAACAGGGGCTGCTTTCAAAACTTTTCTACAATTCAATGCAATTCAAACGAAAAGTTCGAGCGGTAAAGGTAATTCCGAAATATAAAAATCTGAAAAAATAATTTTCTTTTTTCCTGTTGTTGTTCGACATTTTAAAAAATTGATTCGTAATAATCGAGGATAAGGAATGGGATGATAAAGGAAAGTATGGTGGGCGTTATAGAATATTTTGCGTAATTCGTCTATGTCAAAGGCGGTTCTCCAAGTTTGAACGTTCGGTGTGGGCTAGTTGATAACTGAAACGTTATCAGAAGGTGACACGCGCATTCGTCGCGCGACGGTTGGAAACGCGCGACGGTTGGAAACGCGCTACCATCTACGCGAAAAGACGGCTTTTCCACGGTTGGTGCACCGCATAAATGATACATAAACACTAGCCTGTAAGTGTATACATAAGCGAGAAAAGCGTGAAGCTGGGCGCCGTGGTACGTAACGAGACGCTCTACGAAGCTGAGCAAACATACTTACATACATATGTATATAGGAATTGGAGCCTACTCTCGCGTCCCTTTCCTTTTCTACTTCCCTACTTCCCTGCTTCCCTGCTTCCTTTCTCTTGCCTGAATTAGTATCGCTGTCTTTCCACTTGCGTCACAACTTTTCTCTCGAGAATCTCTTTCTTTTCGTTATAATCACGCGCGTCCTACGTAGATTCTTTTAACGAGATATATAGAAATTGGAACTTTGGGACTCTTTCGCGTCGAATCGTTCGTTTTCGGTAGAAAATATTAAAGTAGAAAGAATTGTCTGGTTTTTAAAAACCGGTGTATTTTTTCGAAGGAAAAAGCAGATAATTCTGTTTCAGCGTAACCAGGAGCGCGTTACTGTACATCGTAAGGAGAGGAAATAACCTCGATGAAAAATGTGACCTTTTTTCTTCGCCTTCCCAACATAAAGTTAAAGCGCGCAATATGCGGCTTATAGCTTAGATACGTGTGTCACGGTAACGTGTGAAGCGTTCGTTACACCTCGATTCCGGAAATGTATTCTTCCATTTTGATGCGCACGGGAAAAGATGCATGTACTCTGCCAGCGGCGTTTTTACACTTTCCACGGTGGCGCGATATAGAAAAGAAATGAAAAGCGCCGTCATAAAGGACGCATTGACGTCTGAAACTTTGTGCGGTCGTTTTCTGTTGACGCTTCGATACTCGTGTAGTTCTCTATAGGTTCTCGCGTAAGAAACCACGAACTGTACTATCTGTGGAGAAAAAAGTTCTACTCGAACGCTTTTACCTACGAAATTGCTTGCTCGAATGCCGGCCGATGTACTTAAACCTTTCCATTGCTACGTGACGCGTATGTATTATTTTTGTATATATTATTGTACTAACCTACGAATGTGTTTGTTTTATTATCTAGAGCAAGGACAAGAAAGGATGGTTTATTCAGAGTTAAGTTTATTCGTACAAGCAATACTCAACACAAAACTGACTACAATCGTCGTACTTCTTAAACTCGGCTTCCAGCTTCTCAACTGCTTAACTCAAACTGCTCCACTCAACTGTTACTCCACAACTCACTCTCCGCAACTGACTGACTCAACTGACTCTACTCGACTCTGCTTGACTGCCTCACGTCTTCTGTCTCCCAGATGTGCCTGACCTATTCCCAGGTAGATCCCCTTCAATTACCCCAATGTTATAATGGGCCACAGGTATGACCCATTGTCAGGCACGTCCCTTTTCCCGACACTAGATTATTTTTACGTTTCGCCATTATCACTCGCTAATCGTTTTTACATTTTCAGGACCGATGTCCTGACCGATGCAATAACAATAATTTAGTTCGATATGTACGTGGAATATCGTTCTTTACGAGAGGTGACTACCAACAGAAAAATATTAGTGGGAAAGAACGACGAAAGGAAAAGTAGGTGCATAAACGTAATTCCGACGAAGAACGATGCTCCACGACGCGATGTCTCGTTTTCTAAAGCAGTTTGGAATTTTGGAATTACACGAAGAAGGAGCGCCCGGAGCTAAGCAACGCTTGCAGCTCCTCGACGACCCGGAAGGATAATGCGACCGACAATGATAATAATTATTCGCCTCGCAGTGCTTGTAATTGCTTAGCGTAACTCGTGATTCCACGATATGTCCGCCACATATACAAAGTTTCCCTAAGTACGCCACGAACGGAGAGGGGCGCTCTGTCGTGGAAACTTTCGAGCAGTTATGCGGTTATTCCGCGCTTCCTTTCTGACCCTGCTAACATCGCGCGAATAAGTTCGTTTCTCTCCAATGGTAACAAATTGATTTATTCGTTTTCCTAAAACGTTCCAGGCTTTTCTTGCGCTTTTTTCAACTGCTTTATTCCTTATCAGATTGGCGACGCGCACGCGTATACACGCGAAAGGATAATCAACTTTAGCTCGTTTGGCTGGTCGCCGCTCCGCGCCGGTAGCATTTCACGCGATAACATCGAGATTATGGTCTAAACGGCGAGAAAGACTATTTGCGCTAGCTTTACAGTTACGGAATAACGAAGAAACTTGGTGAACGGTGAATGTTTACCGAAAGCTTCAAAGGTAGAAGTTGATCAAGGCAAAAGTGGCCGATTTGCATTTGCACAAACCTGTTAGAAGTTAATCAGGTCACTGGTGATGAAGATAGTTGATCTTATCGGTTAAATACCTTTGCCTATATTTTGTTTCATTTTAAATGTATATTTTAATATATAATCGTAGAAACTTTCATCGTATTTACCCATCGAAATTTCTTCCACGAATTATGCAACGTTAAAGGCATCTATCGCATGCATTAATTATGCGCAGGATCAAAGGTTATTAAATTGTATCAGTTATGCAGCACACGTTTCCGCTGCACTTTGGCATTTCCGACAGCATCGTGTTGAATCGAAGGTTATCCAAAATCCGAGAATTTTATCTACGTGTTGAGCTCTGTTTATTCGTCTAAGATGGTATAGTCGATGGCAAACGGCACGAAATACCAAGCTATCAGGAGAAAGATTCGGCCGTTCGAGAGAATTCAACCCAAATATTTCTATCGCTTGACGATCCAACAGATACAAGTTTTTATTCGTTCTTTCAATGACAATGCTTCGTACAAAAGGCAAGGAAAGTCTTTTTTTCAACTGTTCGCTGTCTCCGCGAAATGGTCGTTAAACGAGGCTTTAATTATTCTTCCACGCTCTTAAACTTTCGCGCTTGTACGATCGTATGAGAAAAAATGTAAGTTATGGTTGGATCGTACGGGTGAAGAAAAGGAGATGGAGAACAAAAAGCAAGATATCTGATATGTCTTGGATATCGAACCCGTAATCGATCATAGAGTAGGATTTTCAATTAAGGCGTAGCGGTTTCCGAGCGACCCGAAAGAAGAAGTGGTGTTCTCGTCGAGAGCGTCCGGATGGCAAAAGAGAAAGAGGCAAGCGGAAAGAGAGAGAGAGAGAGAGAAAGGGAGGATAGAGAGAAGCAAAAAGCTTAGCTTAACGCGGCAAGGGTGTAGATTAACTGACGCGTCCGTGGCTCACACGCGGCTTGCTCGGCAATGGGAAAAGCTGCTTAGTTGCACGAGGAGTCTTTTACCCTGCCAGCCTACACCCCCTTTGAATTCGCACAACTTTGCCCGAAGGTCTTGCACAATGCCAACTATAACTTATGCGCCATTCTCTCTTCCTCGTCACCCTTTTCTTACACCACTTCCTACTCCTTCTCGTTCTCCTTTTCTATCCCTCAGCGTTTCGCTACCTTCTTAGCTGCATTACTCTTTCATTCCTCTCAACCTTCTCGCGGTCTACTTTTGCATACACACTCGTGTGCGTTCGTTGTAACCGTTCCATTCGCTTTTCTTCCGTGATGGCCACAGACTTTTTCAATAACAACGTTTCTCGAGTTTTATTCAGCCGGAACGCGTCTTACAAATCCGGCCGAGACTTGTCCGTAGACAAGTGGCAGCCGCTATTCAAATAGATATTGTTACTGACTCTTGTCTCGTTCTGTTTCCATCTGTGCACGTATATGGCGAACATAATATGTAGGGATGTTCTCGCACGCACCTGTTTTCAATAAATGCCTTTGCGAAAGTTCACCGTTCCTATTTCCAATATCCGCACGTATACGTATAATATTAGATACGATAGAATATTATAACTTGGAAAGGTAGGGCGAAACAAGCTTTGTTCCACAAATTGCTCGAACTCGGTCTACATTATGAACTTTCCTTTTATTCGAATTCATGTTGCTCTCCTTTATTCTTATGCATTCGCTAAACGAACGAAATGCATTTTCTTTGTACTCGATGTCTCTTTCACGATGCGACGAATACCGAGAGTACCAGTATATGAAAACGAAACATCCACTTTAAATATTCTTTTGAGATCTATATCCGGAGTTGGGAAATTCCCTCTCAATGAAAATTTCCGTGTACATGGGTCTCGATTGACGACACTCAACCCTTGCGCAAAGTCGTGTGGTTGCAAACGCATTGCTTTTTGCATAACGATTCTACCATTCGTATTCATACAGTTTTTTAGTTGCTTTTTCTATCTTTTCCTTCTACACGGAGGATCGTGTTCTATTTGCTCGCTTTTTCCCTTTTTCCGCTGCATTTCTTCGTTATGTCCATCTTCCTTTCCTTCATTGTTATACGGAAAGCGTAGGAAAGCTTACGTAAAGCTGGCGTGTACCACAATTTTTCACGCGATTCTTCTTCCAAGGTAAAATTACGTATATCGGTGAAATTCAATTTTTCTATTAAAAAGGAGATATTACGCGGTTAGACGTATGTCTCGCTTTAAGAAGCTACGTATTAATGCCATTTTTCTGCAAAGCGCGGTGAAAGAAATAAAATTTTTAAGAGGAAGAAATATTTCTCTGACTAAAAGCTTAAGAAATCTTAGATACGAGGAACTATGAATTTATATAAATCGGATTACACGTACTACCAATAAGAATTGTTTACGCGCCTGAAACTGACTTTGTATTGAATATTTAGTATTACTTAAGACAATTTAGTATTTTTGCAATTACTATTATTAGGGTAATATTATCTGAATCGCACGAATGTTTATTCATTCCATTTTCATTATTTTTTAATAGTTAATTTCTGCGTATCAAGACACATATATATAGTACCATAAATAACAGTATTTGCTCGTACTCCTTTTTCCAGGCTTCTCGCAGTTTACTACACTCGAGTAAACAAAATCGCGAGCACTTTAGCCGAGTGCCTCGAATTTGAAGCTATCGAAGATCTTGAAACAATTCCGCGAAGGAAACGAAATACAGAGAATGGTTCAGCTAGAAATTGGCAAGCTCGCAGTGTCGTTTTCGATAAGATCCGTGTCCTTCAATTGGAGTGTATCGCCAAGATTACACCGACTGATGCCTCACAAGTCTAAAAAAGTTAACAACGAACGTTCGTAGATAGCTTTGTCTTCGTCTTTTCGTGACAACGAGAGTTGCGATGACGATTGGAGTCGAAATAAATAAATCCACGAGAGAGCTTGCGAGTTGCATTGCGTGAACCCCAATGCGTTAGGAAGATGACGATATCATTTAACGTAGCGCCAACTTAATCACCTAAACTTTAAAGAGTGCGCGAAGAAACATGTAAACCGCCATAAGTTACAAATTAAATCTAGGTGAGTTCTTTCCTGCAAAAAGGTAAAAGGAACGTACTGGAATTCTTGGTGAATTATTACCAGTGCAATTGTCCTCCCGATTCGTTTTAGGCCCGTTCACTTGCAAGCTTCTAGCCCAACGATTACCAAACATGGTACAGCTCGAAATTGGGTGGCTGTTCCGTTGTAATTGGAAGATTAATCCTGTCAGTGACGATTCTATTTTCCGAGGAACAGTGTTATACCGATGGCGGTATGCTACGCCACGCCACACTAAGCTATGCTACACTACGTCGCGATCTTGGAAATCGAGTGGGCCAACGTCTTGGCGTGTCGAGGGATCAAGTGGTATAAAGATCGTAATAAGAGACTCGTAGCTTTTCTTTTCTCCAATTAATACCTTCGCCTTGCGAGCGGTCTCGGTCGGAGACACTAAGATATACGAAGCGTCGAGACAACCGATGAAATAGGCTTGTAGATAAAGCGCCGACAGAAAGACCGACTTTTTATTCTTCGGGCCGCTTCTACTCCCGGTAAATCTCCTGTTTTACCGGTTTTCTCCATTGTACCTCTTAAAGTCCACGGAATGACGCGTCTATCCGGTCTATCCAGTGCCTTTTCGAGAAACAGCTTTTGCACCGGAAGCGTATAATCTACAGAGGTAACGAGCGTGAAATCACGATGGACTTATTGCGCGTTGCCTCTGCGGGATAACCGGAAGAATTTATGTATAAACGCTCTTTGCGATTTTTTCCAGGCCCGACTATCATGGAAAGCTCCAACCGCCGACATCTTTCTTCGCGTTTCCGTTGTTCAAATTAATCACTAGATACAGCAGCTTTCTATAGTAAATCGGCTAGCTTTTAGATTTAAAGATTTTAGAAAATCGCTTCAACGAGAATTAAATAAGCAAAGACTGTGTTTACGTTTAAAGCCACGAATACACTCGATAAATGCAATATATCGCATTTGTACATTTACACGGTGCAAATGTTACTTCGACATCGAAACGGATTCATCGCATATTAACTTAGCACTTTACGGTTGTCATTTACGTGAAAATTACTCGATGCGAAAAATTGCGTTTTCACAGAAACGTACCTATTTCGGAGGAAATAAAATCTCTCTTGCGACCATTAATCTGTTTATTATTTTCATTTTATTACTCGTCGTGTACATTTGATATGATATTTCAAAAAATTGAGGCGCCAATTCCCGACGGATTTCGAACACAGTCAACTATAGGTACAAATTGTTTTACATGCAACGTGAATTGCAATCATTGCAATTAATTATCGTATTAAGATCATAGTGTTTCCATTTTGAAATTGCGCGTGATTAGAAATATTAATAGGAATTTTTAAAGTTAGAGCGATAACATGGGAAGATAAAATCGCGCTTTGTCGGAATAAAGAGCTTCTCTCTCAACATTTCATTTCGAGATGCGTCGCTGCGACTGCGTTAATTACGAAAACTTTCGAAATAAAAGTATAAAAGTTTCAACGCAGTCGAAAGAGAAACGGGGCTTGGATTTTTCTCATTCTCTTCCCCTTTTGACATAGTAAACTTGTTACTCGCTAGAAAAAAGACGGTAACTTTCGTTCTCAAAACTCAATATCGCGTCTTGCTAACCTTTCTCAAATTTCGCAGTTGAAATGTTTCGTTTAGCGTGAAGCAACGCCAATAGAACCAAAGACGCATTGATACAGTGGAAGAACGGGTCACTTGCGTCGTTGCCATGTGATACACGAAAACGATGACACGCTAAAGAATTTTCGAATTTTCTGAAACGAATTTAAGATCCATGAGAAAATTTCCAACGAAACAGTCTGTGGAACGGTCGCTTGTATTCGAGTTCGTTTTAGACCAAATATCTCGAATGAAAAGACGCCTTTAAAAGGAAGACTCCTCTGCAAACACGCCGAGTTATGATAATTTTTACTCCGGATCCGGGCAAGCGAAGGAAAGTCACGAGGTCGCGAAGATAAAACGTCGACAGGGGGAGAAAACTCATTTTTCATCGAATCAGCGAGACTATTTGTTATTTCGGAATAAAGATCAGCGAGCGAGAAATCGTATTAAAGGAAAGATCACCAGGGAATTGTGGGAAACTCATCGGCGCGATGCGATGCGATGCGACACAGAGATACCGCGATTCGAGAAGTAGACGTACTTAATCCTCGCAAAAATATTTCTGTGGAAATAAAGCGAGTTGAATGGATTTAGAGGGACCGCTTTGATGTTCCTTTGCCGGGACACGGCATTTTGTCGTAGCAGCATCGTACATGCCAACGCAAGCCACTTGCCTGGAGAGGCAATTCGTATACGTAAATATATACATCTTATTCATTCCCGTTGCAATGAAATTGAATACGTACTTTCGCTCGCGTCTCTTTCATTTCTCCTTTTCTCTTCTTTCTCTCCTCCTGCTTTTTCATCTTCCGTCTTCTTCTCCTTTCTCTGCTTCTTTTTTTTTACTCCTTTTCAGCCCGAGCCCTTTTTTTCTCCTCCTTCCAACGCACTCTTCCCTCCTGTTTCTAGGCCTCCGTTACGCAGACAACCAGGCAACCAGCCAGCCAGTCAGTTCGTGGAACTTCGTTTCGTAGAACAGACGTTCCTCCAATTATTATTATGAAGGCACAGTTCCAGACACCACTACCAATTATATCTCGCGAAACTAATCTGTAAGTTTCTTTGTTAAATTTCGCGCTCGCAACTGGTAACAGGATTTTAAAAGCATAACTCGTCGCTCCTCCTACCATGCAGTCACGCGAACCAAGTTTTTGATAGAACAGAGGGGTGCTAAACGGGTCGGGTTATTGCTCTTTCGTTACGTTGATGGGAATACCAAGGACTGCCATCTTTAGCCGTTAATATATAATATACGTATGTATATATTGTTATGCGATTGTACTTTACACGCGACATTCGTCATCCCCCGGGAAGCTACAACCACGTGCAGTGCCATACAGACCAGTGCCTTTCATATACACCCGTGAAATGTAAATGACAAAAACACGTTTTATTCTCGCTCGTTAGATAATGGTCCGTTATATTAGAAAAAAATACCGGATTTGTAGTTTCTTGTTATCCATATATAACCACGTTATTTTACGTTCGTACGTTTCGCTGCACGTCGCGTTTTTATCTTGATCATTCCCAACCATATTATTTTATTCTCTCGCGAGGATTTCCTCCAATTTGTTTTAATCTTTCCCAGCCGGAGTTTTTTCCGATAACGGTCATCTGAGAGCTTAAACTTTTTCTCAACTTACACAATGCTCGTGAAATGTCACGATTTTCGCGTTAAAAGTATCACGGTAATCCTAATATTTAATACAATTACTAAGCTATTTTTCCAGCTGCCTTAATGTTGTACGTTTTCCGTATTCGCCGTAACGTATACACTACACTATACACACACGTACACACACACACAGAAAATTATATTAAATTATCTTCATTTTCGTCTTTACGGATAGTTATAGCTAATCTGACGAGCCATCGAATCTTGCGAAAGGTTAAAGTTTCCCGTACAGATGTTGGTTTTTCATAGAGTCGATGGAATTTTCGTCACTAAATTCATTATCAAGCCAGGTCAACTCTGCGTTTTACCAGGTTGCGCGGTGCGGCACGGCGGATCGTGCAGCTCGATAAATGTGGCTCGGTGTAACGCGTTACGTAAGAAGAAATATGCAAGAGATATGTGTTCCTTGGTTATATGCGAAAGTAAGTAGTCGTGGATGTTCTGCCGCAAACTTTCACCAGTATACCATTCTCTTGTGTATAGACGTCTTGGAAAATTCTCACGAATATTTGCCGTACATTCGGCTCGACTGCAACCACATTTATATATTCGAAACTGTGAATACCGATGTATTCGCGAAATACATTTCCATATGACTTTTTTTTTTATCATAAATTGTAAAATCAGCTGCTAGGTATTTTCGGATTTATCTAATTTTTCTTTTCTCTTCTTGTAAGTTCGTTTGCCAATCTACTCCCCTAGTACTATCTCTGTTTACGACGTCTAATTTCAGATATTTCTCCGACGAAATAGAAATTATTTTTTCAAGCAGTTTTACGTGTGTCAGAATCGGGGATGAAATCGATATCGATGGATCGTAATATTTTAATATGTAAAAGTAATTTTCATTTTTACGGAAACGATGAGTTTAGACGACTATTTGATTTTAAATGACTCATTTCGCACACGGTACAAAATGGTGCGGCATGACGGAATAGAAGAATCCAAGTTGAATGCGTTCTTTCCGAGGAGGGTCAAATTTTCTGCATTGAAAAGGGAAAACGAAGAACAAAAACGGAGCGAGACACGATGCCACGATGTTTTACCTCACGAGCAGAGATTAAACTAACCTGACTAATAACGATGACACCGACGAACTTGGAATTAAAATCTGGCAATGTCCGATTGTCTGAAAGTTACGAAAATATTTAGTATCGTAGTAGCTCTAAATGCTTTTCAATTTTGCATTTCACCCAAAGGGTGATCGCGTTGGGCACGTCGTAGACCTGTCACGCGAACGCTAGTTACTTGTAAACTTGATAGAAACGAGACAGAGGAATTCTGAAATTAAAGCTACTATAAATTTCTTTAAAAAATACATACAATTCATTTGCACGAATATCAGTCGAAACACGCTAAAGCGATATGATCAAAGACGTATAATTGATAGGGAAGGGAGGAAAGGAAAATAAGGAGAAAGAGACTGATAGATGGGTGAAAGGATCGAATTTCTCTCGCTGTGCAAACTTTTCCTTAGATTATTCGGCCGGTAGTTTGAGCAATACCATGATCGTCTTCGGCAAGAACGGCATTCAAATTAACTCGCTGGATTCTAGCGTTATTATGCGACTACATTCGTAGTAAGATGTACGCTTTAAAGAGAAAAAAGAAGGAGCGAACGGATTTCCGCTTGTAAGCGGCGTCTTCCTTTTACCAAAGCGGAATCTACTCGGGGGAAAAATTACTTCGTTCTTTAGCAACCTCCGTGTGGCGCAAAAATTGCTTTTAATCCAACGTAAATATGTACATAGAAATAAATATGTCAGGGTAGTTGATTTTGAATTTGAGGTTCAAATCGCATATATTGTGATTACGGAAGACGTACCGTGTATCTTCCTTGATAAAGTTTCGCGTAATATACAGCTATAAATGCAAAACCATAATACGCTCTTCCTCTTAATTTCATGTATTCCCAGCTTTTTTTATCGCAAGGTATTTTAAGCTACGATAATTAAACGTATTAATTGGAAAGACGAAGTGCCGTAAGATAGCTTTCATGCTATTGCTACTCAAAAGTACATACGTTACTGTAACGTTCGAACACAGACTTTAAATGCGTAGATAAATTTGACGTCTTAATTGTACAATTACACGTGCCGCCTCGTGCGAAGTTAAAACTGGCTCAGAGTTCATCGTGCTTTGCAAGCACGTGGCATCCGTTGAGAAAGAACGCGCAGAAGATGGATACCGCGATAAGAGAGAAGAAAAGTAGTCGGAAGATTTTTACGAGGCTGATATTGCCCTCGTCCACGCAATACTTCTTGGCAGCAGCCGCAGCGCACAGAACGTAACTCTCGACGTCGATTTCCGTGGAAACCGGAAATGCATCTTGGTCTTCTGGGGTGAGACGTTGCTGAAGCAAGTACACGCGATTCCTCTCTACTGACCACGGCCTCGATGAAATTGACTCAAGGGATCGAAGTGCATTACGAACTCTCCGGTGTTCCTCGAGAAACCTGCGGAGAAGCAAAGGTTTTACTTCCACTGATCTCTTTCCTCCTCGTCTCACTAGCGTTTTGTTCGAACCCTAATACCACCTCCTTTGCCTCCAACTCCTGTTATTTCCAACTTGAACGATTCGCATCTGTTTCTCTCGCGAGCAGATTCCCTTTCCGTCGCATCGCCGTTTTTCTCTCCACTCTCGTTTTACTTTCCTCTCACATGTTGCACACTCGTAAATACATACACATACATACGTATAATCATTCACTTGCTTCGATTCAACTTTCAAACAGGGCTTATCTCGCTCGTTGCATTTCGAGATATCAACCATGGCCCTTGATGCCGACGAGTGGAGCAAGAACGAGACGTTACAACCAAAGCGGAACTACGCTTCTCCAGTTACAACAGTTCTGCGAGTTCGAATTTGTCGAGACCAAGTTCCTTCGACATCGACTCATCACGATTTTATTAGCGAATCTTTCACGTCCTCCTTAAACTTCGCTCGATATTTTCTATTCTCCTCTTCTCGCTTTCTACTCGGAGACACACGACGGGAAATCGGTGCCTCGCTAATTTGTCTTTGCTTTCACGTACACACGCAGGTTATAATTAGTCGAAAGTATTGTTCCGCTGTTTAATCGATTAACGCAATTAGACACAGTAGGGTACCGTAATTTCCTCTGACTGATAAACGGCTGCAGAGACGTCGGGCTCACGACGCCGCGTGCAACACGTTCCTAACCATGCGATCGTACGCAGATCGATGAGGTGCACTCGATTTCCCTTTTCGACCGTCCAACTTACGTAATTGTAAAAGTTCCTCGACGACGATGTTTGACTTTTCCAAGTAATAAAGTCGCGTAAGTTCCTGCGACGTAGCCTCGGGACATTTTCCGATGGGACACGAAATCGAATTTGCGAAATATTTTCTCAAAACTAGACGCGTTTGGCGTACAAACGTTCGAACGATATCGCGAATTATTTGTCGAGAACAGATTGATCGCTATAACCAGTAATAAATGAAAGAGATGGAGTTAATAAAAGTTTCTTAACGCGGATTTGGATATCTGCAAAGAGTGACTGAAGCGATACCATGTTTTTCATTCTCCGTATCTTTAGGAGTATATGGCACAGTCCTTTTAGTCATAGCCAGAAGACATCGAAAGCAAGGCGAAGCTGGCCCTTACGATTATTCGATATGCTATTCGACAAGTAATTCACATTTAGTCGTTTATCGAAGCTTTTCTATGACCTCTGAAGCGCGCTTCAAAGAAACAAGACGTGAACTGGAATTAACAGTTTGACGAACAGTTTCAACGACATGCCAGACTACGTAAATAGTAACATTGACGTATCTCGCTCAACCTGGTCCATTACGCTGCGCTGCACTAATTTGCTCCACTTTATCCGTGATATACTAGGATTTTGTAAATACGTAACAATAATAACGATATTGTTACGTGCAACTCGATTATTATTATTATTGTTGTTGCTCCTGTTGTTGTTGTTATCATTGTTATCGTAGTTTTTTAGCCAGAGATACTAGATTGAAATCTCATGATACATTCTGGCTCGTATTTCGACTTAATTCTATAGTATTTGATATTTATAACAATATTTTTGTCTGATTATTAAAATATCGAGGAAATACGAGGAAAACGCGTTCCTAGTCGCTACGTACGTTTATACCTGCAGCTGCAACGTACGCCTCGCTGTTGACAATGTTAACGCCAGTCGACACCGCGAAAGCTATTCGCTGCTGTTTCATAGACAGGTGGACATTAGTTTACAATGATCACTACATGCAAGCGTATCCGTATAACATCAACGCGTCTAATACGCGTCTATGAAGCGACACTTCGTGTACAGTGAACCCAGCTCGAGTCTTATTGACTATTAAAAGAAATACGAATGGTACGCATTTGACGCGATGAATCGTATATACATCGTAGTTGCTCCGATATTGGACAAAGAATAGAAAGAAAGAAAAGTTGGAATCACGCGGACCGGCAAAGAAACGCATTTCAATGAAAGCTATCAAGATTTTTGGAAAGTTTGCTCGTTGTCGGGGCAAACTCGCGATTTTTAAAAGCAATCAGAGAACGAGTCCGTAAGTTTCCCGCTGGGAAAACGAGTTTCCTTTCGACTGTTACACTTTTTGCCTTCTTTCCCGAACTGGCCTTTTCACTTCCTTCCTCTTGCTTTCTCTGACTCGTCGATTCGGATACCGTCGTGGAAAACCTGTTTATTTTGGGTATTCACCTAAATCGTAGTTCCGAATAACTTTTACTTTTACGATTGCAGCGCGTTTGCCAAGTATGCCTGTGGACCATTTCCTAGCATCGCCTCTTATAGCCGAATGCAACCTCTGCGCCACCACGCCGCTCCCTACTGAGTGAGCAAACTTTCCTGAAAATCTTCTTCGAACCTTCTTTCCAGAAACATCATCCAAGCAGCTTCGTCTCGTGTCCGATAACTTAACTCGTCTGTTCGTTAATCCTTGTCTCGTTGTTGCTTTTGAATAGGCTAACACAGAACGCGCCCCTATCAAAGTTCGGTAGAAATTGCGAAATTACGATTAAATTCCTGACGAACGTCTAAGTCCCGAGAATCGTTGTATATCGCTATAGCGATAACGAAAACCCCAAAGTAATGCATTCGACTGTGCGACTTGAATCAAAATTCAAAATTTTAAAATAAATTTCCAATTCGTTATACCTTTTCTTTGCTCCTACCAGTCCGAGAATCGTGTCACAGAGCATAGATGGCAACCATTCGAAAAGCAGCACCACAGTCCTATACAGGGCTACCATAGATGTCATTCCTCGGATACCAAAAGTCGGATATGCAAACTTTTGATTACCCCGTCGACCTTTTTTAATCAGATCGCTCCATGTGCATCCTATAGAGACCGCGTTACACACCACCGCGGTTTCTGCATTTTTTCTGCAACAATTCAGAGAATAATTATAAATTCGTCTGTAATTCAACGTACCTTGGGGAGAATTAGAAATTTGGATTGTTTGATAAAATTTTAACACGTGAGAATAAACGGAAGCGACAGTGGCATAGTACTTACATAGAAGGAGAAAGCATATATCGTAAAGAGTAACGCGATCTTTATTTGATCAGTTTCGAGAATTCGGCAAAACCGTTTGACGTATCGTTGGAATTTACGAAGCTTGAACTATCTTTCGTGGCAAGATTAAAAGAAATAACTTCATCTGTACCCTCGTAAATCCGTCGGATTTTCGGTTTTAGTATGTAAGTAGATACTCCAACCTTTATAACTCTGACCACCGAGCTCTTTTACTTGTATTTTTATAGGAATCCTCCCTGATCCTTGCGTTTTTCAGAACCTTATTTACCTTTGTTATTTGCCCTTTCCCATTCTCTATCCACTTATTTTAAATCAGCGTCACAACCCATCGTATATTTTACAGCCACAACTCGTGGTTAAACCCATTTTATATTACAATCGCTCCTCAGAAATTCAACTTTTGCAGCTATCTCCTACTTTAGCGATTTAACATTGATTTTTACCGTCGTTTTAAAAGCACGAGAATTAAGGGAATTTTCGCGGGCATTGTCCGTACCTGCTACGATACGATCTCGCGACTTACTCGCACTTTGTTTCGCAGCTGAGACAGAACGAAGGGAAAGCGTGGAGATACAGGTCGGCAGGAAACGTCGAGTTACTACGTATCGTTCGATCGTACAGTACTATGAAGATATAAATATATAAAAATTGGCCGTTTAAACTTTGAGTCTTAAAATCTTAAAGAAAACGACGCGCAATTTGTATTTTATCTTTTTCTGAGAAAAGGAGAAATCTGCAAACGATTTGCGGTTAAAGTCGAAATCGACAAACGCTCGATATTAACCTATAACGTACAGTAACGAAGGAGCAGGTATCGCTGTACTAGTATTTGAAAAATCGTGACAGACAGACAACTAAGTAATTTGGAAAAATCCTTTTGCTTCTGTGCGTGATTCCTGATGGAACGGTAACCGAAGGTTTTTGAATGCGACTCTCCACCCGGTATTGCTCGATGCAATAAACGCTGACCGCGTAAACTGCTGCCTTCTCTCTCAAAAGAGATTTGAACGCTCCAGTAAAACGAAACCGCGTTCGTTTGGCGTTAATTTTAATCGCTACGTTTTAGAGCTGTTCGAGAACAGCGAAAAAGGCAACGGTCTGTGAATCGAATACACAGACTCGTTGTTTACACATGCGCCTTAAACGTAGTCTCAGTTCTTCGACTGCTTGTTCCGTTATTATTTCAACTTGTTGGATACCGTTTACCGCTTTGTTTTCTATCGAGCTACTGCGTCAATTTGAATTTCGGCCTTTTAAACTAGTTGCTGTTATTCAATCCCCGTTTTATTATTCGACACGCGTTTTACGTAAGAACTAATTGCGCGTTTTCCAGCACCGATTAACTTTCTCTATTTCTCTAGTAGATAACTATAACGAAGCGAGAAATTACCTTTCGACCGGTAATTATCGCGTCAAAGTAACTCGAGGAAACAGCAGTTTTCCAGAACAGTTGGTCCTTATTAATCAGCGATCCTTATTAGCTCGCGAAGCACATCGCCTTCGTTACCCGGTGGTCACTCGCGTGTAATTAAACGCAAATTTACTGCCGGTAAAGCTTCCTTAACGATCAGTCGATGGTTCCACACGACGCGAAGTCGTCTTCTTTCGAAGCAAACTTCGAGATATCTGTGTCTCTTACGAGTCGATTTCGATTCTTTTTCCTCGTAAGTAAAAAAATCGTTGTATCAGTCGCTTTTATTTGTAAAACGACCGAACCGTTTAATCCGAATCGTGTCGTCTTAGCGTAAAAGTAGCGGAGAAATCAGCGAGAATGAGGAGACGAAAGAAAAGGAAGAGGAGCAGGAAAAGGGTACTTACGCGGTGGCTCGTTCCCAAGCAACGGCGATCAGTGTGTTGACCGTCAAGTCGATCGGAATGATTTCCGCTTGAAACTCCGAGTTACCGAGGGCGAAGCCGGCTCCTGCCATCAGAGCCATCGGTCCTTTGAGAAGATCGACGAAGCCAGGCATAGGCTCGCGCAGTGCCGGTCCGACCAGCGGAACTCGCACCAGAGCCACGGGCCCGTGGATCGCCTCCTCTTCTCTCTCTAACGATTCGACGATTCGACCCTCGTGATGGAAAATGCTCGTGATCGCTGCCGCTGCTTGAAGACGTGGCAGTTTCTGGCAGAATCGAAATACCTCGTCGTACGGACCAGCCGCGTGCAACACCACGCTCACGTTTCGTAACAGTTCCTTGTCCGTCCTCGTCGTGCCCAGTCCATCGTACAATAAATTACCCTCTAACGCCTTCACCTGAGAAATCGCATTCGGTGCCTCCTGTCTCAGTCTCTCGAATCTGTAGCAAACGAATCGAACAAGGAACTCGTTGTTTGTTCAATTGGATCACGGCCAGACTTAACTCGCCAATTTAATTCAAAGACGTCGAGAATTACGGGCCACCTTCTCTTCGTATCTGGCTCGTATATCGGCGAATTGTCTGCAACTCTAACGGCACTACCGCATAGTGAAAGAAAAAAGTGAAAGCATCTACTTATTTCTTAGTCGATACTTTTATTAACACGAACCTGTTAAAGGGTAGTTACCGGAAAGATAATTTTGTAATTAAGCACGGCGTTCGCGACTATTAAAAATCCACCGAACGAATTAAACGCGGAATCACAACGTCTCTATCGCTTTCTTCTGACAAAGATTTTTCATCCGTTGTCTTGTCGATGTATCATCATTCTTTCGAAGTGTACCGCGCAACGTACGCAACCAATAGCGTGTTGTCGGTGTTTGCAGCAGCGGTAGTTAAGGACGTCGCAGACAGTCCTTCTCCACCCCCTAGACTACGAAGACTCCTATTATTGTTCGTTACACTATAATCCGTCTGCTATTATGTCAGCGATTTATCATCGATATTTTCTTGTTACTGGAAGACAGCTAACCACGAACATAATCCTTTTGTGGTAGATAGATTCACGTTGGATCGCGCGGTTTCAAAGTTTCGTTTTATTTTTATCGTACGACTCACAATACCCGCCGTTGATGCTACGTCAGCGTGCTCGTAGATTCTTTTCACAAGACTTCGGAGTATAACGATATTCTTTAATAGTTGCTTTTGACGAAACTTATCTTATTTCATTTCGGTTGAATTTTGCTCCGTCTATTATCATAACGAAAGCATCCATTTTTCTCGCCAGAGATATTATACCAATTGTAAATACATCAGAGCGACATTTATCGTATCGGCCGCTCGAAGGTTACGTTTAATTATCGTAACGAGCACTCGCCAGTGGTAAATCGTGAAAAACGGTAGATCCATTTAAAGCTGCGAGGACTTATTACGAAATCTGGATAGAAGATAAGCAAGTTACTCGTTTCTCTTTTATTCCTTGGTTGAGTTAATTACCTGCGAAATAATTTGGAAGAAACTATCGATTTCTGTCCGGATACTGTGCACGAACGAAGATATACAGGTATCATGCGATGTCCACGAGTCACGATTTATTTTGACAAACATTTTGTTCTATATTTGGACCTCTGTCTTTCCCTCTCTCTCTCTCTCTCTCTCTCTCTCTCTCCCTCTCCCTTACAACTTTGTAACGTTATAAGTACTTGAAATAGTTAAACGAGCTGACACGGTTGTAGCGAGCAGGCGGGGAAGCTAATTTACAGCCGCCGTTTCGTCTAACGAAGCTTTCAGTAGAATGGAAGGATCTAACGAATGTCTGATTAAAGTGAGATGCAATGTCTAACGCATATACACTGTGCAACATGCAACGTGCGGATGATATTGCGCTTAAGGAAAGATCGAAAGAATGAAAGAAAATGACGAATAAATGCTTCAACGTTTAATCCTTGTTGTCATTTATATGCTTTGTTAAAAGGCAAACTAACTTTGTGAGAACAAATAGCTAATGAAACTAAGGTAATAAACGACCAAAAAAGCAGATATCGCAGGAGTAAATAATTGGAGATATTATTACGTTCTGGGTTCATTGCGTTCGCGCACATTGTTGTCGTAAGCTTGATTCGCGTTAACGCCCATTTCTTTTTGTATATACACCGTTTCGAGCTGTATATTATTTACGGCTTTATCGCGCGTATAACGATCTTGATAATACCTGTTTTTCAAACGAAGGCTGAACCATTGTTCTTGGAAAGCAAAATAACGAGGAAAACGGAATGGTTAAAGCACCACGGTAAAATACTTGTGCTTCGATCAACGCCGAGCATAGGCCGACCGTTTGCACGAATTAACCAAACATGCGAGCTTTTGTTCCGTAATTATTTACAGTAGGAAATTTCAACGCGATTCCGTAATACGTACCTACGATACCCAAGCTTTTATAAAACGCAGAAATTCTTATAAATTTACGCGCGTTATTAATTCGAGCTAATTTTCAGCCAAATTAAAATGCGATACTCGTCGTTGGCGAATCATTTAACAAACACACTCGACTCTTAGATTCCAGTCACGATCGTATCTAGATGTCAGTTCTTTAAACACCGCCTCTCAACCTCGACTCGAGAAAGAAGATAGGAAAGAAAGCAGGCGTTCCTACCGTGGCGACAGAAAGATGTTCTTTATCCTGTCGTCTTTGTTGAAGCCGTGCCGGGACCGGACGATCGCGTAAACCTTTACATCGGGGAATGAACGGAGAATCTTTTCGAGCAACGCACGTCCTACGTCACTGGTGACTCCCGTTAGGAGCAGCTCACGATTCGCGTACCAGTCGCGTAGAGCCATGCTCGATGACTGACCAGTGGGAAAAGAAAGCAACCGATCGTGCCGCAGCCGATTTACTTAACCTGCTCTTGTCCCACCGGCATACCGCAGCAGACTTCCTTTTACTATTTCATCGTTGTATTCTAGCCTCCGACCCCGGAAGTCGATCGATTCCAGTCGTGTTTACGTCTGCGTTTCCTAAACTCGGAGCGATTCGTCTCGAGAGATCGTTGCACGGACTCGAGCCGTTTCCTCCGAGGAACCGGTTCTGCTCTTTGAAAGTTCAACTCGTAACGTTCACGTTATAACGCTCAAAGAACCTCTTGCGTTTTTGCGGAGGTATTCGATGCGTTATCTTATCGCTTCGAAAGTTCGCAGGCAACGAAGTGAAAATGGTGAAATTCGCCAACAGCGAAAACAATAAATTTTCAAGGCGATTTTGTCGAGAACGAATTAAAGGAACTATTCAGAACCCGAAGAGTAAAGTTCTATTTCAACTAATTAACCTGTCGATTTGCCGTCTTAATGAGTATTTACGAGCTATCCACAAGCAGATACAGCGAATTTATTTATCGATGAAATTAATCGAGAACGCGGCGGCGGCGCCGTCTTCCCTTTCAACTACTTTTTTAACGACGAAACTTTGCCATCGCTGGAGAACTTGTTTTCCGATAATTTCGAATACCTTTCGTATTTCATCTAGGAGCTCGATATCGACGATCATGGACGGACTCGTTTCGTCGACCAATTTAATTCAATTCGAAGCTTAAGATGTTTGCGTTAAGAGGGTTTCCCTTTAACGCGGCGTGTCGCAAACCGTTATTACAGTCGGACCAACAACGAGGCCCGCACGCTCCTTGATCGTGTATAGACGCTTCGCAAACGTTCGATACATCTCCATGTAAACGAGACTGCCGGTACATAAGCCAAGATTGCCAACAACATCGGGTCTAGCGTCAAGTGGTTCTACCATCGTATCCGAGGAAAAGTTTGAAGATAACGCGTTTATTCGTTTATAAACGCTGAAACTTGCGTGTAACAACGATTTCGTACGGACAACGTTATCCTTCTAAACCGAGGCTATCCGCGTTTTCATTTCATAGCGACGACAATCGCGACAGAAAGTACGATGGAACTCTGTCTGTTGAAACCCATTGAGAAACAAAATAGCTTGGATATCAGATTGCCCCGTACAATAGGATTTTATAGACTCTTCGTTGTACGAAGGACTTTCCGCTCGAAAGATACGGCTTGGTAGACGGAAACCGTAATCGATCGTATTTGCTTGTTTCGTTAAAAGACGAGTCCTTCCATTTTAATACAGGAAGACAGAACGAAAAAGATTCGATGGAATTTTGCCGTGAACCGTAGCACGGGCTCGACGCTTCTACATACGTTGCGACTCGGACCAGCCTCGATTTCGACCTTCGGACCGTGACCACAACCACGTCCACGTCTACAGCGAGTGCAGAACTACCGGTTGCCAGACGTAACATCATCGACTACTTTTTCAATGAATACCAAAGGACACGCCGTACAATTCCTCGATCATAACCCGCGGAACAGTCTCGCGGAAATGAAAGGATCGTTAATTTGCATTTGGACAACGAAATGGTAGGCGCAATCGGAGTAAATTACCGGCCAGCATTAATAATCGTCGTCACTATGTTGAATAATTACAAACAGAATTCGCGGCACCAGAAACACCGGTAGCTGGTAGGTTTTTTCACCTTTCCGGCCGGACGACGCGGCGCAACGGCGCGCAATTTCCCTGTAACGCAATACGACCGACTACCTACCCACTTTTTCCCTCTAGCTATATTCCCATCCATGAATATGTACAGGTTTGCCGCGGGCAAAGCCGTATGTTTCGTCGCGCGGTATCGTATCTATGGTCTACCTTCGGACGTGCCAGTTATGATGTTTGCGAATATAAATTCCAGCCAATTCGAAGGAAACCGCGAGCCACGCGTACTTGCAAACCCGCGCAGCCTGCGTCGCCGTTTTTACGTGGACACGTTCGTTATCAAGGCATGTCGATATCCGTTTCCCTATCGATGACAGTGTTTGCACGCATCACGAACGTGTTTCGTTCTATCGCTCACCTTCCTGACATACATATGGACGTTGATAAATTTTCGCTTTTCCCTATTTTTCTCCCTATTCTGCGTGTCGCTTTTCTCCTAAAACGTCGCTTTATCTTTTTTTACCATCTTGCAAGAGTTTTGGAAAATTTATTTACGCGATAAAGCGATCAATCGGAAACATGGAGACGATAAAACTTTGCACATGATACTTATAGCAGAGCGTAAAGTCTCAGAGGCTGGATTCTACGTGCGCGAATGTACGTACATAGCTGTTTGTGTCGGATGGATGTGAACCACCGCGGAGCGGAGCGCGGCGACAACTTGGGAATTATAAATAGAACGATATACGTTATGGAATCGGTGTCTCGTTCTAGGATCGCCATCGCAGTTACCGTAAGCGCTTTCAGAATTTGCAATTCTGGTGGTTACCCGAATCGATATCGATCGTTACTTAATAGAATGTCGCTGTTCGAATTTAGACCGAACAAGATTACAAAATCTTGGTTGAACTAAATGACAGAGTTCGAACGCCAGCTGCCTGAAACTTTTTTACGTCTACGAATTTCACAGATTGATAGGAAACGTAGAAGTATATATTATAGGTATTTTAATTTCGACGAAACATCGAAAAACGTTATAAAAATTAAACCCAAATTCCGATTCGGATGTAATCGAACGCGAACGGTAGACCGATACTATCGAATAGATATCGATTACGTCATCGTCGGTATTGTTGCACACAAGTAACAAGAAAAACGATCGTTATTCGTTGTATACGCACGTACACATTTCTATGAATACGTCTCGTCGGCAACGAGGCTAATGTAAAATTATATAGTCAGCTGGTACAACGGGTCGTGAGTTAATTACCTTAAATTAATAATCATTTCGATATGAAATTATCGTGCGACTCGTGTAACGATGGAAACATCGTAATTGAACGGAACGAGGAGGTTTTATTTGGCCATAAAAACGAAATGTACGATTTAAAAGTTTGCGCTTTTAATTACGATTTGTTTTCATATCTGCTGTTTCACCGAAACTACGTGTATTTTTTATTCCGCCGTTCGTACGATGTAAACATTGAAAAAAGAATTAATAAAAATTGAGGAAATCGGACGTAAAAGGTTTGGCGTGAAAAGCTGCCCGAAAATATTAACTCTACGCGATTAGGTTTGCGAATACAATGCGCAAGACAAAGGGACAAGAGTGTGGAGGTGTGGCGTGATAAGCGATAAGTGGTAAAACACACGCGCAACCGGTTGCACGCAAAATTAGAATTTTAAATTGCGCCACGTGTAACTGTTTAGTAAGAAAACATTTACAAATTATTATCCCGCAATATCCGAGCGTTGCGTATTAACCACACGAAGGTGTAATAATAAGCCGTGTAACAACAAACAATTGGAAACATGACGTTTCAGACGATCTATTTTTTTCGGTATTTTCGATCACACGAGCACTTTCGGATAGAATTCAAAGCGTACAGCTGTTAATCGCGAAGAAGCGTATGCCAAACCAAACCAGTTTCTTCTGCAGCGTGGTCCATAACGGTAAAGAACACGTAGGTATCTCGCATCGTTTCAGTTTTCCCTTCCGTTGTTCTCTTTTCGTTGAACAGATTTACACAGATTTGAACAGATGGCGTGCCATTGATGATGATATTTTTCCAAATGAAGCTTTGATCGCGATGAGACGGATTTAAAACGCAGCGAAAGTTTTAATAACTCGAAAATAACGTCAGAGCGACGGGGATTAAATTTAAAAGGACGCCTTTTGGACACGCGAAAGTCAAGCAAGATTTCAATTTAACTCGACGGATACCTCGACTTAATGAAATCTTCTTGAAAAGCTGAATCCACGCAAAGGAACAAACTGTCGCTGAATTAAAAAAATTCTCAAAGAACGTCTGGACTAAACGCGAACTACTCGATCTCTCGAAGATCGTTGCGTTTCGGTTTCGCTGAACTTCGTATCGGACACGATTTACGTGAAAAATGAACAGCGTCGTTTCAAGCATGTTGCGGTGAAAGCGCGCAAACGCCGGAAGGAATGTAGCGTACGGAAGTAACGATGTCTTTAAACTTGCCCACGCATCACCAGTATAATTTCTAATTTCTTAAAGTGCTCTTGTTTTATGTTAGATCATTTTATCACGCGTCATGCCGCACCTTCCCTTCTCGAGTATAGCATTCATTGTGACTGACCAAGAGGTCGTGTGAGAGTCTTATAGTATATAGTAATATATAGTAAACTAACACTCAGAATTGTTTGTCGCGTAGAACAACTTTCTAATAACGCCCGTCGCTAAATCTGCCCGATATGATTTTCCTTCCGATCAAAGATTTTTACGCGGCCGAGATCGCGGACTGGTTTCTCGTTGAACAATTGTTTTACGTTTTACGTTTGCTCGTGTGCTGAAATTAACTATAATACATACAGAAATCTACGCTTTGACTGCTACGTGTACGTACCTTAGTACTTTTACGAAGGACTCACGTTTATAATTATGATTTCATAGTAAATGAAACGACTGGTTGAGCGTGGGCCATTTCAAAACACAAAACGCGTTAGAGCTTTCTATTTGCCGTTTAGTATCCCTATCTACGATTACTATGCCAAATATCGCGAACTACGAGAGAACATTGTTTTTCTCTTAGTAGAGCAAATAACCATCTGATGGAGATAACCGCACGAAACACATGGAATCGCGCTATTAATCGATGAGCCTAAAATTTGGATTGTTACGGGCACAAATTTCTCCATTACGATCCAACGATCAACGGAAGATAAGATACAAATTTTCGAATTTTGTTTCTTCTCTTTCCGCTTATATCGTCCAAGCGGTAAAATGATTTTCTTAGGAAGTTTAATCCAACTTTCAAAAGCTAAATTATATTTTATCAGCTAAGCAACAAGTTTATTACTTAACGCTACTTAACAAGTTATGACGATCAATTATGTTACGTAGTCTAAATTTAGAAACATATAATCTTTACAACTAGATTATTATAACGAAAAAACCGTTATAGGAAAAAATCTGTATGATCACGATACAAAGTATCGCACGACTGATTACGAGGTGATCACCGGGCGATCTCGCGATCGCTTTCACGATCGTGTCGATGAGGCTCTTCTTTTCTGTGACATTCGACTCCTCTTTCCACCCTAACAAAATTTGTTGGATATCGGAGCTGAAAACACACTCTCTCTGGTCTGGATCGTAAATGTAGCCGAACTTGCAAACGCACTCGTAACCACCGGGTAGGTTGACGCACGTTTCTCCGTCCTCCGTCGAGCAGCCGTGTTCACCTCGAGCGCACTCGTTCACGTCGACGCAAAGACCGAATCTGGAGGACCATTCGTATCCGGGATCAGGACATTCGCAGCTGATGTTGATCTGATTTGCCACCAAGCTCGGGAAATCTCGATTTTCTTGTCGATTCAATGTACATTCTCTGTGAGCTGTAAAATATCAAGAAGGAAGTTTTGTTCGATATTCCTTTGAAATTTATCGAAAATAGCTTTCTCGTACGATCACGATCACGAGTAGTAAAAACATGAAAAGCGAAATATCTTTAAAAAATTAGATTAGATAAAACTAGAAAAAATAGTCGATTAAAAAACGTCTGGCGGTAAGCGTGAAACACGATGACAGTGTCTTTGACTAGCGAAATAATGGAATATCCGATAGGAAATTAGGTGGAGCGGTGAGATCGAAAATGGTGAGAATCCGCTTATGATGGCAGTGTAAGGCGTAAGGTGATTCTACGCACCCGGTGGGTTCCCATCGTAACAGGGATTGTCCCGCGACTGATGGCAATCCGTCATATCCCGGATATGTTTCATGGGGCAACAATGATCCGGACAGAAACTATAAAGGGCGCAGGCATATGGTATCGTGTCATCGGTTCTCGGGTCTTCGTTGCCGGAGTCGGATTCGACCCGACAGTTGGCGTGGTTATCGCACGACTCTCCGAAAATGCTCAATTCTGGAACGCCCAGCATCGTGTACCAGCACATGTAGTAACTGACCGTAGTGCGCCACTGAAACCGTTCTAAGTCCAAACTTTCTTCTATTTATGATATAACGTGCCCGGCGTGTCGGCGTCCAACGAGCATTTGAGAATGCACGTAGGACCGAGAGCGTTCGAACAGTATATAAATTCCGTTTCGCAAATACGAATTGCAAGAGTTTGATCGAAAGGCAACTATATTTAGTCATTCGGCGATGCACTTTGCGGTGATGGCATGTGCCGTTGACTTTCCTAAGTACCTTTTCGTACGACCATTTTCCGATAATCGAATTGTTCGATCGGCTCCTGGATTTTTCTCTCATATCCTTTCCTCGTTGAAATTCGATGTTTCACGAAGGGAAAAAGTAAAACGTTGCGAACACGAAAGAGTTGAAGGTTATCGAGTGTCGGAAAACAAAAAATATCTTATTGGAGAGATCGTTTTCGATATCGATCGGTAACCTTCCGTTTTTATTAGAAAGGTTTGGAAGGAAGTGCGGGTACTTGCCTATTGGACCTTGAAAGGGAGGCATGGTTAGATCGTCGCGTCTCTGACTTGCAAGACAATCCTTTTGAGCGGCTTGAATTTGCTTGGCGTTGCTCGCAAGATTCCATTTTTGTTCTTTCATGATCGTGACGATGTCATCTTCTCGCTTCAGAGCAGTCAGTTTAACGATGCTTTCGACATATTTCAAGCATTCGACGAAGCTTGCCTCGCAGTGTCTGCGTACAATGGTCCAACATCGTTATTATCCACATTTACACAGTTATTATTAAATGTTGTATTTCAAACTAGTCAATCGATGTACGTATCGAAATCAAACGAACTGAGATTAAATAGACATACCCTCGTTAACGATTGGTTCTTGAAAGCCGCGTATCGCTTTAACAATAAACCGGTAGCATTTTGAACATACGAAACGAATAATAAAAAATAATTTATTTCGTTTCTCGACGATACAGCAAAATTAATATATAAATCAATACATCGAACGGTATAAAATAACACGCGTAATGTTACGCAACGAACGATGACAATTTTTCACACACACCTTGATACTTTATACAACGAAGCGACTTTTGAATTAGAAACGTAGATCTACTTATTTCTTCGATTATTAGTTCCGTCTATTTAGAAGTAGTACCAGCAAATACCATTTATTGCTGGAAATCGAATTGCACGTTACGAGATATGAATTAAATTTCTTGCTTTGAATCGATTAGTAGATTCCAATTTCCAGTCATGAAATATGATTTAACGATACATACATCGAATAATTCGCTTTCGAATTGATAACGATCGGATGGCTACCACCAGTACCTGCGTACTTCCCAATGCAAAGACCTTAAAGGTGGTTTCGGAAATTCCTCGTAAAGTCTGCTCGGCGAATCTTCGAGCCGCTTGTAATAACGACGATCATAGTCTCGAAATTTGTGCGCCCGAATATAATAGGCGACATCTCGTATAACCTTATTCTTGTCCCAGTTTGGGTCCCAGTCTTCAGTGGTTTCTTCCACGTCCGGCACGTCGGTTATTTTTATGTTGGCATCCATAACCTGTTCAGTCATCGGCACGGCCTCAATTTCCTTCTGCTCCTCCTCTTGCTCTTCGTCTTTTTCCGTTTTTCCCAGGTTCTCGGTAGTGTCCGTCGTTGATATTATAATTGGCGACGTCGTCTGTTCCATTGCGCAACATACAGGGAATACGTAGAAATGTAGGAACGCGTACCATATTATTTTCATCGTCTGCAATTTCCATATTTCGTCCCGATTCTACGCTGTTCCTGCCGACCATGTTAATTTAAAGTAAGATAAATATTTAAATATTTGTACATTGGATCGTATAAAAACGAACGAGCGTGTTTGGATCGCATGAGAATTTATGGACATAACTTCAGATGAAATCGAATCCACGCTTCAAATGCAAATCGAAATGAAAGAAAAACTTATTCTTCCGGTTTCGATCTAACCTGCACAAATATAAATTTTAATTTTTTAATAATTATTATTATTTTTCCCACCCGTCTCTCTTAATTCTTTTAATTAAAGATCTCCCTTAATTCTTTTAACAGCGCGCAGTCGTTTGCGTTTCGAGTGGCCAAGGAATCGATCCGAAGAAGAAACATCGAAGATATCTTAGACTCGTCGACGAAATGATCCCTGCGATAAATGCAATGTATTTGTCGCTCTTCGATTCCGAATAGTACGCAATTTTCCACAAATAGTGTACGCAGAAACAAGCAAAACGAACGAAACTAACGTAATATATTGTAACACGTACGCAGGTACATCAGGGACCATGTTCTTTGTCCTCGAAATTGTTTATGCGTTATGCACTGTCTGTCACACAAGAGCGTGTCTGCGATATTTCTGTAAATATTTATATATTTGTAAAAAAATTTATATGAATTGAATCTACATCTAAAACACTAATACGCTATTACTTAGTAGGGTGTCCAATCTCCTCCATTAGCGATTATAGCTTGACATCGTTTCGGCATACTCTCGACTAATTTTTGAGCGTAGGATTCTGGTAACGACCTCCATATCTTTCGAATGTGATGTACAAGTGTTCTTATTTTTGTGATACGTCTTCCTCTCAGCTTGCATTTCATTAGGGACCACACATTTTCGATAGGGTTTGCATCAGGGGACTGCGATGGCCAAGGAAGTACTGTGATGGCGTTTTTCGCTTTCCATTGGGTGCAGATGCGACTTCGATGTTTAGGGTCGTTGTCTTCTTGCAATATCCATTGGTCCTCGGTTTGGTTGAACCAACGTTTCACGGATGTGAGAAGTCCCCTTTGGTACAATTTCACCATCTTTTGTGCATTCAGATTGTCTGTAAAGACGCACAAAGTCCCAAAACCGCGTGCGTTAAAGCAACCCCAAACATGCACTTTTATAGGGTGTTTTACACTTCTTTGAATCATCCTTCTTCCATGGATAGTCCAAGCACGCCTAATAGGACACCATGCCCAAAACGAAGATTCATCAGTGAATATTATATTACTCCAATCACGATCTCTGTTTTCATTCGCCCATGCCAGACGATTTTCGACGTTTCGCGTACGCGGCACTCATATTAAAAAGCTCTGTTCCTTTCACTGTTTCAAATGAAACTGAAAGGTATTCAGCAACGCGTATTAGAGAAGTTTTCGTTTGTTTACATTCTTTTTATCTCATTCTGATTAGGTGTCAGGTTTCGCAGATATCGCAGACACGCTCTTGTGTGACAGACTGTAAACCACTCCTTACATAATGTTAAATAGTTCACGGAGCTCGACAAATTATTAATTGTGCAAACATTATCTTTGTTGTTATCTTGAAAAAACGTTAACATCGTTTGGGTTTACATCGATCGACGATTTGCATTTTGCAGAAAGAATTATACTTTTGAGAAAAGCTCGACGCATCGATATTAAACGAAAGTTGCCGTTTCAAACACGCGAATAACAGATTTTAATGAAAAATCATCGAGACAAACGTTGAACGTTTAATTGGATTTGTGACAAATGTTTCGGATGAGAATTTCTCAATCGGACGAAAAACAGAAGTTTCCGATCAATGGTGAGAAACTATCTGGTTGGATCTCGTTCGACATCACAGAGGCGGTCTGTTCTTGCGAACGTATTTCGTTCTTTTCTCAGATTGGCGAGCAAATGTTGACCCAGTTTCAGCTTTGGATTGGACGCTACTCGCTCTTCCAAAACTGCTGACTAGAATACGCGATGAGCGAGAAGTTAGGATGGTTGTTACGCTGTCTCTCTCCCACCGGGAAAGCCATCGACCAGCCGAAATTTATGCTGGAAATACAATTCCCGGATCCCAAATGTTTCGCCTGAAAACTTCATTTTTTATCATCTTCCTCCGCTTTTGTACGCGAAATAAAATGGGATAGCAACTGGCATTCAGAGTCAACCTGTTGGTGATCCTTCGATCTTTCCATCTTTCCATCCTTCGATCTTTCGAACAGGAGCTTGCACGATTTATATGTTAATTAATGATGAGTTCTCGCGTTTCTATTTCTGGTAAAGGAAAAAGATCTGTTTTTAATTCTTCGGAACGTTTCGAATTGAAACGACGAGCTGACTAATTTTATCCCGATATAAAGAAAATGTTTGAATTTCAATCCTTAATTATTAACATAAACATACATTTATATATAACTTTATATATATACTTTCGAGGCACTCGCGCTCCCTAGATCAGTCGCTTTCAATTTGCAATTTAAAGTAATACCCACCACGTCCAAACGGTCTATTAATAGGATAATATAAACTCATACCGATACTTGATTGTAGCCGATTCTACTTATGTCAAACGCAATCAAAAGCAAGCAAGTGGATTGCCGTTTACAACGATGTTTGCGGTGAGGAAAATTCAGCCATCTAAAAACTAGGACCATCGAGCACAGTCGCAAAGAGAAACGGAGGACAGTTTATACGATTCCTAGAGTGTTTGATGAAAAGTAACAGAAATAGAAACCTAGAACGTCGCGATAGAGAAATCCATTTGACGATTGGGAGCTTTCTCGCGCTTTTGATCCATTTCGTCCCTCGAAACGACGAACCATAGTGGACACAGTGTAGCCTTCTCGTCAAACCTAAGCTCGTGTTCGTCGAAGTCGTGCATCTAAGGGTCCTGTCGCAGACTGCCATTGTGCAAGAACAGAACTCGATTTAAAAAATGTTCCGCTTAAGCTGTCCCATTGTACAGCTGATAGAAAGTATTCTTTTCGCGAAGATTTCGAACAGGGAACCGGAGAAAAACGGAATAGAAGGGACAGGAACAACGTATCGCGCTCTTATGCGAATCATCTTCTTCTAGCTGGACGAATTTCAAAATTAATGGACTGCAACGAACGCGTCCGTGACAATTCCGTATCAGGGTTCGACTGGTACGTCACGACGCGTCGCCGAGGGAAAAGAGGAAATAAAGCGTGCCATGCAGCTTCCGGCACGACAATGCGAAATCCATTTGGGAGACGACGCGCAAGTATACTTGCCAGAAAAGCCTCCGGTCATTGAAACCTTTTATATCTTTGATTCCCTTCGAGTCACGGTGCAATAAACTATCACGGAAGAAAAGCTCGTTTTCCGCGAAAAGCAATGCGTTGTTTGTTCATCGATATCCAGAGGAGAAGATACATACACAAAGTTATAGGCGTCGCGTACGCCTTTCGTTCGATCGAGTTTTGAAATTAATTCAAATATTTGCCAGAGAATTTTATCAACGAGAATTAACAATGACGATCGATGGAATTTGTCGGAAACGAAGGATTCGCTTTCCCAGGGATATGGAATGTGAGTGTGAACGCGTATTTGACCGGGTTGACGTGTATAAACCGACTTTACGGTCGAAAACACCTCGTATAAATAAAAGTTGGCGAGCAGAAAATAAAGTCTGAAAGGAACCGTCTGAGTCGGTCTATCGATCCGTGTCACAATACGTTGCAAAAGAAAATTACATAGATCAAGTTGCTTGGTATCCATCCAGACCTCCAGATTCGCGCGCCGTCGAGACGACTCGAAATGGAAATTTTCAAACGCGTTGCAACTTTAATTCGTTTTAAAGGATCTCCGGGATGCGACGGTGTATTGACTTTCAAATCGGTCGATCAAAATTCGGGGAGTTACTATGGTAAGCACGAGTTTAGCTTCTCTGCTGGTATTTCAAAACTTTTTAAATATCCGAACGCGCAACGTAGGATCATCGTCGGAGTACATGAAAATGGAGAGTACGAAAGAAAGTAGAGCGCCAAAAGGTTACGAGTAGAGGTACGTCGACAATGTTGATAATAAATGCACTATTTAAAGGGAAACGCGTGGAATGGATGGAAGCAAATGGATGGAACAGTTATTTAATAGTTGGTCGATATAGTTTAAAATAGATTTTCCGTCTAATAATATAAAGTAATTTTTTTTTTAATCTTGGTATTAAAAAAATGGAAGGCGTAACTCTCAGGGAAATCGCAAAACTGCGAATAGCGTAGAGAATTTTTCCAATAAATATCACAAATGAAGATTACAACGATAAGTGGATGCGAGGAGAAGCCATGTGCGTATTAGTTCGTTCGCGAACCTAAACGAACAGGTCCTTGGAGCGTGGCTTGTCACAATAGACTGAATTATTCGAAGAGAAGGAGAAGAAGTGGATAAAGGCCGCTTTAATGCGAACTCTGCACAAAGGCTGCCGATAAGTAATGGAGAAAGCCGCGAAGAAGAAAGCCAGACGCAAAAACCGGCTGAACAGAAAGCTCGAGGGGAAGAGAAGTTTAATTGCTTTGGAATATCGACGAGTGTCGCGAGACATTCTGTAATTTGAGAGTCAATCGGGAAACGTGAAAGGTGCAAGCTCGATATTATTTATTCGAAGCTCGATCGAGCGAAATTGCAAATAGGAAAAATATTCGCGTTCTCCAGAACTCTGATCGGCGATAAGAATTATTGGAAAACATCGATCAACGTTGGACGACCCGACGTTATTTTCCACGTCTTTCTCGACCGGCAGAAAGGATACGTTGGACTTAAACGTTGGATCTTTTACCCTTTTCGATTTGACAAAGCACTCGAAGAAATAAAAGCATCTCGAGGTTCGCGCCTTCTATCTCGCATTTTACCCACGTTTCAAAGCTAACGAGATAAGGTTGAAAATTAATATTACTCCGGTTGAAGTTGGTTGTAGCAGGGTTTGGGCGTCGGATTATGACTCTTCTATATACAAGTACAATGAACTTTTGTACAGTTCAACAATCACGATCGCTCCAGGACAAATTCTTGTTATCTTCGGGCGACGTCTGTTTAGAAGCTTCAGCCTCGATCTGTAATCATCCGTTGCGCCATTTTAATTCTATTCTAAGAGCCTCATTGGTCAAACTCGAACGTCCATTGGACGTTTTTAACGTTGTAAATTTCTCAAATATAAACTCGTCGCGCACTTGGTTACCCTGGAAAGGTCTAGATAGCTGTAGAGAAACGAATAATCAAGACGCAATTTAATTACGATCAACATTTAGGTGAAATTGGTCGCGTCTCGTCTATAATCGGTTTTTCCATTTCGCATGAACGGAGCGGATGGCGCGGAGAACCGGACGTTGTCGGTAGCGCTATCGACAAAGCTGCCGGCGGTAGTAGTCGAAGAAAAACAAGGAACGTCGATAGCCCCATTATCGGCGAAACTTACCACTCGTCGAACAATCCTATACCCGTAGGTCTTTGTCGTTTTTCAAAGTTTTTCAAAGCGTCCGCGTTACCGCCTCCACTGCCTCTTTATTTGCATTTTGAAATACACACTTTAACGATCTTAATGTACCGAAATGATGAATTCACCCAAAGCCTCTACGGTACCGCGTTAAAAGGAACGCTGCTTTTATTTTTCATTACGATGCTGTTGATAAGCACCGTTTCTATTGTTCCTATCGTAGTTCTGCCGATTAACAGCGTGGAAATAGAAAGTAGGAATAGAAAGTGAACGCAACGTAATCTTACTCGATAAAGTATACTAACTAACAATAAGTACAAGTTTCTCGTTTCTCCAAAGCCGCCATTCGATTAACTTTCGTAATAAATCTCCCTGTTGAATCGCTTCCGAAAGCTTCCCGATCTTCGATTAACGATAGGAGAACGCGGTACAGACGGGTTCATAGGAGCACACCTAAGCTTTCTAATAGAAAATACGTTGCAAAGCTTTTGCGCAAACAAATCCCTATGACTTGGACTAAATCACTGGAAATCCGAGGATAAGATGGGAAAGCGGATGCGTGCAGTCGTCCGTGTTTGCGTGAAATCAAACGTAATTCCGTACATTTCCGTGGATTACGTGACCTTTTCCAAACATATACGTTTCGTTCGTCAGTTTAAAACAATTTTAAACAATTTTCATCTAATTCGTAACAGAAAGCAACGATGAAATTTTACCTAGTAATGCGATCGACATGCCCCTTATTTTTCCGAGTCTATATATGTAAATGTTCGAAAAATTGAAAACATTATGCTTTATTGTACCAACTTATTTTCTTCGTTTCCGCTTTTCGTAACGTAACCAACAGACTCCAGGTAATAGGAATTTCGAAGTACGATTCTTTTATATCGTTACATTATATAATACAACGTGTGCAATACCGTTGCTTATCTGTTCTTTCCAATGCTCAACGAGGGATACAAACAGTTTTGTTCAGCTTTCTTCTCTTTTTCTTTAGTCTTATTTCGCTTTCGCGAATCTATCAAAATCTATCAATTTGTCGTGCGTAATCGTATTGAAGTATTCCTGGCCCTGAAAGAATTTAATATTTGTAACTCGCATCGTTAAATAACAGAGGAAACGTATCGACATGTCGAAGATGTTGAGATACATAACTCTCACAACAGGTTGTAAGAAGAAGGATATTGTAATTTAGAAAGATTAGTAATTAAGTAGCGGAAAATGTGGAAACGTAGTTCGGAAGCAAACAAGGTTCGGAGTAGACAGCCTCTTCGTACTTGGTAGTATGATATTGCTTGCAAACTCGCACGAGAGAGCATCGGATGAACATTACTAATCGCGTCACGCGGCATACGCTCGAGGGAGCCGAGTCGGTCAGCCATGCTATCCGAAAACGTGGCCTTAGAGACGCGTGCGAAACTCTGCCAGATATAGGTACGGTGAGATGCAGAACCCGGTACCGCTTGCCGGACAGCCATGACTTCTATGGGATGTCACGCGTCCCTGTACTATTTTGTCGGATATTAATGGAAGCCAGCTTGATAAATGAGCTGGTCGTGGAAAGCACGCGAAAAGATAGGGGAGAATCCCTCTCTCTCTCCTTTCTCTGGATTCTCTTCGTTCCAGGACTATCCCCTCTGGGTTTTAAAGAGAAAAGTCAGTTTGCTGCTGCTGCTGCTGTTACTATCATTGCTGCTTTTGCTGCCGTTGCTACCATTGGAGCACGTTCCGGTACGCGCACGGAAATCATTGATTCGGAAATACGATCGTTTTTAAGAATAAACCCCGTCTATTCCGACAAGTTACCGATGTTCCAGCGAAAGCGCATTTATTAAATTTTTCAGGAAAGCCATTGTGGAAGATCCATCCAGTCGAACATAATGGGATCTGGTATCTTACCGCCGTGTAGGAGAATATGGTGTGTCACGTTGCGAGGTGTCAACGCGCCTCGATGTAGTATTTCGAGTTGCGTTCCAGGAACGCGTCAAATAATTGGCAGCCGTGAAAATAGGAACACGACAATAATCGAGCGAATCGATCGTTAGAAAACTCGTTACCAGACTGTGAATATTTACAAAGAGAATCAAAGAAATGCAACCTACATAGCAATTTGTTTCTTCTACTAGAAATTACGACGAGTGATACATCGAATATTTTACATTCCTCTGTGTATTATATGCATTCTGTGGGTATTTCTGCGTCTTTAAATTGATCAGAAGCGCATAAAAATCCTATCGATTAGGATCTACGACGGAACTTTGGCTCGTTTGCTACTTTTGCCGCTTGCCAGCTCTGTAATTCAGTCGCCATCGAAAACCCGTAAAAATATATATAACTCTGAAAATGAGAGATCACTTTATTTGTATAAAGTTCTATACGTTTATTGCCCTATAACAGTTACGACCGTTACACTTCTTCCCTTGAAATACTCGTTTGTCGGTTTTTAACCAGCTTTTCGTTGCCCCTGATTTGCACCCGTTCGCGTATAATTACACGGCGTTAGTACAACCCCACGTCACGGCCACAAAACAGGATCACGATGTCTTAATACAAATAAAAGAGCGCAGAGAAATCTGGGCAAACCGTGGCGCGGACGTTTCACGCGTAACGAGGTTCTCCGAATGTCGGAGTAGCGCGTTTAAAAAATTGAAGCCGAGATATTTCAAACAACGCGAATATTTTCATCCTTTTTGGTCGAATTTCTATGACAGGAACGACAGAATTTACTTGGCGTGTTTGTTCATAAACACACGCGTATGAATTTCACGTTTATGGAAAATATATTGCGCTGCATGCTATTATGCTGTGTACGTAACCGTTTAAATCTTTTATTCGAGTATTACGCGGTGAAAATGAAATTTGATTGTTATGGATAATCGGAAAATGAAATGCGTATAAAATATAAAGCGGTCGATCGTTACTATGGTATGCGATCAGTTTGCAGCGAACAACTTTATTCCGGTTGATTCTATCGAAAACCCGTGGCACGTAGTGCCAGTGTAATAGAAATTGACATAGTTTGTAGATCTACGTCGCGTACCTACATGATGCAACTGAACTAATTACGCGTGTATCCAGTAATGAGATGAACTCGTACATCAGTTCGAATTACAGAGTTGTTCGAAATAAAGTTCCGCGTCTGGATTTTCTGTGTAGCTCTCCGATCGGAAAAGGAACATCGTGATACAACGTGGCTCTTTTAAAGGGAACCGACGAAGGGAAAGAGGGACAGACAGAAGTATTTCGTACGACTCTTCGTACGAGCGCATTAATTAACGCGGCGATGACAATCAGTGCGGCATATTTTAAAACGAAGCAATTCGGCCGAGCCTACCGCCTCGTCGGCTGATGGATTTCCAGCGTTAATTATGAATCGGTGATTCTTGAAATAATCTACATCGGAAGAGAGTAGATTTGCATGTTAATCGCAGCGTCCCATCGACGTCGGCCCATCGATACGAAATACCGATAATTAACGAACCATTTTCGACGATTTTTCCATTGGCCCAATCAACCAGCCGTTCGGTTGGAATAAAAACAAAGAGACCGATCCGCTAGCTATACCGATCGCGGGGATGATTAACGATATAATCACATTTCCGCATCGCGTATCTCACACACACACACACACACACAGACACACACACACCTGTCATATCGCGCAGTATTAATTTTCAAGTGGTCGAAATTGCATCGCAGTTTCTGATCGATATCCGAATGATAAATCAGTCTCTTTGTTGCAGTACCGAGTGAAAATCATCGCTTCGATCATGTTTCTTTTCTCATGCGTGTTAAATAGATGGTGCTAACGAAATGCTTTTGCAACCTACTACCTATGTGAATCGACGATCGCGTAACGATCCCAGTTCTATCGGCCCTAACGTGAACGCTCCAAAAACTCGAAACGTTCAGGTATTTTCTAATAACCGAAGAATACGATGTGTCGCTCGAATTTGAGCTTAATTTATCGTTCTTCCGATTGAAAAGCGACGACAGAAAGCAAATTATATATAATTCGGTTTTCGCGTCTTCGAATTTGATATCATACTATGGTATTAATAATGTCGTTTTCGTTGAAACGATAGTGATCGAATAGCAAAGGTGGATAAACGAAAGGCAAATTTGCACGACTGGTATAATTTATCGATACGATCGTATAAAGGTAACACGGAAATAACAAGGCTCGTTCCTGTTTAGTTGCGTTGCGAGTTTCATAAGAATTAACAAGAAATGACTTTAATGATGGAGGATCCAGAGAACAGCGTGATAACGTTGCAACGGCATTTATTAGCTTTTCCTCGTCGACGCGACGAGAGTATGTAACGCGGCGAATAGCGTTTAGCTTGGAGGAAACGCATCGCGATCGACGATCAAAATCAACCGACCATAGGATAAGCTTCGATGAAGCATTCATTCCTCTCGTTGTATGTACTAGATGCGTAACAAATGAAAATTGTAAAGCAGAATATCCTCCATGGCATAGTTTGGCTCGTAGACGGCGATCGAGTTCGCTATATCTACTTCGGTTTCCAACTATTCGCAGAAATCCACTGTCAGCGTGTTGGCGCAGCTCTGGGGAATACTAATCAAGTTTTCAGGTGGCTCGTAATATAGTATGAGGAGAGGGTGGAGAATTAATTCCAACTCCAATTAATATCAACGGAATACCGCACTTAAGAATTTCCAGATTTCAACGCGACGGACGTCTCCTTTGTCCGTAGCCGTACCCTTTGTTATTTGTTCATTTTAACTTTGTTGGTCTTTTCCAGCGATGGCTCAGGTATCGTATAAATCGATCAACGCACGATTCGATATTTCCCTAAATTTATGAGGTGTAGTAGTGTAGCGGTTGCGACGATAGTGCTACTGCTGGCGTAAAGGCCGAGATAGGTTCTGCTGCGGGTGTACATGTCGCTGCTACAGTACCGTTCTTACCAGTGATAACGTTTCTTTCTATGTGTGATAAAGCGTCAGCCGTTTGTTGTCAAACCCGTGCAGATGTTGCGCGAAGTCTTTGATGCGGCGGTGAATATCTGTCGGTACGGTGCGTGGTGTTCTGCGTACGGTCGTAGGCCTCTGTTCCTCTTAGATATGACGTGCTCATGGTGATACCCATGGACTTTGCACTGGCCACATCACTCCTGACTTGGTCATCGTCTCGTATCCTTTCATCTGCTTGCGTGGGTCGATGGTGAGGCGTCGAGGTTTTGCTGAAGGTGGAAGGGCCGTTCCGTGTTCGTAGTAGCGGTAGGTCCAAATTGCCACAGTCTTAGATTCGCGATGATGGAAGTCTCGGTAGGGCTATCACGGTTACACCTCTTTTCGCTGTAGATCACGTCGGGTTCACCAATTTGAGGTGTGGTAGTGTAGTGGTTGTGGTGATAGTGCTATTGCTGGTGTAAAGGACGAGATAGGTTCTGCTGCGGGTGTAGATGTCGCTGGTACATTTATATTTCGTTTGACAAGATGAAAAGTTCGTAGTGATTTTAATAGCTTATCGATGCGGCGAGTATCGTAGCGTTTTGGATGTGGCAACGCTTTAAAGATGGCTAACCTGAAACGAATTGCGAAGGAACTTCTCCAAATACGCATGTCCTGTCTCCCGTTCTAAGAAAATTTCATCTTTAGACAAGGCGAATGTCGGTGTCGGTGTAACTTTTGAGAAAGGTGCACAAATTCGTGGCTTCCTTAGGAACGTGACGTTCCTGGAAGATGAGTATCGCGTTGAGACAGCGCGGACGCGACGCGTTGCTTCGCGAAGCAAGATAACACGTCCTTTCGAGCGAACGAGCTCGTGCTGAACGCGAAATTAACGAAAGTATGTTAATCGCGAACAGCTCGGCCGACTAGCGATCGTTCTCGATGGAAAAGGAACGATCGCTCCTCTTATTAAAAGCAGGCTCGAGCGATTACGCGGTGCTGTCGCGGAGAACGTTTTCTAGGACGACGGCATCAGCTCGCTCCAATTTGGCTGTCCAGGAAGGAACGCGGCATAGTAATGCCCTGGACAAGCTGGAATCGCGCTTGTCAGCTCGGTTACCGCGAATAATGGATGTGACGGTAACTCACGTTAATGAAGCGCACCATTTACATCTCCTCCACCTTCCTGTTCTACCCGCTGCATACCCTCTTCCCCATCGCGGCTTTGATAGCTACGGAAATGTCTACCCATGGCCCCTGCGTCCCATTCGCTGCCAGCCTAACTCCCACCAATGAACAGCGAACGTAATTGGCAACTTGGCTCGTTTCCTTCGCGATCCTCCTTACCAAGAACTCCTGTATTCGTCGATCGACCACGAGGTCCTACGTTTTATATCGGTGATCCTTAAATCGATGCACGATCCAGATCAAAGTTCGACACCGGTTGCAAACTTCCTTTAAAGAAAGTTTCATGATACGCTTTAATAATGGGTAAGAGGTTTTCGAGAGACAGTGAGCTATTTCGATTACGTGTAAATTATCATTGCAGGAACGATAAATGTTATCACTGTGTATAGAATCATTTAAAGGTTTCCAACTACGTATTATTTATTTATCTTGCACGATACACGAAGTTCTGAACGAATTTCTCAATCGCTTCGTCGAATAGCTATTTTCCGTTACGAGAATCGAGACAGCGTTTCCATATCAATTACTTTTTGATCCTCGACAATTTCGTTTTAACAGCATCGTAGAGAAACGCGACGGTACGGATTACCGACATAAATTTACCAAGATAGAAGTTTAGCGAAATAGCGGACAAAAAGATTGGCATCTATCAGCCTAAAAAATAAAACAGAGAAGCGACGATTAAAAATTTTGAAGAGACCCGTAATCGCTCGAGAATAAAACGATTTGCTTTGATACGTCTCTTAGGGTAAGCTGCGCGTTATCGACCGCTAAGTGGAAGAAAAGAAATTGTAAATGTAAGGGTGGGTTAACCCCACAGCCTGGCAGTATTCAAGCCATCCGTAACTCGGATCATGGAAACACACAGAGCATCCAGAATATAGAGAATGTGTGGGTAAACCTAGATAGACCTAACCCATATGTCACCTAAACCTAGCTAGGTAATACATAGGATGCTTGTGTGGATCTAGGTAAACCTAACTCATATCTGATCTAGATACAAGTAGCGTTTACAAATACGCGTGATCAGGTTGCTTCAATTTAAAATGAATTCGTATCTAGCCGGAGGTCGATCCGAACTTTTAATTCGTGCAAGATCGATTGAAACGGTATCGGAAACAATGGTATCCGTGAATACGAAATATTTATGATAGACACAGGAATCGTGTCTACTTTGCTTCTTTAACATCTCCAGCAACGCGTCGTTCATCGATTAAAAAAATATACGTACTTTGTGGCTTGCGAAACTTTCATCCAAAGCGCGAATATATGCAAATTATCGATGTATCGCGAATAAATTTTCCCTGCAAACTTGCGAATCTCCTGTTCGAAACAGTATGCACGCCTACTAAACTATCGAATAAGTGTCCAATTGGAACGCGAAATAACCAAGTATATTCGATAGCGTGTCCTGCATTACACGAATAAATTTTCCACGTTACGGTAAACCCTGTAAAGCCGTTCGTACCTTTTTCTATATAAATAAACAGTTTGCGTAAATTACTACTGCTATCGATAGTGCTATTAGCATAGCAGAGCTTCGTGGAACGAGATACCTTATTTCGATGGTACTTCTCTGGGAACTTCGAAATTGAGAAGTAAAATTCTTCTCATATACATATACAAACCGTAAGATGAAGTAGCTAACCACGTTGACGGGAATTCATTATCAAAACACAGTATCCGCTGGTAGGATGATAACTAGAGGAGCACGATATAGCGTGAAACGCGCGAAAACCATCAGTGGCCATGAAACGAATTACCTCCGTAAATCAAGAGATTTACCTGTAGGAAGATTCCACGAGGAAGCATCGGTCGTTCAAAGACATATATTCGCGCGATGTTCGCGAGCTTTCGCGTCTTGCGTCATTGGTAACGATCGGAAGCTGTCGAGGCGGACGGTTCAATCGCGAAATTATTTCGCAATCAGTGCCAGACCAAGATTAATTCGAGGTTCAATTCGGCCGCAGTTCCGAACTGCACCGCGCAGAAACAGAGAAACAGCGATCGAACAAAGCGGTCGGAGCGAGAGCTGACGAGAACCGGAAACAAGGAGACGCCTACCAGCCAACATCGTGATGTATGTGTTTTAATTCCGCGGTAAAGCCGTCCCTTATTTATTGGCTTTTGTTGCAGGATATTGCGACAGACTTCGTCACCCTCATTCGCGAGCTTTTTTATTCTCTCGATTTTCCTCCTGTCTCGTTCTCTTTTTGCGAATCTACGCGCGTTTGTCTTCGGCGTTGCTCTTTCCACTAAACTAATTACGCACGTTTCGCCGCCTTGGTCGACCGTTCCTCCGACTCTGCACGTTCGAAGTCGCTCCTTAGCATTCGTCCTATTCTTTATTTTACGTATTTAACTCAACCTCTCCTTCTCCGTTTCTCCGTTCTGCGTTGCTTCTTGTTTCCGTCGTTGATTCCGTCGGCGCGAGCTTTCTCTTTCTTTGTAGTGTGTTCATTCCTCCCAGCGAACGAAGTTTGTCTCGCGTCCAATAAATTGAGCGGTACGCGCATACAGGTTAATCGAGCGATACGGTTGCTCGCGGGAAACACTGCCGTTGCTGTCTTTTTCGCCTTGCTTCTCCAAATCTCTACTCGCCGTGCCGTGCCCACTGACGTCGTGCAATTTCCACGGCTTCCTAGCTGTTGGTCTTTCCCTGACAATTTTTTGTCGAACGAAGATATCATTGCGAGCACGAGCGTATTTGCCATAGACGGTATTCTCGCGTTCACAGAATATCCCGAGGCGCGACAAATCTCGCCACGTGACGCTGTTGGTTGCTTTTTGACTTGATATACATATGTATACTTCGTACGGTATACAAAGTGTGGTAAAATTTATAATGCTCCTGCTGTACTATATGACTTTTATGTGAAAAATTATCGTTATTGTAAAACGAGCGCGAGAAAATTAATCAGGATGATGTTATTCGTAGCGGATGATTCGTGGTTATCCGCTTAGGAAACATTACGCATACTCAACTATATCGAACGGCTAACTATGTACATATGTATGTCCAGCTATTCTGCGATACTTACCGGAAGCAATGAAATTCTATTACAGCATTTGTAACTTTGACACAATGAACGACGTTGGATTTGAAATCTGCTCTACGAGTTAACGACGACCGAGCACGAAAATCGCTAACCTACGTTTACAGTTTAAAGATGAAGCAGAGCATCGTCCTCCATTTCTAGAGTACTAAAAGTAAACTACCTTATTATTCGAATTTAGTATGAATTAAAATTACGTTTAATTAACTCGGAACATTGTGCGTAATTCGATTTGCATAACTGTGAATATTGTTATTACAAATTATTTCCAATTACACGCATATTGCATATACGTATAGTAAGGTTTTCCTACGAGTAGTAGAAACATCGAATATTACAATTGCTTTTCGAGTAAATTTCGTTAAAATTCAAGAGTCGAGTAATTTTACAATATCGAGAGCGTCGCAAAATTTTAAATGTTAACGTTACGAATTAATATAATTCGAACGATATTTAAGACGACGAGGGTTGATGCTCTCGCGAAGTAATTTACTTAAGCACTTACGTTTAAGTGGCCGCCAATGTATAATCCGACGAATTCTATTAGCGCCAAGTGTCACGAAGGGAGCTCGATCCACGTTATTTCGTTCCACTGTGTTCCTTGAATGGCTTTACATAATCGAAGTGCCCTTAAATACGACGGCGATAACTTTTTATTTCTGTCGCTTGTTATAAAAGGCTTTTATTTATATCTGTCGAAAAACTAATTCCATTAAAACAATTAATTTAAAGAGCCGGTGAGGCGTCGATCTAAAAACAAGATACAAATCGCATTTCTGACCATTTCGCAAGCAAGTTTATTTTATAGCGTTACCAATCGAAAGAAGGATCTCGTGACACAAACACAGAAATATAGAAATACAGAATCCTTTGCTCAGTCGACATCGATGGTTGCCACGATACCAGAACTGTTAATCGGTAATACAAATGAGACCCCATTGAAATGGCAATAATAATCATTCTTCGTGAATATGCGCCGTTGTTCTCCGTAGCCCGTGCATCGTATCGTATCGTATCGTATCGTATCGTATCGTATCGTATCGTATCGTATCGTATCGCATCGTATCGTATCGCATCGTATCGTATCATATCGTATCGTATCGTAGCAGTGGCGTTTAAATGCACTCGAGTTACGAGTGTTTTTAACTCGATATAACCTATCTCTGGAGACTTGGGTTAAGTTAACACAAGGAAGGTAGGTGTTCGAGAAGACTAAGAAGGTTGGTGGAGCTGCAGTTTCGGTTGTACGTACACGGTGACCGTATAAATCACGTTCGTGCGCGAGATGAAGCTCGGCGGCTCGACTGACCGCCACCCTGTTTTCTGATTTACGATCCGAACTTGGTCCCCAGTCTTATCTTCTTAGATATTTTCAGTCGTGAAAAACCGTCCACGCCAAGTATATGAAGTACGATAACAGCAATGTAGAATTTATAGTCCTGATTAACATTCTAACGATCTGTCTTTCACGTTTCATTCTTTGCTAGCGCGTATCGTTTAGCCATGAAAACTATACCATACCTTCGTTCCTTGTTCCGCTTTATCTTTTAAACGAAACAACACAACGCTTATAGACGATATAGCGTATTTTGAAATCCAAATCTTGAAAACATCGTTGGAGTGGCTCGCTCTTTGTTTCGTATCTTCCCATTCTCGCGTTTAATTTCACCGTTACATTTCTATTCTTGCAATTTGCCGCATGCTCGAAAATTAGGTACTAGTAGCGCGCATGTATTTTCGTTCTTGATTTTCCGCCCTCGGCTCGTACAGGTTTGCTCGTTTTGAATCGCAAACTCCGGCTAACGAAACCGCAGAGTGCAGCAGCAAGTAGTCAAGAGCTATATCACCTTTCGTATTGCGGGGATGCCGCGCAACCGTGCTGGATATTAGCTAATGATTAAGCGCGGTATGTCACCGACGTGCAATCGCCGCGCACCTGCAGTCGCGCACCTCGTTCGTACATTCGATTTTACTTTTAGCATTTCGATTCAGAGACACAGAGGCAAAAGCCGATGGGAACAAAACCAAAGGATATTAATGAAAATCTTAACGATCGCGACGTATCTCCAAGTACCGTAGCGTGCGGGTCGTGTTGCATGGCTGCGAGATCTTACCCATTAACCGGGATCACGCGATTAAACGATAGCTCCGCGAAAACCTTTTCTACGACAATACACCGCGTACCGTGTCTCTGCTGTCTTGCGTCTACGATTCAACCCCTCCGTCATTTCCACGGTTATTGCGTTAATACGCGTACACGGTACAGATACCGAGACGCCGAGTGCGCAGATGCATTATATCAGTGCAAGATCATGCCGAAGAAGCTGTACGTCACTGGTTTACAGATAGTTTCGCCTCTCGATAGCTGCTAAAATCGATTCTACTTTGGCAAATATGTTACCGCTTTAATTAATTGGCCGTAATTTCATAACGAAACGTCATCGCACATTTTTAGTGCTTCTCGAACCAACGCGAACAGCTGCGCCTTTCTCGTTTAACGTTTTGCGGTCTGAAACTTCCTTTCGAGATTACGAGCTTTCATTTCCTGGCGAAAATACGCTCGAATGCGCTCTCAAAATTTCTCCGGTTCGGACAAGTTTCATCTTTGCTGTTACGTAACACCAGGCACGAGATAATCTTCAAAAAGTCGACTACGATGCTTGTAGCGTTTCCTATCGTTATAGGGTATTAGACACAGAACAAACATTTGGCCGTTTTCGTAAACGCTCGATAGTTTACGAGATATTTTGTAATAAACACGATACGCGATATGCATGTAATCGGAGTAAGTTTATAAGAGGTACGATGAAAAGCTCGACAGATCAAACAAAACGCGTGTCAAATTTGCGAAAATATTTGCCAAGTTCCACGCAAACCTACGGATTATACAGGGAACTCAAATTATTGGCTCTACATCTTCAAACCGAACGTCTATCGAAAGTTTAAAATGTTCTTTGCTGAAATTAGTGCTTCGATTGATAAAAGTGTGCGCTGAACGTAGAGTTAGCTACTCGCGAAATAGACAGATTCTCAAAATACCTATAAAATTTACAGTCTGTCACACAAGAGCGTGTCTGCGATATCTGCGAAACCTGACACCTAATCAGAATGAGATAAAAAGAATGTAAACAAACGAAAACTTCTCTAATACGCGTTGCTGAATACCTTTCAGTTTCATTTGAAACAATGAAAGGAACAGAGCTTTTTAATATGAGTGCCGCGTACGCGAAACGATTTGAAGCAGTATTCTTGTGTTGCCACCCAAAAGGGCCAAAATTGAGTTTCCCGAGTGCTGCTAAATATATGCACAAGTCGGTACAGTTTGTTAAGAAGTGGGTAGACCGATATAAGGAGACAAAAAATGTCGACGACTTCCAAAATCGGGGGTTAAAGAGGAAGACCGATATCCGACGAGACAAAATGATTCTCCGGCTTTTCGAGAAGAATCCGACTCTCTCATTACGGAAAGGTCAAGTATTTTTGGCTAAAAAGGGTATAAATATCAGTATAATGACACTGAAACGGCGTTTAGACGAATTTGGTGTTAAGTGGCAAAGTACATTGTTAAAACCGATGCTTTCAAAAAAGCACGTCGAAAATCGTCTGGCATGGGCGAATGAAAACAGAGATCGTGATTGGAGTAATATAATATTCACTGATGAATCTTCGTTTTGGGCATGGTGTCCTATTAGGCAAGCTGAGAGGAAGACGTATCACAAAAATAAGAACACTTGTACATCACATTCGAAAGATATGGAGGTCGTTACCAGAATCCTACGCTCAAAAATTAGTCGAGAGTATGCCGAAACGATGTCAAGCTATAATCGCTAATGGAGGAGATTGGACACCCTACTGTAATAGCGTATTAGTGTTTTAGATGTAGATTCAATTCATATAAATTTTTTTACAAATATATAAATATTTACAGAAATATCGCAGACACGCTCTTGTGTGACAGACTGTACCTCTAATTCCCGTGATATCCTTAAATTTTGTCGCCAAGAAAGCAATTGCAATAGTAATTCAGGCGATACCGCGATTGATCATACGGTCGATTTGCAAAATTGTTTTAATAATTAATCCCTTGTTCGTTATTTCATCTAATATTTAACGTCCAAAATGGAATACGCGTTTTGCGCGAGTGGTGCGTTGTATCTTTAATCTCGCGATACAACCTAAATGCAACCTGAAAACAAAAAAATATGCCTGGAAGCGAAGTGTAGAATTTGGTTGAAATACTACGTTCGTATGGAAAAACAACGTTACCGCGAACCAACAAACGTACTGTGAAAAGTGCATGAAAATTATTCTATCGCATAGACTCCGATAGAATCAATTTTGCAAACTGAATCGTTTTGAATAATTTTTTAAACTTTTTAATATAAAATATCGATATAATTACACGCTCGCTATACTCTAGCATCGAATCATTTGAATTTTATCGACTATTAACATCGGAAAAGTGGTTAAAGATATCGCGAATTTCCAACGAAGACGTGTTTCGAAGAAAAAGAAAGTTGGCAGAACTGCCGGTAAAAAGAGAAAAGACGAGAATTCGCTCGAGAATGCCGCACGGCGGTACACCACGAAATCTGTCAATGCAATAAAACTTTCGATATCTCCTGAGGGGTTTGAGTTGCATGTAACATTTTGACGGCCCTCCTGTACACGACTCTTGAAAATTTAATCCCTGACGGCGGCGAACTCGACGTTAACGGCAGGGCGAGCGAAAATCGACACGAATCTCGTATCAACACGCAAGTATGTACAGGAACAGGGAATTAGGGAACACAGAACTAGGAACTGATGAGGCGAATGAAATTTAGCCCAACTAACATAAGCCGATTGGATGCAAGAATCGAACACGATCGCGTCGTTGAGCAGGTTAAGAATTCTAACGTAACGTTATTAATGTTCTATTGAAGGTATTCAAACGAGAACGACAAATAAATGAAACGCGATGAATTTCTTTTCAGTAAAACGGAAAGGTAAGGTAAGAGATGGATCGAAGATACCGTTCGTTACAGAAATTTCGAAAGCAATAGGAGACGGGAATAGGAAACAACAGTTTAGGTGTAATTAATGGTGGGTCGCGTTGCAGTGGCGACTCTCGAAACGATAATTGGATCGGTCAGTTGATATTTGTCGATGTGATAAAGTAGAGTGTCGAGATGCGACCGCGTTTCGAGCGATACATCGATGCAGCAGCGTCACGCGGTAGGACTGAAAAGGGCGGACATTTCGTTGTTCCCGAAAATTGATTTCCCAGTGTGGTGTACGTGGTCGCTTCTTGTAGAATGGTGGAGAGACGGCGAGAGGCAGAGAGGGAGGACAAGCGAAAGGAAAAGATGGAAAATCGGTTGCCGGCTGGCACGTCGAAGCGAAATGGTGAAAGAACAGGAGCGAAAGGGAAGAGCGGAGTTACCTCGTTCCCCATAAATAACAAACAGATTGGACATTATCCAAAATCAATGCCGACGAACAACCCGGTCACGAAAATCGGGGAGAAACGAGAGTGCTATTATTTCCGAAATCCGCCCCGCCCTGCCCTATCCCGCCCTGCTCCGCCGAGCCGCCACGTTTACGACCGGTGCGATCGTTCGAACGTACCATCGAGAAAAGAACAGCAGCAGGAAGAAAATACAGAGGATAAAAGGTAGTGAACGGATTAGACGAGGTGAGAGAAAGAGGAGGATGAGCATAAGGAGGAATATAATTGGTTCGTCGATAAAGTCGAACACATCGGTGGCTGTACATCAATCGGATCGAAACTTAATTTCGACCTCGATCCGTCCAACTTCCCTTTGAGACTCACGACCGTCCGTCCGTCGAGATTGGCCCAAATTGAACGGCCAGGAAACTTCGGCCGAGAAGCTTCCTATACCAAAGAGGACTCAGATCATTTAATCGACTACGACGATACACCCTCTCAACTTTTAACCTTACGATTCTTTGCAATCTCGAATTCTCTGCTACCGACCGAAAAAAAAACACCCGCTACTCGCCTTCCGTGCGTTCTATTTCATAGAAATACCTTCACTTGCAACGTATGTACATAGGTTTCCTATGTACGTTGCAAAAGTTTGAACGAACAGTAGAGCGGAGGAAGGAAATTTAGAGGCTGTAGCTGAATTTTGAATTGCACCAAAGAAATACTAAAGACAATTTCGTAGAATTTCTTACTTGTTCGTCGCTATAAACAACGAACGCAAACGGCACTGTACCCAACAAGTTTTCTACAAAATTTCAATCGTATCGTTTCCTATTTTCATCGATAGATGTCTAAATCGTTCCAACGGTTAGGTAGATATCGGTGTCGAAGCACAACGAATCTAGGTCCAGTTTCCATCGTCTAATTGCTTTCCCAATGGAAACAAGGCGAGAACCATAATTGCAAGTACAAACGAACAAGAATCATTCTGTTATAACCGACCTGGTTTTACGGTTCAGAGATCAATTCCGATATAATTCTACGTTCGTAGGAATATTCTTCGAAATTTCTTCGTAACCGACGGCTACGTAGTAACTTCAAGAAAAATGATCAACACGGCGCTCGTCAAAATATGCTATACAAAGATGATAAACATTTTTGAGTTTACTATATCTCTCGTATGAGTAAATGGCGGACGACTTTCGTTTTTAGCAGCCGTAAACAAGGCAAAAACTTGTTCCCAAATAATACAGATTCTTTCGCTACTCGGCAGACTTCCTGCTCCTTCTCTTTTTTATTTTCTTCTTCGCGTGTGATCGAACGAACGCTCGCTGGTGCTTGCTGAAAGGTTGCACCGTTCAGCGATACACCTAGTTTTATTTTTAAATCGCTTCTCTAGATAGGGCAGTTAATCAATGTTTCCAAACCGTGCTCCGCTCGCTCGCACTAAACGACCGAGATTTTACGACACACGCTTCAAAATCGGGTATTTCCAGAAACGTTGTCGTTTTAGAAAGTCTTGCGAGAGAAAAGCTGCGACGCAAGAGCATCGAAGGATTTCTGAGACGTTTCAAGCGGCGATGTCCTCCGGGTTATGTTCCTGAGTTACAAGGAAAGAAGCTTATCCGGTAGATGCACGAATTTCGGTAGGCGTCACCCTGCGTGCTTAACATATAAAATGGTATCATGGTATCCGTTTTTTAACTTTGTCGTGATAGTATCCGTATTATAGCTGTTGAGGTTATTGGATGTAGGTGAATACAAAGGAACGCGTGGATAAATTGTACGGTAGAAAAATATATATATGTAGTATCGTAGGTGATGTTGTGTTTGTTGTTAGTTTCTAGAGCAAGGACAAGGAATGATGGTTATTGAGCGTTAAGTTCGTTTATTCGTATGAGCAATGCTCAACATATAGCTGACTATGATCGTCGTGCGTCATCTACTCGGCTTCCAGCTTCAACTTCACGTCTTTACGTCTTCACGTCTTCTCTGCAACTCCACGTCTTCACGTCTTCACATCTCCTCTGCAACTCTCCAACTCCAACTGCCCACTGCAACTCCCAACTCCAACTGCCCACTGCAACTGCCCAACTTCAACTGCCCCTTTTACCCCCAGATGTGCCTGACTCATTTTCAGGTAGATCCCCTATAATTACAACGATGTTGTAAAGGGCCTCAGGTACGGCCCATTGTCAGGTAGATCCCCTTTAATTACCCCGATGTTGTAATGGGCCCCAGGTATGGCCCATTGTCAGGCACGTCCCTTTTCCCGATACTACATATATTTGAATATAAAAGTGTAAGTATAAAGTTCGGAATATAATTGAACTGATCCAGATCCGCACGCTAGTGTCACACGCTTAAGAGGGCCACCCGCTCAGTAATCAGCTAAACGAAACATCCTGCATGCCACAGCTATCGAAACAATAACTAGTCAGTAACGAAATAGCCGCCTCTGATACACACTTGACGATAACCCCTCCAAAGGGACTAAAAACCTCGGTATAAAAACCCTCCTAAATTAGCGCTCGACACATTATTCTGCTGTAACACTTTGACCTGTCACTCTGTCAGATTTATACAATAAATTTCATTACCACGTACAAAGTTGAATTTCTTCACTTTATTCGTGAAACGTTCGAACTGCGACGCGAGGACATCACTAGCGATCTATCGGTTTCGTGATCACTTGTGTCTCCGACGTGACACTAGCAGCGTTACCCTAAGACTGAAAAACCCTGAAGCCAACGTTGCACGTGTACCGTTTTTGGTTTGTCTTCGACAGTCTTTTGTCTATGCGCTGTCGATGGCTTCGGTGCTTGAGGAAACTAAAGACCGGATGTAGAGTTTTCTTAGAAGTGGCGACCACTTCAACATAGTCACTGTATCGTGCCGAGTCGTTGCGAAACAGTCGTCTCGTTGTAGAAATGGCGACGAGAACGTTCGGTAAGTCGGTAAATTAAAATTCAATTCAACGTATATGGAACGCGAGAATGCAGCACGCGAAAGCCAAAAATTTTTGACCGACCTGATCCGTTCCTTCGATTCGTTCCTCTTTTGCTTCTTTTTCGTTAATGCTCGTTCATTGTTCCTAACAATGGTCGACGATGAGGCAGATTGTCCTTAATTGGTCCACCTGACCGAAATCCTGGTACACGCACCTGCACACGCGCGCCTACCTTTCGTGATTCTTACTCGAAACGTTGGTCGTCGACCCTAACTCTTACAAGCCGCGCCAGCTAACGTCGTCGACCCAAGTCGACGTTCTCTTACTCATCTAAATCGTAGAAGAACTCGTTAGGACTAGAACGTAAGACACGAACGAGCAATTGAATAAAAGTATAAGGACTAAACACGTGCGATTGCGGTTCGAACGTTAAAACTAATTGTGTTTCCTTTGCTCGTGCGCTTCCGCGTGATTTTATCAGGATGACAGTGCTGAACCTAGCATTTTCGACAGAACGTCTTGGAAGTTTTTGACGAGAATTAAAGTGTTTTTAAGCGCGAATGTTCGCGACTCGAGTCACTCTAATTTCTTAGTTGAAAGCCAGTAATGGCCATTTACATTGTAACCCCGTCGTGCGGTCGTGTTAACCTGCTATTAGTCTGAAGTCTCCATTAATTATCTCCGGTGAAACTGTACGCTCCTGCAGCCGGTCTGACCTCGACCAGTACTACGTTTCTGTGAAATACATCCAGGTATTTAGGCAATTCGAATAATTAACCGCACGACTAACCTGCACTCGATTCGCTCGATTACCTAGTCCATAGTTTAACCTGAATCTTCGATGAATTACAAATATTATCATTTAATCGTTTGGCAAACGTTTTCTGATTTGTGTTTCGAGCCTGGCAGTTATTTCTGTAAGGTACTTACGGGTAGATACGTAGAGGTAGTCGTGTCTTTCAGATTTTTATCTCCGTATTTCCTCGAACAACTAGGAATTATTCGTTTATACGTATAACCTTACCACTTGGTTCGTCAGGAATTATAAATGACGCTATTATCATAAGTTATTAGGTATAACCCACTTCTTCGTGAAGCCGGATGGCAATTGTTAATAATTAATTACCCTAGATGTTGATCCGAAATAATACGGCCATCCCTACCTGGTTGTAAAGAACTAAACTATGGATGAGATCTAGATCAAATCCTTGAACAAAGTTTATCCTTTCTCCAGCGATTTATTCGTCCTCCCGATCTCGCTATTACGCGAACGATAGGATTATTTACGATATTTTTTCGAGAAGTATAAAATTCCAATTGCTATTAAACGTTACAGCCGATAATTCATGACCGGTAATTAAGTTAATCGGGATTTGTAGAACGTTTGTACAGGCGAATTACCACGTTTTGAGGTCCGATAAATTTGACTATTATGCCCAGCATTTCCATAATCTCCTTTATTATCACGTAAAATCGAAGTTGTCGTTGAACGGCACTTTTCAGCCGTTATCTCCGCACGAATATTTATATACGTGTTTCGGTTAAATCGTGTAATCCAACTATCTCGCGCAATGCCTGTGGTTATTTAACGCGAACAAAATCGAATTCAATTGTGATCTAATGTAAATTCTAACTGCAGCGGTTAATTGCACCGATCCCCGTAACGGCTATGCGAGAATTAATCAAGCTTTAACTTTGCCGTTCAATATCTCAACGGCTAGAGTCCAAAAGAATGTCGCAAATTAAAAATTAAGCCATCGTTTAAAATGCACCGCGTCAAGCGATTTCCACCACGAATATCGAATCAAACATTCTACGTATATTCGATATGCTAGTCGTACTCGAAGTAACTAAAATATTTGACATTTTTAAACTACGGCTGTTGAACGTGCTCGAAAAAAAAAAGGACAGTTCGCGCTGCATCGTTCCATACAAATGCGTCGCGTACCGTGCTGCTATACTAGTCGTATGAATAACAGAGTAGGCACAAAAATTAATATTTACGCGAATGTCACGGCTACGCGAATCGCACGACGTTGTTAAGCCGAATGATAGGATTTGGCACTTTTTTAAAATTCATAAGTACACGTTTTCCTGAATACGCGGCAGAAGGCCGTCGCCGGTTTCACCGTAATTCGAGGTATCTCCAAGGAGAGGACGTCTCTCCCTCGATTTTTTGACATTCATGTATGCGCCGACACGAATCGAGCCTTCGTGACGCACTTTGCTGTTATTCGCAAAGCGTTACGTCGATAACGATCAGTTACGTTTTACGTACAACTTAACGTTAAATATATTACGCTAAATGCAGTCGGCAGGCAATTAAACATCCGATCGGCTTCGATTTTGTTACGGTTACAGAAAACCGCTTTTTGTCGCGATCTCCGCGATCGTTCGAGAGTTATCGATAACTTGCAATGGGTTTTTAACAGACTCGCATGGTACCTATGCATATGTTAGGAAGATGATACATTTACACTGTACATGTGACTGTATGTGTAAGCGTCCGAGGGTGTCCAGGCCATAGTTGGGACAAAAGACGATTGGCAGTCGTTGAGAAGCATCTGGAAGAGTCGGTTGACAACAAGCGTGCGTCGAGTAGGTTTACGAGCTGTTCAGAGTGAGGTGGTTATAGGTGCAATAATAAATTAATCGTTTGAACTCAACAAAGGTTTATTATCTGAAGTCGCGCGTACAAGCGGTTCGTCGGACTGTTCGGTGTGACGGTCGGAAACATCCTGTGTGTCGTGTACGATTGACGAAGACGCTCGGTGGACCGCCCGCTAATCGTTGGGTTCGGTCTCTTGTCTTAAGTGTTTAGTTCACGTCAGAAATGAGGACATCCGAAAAGATCTAAAAATTCCAACAGTTAAAGAGGAAATCGCTAGATACGCAAAAAAGTACAAAGAAAGACTTGCAATACACCCAAACCAGCTAGTTGCAGAAACAAAAGAAACCGTAATAGAAAGAAGACTGAAGAAGAAGCATCCCGCAGACCTCGCAATAGAAAAACAATAAACAACCTGGAAGATGGAACCCCGCTGGGGGTAACCATCCACATGCTATATTTTTCAAGTTATAACATTTTACCAAATGTCCTTCTGGACAAATTGTAAAATTAAATAAATAAATAAATAAATAAAAAAAAAGTGTTTAGTTTATCTTCCCGTCGCCTCGCTGTTACCCAAGACGACGGTTTTACTGAGTATCTATCGCCACAAGAGTATAAGATACGTGTATAACTGTTGTGTGCTGAATAAAGTGAATTATTTGTATTTCCGAATCCCTCCTATATCTTTACAGCATACAATGCCATCGCGAGTGGATGTAGAATTATCGCGATTCGTGTTTCGACAAACAAATCCTAAATTTAAATCGATTAACCTCGCTCAACGTGAAATAATACGCTTGCTGATATGTAATGGCGTGTACGACGTGAATAAGGGATGAAACTTTAAAAAGCCTAGCATGAACAGTCTTTGAGGAAAAGAAAAACGGGATAACGTGGTCTCCCCCTTTAATTTTGTCGACTCGATTCGAAGGGGAAAAGGATCAAAGCAAGGGGCTCCTTGAAGCCAGTATCGGCGCAGCTTGACTCGCAGCTTACAACTGATCTCAGTTACTTTCACGAGGAACTAGCAATAGCCAGAGTCAAACCCCCGTTCGTTTTTCAGAAGGATCTTTTAATTTCAGTTGCGCGAAACCTGACGGCCCTAGGTAATTTTTTAACAAACGAAACGCACAAAGCAAACGAGCGTATTACGAGCAAAACTTTCCTTCTCTTTAATCATGTTCTTTGCTAGAGTGTTTGAAACTTCAAATTAAACGACTATAAAGGCACCTTTGGGTAATTAAACGAGAAAATACTGCATTCTCTTTTTACAGCGTGCGACCAGCTAATAGGTTTCCATGGTAACATAATTGCATCGGTTGTTCGGAAAGTACGAAGGTTAACCACGTCACTTCTGCAGAAACTCCGTGTCCTAATCTGCACTTTCTCTGACATTGCGTCCTAGTCGTCGATAGTTATCTAAGTGATCGAGGTGTTCGCTTCATCGACATTTCCGTCTTATAATTTCATAGTGAAATGAAACAGACTTGTTGGAAAATCGGCAACAAAGGGAGTCGGTTGTCTGTAACATCTTTCCACAACGCGTTTTAACAATCATCGTAGAAATTTGCTTCGTTTAACGGATCCACTCTCTACGAACTGAACCCGTACCTGCTCCTTTCTTTGTTCGTTACGTACCTTGTTACCGATGCCAACTAAAATTTCCTCTAGATTGAAAATAATATCAATCGGTGCGTAACCTGTTAGGAAGATGATACATTTACACTGTACATGTGAATGTGTGTGTAAGCGTCAAAGGGTGTCCAGGCTATAGTTGGGACAAAAGACGATTGGCAGTCGTTGAGAAGCATCTGGAAGAATCGGTTGACAACAAGCGTGCGTACGAGTAGGTTTACGAGATATGTGTATAACTGTTGTGTGCTGAATAAAGTGAATTATTTGTATTTCCGAATCCCTCCTATATCTTTACATAACCAACCTTTAAGACGAAAAGCTGTTTTGAGAGAAGGTGGAATATTCGGTTCCTCGGCGCTTAAGTCCTTTCGTTATGAGAAAACGCGATAACGAGTTCTCGAATGGGACCTGATCGATTTATTGGCACTGAAAATCGCGTCTGGCTTTACATGTCAGACGGGTCTATCCATCGGAGAAGTATTACCGGCCCGAGCATTCTCTCTCGAAAATTACGTCTCGTTAATCGATTGCGTCTTAATTCCTGTAATTATCGAACGATGTAGCACCATCGGTCAATCTTCGTTCGGGAAAGAGGGATTATTAAATCTTCGCGGAGATGTAGTTACCATGTAATTACCGGTCGTTTCCAGATTCTGCGTTCAATTCAATCGTACCGCAACCGTAACCGCATTTTCTGCATTCAGCTGCTTGATACACTTCGAAATTGATTACCGCTTCGCGGTCGTTTCCTTTCTATGCACTGCCGAACCTTCGTTAAAGTTGCATCGTTTGTTTGCGTCCCTGCTGTATCGGGTTTTTGCCTGGATCGCTCTGTCGGATAATTTCACATAGCGCATCATTGTATCCACATGGAGAAATTTATGTCGCGGGACAAACAAATTCTACCAACGACGCGTTACAGTTGCAACGTTACCTACGTCACGCTGTCGGGAAGTTTTACACGTTAGAATTTACAGCGCAGGAACTTTGCATTTGGTAACAATGGTAATCGAAATCGAACTATTCGAACGACGAGATTACGCTCGCGCAATTAAAGACAGAGAGAGTCGATGGTCGTGCTTTTATGTCGAAATTTTCTTCTCGGTTAGCGCCTATCTTAGAAGCGTTTCTTGTAAGCACGACGGAAAGTTCGAAACGCGAAAAGAAATCACGACCTATAGATCACCGCCTCGAAAACAGTTAGGCGCGATTCCGCGACCAGAGATTTCGCGAGAAAGTAAATCGTGTTGCCGGACGGACCAATCTCGATGTCACCGCTACCGGCCTGCCTTCGTATTCTAGCTCGTTTCTATCTTTTGATTTATCTGTTCGATATCGACCCGTTCTTGCAATCAGTTACTATTAGAACCAATTGTACGGGGTAAGGTAAAAGAAATGGAGCACCACGGACGATCGCGCGATATTTATCCAAGAACGAAAATGGAAAAATACAGAGGATAGGAAATAATCGAGAGAATACTTTCTAAATGAACGCTACTCGATTATAATGGACAAAGAAACGCGTCACGACTGTTCATAAAATATACGTTTACTTTTGCAGCAACTGGTTTCACGCGCGACAAAATAAATTGGGTATTTTGGAGTAGGAAAAATCCGGAGTTCGATGTCAGTCGTGCGACTGCTTGCAAATGAAAAATACCGCGTCTCTCGAAAGGAAAGCTCGAAGTTTGCCGGTGGCAGTAATTTGCATATAAACCGTATTTTACTGTGGCTACAGGCGTCACGCGTCATTCGGTATTGTTTTAATACAGAAGGTGTCATCCGAACTAGCGGAACATAACGAAACCCGCTCGCGTACAAAACAGATGGTCCGCGCGCTGCAACTGCAATTGCGACCAAGAAAATAGAACAGCTTGTGAAACGCTAGCCAGCCGGCAAACCAGCCACTGCTTGTCTATCCTCCTTCCCGTTCGTTCCTCCGAATTAATTCTTTATAGCTTCACGCTGCACACCCCGGAAAAATAATCTTTCTACCGGCTTATCATTTATCCGATCTCAAAGCATTTGCTAATTTATCCTGTGCATTTGCTAAACGCTTGCGACGCTACTTACACTGTGGTCACCCTTTCTCCTTTTTATCGCTTCGTCTATATTTTCTCGTCGTCAAGCGAGCAGGCAACCACGAAAAAAACACTTCAAAAGCTCTTTCTTCGTCCTTTAGATCGGCATTGCTTTGGCTCTGTGCTTGGTACTCCGTACGACATAAACGAATGGAAAGTTGTTCGATACCGCGTCAAGAGAAGAAACAAATAAACAAAATAGCGGCGACAAGGCTGTCGTAGAGATGAAGAATAGAATGTGGTGAATCGTTGTTTAGAGTTTGTTAAGTGGCAGGAACGGATAGTTGGTCCGGAGGTTAAAGAAAAGTAAAATTTTCGCAACGCGCTCTTTCGGTGCTTGATAAATTGAAGCGGCGTGGCGGTGCGCGACGCGAAACGGCACGACTGGCCTCGGCTGCAGCAGCAGCCTCCCAGCATCGCTGGCTTTTATTTATGCAGCCTCTTTACACCGAGATGTATTATTTCGCGACAACGTCAACCGTTGAGTTTCTCTTTCTTGCCGCATGATTTATTCTCCGCCAATGTTAAGAAGCTTGCGACGTCCCGAGAACCCGGAACACCGGATTTCCCGCGGCGCGCCTCGCCTTTCTCGCGGCGATTCTTCCTTGTTACTAGATAGCCCGACATTCTCCGAATACGCCATTCCGCTTCAGTCCCTGTTTAATATGTTCCCTTACCTCTTGCCACTGTTGCATTCAGTCAGTCTCTCCCCTGTTCCACGCATTTTCATCATATTCTTTGCAGCCTGGCAACCTTTTAAATACTTTGAAAGGAAACTGTAATGAAAAATACTTGACTCGTTCGACCGTGTCTGTTCGATATCTTACAGATACAGAGTTCGGTCGACGGTGTACTTAAAACACAATTGCGTTACATTTCGATGCATCGTAAAGCGTGGAATTAATAGATTTTTATCTTTGCTTTTCAAGATTCGACTCGCCCGATTCATTGATTCGTAATCCTCTCGTAACGTAATATACGTGGAATACGATTCAGGTAACATTTAATAAAGTCACGTATCGATCAGACTCGCTTATTGTAAAAACGTCCTTTGGGAGAAATATACGTTTGCTGCTACAGATTGTTGATTCGTTTATAAATTAACCTTATTCTACGTCGGTACCTCTTAAAGTTAAACGATTTCGTTTTCTGTTATGTATCATTCGTATTCGACCCACATCGAACGTTCAAACATCGACTCTGACGTTAAGATAGAAAACGAGCGTGAGAATATAACCTGCGCAAAGTTTAGACAATACCGTCGCGTAGACAGCGTAGACGATTGTAGCTAATAAATACAATTTCTTACGCTTCGAGGGAGCAACGAGTTTCTCTAGGTAGATAGATCCACAAAACGCGAAAGAAACTGCGTGTCATTCCGCGTTGAAGCTTTAATTTGCCGAACACGACGTCATCGAATTCCGTGCGAGAGGGCACGGTCGTTGCGGTGAAACGTAATGGTGCTATGCGTCGCTTCGTGGAAATTTCGACAATGTCGACCAATTCCAACCTGATTAGCGGTCGCAAGACTCGCCATCTCTACGAACGCCAACCGTTATCTATTTGCATTTAACCATTTTTCTGATAAACCTTTCCACTTTGCTGCGTTTCCCGTGCAATACGATCATCGGACGATATACGAAGTGAAAAAGTAGAGAAGATATAGTACAAAAAAAGAAAATAAAGACAGACGAACGGTAGGAGAGGAGAGGAAGAAAGAAGAAAGAGGAAATGAAGGAGGGAAGACGTCAAGGACAGGCCTACCTTTAAGCCTGCTCCTGTTTCGATTAAAGCAGGACGTAAAAAAAGAAGCCGGTATACGTTTCTTACGAATATTTATTTATTCGATGGAATATCGTAAAATGGTAATTTTTAATAAATATTTGAAATGGCACGCGATCGAGCGTGTATTGCACTTAATTTTTTACGTTTATTATGGCGTATACCGGAGCTTGGCGCTACTACCCGAAGATTAATGCCTCGGGGATGTAATTGAAGGAGATGTGGAAGATTGAGATTGCACCTTTGACTTCGTCCAACTTGCAGCTTCGTTTAACAATCTTGTAATTTTCTTTTTCCCTCTCGGCTACGGCTACTAATGAATTCATTCCTCTAAAAAAGGAGGAAAAGTTGGGGAAAAAAAGAAGATAGAAGAAGAAGAAGAAGCCACGAATCGTTTTGAGGATTCAGAAGAGCAGTGCAATCGGCAAATTAGAACTCCCACTAAAAAGTCGAATGTTTATTACAGAGAGCTCCGGTAAAGGAATATTAATACGCCTTTTATTTCTTTAATTGCGCGATGCCCAGAGAAAGAGGATCGTTCTGAATAATAAGGTAGGCGAGATTACCACGTTGACGATTAATTATATATTGTGCGGGGTTAAAATAGTATCTAGGTCGAAAACCACTATCCTATTAAACGACGAGCACAACTTTATCGATTTCAAATTATACGCCGCTCGCTTTTAATATCCATTCTCTTACGAAAAATTGTTTAAAACGAAATGCGTTTTTCGCGATATTAATCGCGTCTGCACCGTCGACGTATGTACGTATATAAATCGGTACTTTGTTATTAAAATAACATCGTGCTGGGACCAATACTTGTGCATTAATAATTTCGAAGAAACGCAAATCTCTTTCAAATTGGTTGAAAGATTTATATTCTAACAATTTCCTATTGGCACGCGTAAAAATCGTATCCCTTTAGAATTTAGAATAATTGAAAGTTTGCGCGCGAACAAGAAATTTTATATCCGTGACAATGGTACGCAAAGTTCGCTTTAGATTTGCAAAGTGGCATATTTCCTAGATCGAACATACGCGTTGACTCTGAAACGAGGAAAGACGCGTTTCTGTTATATTTTCTCCCTTGCTCTTATCAAAAAGTTAGAAGAATTTGCTTAGCATTCGTATTAATCCGAAAGTGTATCATCTACTTAAACGGAAACGGATCTTTTTTCGATTAGTACGACGGTAGCTTCTTTAAATACGATCCTTGAAGTTGGCGAAAGATTAATGTTCGAATACACGATCGATGCTGCATAAGCCGGAAATTCCGAGCGGACGGGAACGAGAAGTTTGCAAAAACTTACGGTTTTTTTTCGATGTTGCTCGAATAGAAATGGGAAAGCGTTGTACCACGAAGCGTCGATTACTTATCGGTTACCTTCTTTCCCTGTCGTTTCGCTAAAATTATATTTACGGTGAAATGATTTTGGTTATACGAAAAAGCAATCGAGTAAACGTGAGACTAAGTTAATAAACCCCCGATCATGGGCCGAAAACGTGCAAATCGACTGGAATCGAGCCTGTAGGATAATGCTGTTTCCTGAATCCCAGTCGATTCGCTAGTTATTTTTTTTTCCTCAAATCATTCTAATTTAAAAGTTAAATAGGTCTCGATGTGATCGATGCGTTTCGCAACCTTTAACGGGAATACGTCGTTTCACACCTTCAGGAATGTCGATTTCCCCTTTTCCTCTCAATTTCGATACCGGAAATGTCGGAAAGGTAGCATAAATTTTTCAACTTCACTCACCCCCTTCTCCATCCTCATGTTCCCTGTCGATGCAATAGCGGCAATGTTCCACATCTCTCGCTGATCGTTCGATACTCGATCGCCTCGATTCTTCGCCCCATCCCTGTAATATGCTTCTTTCATCTAGCTATGAGCCATTTAAGATTTATCGCACTCACGGACTGGCGAACCTCTTTCGCTCAAACCTTAAGTCCCATCGTCTTAACGGCAAATTGGAAACGATGATCGATCGAATTTAAATTTAAGTCGGATTTAAACGTTCGTTTCATCGCGACTAAATTAAAACTCGGTCTTTCCAAATTACGGCATTTATAACACGACTCACGTATCAGAATTATCAATTTCGCGATTTACTTTACGGTGTACTTTATTGTACATTTAATAGCATATTTGCGATTTACGCAGATCGGTGGCGATCGAGTTTCGAGATTGCAAAACTTAAAAACAAGACCGCTTCGTCGTGCTAAGAAAATTAATTAAATAGTCGTACTTGATATTTTAATATTTGAGTTTTTTAAACAGAATCGTTTATTTTTATTGGTATCGTGTTACGATAGAGTGATAAAATCTGAAAGCAAAACGAAAATGTACGAAGGATGAAGTTCACGGAGTGTCGGTATTTCCGAATATGCGTTGTAAAATGTATATAGTTAAGCATAGAAATTAAATTTTCATCGATATCTCTCAACTGCTGAAAATTATCTCGCGAAGCGTTATCGGTTGGTACATTCTCGATTATAATCGATTAATATAATTGACAGAACTCTATACTTTATCAGCATGGAAGAAGTTAATTAACGGGCGGCATAAATTGCCACAGGATTCTAAATCAAATATGATTAGAAAATTGGCGACTGTAACACGTTCAAAGAGAATCTCGGTAAAGTGCGTAGGCGAAATGCCTCGCAACTCTAGCGTAACGATTAATGGCAACTAATTAGTAGCATTAGGCGGCGATTTTAGTAACGTGGAACATTTTCGCGCAAATAGGATTAACGTAGGACATTAACGAGATCACATTAGCCGGTGCATCACGATACTAAGCGACATAGTATTGGTACTATTGTAAGGGCTAGCTAATTGATACGAAAAAAGAAAAGAACGTTTGCAGGCTTAAGCTATCGTTCTTCGATCGCTCTACATGCTGTAACTTTCTCTACGTTCGCGAATTTTCGTGAAACATTTTCGCACTCGTATCTTCTTCTTACGACCCTGTCAAACACGTTCTTTGGTTTAATTTTAAATGTCAAGCCACTAAGGGCGTTGAACGATGTTACACAATGTTCGAACGAACTATTCACCGATGTTGATTTAGCGAATTCCATTAAGCGAACTCACGATTTCTTTCGTACATATTGGCTCGAGGCACGTTGTACGCAAGAATATTGTCTTGCCGCTAGACACAGTCACGTAAAAATACGTAATAAGCGAAGGCTACAGGAGACGTTTGCGAGTTAACTGACCGAAATCGATTTAGGGAGATTGTTCTTCGTTCGGCTATATCATCGAAAGGCTTAAAGTTTTGTCGATCGTTGAATACGTTTCGTTTGAAGTGGCAAGCTTGTTCGCGTAAGTACTAGGTAACAACCGATTGACAGAAACGATCGTAAATGGCAATCGGTGGCATCACGCGCAACCAAAGCTTATACATATGCAAATACCGTGATAACTAAATCTCCAAACTAGTCTCGAATCGACGACAAACGAGCGTAAACACTGCACCATCGCAACGTCACCGAAAAATTGTAACTACCCTCGGGAATAGAAATGCGCGTATTATCCGTTCCAGTTTAGCGGAAATATATGTAGTATCGGGAAAAGAAACGTGCCTGACAATGGGCCATACCTGGGGCCCATTACAACATCGGGGTAATTAAAGGGGATCTACCTGACAATGGACCATATCTGAGGCCCTTTACAACATCGTTGTAATTAAAGGGGATCTACCTGAAAATGGGTCAGGCACATCTGGGGGTAAAAGGAGAGTAATTAAGGAGTCGAGGGAGTTGGAGTTGGGGAGTTGCAGAGAAGACGTGAAGACGGGAAGTTGCAGTTGGAGAGTTGCAGAGAAGACGTGAAGACGAGGAGTTGGAGTTGGGAAGACGTAAAGACGTGGAGTTGGAGTTGGAAAGTCGATGGGTAGACGTGAAGACGTGGAATTGAAGCTGGAAGCCGAGAAGAAGACGCACGACGATTGTAGTCAGCTATATGTTGAGCATTGCTCATACGAATAAACGAACTTAACTCTCAATAACCATCATTCCTTGTCCTTGCTCTAGAAACTAACACAAACACCACATCACCTAAGTTACTACATAGCATAGTACACGGAAAGAACTAGGCATTCGTTCGAGTCACGTTACATTTTATAAGAGCGCGCGAGCGAACGAACGACACGGTGTTCGAGGAGCGACCACGATGGAAACGATCCAGCGACGAGCTTTATCGGCCGAGACTCTGAAACTCTACAAGATCGAAATATTTGTCCAAGTTTTCGACATTCGATTCGCCCGTCATTTCTCGCGTGCCACTAATTTCAGTTGTCCAAGAAGCGGTAGATGGTAGTTTTGGAACGCTTTAAGATAAAAAAGAACCAACATCTCGCTCGTCGTTTGCGAAACGTGTGGAAATAGCTCGTCTCGACACTCGCGATTTAATCCGGAAAATGACTGGACGGTTTCTTCGCGATGCTATCTGTGTCGCACGCGCACGATTCATTCCATCGTTCCAAAGAGACGTATTGTTATCGTTGAGATCCTTCGATCAAATATTTGCAAGACTGGCGTGTATCGCAGAGAGTCGCTCTCGTCGATATCAACTCGCGCCAACTGCGACAAACATTTCGCAACTATAATCTAACGCGATAAAACGTTTTATAACGGTGTCTGTCGGCAAATCGGATAGTTAATTCCTTGATCGTTCAATGATTTCGGTCAACGATATCGTTCTTATTGGCGTTATCGAGACGAACGAAACACGAAACTTCGTCGAGCATTCTTCGGAGCAGTATGGAGAAGTTGCGGACCTCGATTCTTATTATCATCGATGGTTAATTTCGATGGAAGCGATCTCGATAATGACGACTCGTTATTGAAGGCGCGGTCTGAAATTTCATCGCTTTGCACGATAGCCATTCGTCAATCCGGCCACGCGCAGGTCTAGCAGACGCCGCGCCAGCTTTGTTGCCTGGAAATTCGACTAATGAGGACCGAGGGCTCGTCCGATCGCTAGAATCGATATTACGGCTTACACGACCATATCTGCCGCTAGCTTCGACAGATTGCATCCTCTTCTACTTCACTTTTTCCATCCTTCCGTTTCTTCGCGTCTCAGAAATTATTATAAAATTGGAATTAATAATATCGACGTTGCTGCCAGACTAATTTCCATTCGTTTCGTTCAAGTCGATAATGACATCTATCGGGCTGTTAAATTGTCAAGAGAAAAATGTTAATTCGAACAGCGTTTGGAACGAGAAAATGCGAATTCCGTAAATAGCTGTTTAATTCGAATCGTTACAAAACATCGTGCATGAAATATGCTTGAAGCGGTTTGATTATTGCGGCGAGTAAGTTTATTTTGCGCATTGTGATAAATGTTGCGTAAATATCCGGAAAGATAAAGAAACGTTTGTTCGATAGGTCGAACGGTTAAACGTACGATCGATTAATTGGTGGAAGGTAGAAGCGATAGACGGTAACCGGTGCAAGGAAACTCGTTCTCCGTGTTGAAATTTCCTAGAATTCCTAGGGCGATAACAGAGAAACGGATGTTTCAATCGTTCGCAACGGTTCCTTCGTATCCCGACCACGATGTTCCTTCGTCTGACGTTTCGTTTAGAAGACGGATCGCGCGGCCCCGAGAAATTGTTTTCCACGAAAGAAGCGCCGGTGTCGTTCCTCTTGAAACAGACAGCGAGAACGATCCAACCGCACGGTTCTCGATTTTAGCACACGTATCGATATCCGATCTGCGACGGAACCACGAAGGTGTTAGTCGTTCGTCGTTCCTAATACATGCTGCTCATCGTTCAAACTTCTGCATGCGAGAGTGGTACAACATAACGTTATACGCACCTCCAACAAGGGAAAACGCGCAGCTGCGTCCAACCCTTGGCAAACCATAAAACTTTATACGTATTTCACTATAATTTTCTTCTTCTCTGCCATTCCATACGATACGATATACGTGTCATAAATCATGCAAGGGAAACACGTGATTAAGAAGGAAAGCCGTACCTTTTGTCTACGTCATCGAATAATAATTAAGGAAGCTCATCAGCCCGGACGCCGTCATTTTTTACCGTCCGTTCTGATAACAAGGAGAAGCTTCTTCAAAGTAAAAATATCTTACAATTTCCTTTCTCTGCGAATCTAATATCGGACTCGTTGTAAAAAGTTTGCCAGCAATTGTATATATATATATATATATATATATTTTTTTTTTATTAAAACCTCAAAAAACGGTACGAGATCCTATAATCTAAGTTCGGAGGGAAAAGTTCCGACTAGCTGTAAGTGCATTACTTTTACGTAGCACTTATAAAGCGCGCTATAGAATGGTGAGTACACCTGTCGCCTGCCGACATCTGCGCTATCGTCGTGTTCGTACCGATATTGGCTACATTCGGTCGAAGGTACTTGGAATATTTAGAATTTTGTAGAAGAATTAATTTTATCCGTGCGCGCGCTTCTTCTTTCCACGACTTTCACGATTAAGTTGGATTATTCCGCGTGTCAAGAACGTTCCTCGAACGGGGAGATGTTTCTACGAATCTTTTAAAAGTTCTTCAATATATATATATATATATATATATATATTTTTCCCTGCTGAATCGTAGCTCGCAATCGGTCGCTTCGTACGAAATCATAGTGAGCGACGAAAGAAAAATGAAAAGTATCATAAATATATATGATAACAGCTTCGAGGTCGAGACGTAAAGGCTCGCGCTCGCAGCGTTAACGAAACAGGCCACAGTCGCAACGAATTGCAAAATGGCTGGTACGTAGCAAAGAGGACTTTCATATCCGCTCGTATCGAATTCGCGAACGAAATCGGACGAGTGGCAGCGTTGTATTAGCTTTGGGCAAAGGTAAGCCACTCAATTAAAGATAGTATCGAGCATGTGTCGCTATGCGCCTAGACGGGCATTGAAATTGTACCGCGCGGCGCGCCAGCGGCGTTGCGCACGTAGCACGAAAGGTGCAATTACACGGAGATATTCCGCACCTCGGGCTAAACGACGACCTCTATACACGAGCAACCGCCTAGAAAGATACGTGCGCACCTACCAACCTATGCAAACGATACGGAGCACGACCTACCCTATTTGCGTACAGGTCTTCGCATACACGGTGACTGCGCAATGGAATATTCATACCGTCGCGACGGCCCGTGTTTTAGGGGTCGGTTAACGTATCCGCATACACCGGCCGCAAACTCTTTCAATTTCCTCTTGATGGTCGTAATATCATTCTAAATGTACTTTTCGACAAAATTCGTTTCTTTATCTTCGAAACTTCGACAGCCGATCGTCTTTGCGGTACATTCGCTCGTTTTCTTGGTTCAGGGACTTCCTCGAGTAACCATAACGTAAGTTTATCGAAGAGTTTAAGATTATTTTATTTAACGTTTGCTCGGCGATGATCGTTACGATTTGCTGAAAATTGATTCGCGTTCGTGAATACGTTTTCTAGTCCACCCTGTGCAGTTCACCAACTTAAAAGCCCCTTATTCTTAGCTTTACGCTTTACGTGTTATTTGGTAGTTAGGCGAGCCGAACAAGGCTACATTAAAGTATAACGTGATTTCTTTTTAATGCCACCTCTTCCAAATTACTAAATTCCGTTGCACGTTGACGCTCGTCGCAACGTACATACGCGAATCGATTAAGTCGCGAACGAAACAAATTCCTTCCAACGCTGATCCGAATCTATCGGAAGCAATTTACCGATATCGTGAAACGTTGTACAATAACATCGCAGACTCGTCGTTTGTGTTTCCATTCGTTGAAAAACGAGAATAATCGGATGCATTGTGGTTCGATGGAAATCATTGTACGTGGTACTGACACTTACATGAAAGAAATCGAATGTCAAGAACTTCCCTTTGTTCTCGAAACTTATTTCGAGTGGCAACTATTATAAATTGACAAATACGATATCTTTGCGACGAAAAACCGACAACTTTGAAGTACCTTGAAAATTTTCCATAATAAATTTTTCTTCACGAATTTTTAATAGCTCGTTTGACTTCCTCCGGAACACGGGTGCTCCATTTTAATCTTTCCAACATATTTTTTAAGCTACATACACGTCTAATTGCTCGTAGATTAAAACAGAATGCTTCCTGAAAAAGAAGTCCAAAAATAGTAAAAATCGTACATTTTTCGTGATTTGCATAAAATTTTCGTGTTTAAGGTCGTTAAAAGGTTACGTTTTACTTGTACCATTATCAAACTCGATCCAACTTTAAATAAAAAATTTACTAACGAGAAAATATCGTATGCCTGTTAGAAAGAAAGGGCAAAAACGATAGTTTCACGCATAATTACATTCGTATCACGCATACTTACAGTTTTCCTCAAATCGAATTACCATAAAAATTCAATCTGAGTAATTTTCTCTAATAATTCCTTGTTCCATCGTAAACTCCTTCTTCGTACGAGTAAGCCATAAAGCGAGATAAGATCTTGACGAAGCCAATTTTCATTGATGTAGACTTAACCGATCCGTTTAATTATGAAATTATACGGGATATTGTTGATTTAATTACGACGAGAGGTTAATTGAAATATTACCCCAATGAACAATGTATTATCAACGCTATATTCTGAAATTGTAGTTTGAATTTGCGGGTAGTATTTCGAGAGTAAATTCGATAATTTTTCATTCGATATCATAACGGTTTTTCTAGCAGCGAAACCTTAAAAGTATCACAAAATGTAAAGAAAAACTGAAATAAAGCCGAATAAACGTCGAATCAAATCAACGAAATATTTTTTAAGCTAACGTTCATCCATTTGCGCGTTGAGTACGATTCGTAATTTGCTTTCGCTACTAGCTTCGTTCCGTTTCATACGCAAGAGACGCACGATACATATGTATCGTTCGTTTTAAACAACGGTTAGTCGAGTTAAAAGGTTTATTCCAAAGGCTACGATATCGATAAACGTTCTAAAAATGATCTATTATTTAAAGGGAAACATCACCGTGACACGTACCAACGATTGGTATTCTTTCTGCGCTCGATCGTATCTGGTCGATTCAAAGAAACGGTAAAAGATTTCGTATTTCGAATATTTTTTGTCATTGTATGAATATTTTTGAACATCCGACGAAACAGAAACACTATCGAAACGAAGATAGTAGAAGGAATGAAGGAACTCGTACGAAGGGGATTCAACGAGGTGAATGGAAGATAGTTCCAATTATGCAACCACTCGAGCAGTTTCGTGTCCAACATAACCGTTTTCCGAAAGTGCCGTTTCCACGCTCGCTCCGGAATTCTGACCGTAAATGTACACGTATAAACCTAACGCGCACCACCGATTCGATATCGGCTCGCGAAACTTCAACCCCGAGTAGAAAGGAGGAGAGGGCTATTAGCCCGCGTCAGAGTCACTTCTAATGCTACACTTGCTGCAATTACCGACAAAATTCACGCAAAGAACGATTTTACTCGTTAAACCAGCTGAACGAACGAAGAACACGGTAATCTCGCCTTGGAAACAAATCCGAGTATTTTTGGTTTGTAATTAGGTAACGAAAATTCAATTAAATTAGACTAAATCGATTTTTGAAATACAAAGGAAGGAAAAGTGGAAGACTGTTTCCTGAGCGATCGGGAAATACGAGAATAACAAATACGTATTAAACTGATTCGATTAAATACATTTCTTGCATGTAAATTGTTAGAAAAATTTTCGTGCGATCGCATATCGCAGCAGATGTATATAAATAAGGAAGCCAGTTAAACTCACGTGTAAAAATTGTTCATTTAATAGACTGCAACAAATTGGAGGATTGCTCCTCTCTAACTGTAATATCCAAATAGTCGCCAGCTGCAAAGCTGAATTTACGGTTGTACATTAATTATGGAGGGTAGTCCGGTAACTATTAATCACCCTAAACACCTTCGGAGCTATGGGATGCTGACCCCTCTAACTTTTGCTCTATTAGTAAATACACGTCGTTGTTCCTCTTTGTATGTAAAACTTTCTTCAACTTTATTTTTATCACAGGGCAGAACTCGTGTACCGTAAAACGTTCTGTGTTATATCCTTTAATGACATAAAAAGATAATAGAATTACTTTATAACTTGAGTGGCGCGAATAGGAATCGTAATACACGTACGTCGAGTCAAGAGATAAAAGAGAGGACAAAAGAAGAATAAGTTTCGGAGGGTAAAAGTCGTGGAAACGATTGGACGGACGACTCGTTGAAGAACATCCGAAAGGTCACACTGCACGAGTTCGCTTGGTAAATGAAATTATCGATAGATACTATCGAGATAGAGGAGAAAAGCGACGCAACATGTCACAAGAGTGTAGAAAGACGTACTTCGTTTCATTGTAATTGGCCGAGCCGTAGTCGAGATCTCGAGCATAGTCTATAATTAATTCACTGGATTAAATTTTGCTCCACGTAGCTGGTATGCATTAGCTGCGTTGTCATGACACGCGGCTGCGTGCTCCAACTCTTGCCTCCTTCCTTCGTGCCGACGCGTTCATTCTCCTCCATCTTGCTTACGAACCCTTAAAACAAACCTATCCGTTTCGCGCGACCTCTCCACGTTTGTCATTAAATTGCGTGAATGAACGCGTGATAAATTTTCCGCCGTGTCGAGAATACCAAAGGTCGACGTAACTAGCGAACATTGTCTCCGCAAGTTTCGTATAGAACATCGGTCATTTCTACTGGTAGATGAAAATACGCGTAAGCGGAAAAAGAGAAACGAGTGAACTTACATGGCGATAAACTACGGAGGGATAAATTACGTACGCTATGCACAGGTACATATGCAAAAACCGGCAACCAAATAAACGTGGTTTATCGGTGAAACTAAGCGAATTAAGTTTGGCCAATTTTTTGTTTTGCATCGGAGTTTGCATTATCATAAGTGAAATTTTTCACACACGCGTACTCCGTTATGAACATCTTTGCGACACAAAATGAATGGAAGTACTACAATAGTTCGTGATTAAACAGTGATGAAGCAATGTTAAACGTTGAACGTACGTTGAAGCGGTTCGCGATCACGGGGAACGATAGCTTGCAATTAAAAGTTCTTAGCAATGTATATTTCACTTAAGAATCGGGAATCGCGGGAGTTTTGCATAGTTGATTTTTGGGTAATCCCCGGGGCAACGTAGATTGCGGTAGGAAAACAGGAGTAAACCGAAATCTCCGGAGCAACACGATACCTGTTAAAACAGTAGCCGTAACAGAGTGGAACGCAAAGTTAGGGCGTTGCGCTTCACAGTCGACGGCAAATGCTTCTATAGATATTTGATACACGTTTCGCAAATGAAATCAGGAGAGCGCTAGGGGAACAGTGGCAGTTCCTGGTCTCTTTCTGTTGGTTCCCCGCGGGAAGTACCCGAGAGAAATACGCCAGGGAAGCAAATTACAGAACTTCGGTGCACACTGCACGTCGCACCTTCCAGTTTCCCTCGAATCGTCGGATTCGTCGCGAACCTGCAGATCAGATACTTGCAGGAAATATTCCGTCGGAAGGAACTAACATCTCCGAGTTTGATATGTACGTCCTTTCTTAACGCGTTGCTGTCGCTATTCGTCATTCGTAATTCGATTGCTGTCGCTATTAATACGAGTACGCGTCCACGTGTCTATTTCACGCTTCCGATCCTTTTTCATTTCTTCCTATCGAAATCGCCTACAATCTGTATTTTTTCTCCTGGCTGAGACACGTCTTACAGTTTAAGAGACGGTATCGCCTAGAAAAGGCAATACAATTTCCCGGTAAATCTGTTTGCGGCTATTCACGGGCCGATAATTTGCCCGCAAACCGCGTTATATCGATGCATCGGAAAGCAGCAAGGGTAATTAAAACGGAAGCTGTAATTCGAATTAACGCGCTTCTAGAAAATTTCCAACAGGCGCATTTTTTCGCGATACGGAAGCGAAAAATACTATCGAAGAATAGAAACGGAGATGCTGTACCGAGCGCGAGCGGAGGGAAATTTGTCTCGCAGCGAGGCACAAAACAAGCATCACGAGGAATTGATTACGATGAAACGTTCGGAAGGAAAACGGATCGATCGTCTCGCTTTTTGCATACGGTCGTTACTAGCCTGAAAAGGAACGCCCGCTTTTAAAACGACTCCTTTCAGATGGTAATGATTGAAAAGCACACGAAGGAAGTCCACGTTTGACCCTCGATTGTGCACCGTGAATTCTTATATCTTGAAAAATGCGCGCGCGTCCCTTGCATTTATTTCGATAGAGACGAACGAAATCGTCGAGGTATTAAAGAAAAGTACGTAGAATTGTATAGAATGGAAAGAATTTACGGGATGTATTCGAGAAACATTACTTATGTAAATGCAATTCATGGTTTATTCAACTTTCCACATCTCGTTACAGTTTCCTCTGCTTAATTAAGAATTGATACGACAACCGGTTCCGTTAAAGTTGCGTACGATTTCCACAACGAAAGGTTTTTCCTAACAAACATCTGGAACTACGTTATGAAAGTTTTCAGGCCAACTTTAGCAATGATGGTATACAAATTTTCGATATGCAGCGTAGCAACTTGCATACAACACTTTTCTAAACTTGTATACATCGCTGTAATAACTTGGATGTATAGTTTTTTTAAAGATAATCTCGGCACTTTAGCTCGCGCTTTCGACAGCATGTAATACACCTTGTTAAACATATCCATGCGCGTATTTTTCCTCTTTATCTTCGTAACTCCGCATAATATTTCACGACGGTAGTGGACGTGCATGCATCCACCGACCTTTTTCTCCTATCATCTCGCTTATTTAAACTCCAACCAACTCTTATATCGCTTTACCTCTCGTCCGTTTCATTGTTTCTGTATTTACTTTAATGGCTATTAATTCTTGGCTGTTATGTTTTATTCAAATATTTAGTTATTATTTAGTACCTACGTATTAAACGTAACTACCCTTAGTTATCAGGTTCTTAGTAATTATAATTATCAATTGTACGTTACTCGTTGACTTGCGTGACTTTTCTTTTTTCGTGTTACTGGTGGATTTTTTCAGTCGGGAAAACAAAAGATAAAGTAGAGAACAAATATAGATAAACTCTTTGTAAATACATGTAGTATCGGGAAAAGGGACGTACTTGACAATGGGTCATACCTGTGGCCCTTTACAACATTGAAGTAATTGAAGGGAATCTACCTGAGAATGGGTCAGGCACATCTGGAGGACAGACAGAAGACGTTAGGCAGTCGAGTAGAGTCAGTTGAGTTGGTCAGTTGCGGAGAGTCAGTTGAGTTAGTCAGTTGTGGAGAGGCAGTTGAGTAGAGTCCGTTGAATGTAGGAGTTGAGTTGAGGCAGTTGAGTGGAGCAGTTTGAGTTGAGCAGTTGAGAAGTTGGAAGCCGAGTGTTAAGTATTTGTAGTCAGCTTTGTGTTGAGTATTGCTTGTACGAATAAACTTGAACTTAACTCTGAATAAACCATCCTTTCTTGTCCTTGCTCTAGATAATAAAACAACACATTTGTAGGCTACTACATACATCCTATGGAAAAAAATTCTGCTTACAAAATTTTATAAAATATTGGACGCGCTGTGTCTTTTTTAAATCGAATATGTACGTCATACTTTTTACCGACTAAAAGATAGAATAACACCGACAGTAGAAACGAATTCATTAAACAAAAAAACGAAACATGGTGCAGAATTCGATCGCGACTCGTAAAGTTGGCTGCTATAAAATTCTACCTGTTTGCCAGCAAGTCGATATAAATAAATCATAGGAACATGTAGATCAGACAAGACGAGCGAGTTTTCACTAGAAGGTGTTGGTGTTCTTTGCATGGCAGGCGACCGCGTATACTTTTACCGATATAATCCGTGAATCGACTACGCATGAGTTTCTAAAACGAGTTTCATGGAAAGGTAGAAAAATCATACGCAAGAAAACGTTCGTTAAAGATTCCTCAGCTTGGATGAAATTCACCTGCTATACTATCCACGTAGAAATACTAAGGCAAACGTTGCACGCGACGATTAGTTGTTCCTTGGACAAGTTATGACAATAATTTCAAACGATGATGCGAAATATAACAAATATGTATAGTATACGTTATATATAACGAATCATAAAAGTGAAAATTATTTATAGTTTAAATTTGTTGAAATGATAAACTACAGAGGTAAACTGCACGGTAGGACGATGGTGTTCTGTTTATCTGAACCGTGTTCACCGCTTACTTATTTACCTTTCCGCAGATTAGATACTGTTTCCTGCAACGGATTAAGTAAATTAGTTAATTAGCAAAGGAAATTACTTCAAAGAACGATCTACCAGGTATTAAAGTACGTATCGAGACTGGGAACGAGTGTTGTAGAAAGACTCTCCAGCAACGGGCGAGTATCGTAAAGGAGATGGAAAAAAAGGCAGACGAAACTGTGCTTTTCGTCGACCTTTCGTCGTCGTTTGCTTGCTTTGCATCGGCTAATATCGATGCATGTAGGTCACCGATAAGGGAATAAAACGTTTCATCGTTGATACTTTAATACGGCCGAAAATCGATGATTTTTCGGTAAGATTGGAAACATTCGGGGCAACCGATATTTCAACCTTTTAATTCCCGCCGTGCGAATTATTCTCGAATTAGAGTTGTAAAGCACCGAGAAGTGGAAGCGTTCTGAATTAAAATTTAATGCTAATACGGCATTCGAGTGACCCCAATAAAAAAGTGAACTTTCGCGAGTTGCCTATATGTATCATAACACGTCGTCTATCTATGTATAATAGCCACGTAACTCCGTTTCCACGTACTCTTGTAATACATTACCGCAGCTTTTGTATTTCCGTTACGAATACAACGCTTGCGTACGATAAAAACAACAAATAACAAATTATCTAGCGACGCGATTATTTTTTAGAAGAATCGAAACTCTGAAAAATTTCGCAGAAAAGCATCGGAGAGGTGAAAATCCTTGGTAGAGTCGAAAGGACCGTGCCACGGTGAAACGTTTTGAAATATCGAGATCGGAGGAAAGGAGAAGAGAGCTGATGGAGTAGCGAATGGACAGAAAATCAAAGTAACGGAAACGGCAGGGTAAGCGATAAATTATCACGTTCTTTAAACGAGCAACAACGTTCCCGCTGCATTCGTGAAATAACAGGAGAGTCGGTCAAAGATTTGCTGACAGAGCGACACTCTGAAATCGAGGTAACTCATCAGTCTCGTCCTCGAACGATGCTTCCAAACTTATTCCAAAGCCTCTCCTCAACGATGTTCTTCGTTCGATTAAAACTCTTTCCGAACGATATGCTGTTCGCGAGCCAAACGACATTCCAGACGAGAAGAAGCACACACGCAAAAAAAGAAAAAAGATGCCGCGAATAATTCTATCGAGCAACGGTTATCGTATTTTGGACATAAAATTTGAACTCCTCTTCCTCCGCTTTCCTCTGTTACGATTATTTCTCGGCATTCCAGGCTTTCTCTCGTTCTTCACGAATAAAACAGAAACGAATATTTGAAAAAAATCTTTGATCTTCTATCTCGAGTAAATAAATAGATATCTTAGACGACTTTGTTGGTCAGATCTCGATAATCTGAAATGAACGAAACAGAAACAGGCTCCGCTTGCCTGAGAGCAGGATTAAACTCGACGCGATAACTACGAGTAATTTATGAGTTCGTTGTTATAATAGGATATAAATGTTACGCTTTTCTCGTTTCTCGTGGTTGCTCGGACGACTAGTTCTAATTGTTTCAACGTGCTACGTAGGTGAGTTTATCGACGTGAATTTATGAAAGAAAGCGGTATAATTACGTTTGATTCGAAGCAAAAACCGAACCGGTTGAAAGAGCTGGTTTTAAGAATTGAACGGGATTAATCCAAATTTGTGAAAATAACGTTCAGCCGATTCAACTGTAGAAATAAATTTCCGTTTGTGCGTTCCATTCCTTTCTCGCTCAGGTTCAAGCATTTAGCGCTCACCTCTCGATAGTGACGAAAAAAAAAGAACAAGCAAAGATACAGAGCTATCAACGCCATAGACAGCCAGAGAGATTGGCGTGGTGAAAGCCGTATAGCGGCTTAGAGCTATTCGTTTGTTCTCCGATCGAATTTGACGCGAATTCGATTCAAATTCGACGATACTTTTCCCCAAAGAGAACTCGTAGTCCCCTCGTTCCTTTTCTTTCTTTCCCGCTAACGATACAACAGTTGCGATCGATTTTAACGGGCTACGGTCGTCGCCGGATTGGCTGCGGTGAATTCTTTTCGGCTATTTTCTCTTTTACGTTTCTTCTTCCCATCCCATTTCGGGCTAAAGCGAGTGTAAAATGAATGGAACGGAATCAAGCAATAACGGAACGATTATCGAACCTCTGTAATGAAATTAATATCGCTGTTGGAATCGACGATGAGATCGCGTTTCTTTTCGCGATTCGTCGTCGACTGTTGGGCGGGCACTTTTCATCGCAAAATATCGTCGCGATGCGTTTTCCAACGTTCAAAAGTATCGAGTTTTCGACTCGCGTTCCATCCAGAGACGTTTATCCAATACGGATTTCCGCATGCCCGCTTCGTGATAATGTTGCGAAACTATACCACTTCTGCTAATTTCCATCCGTATGCGTTGAGCAATCGCGCGCAAATGTTATTTCGTTACCGCGCTGTGCATTTTCAATGAAACGGATGAATGCGAGTTGCTATTGTTGCCGCTACGACCTACGCCAACGTACATCGTCAACCGTAAACAATTGAAATCAAGCGTTAACACAGTTATTAAACTATAGAAGCTTCGAATAAAACAAACAACGATAATTTTTAAGGCCCCGTGGAAAATAAAATCGATAACAATTGATTTCGTTGATCAAAATTACAAAAACATTCGATATACTTGTTACGACCGTTCGCGGAGAGACGCGATCGCGAGGAAGCACGTCAACGGGAGTCGTAAATTCCCGTTACGACTAAACAATCGACGCCACGAACTGATCGATCCCCTTATTTCTATTATGATAATAGGGGTGGTTTGATTGAATTTACACTGATTTAACAAGTATAAATTATTGTTTATTCCAGCAGCTTACTAAGTATAAAGAATTACACTGATGCGTCGATGCGAGTTAAGTAAATGTTTAAGGGTAGAACCCATTGCAGACTTGACTGTTCTGACGACGAAATGACGACTTTGACTTAAGGGTAGAACCCTTTACAGACTCGTTGACTGACTTAATGTTGAGTGACGACTTTTACTTGAGAGTAGAACCCCTTACACACTGGACTGTTCTGACGACGAACAACGAATGAATCTTAAGTGGCGATGCTATGTCGGAGGAGAGATAGTGATGGGTGTGTCTAGCGCATGGGACCAGCAGATTTGTTCATAACATTCTTGGTTAGGAAAATGAGGGTAGTGGACATTGTTTCTCATTGGCTAATAAGACGACTGGTGGACTAGGAAGGGTCTTCGCCACCCTCGAGAGAAAGTTGATAGTAGGAGGCATCGTACGTGCGAAAAACTAACTCCCGTAATAGACAATAAACCTTAGAACAGTTGTTAAACAGATGCTACATCCGGCTCTTAGGATCTTAGTCCGAATTTCCTAAGGTTTATGACGGGTCCTTGAGGCTATCAAAGGTACGTGATAAGGATGTGCGGACATCTGGTTGCCATCCTGCCCGAGGTGTGTAGCCTGGTTCAGGTAGAAAGTCGGCCGACGTAACAATACTGTTCGATATAGACGTACATCGGTAAGAGTCGAGGGAAAGTGGTGTACCGCTTCAAACATGCAGGCGGATGTTAAACGGTGCAACAAAATCGCAGATCCTCTTATTGTTAGTCAGACTAACGTCGCGATATTTTGTTGCATAATTACGTTTAACCAAGGTACAGTTACAACACCTTTTGGAACCGAATAAGAGTACGTTGCGTCGCACTGCCAGCACTACAGAACGTTTCGTCCGATTAAACGCTTTAACGCTTTACCGACGCGATGATAGAATTCTTTACGTTTTCGTGACTGAACGAAAACGATCGGCCCCGAAACATGGCGGGAGAAAAAGGGGGTGAAACGAATATGAAAGCAACTGGAGCAATGAGATTCTATTTCTTGAACGGCAGTAAATGACTTTGAACGAACTAAGAACACCAACCTATTTGGATCGATGAAATCGTCACAGTACAGGCGAACACGTCCATTCGAATAAAATGATATAATTCCATTTAAAAAGATCAAATATGAAATGGCAACGAACAAAGTAACTCGTCGAAACAAAGTAAGTTTTACTTGAAACATTTCCTTCAATAAGGTATAATTTAGGGGATAACATACGATAACTGGTGTTCTAACTTTGGTTGGTAGTATCCCTATAGATAAAAGTACGTACACGAAAATATAACGCGCAGAGACGGCACGCGTTATCGTTTCTGAGTTTCTGTACAACGATACGCGAAACCTCGACGATATTGTATTAAAGGAGAATGGAGGAATCGGGAAGAAGAAATACGAAAAAGAGAGAAACCGATGGAGAAAAGAAAGAGAAGGGCAGGAGAAAAGCGAGCAAAAGGAAACGAAAAGTCGCTAAATTTTTCCGCGCTAAAAATTGCTTGGAATAGCAGCTTAGCAAAGGCTTCGACTTTTGCCAGTTCAAGAGACATTTCCATAAGTAGGGCCATTCTAGAATTTTCAGACGTGGAAAGAAGCTCGACCAGGGATAAAAAGCTCGAAATATTTAGTCGAAGTTTCCGAAGCAGCCCGGCAAAAATTGCTACTTTTTACGATAACGTTACTAAGATTTTCCTTCGCTGCAAGGATTATCCTCAGCCAGCGACAAATTATGTCAAAGGATAATTTTTGTTTCGCCCTTGTTGGATCAAAGTCGCGTCCTCCGCTGCACGAACGAATCAGCGTAAATTTTTTAACTCGTCCCCGGTCTTCAACCTTTCACCTGGACGAGGATATTTCACGATTTCGAGGAAAATTCGCGTCGATCGATACGAGCTAATAAAGCGGCACGTTATTTCGAACTTGATTAATCGTCGTCTAACGCTACTTATTACCAGAATATTTTAATATTTAGAAGGGGAGAATTACAGTTCCGCCAACCATTCAAGTTACTTACATCGATTACACGATCGCGATCAAATCCTTTTCACCGGGCGATTGAGGACGCGGTCGCATTTTTATCGTAACATCGACCGTACCGAAAGAAAGAAACGTAATTTTGTTTTACACGGTTAAACGATTCGAGAAATGCTTATACATGCGTACAGAAATTTTATGTCGGCCAATTTATCAAAGATGAGATCTTTAATTGCCTTGGCGGAAGAGGAAAAGTAGCGATCGATATTTAACGGTTACGAAAATGGGGTCGAACGAATCGGATGCCGGAGAAAAATCTCGTAGAGAAATTACGTTACAGAGGATATCGGAGTGTCTTCGAGCGACAATGACGTTCCTATGAATGCCAGTGGCAGCGATCGAACCACTGACGCTGATCCCAGCGTTTTATCGCTATCCATTGAAATTACGATTTACTTTTTAATATTCCCCGCAACATTATTCTTACCAGCTCTGGTCGTTTACCCAGATTTCTGTGGGAGTCCAAGAGACCTCAGGCTTCTGCACTATGCGATGCACGGAACATTTTATCGAACGGATCGGAGCTGATTTTATCGGAACCATCGTCGCGTAGCAGCTAACGAGCCGAACGATCGACACACGACTTTACGACGTGGAATAATCACTACGTGATAGATTAGTAAGCTCTGTACGATGTACAGAACGAGTCTCTGAACTTGTACAATTCCAAGCAACGATCTAGCTTCGCGTAGTTTCGTCATTAACGTATTATAACACGAAAGGAATATCAACATGCGATGGAGAAAGAACCGAGCGGAATAAAAAGGAGAACGAAAGAACGAAATACGATGGAGTACATCGATGCGACTCGGCGATTATGTCGTTCGAATCGAATAAAAGTCAGAGGAAAAGAATATCAAGCAATCACAACGTCGGACAGGCGGTTAACTCATAAAACGATTGGGTTAGGTTTAGGACAAAAAACAAATAAAAAGGAACGAGAGTAGATGGTTGGAAAATAGGAGAAATTAACGAACACAAGTGAACATGTAGCGTCCGTGTGTTTGATGGCATAATAATGGAGGCGCATAATCGCCTGTTTAGCGTCTCGTCACGAGGTCCGGTCCCGCAGGAGCGATGCATTGCGGCGATCCTCTATTCGGTTATGATAAATTGACGATGAACGCGTACGCCTGTCAATAGGAGAATGATCGTCCATGTAAAATTATCGACTAAGCGCAAACGATCCGAAATTCGCCACGACTTCCTTAAAGCGAATCGATCGGTTTCTCCGATTTGTTGAAAAAATGAGCTCGATCGCCTACCTATCGTTGTCCAAGGTATATCAAATCTGCAAAGTTTACACGCACTGGCTGGAACGAGAAAAAGGAAACGATTGCTTTGTTACGATCAAAGTCGTTGAATATTCCGTCGTATCTTTTTGCACGATGTACAGCATCTTCATTGTATTCGGCGAAATTTACGACGGAATTTACGAAACGTTTTTGTCTCTGAAACCGTTAACCACGCGTTAAACGTGACCTGTCGTACGATTTTTGCTCCGAGACTTTAATCTTTTTCCTTTTTTTTTTTTTTTTACTTTTGGTTTCAGTCGATATGCTTTACCATTTACTTTTGCTTCGAAGGTCCGGAAAAGAAAATTAACGTTATCGGGAAATTCCTATAATTTCTATAATTTCTATACTTGTAAGAATAAGCGTTTTGTCGTACGGCGTCGAATCGGTTGAATCGTTTAGCAGTATTATGGGAATGCAACGCGATATTTATTTATTTTTACGGCCAGCGCTGAAAAAACGTTCGTTTCCATAAGAGGGTAAATCGAGAGGGTAAATAGCCGCAGTTTGTTAAATGTTGCAGGGAAAATGTTCAGGCTGGTCGACAATTTCGTAGAGTTGAACGTGTAACGTGGCGTATTGTTGAAGCGTATCGACAAATACAGGAGTTATGCGCGCGGATGGACCGAAGTGCAGATGACGTACTGCATTGTACTTTATTGTCCGCCATTGTGTTGCAAATCCAAACAAACGGACGCCAAAGTGATTTGTTTATGAATGGAGCTTTACCACGTCATACATATTTATCTAGCACGGCGCTGTTCGACGTTATTAGCGCGTCCCGAATTTAACACAGTCGCTAATGCCGCGCCGGGCCGCGCTGCGCTGCGCTGCTGCGATTCGCTACGACCGCGGTGCGACTCGCTAAACGCGTCCAACGCCGCGAATCGACAGTTTTTGTCAGAGAAAATGCGCGGAGCCCGATGAATTCCGTCAAAATGCATCCACGTCTTTGACGGAACGTTCCTGTCCAATGCAAATTTAATCAAATCCGAGAATGTTGGTCCATAAAATACTCGCTTGAAACTATAAATTGGTCGCCTACGAACGTCGTGCTTTTATTTCGAAGACGTCGTTTCCCCCTGGAACGCGAATTTTTTAAGCGTTCACGTGTTCAGCGTACACAAGCGTTGCATCGCAAAGGAACAAGGTTGCAAACAGCTTGAGAAACAGTAATTCAACGTATTGCAGACACTTTATGCTCATCTGTGAAGATAAATGAAACACGGGTTCGCCGATGTTAAAGAAAAAGCGTGAATTTTTGATAGTCGTACGAGAATATTGCGTCCCGTTAAACCGGACGATTCATCGGCGCGCAAAGCTCCCAAAAGAGAACGTAAATACGTTTCCGATCGGAAATCGAGTTTGAAGGTAAATGTAAGATCAGATAGATCGAACACCTCTCAGACTAATATCTCCTTTGGTTCGAAAACGCGATTTTCAAAAGTAAATTTGTAGATTTCCGGGGAGTAACCTCCATTTAGGTTCGCTATAGAATCGTTTTTACTTTTACAGATACGAAAAAATAATCGAAAAATAGTTGGATCGTTTATGCCTTCCTTTTGCTGCTCGCGTTTTTGTTTCGCTTTTGTATATGTACATGATCGTTTATATTGGATAACGTGTGTCGCGAATAACGTTATAACGTTGTTTCGCGAAAATTACGCGATTTTCTTTCGTACATTATCGGGTTCACGTAAATTATTCTCTCATTGGTTTTGAAAAACGTTCTATGCTCTAAATGGACCGTGTCGACCGTTTTTGACCCTCGTTGTTATCTTATACCATTGTGAAATACAACTGGGATCGTAATTCACAAAGATTTAGCCTTGTCCAGGAAGCGTCATAGGAGAGAATATCTTAACCTGAAACTGAAACTTCCGATGTAACGTATACAAGTGCAACGCTCGCGTACTAACCACCGTTTCTCTTTGAGAACTTCATCCCTTGATCCTGTTTCGTGGTCAACTCTACTAAGTTTCAACTACGCTCTCATTTAAATATCTACATATATACAGTATGGCCGCGCGTAACAACAGACCACATTGGAATTCCACGATTGAGTAATTACGTCATTTGGTAGGCTGCGTATTAGCTGCGGTTCCGCTGCGCACGTTCCAACGCAATCTCGTTTCTGCTTGTAATTTTACGAAGAAGATTAAATTCGCGCGCACCCTGCGTTCGTTTTACACGTTCGTTTCGCCATTAGATATCAGATTAGATTCACGTGAAGAATACTCTAAAAAAGAGTACCATTGCGCGAAATCAAACAGAGCTACAAAAATGCAGCAGAAGTAATCTGTTATTAAGAATGGAGGTATCGCGGTGAACGAAATGTTAAAAGATCAAATTCGAAAACGGAGAGGGAGAATGTCTCCGCAAAAGTAGGACAAAGAAGAAGAGAAAATGGCGTGGGTGACTATCCAATTGAATTAAATTCACCGCAATGAAAACATATTTTTCCTCTATAGAAATTGTAGATTACAGGAGATGATCGAACGAAGGAAGGTGATACGGCGACGAAATCAGAATGGAATAGGGTGTCGATGGCGTGCAATATAATTGTAAATTGCGTTGAACGAAAGGTTAATTGGTAGACCGAAAGACAAGAAAATAGATGTAGCGTGGCGGAAGGACGGATTCGATGAAACTCGGTGTAATTACGTGCGTATGTAGAGCATAATGTTGGTCGGTTTCTAGGCCGACATTAGAGTTTACTTGGTGTCCATAGTAGCGTCGTGTTACCTGTCTAGAGTTAATTAACTTAATTAATGGATCGGCCACACCGTCGGAGTTTACTTAGCGTCGCGTCGACCGGCTACGTAGCGAAACCGGTAACAAACATCAAAGATAAATCGTCCAAGTTCTGAGAGGACCTATTGAGGAACACTCCTTACGGATAAACAGCAGCCCGCGTCGCTGAAGGAAGTTTCAATTACTGCCTCGCCGATATTCATCCTGAAACGAATGCTATTGTTCGAAAAGAAGGACACGATAACCCCTGGCAGCTGCCTGTAGAACGGCTCGGGCAATTTCCACTTTCTTTTTACTCGAATATTAATACACCAAGAATAATTAACTCTGCCACTGCTGTTTGCATTCCTTCAACTTTTCAGTCAATCTTGAAATTTTAATTATCTTCTGCGAATAATTCTACATAGAATCTTTTCGACCTTATTACTTGAAAATCCTTTCCAAACTCTTCTCGACTTAATCGCCCCCTCGCTAACCCGTTTCTTGTACCGAATCATATCGCGAACACCGATAGAAATATCCAAGATACAGAAACTTCTATCCCTTTGCGACGTTATTTCTGAAAGCTCTTTCGTACTCTGGATGTGATTACTTGGAACCGGATAATAGGCGAAGTGCCGGATGTACGTATAAATTTCGTGGCAACAACGCGTTTGCCATTTCGAAACTTTCTGTGCTTATGCACCGAGGAAAAGCTCTGGTTGGCTTCGCTAAACGAGCTAACCTCTGGGTTAGATGTAACACGTAGCGAACCATCTGCCTCTGGATACATTAATGCTGTAATTCGCTGAAACGCGCGAGCGTGTTGCCATTGCCGCGGTAAACATTTCTTTCGATTTCTGCCGAACTAGTTGGCAACGAACTCATCTCTGCGAGAACCTGTCCGTTCGATCGATCGATTCGAATATATTTTTCATTATCTTCTGGAAGCTAGCCGCTATGATCGAATGGCAAATATTTATGAATAGTTTTATTGTCAATTATCTTTGCTTAAATCGTAGGAGGAAAGGACGAAGAGTAACTGTATCCCGTGAGCATTTTCTTCCGAAGAAAATTGCATTGCTGCTTATGATACCGCGAAGGCACAGAATCCTGAGCATTCTGTCTCAAGCACGCTATAAATCGAAAGTTTTCTGCTTGCCGCAATCGTACGGCAAATCGGATTATGAAATTGAATAGTCTCGAAGCTAGATCATCTCCCCTTCTCTCTCTCTCTCTCTCTCTCTCCCTCTCTCTCTTTCTTGAAAGAAGGAAAACGGAGAGACTTAAATTCAGGTTCCCTGACTGGAATTATCCACAATTTATTGGTCTCTGAATCTGTGTGTTTTGCACCATCGGTGGATACACGATATTGCGTTAAACAAACACCACAACAAACACTAAATGAAATTAAGTCGAATCGGAACGGCGCGTCCCTTCGCTTTAATTTCACTCATAAATGAACTCGAATTGCCAAAGCCTTTACCATGAAAGCGTAATACGTTTAAACTCGACTTCCAGGAGAATCGCGAATCAAAGAATTTCTGACAAATATCTCCAGGCGATCGTTAATCTAGAGCGTTCGTCTGTCTCTCTTCTTCGTGCAGATCGAACGTTACACGTTTGTTCGTTTATAGTTTATAAGACAAATAGTATGGTCCACTTTTACGTCCGACAGATTTCGAACAAACGTCGCAATAAAATTACATTCTTCTTTACTTTCTATTTAGCAAGATTATTCGAAGATCGATCTTTCCTACGTATATCTAAATATCGTGAAAAGCCTGTATCAGCCTATCGATCCTATCCGAAGAAACTCCACGTAAAAAATCTCTTACGCAAGAACCATAATTTCAACGTTTTTAACAAAAAAAAAAAGTTCTTCAACCACCGATGCTTTCGAACTTTCTTACGATAACTTGTCCGCTAAAAATTATCTAAAGTTACACAGATTTTACAAACGTAATTCCCTCGATTCAACTAAAATTGAAAGGATAGCTTGCATGGGAGGTGCTAAGCGATCCTCCTGGTGCTGTTTCATAAGCGTTATAACCATTGTCAGTGGAAATTAGTACTCGTTCAAGGCGCGCTTCGATTCGGGAAGCCTATTACAGTATCCAAGTAAAGTGATGAATGTTCGAATCAGAAGGGAAATCGGAACGGGTCGATACGGGTCTTGTTTCGGTATTGATTTCCATTTCAAATCGGATGCAGTTGCACTGCTTATCGGATACTGATGTCTCGGGTCAGGTCAGGTTGTATGGCGATGTATTTGCATAGATACGATCTGATTAAAATAAGGTGAACGCTTGATTCGATATTGCCAAGTAAGTATTTCCTCCTTAAACTTCAGCCAGAGTTTAATCCGACCTACGTTGAAGAGAAACTAACTAGATATCCATATTTTGATCTTGGACGAGAGTAGAGCACCTTCCGCTCCGTAATCGCTGAACGGTTGGCCCATCGTGATAGAAAACGTGGTTCACGAATGCAACACAGTTTATAACGAAACTATGGATCAGATCGATGATGTACGCTTATTCGTGGAAAGGGTAACTTAGGTTCTCATCGCGAGATCTTTGTTCGAGAAAATGCGTTCACGCTTTGACGGAGGTATCAAAGTTAGTAGCGAAATTGTACGCGTCGAACGAAAGGCAAGGAAATTCTCCAATCCGTATACCGAGTACGGTAATTGGATTTTCCGTCTTTCGACCTTATCGTCTTACAGAGATGCTTTTTACTAATGAAAAACCCGTTCTATGTTTTTACTCGAAGCATGCTGCGAAGTAAATTAAACAGGTTTTTCAATATTCGTCAGAGGAGAATAGATATACACTAAATAAAATGCATCTTCGCGCCTCGATTTGGCTTAACGAGCAAAATTGCAAGAATTTTAACCGATATGGATTTTTGTCTCGTTGTATCGTATCCTTTGCTATTTGCTGTATCGCGAGAAAAAATATCCGGCACCGCGAAAGCAATATTTCTTCGCTGGGAAACTCATAAACAAAGCATAAACCAGTTCGATAATTAGCAGCACCCCCACCAGTCCATGCGCAAAATGTGTTTCACAGCTCTATGTTTCGCGCGAGAAAGTTCCACTGGACGCAACGATATAAAGGCCCCATATAGACGCAGGAAATAATGAAGTTGCGCCGTATGTTTTCGATCGTATGTGCGGCCAAAATGATAAAAAGTAGGCAACGTGTGCGGTGGAGTTGCATTCGATAGTTTATAGCCGGTTTATGTGCCGGCGGAATCATTTAAAACAAGAAGGAGATTGCTGCAAATGAAAACATCCTCGTGGTTACACGCGCGCAAAAAAAAAGGCGATTTATTAACGAGCAAAGTTTCTCATCTAGCATCCCACTAAGCAGATATATGGATGTTAGCTTTAAAATTTCGGATGAAATGTGGCCGTGAGTTTTATCGGGCTCCAAGAGCCATTTCATCCCAGCCTGCTACTCTCGAAACGTTTTTTTTTTTTCTCGATACCATTGAAAAGTATGCTTACAGAGTCGGCGATTCACCATTGAAATATAACGAGCGACCAAGTTTCTTCGCTACTTTCTCGTTTCCACGTAGAAGCGAAGCAATAATTTTCCCTAACGGCGAATCAACATCTAACAAACCTTCCGAATCTGTAACTAACGTCGATCGCAGTTCCGACGATAAAGCAAAAACGCTGAATACCAAAGACACGAATCCAAATTGCAGTCGATTTTTCTTCAAAGTATCTTGTTCGAGCGTTCTTGGCGTTGGATTAGTTCGAACAACGTATCGCGCTTAAATTGCGTAATATCGTGTCGAGGATAAAAGGGAAAACGAATCGCGTTACCGTGAATTTAAATGTATTTCTAATCGTGGAAAGATAGCGACGCAAAGTAGAATAACCGATCGACTTTACCGCTGCGTAGTCCAAAATCCCAAATAATGGATGGTTTCGAGAGTACAAAGGCAAGAACGTCGTCGTTTAGTTTAGGCGAAGCCACTGTCTCTCCTTCCAGTGGTTCTGGCGATCCTTATGCGGCCATTACTACGTGCCAGGCATTCCATATTACCCGCGATCGCTTAATTGATCGTTAACTCGAGACTGCTCCAATAATGAATGCGAATACGCGATAAAGTGGTCGACAAATGTCCATGCTCCAACAACCCTAGCCATCCCTAAACTAAAATATTTCCTAGAAATTATCGATATGCTCTCGAAGAACTGGCCGAGTATAATATCGATAGTCTCGTCCAAGAGATCGCCGTTCGTTTCTTGGTAGGCAACGGGGCGGTTGCTGGTTTACCGTAATCGCTTAGGTTGACAATTGCGCGGTGGCATTCACGTGACCAACACGTTCTGTTACAAGCTATTAAGTGCAAAATAAATACATGGATCGATTTCTTTTCAAGAAATGAAACTATCGTTCGCCCGTATCACGGCGAAGTTAATGAAATTGTTCGTCTTCTCGTATCTGACGAAATTACTTCTAAGATACATCGCATTTTACGCTTCTGAAAAGTTGAAGCATCTCTTCGATTCTTGGAAAATCTTTGAATTTTACAGACAAACTCTAAAATTCTGTTCCACGTGATGCGAAAGCATACAGCGTATTGCGCGCATCTCAGGGGAACGATACAGCTGAAACATATCCGGAAGAGACAGAGAGAATTGCATCGAATTCCTTCCTTGATTTTGCAACGCGTAGTGGAGACGTGTGCCCTTGGTCTTGAGTATATCTTCGCTGCGTCACGATTTAACTTCGATCAATTTTATTTGCAGAGATGGTAAGCGAACAAAAATCAGGCTTAGGATATGATAAAGTATATACACACGAATGTACATATTTGAAGAACCTTACACAACAGCGCCATTGCCAACGATCGCCGCGACGATCGCCTGTGACGTATTAAAAGAAAGGAAGAAAGAGAAAAATGGATATAAGCAGAAGCTAGGAAAATCGATAGAACTTGACTACACGTAGAACTAAAGCACAACGTCTAGAAAGAGGGCAATTTTTCGAATAACTCGAACAATTTCGAGATTCCGGGCAGGGAGTAACGACGCGACGCGAGGTAACGGAGACCAGGATGAGCGTGCGACCGGTTGCAAGTGACAGGCCAACGTACTTACCGTGCTCCTATCGGATTTCGATCTTTTATTCGCATTATACACGACTTTTTACGCTCTGATCGATGAACGGCGTATCCCATTTTTCACGACAGTCGGTTGAATCCAAAGACTTGTAATTTCCATTTCAAGCTAAGATCCTCGATCGTTTCAGGGTCGATAATCGCGGTCTCCGAAACTTCAGATGATGCATTTGATCAGTTGAACAGAGAACGATCGCCGGTTCCAACGACGCGTCTTCGGACTTTGTTTGTCATTTTTGGAGAATTTTGATACGGCAGGCAAACATTTTATACATGTTTATATCTCGCTGCAATTTTATGAAAACTAGTCTGGCGGTACTTTTGTTTTTTTTTTTTTTTTTCGGCGATCATAAACTAAAAGATGAATCGTATTTCACGAACAAACGAGTTACGGAAATTCTAAAAAAAAAAAAAAAAAAAAACTGAGGTGTCAACGAAGCGAACACGACATTTCCTTAAGCGCACGCTCGAAAGCGCACAAGCTGGTATGCAGTGACGTGCGAAATATCGCGGACAAACGGACTTTGACTTTCCATTCTGTCCCTTCTTCTTCGTTCCTGCCCGTTCGATTTCAATATTCAAAACGCGATTCTCGAAGTAGAGAAGCATCTTGCATAGTGCATACGATGTAAATGCTTTTTCAATGGAGGCCATTATTTTTTGAACGAACTTTCTCGAGAAGCTTGTGTTCGTATTCGACATTGTCTTTGCCCGTAGCACATATCTGGAGGAATCAATAATTTAAAGAAACAAAAATGAATACCGATTTCGATCAAATTAATTATTCACAATTAAAACCATCGTATCGCAGAAAAACGAGTTGGCCGATAAATTATCTCGCACAACCGTGTGTAGTATTTGAAATCTCATTTCATTGCTAGCCGACGAACTCGATTCGAGAGACTAACAGATACAATTGAACGTTTGAGGGGCATTGAAGTGAACATGCAACGAAACGAGTATTAGTTGTTCCTCGGGGAATCTGTAAACAGCTAACGCGAAACGATCGGTGTAATATTTCCCATCGGAGATATCTGTTGCATTGGCTGTCGCTCGATATAATCATAATCTTTATATTCCCGCCCTTATTTTTTACGTCAACTGTAATTTCTTTACGTAGTTTCGAAATCAAAGAGAATGTGGCGAAGAGAAACTCATTGAAAAAATCGTTGTCTTTCAAAACACAAAAAATGTAAAATCTCCGACACATAACAAAGTATGGCTACGTCGTACCTTCGCGTATCGGTACTTTTGCCTAACCCATCTTACCAAAATTCATAGTTTATTGTGAATACTCAAATGTATTAAAAAACAATCTTGGTCTAATAAACGTTATTAAAAAAAAAAAAAAAAAACAGTCAGTCTGAGAGTAACTGGCCAACTGTCGACAATCCATTAATTCTTTACCTACATACTTTGTTAATTATACTATATCACTCACTTATATTTTAAATACATTTGGTTCTAATATTATTTTAACATAAACATTGTGTCTTCCACAGATTATTTATCTTAACTTTAAGATTAAATTCTAACACCGAACCAAGGCTCTCCTTAACGAATCCGATGATCTCGCATTCTTAGACACGCCCCATCACAGTTTTCCTTCGCGACATCATCGTGACGGAAACTCAGTTGTTACATATCGGTCCGAAGTAATCAATGGCAGTCCATTGTAATTGTTCAGAGTTCCTCGGCATCTTAGGCAATCGCGATCCGAACTTATAGCGCGAATCAAAAACGCATCGACCAGAAGTCGAACTTGTAATCGCGAATCGCGAACCGCTAATTTAATAATCGCGATTCCTACGTCAAGCATACATCTTGATTATATTATAATAAATTGCTTTTGTTAAATATACTCAAGTGTTTGTTCCTCTCACTAACACGATCCATCACCTCATATATATCTCGACCGATTTCACGATACGTACATATAATCCGTATTTGGGTTTGTCCGCAGATGAAGTAATTAAGCAAAACTGACATGTACATATAGTTAAATATAACGCCGCGAGTAAATATGCTTGCACATATGGTTCGATAGCTAAACAAGTTTTATATAACGATGTAACGTAGTAATAGATAACGAGACAATTAAACACTTACCTACGATAAAGTAACATCGCTCGTAAGTACCAGGCACAAATACGTTTCTACGTATTTTTAATCTTGTTAACGTTGCACGCACATTGCTTCGTAACGAAACCTGATCATTTATCGTTTGTAAATGTACGGAATGTTTAATGTGGTAAACATCGTAACGGAGTGGTAATTTGTAAAAGGAGTGTTCGAATTAAAAACCTTTCTGTACTACGAAGAAAGAAATACGAACTTGCAACTTTTCGTTGCGCGAACGTATATTCTGCGGATGTAGGTAGGTCAGAAAGAGGTTTTAGACGTTCCTGCGGGATCGTGTAACAAGACCGGCTCCATAAAACGATCGATGTAATCGGTCCCAGGGGATGGGAAAGCCGAGCTAAGGCGGCTAAGGGCGCGATGCACCCTACCAAAGACCGAGCTAAGCCAAAAGATTCGCTGCAACGGAGAATAGGGACCATAGCTTTTCATGACTGCACCCACCACTCCCCGGATGCCACTTTCCTTGAAATATCGCCGTGACTAGACGCAAATTCGTCTATCATAAATAACAAGCCTGAAATCTCTACGACGCGACGTCATAGTCCGTTGCGCTAGTTGTCCCCCTCCCATCCACCCCTATCTTTTAACCAAGAGATACGTTCGATGAGAGCTTTTGTTAGTAAACGTTCGAGCAAATTTTTAATATCGCCAAATACCTTTAAACGCTATTGTCTATGTTCGATACAAAAAAACCTCGTGCTTTTTGGAAATACATGATACGCGATATAGGATAATCGTATAACTATGTTCCACCAATATCTCCTATTAATTACTGATAGCGATATAGATACTTTATAATTACAACTCGAGTTCTATGACTTGACTTATACGTTAACGACGAGTCATTTTGCTATAAATTTCTGTTCGCTATGTTGCCCCTTCTTTCGATTCGAGACGAGGAAATTAGCGTTGACGAGCCTCGGAAAATTACCTGAAATCGATTAGCAACGTGAGATGATACATCAATCATAGAGGCAAGGCAGTTGCCGTGGAATACGCATCACGAAAATGAGAGAATACAACCTGATGAAAGCAGCATGGCGATACTTGGTACTGCCTGGCTCGAACAACGTCCTGTTAGCATTTATTAACGATTATTAACGAGGTCTTCCCATACAGCTGTAAGTCGGTTTATTCGTTCGTTTACGTAAAATCGCTGTTCTAGTTCTGTCGTCAAGGTGCGCGACATTCATCGAAGACAACGTTTTGTCAAATGTATTATTTGATCGTTGCTCCATCCTTTTTGTATTTGCAATAAATTTGAAAAAGTAAGAAACGCGTCTAAATTTTCGTAATTCCAATCAAGAATAAATACAGGAAAAATGTTAATACACGTATCCCGTTATATTTCCGCGAAGGAAGTTCTAGCCGATTAATCTTGCGACTTCCACGTACAATCTCCTCCTATCCTGCGTCATTTCTTACTTGCTGGAAGGAAATTCATAAATTCAACTCGTTCGTTTCGCTACTATAAATCCGCACTAACTACGGATCCCTCACGGTCGGCTGGCCATTGATCGGACGTAAAACAAAAATTTCGGAAATTTACTACAATTCGGTTATCTTTCACGGGCGGAACTTCAAAATTACATTATGAACGATATTGATGAAAAGTAACCGGAAAAATTTAAAGATACAGAAGTGGGGCATCGTAATTTTACTCTCCACAAATACCAACATAATTAGAAATATGTATGCAAAATAAAAGATAAGAGGTACATATGTATATCCGTTAGGTTTTTTAACGAATGTCAATCTTCGCATATATACATATATTTATCGTTATACGATGAACACACGTTCGATAGTATGAAAACGTAGATTCGGCTATCGAATCCATCATCTCAAAATTTCAATCTGTCAACCTTTCAGCCGTCTGCCGTTCGTCAAATTTTTGCCTGTGCTCTACCGTTTTTGTTTCACTATATTTCCTGTCCAAATGGGCTGCCACCGGTGTTTATCTTTATCTATTTGTTTAACAATCGAAAGCTATACGACAGAAATGAAACACATTCTCTATTCCTATTTTTTCAACAAATTAACAGGGAAAATTCGAAAACCACTTGAAACTTCACCGAAACGAAATATTTCCCTTGTTTCTAATTATATACATATAACCAATTAATGCAAACCGATGCTCTTTCGTCAAGAACGTAACCATACGTGTGGGGAAATACATTAAACGTATACACATATATATTTATAAAATGTGCACAATTATCGTGGATATTCCATTTTTTAAATAATTTATTAAGGAGTTTGCGATCGATCGATTCCAATTAAATAAATCCTTCAACGGTCATTTTTGCCATCATTTTTCCGATCAGATAATCTTCGAAGAAAAATGAATACACGTTCTTCTCGCACCTGGCATCTTCCCATTTTTTCTTACGGCACGATAGAAGGAGTATTATTGTTTTGGCATTTCGTGCCTCCGTTTCACCGTTACTGACGGACGTACTATTCATTTACATTATTCCCGATCGTAAATCTACTGTTATGTACGAAGCGCTGTCATTAATTTGCGAGAATGGGTTAATTTTTTCTATCGAAATTCCGAAGTTTGCTATTTTTTTCCCCCCAATCAATCAAGACTATATATGCTACGAGATATAGAATGAAAATTCGATTTAAAAATACGTTTCTAAATACGAAGTTTAAAAATCTGATATATTTTATAAATAATAATAAGCAAAAGTTACAATAATTACGTTATTCGTAATTAATCATTACTTAGAGGGGCTTTATGAAAGTAAAATAGCTGCGCTGTCGAAGGAATTTTAAATTTTATAACTTTCAAAGAGTTTCCAAGATTTATTAATACAATTATGCCACTCAAGATTTATCAATCCTTCGGAAACTCTTTGTAACTTGGATCGTTCTCTTAAAAATTCCGTCATAGGTCGCTGTGCATCCAGGAATACGCACACAATTGCTTTAATCGATAAAATTAAATACACGAGAAGATTTTTCATGTCTATCTTATATTAAATATGTGACTAATAATGCAATTATCTTGAAATCGTACGTTTCTAAGTGCGAACAAATACCAAAGTCTTACTTTCCTTGATTTTACGATAATCTTAACGATGCGTAGGATTGATAGTTTACGCAGTCTACATTTTGAACTTCCACCCTCGGAGAACGCTGAAAAACTCGCTCGTGAAAGATTCATACATAAATGTTCTTTCGTTTCGCAATGTCTCTCCCTGTCCGCCAACCTGGAACGATACATTCTTCGAAAGTCAAAGCCGTAGTCTTCGAAACGATAAATGAAGCGTACGTGGTAACATATTATAAGTCATATGGGAGACGATATTTCTACAAAATCGAGTTTATGGGACAACTGGTAAGATCGATAAACGTAAAAAGCAAAAGCAAAGAAGGTACAAAAATGAGAAGGTAAGACATACATACCAACGGTTTGCCAATTGGCCTGCGTAGAGAAAACAGAGTTATACCGAGTTATACAGAGTTATACAGAGTTATAGTATATGGGAAACTCGTCTTTTGTTGATTACATGAAACGCTGACACGTTGGTTGCAAAACGTAGGAACCGTTCTAGCAAACGATCATGCTTGGATAACCCTTTTCTCGCAATCGTGTACGATCCTTCGACATTTTGATAATCCCATTTAATGAAACGGTTTCTAAAATTGCTCGGCGTTCCGTACAACGTAATAATTTATAGCAAGTGATTTGCTTCGATTGAAAATGAAAATCTTATCGCTGACTTTTCACAAAATTCTCCTGGAATATTGGATTTTTTCGGAACATAATATCCTGATCGGTCGTTCGCTCCTCTGCATTTTCAGCTTCGAGTAAGATGAATGGGAAGTCTCCTGATACCATCTTATTGTTAGAAAAAAGAGCATTATGCCGGTGATTACTGAAGAAAAACATTATCTCGAATGACGCGAAAAGATGCTGAAACCTTGAATACTAATAGCGATCTATATTCCCTTTCATTTCACTTTCCTCCATCACATCCGACTCATCTGCGTTTCTCATCTTTGGAGAAACGTTTCCTCTTATGAGAAAAATCTGATGTTTCACCGAGATCCTGCAATTTCTTCGTCCGCGCTTTTCCGTTCGCCTAATCGGATAATTCGTGTGTAGAGTAATTGCTTCTATCGGTTAAGGGATTCGAAGGGATCCTCTTTAATAAAACCATTGCACCGTTAGCAAGAAAGAATAGAAAACAATATTCTCGACAGGCTGCGGTTTTTATTTTATATTTTAGATTACGCATAAATTGGAAAGCCACTTTTTTCCCTAGCCTTATCAAAAACCCCTGAATCACACGCATGCTCGTAAACATACAGAGCTCAAAATGTCATTAAAATTCAGCCAGAGATAGAAAGAACGTTCTATTATGTACGTATGTACCTCGTTGATTTACAGGAAAACGAATATTTCAAATACAAATTGTATTTCGCGCAGCAGCTCGGTACAATTGAAAAATGTGTGTGCAAAAGGTAAAAAGTGTAGATACAGTTGAGAAGAAATCTTAAACATAAAACATTTTGGAGAAAATAAGATTGTAAAAAAAAAAAAAAAAAAAAAACTAGCATAGATAACTTTCTATTCGTCCACTTTTAACAAACCGTTCAAACGAACACGTATAAAACAAACGAATGCAATTTGGGATTTAGTTATATACATTGCCATCGTCGTATTAATGCTCGCTCCGGAAATATGCACAAAAAAGTTTTTATTTTTAACGAACAAACGAACGCTTAAAAACATTCATTGATTTTCAACCGTTTGTTCAGTTCTACGTCAAACCATTTTGACGAACAAGTTGATTTCACTAAATGAATTTTTATCAAATACTATGGATACATAGGTTGACAATGGGTTAACGAAGTATCACTGCGACGGTTACAAAAAATGCTATAAGATGAACTTGCAATTTACGGCTACATCTCTCTTGTCGCTGTAATCGGTTATTTAACAAGCGTGTTTAATTATTCCGTGGAAATACGGTTGCTACAAGGCGACAATTTCTTAGTACAAATTAGACGAGTCACTGCTTCGCTTGGAACCATTATCAACCGTACTACATCGATCATCGATATCGATTTTCCATTTGGTTACGTATCAAAGGTTTTTGTACAAACCGAGCGTCGCAAACGTAAAATGCGACGCGACACGGATAAGGTCGACGGAAAGAAAAATCCTCTGTTTGCGGTTAATTAAACGCTCGAGCTTCCCAAAAATGAGAAACCCGAAGGGTCCGACCGTGACAACGAAACGCGAGAAATCCCGAGGGCGATAAAGCAACGAATGCGATGAGAAATTTCGGGAGACGCGACGTGACACGCATAAAGTATAGGCGAACGGTTTAGACTTTAGACCGGTGACGGGACAACGGTGTTGACGACTCGACGATGCGCGGCATCCTCTCCCACGATCCGTTGTATGCATTTATTTCGAGGTAATGCAACGAAGCAGCCAGCTAAATTACAAAGTCAACGGGCCACAAGCGAAAATCCGTAGCCCGTGGTCGTAGGTAGCCCATGGAAGATGGTTTTTCCCTCTTTTTTCGGGCCAGTTCACATTCACCGGAATAGCAGCGGCTAGGCGACTACCGAAAGCACATCGAGCAGCCACTGCGTGCTGACGTGGTTGCAAATAAAACCTACCTGTCCACGTACGTAAATACATTGGACCGTAATAATAGCACCTCTTATCGCGGTTTTACCGCTCTTTTCGACGGTCACTGAGATTTCCCTGTAAAAATAAAATTACGGGGAAACTGTAAAATCGACCACAGCCGAGTGTCCGCTGGTCGAACGTATCTCTGACGCTTTATTAACGTCGCTATTTTGAGAAAATGCCTTTAATTTATGCTTTACGAACCACGCTCGTATATTCAACGAGCAATCAAACATCCGACTCGAGTATCTGCGCAACTGGATATTGTTTTTATGTTTGCCTACTCTGACGATAGTTTGACGAACAGAACGTTTAAATTGAAATATATGTTTAGTTGTTAGCGCACTTCGATAATGCAAAGTGCAAGTCGTAAGCGAATTTGTCGTGCAGTTCAGAACCCTGACGCGACGCACCTAAACGTATGCATATCTACTTTGTTTTTGCCTCGACTCAACAAAGCTGTTTGACGTCGCACCATGATGTAAATTTCTGTCGGAAGATAGCGGAGCAATAATTGCTTTTTTTGACACGATTCGATGTTAAATCGAAATTCAGCGTGTCGTGGTATTCGCGCGAGTGGACGAGTCGGGTTGGAAGGACTACACTTTTTGATTTTACATAGCCTCGCGCAATTACTGATGAGTTGGCGGGAATCCAGTTGGTTGAATACTTTTTAGAACATCTTCTGTCTATTGTGCGAACCTGGAAGTCATCTCAACGATTTTAAATCATTTCTTGCGCGATCTCGGGGTTCGCTTGTCTTTGATCCTTCTCAGAAAATCTTCAAGACTTGTTTAAACCACGCTTTCGCGACACTCGCGATTAAAAAAGGATGGACGCCAAAGGATGAGAAAAAATTCCTAATCGTCGATAGGCGAAATATAGTCTAGTTTCGTTTATAAAGTAAAAGCAGAAAGATATATCGATAATTAGAAAATAGATTCGGAGCAAATGTTTAATTTGCTTTGTCTCGTCCGATGCGAAGTTGCGTATTTTTATGTTTAAAACTCCAATTATAACTCGTATGGTAAAACTCTGTTGTTCGATATGTCGCTTTGGCGCATTGTTTTAATTCCTCAAACTGTCGTCCGTGTAATTAAAAAAAGTTCCCAAATGACACCGTCGTTGCAGCGTGAAAAGATTTTAAAGGAACGAACACTATTTACTTTTCATTCGATGTTTTAACTCTCATTCAATGAAAATTCGATACGAGTTTAGCGTGTGTGCAACATGATTGGTTTTAAAGATCTTGTGTCGTGAACATGTACATAAAAACAAATAGCTACATATAACTGAGATGAATTCGATCGACCTACGTATATCTTTACCGTGCAGTTTGTAATTTCGACTGAACAAACAATCTTTATACGAACGATGATTTAACTTTTTTACAACCTTGATCGAATTATAAGTTTAGAGATGTGGTTTCTTCGAGAAGCAAAATTATAATAAAAATCGAGGCACCGAACAAAGAGCAAAATTTTCTATTTGTAATCAAGTTATAACTTGCGAACAACCATAAAAACTCTTCAAACTAGAAATTGTACGTATTATTTGGTATAAAATAATTATTTGGCGCGAGTCGATTTATGTATCAGCACGATTAATGTCTGTCACCGATTTATTAATGTGACGAGAAAGGCTTGACGGTATATACCCACACACATAGATCAACCTAAACATCGAAATTAAGCTAGTCTCAACCACTTGCCTTATTTGGTCGTATTGTAAATGGAATTTCGAAGATTGAAATTCCTGGCCCAGTTTCAACGCGATTCTCGCTGCGCTTTGCATCCTTGATTACGCTTGCATTATATAAACATTGTTAATGCGGTAGCAATTGGAAGAACAAAGCGCGAGTATAGACAAATATGAATAGACAGAAACCAAGAAGCTTCCTATACTTTTAGAAGCGAGACGAACCGAATCGAATATGAATAATGTTTTGCCTACTTTATAAGAATACATTAGGGTAGAAAGCATTTTTCACGTTGCTTCTGTTGCTCCCACGATTATTTATACGACACGGGCGCACGTAAAAGACTGCAACTTTGACCTCAAAGAATTTATTAGATCGCATAAATGCGTACACGAATAGTTATCGTTTTCAGAAACTATCTTGGGGAGAGGAAGGGCTGACGATGATAAACGACGTCCTAATGTTCCACACATGCCACTTAGCATATCTTTCAGGTTACCCTACCGGCTCATCTAATTCACTTTAACGTCTCGCCTCGATCTTTAAATTCTTTTTTGGTCTATAGCTTTCGCGAAAATTAACTGTTCACGCTTGCGTAATGTTTAATTCGATGTCGGGTAGAAGGGAAAAGAAAAGAACATATTGCCAAGTTTTCCACAATGATCTTTCATAGGAAAGTTATTCTATGCAAATTTTGTCTTTGCGATAGTATCGTTGAAAACTCGATGGATGCAAGAAACCTTCTATCCGATATAATAAACACACGCAAGCTATATTCGTGTAATCAACGATACAATCCCAGATCTAAGGTCTATTATAGCCAGGTTATTACGGAACGATAGCGTTCGCAGTGGAATTCAATTTTAGCCAGTAGTATAATAGATGGATAGTGATCTAGTACGAACTGCAATTTATAGACAAGATTTTGTGCTGTAATTAAAACTGTACTGTTTCGCGGCGATCTCCGTTTTGAATCACGTACGATGTAGGAATTTGGGTATTCGTCTGTTTTAAACTCCGAGGAAATCGAAAGCAAACGAATGTCTCACGAGACATGACAAATTTTCACGAAGATTATAACGTTCTGCCCGTTTAGTATCTGTCGCAAATTAAAAATAACCAACACTACCGAATGCATACGGTAAAACCAGATGCAAGTGTAGCGAGTTGCATTAATTCCAAGATATTACCGGCAAATAGACAAGCTATGCTCTGCCACGTGGCATAGACGATCGATCGGCAATCGTATGAAATGTTGTCAAAATTGGGAATCTCGAGATTAGATCTATCGGTAACTTATTTTTATTAGCGCTCGATCGAATACCAAATGCTGAGGGAATTGGATGGCGAAAAGTAAAATTACGAAGGGAAACTGAGAAGAAATGGCGAAAAGTAACACACTGACCCGATTAGAACGTAACGAGCAAGAATATTCGCGATTATTCTGTAGATCGGAATTAGACAATTTGTAGATTGTAATTTGAAAGGGAGAAAGGCGCCGCCGCGATTCGAGAGTCATTCGGATAGCGATGTTTCTCGTTAACGTCGCATCGATATCTCTCACAGGGTCCTTATCCGATCCCGACGTCGAAATCCGATAACAAAGGACAAGTCAATTCGTGGAGCATCGTCGCTTATAATACGTTCCTCGCGCTATTGTCTCGATGAAATAAAGAGCGGAGGAGGCTTTTTCTATCAGGCCAGCGACAAACGTATCTCAGGAGCGTCTCATCAACGACCATGCTCGGTCTCTCTCTCGTTGCTTCTCCATTGGTCAGTCGGTTTCTTTTCGTCTTGACGGAATGTTTGCAGAAGCCTGTGGGCTTGTGCTGGTCCCGCCCGCGCCACGGCGTGCGACATATCACGGAGACGAGACGAGTCGAGCCGGGCCGAGAGTCCTCGTCTAGCCGAGTCGCCTTCTCCACTCCTGGCGTAGTCTACCTCTCTCTATTTCACGGCTACCTTGGAGATAAGAGCGCCACGGAATAACGGCTCTTTATTATATACGGTAATAGGCGAACTTCAAGCCTGGAACTTAACCGTGCCGCCCATTTTCCGCTGGATAAGATGCTTCCTTTTCCTCGACGTTGCGAGCTTCATACTGTCTCCTGTATACCGACTTTCGACCCCTCTATACTTTGCTTTCACACAGTCTCCTCCTCGCCATCGTGCGAACTATGTAAGCACGTACCTTTAAAAATTCAAACCGTATCACCATTATTTATTATATGTATCGCGTGTGTTAACACGTATGTGCGATGCAAATTTTTTTCTAATTTCTAACAGATTTTTCCGATATTCCAGAAGCCGTCTCGTAATTAGCGCTCATTCGTAAAACGTTCAGAGCGGAGAGACGTCCGAACATTTGTCTAGTATAATTCCGTCTATGATTTTTACAACACCGTATACATAATAGAGTAACGGAAATGAATAAAATATGTAGATACTTCATGTATATACATAAGCGTATACGAAAGATAAGGTATTCGAAGGATCTACGGCTTTCGTACTAGCCAAGCATCGACTCAGCCCCAAGTCGGTTTTCATGTAGATTGGAATCGCCTGACCCTTACGATGCCTTAACGTAAAATGGTCCGCTCGAATCGAACCGCAAGAAATAAATAACAATTCGCTTGTTCTTTTCTACTATCTTTACGTCGCGCCGTTAAAATACCGAACGAGGAATTAAGATTGCACGCGTTTCTATTATTCTACGTAAATTTTCTAATTCATTTTTCTGTAAGTTACCATCGTTTACTTGATATTTCTGTTTGCTGGAGGAAGAAACGTACACCCGCGTATCGAGCTTATTAAAGTACATAGCAAAGTGAAATTGCTTTTCCGAAATTGACGCAACAAGGAGCATATTCCGTGTAAATGCTACTTTGAGGGCGACTAGGCTGCTACGTACGTATGCTCGCGTGTGACTACGTTTGTTTCTGTATATAGTTCTGTGTTTCAGTGGCAAGACAAAGGTGAGACCGAGTCGTCTGTCGTTACTCGCGCTAGCAAAACAAATTGAAGCGTAAAATCAGTAGATATACTAAATCAAACTGCTTTAGGAAACTATTTCCAAAATGTAATCACGAATGACGAAACGCGTGCATTATCGTATACGAAATCGAAGATGCGCGTATACCGGTAGATTAGATTTTCATTTGGAAATCGATCTCCTTATTCGCTGTCTTATCGATAGTTATCTTTCCATAAAATGGTAGCGAGAAATTTCTAACTTAGTAGTCTCCGTTTTACTTTCTTGATCAACTTTTGTCGAATCGTTGTCTTTCGACATTTTTCCGAAATTTTATCTCGAACGGGATACGACCAAATTGTTTCATCGTGAATGTTTCCTTTCTTAAATTACGCCTCCAATTAAACTTTTATATCTGAAGAATCATATCGTTTATCGCTTATTCGTAAAAAAATATCTGCTAACGAAATATACGACAAAGTTTTAATCGCTCGAACTATGAGTTTGCCAACTTTAATGTGATTATCGGTAAGTACAATACGACATACAGTCCGACTTTGCTACAGTTTTACGTAGTACTTCTTGCCTCTTTATCCTCGCACTATTCTTAACCACGTTTGTTCCGAATACATATGTCAATATGAAAAGAATTATTTGCACGAAGATAATGTTATTATACGGTGAGCCGTACGTACCACGCTTCCCTAAGAAACAAACGAAAAGAAATACATTTGCTCTTTATTTGCGTATTCCTACATTTCATTCGATCGCGATAAAAGGACGAAAGAAAGAAGTGGAAAATCTTTGCACTTTGACTGAAAGTGATATTCCTACAATACCGTACCGTTCGAACGGAGCAGCTGATTTTTCAAACTGATATTCCGATCGTATCGTACGATATCAACCATTCGAACTTCGAATCGACCATTAGGTTAAATGCAGTTACAGATAAATACGACGCGATGTTGGCGATCCTAAAATCACGTCGGACGAATTTCGGAACACGTACCACTTTGCTATCGTAACGAAAATGCACGAAGCAGACAATTCCTTCTTTGGAAACATTGCACAGAGACTGAAAACGAAAACAAGGGCAACAAACTGGCGGAAGCATTTGGTGACACGCATGCCGATCCCTCAGAGAGACCCGTTCAACTTCTCTTTCGTCAGGTAAATTAGGCTTACTGTCTAGAATGAGACAAGACTCGTGCAATGAATTAATTAACTGATACGAACTTAAGCACACCCGCGAGCTATACAGACAGATATTGTTAACCGACCGGAGAGTGCGAGGAGAGGGATAAGATTAGATGGGGAAGATTAAAACGGAAGGTACACCAATTTCGTCCTGGGCGCTACGACCCTCGTAATTAAAGCGTAGAAAATCCCGTGCATGTTATCGTTAATAATTCAATTTGTTAATATCTCGAGTGCCGCATACGTTCGTGATAACTCGAGGAATTTTAAAATATATCGTTCGACTATAGCAGAGCGTAGAATTGTACAGATTCGACTATACGTTTTACAATGTTCGTTACAAGTAACGTAAGTTATCTTTGCGAAAACTTTGAAGCGAAGTTGAAAATAAGAAAGATTCTTTCGCTCAACGTTAATGGATGTCGTTCTGACGGACATTCGAGCAATCCATCTTTAAGTAAGAATAAGGAACCGGCTACTTTAGCAGACGGAACGAATGAATTCAATTAACTTTGAGAAAAGCCGGAAGAAAATAACGATGTCGTATGACCGTGGAAGAGTAACGCAACGACAAGAAATGAAAATTTTCCAAATGGAAGAGAAAACGAAAGGCCGGACGAAGATAGAACGAAGAAAGGAAGGGAAAAGGATTTTTACGCGTTTAGGGAAAAAATCCATCGCGTGTACAATTGTTTTTAGAGCGCGAAGGAAATCTGGCCCATATTTCCTTCCTAAAGCGGTTCAGTGTGCCAGCTTGGCATAACCCCTGCCCGATATCGAAAATATTGGGTCGATCCTAACCTTGGTGCGTATATACATCACATGCATATTTCGCGCAACATTCTCACTACCTCGATGCTACTTGGAACGCGTTACAATTTTCTCCTTTAAGAATTAACGTCCAACCATCCCGAGATTGTTCTCGCTTTCATCCCTCCGGAGTTATTTTAGTTAAAACATAACCTGCTGTCGAAACACTGGTGTTTGTGGTATCGTTTAGTTGAAAAACTGTAGATTTATTTTCTTTGTTTGATTATCCGATTATTCTAACAGCGGACACGCGTCTTGTTTTCACGAAAACCATCGGATGACATTACGTAACGAATGAACGCTATATAGCTGCTGGAAATTAGATCGAATTAATTTGAATTTCATTCAGCCAAAGTGATTTATCAGAGGTTATTTAACGTCGCACCATTGCGTATCAGAATTTCATACAAAGAGACCGACGGAGATAAAACAAAGCATCGACCGCAAGTGAATGTGCCGTTTGTCAGGTCTTTACGAGACTGAAACATTGGTGCAAGTAAAATAATATCTTCGACATTTTGGACTCGAATTTTGACGATTTCTGACAAAGCAGGACTCTCAATCTGTTAAACTTTCCCACCATTCTCTCCTGTGCAATTCGGCGAACGCTGCAAATACTTGGTCGGAATCTAGAACGCGAGAATTGTATCTATTGATCTCTTTCTTTCCCTCTTTAGGTCTCTCCGCTCTTCTTTCCTCGCTTTCCTATCTTTTTTTATTCATTCTTCCACGATGCGACGACAAATTATAAAATAGCAAAGTTCCTCATCGTCGCTATATCCTATTATCATCGAAGTCTTTTCAATTTCAAAATTAACGATTCGTTTGCGAATTCGTGGGTTTCCCGAGAGGGTATATAATAGAGGAATGTGCAAGCGTAGGTGTGCAGCGCAAAATATAAGTCTCGGATGGTTCTATCTTTCGACGGACACGTTTTTCGTGAACTCGACGTTCTACGAGTAACGTGCGAAGTTCTCGAGACTGTTCTCGTAACTTGACGCAAACTCGACGAAAGTGTATCTTTTTTCAATAAGGAATCACCGATCGTTACACGAAGTAGTAGTTACATATGTTGAGAAAATTGGATTCGCAAGTGACGTGTACATGTGTAAATGTTTTCTCTTACAAATGGAGTGCGCTGTACCGGCGAAGCTGACAAGCACCGATAGTCCTCTTAAATCTGGTCGAACGTACAGATTTCATGAAAATCGATGCGTTTGTTCGTACAATTGCATAGAATTGTAAATGCGTGATGGAAAACACAATCTTATTTTAAGTTGCACGAGCGACATCGTCACGTAAATTAAGGCCAGTTTCACACGGAGATATTCGTATCATGATACACGTATCGCAAGCCGCGTACCGTGTGAATATCGCCATTTGTTTTAATGTTTCATCTGTCGTGTTCGTACGAAAAATGTCGCGATGCTGCGTCTTGCGAGGATCATCGTGTGAACACTTTCATTCACATATACATGTACATTTCGTATATATTTCAGATCTTTGGTTGCTTATTTTCCAATTTATTTGGGCAACCGTTAAATTTAATCCTCGCGTTATACTTATAATAACAGATGCTACTATCGTCGATAGTGGTTTTCGGTAAGATAGGTCAGTTAGATATCACGTGATAAATTCGACTGGCATAAAGGCCAACGAGAAAATGCTCGCCAGTCAGTTTCCTCTGTACTGGCACACAGCCGTGAGTGAAATTCACGGGTGTATCGACTATTCGTCGATGTTTTGTTCCAGCATGGATAAACGTAAAAATTGCGTAGAAACTCGGAGCAACGGTTTTACATCGAATGGAAAATTATGCTCGTCGGTTTCTAGACTCTAGACGAACCGTACTAGACCAAACTCGCCACTGTTGCGATGAATACATCCGTGTTTCCATGTAAGTATGTACCTACAACGCGAACAAATACAGATATATAGTTCCGTAACAGTTGTCACGCGTTTTGATCCATCGACTACCACGTAGCACAAACGCAAGTAATACCGTATGCCAGGTACGAAACACGCTTTCAAGTACCAGCAGTTTCCCGCACGAATTTTCCCTTCGACGTAAAAAGCTATTTTTTGAAGTTTCTAAACGCGTACAAGACGTTACCACTTTCTGGTGCGAAGAAACGATTCGTTGGAGAAAATAAAAAGTTGTAGCGTTTGTCGATAGTACGAGTTAGAAGTTGAAGGAAGTTGGTCGAATTAACAGCCAATGTTTGATAAACGATGAATTTCTTTTGGGAAAGAAACACGCAGACTATTCGGCATTTTTTAAATATACAGGTGGATCTGGCGTAGACGGGTCCGCACATTTGCATTCTCTGTCCGGTGGAATTCTGGTCAAACGGCAGTTGCTGAACGAACATGTAAGTAAAAGCGATCTTGCGGTAGTTAACTTTACGTATGGGATGGTTGGATGTATTTGTGGAACTTTAGAATAGCCCGAAAATTCTTTGAAAACTATCCTCGATGCTTTCTATATTTTAATCGAATTGAATTGAAATCGGACAATAATCGTAACGAAAATGCACGCGACGACAAATTTTCTCTTATCGCTTATAAATTGCAGATTATCTGGAAACGAAAATCAAGAACTCGTGGTAACGTTTGCTCGAGCGAGATTTTTCTAGGGGCAACTCAGGGCTTCGCGTTCTTGCGATCTCGTTGAACTATACTCCTTCTAATTTATAAGCGGTTTCATACTTTTTTACACGTCCATCGAGCCATACCACCATACTCTTCCCTACAACTGTCGTCGCCGTTACAATTGCGAGCTGAAGAATCTAAGTTCGCGAGAAACAAGGCCGAAAGCGTTCCTTAACTGCTGCGAAAGGATGAAGAAGAAAAAGCGGAAGAAGGATAGCCGGACGTCACAGAAACGAGAGAAACGGAGAAAAGGGAAAAAAAGAAAGGAAAGTAGAGAAAAGAGGAAAAAAGGAGAAAGAAAAAAGAGAAGAAGAAAAAGGAAAAGAAGAAGAAGAAGAAGAGGAAGAAGAGGCGGAGTAGGAGGAAGAAGCAAGGTTGAATGCACAATACCGGAGGAAAAGTAAGAGAGATGGGGAGAAAGAGAAGAAGCACGGAGGAAGAAGAGGAAGAAAGGAGCGAAGGAGGAAAAAGGGTGGTGGCTGGGTGGGCAAACGGGGTGATATATAAGCAAGCTATAGACATGCGACACAGGTAAGCGCGCACGCGCGCTCACGCATACTTGGCCAGGAAGGAAACACGTACAGGTATAGTGTAACGGTGTTAGCGGTGGCATAGAGGAGTTCGGTGAGGCTGCACGGGGCGGCTGCGTGCTTGAAGCTCAAGCGGCGCTCGCGCAATGTAGTCCCTCGGCTATCCTTGACGCGGGAGCATCGTCGTTTCGAAACAACCGCGACCTTCTGCCGTCGCGCGCGTTCCGTGAAAACGTCAAACATCCAACACGCTGTTCGTCGCAAGATCTTATCCGGAACGCCGAAATTCCGATAAACAGACGTGCCGAATCGATGATTTCCGTCGCATCGCTGTGATCGCGATCGTATCGTCCTTACTCGTCTGTTACTCGTATCGCAGGACTTTTAACGCGTACCGCGTCGCTCGACAAGGATATATCCGCGCGATTCCGGAATACGTTTGCGAACCGCCGATACAAATCGATCCACGAAATGTGTTGTGGTGACGTAACCGGTGACTTGTGATCCCCTTCTTCGGTGTGACCAGTCAATGGGACATGGATGGAGTCCTGACGAGGACACAGTGGTTTATGCGACGCGCGTTTAGCCTTGGATGCATTGCAGTCGAAACGCTCGTCTCTACCGTTTCCATACGCGCCCAATTTTTGAACGCACAAACGTCACTCGGGCTGTGACTCTCAAGGATGGAACATCGTCGAACTGCTTCGAGCAACACGAGTTGAAATAAAAATGTTCAACTCGTTACAGAGTTTATAAGCGAATGTCACAGGCAACTGGATTAAGGCATTTACCATTAGATACTTATAAACCGGTAGAATATTTCGATACTTTGAACGTCGAAGATGTTTGAAACGCGCTGAAAATCTATCGTGGCTTGCCGAGGCATACTGCAAGTCGGTCACGAATTTCTGGCCCGGAGGTCGAGACTGAAGTTCTGGCGAACAATCGGCTGGTCTGCATAAAAGACTCGTAACACTGCCGGAGCTTCGTGAACGAAACTGGGTGACGTACGGTTATCGTTCGTGGCCCGATCGAACTTGGCACGAACGTCGTTTCGTCACGTTTCACGCTGAATGGAGCGACCAGGATCTCGACGTGCAGTACGTACGTTTCGGCGCGACTAAATTTTCTCTACCCCGCGGTAGAAAAATTCCTTGGATCTTTGAATCGAAGCTGCGACGGTACTTCCGACGAAGCGTCTAGCAAGAGCGAACATTTTCGATCTATGAAAGCAATAAATCTTGAGAAGATTCGACAGCTGTTCCAGCTGAAGTTATCGCCCCAAAGATTCTTCGATTTTTAATCCTTGAAAATTCGTCGCGTCGAAGGGAAGCGAAACGGAGAGGAGCGGTAATTCACGCGCGTACTCTACACAACGAAACGTTCGAGTGATTTTTACGCGTAATCGATTAAAAAGAATATCGTTTCGCCTATCGCGCTAAACCATTTTTTTTTTTTTTTTTTTTTTGCAATCTCATAGTACGTTGAAGTTGGAAAGGTTTTGGTGGATCGGGAACAGTCTTCGTTGCTTATTTATTCGAGCGTTTCTGTGACACAGTTTCTCGTTCGGCATCTGTTCTCTTGCGTTATGTGACGGCGTGAGAAATCTGTGGTCAGATTTTTCTTCTTCGCGGGTTTCGTGTCGCGCTATTCACGGAGCCATTGAACGTCTCTGGAAAATGTTCGCGTCGAATAAACAGGATAATTAAATTTCGATTAAGAGGCGAACAAATTGACGGAAAAGAAGCGATAGGCGATTTGGGAGAATGCAGCGGTACGGCGATGTACTGAGAGAAATCGCGAGAAAGAATGATCGATGGAACGTCTAACGCGTCAGGGAAATTACTTTAACGAGTCCCGCCTAATGCATCGCGAACGACTTTGCGGTGGTGAATGCGGTGAGAGGCATAAAGGCGTCCGATCTGAGACGAGTACAAACTAATGCTACACCAGCCTCGAACGAGACGAAATACTCCAACCGTTAATTACATTCATTAGCGGTTCGCGCGCTATAACGCTGTAACGTTCGCGCTACGTTATATTTTCTGCCGCAACTCTGCCGCGGAGAATAACTTGCTCGTGAATTCCTACGTATCCGAACCAGCACCGTGGCGCGAAGCTTTTTGTTTTCCAAAAGGGGAGGAGAGAAACACCGAACCAACGAGCCAAGAAAAAAACGAGTAAATTCGGTCAAGTTGCAGCAGCGCCGAAAACATACAGTTGCAGCACTGCAGGAGGCGAATGTGTGATTTCGTCGAGCCGTGTTCGGCATTGTTCGTAACGAAAAGATAAATCGAACGCGTCAGTGACGTTTGAAAGATCGTAGGGTCATCGACGTTATCGAAGATCATGCCACTGTAGAAGAATAACGCGTGGCGGCAGAAAAAAAGGATCTTGAGAAGCGATCGTGCACAGACAACGATTGATCGGTCCTCGAGGAAAGGCCGCGTAAAATGTCACCGCGATCGAAAAACTGTCAGTGCTAGCAAACTATCGCCGGTAAGGATGCGCTATTCGGTGAAACGATTGAAATGCGTGTGAGATAGTATATCAATATGTGAAAGAACCTCGTCGAGGAAAAGCGATGTCTACTTCTCTTCCCATACTCGTCTGTTTTATCATTTCTTTTGGTAAGTAGAAACTCGAACGACCCTGTCGTCGCACGATTCTTTCATGACATGGTTCTCTCGTAACATAGTTTCGGAACTCTCGCGAAAGACGAGCAACCGAGCACGCGACGTAATTGGCGAAATTTATTATTGTACGAATCGACGTCCACGGTAATCAAGATTTTAATAACGTCGCGAGAACGTTGATCGTGTAACGAAGTTCTGCTTGTTGGCCGATATCTTGCTGGAAATATTTGCATTTCAAATTTCAGCCGAATCGAGCGATCTAAAATTGATAGCAAACCAGAGGAACAGCTTTATTCCATCCTGCATATCGTTCTTTCCATTCTTGTTACCAAGTGCTAATAATTTGAACGCGTTAGAACGAATAAGCAATTCTTTCCATTTAATGTAAGACGAACGCTTGTCGTTTGAATTGCAAATCGATCGTTTTTCTACCGACTGACCCAGTATCTTGTATTATTCATGATATTCCTTTCCATCCCAGCCACACTTTGACACAACATTTCAGACCGCGCGAGCTCGCGCGCGTCAGGGTGGAGCTCTCCTGTATCTTTCAGTTTGATTGGATTTGATGAACTCCAGCCTGACTGATAGAGAGATGAGATTGTACTTCCGTACCAGAGCCACGGCTACACCTAACCCTCTATTCAACCATCTATTTAATTTCGAACGTACTTACCAACCAGTATCTCCATCTCTCGCGTTTCTAAGCGTCTCCGACTGAACCCCATCTTCTTCTATATTCGGTTTACGTACTTTGAACGATAAGTACGCGTTTCGTCGATTGCTTTATTCCACCGCGAAGAACATTCCCACGTTGAATATCCTTTTAATTGGCGAATAATATATATGTTACAACGAAACTATTCCTCGACTAGCATTTTAGAATAACTTTTAAAATCAATCTTAACCGCCCAATTTTCTACTTTGTATCCGTGATCGTTTAAAACTGTATCGCAGCTTCGTTTCGTTGCGTTTCCACTCGAGGAAAGAAGAGAATAACAGTCGTAGTTGCTCTCTCGGCGTATTTCTTTTTAATTGCTTTAAAAGTTAAGAACGTCGTTTGTAATAAGTAATAAGCTACTTTGTAGTACACTTCGTAGTAAACGTTTCTGTTTCTTCTTGGCATTTGTCATCGGATTAGGTTATACAATCGTCCAAGGCGTTGTGTGGAAGACAGTTTTATGCGTATTCCGTGTTAAGAAGAGAATGAAACGCTTGAACGATTTAACGCGCAAATAACAACTTCTCGTATATCTTTGACCGCATCCTGCTTTCTTCTCGAACCTCGCGTCGTGATTCTCACCGAAGAGTTAATTTCGTGGAAAGCTGCTGCGGTTTTTCTCCGCGAACTAACATCGCTGTAAACATGAAAAACCCGCAATAGTCGCTACAACTGTACCAAGAGAACACTCGATCGTTCTCTGTTAACTTTCCGCTATTCGACATGAAAACTATCCTTTGACGAGTGAAACAAAACGTACCGAGTCAACCCTACTATGCACGATGTTCGAAAATTACAAAAATTTGCGACATTAATCCATAGTCATAACGTAACTTGTCTTACGCGAATACCGAACCTTGATCGACACTTTCTCGGTATAAAGATCAGTTCTACTCACGCAATGTCGACTAACTTCGCACGTACGAAATCTCTTTAATTTCTACCGTATGTTTTTAAGGACGCAAGCAATTTCTGTCGACGACGAAAACGAAAAGTTACCGAGTAATACGAAGATGTATACATAGTTTAGAATCGAAAGAAATCGTAGTTAGTTAAGTTCATACATCTTTGACAGCTCAACTTTTCCATTATTCACCACGCGGATGTAAAAAAAACCGTATCCTGAAAAAGTATGGCGGATAAACGGGGGTATACATAATTGTTGAAACTAAACCAACTCGGCTGACCAAATAAACGACCAATGCGAGATTTCAAGTGCACGAAATGGTCGGTCAAAAGCACGAAACATGCATTTGTTTGTCTTTCTGTGTGTCGCAAGCTAACCAAAGAATGCTAAATTAGTTGGCAGCGAGCGATCGGTCGCTCGCAACAGTCACAACGCGTTTCCAGGTAAACGGTTTATATCGTACCAGTTCCTGTGTTGATGGGAATTCGTCAGCATCTGACCGGACACGGTTTGGCTTCCTCGCGGCTATCGAACCGAAAGCCGTGATTTCAACTTTCCTCGATACCGCCCCTGTTTTCCCGATAAAGCGATTCCAATTATTCCAAGTAAAATTCTTGATTCGATGTCTGACTCGGTGGCGCTACTTAAAGAGAGCGATCGCGCCGTTATCCGATCTCGTGCTGTACCGTGATTTAATCGTAATTGAATTCATTCCTAAAAAGACAACCTTCAGGTTTTCGAATGCTGTTTTTCGCCGTGTTATCTCCGTGCTTCCTCCCAATTGGAAATTGACCAGCCGTTGCCGCGCTTGTTTTCCTGCTTTCGGTTTGTGTTGTTATCGTTTGTTTATCCGCTATCGCGCGACCGAGTGCCGTATCTCGAAATCGAAAAGTTGACCATTGAACTCATCGCAGTTAAAAATCTTATCTCTCAGTCAGATTCCGTTGCTTTCGCGGACATTATACGCATCTGGAAAAAGATATACGGATAGCAAATTTAAGTTACTAACGTTTTCCTGATATTCAAGCGAAAGACGATGCGTTAGCGCAACGATAAAATGCGTTGTTGGAAAGATATCGGAAGAAAGAAATGAATAAGTGAATAAATCGGTAGGTCGACCGATCCACGGAGGTTAGGGAAAAAAGTCGGAAAGACGAAAGATCGCTGGGTCGATTCGGGCGATATCGCACGATTCGTTCGGAGTCATTTTGTTTAATCTAGGCGGATTATGAGGACGATGAAACCGAGCTGTCGTATTCACTTTGATCGTTCATCCATAGAACGAATCCGAGGCAATGAATCGACGATACAAGCTAGACTACGAGGCGTTTATAGGGCGATTGGTACCGTAGAACCGTCCCACTCGCATTTATGACATGACGCTACGAAACATAAAACGACGCACGTAATTCCGGCCGTACCGTGCCGCCGTGCCGGCTCGATGCAGCCTCGGTTTACGGTCGGATTTTGCCAGCATGGTTTACCACTTAACCTAACCGGTTCAAGATTCGTTCGGACAAAGTGGCGCGTTAACGAAAATAATGATTCTCCGTATCGCCCCTGCTCGACGCAAACGCTGCTGGATTAAAGTAGCCGCCGAGCCGTACACGATCGATAGAAAATAGCGATTTGTAGAGGATCAAGCCAGATACGAACGTGCTTTCTCCTTCGAATACGCTGCCTCGCTGTACTTGTAGTTGTCGTCCGTATGAACGTGTGTTTCGCGTTGATACCGAGCCGGTTAATCGATTCTCTCCAGAAGCTTCGTAAGTTGCTCCATTGGTAAAAGAGAACGCTCGATAATGTTTGATTCGAGCGTGTTCCTTGTTCGATATACAGTGCTGGACAAAAGTATTGGCACAGCAAGATTGTTATGATACAAATGCTTATAACTATTAAACAAATTGATTTAAACAAAAAACTTTTTGACGTATTTATTTATTATCTATCCTAGTTTATTACATAACAAGAGCAACAATATAAATAAAATAATACGCAAAATAATAACAAAAATATATTTTTTGAACATTTTATGGGTGGACAAAAGTATTGGCACAGCATGGAACAAACAATGTATCGTCGCCGTTTTCAACGATTTCCGATCGTCATTTGGAAGTAGCGAAGGGAAATCCCCCGTTAGTCTTTTATTATAACACTCGATCAGTGAAACTGGAGACTTCAGTTATTAAACAACAAAAAACCAAGAAAGAGTAATAATGTCTAGAAAAACGAAAGAAACCACAATTGAAGAAAGAAAAATAATATTAAATTTATATAAGATGAATAAATCTTACAACGAAATTGCACAAATCATAAACAGAAGTCGTTTTACTGTGCGTTCAGTCATAAAACGCTTTAAAAGTGAAGAAAATCTAGAGAATCAAATTAGGAGTGGTCGCCCTTCTAAGGTAACAATTCGAGAAAAAAGGAAAATCGTAAATATTGTAAAGAAGGATCCAAAAACTAATTCGACTGAAATTGCTTCGATGTTAAAAGCTGAGTGTGAAAAAGAAGTAAGTACCAAAACTGTACGTAGGGTATTGAAGGATGCCGGTTATTCTGCCCGTGCAGCACGAAGAAAGCCCTACATCAGTAAAATAAACCAAAAGAAAAGAGTGGAATTCGCGAAAGAGTTTGTTACGAAAGATACTGATTTTTGGGAAAAGATCATGTTTTCAGATGAAAGTAAGTTTAATATTTTTAAATCTGACGGCAGAATATTAGTATGGCGAAAACCCAACACAGAGATGGACGAACTGAATCTGCAAGCCACCATGAAACATGGGGGTGGTGGTTTAATGGTGTGGGGATGTATGGCATCATCGGGTGTAGGAGAACTTATATTCATTGATGAGATAATGGATAAATATGTATATTTAAATATACTCAAGCAAAATCTTTTGAAAAGTACTCAAAAATTAAACCTCCCCAGGGATTTCTATTTTCAGCAGGATCGAGATCCTAAACATATGGCGTATATTGTTCGTCAGTGGATAATATATAATACTGCCCACACATTAAACACACCACCTCAAAGTCCCGATATGAATCCCATTGAGCACGTGTGGAACGAATTGGAAAAAAGAATTAGGAAACATAATATCACAAGCAAGTCTGAACTGAAGAAAGTTCTTCTGCAGGAATGGAGCAATATTGTACCTGAATTCACTAAAAAATTAGTCCACTCGATGCCCAGAAGATTAAAGGAAGTCCTTAAAAGAAAAGGACTGCCAACAAAATATTAGAAGTTTATTATGTAATTAGTTATAAGCGTAAATATTCTACTGTGCCAATAGTTTTGTCCACCCATAAAATGTTCAAAAAATATATTTTTGTTATTATTTTGCGTATTATTTTATTTATATTGTTGCTCTTGTTATGTAATAAACTAGAATAGATAATAAATAAATACGTCAAAAAGTTTTTTGTTTAAATCAATTTGTTTAGTAGTTATAAGCATTTCTATCATAACAATCATGCTGTGCCAATACTTTTGTCCAGCACTGTATCTACATATTGTACATGTGTAATCGCCGTAACGATCGATCGTTTCATCTACGATATTTTATTCGACGAGAAAACGAAACCTTGGATGATTCTCACGCAAGAGTAGCGTCAACAGGCCGATTTCGTCTACTCCGACAGCTCCTACACCGTTCATCTCCGTATTAGTATTTTTCGACGAGAATTCGAGTCGATACGTTCGTTCGTTTGCTTCTTCCCATTGCTCGTCTCGGTGTCGGTCGTTCAACGTCGACCAGCGAAGCGATTTGATCGGCATTTTTGGCTAATTTTTACTTCCCCTTAATCCGCTTCGATGGTTACATGCATAGAAACGAAGTAACGTCGAAACCTGGCAAAATCCTGGACGCATTATCATAGCTGCGCAAATTGTACGCTCGATCGCTATTTTATTATCGATTAAATTCTATTCCTTATTAGCCCAGCTAGAATCGACCATCGTTACCGATAATATTGACGCGTGGTATGATGTCTTTCGCTATTATTGACATTCTGGAACGCGTATCGATCGCTTGTACGTTCTTCGAACTTGTTACACACTTGTTACGTGTTGCCAAATATTGGACGATCAGTTACAAGGGGTAGATTACAACGTATAACCCGGATAAGTCGAGATTAAAGTAGTTTATTTCGTGAGGATAGTTCATAATGATTGGTGTTCGTGTTTGGCGAATAAACGTAAAATATGTAGCACACTGACTTTCTCTTGGAAAATGTAAAACACAATTTGCTAAATAATAAAATATCGATAAAGAGTATTATTGCAGCGTGTAGCAAGGTAAAAGCATGGTTGACTCGCGATGTAAGAAGACATGAGAACCTCTCAGGAAAATGCGATACACATTTTCTTTCAGGGTACAAGAAATTCGATTTATATATGCCTTGACTGAGGTAAAACGAGCATTGCAAAATGGATCTAAGTCGAGATAGGTGCTTTTCAGTGGTCCTTACGCCATAACTTTACGTAGGCAATTTGAACCACGAAAAAGTCAAGTACTCTTTTTTTATTGATTAGAAACGCCAAATCATTTGAAACTACGCATCTTCTCTTGTCATAAAAAAAAGTATCGCACTTTGGCCAAATTCGTGGAACGAACCTTCGCTCTTAAATTAATTAAACATCGAAATGAACGGCGAAATAAACAGAAACGGGGTGTATCGGATAAGATCGAAAGTTGGAAGAGATAGAAGTTGACTGGAACGGTGATAAAACGTACGTTCGGATGGAAGGGATAATAGAAACGATGGGACGGAGTAGGACGGAGTAGGACGGAACGAAATAAGATCCTACGGTGAGCGACCAAACTATCCGATGTCCCTCATCCTCTTGAAAGAACTCGGTGGTAGTTAGCCGTGATGGGCCAGCACCATCCAACGAGATTCAAATAATTTTATTATGAAGCTAGAGCAAAGTAATCCGCTCGGTCTCTTAGTCTTTTAGAACGTTCCCGGTGTTCTTCGAAAGTTCCAGCTCGAGAATGACAGGGATGCGACATCTTATGTGGTGACCGAGAGAAAATTCGCGTCACCGCGTCTCGAAAAGCCTGTTCTCTCGAAAACTTGCCTGGCTCTGTACCAGTTACTTATTCAACCATCTTGCAATTTCAAATTTTTTCGTTTCGGATGACGTTCGAGCGGAAAATCGGTCGTTCTGTTTGTCGCATCCGGTCGTGATTAAAATTTTACGACTGTCGGTTACGTTCAAGTCGCGTCTGTCGATATTTTTTGCTTCTTCCAGACAATATAAATTAGAAAAAGCGGAACTGTAAGCAACGCATTGAAATATAAGAAATTTGGCGATCGATGATCAGTGTGTAAATGTCACGCCACCAACGATGTTAATGAAATACTTTGATTTTATTTTGTATGCTTGCAAATTTAAGAGAGACAGTTGTTTTTCGCGTAAGATATTCTTCTTCTTACGAAAGTATTTTCGGTAGAGTTGCGGAAGGAAGAAGAAACGTCGGTTGGAAAAAAGCACATGGACCAAAGAGAGGAACAAAGATGGATTAGTAGATTCGAGAACAAAATTAATTTCCGGGAGAGCCTCCGGGACATAGATTATCCGATACTGGCTGTGAACTTATTTGACCCGTTTTTGGCGGAAAGACCGTAGAATACAACCTACGCTGCTCGAACGTTCGGTTTTCCCGCTCAAGAAAAATCTTTCGAAATTAATGCATTTGCCCGTTACGCGAGAACCCCGTGTACATGATGCTTTTAGCGGGGGAAAAATGGAAAAAATTTAATGCAACCAAAATGTTCCATGCTATGGCATTACCGAAAGCGTAACGGAAATATCGTTTTTAACTTGGAAAATTTGAATTAACGGTGTTTCGCTCACTCGCGGAGAGACGCGATCGCGAAGAAGCACGTCAACGGGAGTCGTAAATTCCCGTTACGATTTGATAATCGACGCCGCGAAATGACCGATCCCCTATTTCGTTTAGGATAACAGGGGTAGTTAATTGAATGCGACACGAATATGATAATGTATGATTCACAGTTTATTCCAACAACTTTGTTATGAATAGTTACGCTGATGCGTGTGTACAAGTTGAGTATGTGACTGATCTAATGGTAGAAACTGGGTCAAAGGTGTTGACCGCTCGAAAGATGGTAAATCAGTGGAGTTTGGCAATGATGCGGTGGCGGAGGAAAGCTAGTGATGGGTGGGTCCGAGGACATGAGATGAGCTGATTCGTTAAGGAATAGATTTCGTTATGAGAGAGGGAAATAGGCTTCGTTGTCAATTGGCTGTTTGCTGGGTTCTTAGATGAGGAAGAGTACTAGCCGCCCTCGAGATGAAGTTGCTAGTGGGAGGCTGCATACGTGAGAGGAACTAACTTTCTCGTGTCAACCCGTGGTGCACAATAAGTTTAGGAAATATAAATCAATGAAAGACTGTTTGTTCGGTATGAAGGATCTTTAGCAGGAAATTCCTGGGGTTTATGGTGGGTACTTGAGATTATCGAGGGTACGCGGTAAGGACGTGAAGACATCTGGCTGCCAGCTTGCCCACGGCCTGTGGCCTGGTCTAGGAACAGAGTCGGAACAGAGTCGGCCGTCGTAACAAACGGAATATCGAAATGGGGAGTTTCGAGAACAATTTAATGTTAAAATCGGTTTAAGTAAGCGAAAACGTTTTGCGTTGTGTTGGGAGGCGGAAAGGTGGAAGAGCGAGAAGAGATTGAATCCTCTGAGAGGGCCGGTTAACGTAGCTCATTTTCTGTTTATCGGAAGGCAACCGAAAATGCAAACGAGCAGAGAAAGGTTCGTTGCAGCGAAGTCCGACGTGAAATAAATTCACAGGGTTGCAGATACCTGGATTTTCCAGTCGCTCGGTGTTTCTACTTTATTCTATTCGCCATTGAGAAGCTGCAAAAATAAAGTTTACTAAGAATCTGGATAAATTGGCCGAAGAAAGAGAAGCGAAGCCAAGCAGTAGCCTAGCAGCTGGCCGGGAATATTTTCGAGACAACGCTCGTACAATTTCGTCACTTGTGTACAGTCAATGGGAATTTCGAGGAAAGTCGAGACACGTCGTCGAGAAGATTCAACTATGTACATATAACGTTCCGAGACAAAATTAATTTTCGTCGAAATAAGTGGAGTAACGAATCGGTGGTTCGCGTTACACGCTACACGGCTACTGTAGCAGGCTGCGCATCTTTACTCGTGCATCGCTGGAAACTTTAAACAGACCACGCTACCTGAGACCTTTTAAATTTCCCCTAGAGGAACGAGTTCGTTCCGTGAAGGTTTCGTCCCCGGGAGAGAACGACGTGTACTTTCCAAAATGCGGATATGAAATTCACTCGATACGCGCCGAATATGCCACATTCGCGACCGACCGATTCTTCATCGTAATTACGGCGTGTCGCACACACGAACAGGTCGGTTTTAATCGAATGACGCACAATTTTACTACCGGAAAGCTATTCATTTGATGATCGACGAAGCGCTGAACTTCGAATAGCTGTTAGAGTTACATATATATATATAAGATTCGTTCACCGTGCGTTACAACTTTTCAATGGAATGTGATGGAATAGAATAGAATGGAAGTTAGCTATGCCGAAGAAACTAACTTTCGTCTATCGATTCTCATCGTAACGAGACCAGCGAGCGTTTCACTAAGCATGTTAAATCGTTCAGTCCTATTATAAAAGCACGGTCGATTCGATTCAACGTTGCCAATACGAACTTTGATCAATCAAACAACGTTTGCCAATCGAAATAAATAGGAAGCGTGTGAGAAACAGACGAAGCTAGAGACCTTGAAGGTAAAACAATATTTTTGAATATCGATAGTCGGAACGTTTTATAGGGAAACGAAGGAAAGGCGAAAGAAATATCACAGGATTGTTCTTCGGAGCCCGATGTCTAGAAACGTGGAAAGTAAGAGTGAACGTGTATCTTGGACGACGCTTAACGTGAACTCGTCTTAACCGCCTCTAGGGCGGAAAGCTCCGAAGCGTAGTCTACGAGCTACACGGTCTAGTAAACTAACGAAAGAGAAGTTCCCACTGCGAAAGTACCGCTCTACACGCGAGTCATTCTGAAGAGTGAAGAGCAATCGCAAAGAAAAGCTCACCGGCGTACTTGTCCACGTTTCAACTTTGCCCGTTGATCCCGGGCTTTCAATACGGCTTTCGATTTCCGCTTGGAACCTTTGATCGGATTTTCGGCATCGAATCTACGATTACGCGACCGATTCTTTTCCAGAAAAACAAACGGATCTTGGTGGTATTCGCGTGTTACCAAAATCCCGCTGTTTATTTAAATTTCTCTTTATCCCTTTCTATCGATTTACTACCCTCGACGTTCGCCGGTCGATTTTACTGCCTCGCAATTTTGCAAGATCGTAACACGATTCTAAGCTTTCGCGTGTATTCCGATTTCACTTTGCAATCTGTTTCGAACTCAGTCGACGACGCTTCGATGTTGTTTATTTTGCTGTCGATTAACGAATTTGCGATATAAATTGGAAACACGATTTTCTGAAAATTTCAGTTGTTGATGCGACCTGATAGGTGCGAATAAATACAACCACGAACTGGAAATAATAGAATAGGAAACTGGAATAGAAATAATAAGGTGTAGAAGAAACGATCTTTCACGATTGTGAATTGTCATTGTATAATTCGAAGAGAACGATTTAGGCGTGGGAAATGGCGCGAAGAGAGCAGGGATGTCGATCATTCGTGAACAGTGTCACTCTATGGATGTTATTTCACTCGAATGGGAGCAAAATAGCTGGACGCTGGATGCGATCCGTTGGTCGCGTTACACGCAGTTACCCTCGCAACTACTCGTTCTCCATTCACCGTTGAATGTGTATCTCTGGCCAGACCAGTCATGGTTACCCGTAAACTTTTCCATTGTGCTCGAGTTTTCCATGTTTTAAACTACTAAACGATTTATTCGAAACCAATTCCCTTCTTCTAAAACTGATTTTTTATCGTTCGTTTTATCGCTCTTGTATTCGATTATGTTTCGAGATCTGAATATTTATAGAAAATAAAGAAACGATTTTATGCAAATCAACCTTTCCTCGTGATACGTATCAAACTATGTTGGAAAGAAACTTGTTTCGAAAGATTCATTTACGGTGTTATCGAATAAAGGCGATCGCAATTTATGGATATTCCAGAAACAAATTTACAATGCGTGTTCCTGTGGATTCGTGTATATCGTGCACCGTGTTGATTTCGATGAAACGCACGATGAAATAGATTATGCGTGTTTGCATCGACTGAAAAGCAACAAAAAAAAAAAAAAGTTCTGAACTAATGCGGTTAATACTCGTTACAAGTGTTTTGAGTATTCTGTGCACGGAATTCAAGCCCTTTCATCTCGTCGCAGACTCCATCGAAAGAGAAAATTGTATCCGATGGAAGCCGTTGGTATTGTGAGAACTAACGAAATAAAAGATAAACGAGAAACGCGATTTCCAAATCTCTTGAAAAACAAATAGATTTGACGTTTTCAAAGAAAAAAAAAAAAAAAAAATAAAAAAAAGATCGACCTACCCCTGTTATTCAAACAATACGTATCATCGATTTGCTTGTTATTTCCCCATTTTCCGATTCCTCCAAACGTAACCATTTTACGTTTATCGCAAGTAGATACCGTATCGCTCGAGACTTAAGAAACGTTCCTCTCTTAAAACGATATTTACGCGAAAAAAGAAAAGAAAGAACGCATAACTGAAAGACCACGGTTTCTCAAAGTGCTTTCTGTATCATAGGTACAGTCATCTTCACGTAAACCAGTTAGAGATTACGTATTCACTTCCAAACTTTCTTCCTACCTGTTCTCTTTTGTCAATTAGTTTTTTTCGGATTCGTCTCGTCAACAAAATTAACGTAGGTCGCGCGAAATTCGAACGCTCGTTCCATTTGGTTCAAACAAATGTAGATATCTTATTAATAAGTGTGTAAATGTTAACTAATTACGAAGTTTGCTAATGTTTGTAATTTATTTCTTCTTCTTATTGAACGTTTTGATCGTCGTTTGTCCGAAGTATGCTTGAAATTAATCGGTAAATTGTCATATTTCAGGTGGTATAGCGTCATGTGTAAGAAATTTTCGAACCGACTTTCTGGAGGAATGGCCAACTCCTGGTACGGGACCCCATTTCGACACCTCGATGCAGTCAAACTTTACCGGACTGGTGGGCAAAACCGTGCATCTAGTATGCAAAGTGAAAAATCTCGGAAATCGGACTGTGAGTTTGTTATAATTTATGCTTGTTTCGAACAACTAAAAGCCAAATGCCTCGTTGATAGAACCAATCGTTACGGATATTCTGCAAGGAAACAATGATAACGCTGTTTGCGAAACTAGAAATTAGCAATTTACCTCTCAACTAGCTACGACTAACGAGTAACTAGCTTAATCGTATTTAGATTCGATCGAAGATATAAACTTCGTTTAAATTAGTAAAAAGTGATTTTTTAAGAAATTTTCGTCCGAAGGAAATTTTACGAAATGGACAAAAGTTGTCCAAAACGTCTTTGCTCTGGAAATAACAAACACCAACGCGCGATGAAAAAGCGAAAATGAAGCTCGCGTCTCGATTCGCTGATAGATTTCTATCGATTACAGAACACGATTGATCCTCTGATTGAGTCGTGCCGATTATAACAGGAGATATCACGATCGTGAATGCTCGTTCGAAAGAGAAACACTTGCCAGCTTCCAAAGACGGAGGGTTATATTCACGATATGTTTGGCCAAAGCAGCTAAGAACCCGTTGTTGTTAATACGCCGCCAACGATAACGGCGGTGGTCTTCATTAATAGGCATATAGAGACCGCAAGCTAATCAATGGCAGTTTGACTTTGGCTTAGAGCTCCCCGATGGAAGCAATTACAATGGCGTGGACTTGGGTCTTACCTGATTCTGTTCACCGACCGCTCGAACATAGTTTAAGATGCATCGATTAACTTACATTGTATTTATGAACAAAAGCAACCGATGGAAATCCTCTCATTGAAATTCGGCCCTTCTGTCCTCGCTAGTGCATAATCAATCCAATCGCGGATCGAATACGTAAGATTAAAACTAAGAACGAGTTAAGTCGTGATCGATCGTGATTTACTTGAAAGTCACTGGCCGCTTTTTATTATATCGTTGCACAAGTATCTGTAAAGGCCGAAACAAAGTAATTTATCGATTGCTCGTTACAAGTTTAAGACGTGTTTTCCTTTCACTAAATAATCTAGTTGAGAGATTCGTAAGATAAAAGTTGCGTATTGAAAGAAAGAGAAAAACGAAGAAATTTGAGATGTCAAACCATAAGCTGGATTGTTCGTTATTGTTAAAACTGCGCTCGGATTACGACGTTGAGGAACAAAGCACTCGAGATCATTACATCGGTCCATGTTCCTTCTCGAACAGCACGATACTGTACATACACGTGACAGCACATAGGTATACGCGCGGAGTGTATATCTGTGTAGACGCGTGCTATGTACACGTGCAGATGTAACACGAAGGGATAGTCGCCTAGGTACGCGTTCAGTGTAGGCTTCACCCGGTCTCTTTTATCCGGACAAAGATAAGCGAGTCCCTATTTTCTTGAGACCTATTCTCCGTCTCCCTAGCCGCTCCCATTTTCCCTGCTGTCTACTTTCACAGTAAGAGCCTGTAATCCCTACGATCGTCAATGGAGGCGGAAGTCGTGAGACGAGCATCTAATAGCGGCGGCATTCTTCGCGTAAACAACGCTGAAAAATACTGAAAATGGTCGTGTTAAAGCTATCCGCGTGCGGCTATACATTCTTCCTTTTAGCGTATTGGAATAATTGCGCGGTTAGGCAGAAACAAGAACGAAAAAATTTGTCAAGCTGTTTCGAGAATTTACAAACGGTAATCACCAACGTTTCCAAATTTAATTTTATTTCGTCTTTTTTTCTTTAGTTTCTAATTTTTTAATTTCTAAACTTCGCCCATAATAGATCTTTGTTCTGTTTAACCAAAGATAAGTCGTCTTCACTCTGATCTCTTACCGAAGCGCATTAAATCGTTGAAACGTGCGTGAAACGGCGCGATATCGCGCAGTTGCGACTAGATTGGAAAGAAACTCCGCGCGATTCGATAGACGCCGCACAGAGTTTCATTGGCTTCAGCCCCATCGTTCGGAATGCAACAGTTGCCAATTCCTGACCGAAGTAAGTTTCGGTGGTAAGTTGTAGAGTATTCGATTCGACGACTTGCCGTTGCCCGAAAGCTGGAAACTTTCGCAAATGAATATCACTTTACGAGGTACATATTTGACGCATCCACGGTACGTAAGGTTCGATTAAAGGCCAATAAAGTTCCTTTACGGTACGGCACGGTAAATGTAGAAGAGTAATTGCGAAGCGCGACATTCGCTGGCTTTTGGTCCCATTTGTGGACGCTTGGTTCAGCGATGCGACACGCTACGCATATGCTTGCTACTCGGTAGACTCGGTTTAGTCGATTTGTTCGTTTGATAGCGCGTGTGTGCATGTGCACGCGCGCAACTACAGTTCGCATGGGACGCGCGACGTGCAAGGCACACGATCGCGCGAGCTGCATAGATTTCGGTTGAATCTGAACAAACAATAGCTCGGCTAATGCCGATGACACACCGATGTCACCTCGAGAACTCGTCGGCTCCCACAGCTGCCAGGTTTGCGGCCGACGTAGGACAATACCGAATCTCCATGGTGACGTCATACTCGCCTCGAGTGCCGGTGTCGTTATGGGAAATTGGTTTATGCGCCCGTGACGGAGCACACCAAGAACGAAATACCCTCGAAAGGATCCTCCACGCTCCACGCCGTGACACGCCGCGCCGCGACGAGCCGCCACGCTACCGCCAGCTTCTTCATACTCCTGCTGCTCTCCTTTAATTCCATATTACAAGACTCCTCTTGATCCGTCGACGTCCATTCAAGAGTACACCAAGTTTATCCAACTCCATTTGTCAGGATCTCCCGAAAAACCACCGTACAATCGAATCAACGACTCTTTCTTTCCCTGCTTCGATACCTCAAAATTGATCAATATCTAAAAATTATTGTCACAACTAGAACAGCTTAAAAAATCACATTTATAGTATCTCACATCATCGATTTCGTTCATCGTTACGTTTCCTACTGCGGTTTTAGGCATGCTTATGCAAAACACCTTCCTTTGGACCAGCGTGTTGCTACAGGCTCTCGGGAATCATCCAGTTAGAATCATAGACGAGCCGAATGTTTAACGAACGTTTGTTTTCGAGTTGACGATCTTTATTCTCACATTCGGAGAATGGATAAAGTCGTCGCGACATCTCAGTCGATTTTTAACCGACGATTAAGTTCAGACAGACGTAAGTACGTATTACTTAAAGAATGCACTGCGGGAAATTACATCTACGATTCATTGATATCGTTGGTCGTAGCTTCAAACGCGTCGATTGAAATACCTACAAGCATGGAACTCGTACAACTAATTTCCGCTCTTACGCGACACACGCGTGACCGCTATCTACATATCAAGTTTTTTTTATCGATTCTATCGAGAGATGCATTTGCTCGATCGAGTAACCGCAAAAATTTCCACGTTCAACCAACCTGGCCTAGTTTATCTTCGATTTTTATGTCTTCTGAAAATCGTTCTCGAGCGATTCATCGCGATAGAACGTCATCGTGACATTTTGTTACAGGTTTCGTGGGTAAGGCATCGGGATATACACCTGCTAACGGTTGGCCGTTATACGTATACGAGCGATCAACGTTTCGAAGCGCTACACCTGCCTCATGCCGAAGAATGGACGTTAAGGATACGATATCCACAGCAGAAAGACTCCGGGATTTATGAGTGCCAAATATCAACGACACCTCCTATCGGTCATCCCGTTTATCTAACTATAGTCGGTAAGCTCGAGAAAACGCGGTATAGTCTCCGTGCAACAATGAATTTTGATCTTTAGCTCGTCTATTTTTGCTTTTCATACACACGCCGGCCGCGTTGCGTCACGTTGACTCGGGTCAGGTCGGATCGGGTCGAATGATACTCGTACAAACGCAAACACGCGAAAGAAATATTAAGCCGTTTCAAAGCATTTGCAGTATACTCGTTTTGTTATAGGTAGATGGACGGTACACGCTTTAACCAAGGTATACATACCTATGTGTAATTGCCAGGTAATCTCGTTACGTTTGGACGCGAGTTATTCCATTCAAAGATTATTCCATAGATTTCCATGTTTCGATCGATACGACGCAAAATTGTAGAATAAACTGCAGCAGAATTCGTTTTAATAGGATTAGGATCGTTATTCACTTTGAAAGTTGACGCATGCTTTGGGGGCATCATAAATACGAGAGCATCGTAATATGTATTCGCATTTGCTGTTAACGCCAATATCTCACCAATTTAATAAACTGCGCGATATAGGGATCAGTTATTTCATCAATTGCGATATGTTATTCCGTTATTAAAATAAACCACTAACGTTACGCGATAGCGAACTACTAGTCACGCCAAATATCTTTGTAATTTGTATCTTATTCCGAGAAGAATTTCAAATTCACTGTTTTATAATTTACAGTATCCTTGGAGTTATATATTTGCCTGAAACTTGAGAAATTTTTAAAACACGCTAGTCTAGAGAAGTTTGAAAAAGATATCGACGCTTGAAAAGATCAGAGATAGTCTTCGCCTGGAAGATCGAAGAGACACCGTTGCCGAAAGAGAAGGAAAATGTGAGAGGCGTAAGCTGGTGTATATCTATGATCAGTATGCTTGAAATTGAATTTAACGTAGATGCGGCCGTGTGTAGCGGTGGTGCGAAAGGGGCTAATCGAGGATACGTACGAAATTCATGGCAAGATTTTACGAAAGCAGGTGAAACCAGGCCGTCTGCGAGCTCGTATATCCTCGCAGGTACACCGTTAATGACTGGCCTGATATCCTAACCGCGCCGTACTATTAAATGAGAGGATCTTATCACACAGACTTGACCCGAAAACGTTACCCAACACTTCCCTTTCTACGTTTCGCGCAACGATAAAAATATCGAACGTTTTATTTTGTCGCGTTAACTTTGATCACCCGTGCTATTGTTTTTTTTTTTTTTTTCAATTTCTTTCCACCACGTAGTCGTTCTAATATCTTTTCAATTGTTCGAATTAGAAGAAACTTCGTATAGTTCTCCAGGATTTCTGTTCGTAATTTACAGCGAATGAATGGAAATTTAACTTGATCGTCGTTACAATCGTGCAACGTGACGTTTAAGCAACGTTCCGAACCATAATTAATTTAAATCTCGAAACAAATTTAGATTCTTTGTTTGAAAGTACGTTTTTCTTGTATAAATTTTGTCTATGAAAAAATCGACATTTGCATTTACGTTCGCATCTATCTATGTACCGCCAATAACCGTTCCAAATCGGACGAACAATTCTAAAGCTAAAAATTTGGTTTCAGAGCCGATTACCATCATCATCGGAGCTCCCGACCTATTCGTGAATAAGGGTAGCACCATCAATCTAACTTGCGTCGTAAAATATGCTCCGGAACCACCACCCATGATGATCTGGAGTCACAACACCGAGGTGGGTATTGCCAAAATAATTATTATCAATTATCGCAAATTTAACGATTCCAAATTTAACTATGTGGCAAATTTACGTGCCAGATGCGAACAAGACGTACGCGTAACGCGATAATATTATGTGCGATGTATAGTTAATGTCGGGTTCGGAGTACGGTGAGCCGGGTATTCGCCGTTCATTTTACGTGCTTCGCAAAGTTCTTTGTACCGGCTCAAAGGGAATACGTCGAGGGAAACGCAGCTCACATACATACATGTACCTATCTTTTTACCATTCTTCTTGCAAACCTTGAAGCAGAATATCTTTTGTCTTCGTACGAGGCAACGGTATTACACGACAGTGTGAGAATCCACTGGAAGGGGATAGTTTCCACGGGAATATGAGAAAGCAGCTACGGCAGCTTTGAGGAAATGATTGCGAACCAAAAGTCGGATATACCTTTGGGATCCAATATTGTTCCTTTTTAACTGTATGCACGCCGCACACCGACTGTAATCCGAATCCATAGTTATCACACAGAGTATCGCGACGACACGTTTTATCTGGAATACGGGATCGCGCAAAGTTACGCGGGTAAATCTTTGCTATACTCTTTTCGTATTTCACGAAGCTTCCTATCGACAGCAATTTGCCAGTTTGCCGGTGTTTCGATCGAACTTGACGTAGAAACGAACAACGTCGCTTTGTTTTTAAAGAAACGTTAGTCGACGGTTTGAAGATTTTTCATGCCGCCAAGTTTAAAAAGGAATATACATAGTTTTCGTTCAATATTGTTCGAGCGTTGCTTCAAAGCTAGCAAAATACGACGATACAATATACGTACGTATATGCTGGAAGAAAAATTCCAATAAATATTCGAAAACGTAAGTGTCTCGATACGATAAAGGCCACTCGGTACGTGCTGGCATGTCGCAGCACGTTAAAATATTTACGCAGAACCGACGGTATTATAATTTTTGTTTTACGCTATTATTTCTTCGTGGCTCACAAATACCGTGGCTCCTCAGATACGGACAATACATTTGAAAATCACTTCTACACGAAAGTTTATCGCTGTCCATCGTATCATTGTAGCCGTTAATATCTTCCCTCGTCGTCTCGTATCCTTTTTTTATCGTTCAAGATGTTCTGTTCACTGCTACAGTCAGTGTCGCACGTCCTACTCGTTTCTACGGTTGCTATGAATTTTTGAAAGTTCTTCTTTTCACCGTGCTGATTTAATTCGCATCTTAATTTAATACGCGAAGTTATTGATCTGAGGTGGTTATGGGTGCAATAATAAATTAACCGTTTTTAAAGTCAACAAAGTTTATTATCTGAAGTCGTGCGTACAAGCTGTTCGTTGGACTGTTCGGTGTGACGGTCGGAAACATTCTGTGTCGTAAACGATTGTCGAAGGCGTCTCGGTGGACCGCCCGCTAATCGTTGGGTTCGGTCTCTTGTCTCAAGTGTTTATACTTCCCGTCGCCTAGCTGTTACCCGAGACGACGGTTTTACAGAGTATCTATCGCCACAGATCCTTAGAAACGAATTCCGTGGATTCTTTGTTGAGACAATTATTTCCTATGCGATTTTTTAACGAAAAGATTCAAATTAAAACACTGGAAATGTTTATTCGTGATTCGACTATCGTTCGGACAACCAAGGGGAGAAAATCTGCTCCATACATAACACCAGGCATGTTATTGGCATGTTCGCAGCCAAAAATATCGTCGAGCCGATTTAATAATTTGAGACTGTTTATGATTACACGTGCGTGTGGCACGCAACATGCTAAGTGTGAAACTGTAAGCCGCCACTGGTCTAAGATAATCTAACAATAGGACGTCGCTCTCCCGCTTGATACTGTCGAATCGCTGATGGTGATGTCGAAACGTCGTCGAAACCACGCGTTGTGGCGTCACCCAACCCCTTCGTGTTCCGATGTTGGTGTCCTTTTCTTATCTCGAGTACCCATAGCGTAAAAGTCGACACGAGGCAGGAAGTGTGTGTGTATGTATAAAAATTCTCTTTAATAATAATAATAGCATCAAAATAGGTCAAAATTGACGAGTATATCACGACCAAAGAGCCAACGCATATACATTACCAATTTAGAGATTCAAGCTGTAATTCGAATCGCTTGAATAGTTTTCGTTCGATTCGTGCTACTTAATATGCTCTTATTAATTATTTTAATCCAACTTCATTGTAATCGCATCATACAAAAGTTGCATAATAGAGAAACGTTACGCACGGAACTCTATATAGGAGAAATGATATTTTATTAAAAGAGTAATTTAACTTGCTACTAGAATGTTTTTTTTTTTTTTTCTTTAACGTAACGTGGTATGTTTTAATTAGTAGCATAGCAAATTTTTTGGTCGATGAATCTTCTTCACGCGTAAGCTGTGTAGCATACTGTCTTTTTTTATTTGTCGACAACGTTAATTATTCTCAAACTCCAAAAGTATCGTAATCGTCGTGGCTTAAGTAAACGAACACATTAATATTTAGTCGTTACGTTGTGTAAATAAAGTTAACATAGTTAACGCATATTTTTATAAAACTCTCGTACTTCTTTCCCTTTCAACGAATTCTGTGAATTTACTGATTGAAGAGTAAATACAATTCAGTGAAACGTTTCCCTCGAGTGCAAACCTACGTTCAAACCTTTTCGCGTTAAATAATATTTTGCCAACGTTGGCAAACGTTCACGTCAAACCGGAAAAAAAGAACGATACCTTTCCGTAATGCGCTTCCATTCAGCTTACGCGAATGCATTGCGACTTTATCTTATTTTCGGTTTATAAGTGTCTTTTTACAAAATCCAGTACGCTTTCTGTTCAACGAACAAATGCAATTTTTCCTACGTAGGAAAGTAGTCCAGACCTAATCCGGATAAGAAACAGGACACCATTCAATTTTACTTGCTTTAGTGATTTAAATTTTTCATTTTTCCAAATAGCTGTGAAGTGTTTCGGAATGACTGCGTTGCGGAATGAACAAACGCGAGTCTCCGTATTAAAGCTGAACATGTTTTTATTTTAACTAATCGTATGACGTGATTATCGAAATATGTATAATTTTGTGTGCTAGATTGACTACATAGTATGCGAGTATGGGTATGCGTCTCGAAGAACAGATGACTGTAATTGTTCCGTGGGCAATCCGGTATGGAAGATAGTGAGAAAAGAAAGTGCTGAGACACGTGCAAGAATGTATCGATTAATAATTTTGGAATCGTTCACTAAACAAATGTATAATTATTTTAATATGAATTTTAAGTGTATATTTAGTGTTTCTATACTTTTATTTCGGCAATCAAGATTCAAAATTATCAACAATGATCTATGTACTACAACAGCAACGCTTAAACTGTAATAGTCGCAGCTAACTCGTTGATGCGTTGCGAATAACGAACCTGAAGATCGTGACAGTCGATCGGCGACTGCTCAATCCTCTGTTATCTTCTGCTCTGATTTGCGGCTATATTTATGATGAGATATACGCGAGGCTTTGTCACTGGGCGTGGTGACATCGTTATTTGTTGCGAATGGACGCGCGCTTAGAGACAGCGCGTGCAGGAACATCCGCCTCGTTACAAGGCATTCCTAGAAACCATAGTTCGTATTGACCCACATATTTGTACACCTTGTCAAACACGTAGAGCAACGATACGTTTTCGTTTTATAATTTGCTAGAGCGAGGAGCGAACGAATATTCCCTCGCTTGGTGTGAATGCACCATTATACAAACATTCTCCTTAAAGCGAATAACACGCTGTTGTTAAATTTTGCTTTCGAACGTTACGCTTTGAATAAGATTATGCGCGCACTAGCGACAGTTTTATCATTTACGAATAAGGTATTTGTTTAAATAGACTTGCGCGCATTAGACGATGCTTACGATTAGACGATTGTTACTTTTGGACTTTTGATCGATACGAGCGAGAGCGAAAAATTTTCATTGCCGAAGAATAAAGGGTGAGAAATAAATAAATATGCGTTTATCTTTTGGTCCAGGTAATTAACTTTGACTCGCCACGCGGCGGCATTAGCCTGGTGACGGAGAAGGGTCCTGAAACGACGAGTCGTTTAATGATCCAGAAAGCGGTGCTGAGCGACTCCGGGATCTATACCTGTGAACCGAGCAACGCGAATCCCAGCAGCATTAAGGTGCACGTTGTTAACGGTAAGTTTCACGAAATATTTAAAAATCGTTGGCTCGTTTTAAGACTTATTTCCACTTGCGACTAGTTGCGACGACGCCGTAGTTTCTGGCAGACCATCAGTATCATCATGGACATGAAAAATGTGCCCCATGTTTAAAAGTACATTTCCCGTCTGCTTCAAGAAGTTAGGACATATATTTATGCCGTTGCTGGTGCAGAATGATCAATATATTTCCCTTTGTTTATTCGTATGTGTAAATAAATCATCTAGGAATATATAAACGATGACTATATTCAGTAAGGTACAACTATAAAATTATTGGAGGTATGAAAATGTTGAAATCGTCGCTACATCGTGACCCGAACGTGTAATCATCCATGTGCAAACAATTTTTTGATCACGGGTATACTTTTGCAAAGGGATTTGTAGTTCTGCGTTTCAGGCGCAGCGAAACCACTGCACGGCGCGGTGACGAGATTTATGGCACATAAAGCGAAAAGCAGAAAATTTGACAATACATGCTGTATGTTGAAATTACTGCGAAATCGTGTACCATCCGAGCGTCGCTACACAGATGGTAGAAAATTAAATCTTTCTCTCAAGAACAGCCAATCGTCTCTGACCGCGTCGTAAATCTTGCGTTAATTTGAATCTTCGTAAATGTGTTGCGAAAATTGTTCGAACGTTTCAAACAAAAATCAACTTTATTCTTTCGCATGGAACCATACATGTTTTAACGCATTAATCGATCTGTCATGATATTTTTTATAAAAAATTACTAACCTATTTAATGTGAAAAAGCTGTAGCCAGTAAAAAAGTTTCTTGCGAGATCTGAAGAACATAAATAAAGTCATTAATTTGTGTAGCATATTACGGTAGAAAATGTTTCATAACGTCATTTATTTATATCAAAAGTATTATAACTTGTAGTCTTGGACATATTACAGCATTACTACTGTTATCACTATATCGTATTATATAGCATTACAAGTTAATAGTATCATATACTAAAACATACTCGGTGACTCCTCACGTGTTCTAGCAGCAAAATGACATTCAGTAGCGCTCGATTGTTCCAGGTATAGTACGTATTGTATATGTATTCCATATTGTATGTCTGCCTCTTTGTAGTCGCACGCGTGACACGACTGATCTGTGACGGTGTATCGCACCTTGACTTTGCGGAGGCGCACGTTTCTTAGTCGCGACAGCGTGAATGGAAACTCTGCCTTATCCGACAATGGATTTTATAGTCGCGCGCGACTAATCGCAAGTGAAAATAAGGCCTTACCTTGCCATGTTAATTGATCTCTCGTTAAATATCCCGTTGTTCTTGGAACACGGGACGCTTGCACATTTGCCCTAGAATCGACGTTGTCGAGATCGATCTGACCGTGCCTAGCGTTTAAATTCGTCGAAAGCTATGCATTTCGCACGACGTCGCGACGTCGCGACGTCGCGGTGCATTGAGTGAATTCGAGTCGCGAAGTTGACACGGTTTATTACTTTAACAGCAAGGGAAAGAAGTCGCGTTGCTAAGCAAAGCGTGTCCTATACAATACCGATACTAAGCTAAGACTAAGACTAGTACTGCTACCAATACCCACGCCAATACTAATAATAATATTAATACATCGCGTCGGAGCGATGCGGTTTTGAACAAAAAATACACTTCAAGTTTCAAATAGTCCCGATGGAAATTAGATTCGAGGGACTAATTTGCTCCGATGAATATACATAACTGTTTCGTTTACACTTCGGTAAATTATTAGGGTGTGCCTTATGATAGGATGGAAACGGACGCGTGGATTTAACGATAATTCGAAATAAGTTAAGCCAAGTTTCCGGTATGTTATTCATCAACTTCAAGCGTTAATTGCTTGGTACAATGGCCTGCATAGCCTTACCTGACGCGAATGCAGATCGATGCGACACGTCGTGCACACGGCGGTGATTTATCACCGTCATCGTCCCGACTGATCCGCTCGCAAACGTCTGTTTGCGTTCTTTCTCTTGATTGTTCGAATCGTTCGTTGCATTTGTGCTATTATCGCGACGGTAGCGAGACACTTTTCTGGCGGTTGAAGGAAACACGATCGATAAATTTTAAACGAGAAGAAAGAACAAGAAAAAACAATGTCCGAGTGGATAAGCACGTTGGCTACTTTGAAACCGAAAGAATTTCATACGATCTGAGTAAAATTTTTGTTACAGAAGAACGACCGGCTGCGATGCATCACGGTGATGGAAGTTCGTCGTACACTGGGACACGGCCAATGTGTTTTATAATTTTAATAGTAGCTAACATAATATTTGTATAAGAGAAAAGAAAGGATAACCGTCGAAAGGGAGAAGAAATACGAAACACGATGATACAGCGCGGTTTCACTTGCAAATCGCATTGCCTATGATCGGTAACATTCTTTGGGTGAATATTTGCGCAGGGTAAAATCGAATATTACCTACATTTTCATTAAATTTCCGTGACCAAAGAGTTTTCGAATATCAGCACGGCACAATAATCGGTAAAAACGTAGTATTTTGTTAAGATATATCATCAAGAACGAATAACTTACGACGTCAAAATTTATTGTATTATTTGTAAATAAATTCATTGTATGTACATATCAATAAAACGATCGTCTTTATCTTCTGATTCTTTCTCTAGACCGAAATCTGTCGAAACGTAACAAGACGAAAGGTATATTCTTTCTCCTTCGTTCACTGTATACCCAAATCAACAAGTAAAAGCACAGATTGTAATCCGCTTTGCTAGTTTATTTCAATGAAAAATGTGATTGAATCGTACAACGGACTTTCTGTGTGGCGGTTCAAAGGTTTGAACTTGTTACTTAACTGTTATTGCTACTTTGTTATATCTGAAAAACAATCCGGGCATTGTTTTCGTTGCATGGCGAACTGCAAAGTATATATTTAAGATTACAAAAGCGACAGGCTAGATTCTCACCGGAACGTATAATTGGTACGGATCGTACATTTGGTCGCGTAAAACCAACGAAACCCGAGAAACTATATCATTCGTCTATACCGCGAGTAGCGATAAAAGAGTTTGACGAGGAAAGTGGATTCATCTGTTTAGCTTGAGCGAGTACAATAGATTGATATTTCTTACAAGAAGCGACGTAAGAAACGATGATTCGTTAATGGCATAGTTGATTACTTCTTTTATCTTGTGTTCGTTAATTACAGCTCGGCGCAACTGACTTTTCTTGGAAAGCTGCACGTGCACGCGATCTCGAGCAAAACAAGGAATAATCGTAAAATCGTAGCCAACCCGAATATCCTAGGTTACGACAAACTCGGTCGAGATACGTGTAACAGAATTTTTATCCATACGCCGCCACCAACTTGACGAAATTGTCAAGCTATATAAATATAACGCAACGTTCGTCGCGAGGAACTTCCTGCAAAGAGAGAGTAGACCTTTTTGTTTTTTTCAACTGGTCGCAATGGAGGTCGAACGCGAGCATCTACCAAAATTTTTTCGATGTTCGAGTCTCTATGAAAAAACTGGGTCGTCCCGACTTTAACGATTTCCCCACGATTCTTCGCATGTACTTGCCGTTTACGAGTTTTATACGTTTAACTAGAAGATACGCTTTGCCTCCTACATTTTGATTTATCAAATATCGTGCAACGATCAAACGAATACACAGGCCTAATGTCACGATAGCCACTTAACGGCGGGATATCAGTTGGCGGCCGTACAGCGGGCGGTGTTCAAGTAGTCGATAAAGTCGACTATTTTCGGCTCCCTCAATCGTGGAATCATCGGTGGGGCGGTCCACGCACGGGGCTGCTGTTGCTGCTGATGCTGCTGTTGCTGTTTCATCCAACCGATTCCTGCTTTCTTTCTCTTCTCTCGTTTCCGTGGATGTTCTTGCAACGTTATCGACTTGCCAAACACGAAGAGGCAAGGACCGAGATAAGGTCGGAAGTCGGGTATATTTTGCTTGTATACCAGGCTGAAACCACCAGTGTCTGCAGCCGGATTCACCGGTACATCCATTATCACTAAAACAAGTTGAAAATGAACAACAGATTTACTCCGTTTATTTCATATCTTCGCGTTCCCTTATTCCATTCTCTTATTCTCTCTCCCTTTTTCTCTCTTTCTCTCCCGTTCGAATAGTCCTTTCGAATCGACTATCGTATATTTAGATCGGATATCACATTGCTACAGTACAGTGCGCGGTACCTAAGCGCATCTAATTGTTTATTTTAAATGAATTTGTGCCAACGAAATTCAGCGCGTTTGAAAGCACGTATGTAGAAGCTGCACCAGCTGTACGAGTATTAAATTAACCGACCTAAACAGATTTCAAGCAATTTTCTTTGATTTTTTACAAATGTACCACAGTTAGGTGCGCGCGCGCATCGACACAAGATCCAACGAAAACTAATATTTCTCGTACCGGTAAAAAAAAGTTTTATCGGATTACGAACAATCGAAAATACGTGTAACACGGTGCCGGATCGAACGGAGATAAAAGTAACGGACGATAGAAAGAAATCCGATACCCGAAAGTACCTAGAGAATGCCGTTAATTCTTTCTTTGGGTATTTACCTACGATAAAAGACAAAAACTGTTGATTGGTTTTTGACAGATGTGGCTACAATCGAGCCAGTAGTTTGGTAAAAAGATATTTTCAAACGTACGCAAAGAATTAGACGTTTTCGCTTTAGTGAAAACAGTAGGAGGGTTGTACTCTCGACCCGTATACCTGACAAGCAGAGTTGTTTAATCGAAATCTGGAAACTTGAACACAGTAGTCGATACTAAACGATTTGAAAAGCTCGTTCGTGCATTCGCGAGGAAACCAGAATACATATACCGTTTCGTTGACTTGTCCCGGCCACTATCCTCGGAAACTTTCACCCGCAGTCTCGGTTTGTGACAACTTACTTCTCTCTACGTTGTCCTATAGATCGTAGTTTGCTAACCTTTCACCAAGCTTTCGAGAACATTGGAATAGAGGCGTTTGGTAATTTTCGAGCTAGGAGGATGCATCCGGGGATTCGTGTTGATCTCGATCAACCAAACCGAAAGGTCCTCCATCACGACGAAATCGGCCCCATATAGCTCGAAACTACACCGTCGTCTGTCCATGTGCTCCTGGGAGGCCAGCATCGTCAGAACTATGGCTTCCGACATTTTCGTATAGATCTTGTCGTAATACGGTTCGCCGTCGAGTCCTGTTTGCCTGACAATTATGACCTTTGCGTTAGCCATTGAATGTCTCTACTGATGAAAATTAACAGATGTCTTTCCCAAAAGGTACAGAGCTAACATCAAAGTTATCGATTATGTTCTACGCTAGATCGCTGCAAATTCCAATATCCTTCGAACAGCGATAGCGAGAAAGTAAAAAGTAATACAAGTAAGCAAAGTATTATGCTCGTGGAAATAATGGCGAAAGAAACGACAGGCGGGCAGAGACGATTACGAATAGACGAGAAGAAAATACACAGATTCTAAGCATATTTGGACGACGTTTGATCAAACCTATCGATCTCGCAGAGTCATCAAACGCTATCGACCGTAACGAACGGATAACCGAAACTGCTCCTCGCAACGAATAGACCGGTCGAGAGATTACTTTAAATATTCGTTCAGCTTCTCGCAGTCCCATCCTTGATCGCGAATCGATTTTACAACTTCCTCCGAATTTCCACGTTTCCTCCGTCTCCTCCTCTCCTCGTCGTATTTCTCCTGAATGGCGGTATTGCAGATATGAATCGCTTCGTGATAAGTTGAGAAAGTGTAGGGTTTCGAGCTGAATCGTAGGAGTCCTTCCCTAGAAAAGGATAGGAAAGGATCGAGAAAATTCTTTGACGGAATCTCCATCGAGAAGATTCTTTCGGAATAATTTTCAAGGCTCTTTTCTCTAACAAAATCCCTTTCCGAGATTTCTCCGTAGACCTATAGCGTACGTATAACGTATTGCGTGTCCTTTTATTTGCGCACACGAGATTCACGGATAGCTGTGCGAGCATACGTTTCACGAGATAGAAAATTATTTTCCGATGGTTCGATTAAAAAATGTAATACAAACTTCGCTACAAATATCGTTTAGACGTTCGAAATAGAGCGGAATTGTAAAGTTGGAAATTCAGTTACTTGAACACCCATATTGTCATGGGAAATGTGTTTGTAACCAAATACCACTGCCTTATGTCGAATTTCGTATCGTAAATCAACAACGGACGTTCTGAAATTAAAAGGAAAAAGATGAGATCGCGGAAAGGTATAAAATTGAAACGATTAAACGTTTTACGTACCAATGTACTTCTGAACAATGAAGTAATCTTTTGGTCTGCTTTTTATCTTTCGAAATATATCCTTTAAACTGTGAGATATGCTGATTCCCGTGCCGCAACAAAGTTCGCTCGGTTTTAATATCCATATATTTCTCATTCCGTTTAATTCGTATTGCGGATCTATCTCTTTCAATCTTGTTAGTATCGGATTCGTCGCCTCTAGATATTTCTAAACGATATAATGGAAAATTCACGGTAGCGAGATCCAAAATTTGTTGCGTCGAATCGAGATTACCAGAGTTTTTAATTTAAAAGCAAGAAATCGCTTCGAAACGGATCGCCTATTCTTTAAGATTGTACTACGCAAGCGAAAGAAAAGAAAAGAAAAGAAAAGTACACGAGTATCGTACTTGTAGCTGATCTCGACTTTTTTCCGAGGTAGTCTCGATTCCAGCTCCCTCGTGTACGGCTGCGGTATAATCGTCCAAAAAGAAATTCCATTCCTCTTCGGAAAACTCGGTCACAAAGTCTTTGTCTATGTTTTGGTGGATTTCACGGGCGATAAATTCCTCGCAGCGTTTTATGGCAAACTCCAGTCGACTCATTAGAATCGGCCGATGTCCCGACTCCGAGAAACCCTGGCCATCGTGCATTCTTTCGACGAACCATTTCAACAGACCAGCGGCAGCGGTCAAACGAAAATCATCGAGAAAGGCTTTCGGCTCTCTGCTCAGGTTGTAACTTCGAGGGAATAATACCGACGACACGTCCTTCTCGTACAGCCAGTGAGCTTCCTCCAACAAACGAGCCATTCCTAGCTACATTATTTCGTGATCGTCAATATTTGGTCGAGTTTGCAGCGAACTAAAGTTCGATCGAGCTTAATTAATATTGTATTTCACATCTCGTACGATGTATCGAAGATTCTCGCGTATCTAATTATCGATGTTAACCTTGGAAGTGTAGACGAAAGGTTTTTGGTATCTGTTGAGAATGATATTGTTACTCAAGCCACGATGCCAATCGACAAAGTCGTTCCGACAGTCCCATATAAAGTCTGGCGATTTGTGACGTAATAAAGCGAAAATGACCGCCTTCTCGTTTAAAGTACCGTCCGGTTGGGTCAAATCGCCCAACGATCTTGCTTCTAAGCTGGCTACGCTACCTAAAAGTTGAAGAAGAGATTTCAGACGAAAATGAAAGTTCGTTTAGTTTTTAGTAAAAAGTTGGCGACAAGTTCAATTTTGACGATATTACTCAGACCAGAGAGTAGATAGCTGTTTATAATAGACACTTTGCCAGAGTTTATGTGGTCAATTTTTAATTAAAGGAATGTAGAATGTAGAGAAAAGAATTTGATTAAGAAAAGCAAGGAAACTAACCATAAGGTACAGCTCTCGTTTTTGTAGCTTCGTATTTTTGCACCCAACCCCTTTTCTCCAGAGTTTCTTTCAATTTCGGTAACTCACCGCGTATCAGAAATATTTTGTGCCTCTGAAACACGGTAGCACACGCTTCAAAGTATCTTAAAACTACTGTATTTCTGTGTAAGACTATTCAAATCTAGATAATCTATCGAATAGTTATAACGAATATGCATACGTTCGTTTATTAACGTTTGAACGTTATCGGACAATCCGATAACATCCGATCGGAATTTCAAAATTTTGAAACATTTTCCTTGTAAACGAATCTGATGTCTACCTTAATAGCTCTGTCGACTTTTGCTTTAATTTTCTGATAACGCTCTTTCCTCGTCCAATGAGTCTTACAGCAGTCGTCGTCCTTGAGCACGATACTCCTGTAGTTGTTGATGGTGTCGGTATCGTGCTTGTCAAAGATCTCCCGAGGGCAGCAAGAACACGTGTCCATGTAGGATTTCGGGAACGCACCGCAGTCAAGTTGTGGCAGGCTGTTAACAGCATTGATCTCATTGTCGTCCGTGTCTGGAAGTGGCCATTTTGTGTTCATTTTCGTCCAGTCCACCCGATTGTACGGATTCGCTGGACTTTCCTTCTTTTCCAGACAGATCAAAGAAGTCAATTTGCAGTAGGAGTGGCTCGCTTTATCCTCGTTCGTGGAATCCGTAGTCGCTAAATCTTTCGCGGTCCTAATGTCCCTTGACCGGTGAAACGTTCTAATTTATTACACGATATCTACTGAATTTTATTCTTTTTTCTATCCAGTGATCGATTCAATCATCGTCTTCGACTTTGATTAATCGGATCACCTAACTTGATCGTTCGTTAAACATAGAGACATCGAAAACTTTTACGTTTTTCGGAACGAGATACGTACCTTAAATCAGGCGGCAAATCCATAGTTTCGTCGCGAATCGAGACAGCTATTTTAGGTCAATTCCTAGACAAATTGCAAAAGTGGCGTTAATTGCGGAAACTAAATAAATTATCTAGTTGAAGTAAACGCTAGAAATATTCGGCGTGTACAGAAAGAAAAATCGACTCGAGAGGAACGTTTAGAAACAATGCAAATATTCGTCGATGGGCGTACACTTTGAACGCTAAAGAGAATGAAACGAGAAAGGCTAAATCGATCAATCTGCTTGTTTAACTCGACCGCCTTATTGTCTGGTAAGCTTAATCGCCTAAGTAATTAACCTCTCATGCAACGAACTTTGGAGAAACTGGTTTTGCCCTTATTAAAGGGTCATATTAATTTAACACTAACGTTATGTATCCTTCTTTCGACTCGTGAAGTAAATTCATGACTAAATTATTACGAAGAAGTTGCGTCGTTACCTTTCCAGAATTTTATGCCAATTTATATCACAATGCTCGTTTCAATCGAAATTTGAAGATAATAAATAACGAAACCGATCTATGTTTAATAACACGCGGTCACCGAAATATATTCTTCGCATATTACACAAATGTCGTTATAATTTTCATACGTGTAACAACTGTTACGAAAATAACGATGTAATTTACGACACAAAGGTAAATTTTATAGATTTATGGATTTAATAATACATAATACTGTTTAGTATTTTATGTTATATCACACTCTGTTTCCCTCCCTTTGTCGCGTATTATCGATAAATTATCGATATCGACTATAATTTTAAATTAACGTACATCATACATCACGTATCATGTACAAGGCTAATACAAGTATATCCGATATAAAGGTATTTGATAGTCGACGCTTGTTTACACTGCAAAAGAGAAAGTAAATGAAATATAATAGAACGTTGCGTTTGAATACTATGCGATTAATATACTTCGTCTATTTATGGAAAACGATCATTTTCTTTCATTTTTATGTAAACGTTGCAAGTATATGAAACTTGTCGACTTTTTTTGGTAACTTTTACCATGTTACATGTACAATGCACACGCACTATACTTGCCATATTTATTCTCGTTTGCCGTAACTGTGACGAAAAATTTCGAAATTATAAACTTCATTTCATCGTTTAAAAACTGACGTCTATGTTCTTTTTATAGTAAAAATACTTTGCGATACTTCGTGGAAATTTTCTGCTCGTACACTGCGTGAGTTTGTGTAGTGAACGTTTTGACAAAGTTTTATGGATCCGCGATATTTCATTAAACGTTTCCTCATTGATGTTTTATGTATCGTGATATCTTGACTTCGAACTGGAGAAATTTTTGTGATAGATCAAAACGTAAAGTTAAACTCTAAAATTTATTTCACGGTTCTCCTATTCCGAACGGTTTTGTTTCTGCTACCTATGGATTTTTGTTGATGTGTCAAATGTCAGACATGTTGCATTTATCCGATCTTCTACTTTTTCTCCATTTTCCCAACGACTATGTACACAATGTTAATTGCTAGCTAACAGTCGTTATATCGTTTGTTTGCAATTTTTTAACCAGTAACTCTATGAATCGCGGTATAAAGACAAAAATCTGGAAAAAAGCAGAAAATTCTATGATGCATAGCAGGCAGAAAATTTGCATTAAACGTAAAATATGCTCTTGTGTAAATACGTATGTATGTTTATTTCTAGAAGCGTAAAATATATATGTAGAAAAAAACGATATCTGTGAATACCAATTTTCTCGATACACTGAAATATTTTCTATATCGATATTGGTCATGACTGCAACGAAATTCAGTGTTTTAGTACTGTCAACGCTCCGTTCCATATGTTTGGCGAAACTCGCATGTACTTTTTCATCGTATCGGTGTATCGACGATTATTTTAAAACAACGTACCTTTTTACAACGGTAGCGATTAAAATAAACCATTTTTCAACGTAATTTCATGCCGTTCGAATATTTTACTTCATACGCGATACATCAAAGTATCTGAGAAAAAAAAAAAATACATATAGTTGGTCGCGTTCGCACGTGTTTAAATTACTATTATTCGATAAAAGATTAATAAAGGTATTTCTAAATTTATTAGTGAAACATGAAAAGTCTTTTTACATGCTACGTATTTATCTTGATCGAGTATCGGTACATTCGATTGGTAAGTGCTCGTAAATTCCACACATCTATCTAACATTTCACTGTGGCCCTATTAAAATTCAGTTGAATTCACACTACCGAACAATTTCATCCGCAATATATCGTATCATACGGCTGAATATTCCTGTCATGGGCAATTTAAAACGTTAAAATACTTCCACCTTTGAGCTCGTATTTGCCACTAGTATTAAAAATATTATCCACACAGACATATACATATTATAGAAAATTATAGAATTATGATACAATTATTTGCAAAATTCTGACGAAACGACCGATTTTAATATTATTAATTCTGATCATAATATGTTTTCAAGTTATAACATTTTACCAAATGTCCTTCTGGACAAATTGTAAAATTAAATAAATAAATAAATAAAAAAAAAATAATATGTTAACCAAAAGATTCTGTTGCTCACGCGTATCTGGTGGACTACGCGAAACATTGTTCGCCACAAGTATCTGAGTTCTGGTCGAACCCTCACAGCGAACTTGTACAGTGAGCAACTAGAAACACTACATGACAAACTTAAGGGAAAAAAGAAACAGTCATTTTTAGTGAATCGTCGACAAATTTTATTTTTGCAAGATACTGGGATGGGAACTTCTATTACCTCTTTCGATCTTGGGATAATTATATGCTGAGAAAACAATTTATAAACGATAAGGCTATAAATGAGAAGCTGTGTCAATTTTTCGAAGATAAAAATACTGAATTTTAGAAAGGTAGTATTTTTTAATTACCTTGCTATTATCCTTCCCATTGTGAAAGGGTAACTCGACCTAAAGGTGAATATTTTAACGAGTAAAATTACTTTATTATACACTTCACACTCCCAGTCCTGCTCGGGCAACCGAGGAGAACAGATTTTTTTTTTTTTTTTTATTTATTTATTTATTTAATTTTACAATTTGTCCAGAAGGACATTTGGTAAAATGTTATAACTTGAAAAATATAGCATGTGGATGGTTACCCCCAGCGGGGTTCCATCTTCCAGGTTGTTTATTGTTTTTCTATTGCGAGGTCTGCGGGATGCTTCTTCTTCAGTCTTCTTTCTATTACGGTTTCATTTGTTTCTGCAACTAGCTGGTTTGGGTGTATTGCAAGTCTTTCTTTGTACTTTTTTGCGTATCTAGCGATTTCCTCTTTAACTGTTGGAATTTTTAGATCTTTTCGGATGTCCTCATTTCTGACGTACCATGGAGCGTTAACTATTGTTCTTAAAATTTTTGCTTGTTCCGTCTCTATTTTATTTATGTGACTCATCGCTGCCGTCCCCCATAGTGGGACTCCGTACGTCCAGATTGGTTTGATTATTGTTTTGTATATATTTAGTTTATTCGTTGTGCTTAATTTAGATTTTCTATTGGTTAACCAGTACATCTTTTTCCTTATTTCACGTATTCTGTTTATTATAGATTTTATGTGATGCTTCCATGTAAGGTGTGTGTCTAAATGTATTCCTAGATATTTGACTTGCTTTGTATGTGCTATGTGGGCGCCGTTCAGTTGGATATCTGGTGTTGTTCCTTTTCTAAGTGCAAATGTTATGTGGTTGCACTTACTGGTGTTCGCTTTTATTTGTTTTCTTTGCAGCCACTTTTCTATTTTTGTAATGTGTTCTTGTAGTAGTGCTGCTGCTGTTTCTGGATTTGTGTGTCTCACTAGTATGGCCGTATCGTCCGCGAACATAAGTATTTTGCTGTTAACAGTTGTTGGTATGTCTGCCGTGTATAATGTGTACAGTATTGGTCCTAGTACGCTTCCCTGCGGTACTCCTGCCTTGATATTCCTGATTTCTGAATATGTATCCTTTATTTTTACTATAAAGGTTCTATTATTTAAGTAGGATCCGAGTAATTTATAGATTTGTTTTGGAAATTGGTTTTTGATTGTTTGAAGGAGTTTTTCGTGGTTAACTTTGTCGAATGCTTTTTCGATGTCCATAAAGAGTGCCGTGCAATATTGTTTTGTTTCCAGTGCCTGTAAGATTTCATTCACGAGTCTGTGCATTTGTTCTATTGTGGAGTGTTTATTTCTGAATCCAAATTGATGGTCCGGTATTAGTTTTTCTTTTTCTATAATTGGTTTTAGGCGGTTATATATTACTTTTTCCAGCAGTTTGGAGAACGCAGGTAGTAACGATATTGGCCTGTAAGATGCAGTTAGGTGTGGGTTTTTGTTTGGTTTGGGTAACATTACGATCAGTGCTATTTTCCATAGTTTAGGAAAGTACTGTATTCTTAGAATTGCGTTGAATATTAGTGTTGTTAGTCTTATTGCCTTTGGGGGAAGGTTTTTTAAGATTTTTCCATTGATCAAGTCAAATCCTGGTGCTTTGCTTGTATTTGTTGCCTTAATTAAATTTGTAACTTCTTGCGCTGTTGTGCTGAGTATGGTGCAGCGTTTATCAGTTGTGTTGCTGGCATTTTCAACTTCTTCATTTGTTTGCCATCCGGGGATGCTGTTATTAATTTCGTACGGCGAGAATATATTTTGTAAGTGCTTTGAGAATTCTTCTGCCTGCTCTTCGTTGCTTCTGGCCCATGTGTTGTCTATTTTTCTGATTGCTGGGATTGATTTTACTGTTTTCTTCGCTTTGTTAGTGACTTTCCATAGGGAGTAGTTGGTGTTCTCATGCGTGGATAGTGATTCGATGAATTTTGTAAATTCGTTATTATAATGTTCCCATATTTTATTTTTTAATTCCTTTGCAAGTTTATTTAGGTTTTTCTTGTTTTCTCGTGTTCTCTGTTTTTGCCATTTTGTTTTCGCTTTTCTTTTTTCCCTGATTTTGTCTAGGATGTCCTGCGGAATAATTTTTGTTTGCCTGCTATTTGATTCATGGGTAGTGGTTGCCCGCGCTGCTTCCTGTATTATTTCTGTCAAAGTTGATACTGCCTGTTCAATGTGTTCAGGTGTTTTCAACGGGATATTGCAATTGATTTTGTTTTCGATTAATTCTTTGAAAGATTGCCAATTGGTGGTCTTATTGCATAGTGAATCTGTCCTGCTGTAAAGTAGTGGTTTGCTTGCGTATTCTATTATAATTGGTGTATGGTCGGAGTTAAGCTCAAGGCTGGTTGTTGTTTTTAATTTGCTTGCATTTAGTCCTTTTGTTATTGCAAAATCCAACAGGTCAGGTATTTTGTTGAGGTCTGTCGGCCAGTACGTTGGTTTTCCTGTAGATAGTACATTGAGGTTGTTGCTTCTGATATATTTTTCTAATGTCCTCCCTCTCGGCGTATTAATTCTCGAACCCCATAATGTGTGCTTTGCGTTAAAGTCTCCCGCCGCTATGTATTTGTCGCCTAAGGATTGAAAGTAATCTTCCCATTTTTTTAATGTCATTTTGTGTCTCGGAGGTACATATACTGCTGATATCTGGAAGTAATTGTCATTGGTTGGTATTGTGACAGTGGTTGCTTGTAAGTGTTCTTGATTTGTTTGACTATGTAGGTGATGCTTGATATCATTTTTTATTATTACTGCAGTTCCTCCATGTGCTTTACCTGAGGGATGTTTTGTGTCGTAGATGGTGTAGTACGGAATTTTCATGTAACTTTTTAGAGTGAAATGTGTTTCTGAGACAAGTAGTATATCAATATTGTTTTGATACAAAAATGTTTTTGTTTCGTGGACTCGCTGTTGCAAGCCATTGGAGTTCCAGGCTGCTATTTTCAACTTGTCCATCTCTATTTTTTACTTAGCAAGTTTGTGAGTAGTTGTAGCATGATTGTGGTTTGTTGTACTTGTTGTCTTAATACTGTGTTTAGCTCGCTCATCATTTTTCCCAGCATTTCCATGCTTTTGGTGGATTGTTTGAGCATTTCTTTGATTTCTGTAGCGTCTTCGATGTTATTGCTTTGGTTCTGATTGCTTGTAAGCGTTGCTTGGCTAATGTTTTTGGTTACTTGTGCGTAGCTTCGGTTACTTTGGGGATCTATGTTTCTGATTATGGCGCTCGGTTCATATTGTGCTTTCAATGTCGTTTCGTTTTCCGTTGTACTTTGTTGTGGTTGGTAGTTATTGAGTGATCTGTTGCGAAGTGGTGGGAAAAGTTTACGTTGTAGTTGTTTCCTGATTTCGCATCCTTTATAGCTGGCTGGGTGGTTTCCGTTGCAATTATAGCATCTAACTTCTTCTATTTTTCCTGTGTGTGGGCAGTGTATTGTTAGGTGATTTTTTGCACATTTGACACATGCCGGGCTTCTGTTACAATAATTTTTTGTGTGGCCGTATTGTTGGCACCGCATGCATTGTGGTATATCTTTTTTGTATCGTGGCGGTTCTACTGTTACAATTGTATTTAGTATCTTTTTTATTTCGTAAATTTCTTTGTTATTGGGTCTGGGTTCGAGTTCTATTAAGAATAATGGTAAGGGTTGTTTCGTGTCATATCTTGTCATATTGTTTATTGTTCTTGTTTGGTGGCCAATTTTTGCTAATTCGTCGCTTAGTTTTTTTGTGTTGGTTTTTGGGTGTAATCCTCTTATGACTATTTTGTAGCTCCTTTCCGTTTTGAGCTGGTATGTGTGGTATATAGCATTTTTATCCTTTAGTTCTTTTATCACTTTCCTATATACTTCGGGGGTATTTGTTTGGATTTTTACTTGTTCTAGTTTTGTTTGTTTTATCGTATAGTTCTCTTTTCCGACTGTATTGTTTAGTAGTTCTATAAGCGGGTCTATTATTTGGGCCTCAACAAAAATTGGTGGTGGTTTTGATATGTAAGTTGATTTGGTTGTGTTTTTGCTTGTCGGGTCATTGTCTATTTCTTCAGTTAATGAGCTAAAGGAGTTTCTTAAAGGTAATTCTTGCAGCCATCGCTGCTTTTCTGTGTCTGGGTTTGCTGTAGAACTTGCGCCTAGAATTATTTTTCGTTTTTTGCTTGTCTTTGCTAGTTTCCAGGTTTCGTCCTGGTAACTCCTTTCGTTGTCATATCTGCACGAGGAGAACAGATGTGCGTAAGCAAACGTGTGCTCCAGTCAAGTGAAACGGTTTAGTGTTAAGAACAGTGAAAGTGCCAAACAATGCAGCAGCAGATACCAACAATTAAGATTGCAACTAAAGGTGAAAAATACTATATCAATGGGTCGTTAGATTTACCAGGTGTGAAACAACAACAGCAAAATAGCAACAACCAAAACGACATGGAAACAGAAGAAACGGAAGAGCAATGGAGACAAGAGGAGTGCAGATATGACAACGAAAGGAGTTACCAGGACGAAACCTGGAAACTAGCAAAGACAAGCAAAAAACGAAAAATAATTCTAGGCGCAAGTTCTACAGCAAACGCAGACACAGAAAAGCAGCGATGGCTGCAAGAATTACCCTTAAGAAACTCCTTTAGCTCATTAACTGAAGAAATAGACAATGACCCGACAAGCAAAAACACAACCAAATCAACTTACATATCAAAACCACCACCAATATTTGTTGAGGCCCAAATAATAGACCCGCTTATAGAACTACTAAACAATACAGTCGGAAAAGAGAACTATACAATAAAACAAACAAAACTAGAACAAGTAAAAATCCAAACAAATACCCCCGAAGTATATAGGAAAGTGATAAAAGAACTAAAGGATAAAAATGCTATATACCACACATACCAGCTCAAAACGGAAAGGAGCTACAAAATAGTCATAAGAGGATTACACCCAAAAACCAACACAAAAAAACTAAGCGACGAATTAGCAAAAATTGGCCACCAAACAAGAACAATAAACAATATGACAAGATATGACACGAAACAACCCTTACCATTATTCTTAATAGAACTCGAACCCAGACCCAATAACAAAGAAATTTACGAAATAAAAAAGATACTAAATACAATTGTAACAGTAGAACCGCCACGATACAAAAAAGATATACCACAATGCATGCGGTGCCAACAATACGGTCACACAAAAAATTATTGTAACAGAAGCCCGGCATGTGTCAAATGTGCAAAAAATCACCTAACAATACACTGCCCACACACAGGAAAAATAGAAGAAGTTAGATGCTATAATTGCAACGGAAACCACCCAGCCAGCTATAAAGGATGCGAAATCAGGAAACAACTACAACGTAAACTTTTCCCACCACTTCGCAACAGATCACTCAATAACTACCAACCACAACAAAGTACAACGGAAAACGAAACGACATTGAAAGCACAATATGAACCGAGCGCCATAATCGGAAACATAGATCCCCAAAGTAACCGAAGCTACGCACAAGTAACCAAAAACATTAGCCAAGCAACGCTTACAAGCAATCAGAACCAAAGCAATAACATCGAAGACGCTACAGAAATCAAAGAAATGCTCAAACAATCCACCAAAAGCATGGAAATGCTGGGAAAAATGATGAGCGAGCTAAACACAGTATTAAGACAACAAGTACAACAAACCACAATCATGCTACAACTACTCACAAACTTGCTAAGTAAAAAATAGAGATGGACAAGTTGAAAATAGCAGCCTGGAACTCCAATGGCTTGCAACAGCGAGTCCACGAAACAAAAACATTTTTGTATCAAAACAATATTGATATACTACTTGTCTCAGAAACACATTTCACTCTAAAAAGTTACATGAAAATTCCGTACTACACCATCTACGACACAAAACATCCCTCAGGTAAAGCACATGGAGGAACTGCAGTAATAATAAAAAATGATATCAAGCATCACCTACATAGTCAAACAAATCAAGAACACTTACAAGCAACCACTGTCACAATACCAACCAATGACAATTACTTCCAGATATCAGCAGTATATGTACCTCCGAGACACAAAATGACATTAAAAAAATGGGAAGATTACTTTCAATCCTTAGGCGACAAATACATAGCGGCGGGAGACTTTAACGCAAAGCACACATTATGGGGTTCGAGAATTAATACGCCGAGAGGGAGGACATTAGAAAAATATATCAGAAGCAACAACCTCAATGTACTATCTACAGGAAAACCAACGTACTGGCCGACAGACCTCAACAAAATACCTGACCTGTTGGATTTTGCAATAACAAAAGGACTAAATGCAAGCAAATTAAAAACAACAACCAGCCTTGAGCTTAACTCCGACCATACACCAATTATAATAGAATACGCAAGCAAACCACTACTTTACAGCAGGACAGATTCACTATGCAATAAGACCACCAATTGGCAATCTTTCAAAGAATTAATCGAAAACAAAATCAATTGCAATATCCCGTTAAAAACACCTGAACACATTGAACAGGCAGTATCAACTTTGACAGAAATAATACAGGAAGCAGCGCGGGCAACCACTACCCATGAATCAAATAGCAGGCAAACAAAAATTATTCCGCAGGACATCCTAGACAAAATCAGGGAAAAAAGAAAAGCGAAAGCAAAATGGCAAAAACAGAGAACACGAGAAAACAAGAAAAACCTAAATAAACTTGCAAAGGAATTAAAAAATAAAATATGGGAACATTATAATAACGAATTTACAAAATTCATCGAATCACTATCCACGCATGAGAACACCAACTACTCCCTATGGAAAGTCACTAACAAAGCGAAGAAAACAGTAAAATCAATCCCAGCAATCAGAAAAATAGACAACACATGGGCCAGAAGCAACGAAGAGCAGGCAGAAGAATTCTCAAAGCACCTACAAAATATATTCTCGCCGTACGAAATTAATAACAGCATCCCCGGATGGCAAACAAATGAAGAAGTTGAAAATGCCAGCAACACAACTGATAAACGCTGCACCATACTCAGCACAACAGCGCAAGAAGTTACAAATTTAATTAAGGCAACAAATACAAGCAAAGCACCAGGATTTGACTTGATCAATGGAAAAATCTTAAAAAACCTTCCCCCAAAGGCAATAAGACTAACAACACTAATATTCAACGCAATTCTAAGAATACAGTACTTTCCTAAACTATGGAAAATAGCACTGATCGTAATGTTACCCAAACCAAACAAAAACCCACACCTAACTGCATCTTACAGGCCAATATCGTTACTACCTGCGTTCTCCAAACTGCTGGAAAAAGTAATATATAACCGCCTAAAACCAATTATAGAAAAAGAAAAACTAATACCGGACCATCAATTTGGATTCAGAAATAAACACTCCACAATAGAACAAATGCACAGACTCGTGAATGAAATCTTACAGGCACTGGAAACAAAACAATATTGCACGGCACTCTTTATGGACATCGAAAAAGCATTCGACAAAGTTAACCACGAAAAACTCCTTCAAACAATCAAAAACCAATTTCCAAAACAAATCTATAAATTACTCGGATCCTACTTAAATAATAGAACCTTTATAGTAAAAATAAAGGATACATATTCAGAAATCAGGAATATCAAGGCAGGAGTACCGCAGGGAAGCGTACTAGGACCAATACTGTACACATTATACACGGCAGACATACCAACAACTGTTAACAGCAAAATACTTATGTTCGCGGACGATACGGCCATACTAGTGAGACACACAAATCCAGAAACAGCAGCAGCACTACTACAAGAACACATTACAAAAATAGAAAAGTGGCTGCAAAGAAAACAAATAAAAGCGAACACCAGTAAGTGCAACCACATAACATTTGCACTTAGAAAAGGAACAACACCAGATATCCAACTGAACGGCGCCCACATAGCACATACAAAGCAAGTCAAATATCTAGGAATACATTTAGACACACACCTTACATGGAAGCATCACATAAAATCTATAATAAACAGAATACGTGAAATAAGGAAAAAGATGTACTGGTTAACCAATAGAAAATCTAAATTAAGCACAACGAATAAACTAAATATATACAAAACAATAATCAAACCAATCTGGACGTACGGAGTCCCACTATGGGGGACGGCAGCGATGAGTCACATAAATAAAATAGAGACGGAACAAGCAAAAATTTTAAGAACAATAGTTAACGCTCCATGGTACGTCAGAAATGAGGACATCCGAAAAGATCTAAAAATTCCAACAGTTAAAGAGGAAATCGCTAGATACGCAAAAAAGTACAAAGAAAGACTTGCAATACACCCAAACCAGCTAGTTGCAGAAACAAATGAAACCGTAATAGAAAGAAGACTGAAGAAGAAGCATCCCGCAGACCTCGCAATAGAAAAACAATAAACAACCTGGAAGATGGAACCCCGCTGGGGGTAACCATCCACATGCTATATTTTTCAAGTTATAACATTTTACCAAATGTCCTTCTGGACAAATTGTAAAATTAAATAAATAAATAAATAAAAAAAAAAAAAAAAAAAAAAAAACTTCACACTCCGAAAAACGACAGAACTTTCCTCGTTACCATAAAATCTACATTTTTATTTTATCTTTTCATTTTTCTTCATCTTTCAATAAATAAAATCATTATTTCGAATTAATCTATAATTTTAGGTTTCAGAAATAGATAATTTTAAATATAATTAGCATCTTTTACATTGTTTTAATATAATTCGTATAATACGCCAACCCGTCAACACGAAAGCACATTTGTTCGAAACACGTAAGTAACCGATTTGCGAGTATATATATGTACACATTTGCGATAGAAAATGAAATTTTGTTTATTTGAAATACGTGTTGCCAGGATATACATGTCGGAGATGAAGGGACATCGGGCCTCCCCGTTGGAATTCTTGGAAGAGTGTCAAGCACTGTCTGTGTAAACTTTTAGCGTTTATAAATCCTATAAATCTTTCTGAGTTAAACCGATTGTAGTTGTGATAATGAGCTTAGGTTCAAGGCGACAACTAGTCGCCGAACGTAGCCGCGGTCACGGGACGGACGTTTTGCCTAACGGAAGTATAGAATTACATAGTTCTCCTTAAGAAGAGATATCGGTACCGACACCCAATAGTAAACAGTCCAACGGTCTCTGCCGCGTGGCTTGTTACACGCGCCGACCCTATTCTTTGTCTGGCAAGACGATAACCAGATGCCGATGCATTTTTCACAGTATATGTTCGGATGGCTTGGTGGTCCCGCTACAGATCTCAATACTTAGTCAAACAAGGTCCTCCAAATTTATAAACAGCCCTCGTCGAGAAGATACAGTCTGTCACACAAGAGCGTGTCTGCGATATTTCTGTAAATATTTATATATTTGTAAAAAAATTTATATGAATTGAATCTACATCTAAAACACTAATACGCTATTACTTAGTAGGGTGTCCAATCTCCTCCATTAGCGATTATAGCTTGACATCGTTTCGGCATACTCTCGACTAATTTTTGAGCGTAGGATTCTGGTAACGACCTCCATATCTTTCGAATGTGATGTACAAGTGTTCTTATTTTTGTGATACGTCTTCCTCTCAGCTTGCATTTCATTAGGGACCACACATTTTCGATAGGGTTTGCATCAGGGGACTGCGATGGCCAAGGAAGTACTGTGATGGCGTTTTTCGCTTTCCATTGGGTGCAGATGCGACTTCGATGTTTAGGGTCGTTGTCTTCTTGCAATATCCATTGGTCCTCGGTTTGGTTGAACCAACGTTTCACGGATGTGAGAAGTCCCCTTTGGTACAATTTCACCATCTTTTGTGCATTCAGATTGTCTGTAAAGACGCACAAAGTCCCAAAACCGCGTGCGTTAAAGCAACCCCAAACATGCACTTTTATAGGGTGTTTTACACTTCTTTGAATCATCCTTCTTCCATGGATAGTCCAAGCACGCCTAATAGGACACCATGCCCAAAACGAAGATTCATCAGTGAATATTATATTACTCCAATCACGATCTCTGTTTTCATTCGCCCATGCCAGACGATTTTCGACGTTTCGCGTACGCGGCACTCATATTAAAAAGCTCTGTTCCTTTCACTGTTTCAAATGAAACTGAAAGGTATTCAGCAACGCGTATTAGAGAAGTTTTCGTTTCTTTACATTCTTTTTATCTCATTCTGATTAGGTGTCAGGTTTCGCAGATATCGCAGACACGCTCTTGTGTGACAGACTGTACCGAAGGTATCCTTGGCACGCGCGATGCTTCCCGCTAGCGGCTTTCTCTCAAGGGCGGTTAGCATCCTTTTCTAACCACCAACATAGAGATTAGTCAATTAACAGCGACGTTCATTTCCCTCACTTTTTGAACGAGGATTGTCCTCGACGAATCCGATGATCTCGTGTCCTGGGACACACCCCATCATAGTTTTCTTCGGCAGCATCACGATGACGGAGAGACACATTCTCGTGCGATATCATCAAGCGAGTATAACGTTTGCGATCAGCGAATACCTTAATTGACGAATAGTCTAACTTTGACTCTGGAGAGACGTGACTGCTATCCCGTTGACCGCGGATTCGTTATTGAACTTAGCATCATTGTCATCATTACCTAATTATCTCTGTCACTTGTTAGCATTGTAACATCTTTGCTCGTGTCAATAAACGATACCTCGAATTGTGTGGCCACGATGAGTAATTCCGGTGAAAATTCGTTACGCGCCCCTAACCCCCGATCCTAATGCTAATCCGACATACATATACATGAACATGCATATAATGGGATATAAACATCCGACAATGATATTTGGAAATCCGTTACGTTTATCTATAAATGACTGTCTGGTAGCCAAGAGGGTGGAAATCGTGCCAGCGAAACGTGCTTTCGATTCGACTTGCTGCACGAGCGAACGAGTTAACTAGCTAAGTAACCGCGCCCACTGCACTCTCTAATCACCAAAGGCACCAGGAATGCTTTTAAACTTTCCATCCACAATTACGTCCTTATTCGCATAGAAACCTCTATTAGACCTTCCATTATTCTAATTATGGAAGACCCGTCTGAAATATATTGATTAAAGTTAAGAAGGTTAAGTGGTCAGGATCAAGAATTGGACCGACTATTTCTTGTTCGCTCCACCCGTTACTTCCTCTTGTTATTTCAATGCTTATCGAAATCATCGCGTTTACTACCGTTGTAAGTAACACATATAATTTTGCTATTTTCCATCTCTTACGTCGTCAATTGAATTATTCCGATTATTCGTTCTCGTTTCACCCTTTTCTTACCCTGTTTTTACTAACAGTTCAGATTTATCACGCTGGAAGGATGGAAATTTTTCGAAATAATCTAGAAGTTTGCGATCGTTTTCGTGATACAATAGCAAGCCCTTAAACGATATAAATAGGCTTACCACAAAGCTTCAAAAACGTCAAAGCACGTACATGAAAAATCCTTTTAATATAATACGCAATGATACATGAGAAGTACAGCCAGCTTTCTGATCCGATGAAGTTATTTTGCATGACCAATGGTTTTCGACCAAAAGAACGAATAGAATTCTATTCGAAATAACATCTATGATTTTGAAAAGATAATGCGTCTCTGATCGACAAGCTATTTTCCGAAGTAGAGCGATCTACGAATACTTTAATGTAAATGAAAACCCTGTACGTATGTATATATTCTACCTTTGAGTCAAGTTATACGTATAATTTCGCATTGTATATATTTATTTCATCTGTTATAAAATTCCTACGCAATCATGTACTCCCGAGGAAGAAACGAGTCACAAAGTTTACTTAAAAATTTACTTTATGAACTAGTTTTGGTTTTACATGGTTGGAACTTAAAGCGGTCTAACTACTTATCGTATAGTATAGCGTGTAAAGGGTAAACAGCGGCACATGGAGCGACTCGCGCACAAGAACCACAAGAATTTGTCAAGTCGATGCAATTAACATTTACGAGAAAAAGCAACGCGGCATACCGTACCTCGGAAAATCGCTTGTCTGCCGGTGAATTCTCGCGATGCGACGCAACCTGCAAAATAAAAATTTTCTATAGCACATTGCACAGCACGAAAATAGACTCGCTAAACAGTTACGTAAATCTTATTACAAGATTCAATCTCGTTTCAAAACGCTACAGTACTTTCGTATTTGTATTCTGATGTCTGTGGATCTTACACGATGCATTTTCAATGAAGAAACAAGTTACGAAGTTTGTCGGTTAAGCTTGCGGTGCTGGTATAGTTGTTGCAGCTTCGTTTCTTCGCGTCTCACATCAAACTTTCTCTCCTTCCTCTCTCTTTTCTATTCTTCTTCTCACTCCTCTTTTTTTCTCCTCGTTTCTTTTGTCATCGAAATGTGGCCATCGTTCGCAATGTTTTCGCTGAAAAATTATCACATTACAACTTTCATAAGGCATTAACGGTGTCAGAGGAAGTATCCAAACGTCTGATCGTACATCTTTGAAATTTGTAGATCGTAATTTTCGCTTTATTATTGTATCGAAGCACGTTATACAGTCGCTATAAAAATCAGACGGAATTTCAAAGATGAACAACCAGTATGCACTTAGTTTGTGACTAGAAATTCTGCTGTTAGAAAAAAATGTTGAAAAGAGAATAGTAGAACTAGAATTAGGGCATTGAACGTTTGAAATGCTTCTGCCACGAGAACATCTTCCGAGAAAGTTGCTTGGTATCGTAATTTTCGCTCGATCATTGTATCGAAGCACGTTATACAGTCGCTATAAAAATCAGACGGAATTTCAAAGATAAACAACCAGTATGCACTTAGTTTGTGACTAGAAATTCTGCCGGTAGAAAAAAATGTTGAAAAGAGAATAGTAGAACTAGAATTAGGGCATTGAACTTCGTATATGAAAATGGACTTTTATTATATGAATCCAACAGAGTGACGGTTCAAAGTGTTACAACAAAAAATGAACAGAAAAGAACTCTAGTACTGACTTGGGAGGGTTTTTTATATCAACTGTTTAGTTTCTGTGGTGGGGTGATCGCTGGAAGCCGGTCGCATAGGTATGCTGCTACTGCTTAGTTACAATTTTTGATGACTATGGTATGCAAAGAATGTGATTATCCTAGCGCTGTATTCCGAGACCCCTGTGACAGTATCGTAAACGATTAGTGATGTAGAAAATTGAGATTCGTATGAATACCGATATTCGGATAACGTGAGCGTCCTCGGACAATGACAGTATAAGGTGATGCTTTATACCGTTACTAGCTTGCGTAATGGAATTATTGGATCGTTCTATAGTCTATTTGAGGGAAATATACCATCGTTCGATAGAGAAGTCCACTAATCGCAATTGAATGGTAGGCTTTTCGTATCGCTGTTTAACAAGCAAACTGGATAGAGGTAATTTACAAATCGATTAATAAGCACAAGCATTTCGAAATTTCTAGCCATATCAATACGAAGAATACCGTAATATTCCGTTTTTTTGATTTCCAGCTGCAAATATTCTAGAGACATATCCAACGATAACTGCCGCTTTTTACACGATCACTTGTATGATTTTCTGAATTTTCCTTTTTTGTCTTTATTTTCCACGTATATCAACGTTATATCGAACGACGTGATATATTACATTATTAAATTGCGGTCAAATCAGTTATTTACTATGTGCATTACATATATATTTTCTTTCTCTACAGTCTGTCACACAAGAGCGTGTCTGCGATATCTGCGAAACCTGACACCTAATCAGAATGAGATAAAAAGAATGTAAACAAACGAAAACTTCTCTAATACGCGTTGCTGAATACCTTTCAGTTTCATTTGAAACAGTGAAAGGAACAGAGCTTTTTAATATGAGTGCCGCGTACGCGAAACGTCGAAAATCGTCTGGCATGGGCGAATGAAAACAGAGATCGTGATTGGAGTAATATAATATTCACTGATGAATCTTCGTTTTGGGCATGGTGTCCTATTAGGCAAGCTGAGAGGAAGACGTATCACAAAAATAAGAACACTTGTACATCACATTCGAAAGATATGGAGGTCGTTACCAGAATCCTACGCTCAAAAATTAGTCGAGAGTATGCCGAAACGATGTCAAGCTATAATCGCTAATGGAGGAGATTGGACACCCTACTGTAATAGCGTATTAGTGTTTTAGATGTAGATTCAATTCATATAAATTTTTTTACAAATATATAAATATTTACAGAAATATCGCAGACACGCTCTTGTGTGACAGACTGTATATATATACGTATATTTTTATGTAGAATTTTTCATATACGAACAACGTGTCATATACGTACGTACCTTTACCTAGAGACCTACTCTGTACATATTTTTCAAAGGGAAACAGTGTATTACAGATTGCAACACCCAAGAGTAGGCGTATTCGCACCAAATGTTATATCGCTAAAGGGGCCTTTGTACAATTTAAAGCAAAGTCATGTATTACATAGTAGATATTTCTTTGAGAACTATTTCTCTCCGGGAACTGCACTACTTTGCCTTCCGTTGCTCTACTTCCGCCTAACATGAACGAATTCAAACTCTACCGGTAAAGTTTCTATCTTCTACTATACTTGTATCGTTTCGGCTACCAATACTTTTCATTCTTTTCACGCGCCTACTTCCAGTCCGTGTAATTTTCACATTCTTTCCAGAAGAGACGACGTTTTTATGTATTCTTTTGCAATTTATCGTAATTTATCGGTTAAAATATATCGCTTCGACATCGTCAAGCGACAACGTTGAGCATGTAATTTACAAAGATGGGTTAATTACACGAATATCGGACGGCGATGCTCTTGATGTGATTACATGTAATATCCGATGAAACTGCAACGGTCTACGATTAAAATACTATCTCGACATCCGGTTATCGATCGGAAACAACCTCAGAGGGTATGAACAGGTGATCAAAGCCGAAGCTTGTAATCTCGTTTCCTTCTACAGTCATAGAGCGATATGTAGTTCTTGGATAAATTTCCCAAAATTTGTCCGACTCGATAAAGTTTCGGCATTGAAAAGTTTACATTACAGTCACGTACTTGAAACACGTGATCAGTTTATCGCTGCCGTGATAAGAAGATGGTGATAAATTCCGGCATCAACGTCCATGCTTGAAAACTTTAAGGATATAGTCAAGTTTTCTGATGCCTTCTAAAGTTATTCCCATTTCTATCGGAGTTTTAAAACATTTGGTCGAATAAATGTCGACTAGATTTAAAAAAAAAAAAAGACGTCAGCGTTGTTTAAAATATCTCAACGCAAAGCGCCTTAATTATTCATCGTTAGGCCAGTTACGTGTTCAATTCTTTTCATATTCTTCAACTTCGCCGAGACCAAGTTTATATAAACCAACCCCTACGTCGGACTCGATAATTTCTTTGGGAAATTCTTTGGGAATTCGTACATTTTAGTTGCTTGTTTTATATTTACAATTTTTTTCTATTAGCTTAAAAGCGCGGAAGATACCACTTCGTTTCCTCAAGTTGAAATGTTTAAACCCCGGATAGAACTTCAAGAAATAAGAGGTGTTTATACGATGAAAAAAGTACGGTTAATTATTTCCCCCCCCCTTTTTTTTCAGCAAAAACGTTCCTTTCGTGTTCCCGACAGAACCATTTCCTTTCCTATCCAGAGTCGTTTCTTGCTCGAAGTGGCTAATTACGTGAGAAAAACATACTCTCCGCCTACTTGTCTCTTCGTTTCTCTTTCTCTGCCACGAAAGTAAGCAGTACTTTGTAATGATCCCATTTTAAGAACCGAGAAAACAAACGAGTCGGCAATTATTCTTGCAATTGTACCTATTGCATTTCGCTTCGGTGTCACGTGTTTCAGGCACAAATAACTCTCCTCCTCGTTGAAATGGCTTCTCACGAGATTTCCCCCGTTATTCTTGCAGACGACAAAAAGATACAAACAACTCTGACCCGCGTCTGTATTCCGCGTCCTCTACTCTAGAAACGAAACGCAATCATTCCTGTTATTAGTACCGTTTTCAGTGAAAGTATTTAAGCAAAGCGCGCTCAGTTTTTTCCAGCTAATACGAAATACGTTATTCCACCGTAGCTAACAAGAAACGATTCATTTCTAAGGCATATTACAATTTTCACGAAATTTTTATTCTGCCCGATATTATTTATTTACGCTTTGAAGAAACAAATCGATAAAATTACCGGGAAAATCAAAGATGCATCAACGATTCTTCTGTATCTAACAGAGACCTTTCATCGATTCAGATTATCCGTCCTAAATGCCATTTTCTTAATATATCAGACGCGCGTGGAGTTTTCACAAAGTTTTCAAGGGCTGACGTTCCACAAGCAGAATGTAAAATTTTCCATAAAAAATTGGGACGGTCGTAAGCTTGTCTGCTTCTATCCGGACGTTGCATTGAAAGCATTGACGTATCTAATAGTAGACATATACACATATTCGTGTGAGTACAGTCTTTCTGTAGATAAACGACCTCGTGATAGTCCACTCTACGCAGTAGCGATGCGCATATCAAGATCGTGCACGATTAACGAACGCGTGAACGAACGTTGTGACAGAACTAAAGTAAATATTTCTATCGTTGGAGCGCAACAACTTGGTGAACTTTCCGAGAATAACCGTCTGGCAAATTAATATTATCGGAATAATTATATTTCAAATAATACAACAGTCCGTTAAAACGAACAAACCGATGGCTCAATGATAAATCGACAATTAAAATCTTGTTTTAGTCACGTTGTTACTGCGACGTCTACACTAGAGTAGAATAAATATAAATTAAATACAATATAAAATATAAAATATAAATTGAGAATACGGCTCGCTACCGACGATTCGTGAAGTTATCGTGCTTGTGCTCGGATAAATTCCATCGTACGTATTATTACTTCATAAAGAAGTCTGGTCCAAAATTAATCATCGTAAGAAAGAAACCAAGGTAAGAAATTGTAATATTTCGCTTATTGGATAGTACTTGCTTGTTTTATTGTTCTTTTTCGTTCTTTTACCTTTTTATATTTCGCATAAAGTTTATCCATTAACTTGATAAGGAATATCACGATAACCGATATCGTAACGATACTAATATAATTATGTACATGCTATCGTAGATTACTATATTTTCATAAATATCTTCTCTATTCTCACGCTAGTAGAGATAGGCTTATTTATTAAAACGAATCTACGTTGTGATAATAGCTCGTGGCTTATTATAGAAACGATTCTAACTTTAAACGAACGTAGTCGATAATTTAAGTTGGAGGATAGACAGAATTTTATTCAGTGGAAGGCTATTACCCGGTTATTACTAAAGAAACTTCTATTCTTAATCGCTAATTAACGATTCCGACTAAATTCTCAAGAATTTGTTTCCGTGAAAACTATAAGGAAGAAAAATACATTTGCAGTAAACGATGTGAAAAATCAGTAGGTATCTATATGTACATAACGCGTGCAAACGATGACACGATCTCGTCTTCGTTTTCAAGTGTGACATATTACATGCCTGCTGGCCATGACATCGGACTTGATAAGTGTATTCCGTGCTAAAAAGAGCATCCGCAGTTCAATAACCTATGAACGAGAAAAAGAGACATTTAGTATACTTAGATGCGTGATCTATCGACCATGAGCCTCGAAGCATCGACGAGCTGAATACTCCATTCTCTTTCATCGCCTTAACCTATTTCCCTTGATCTATTAGCTTTCTTCGAAAATACCTTCTTCGTAATGGACTTCGTAACATGGAACGCAGCATCGCGCATCGTTTCTCCATTCTGCATGGAACGTTCTTGGTTAACTATTGGATTACGACGATTCAATTCATGAATCAGCGATTTCTTCCCTTTTTCGTTTCGTTATGTTCGATGATAATTGTACCAATTGCGATGGATTTCTTATCGACGATAAAACCGTCGTTACGTCGCGTAAGACGGTCCGTGCGACGGCCCTCATGGTCTGACCGCCGAGGCCGACATACCGTTATACTGACCTTCAATAAACCTAAGGAACCACCATAAACCGAATTTTTTTAGCTTAATTTCTATTCACATAAGTATTTTCGGTTTATGGATGGTCCTTAAAACAGTCCTTAGGTTTATTACACGCTCTTATAACTTACGGAGAAAGCGGTTGTTTGTCCATTAAAAACAGCAGGTATTTCCCATTAAAAAGGACACCCATACCGAGCTTTCCTCCGTAATTGAACGAGACGGGTCAGCACTGTTCGACAAAACGTCGTGCCGTCAACACAACTGTTCGACAAAACGTCGTGCCGTCAACACATCTGTTCGACAAAACGTCGGGCAGTCAACACGACTGTTCCTATCAGCTTCGCGTAGTCCTCACTTCGATCAAAGTGATATTAACTTAGTCTATTCTTTATTATTATTACTCATCTAGCAAGTGTATTATTATTCATCACTTCTATCAATTATATCTTCCTATACGACGGAATCTCCCGTGTTATAAGTTGTTAAAATATAAATATTATAAGACTGTAGACTACAGTTTTATTCCCCAACAAATACCCTTATTATCCCACAAGAAATAAGGGGATCGACCTGTTCGTGGTGTCGATTGTTATAATCGTAACGGGAATTTACGACTCCCGTTGACGCGCTTCATCGCGATCGCGTCTCCCCGCGACTGGACGACATAACAACCGTACTCATTTAATCTTCCATTTTCGATAAATGTATTAGGTTGTCCGAAAAGTTTCTTTCCTTTCATATGGCGATAATAGATGAACAAAAATTATTCTTTTATATTATTTTATTGAATTAGGTATGATCCATTTCGTTCTATTTCTATTATCATATTCGTGCATAATTCAGTAAAGCAATGTGAAACAAAAAACATTATACGTCTATTATTTCCTTATAAAACGAAAGAAACTTATTGGACAACCTAATAATAAGCGTGGAAAAGAGCCTTTATCGTCACATGATTTCAATGTTTGAAATGCGCTTGTTCGTAACGTTAGCTGATGCTGAAAGCAATTATTATGTAGTCGGGCAGTCGCTTATATATATATTTTTTATTTTTATTTATGTTTATATATGTCGGAGATGAATTACGTCATCTTGTAAGTCAGATCTATGAAAAAGGCTTAAAAGAAAATATAGATATCCCATCACGTTAGATCCTGATAAATCAATCGGTGAAATACTGTAAAAACATTTGCAAATAAGCATCCGCTTTAAACATTGATCGTTGAGTCGTTGTAAAGTATAAAACATTTACAAGTACAAGCGTCTAACTATGGCCATATCGTTGTTTTTGATTATCATTTCCATCAGATTGTTAAACTTGTTATCGTAATAATTAGTTAAATAGTTTACAGCGATCCCTTCTGATTTTCTAACTCAGACATTGAAAATACATCCAAAAATAACAAAATTAATTTGCACGTTACAACAGCGAATAATTTCTCGATTCGATGCAAGTTACATATCGACGAACAAAGTTTAAATTTATCGATCGGAGTTTCAAATTGAAAAAGCTGTATGTCAAATGTAAATGTTTGCTTAATAGATTGGCTACAAATTTTTTAGTCTCGCTCTTACATTCGTTAGTTGTATTATTTTCGGAACCTCGTATCAATGCATTTCGCTTTGCCCAATAAGATAAATCGAACAAGATAAACGTTGGAAATAAATTTCAACAAACTCTGTAAATTCATTTTGAGCTCTTCTAGTTTCCTGTCATGTCACAAAGATAAATTATTTTTTTCATCTAAACTTCAAGTTTTAACATTTACCGTATCACCTGTTACCGTAACTTAGCCGTTGAACTACGTATTTGTATGTAACTGTTTGAAGTTCTCTTCCATAATACTTCTATACTACAATACAGACCAAGTTTTTCCTCTTTCCCTCACAGATACGTTTACAGAACGTTAGACATCGAAACTTTTCGTAAACGTTATTAAATCGTTTAATTTAGTCGATATATATCGATATATGTTCTTAACAAATTAAAGTTGACGAGTAAAGCAACTGCGAGTTAAGGCGATGCAACGCCTCGATTACAATTCAAGGTAAACTTCCGATAGAGTAGAGCAACGTTGTTCGCTTAAGTCCATGATAAATTTCATCAAAGGACTTTTCGCAGCAAGCTAAAGGATTCTCGATAAACTCTTTTCTTTGCGACCATTAAGAAGCTCGTGAAACACGAAAAAGACATAACCAACTTTCTTCTTGATAGCTTTATTCGGATATTTTCCATTGCAGCAAACTTACGAACAATCAGTTGTAATTACTTCTTGTTTCCGAGTACGGATAAGCATGATAACATATGTTTATGTCAGAGACACAGCAATTTTAATCAACAAAAGTAATACGCATGTATGAAAAAATGTTTAATTTTAATAAAATATCTGTAGTTTGTAATTATTAAAAAACGAAACATTCTCTCGTGACACTCATAATTTGAGATACACACTGTCTGTCTCCGAAAAATAAGCAAAGTTTTTAAAAATAACGAAGCAGAGATCGTTTTAAGAGAAAAATATTTTATTTTATTGAAATTCATCCTGTGGTGATCAACGATCTACACCATCAACTAATGCGTCAAATAAGGATGTATTTCAACGTGACACAAATTTCGTATTAACGTTGTTGCTGGTTTTCTTTACTCTTAAAAAGTTCTGTTATTTTTGGAACAGACTATGTACTATACTTACGTTCATTGTAAAAAATGTATATAGAATGAAGAATCAGAAAAGTGTTAACAGTTGGAAATATATAGAAAGCTTAGGCGACGTTCGGTTACAAGTCTTGATCTATTTTCGACAAAATAGATTTAAAGTTAAAAATCGAAAGGTAAAATGTAGAAACCCTACTCGTTGTTAGCCAGGTAGAGCTCGTTCCTGCCAGCATTCTGGAATCAGCAGGAGTAAAGATTAGTACTAACTATCTTCTTTTCTTTATACTCCCTCTCTCTCTCTCTTTCTTCTCTTCTTTCTTCGAAGAAAATCATGTTCAAAGCAACTTGTGAAAGCGCTTCCTAAGACAAGAGTTAGCAAAAAGTAGACGGTGATATATATTAAAGACGCTAGCATAACTTTGATGGTACACAGACAATGTGGGGAGAAGATGGCAAGTACGTTTCGCAAGACCACGAAAGTCAAACCAAAAGACAGACCTAAGGTACCGAGAGTGAAATAAGTGTAAGAGGATGGAGAATAGAGAAAGGAGAAGAGCAGTTCGTAATGATTGGCACACGGATATACGTGCATGTTCATCGTGAGGGATGAAAAGTTTGAATAGGTTGCCGAGGGCGTAACAACGTCGTAGGCCTTGTATACCTTGCTTCGCTCCACCTCACATCGCTATATACGACTAAGTACAATATAACTCTCTCCTTTCCCTTGTCGCTACCGTCTGACATAGCGGCCCTGAGCAATGGACGAGTTTAGAACAAGCGACCTAAGCTTTATCTACGAACTACCGTTCAGATTAACAAAACAAAGAGCTGGCATGCTGCGAAGTGTGCTCTTTCGTCTGTTAACAGCGATCTTCTCGATGCCATCTTCTCCTTTTCCCTAATGTTTCCGGCGACCTCTTGAAAATTTCAATTTTTCCTATCCTCTTCGCGTGTTTCTGACCCTACCTCACATTCTCTTCGTATATACTCTCGTTTCTTTGTGATTTTCGTAAGTCAAGCAAGTTATGTTTTTTAACTTTGAAAACCGCGCGAATGTAGAATTGGATTTATCGTATCAAGTTGCGCGCTTCTATATTCCACGATCTACAAGTTTGACGCGTTTCGCGATACTTTATCTTAATGGCAATGGCAATAATATCTACATAATAGCGTGTAATGGAATAGTCACTTTCCTCGCATAGAAAGTTTCCTGTACACAATTTTTAAACCATAGCTTTGATCTAAGTGCACTTTTATGACCGGCAACTTATCACTTCCATAAATTCTTTAACCCTCCATTACTTACTTCTAACCGCTTTCTTGCGTTTTATGAGTTTACGACATTTTGCGATTAATCGAATTTTTGTCGCGCACTCACCTTCGCCTATGAGGCTCCCAAGAGCGAGACGGATTTAGTCGATAAGAACTTGGGAATTCCACAAAATTGACATACGACGAACCTGTCCTTTCACTGCGTTTAATCGTTCGTTAATCAAACTTTTTAAACTATCTTCTATAAGTAAACTTCTTTGATACAATGTTATTATCGTAGAAGACAAATTTTTTTTTTTTTTATTTAATATTTTGCATTCACAATTTGTCCAATTTGGACATTTGGTAGAATTTTTTAGCTGTATAATTATCATGTGGGTGGCTACCCCCAGCGGGGTACCAACTTCGTGTATGCTAGGTTATATCCTTTATGAGATCTGTTGGGTGTTTCCTCTTTAATCTTCTTTCTATATTTGATGTGTTAATCGTTTCCACTGCCAGCCAGTTCGGGTGCGTTGCTATTCTTTCTCTGTACCTTATTGCACATTTGCTACTTGACCTCCTCCTTGACCGTTGGTATTCCCAGGTCTTTCCGAATGTCCTCGTTTCTAACGTACCATAGGGCGTTTACTATCGTTTTAAGAATTTTAGCTTGCATTGTCTCTATTTTGCTTATATGACTGCTGCTGTTCTCCATACTGGTATTCCGTACGTCCAGATTGGTTTTATGATTGTTTTGTATATTTTTAATTTATTTTCTATGCTTAATTTGGATTTTCGACTTGTTAGCCAATGCATTTGCCTCCTTGCTGTTTGTATTTTGTCTATTATTGATTTAATATGCTGTTTCCATGTGAATTGTGTATTTATATAGAGTCCTAGGTATTTGACTTGCCTTGTTTGTATTATGTGCGTGCCGTTCAAAAAGATGTTTGGGGGTATCTGTTTTCTCAGTGAGAATGTAATATATTTTTTTTATTTTTATTTATTTATTTAATTTTACAATTTGTCCAGAAGGACATTTGGTAAAATGTTATAACTTGAAAAATATAGCATGTGGATGGTTACCCCCAGCGGGGTTCCATCTTCCAGGTTGTTTATTGTATGAATGTAATATGGTTGCATTTATTGGGGTTTGCTTTAATTTGTTTATCTTGTAGCCACTTTTCTATTTTTGTGATGTGGAAGACAAAATTGCGAATACCTTTACTACACCTTTAACTAAGAAGAAAATAATGCTTTAACCGCTGAACTAAGATCTCGAATACCGAAAATCGCGAAAGTTTGAAATCTGGTTGAAGACCTGGCTGTCGATTGATTCGGATCCTCGAGACAACTCGTCTTCTAATTTAATTTCGACGGCAACGATATGCAGTTCGTAGTTACCGCTGCTGCTGCTACTGCTGCTACTGCCGGTGTATTGAAGTAAACATTACACAGTTCGCATCGTTCGATGTACAGTTATCCGGACATTGTGCTCGGTAAGTTTGCTCGCATAGTTGTGTCCAGATACGGCATCTCTGCACATGCATCTTCCTTCGAGTTTGCTGCTCTAATCTTCTACGAAACAGCTGCGCTATATTGGAACGGCATGCAAGGTGTATACTACGCGAGGGCAAAATTCACCGAGTAATTAACGAGCAAACAATCTCTGAAAAAGCTACGATCGTGATACATGAAAAAAATATCGACGAATTTTTGCTTTAGAATTAATTGAATCTTGTTTATCTCTCGACTTCGCTGACAAAGACAGAACCACGGGAAACGGAAAGAGCATACAAGTGTTCCTGCTGTTACAGCAGAGTAGAAATCCTCAATATCACGCCTCACTTACCGAACAGCAGTAGCTTTCCTATCGTAACTCTATGCATTCAAAGAAGTTTGATGGGAAAGTAATATGCTCTTTCTTTCGAAGTTTATCTTTTTTCTTTATTTCTTGGCTAAGTTACTCTGACGTTGTTACGTGTCAAAATAATTATATTTCGTTCCATTCGTTTTTTTACCTTTCTCTCAACAACATCGACTATATAATATATTACTTTTCTATTTTGTAATCTTTTGCGCATCTTTTGTGCTTAATCTATAATCAGATCAGAATGCATCATCGAGTTTCATTTTCTCCAACGTTTCTCGTTCGTTCTTCGTTATAAAATATTCCGAAGTGTTGGAATTCCTAATAAATTTGAAGGATTTAAATTTTTCTTCGCCAAGCTACCCCTTAATCCTGCAAATTATTAACTTTCCAACTGACCTGACGTTCGAGGCATTCCTTCTTCTAGAAGAAAGCTACTTCTAACTCCATAAATAATCAAGGCTGGAGTAGAAGCTACGCAGTTGCGAAGTTTACAACTAATACTACCGTTCGGTTCTTACTTTTGCAACAACGAATAAATTAACTCACTAGGAGTCTTATTCGCGATCTTATTCGCGTCCATAAATGGCAAATTCCTAAATTTATAAATGGATCTTGATAAAAAATTGCTATACTTTTCCGAATCGAATTACATTCAGTTTAAAAGTGATATTATCCACATATTGATATGTACGTATTCTTTTTCAAACGACATAAGTTTATAATTAAATAAACCAAGTATGGAGGAGCGTTCAAGCATGAATAACTAGAGCGACGCTTTCTGGAAATACTGCGATCAACTTCGATTAGGATCGCAATCACCAGCAACGACGTCGAAAGACTAATTGTAATAGCACGTTTGCGGAGATTAATGGCAACAGAAATCCTACGTCTAGACAGCTTTATATTTAGCACTGTGTCGAAGCAAGTTCGTCCGCTTTAATTAACGTATCTTGATAATAACTTGAAAGTAGAAAAATAGTTATCCATACACCTAGAACGATAACACTGAAACGACATGATCCGAGTACCTATAATCGCCCAAGTACTTTTACACGTATGTATCGTGCTAGATACGATATCTCTGTAGAATATTGTAAATCGTGCAGAACGTAACAGGATGGTCAAAAGGTGGAAAGGCTGATGAATCCAAAACGAAGTATAAACTTCCAAAGGAAGTAATCTTGAGATCTCATACGGTTCGTGTCAAGGGTGTAATTGGAGCCTGAAGGCAATCACGAGATTATCTCGGACATCGTTCGCTTGTCATGTCTCTCGACACCCCTTACACGCTACTGCCTTCCGGTAGAAACAAAGGTACCGGGAGGAAGCTTCATTAAGCCGTCGCTCTACCAACAAAGCGCCCATAGTTTCGGTTAAATTGTTAAATGAAATGCAGGTCAGCTATAAATACAGGGATCTATCGATGGAAACTTTGACATCGGCCATTTGCGTTTACAGCGCTCGACTTCCTCGGATAAACCCGAACAATATACGCTCAAGTGGTTAATCTTTATCGTTCGAACTCTCTGAACTCTAAACTTTAGAATATTTTGTTGGTATTGATCATCGTAAGACTGTCGGAGATGGAATACACGTTAAACATTTATTAATTCATAGACTGCCATAAAGTTATCATCGATTGTCAGAGCAATGGCATTCGAGCAGAATGAAGTTAAAAAATGAGCGCGCGTCATATGTAACGTTTAAAATGAATTTTATAGCGCGTAATCGTTCGGGACGGTTGAATTCTCGCAAGTAAATTTGATTTTCTGCTCGGCGTTACTGACGTGCGGATAATGGCCAATATGGACCTCGAAAGTGACCCGCTCCCTCCAACGTTAACACCCTAATAGCTTTCTCGTAATAATCGACGTAAAGCAGCGAATCTGCCTCTTTCTCTCATCAGTGCCACTAGTGCCATGTATCTCTATTTAAAGTATTTCCTCTAATCTCTTACTTCTTTCTTTGGAGATCGAATGAAACGAAATGACTCGTACGTTGGAATACGTAGCGAAAGCTTTTCGACGTCGAAAAGTAGGTTATTTACCGATTATAAGCATGTACATGTATACGACTAAAGAGACATCGAATAAAGCCGAATGGCTTTTGATTCGAGCGATTTTCAAAGTCCTACTCCGTTTCTTCGCTGTCTGTTCTTTCAATGGAAGGAATACGGAAGAAAGCGACAACGAACAACTCGAAATCCATTTAGCTGTAAATTGCTACTCGTTCGCTTCAACCGTGAGCGAGGCAGGACAAGAAAATGCTCGACTGTTTCTATATGCCTGTATATTTAGAACACGCAAAAAGTCACTGTTGCTTTAAATGAAAATACGCAGGATAATACACGTACCGCATATATTTGATTTAATTAGAACGATTATTATTTAATCTTTATTCGTGATTTAAACGAAGTACATACACGTGGAAACGAAATGGAAAATTTATGAGCCGGTGTATAACGTTTCGGCATAGCGTAGTAAAAGGTTTCACAATCGAACTATACACGTTGATCGTCCAGTTTCTTCGGAGAGTGATCGAGTCACACGGTCGCGTAAAACGAAACCAGCAGTTAATCACTTTAAATGGAATGAAATATAAAATTTCGATGAGCTTACGTGCGTGAATATACGAAGGATTTTTCGACAGCATATAGACATTTTACATACATTTTCACTCGATGGAAAAAGCGTCGTATGTATTCGACACAGCATAAACTTCGAAACCCTCTTTTACGACTCGTTTTTATGCGACTACGCGAACATGACACTTACATACTACATTTTTGACGCAAATTCTGCCGTTAAACGTTGAAAGATGTGATTCGCGTAAAAGTATTTTTATGCAAGTAGATAATATTTTTAATTTCAGTCTCTGCTAGAACCGAACTTTAGATAAACGCATGGCGTTTGAAATAAATCTTCGTTTTACGTTGTTCGGTTCACCGAGATGTACATTGTACGTACATCTATCGTATATGGATTATAGAAACTACGAAAAGATCCGTAGAGCGTAGGTTAAAAGACGGTTTAGATGGCAAGCGATAGCAGACACAGCAAAACCGCATCATTTCCGATTTACCGTAGCATCAAAGACCTTCTGTTGTTTCCGTGACTCGGTCAAAGAAGGAAGCCAGCTGTTCGTGTCATATCGAGGTAGTTCGATGTGTATGGCTAAAGAATGTTTCTTTCGTCGTCTGATCATTCGCTCTTTCAAAGTAAAGTAAAGTCGAGACTGTCATTCGAAAAACGCGCAACACGCGAAGGAAATGTTACAATTTTCAGTTTAGTATACTCTATGGTATATTCTTCTTGCTATTTGCCTCTGTTTGCAATGTAAATTTAGCGTATGACGCATCGAGAGATAAAATAATATAGCAACTAGAGACTAGAAAAATAGAAGTCCTGTTTCAACAATTATTAAATATCTTTGTTTCGTTTTCCGTTTCGCCAGCTAGAATCATACGGAAAAGACGAGCGTAGACTAGGGAACACGGAGGCCATCCAACTGATGTCGTTGTGATTGTCTTTCTTTCGAGTTATTGCGTTCACCGAGCGACCTATTTCGTTATTCGCGTTTGTCACTTTACTGTAAAGGCGAAGTATAAAAATTAACAAAAAAAAAAAAAAAATCAGTCGTCGAACAGAAGTCGCAACAGTCTAAATTGATCTGAACGAACCAAGGCTTTCCCAATTGCATAGATCGTGCGTCGTTGATGGCGCCAAGCGACACTCGTTTATTTCGTTAGAAAATTGAGACGTATATTATTATAATGAGGGAAATAGGAAGCAGAGAAACGTTATACCGTGGAAAGAGAAACAGCGGCGAAGGGATGGGAAGGGGAGCAAAGGAGGGAGGAAGGGGAGCAAAGGAGGGAAGAAGGAGAGAGACGGAGAATCAAGATAAAGGTGAAAACGACGATGTCCGGAACTTCAACGTCAACAATTTCCGTCTACGTTTCTACTTTTTAATTACAGAGTCGCGTGAGCCTCTGGCATTCGCAGCGGACGACGACAGTCGCGCTTGACGAGGCTGCCTCCGCTTGAATCCCCCATTCACGCCATTTTTTGCGGTCTTCCCATTACCGAGATTGTGTGTCTTTCGCTTATTCTCCCTTCGTTATGTCTTCTACTCTTCGGCCTCGGCAACTTAACGATCTACTTCTATCCTCCCCTCTAAACCACCAACGAGAACCGAAACGCCTGCATCTCTTTCATAATTCTTTTTATACATGTACGTGTACGTACGTAGGTCCAGTTCCAAGCTCATAGTATTTTCACCAAATCTTTGTTCGATGCTCATCCTTTCATATACGTATACGTAAGAAGACGTTGACAAGTATGGCAATTTTTTTTTTTTTCTTTTTTTTAATCAATTTCGAACCTCGTGCATTTCTTTTGAAAAAGTAAATAACGCGGTTTCGGAGGAATTGCCGAATTACGTAGATGTTTCTGATCCAGATTTCGGAATTTTTGCAAGGAGAACGAAATTCTAAAAACGATCATAAGAAATGTACTGGAGAAATCGGTAAGGAAACGTACGATGCATCCGAATGAGGTCTTCTTGAGTATGTATTTACGTTTGATTCGAACTTGGATCAGCGTTCTACAAAGGAGCAACTCTTTACAGGTGCAAAATGTGGCCGCTTGTTTGATGGTAACTCGTCCTTCGTCTGAACGTTATCGGAAAATTAAAATGTCACTATAAAGGTAATTCTTCCCTCTCAGGAAGAGACCAGGATAAAACTTCGTCTTATTCTTTCTATTCTAGAAAGACGATATATTAAACTTGTCTTAAGGTCACTCTATTTGTTCGAAACTTTATGTTTCTAGTTTTTAATTATAGCCAACGTAGGAATATGTTTCTTGTTATTTGTTATCTCAGGGTCTATCGTTTTATACGGCGTAGCTATAAGACGGAGTAGTTTCTTTACTTAAAACCTTTCCGCGTGTTTCGTTGTATCTTCTAAATAGGTCGTTTATCTATAAATAACAATAACGTTAGTAGCGATTAAAGAAAGGTTGAAGGTAAAACTATCGATATATTCTATTATTTTTAGCTCCTTTTCATTCTGATTCTCCATTCTTCTTTCGTCCGACGAATTCACAGATTTTTCTCAGAAAGTAATGGTATGCAACGTTATCTAAAGGAAGGTCATTAAAATATCTCCGCGGAATAACTCTTACTAGTACGTATTTCTTGGGACGGCAATGTTGGCATGCGTTTCCAATTAAGGTTTATACAAAAGTATAGAGACACTCGGAAACCGACATCCGAGTGTCCTTAGAATCTGGACAGAGGTAACTTTCAATAATGTCTCCGTATGCACAGAGGAGGATAGAAATCCTTTCTAAAAGTATTGTTCTATCTATTATTCACGAGTTAAGCGCCATTCGTGTGTCGCTTTCAGAACGATAGTATCTTTTATTAAAAATTTCTTTCAAATTCCTTACGCGTGTTGTCAACGTAATAACTAAATATAAGACAAATTTGCACAATTTAACCATCCACATGCTATATTTTTCAAGTTATAACATTTTACCAAATGTCCTTCTGGACAAATTGTAAAATTCAAACAAATAAATATAAAAAAAAAAATTTGCACAATTGGTTGGGCACAATTCTGACCGTCGTACGCAATTCTGTGAACATTTTTCTATAAGAAATGTTCATAGCGCGAATCAAAAAATTTTTCAATTCCGTACAGGAAAAAAGAATAGTCATGCATGTCCGTCGGATAACAACGGCGCGGGTAAGGAACATGCACGACGAAAATCGTGTTAGGTTACGTAAAATGGACTGACAGAAGGCCAGTATGTATGCTAGCTACTTCAAAAAATCATAGGTGTGTTATTGTTCAGGGGAAAAATAGTAAATTAAAGCCAGACAGTTTCTTTTTTTTTATAATGATTCTAAAAAAGGGGTTGATCTATCCGATCAGATGGCATTCTATTATAGTTGTTTGCGCAGAACCATAAAATGGTATAAAAAAATTGTAATGGAATTAATATGTGGGACTTGCCTCGTAAATGAGTGGCATGTGCATAGAAAATGGGGTAGTAAAAGTATTAAAATTTTAAAATTTCGCGAAGAAATTATTTATCATCTTTTAAATATAGTGAATCCCTACAGAGAAGAAATGCCCAGTGAAAATGAAGTACTGTCTAAGAGTTGAAGGCGATAATAGAGAAGAGAAGGGTAAAGGCAATACAAGACGGGGAGGAATGAGAAGAAGGTGGCGCAACAAGGAGGCAAAAGAACAAAGTGGCAATAAGGCGTAGTTACAAGTGCAATAGGCAGTTATTAGTTTTCTATGAGTGATAAGAATAAGAACAAATAATTGTAAGAAATATAAACCGAAAGTTCGTCCAAAGCCGAAAGGCACGGACTAAACTATAATAATAATAATAATAATAATAATGAAGTACTGCCTAAAAAACGATCACATTTTCTGCAGACGTACCAAGGGCCTGCGAGCAAAACGAAACGGCGATGTAAAGAAACTTATAAACGCATTTCTAGAATAAAAGGTAAAGAGTATGCCGCGAAAAGAACCAAAAAAGTAACAACATATTGTGATCGTTGTAAAAGCCAGCCGGCACTCTGCCTAACTTGTTTTAAAAAATTGCACGAAGAAAGGAAATGATTATGTTAAGTTTATAATATTAAATTGTTATGTTTTTACTATTGTATGTCTGCTTATAATGTTGAGATAAAATAATATAAACCTATTTTATACTACCTATTTTGTGAAATACATGTGTGACCCACCGGTGGGTCGCGCGGGTGTAAACCCAAACTCTTTTACGTCACCTTAACCGGCCACCTCTAAGACATCCACTGGACATAGGATACCTTCCCACCCTGATAAGGAACTTCCAAGAAGTATAACCCCGAATTGTTTTACGTCACCTTAGCCGACCACCTCTAAGATATCCACTGGACATACCTTCTCACCCTGATAAAGAACTTCCGAGAATAATATCCCCTCCATCATTACCATTGTTCTCACCTAGTATTTAGACCCCGAATAATGACAGTCAAGTCAGTCTGAATCGCTACTGGAATATTGTAATATTGGTACTCGAACACTCCTGAGAAATAAAGTTTTTATACATATCATCGCGAGAGTTATTTTTTACGTGACACGGGCGTCAACGTGTTAAGAGGTTCTATCAGAGACTTTGCCAGCGTTATGTGGAACAAGGCATCAAATGCGACAACAAGCTGGATGTTAGTAGCTGTGCTTCTACGTGCGCAACAGCATACTTGAAAGGATGGCTACCGTAAATTTTAGGGGGAATTCGAATACACAATAGGGACACCAGCCCTCGTCCTTCAAGTTACATAATACCAGATCCTTGTAAGTACGCAGTAACGAATAGCTAGGTCCCTTGCTTGCTTCGTTTAAATGGTCCTTTTAAAACACCGAAGTTGAATAATTATATTGCATAGTATACTAGTGAAATTCAACCGATATAAATAAACATTTCGATTCGCAAGGTATCGTGAACGCGCTGATATTTTATAATTTGTTCGAACGTTTAAACCTTCCTGACTGGCATATCTCGTCGAATCGCGTTGAAAGTGGTGGCTTCGTTAAACATCGGCTAAAATTCAAGTAGTTGGCCGAAATTCCGTATTAAAAGCCACGCGCATACGATGCACAGACATAGTGTTGCACTTTCGAAACATCCTTGGCACGAAATAAACAGAAATGCTTCGTTCCGCGACTCCCTTCGGAACAGGTTTTTGTGTGTAAGAAAGTTTTTTCATTAGTCTCGAGCAACCTGAGATACACAAATACGTCGAAATACGTGGACAGCATCGTAATTTCTCTGTGACTGTATTATTTGATCGTATTTTTTTTTATTTTCATTCGTTTCAAAACGTTATCGCTTTCGCGTACGTAATAGATAGAAGAAAATAACGTAATTATTTTGAAATTCCGTGATAACCGGTTGATTTAATTCGATAAGAACGATAACATACTTAGTAGCTGATCGCATATTCGTAGATAATTAGTTCAGGTTTCAATTTTCCTAAATAACAAAGGTATTTGACATCGGTCGCTCTCGCGGCAGGAAATAGACTGCAGTTTTAACTTTCTGATTATCCGTATAATTCGATTTGAGCTGGCGAGGGAATTTGGTGTTCGACCGGTTCTATAGTTACGTTCTCGAAGGTTTCCACATTACGGAATCGCGAACACGTACCGAATGCGATCGGCCGTAATTCACGATCGAAATTGAAAGAGTTTTTTTCCAGCTGCGAACAAATGAGATCAGGGAAGCGAACTGACTGACAATGGATCGCGAGTTCTTACATCTTTCTTGGATAGCTATCGATCATGCACTGTGAAAACTTTTGATTAACTTGACTATTTCGCAATGAACGTTACATAGTAAACACACACGTTTCGTCTGGGTATTCTCTTGTACGCATACGTATAAATGTACACGTATACACGTCGCAACTTTCTAAGAAATTTCCTAACAAGGGTTGAAGCAACTTTTAAGGACGAATAGACGGAGCTCGTTTAAAATATCTGGTTAACTGCACTCGCGATAACAATGCCGCCAGGTGAAAAGGATATTCGATACCACTCGTTAAATTTTATTTGTGGAAATAAATTTTCAAAAATATAATTACTTAGCGTTGTACGTTAATATTCGTATTAACGAATTTTCAAAACTATTCTTCGGTTTAAAAGTAAAAAATGCTGGAGCTTTTCTCTCGTATAAATTGATAATTCAACCATGTAGGTCTACTGAGCGTTTTTACTAAAATAGAAATGGGAAGAATCGAAACTAAAAATTACACAAATTGCCTACTTCTCTTACAAATATTGACATTTAGTGTAATAACAGAAGAAGTAATTGGATATTGTCATTCTCTAATTAAAAACATAGCCTGAATCCACAGAGGTTTATAACTAAAATAAACAAAGTGTCAAGTAGAGGTTGTGTCGGCTTCGCTCGAAGCTGTCATCGATCATGTTTGAATTTCATCATGCGTTACGTCGCTAATTAATATCCATGTTTTCTAAAACATTCTGTTCCTTATACGGAAACCAGCGATCAATGTAACCTTTTGATATGTAAATGCCTGAAACACGAAACAAGGACGTTAGAACCAGAAAGCTTCGAAAGAAAGATATTTTTTCTACAGTTTCAAACAGAACACGATAAGTTGACTGATACCAGCTTGATAAAACTTGCCACTGATGTTTCTTAGCTGGTCGCTCTTTGCAACGAAAGATCGAACGTTACATATTTGTAGAAATCCTTGGTACGTATACTGTTAGATCGTTGAAATAAAAATACGTACAAGAACATGGACAGTTGATCGAATCGTTCAAAAAATAGTAAGACGGTGCAATGGTGGCAAAGTATCTGTATTTAAACGATTCTGTTTCGCTCACTCGCGGAGAGACGCGATCGCGAAGAAGCACGTCAACGGGAGTCGTAAATTCCCGTTACGATTTGATAATCGACGCCGCGAAATGACCGATCCCCTGTTTCGTTTAGAATAACAGGAGTAGTTAAGTGAATGCGACACGAATATGATAATGTATGATTCACAGTTTATTCCAACAACTTTGTTATGAATAGTTACGCTGATGCGTGTGTACAAGTTGAGTATGTGACTGATCTAATGGTAGAAACTCAGTCAAAGGTGTTGACCGTTCGAAAGATGGAAAATCAGTGGCGTTTAGCAATGATGCGGTGGCGGAGGAAAGCTAGCGATGGGTGTGTCTAGCGTATGGAATCGGCGGATTTGTTCATAGCATTTTTGGTTAGGAAAGTGAGGGTAGTGAACATTGTTTCTCATTGATTAATAAGATTTTTTTTTTTTATTTATTTATTTATTTAATTTTACAATTTGTCCAGAAGGACATTTGGTAAAATGTTATAACTTGAAAAATATAGCATGTGGATGGTTACCCCCAGCGGGGTTCCATCTTCCAGGTTGTTTATTGTTTTTCTATTGCAAGGTCTGCGGGATGCTTCTTCTTCAGTCTTCTTTCTATTACGGTTTCATTTGTTTCTGCAACTAGCTGGTTTGGGTGTATTGCAAGTCTTTCTTTGTACTTTTTTGCGTATCTAGCGATTTCCTCTTTGACTGTTGGAATTTTTAGATCTTTTCGGATGTCCTCGTTTCTGACGTACCATGGAGCGTTAACTATTGTTCTTAAAATTTTTGCTTGTTCCGTCTCTATTTTATTTATGTGACTCATTGCTGCCGTCCCCCATAGTGGGACTCCGTATGTCCAGATTGGTTTGATTATTGTTTTGTATATATTTAGTTTATTCGTTGTGCTTAATTTAGATTTTTTATTGGTTAACCAGTACATCTTTTTCCTTATTTCACGTATTCTGTTTATTATAGATTTTATGTGATGCTTCCATGTAAGGTGTGTGTCTAAATGTATTCCTAGATATTTGACTTGCTTTGTATGTGCTATGTGGGCGCCGTTCAGTTGGATATCTGGTGTTGTTCCTTTTCTAAGTGCAAATGTTATGTGGTTGCACTTACTGGTGTTCGCTTTTATTTGTTTTCTTTGCAGCCACTTTTCTATTTTTGTAATGTGTTCTTGTAGTAGAGCTGCTGCTGTTTCTGGATTTGTGTGTCTCACTAGTATGGCCGTATCGTCCGCGAACGTAAGTATTTTGCTGTTAACAGTTGTTGGTATGTCTGCCGTGTATAATGTGTACAGTATTGGTCCTAGTACGCTTCCCTGCGGTACTCCTGCCTTGATATTCCTGATTTCTGAATATGTATCCTTTATTTTTACTATAAAGGTTCTATTATTTAAGTAAGATCCGAGTAATTTATAGATTTGTTTTGGAAATTGGTTTTTGATTGTTTGAAGGAGTTTTTCGTGGTTAACTTTGTCGAATGCTTTTTCGATGTCCATAAAGAGTGCCGTGCAATATTGTTTTGTTTCCAGTGCCTGTAAGATTTCATTCACGAGTCTGTGCATTTGTTCTATTGTGGAGTGTTTATTTCTGAATCCAAATTGATGGTCCGGTATTAGTTTTTCTTTTTCTATAATTGGTTTTAGGCGGTTATATATTACTTTTTCCAGCAGTTTGGAGAACGCAGGTAGTAACGATATTGGCCTGTAAGATGCAGTTAGGTGTGGGTTTTTGATTAATAAGATGACTGGTAGACTAGGAAGGGTCTTAACTGCCCTCGGAGAAAAGTTGATAGTGGGAGACATCGCACGTGCAAAAAACTAACTTTCTCGTAATAGACAAATGAACATTTGCTAAGCAGATACTACATCCGGCTCGTAGGATCTTAGACAGACTTTTGTGAGATTTATGACGGGTCCTTGAGGCTATCGAGGGTACGCGACAAGGATGTGCGGACATGTGGCTGCCGTCCTGCCCGCGGTGTGTAGCCTGGCCCAGGTATAGAGTCGGCCGTCGTAAGAGAATCTATCTTAGAAAAGGTAAAGTTAATCGTATAACTTTGTCGTTATTGTTACATATTTGGAATATATTTTATGGAACAAAATATTATTGTTATCATCATTGTGAACTTGGAACGTATCAGTTACCAATTGATCGTTGAAATTTCATTGAACTACGAATGAGAATGTCTCGAACGATGCCGTATAGAGCATAATACGACAATACAAACTATATTATAAACAGACGATCGGTATCACGTTTGTCACCCGTTTATAGTTACCTACGATCGACAAATATACATGTACATGTACAGCAATTCTGTACCAACCCGTCCTATGCACCAAGGATAAGCCTGTGCAAATAGTGACATTAATTGCCTACGCGTCGTCCTATTTGCATGCCATTATTCAGAATAATTGATGACTATTGGTAGCCTATGCGTTGAAACTCATTACCATATTTAACGTACCGATGTGTTGTTTCACACATACTTGTCATCTTCGATAATTCTTTAATCCGTTCTTTAATAATCGTTTAATCGCGTTTACGAAACCTTTCTCTCATCCATTGAGTATTTTTTCTCAGTTGATCCTCCTCTATCGGTCAACGATCGATATCATCGTATTTGATCAAATTTATATTCGAAAATACACATTTATGAAAGTACAAGTATTATAAAAGTAAAGAAGGAACAAATTTTTTCGATGAAATTAAAAAATGAGCATTAGTATAATTTATTTATATCGTTTGTCAAAATAATTTCAAGATCCAGTACATGTACATGTGTGTATATGTATATGTGTACATACATGAGCTACGTATTTGAAGTTCGATGAGCAGTAGATTACACTAGAATGGATAACATTGATGTTAGATTTTAAAATACGATATAAAATTTGTTTAATACAGGATTCCGCGATGTTTCTTTTTAATTTCCGTTGATTCCGTTTCAACGAGCGGCATATTGAAATTAAATGAAAAGAAGTGAATGATTAAAATATAGTATCAAAGAACGGTGAACAATGGTGATTCGAATGGCGCAACTGGGCAACTAGAGCATTGTATGACCCAATTTTGATGAGATTGCGATCAGGTGACCGTAAAAGCTGTGCAGGGAGAATGTCAAAGAGAATTGCTTGGAATTCGAACGCCTGTTCAACTTGGTATCGTATTTACGATACTGCTGCTTCGCCCAGTAAATGCTTTGTTGTACGACGTCGTTTGCCGTGGGTAGAGGAAATAACTGTAACCCTGTAGCCAAGTTCAAAACTCGCTTCGCCGCGCTGCGAGCAAAACCTTATTCTCTCTATCCTTCTCTCTTTCTCTCTTTCTTTCTCTGCCTCTCTCTTCCTTACTTTTTTCTTATGCGACCTAAAACTTAAGGCACCTATACCTTTGTTGCTATCGTTGGTATTTTTCATTTTGAAGAAGGTGAAATTTCAATTTTATTTCGTCATTTCGTTCGTGTATGCCGTCGACGTAATTTTAAGGTGCAGTTACACAAAATAAGCTGAGAAAGATTTTTAGAATTTTTGTAGAACTCGGCGTGTGCTTGTAAGCAGGAAGCGAGCATTATACGTATGTATGATATTTAACGAGAGAGATAATACGTAACTAGTAAAAGAGCAGAAAGCCTGAGGTCCCGAAAGACGCGCATACCATTCATACGATAAAGGCTGGAGCAAAATGACGAAGGGACTAAAAAATCTCAACTGTTGGAAATTTGGTGCAACAAATTCAAAACTGTCAATCGGAAATCCCATTGGCGAGCAGAGAAGTGCGGCAGGGAAATGTTTGGGTGCTTCGTCGAAGCGTCGAATGACGCGACGATGGGTATTTTCTAGCTGGTTTCTGCATTCCATGCAGTTTGTGTTGTAGAGATCACGTAGAACCGAGTAAATAGAGAAAGAGACTAACGGGAAAGAGAAGAAGGACCGACAATGGTTGCACGATGCACAAACCATCAGGATTCGGACAATTGCCTTCACCATCTCATTTGTTGGCCATTGTTTCACGCGTGATAGATTTCGTTCATCGAACTTCCACCAATCGCTTTTTGATTATCCTAATTCGAATAAAACGACCATACGTACATATTTAATCTATCGCGATAAACGATACCGTACTACCTACCAATATATTCATTTAATTTTATCGTACACTATAAAAATGCTTCAAATCGTATTAAAATCTTTTTAATAAAAAAATCGTTTGTAATGTCACAGACGAAATCCGACTTTCTACCTGGAACGGGTTACACACCCCGGGCAGGATGACAGCCAGATGTCCGCACATCCTTGTCGCGTACCCTCGATAGCCTCAAGGACCCGTCATAAACCTTAGGAAATTCTGGCTAAGATCCTACGAGCCAGATGTAGCATCTGTTTAACAACTGTCCTAAGGTTTATTTATTGTCTATTACGGGAAAGATAGTTTTTCGCACGTACGATGCCACCCACAATCAACCTTCTCTCGAGGGCGGCTAAGACCCTTCCTAGTCTACCAGTTATCTTATTAGCCAATGAGAAACAATGTCCACTGCCCTTACTTTCCTAACCGAAGATGTTGTAACCCCAAAACTCTCAAGCCTGGCGTCACCTTGAAGGGCTACCTCTAGACACTCTCCAGACATTTACCACATTGCCTCACTGATGGGGAACTTCCAAGAAAATATGTCCCCACCAACATTTTTCATCGTTTTTCCACAGTATATAACCCTCGACTATTAACCGGCCAACTAGTCTAAGTTTTGAAACCGATAGCTGTACGTTGTGACGAGATTGTAAGCGGTATTCGAGAGTCATCCACTCTCTAGAAATAAAGTTTCTTTTTTTTACGGAAGTTTTTCCCTTTTTTTACGTGACAATGTCATGAACAAATCCGGTGATCCCATGCGCTAGACACACCCATCACTAGCTCTCCTCAGACATAGCATCGTAATTAAAAAATCAGTCTTGAACAGTCACGCCTAGAGTTCGAAAGTGTATTGTAAACAAGAAAATAAGGTTCCTTTTTTTTTTTTTTTTCTTAAACTTCTTTTTTATTTTACGTGACAGTAACCTTAAACTCTCAGGCCTGACGTCGTCTTAAGGGGCCACCTCTAGACATTCTTCAGACGGTTGACACATTGCCTCCCTGATAAGGAGCTTCCAGGAAATAATATCCCCACCAACATTTCCACTGCTCTCACATACTATATAAGCCTCGACTATTAGTAGGCAAACCAGTCTAAATTTGAAGCCGATAGCTATACTTTGTAATAATATTGTAATTGGTATTTGAAAGTCACTCACTCTCTAGAAATTAAGTTTTTTTTTTTTATTATCACAGAAGTTTTTATGTGACATTTTTTGCGATCCTGCCAGGATACCAACGTTGGGTAAAACAAGACTACGGTTTTGGTCTACTGGACATCCGACCAAAGGTGTATCAAGCAACCTGTACGACGAGCTACCTGCACTTTACCAGTGAGTAGACAATTATCTTTTAAGATCGATCGACAGTATTCGGTATATCAAACTCCGGCGATCTATTACTTTGAAATGGACAAGAACGATAAGAAAATTACACCTGTCGCTTCCACTAGCGTTGATCCAAACCTACGGGCAATTTTGGATAGCATGCAACGCCAGAACGAGGGGCATAAGATGGCTGTAAACAACTTGTATAAATTAATTCGCGACGAGAGCTCGCAACGAATTAAGGAAATCGAACTGATAGGAAAAACTATGGCGGAACTTAAACTAGGATTACAGTCCTCCATAGGCACCTCCGAATTCAATTCGATTATTACTGATGACATCAGTTCTGCTAATAGAAGCACCGCACAGACTGCTCGTACTGCCAAACATCCGGTTAAACGCGTACGGATCGAAGAAACACGAGAAGCCACCGACCCAGCGAATTCCGAGGACGATGAAGAGGAACCAGCCTCTTATGAACGACCCATGTTCGACGCAAAAACCAGCATAGAGTTCATCCCAATCCTCAACGGACAAGACGACATTGGAGTAGAGGGATTCATCAAAAGAGTAAGAGAAGCTAGATCAGGATGTAAAGAAAAACGCGCTTTGTTAAAACTAATTCTTACCAAGCGCATTATTAACGAAGCAGAAAGAAGCATTAGACACTCGGCTATTGAAACGTATGAAGATTTATTTGAAAATCTGAGAAAATTCGTATACATTAGCATTACCTCAAACTGTGCACGCGATAAATTACAAAGAACGCGTCAAAATTTCAATGAATCGGTACATAGCTATGTTAAAAGATTTCGCCATACTCTTAACAAACTGATATACGCCTTACAACACGAGATTCGCGACCCGATTCGACGTGCCGTAGCAATCGATCTGGAAAACGAACGCGCGACAAAGACATTTGTGTTGAATCTTAAGCCGGAAATAGAAATTCGTACATCCACCACCAAGCCGCGTAATCTACAAGAAGCCCAAGACACTGCATTCGAAGCAGAATTATTAATCGCAGAAATTGAGCGCAATCGCGGAAACCAACGTAGTCAGCAGATAAGAGCTCAATCATTCATCCGAGGGAATGTATCATCACAACGCAACTCCCCACTAAGGAGCCGGATGACTACGCCCAGACGTCCGCAAACAAACACTCCGATAAGCAACGATAGAAATATCGCCGAAACCAGATTTAATCGGTTGAAGGAAAAACCACTACAGGAAAGAGCAAGAATGAGATGCTACAAGTGCAACCAGATAGGACATACCGCAAATTATTGCCGAAATTTTCAGTCAGCCAGCCAACGACAAAAACTAGTTAGAATCAGACCCAAGGAACAACCTGTAATTCCTCAGACACCAGTAGAGCCAAACGAAAAGATAGCTATGGATCTAATTGGCCCAATGCCTAAAACCACACGTGGAAATCAATACATTCTTTCGATTCACGACGACCTAACAAAATATCTCGTTTTAGTGCCCCTGAAAACACAGCGAACCGAGTCAATTATCGATGCACTACTACACCACTACATTTACATCTTTTCAGCACCCAAAACAATATTAACAGATCAAGGACAAAACTTTATTAGCGAACTGATGGAAAAATTCGAAGAAGCATTTAAGATCAAACATATAAAGACCACTAGTTTTCATCCTCGATCCAACGGATCCCTAGAACGAACACACGCCACAGTAAAAGATATGATTCGCGCAAGCTTACACGATTCTAATAAGGAATGGGATCAGGTATTAGACTTTATTTGTTTAGGATACAACACCGCGATACACGACGCAACCGGATTTTCACCTTTCGAATTAACATTTGGAAGAAAAGCTAACCTGCCATCTTCTGTATCCCGAACTTCCAATTACACCTACGAAGAAATGTTTGCATTATGGCAAAAACAATTGCAAAAATATAGAATGATAGCGAAAAGTACTCTTGAACAAAGTAGAAAGATACATGAGAGATCAGAAAAAAAAGATCATTAAAACTCAAGCCTTATTTAAGGAAGGAGATCGTATACTCCTCCATAATGACCATAAATCAGATAAATTGGTCGACGAATGGTTAGGGCCCTACGTCATTAAATCAGTCAAGACACCGTATTATGAGATTCTTATTAGAGGTCGAGTCAAGAAAATCCACGCTAACAGAATAAAACCTTATTTTTCAGGACGATCACCCTTGCCATCGGCATTACCGCCCTTAACGGATTAAAGATAACCCCTATTGATAATAATGGAATATTTCATGAGAAAATATCCAAAGCGTATCTTTACAGCGAACATATAAATGTCATCATAGGAATAGATATTAATACTGTATTAGAACAAGTAAGGTATATTGAAACCGGAGTAGCCTAAGTTAAGAATCATTGCGAGACACAAAAAAATTGTACCATATTACCAGAAATGCGCTCTTTACAAGCAAAACTAAACAATGTCAGAACATTCAGCATTAAACTACAGTCTTTAGCACATATTCACCTTAGAAATAGGCGAGGATTAATAGACGCTATTGGATCTATTAGTAAAACTCTTTTCGGAACGTTAAATGCCAACGATTTAGACGTAATCAATAAAAATATCGACAAATTATTTGAGGAATGTAATAACTTGAAAACAATAGTTGCGAACCAAACTGCTTTAGTAAAACGAATCTTGGACAACGATGTAATTGAGACATTGAAACAAGTAAACACCGAAGTAACATTAATGAAAGTCATAGTATTAGAAAGTTCACTCTCAGACTTACACTTTCAAATCGACGAAATGTTTAATTTAATCATCTTAGGAAAACAGGGAATAATAAGCCCACAGATTATCGATCACGAAACTTTTATTAACAATTATGTTCAGGCATTAGGAAGTAAAAGAGTAGGAAACGCGTTTATACCAAAAGAAGAGAATTTTCAAAGCATCTTGGACATTTCAGAACTCGCATTGCCTACCCGACAGAACAAAGTCTTCTTTATTATTTCATGCCAACAATCATAGACATGGAATGGGATATAGGACAGGTATACCCCATACCATCCCTTACGAATAAAGTCTTTTTAGCACCTTTAATAGTTCATCCAATATTTTTAACATCAGGTTTAAATTACATCGATGTAGACCAAAATTATCTGGACAAACAATGCCGTTCTATATCCGACTTTTATATTTGCAAACAAACTCAACCAATTCACGATAGAAGAGTAAAACACGATTGTAATTCCGAGATCTTAAGCGCGGAAAACACCGTTAAATTCTGTAAAGTCGTGGTTTACAATATCAAAGACATAACCTTCTTTCCATTAAAAACCGAAAAACATTTTATCGCGATACCTGAGAAACCAATAGACTTAAGCATTTTTGAGGAAAAGACAAATCAGATAATTCGCTTAGAAAAACCATCTTTATTACGAACAAACAAAACCGTTGACATATTGTACAAGAATAATCATATGAGAATCAGTGGTAGCAATAAAGAAATTTCATATGAAATTAAAATCAAATCGGTTAATGTCACCAATAATTCAGATTGGACTATATTGCTAAATGATTTAGAGAAAACACCGAAAATCATTAATGACAATTACGGATATAAAAGCACCTTAAGTGAAATCGAAGACAGAACAAATTAACTTTTTCTCATAGAATCGATCAAGTAAAATCATGGAGACTATCCATATTACAGATTATCATCGGATATTTATCCATTGCTCTCATATGCTTATATTTTCTTAACAAAATAGGAATGCCAAAATTATGTTTCCATTTATTCTGTTGTAAAGTTAAACGAAACATGGTAAATAATAATCCCCCAGCTAGCGCTCCGATAATGAACAATCCGGCATCAATCAGCATCTACACTCCGATGCTACCTGTACCAAACACCAGCAGTGATTCACACGTGACTTTCGATTTGGAAACACCAAAGGCAAAGTTTCGCTCATCCATCTTGAAGAAACGCAGGAACTTCGAGGACTAAGTTCACTGTAAGGAGGGGGGAGTGTAACCCCAAACTCTCAGGCCTGACGTCACCTTAAGGGGCCACCTCTAGACATTCTGCAGACAGTTGACATGTAACCCCAAGGTCTCCGGTCTGACGTCACTTTTAAGCGGCCACCTCTAGACATTCTCCAGACAGTTGACACGTTGTCTCCCTGATAAGGAGCTTCCAGGAAATAATATCCCCAACAACATTTCCATTGCTCTCGCATAATATATAAGCCTCGACTATTAGCAGGCAAACCAGTCTAAATTTGAAGCCGATAGCTATACTTTGTAACAATATTGTAATTGGTATTTGAGAATCGCTTACTCTCGAGAAATAAAGTTTTTTTTTTATTATCACGGAAGTTTTTACGTGACACGTTCGTAGTCGCACGATCTCAATTTTGCACTTACATACAATTACCATTTCGATCGTATGTATGTTCTTAAATACTAGGCAATCGTCTTGCGCGACGCTTTCGTTCGTTTAACTTTGAAATTTATGATCGATCTATTACCTACATACATAGATATGCGAAATAAGTCAGGAGTGGCGTCTTAAAGTCTCAAAGTAATAGCACATGAAACTAAAGTTGAGGACATTAAAAGATTTATTTTCACTTTCTTTATGCAAACGGATTTTAAACACCGTCGTGTATTCGACCTTGTAACACATTTATCGAAGATGGAAACTACGACAAATAAGATTATCGTTATTAGAGGTAACCGGCGATGATTCTCATAAATATCCATTACAGAATTTCGAAATGAGATTGTCGGACAATTCATTTTCCTCATAAATTTTTATGAATTGGACTACTTCAAATCCACGAAACTTACTTTCGTTTCTAGAAGGAGAAGCACGTGATCAGCGTACAAGCGACCTCCGACGAGATTTTTTTCCCTTCGATAACGCACAGACCACCACGTTCCTTGATTCACAGAGCAGAATTAACGGCAATTGTCCTCGAGCGAGTCAAAGATTTCACCAATCGGAACCAACAGAACCGCTCATTTTTACGTCATTTAACGCGTTAAATAAATTTTCATTCAAGAGAAACGCGCGGTGCGATCATACAACTAGCGAAAGTTTATTTCGAATTGTGGTTCCCGAAAAAATAGAAACGTTGGACAAGAACGAAAGACGAATGTGCCGATGTGTGAAACGATGATAACGTACAATTCCGCCCACGAATCTTTTTCACTATTCGATATCACCGATTCCTCGCTAGTCCGACTCCATTCTTTTTCCTTTCATACGCTTCTTCTACTGCCGCGGTCATTTCAATTTCAAAATCGCGATCCTACTTTTACGTCAACAGGGAAATAAATGACATTGATATAAAATCGATTTTCCAGCGTAGAGGCCCTGTCATTATCGTAGTTTGACAAATTGACATATGATAATCGCTAGGTTTGTCCTCATTTTTTCTTTAACGCAACAATTTTTGTTCGACTTTTAGTGACAAAATACATTTTATTCAAATTTACGTATTATTTCCTTTTTTAATGTCGCTGTAACGATGTGGCAAAATTAAAAAATCCGCCTACAGAGATACGATTAAAATTTTAAGATGCTATTTTGTAAAAACAAAAACGTGTAGTTTTACGTTCGTGAAACACGTCGCTTTCAATACTATTGTTGCAATTCGAAAATAAATTGAGATCACACGTGGCTTTATATCAGGATTATTCTATAGAGATATTTCGCATCTAAAAAATTTTTAAAATCACCAACGAGTAACAAAAATCAAATAATACCTTTGTGATACAAAGGATTCAAAGAACGTATCGACGTTTCTTCCGTTTATTTTGTCGTTTGCTTCTACACTATACTAGTTTTACGAACGTTTCCAATACAATAGATGCAACAACTATGACGTTTTTAACGCTATCGTAGTTGTATTTATTAGTCGTGTTTCGTTCAAACCGATAGATAGTTATGTGGTTTGCATGGAGTCTTTTGTCACAGACGAAGTCCGACCTAAGCAAAACGACAAGATATCGAAATTCCAAGCGGCTCAGCATGCGCGACATCCGGTCACCCTATCCGTTCTCAGAAATGCATGATCTAAACTTTTTCCACTCTCACGAATAAAAGAATTTAAGTACTCCCCCCCTAAAAGCATTCCAGTCAGTCTTGAACAATCACGCCTAGAGCTCGAAAGTGTATCGCAAACAAGAAAATAAAATATCTTTTCTTTTTCATAAATCTCTTTTATTATTTTACGTGACACTTTCTTCGTCGTAAACGACAACCGTTTACATTTTTACATTCAACATCAAGACAAAGTACCATACAAACATAAATAATAATAATAATAATAATAAATAAAAATTGATCAAAGACTGATGTTAAGTCGGCCGACTCCTTACCTACACCAGACCACACGTCGCGGGCAGGATGGCAACCAGATGTCTTCACATCCTTACCGCGTACCCTCCATAAACCTCAGGATTTTCTAGCTAAAGGTTCCTCTTTTTTTTTTTTTTTTATTTATTTATTTATTTAATTTTACAATTTGTCCAGAAGGACATTTGGTAAAATGTTATAACTTGAAAAATATAGCATGTGGATGGTTACCCCCAGCGGGGTTCCATCTTCCAGGTTGTTTATTGTTTTTCTATTGCAAGGTCTGCGGGATGCTTCTTCTTCAGTCTTCTTTCTATTACGGTTTCATTTGTTTCTGCAACTAGCTGGTTTGGGTGTATTGCAAGTCTTTCTTTGTACTTTTTTGCGTATCTAGCGATTTCCTCTTTGACTGTTGGAATTTTTAGATCTTTTCGGATGTCCTCGTTTCTGACGTACCATGGAGCGTTAACTATTGTTCTTAAAATTTTTGCTTGTTTCGTCTCTATTTTATTTATGTGACTCATTGCTGCCGTCCCCCATAGTGGGACTCCGTATGTCCAGATTGGTTTGATTATTGTTTTGTATATATTTAGTTTATTCGTTGTGCTTAATTTAGATTTTTTATTGGTTAACCAGTACATCTTTTTCCTTATTTCACGTATTCTGTTTATTATAGATTTTATGTGATGCTTCCATGTAAGGTGTGTGTCTAAATGTATTCCTAGATATTTGACTTGCTTTGTATGTGCTATGTGGGCGCCGTTCAGTTGGATATCTGGTGTTGTTCCTTTTCTAAGTGCAAATGTTATGTGGTTGCACTTACTGGTGTTCGCTTTTATTTGTTTTCTTTGCAGCCACTTTTCTATTTTCGTAATGTGTTCTTGTAGTAGTGCTGCTGCTGTTTCTGGATTTGTGTATCTCACTAGTATGGCCGTATCGTCCGCGAACGTAAGTATTTTGCTGTTAACAGTTGTTGGTATGTCTGCCGTGTATAATGTGTACAGTATTGGTCCTAGTACGCTTCCCTGTGATACTCCTGCCTTGATATTCCTGATTTCTGAATATGCATCCTTTATTTTTACTATAAAGGTTCTATTATTTAAGTAAGATCCGAGTAATTTATAGATTTGTTTTGGAAATTGGTTTTTGATTGTTTGAAGGAGTTTTTCGTGGTTAACTTTGTCGAATGCTTTTTCGATGTCCATAAAGAGTGCCGTGCAATATTGTTTTGTTTCCAGTGCCTGTAAGATTTCATTCACGAGTCTGTGCATTTGTTCTATTGTGGAGTGTTTATTTCTGAATCCAAATTGATGGTCCGGTATTAGTTTTTCTTTTTCTATAATGACAAATATTTGGCAATATTAATGTTAAGTCCTGCTCGGGCAACCGAGGAGAACAGATGTGCGTAAGCAAACGTGTGCTCCAGTCAAGTGAAACGGTTTAGTGTTAAGAACAGTGAAAGTGCCAAACAATGCAGCAGCAGATACCAACAATTAAGATTGCAACTAAAGGTGAAAAATACTATATCAATGGGTCGTTAGATTTACCAGGTGTGAAACAACAACAGCAAAATAGCAACAACCAAAACGACATGGAAACAGAAGAAACGGAAGAGCAATGGAGACAAGAGGAGTGCAGATATGACAACGAAAGGAGTTACCAGGACGAAACCTGGAAACTAGCAAAGACAAGCAAAAAACGAAAAATAATTCTAGGCGCAAGTTCTACAGCAAACGCAGACACAGAAAAGCAGCGATGGCTGCAAGAATTACCCTTAAGAAACTCCTTTAGCTCATTAACTGAAGAAATAGACAATGACCCGACAAGCAAAAACACAACCAAATCAACTTACATATCAAAACCACCACCAATATTTGTTGAGGCCCAAATAATAGACCCGCTTATAGAACTACTAAACAATACAGTCGGAAAAGAGAACTATACAATAAAACAAACAAAACTAGAACAAGTAAAAATCCAAACAAATACCCCCGAAGTATATAGGAAAGTGATAAAAGAACTAAAGGATAAAAATGCTATATACCACACATACCAGCTCAAAACGGAAAGGAGCTACAAAATAGTCATAAGAGGATTACACCCAAAAACCAACACAAAAAAACTAAGCGACGAATTAGCAAAAATTGGCCACCAAACAAGAACAATAAACAATATGACAAGATATGACACGAAACAACCCTTACCATTATTCTTAATAGAACTCGAACCCAGACCCAATAACAAAGAAATTTACGAAATAAAAAAGATACTAAATACAATTGTAACAGTAGAACCGCCACGATACAAAAAAGATATACCACAATGCATGCGGTGCCAACAATACGGTCACACAAAAAATTATTGTAACAGAAGCCCGGCATGTGTCAAATGTGCAAAAAATCACCTAACAATACACTGCCCACACACAGGAAAAATAGAAGAAGTTAGATGCTATAATTGCAACGGAAACCACCCAGCCAGCTATAAAGGATGCGAAATCAGGAAACAACTACAACGTAAACTTTTCCCACCACTTCGCAACAGATCACTCAATAACTACCAACCACAACAAAGTACAACGGAAAACGAAACGACATTGAAAGCACAATATGAACCGAGCGCCATAATCGGAAACATAGATCCCCAAAGTAACCGAAGCTACGCACAAGTAACCAAAAACATTAGCCAAGCAACGCTTACAAGCAATCAGAACCAAAGCAATAACATCGAAGACGCTACAGAAATCAAAGAAATGCTCAAACAATCCACCAAAAGCATGGAAATGCTGGGAAAAATGATGAGCGAGCTAAACACAGTATTAAGACAACAAGTACAACAAACCACAATCATGCTACAACTACTCACAAACTTGCTAAGTAAAAAATAGAGATGGACAAGTTGAAAATAGCAGCCTGGAACTCCAATGGCTTGCAACAGCGAGTCCACGAAACAAAAACATTTTTGTATCAAAACAATATTGATATACTACTTGTCTCAGAAACACATTTCACTCTAAAAAGTTACATGAAAATTCCGTACTACACCATCTACGACACAAAACATCCCTCAGGTAAAGCACATGGAGGAACTGCAGTAATAATAAAAAATGATATCAAGCATCACCTACATAGTCAAACAAATCAAGAACACTTACAAGCAACCACTGTCACAATACCAACCAATGACAATTACTTCCAGATATCAGCAGTATATGTACCTCCGAGACACAAAATGACATTAAAAAAATGGGAAGATTACTTTCAATCCTTAGGCGACAAATACATAGCGGCGGGAGACTTTAACGCAAAGCACACATTATGGGGTTCGAGAATTAATACGCCGAGAGGGAGGACATTAGAAAAATATATCAGAAGCAACAACCTCAATGTACTATCTACAGGAAAACCAACGTACTGGCCGACAGACCTCAACAAAATACCTGACCTGTTGGATTTTGCAATAACAAAAGGACTAAATGCAAGCAAATTAAAAACAACAACCAGCCTTGAGCTTAACTCCGACCATACACCAATTATAATAGAATACGCAAGCAAACCACTACTTTACAGCAGGACAGATTCACTATGCAATAAGACCACCAATTGGCAATCTTTCAAAGAATTAATCGAAAACAAAATCAATTGCAATATCCCGTTGAAAACACCTGAACACATTGAACAGGCAGTATCAACTTTGACAGAAATAATACAGGAAGCAGCGCGGGCAACCACTACCCATGAATCAAATAGCAGGCAAACAAAAATTATTCCGCAGGACATCCTAGACAAAATCAGGGAAAAAAGAAAAGCGAAAGCAAAATGGCAAAAACAGAGAACACGAGAAAACAAGAAAAACCTAAATAAACTTGCAAAGGAATTAAAAAATAAAATATGGGAACATTATAATAACGAATTTACAAAATTCATCGAATCACTATCCACGCATGAGAACACCAACTACTCCCTATGGAAAGTCACTAACAAAGCGAAGAAAACAGTAAAATCAATCCCAGCAATCAGAAAAATAGACAACACATGGGCCAGAAGCAACGAAGAGCAGGCAGAAGAATTCTCAAAGCACCTACAAAATATATTCTCGCCGTACGAAATTAATAACAGCATCCCCGGATGGCAAACAAATGAAGAAGTTGAAAATGCCAGCAACACAACTGATAAACGCTGCACCATACTCAGCACAACAGCGCAAGAAGTTACAAATTTAATTAAGGCAACAAATACAAGCAAAGCACCAGGATTTGACTTGATCAATGGAAAAATCTTAAAAAACCTTCCCCCAAAGGCAATAAGACTAACAACACTAATATTCAACGCAATTCTAAGAATACAGTACTTTCCTAAACTATGGAAAATAGCACTGATCGTAATGTTACCCAAACCAAACAAAAACCCACACCTAACTGCATCTTACAGGCCAATATCGTTACTACCTGCGTTCTCCAAACTGCTGGAAAAAGTAATATATAACCGCCTAAAACCAATTATAGAAAAAGAAAAACTAATACCGGACCATCAATTTGGATTCAGAAATAAACACTCCACAATAGAACAAATGCACAGACTCGTGAATGAAATCTTACAGGCACTGGAAACAAAACAATATTGCACGGCACTCTTTATGGACATCGAAAAAGCATTCGACAAAGTTAACCACGAAAAACTCCTTCAAACAATCAAAAACCAATTTCCAAAACAAATCTATAAATTACTCGGATCCTACTTAAATAATAGAACCTTTGTAGTAAAAATAAAGGATACATATTCAGAAATCAGGAATATCAAGGCAGGAGTACCGCAGGGAAGCGTACTAGGACCAATACTGTACACATTATACACGGCAGACATACCAACAACTGTTAACAGCAAAATACTTACGTTCGCGGACGATACGGCCATACTAGTGAGACACACAAATCCAGAAACAGCAGCAGCACTACTACAAGAACACATTACAAAAATAGAAAAGTGGCTGCAAAGAAAACAAATAAAAGCGAACACCAGTAAGTGCAACCACATAACATTTGCACTTAGAAAAGGAACAACACCAGATATCCAACTGAACGGCGCCCACATAGCACATACAAAGCAAGTCAAATATCTAGGAATACATTTAGACACACACCTTACATGGAAGCATCACATAAAATCTATAATAAACAGAATACGTGAAATAAGGAAAAAGATGTACTGGTTAACCAATAGAAAATCTAAATTAAGCACAACGAATAAACTAAATATATACAAAACAATAATCAAACCAATCTGGACGTACGGAGTCCCACTATGGGGGACGGCAGCGATGAGTCACATAAATAAAATAGAGACGGAACAAGCAAAAATTTTAAGAACAATAGTTAACGCTCCATGGTACGTCAGAAATGAGGACATCCGAAAAGATCTAAAAATTCCAACAGTTAAAGAGGAAATCGCTAGATACGCAAAAAAGTACAAAGAAAGACTTGCAATACACCCAAACCAGCTAGTTGCAGAAACAAATGAAACCGTAATAGAAAGAAGACTGAAGAAGAAGCATCCCGCAGACCTCGCAATAGAAAAACAATAAACAACCTGGAAGATGGAACCCCGCTGGGGGTAACCATCCACATGCTATATTTTTCAAGTTATAACATTTTACCAAATGTCCTTCTGGACAAATTGTAAAATTAAATAAATAAATAAATAAAAAAAAAAAAAAAAAATATTAATGTTACGACGGCCGACTCTGTTCCTAAACCAAGCCACACGCTGTGGGCAAGCTGGCAGTCAGATGTCTTCACGTCCTTACCGCGTACCCTCGATAATCTCAAGTACCCTCCATAAACCCCAGGAATTTCCTGCTAAAGGTCCTTCATACTGAACAAACAGTCTTCCATTGATTTATTTCCTAAACTTATTGTGCATCACGGGTTGACACGAGAAAGTTAGTTCTTCTCACGTATGCAGCCTCCCACTAGCAACTTCATCTCGAGGGCGGCTAGTACCCTTCCTCACCTAAGAACCCAGCAAACAGCCAATTGACAACGAAGCCTATTTCCCTCTCTCATAACGAAATCTATTCCTTAACGAATCAGCTCATCTCATGTCCTCGGACCCACCCATCACTAGCTTTCCTCCGCCACCGCATCATTGCCAAACTCCACTGATTTACCATCTTTCGAGCGGTCAACACCTTTGACCCAGTTTCTATCATTAGATCAGTCACATACTCAACTTGTACACACGCATCAGCGTAACTATTCATAACAAAGTTGTTGGAATAAACTGTGAATCATACATTATCATATTCGTGTCGCATTCAATTAACTACCCCTGTTATCCTAAACGAAATAGGGGATCGGTCATTTCGCGGCGTCGATTATCAAATCGTAACGGGAATTTACGACTCCCGTTGACGTGCTTCTTCGCGATCGCGTCTCTCCGCGAGTGAGCGAAACAATTAATTACAATGCAGAGTAACAATTCATTTGGTTATCTAACATATGAAACGTTTATTTAAATCCGTGATAATCGCGAAGTATATTATTAATCTATCGCGAAAGTGGAGTCAATTAATTTTATCTGCTTATATAGGAATTAAATAGGTACGAACGTTGTAACGCCAACTGAAAACAGGATTAAATCAAAAGTTAGAAATAGAAGCGTAGCTCGGCAGAGGATCGATCGGTATTCGTTCGTAGTAGGTTGGAAGATCCGCGGGTGAGGAAAATTTTCATCGATTTTCGTTGCTCGCGTACTTCTGTCATAAGTAACTGAGAGAGGAAGATGGCACCATCGCGAATAGAGTTTGTAATATTTGCATCGTTCGAAGACAGCCAAATAGTTTGGCACACACGGTGCGACATTTCGTGCGTACAACTGAAGAAGATAAAGAAACTGTTTGAACGCGATAACCCCAGCGAGAATATGTTTCAAGGTATCGGTGAAGCGACTATTACGAACGAAACGAGGAAACTTTGAATCCCTCGATGCCGATTGTTACAAGCTTACAAACTGTAAATGGAAAAACGTCCTTTCGATCTCTTTGGACACCGTGCACGACATAGAAACGATGAAACTGCTGCAACCTGGTTAACGTTACCTTACCTTTACTTCGATTTATTTGTTATCCACCTACCGAAGAGAGTTCTGCCCATTCTACGAAAGCACGCTATGCTATCGCGCCATCCCAACCTTCGTCCCTACGATTCGACGCCACGTCCGTTTCTCTTCACTGGAAACTGCAAATAAACCAGCCGCCAATGCCGATAATAAAGACCTGGCACTTTGCTCGCCCTTATCACTCGTTATGCAGGACCTTCTATTTCTCCTCGCCGACAAAATTATTCAACGAGCACGCGATCTTACCGTCGCGCAAAATGCTTCCATTTAAACTTCCGCTCTTATCATATTTTACCCTTTGTTATTTTACAAATTCGAAACGAGTACCTTCGACGCTTGATTTCCTTCGTTGCCTTTCTAATTAACATCGACGCTAAAAACGCTGGAACGCAACGATACTTGCTTCAAATTTGCGACGCAGATCGATTTTTTGAAATCGATTTAAAATCGTTCGAAGATCGTTAAGACCGTCAAAGTTCGTTCCGAAACGAACGCTACTTATTTGATTTTCGGTGGCAGTTTTGTGACTGATTTGCGGAAAAATTACGTAAAATTTGCGTTTCTTTCGTAGGAGAAGAACCATAGCGACGACGATTAATTAGTTCTAGGTGAAAAAAAGCAGAGCACCGGAACGCGTGAAATTCGATCGATTCGAAGAGACGAGTCGCTACACGCATGCCAGTCAGCTCTCGAAAAGAACTCGCATACAGCAAACACGGAGCGATCAATCAAGCGCCATTCAACGACCATAATAAAATAACATGCGACAAGCTAGAGGTTTTTTTTACCAGCAATCGGGCAACGTTACATACGCCGACAATTTAGTTAACTGAATGGCTATTGAATGACTTTTAACGAACAATAGAGCGAAGAGAAATGCAAATTCCTCGAAAGCAACGAATCTCTCTTTACCACGTTTGTCGGTTCGCTTATTGTCGCATCGAGGTGGATCATCGGAAGTGGCCACGTTCAACCGAGTGGTCTCGAAAATACTATTGCGATTAAAGTAATTACGATAGAATCGAAATCTCGAGATTCGAAGAATCTTTTTCCAGTGACAATGAGAATTACGTTGAAACTGTGGAGACGATTTATCACGAAATTTTGGAAAAACAAATAGGCTTTTCTCAAATGAAAATAACCGGTAGAATGGAAAAAACATCGAGGGACAAAGTGTATCGATGCAAGAATGTGCAAAGAACCCATTGAAAGAGAAAGCTGGGGAGGAACGAAAGAAAACGAGCAGAAGCAAAAGGCAACGACTCCGAACGCGTTGTGAAAACACGCGTTCAACGGCGGAGTAATATGTGGGATTGCACGGTAGCGGAAATGCAAATAAAAAGAGACGACAAGGAATGAAAAAAATGTTTGAAGGTACAGTAGAATAGGTGTGGCACGCCCGGCGGTGCTTCTTTATTTTTACCTCGAAACAGCCCGGAAGTGTGCGTATACCATGTACGTACGTATATACCGGAAGTATATTCTTAGGAAGAACGAAGGGAGCATAGAAATGGCAGAAAAACTTGCTCTATTTAACTGCAACTTTCATGGTACTCGGATTCATATGAAAATTAGTTCTCATTACAGCCGACGGTCATGAAAAAATAAACAATAAAACGTTTCATTGGCAAGTACTTGCATACTCGCGGCTACTACTTGCATACGATAAACCATCTCGCGTTTCCAGTCGAGATAATACTCGCTCGTCCTATCTCAAATCGTAAACTTCCTGCCTTAACTTAAAAACCGCGTCAATCCAGTATACCCGACTAATGAGAGTTTAATTAACATGCTACGTGTATCCGACATGTAACGTGTTTCCTGCTCGTCGCTCGGTCTGTCCTTTCGCACGGATTCTCCTCCTCCCTTTTCATCCTTTTTAACGCATTTTGCAACATCACCTTTGCCAAGAACGTTATTTTCGCTTAACAATTTATTCGTTCAATTTCCGAAAATATAGTAAACATAATCGTCACACGCGCTCTACTTTGAACAGGTAGCTCCGCTTCGATCGAATTAAACTCAATTACTAAAAATCATCTCGATAAATCTTCCCCAAGTTGAAAATCGACAGAACTTGAAACTTGGTTGTCGTTGCGTTAAATTTTCATTGAGTTCAAGGATGCGATAAATTTGCATTTTCTATACAAACTTTTCTCTCAGTTAAATACTTTTTCCGAGTAGTCCTGCTTGCTTTGTTTCTCAAGCAGTCGACTGGTGCGTTCCGGATTAAAGTCGTGTAAAGCATTTTTTCCACTAAATGTACGGCCAGTTTGATTTTGATAAGTTACGCAGAAAGTGGACGAGAGTTTTCACGTTAGTCTTGCGAGACGGTAACAAAGCGATACAACGACCAACTCTATAATCACGGGACATTACTCTTATTATCTGTACTCGCGATAACAAAAGCAAATTAAGCCGTAAACCTCTCGAGTAAAATATAAGTTTCTTGTAAAATATGTTCATTCCGTACGTTCCTATCCATTAAGTATTATTTATCCATCGTTCGTTTTTAGTCGCCTAAGTAATTTCGTTTAGCTTGAATAATCGTTCTTTCTTTATGTAACGTATACAACGTTAGCAAATTTAATGAAACAAATAACTCCTTAAAAATTTTTTGTTCCGATAGAGTTCTTTTTGCCTTAAATTAGTGATTCTAAGGATTCGATTATGAAACAACGGATAAATATAAAATATGAAACGGCCTTACTGCAATGCATTAGCTTCCGAGGGACGCTATAAATATAAAATACCTGCAAATATAGCGGACTCGGGTGACACGGGGAAATAAAACTTTACGCTTTAAAGCACGGATACCGTATTAAAATTCTTAAAATATTGCCTTATCACGTTGAATGCACTTAGCGTTGCATACGAATCCATTTCAATGCAATTTCCTCTTCTTCTATCGAGTTTGCTCGTCCGCCGAACAAATTACAGTTCAATTTTTCCCGATGGAAAATTTATCTACATCAGAATGTGTGCTTTGGAGAGAAGCTTTGATAAAAAAAGCGTCTACGCTTGTATTTGACAAATTTAGATTTGCGAGTTCGATTTGAAGTAACAGCTAGAAATAATTCGGCTCGTTTCCAAGGACGTTTTCGTCCAACAGTTCACAGGATGATAGATCATGACGAAATTACGAAAATTATTCGATAAGGGAATAGGGCCAGAAGTTAAGATGGAAACAATCGAGAAATTCAAAGGATATTCCACTTTCATCGAAGGCTGGAAGCAAATTCAAATAGGCGAACGTCGTATTTGCTCCAACAATTTGCTTTCTATACCGTTCGGATTTCGATGTAATCCAACGGGTCGCCGAGTGCTTGACCACACGCTCGTCTAACCTCTCGCTATTATCTCAAACCGCTCCGTGACAAACTTAGATCATTACCTGTGGTTCGTTTTCAGGCTGAGCGCAACGCTCTCTCCACTTTGATGTTCTTTATTCTTATTATCTGAATTTCGAGATTTCGGTTCGTTTTCATTAAGACTTCACACACCTCGAGCGATAATCTCTTTGACGAAGGAAATGGAACGATCTTTCTGTAAAAGCATCGACTTTTTGTTACAAGTAACGTTAACAGGAGAGTAATTGCTATTCCGATTTAAAACCATCGAAGCCACAGAGAGCGTATAGTCAGAAAAGAGAAATACAAATCGGACGCAAAAGGAGCAAAATAGTTGCAACACTCTCGTCTTAATTATCTTCCGCCTGACGATGATAAATATTTGTATTTCGCTTTAGTAATCTAAAAATAGCTTTGCCAAAATGCGAAGATTTTACGCGAAGAAAATTGCTCGTTCTTTGCATCGTTCGATTAATAATATCTTTATTTTCTCTTACCGAATTCTTTATTCTGTCGTTGCTCCTGCTGAGGTATCTTCTAGATTTTCAAGGTTTTCAAAAAATACGTACAGTCTTTATGAGATGATTTAATTGTACTTAAATTCGATTGATTTTCAAACTGTCCCTAAAGAATGAGAGCCTATCCAGGAAGGCATTGCAGCTGCTATCGAAGATCTGCGTAGCCACCGTTACCCTATCTTAAACATTAAATCTTCCCTGTTCCATACTGTGCGAATTCGATACTTTAAAACGAATAATAATCTTGCAAATCGTACGCCATGCGTACAAAATTAAAGCTAAGCTGAAGCTAAAACGATGGACGAAAGGCAAAGTATGGTTAACAATGATAGCATTCCATTGGAAGAAGAAAGTCGGTGGAAAGAATTCATTGGATAATATTAGAAGAACTCGCACGAGTTAGAAAACTGAAGCCAAAGCTGAAATTTAATCAAATTGAAAGTTTTCTGAAAAAGGAACGTTGCTTTAGCGCATATATTTGTTTCCTGCGCAGCGTTTCGACAATTGGAGCATAGAATCCAGAACGTAGCAACGATTTCATGTATCGCACATGGACGTTGAAAATTCGTGAAAATTCGTTGAACGATGCTTCCTATCGAAAAACTGTGCTTCAAGCTGTTATCAAGTACTTCTGTGGACTATAGAGCAAAACGAAACAAAGAAATGCATATCGTTGGACGAACGAATTGTTCCGTGGAACATCGTTGAACTCGGCTATATCGTTGAACGTGTACGAGACGCATTCTCCGCTTCTGCTAAATGTCTCCTCTCGATAATAAAAGTAGATTCGATTCGTCGTTTTGACCTACCACTGTACGTTATTACGCAGCGATAGTCGAATCAGCGTCTTTGGTCGCAGATGCTAGCGCGGTTGGTTAGAGTTCTGAAATAAGAATATCTCGGAATAACGAGTAATTTTCGATAACGAGCGCGCGTATGTAGACCAATAGACGGAACGCGTTCAGACGAAAGAAGCTAGAAAGTAGCTGAACGTACTATCTGCTATTCGTTGGCTGCTCTTTTGTATTCGGTAGTCGGTATTCAGTGGCGGGCCGATGGCTGCCGTGTTTGGCCAGGATTTTGACGTTGATGACGAGGGATGATAGATGCGTCCTGCATCCATTACGAAAAGTTGGACTCGAGGGATCGAGAGGCAGACTAGCGCATGACTGCTGATACCGCCTCCCGCATCCGCATTACCGAGGATACGTTACGTTGCTCTTTCTTCGACTTCAGGATTATATAACACAGTAGAGATCGCTAAAAGTTCCACGTTATACGTATTTACCTCGATCGCGTTTCTCTTAGTAACGTTCAGCAGTAATATGTTCGTTCTTTAAATTTACCATTTTGTTCGATCTTACCGTATGAACGTTACGGTAGTTTTGGATTCGTTTGTTTATTAATTAATTTATTTATTTATCGACGAACGCTTTCCACTTTGCAAGTAAGTTTCTTTCTCTCTTCTATTAAAGATTATTACGTCAAACGAATAACATAAAAAGCCAGTGGGTAACTATATTTTCTATTTTTCATTGAAGTCAAAATCATATTGCCATTATATTTTTACATGCTTCCGAATGAATCAATTGAACCGCGTATTTAGATCGTATATTTTGATGAAACTATACCGTATATTCGCATAAACGAATAGCATATAAATATATGCAACACGATATAGCTTAACTCTTCGGCAAAAACCGACACTCTGCATGGAAAAGGCTCACGGCCGTTGTTCTTTTAACACCCTGTAGCCGGTAAGTTGAATCACGTTCCATGTAATTGATGCGATTCATATTCATAGGCCGGAATCAGAAGTAGCGAAGTAGAATAGCCGGCAATGAATCCGAACATCGGAAGTAGCGAAGTAAAGTGCCATCTATTCTTACAAACACCGTCAACATCGAGCCCTTCGCTACTTTCCAAGATTAGTTGGGAACAGTTGCGTTCTTCCTAGCCAAATACGCGTTTCTATATTTTCAAAACCAAGAGCTATCGTTAAAACGGAGGGACGGAAAGGGAAAGACGCGTTTAAATGCAAACGACAGATCGACGTAGGACGTTTCACTGAGACATCGAAACACCATTTGATTAACATTTTCATCGCATCTGAAAAGTTTAGAGTTCTTAGAAAATTCAAAATTACAAATTTTCATTAAAAACTTTTGCTACCGATTTGCATAATTATACCGTTCTACTGCCTCATACCGTACCACCGACGCAAGATTAAACTTCCTTCTATGTTTCGATCTACTTTTCTCGACATTTATCCAGTAGATTTAACTTCGCACGCGTTTATTTACATCGATAGAATAGCAATTAATTAAAACTTTTATGTCACGATCGATTGTTAAGGTCACAAGCGAACATATCGTACCTACATGGAATTTGAACTTTAGATTGCATTTTTGCGCCTTGTATAAGCTATTGCAATTTGACTTGTGCCTGCACGCTGTACAGTGCACACTCGATGGCGATAGTGATCGTGAATCAATGCCGTAGACTGTAAACCTGTGGGACAAATGTGGATGCAGGATCCCCCTTGAGTCTAATTCCTTCGCTAACCTATTACATAAGAACTTGCTTGCGTACCCTTACCGCCGTCTTTCGCCGATTCGTTAGTCGTGTTACCGTCTTATTCTCGTAATTTACACTTCACGTAATTGACACAAGCGAACACTACTTACGATTCGTAAGGTACTAAAATCTATCAAGGCTTAAAATATTTCGGACACTAACGATATTCCTAATTTATAAACGCGATGTCAAGGAGAAAATTACTAGCAACGATATCACGCACAGTGTTTCCAAGGATGTTTATTTTAAAATTCAGGTTTCTTTCGCGTTCGTACCCCATCCACTTATCAAGCTATCTTGCGATTCGATCCACTTATCGACGTATGCGCGAAAGTTTTTTCTTTTATTTGCCGTTACCTGAATTCTCTGTTCTCGAGGACAATTTTGCATCGCTCTGTCTTCGCGACCTTATTTCTCAATGTATGTATCTATCATAGTTATGATATACAGCTAGAGTCACTGATGATTACTGAATGAGGAAGAAACACAATGATAAGCATTCCCATTACTAAACAATTTGAGAAGGTTAAACCGATAATACAAAATATTTTTAGAAGATAGTCGCGTATCTACATTGTCAAGGCAGTAATCGGGCATTGTTGGCATTGAAATCTAAATATTCAAAGACTTGCAAACGTAATTTATGAGTCATTAAAGTTACGACAGATAAAATATAAATACATGTACATATAGAAACATATAGAAGGATATACGACATAAATTTAAAATCAAACCGCATTTTTAGAAACAATACGGCTGAATAAAAGCTAATTGACAAGAGAATGAAAGACGGACGAAGCGAGATGACTTCGATTCGAAATGTCTCGTTGCCCGCAATTTTATTCCAGAAATTCGCTCAATTCGAGAAATTCCTTCAAATGTAATTTTCGACCGAAATGGTAATTTCATTCCGCTATTAAAATTGATCGTGTCGTTGAGCGTGATTCGATGCTATTCCTACGTTCATTCCACGTGTTGTCTTTACGAAGTACCTCTTCGAACGATTCCACGTAATAATATAGACAACACGATCATTCATTCTTATTTTCACAATATTCTATTCAATGGATTCTCCTCTCAGGTTGAATTCTCTTCGACTATCTTAGGTTTAACGTTGGTTTTGATCTATTTTTACTTCGCTGCTAATACGATCTACTGTCGATGATGATACACATGCGAATCCGTCACCTCCTGATTGAAGATACGTGATACTAACGAATCCCAAGACGTCATCGTTTTCAGACCACAATGATATCGTTCGTCTATACCGAATCTGATGTAGTCTGAAACTACACATCGCAATTATCTCGGTTCGATAAATTTTTAACCGATATATGGAATATAAGAAAGAAATATACTCCATTTCACCGCATTGTTATTTTTGTACAAAAGATTCTCACCAAGTATTGTTCTCGCGATAGTAAGATTTCAGGAAAATCGCTCAAGTCGCTTCTGGAACAAAACCTCTGCGCATTCTCTTTTTATCCAAAGTTTGTTGCCCGTTGATTTTCACGAGACGAAAACGATTAACTTCGTTAAAGCTGACTGAATGCCACCACGCGAGCAATGAATTTACAAAGACCTCGTCTTTCACATTTTTGTTTAATCGACATGCTGACGTGAATATCGTTTAAGTTAAACTTTCGATATTAAATGGCGCGGCATATTTCGAATAAAAAGCGGTACAAAAATCTGAAATATTTCGAAGATTCTATTTTACTTGTAAGATTCAACGTTGCATTCAAATAAGCGAATAATCAAGGTTTTATTGAAAATGTTAGATAGGAGCAACGCTTTCTCGAAAAGAGAATATGTGGAACGAAATGTTACCGCTAGTAACATACCCTGCACAAAACGAAAACGCGTATGTTTAGTCTGGTGTGTCTCTTTCTGGGATAAAGTCATATGCAATTGTGTCGTATGTGAGCACATCGTGCTAAATCAGTGATTCTGAAAAGGTGCGTTGCGGAATAAAATTAGGTGCATCGCCGCGAAAGAGCGAGATACTGTTTTCTTCCTTTTTTACCAATGTTCGCGTGTATAAATGCCTCTTTCGAATAAATTGTAAAATTTATATACCACGTACGTCGCAATATCTCTACATTTTTAAAAATGCGCCGTGACTAAAAAAAAGTTTGGGAACCACTGTACCATATCGCTAAGTCTCACGTACCCCACCATCAAAATTATACCATTTCAGAATACATATAAAGAACCGAATTTTACTTCCTAGCCAGTTTCGATCTTAAATTCAGCGCATCGCAATAACGTTTTACGAGATCAGATTTAAACATATTTTTCCGAACATAAATCGTTGTATTCGTTTATTCGGTGAGTTTTTCAAGAACATCCCGTGCCACACGCCAAGTACAACCAAGCAAGAATCGCTCGTTGATTCGAATTTTAGTTGCATTGATCATACATCGGTTCATCCATAAACGCGAGACTCATGTTCTTCCCTACGGTCTACGTCCTGCGCCTCGTAATCCTAACAAAGATACATATAAAGCAATTTACAATATATTCGCTTAAACGCTTTTATCATTTTTTACAATTTGCTTAGAAAATTCCTACGCTTTTTATAAACTTTAAGTATCGATACAACTAGAAAATAATGGCAATAATGAGTAAATTTGTCCCTTTTCTTTCTGTTCTCGCAATGTTCGATTATAGTATTTTCTAGATATAGGTAACAAGTGCATGACATTACAAAAAAAAAAAGCAAGGAATATATTTTTGATAAAAAGATCATAAAAATGCAGGCAAAATGGTAAATAATTCACGGTCTATTTATAAAGCATGAAAAACAATATTTTATAAGACGTATACATATAATATACTCGCATGCATATTTATTTTTTTAAATAACATTCAGTCTCGTTAATACTCACTATATATTTCATATATATTTTAATGTCGTTCCAATATACTTGCAGTACCGCTATTTGTATCAAATTTCATCGTTTTTAATATTACGAATTAGATAGCTTTGATTTAAACGAAATTACAAGATCCTTCGCTTGCCTGAATAGTTTGCAGAGTAAAATGAAAGAAATTTGTATTCTCAGTTATCATGAGAAACGATAACGTACGAGCTCATAAATAATCGATATAGCGTGGTCAGAAATGTGCATAAAATGTGACGATTCATTGCACGGTACAGTGGATGTCAGCCGCGATTCGAACTATACGAAGAGCCTTAGACCAACGGTAAAGCCAAATCGAAATTCTACATGTCGATGTTTTCATTTCACCGGCGTCATGGACGTACTTTGAGAAATTTTCCGTTTATAAACGCTTTATACGTCAATAGCAATTTCCTTTCTGTTGCTTCGTCGAGGTGAGGAATTCGACACTCGAGTTGTTAAAATATATTTTCTCTAGGCAATCGTTAGAGTGTGAAATATACAGTTATGATCGATAACTATATTGTTTGATGTCCGAAAGTTCGTTGGAATGCGTGTTTCAATCTGAAGGCAACCGTCTACAAATCATTGTTGCAACTAAACAGTATTTCTCAGAAAGAAGGAAAAATAATGAGAAAGAAGAGAGAAAGATACGAGATATTCGTAGACATCGGTAACGCGAACAGCAAAGTAACGACGCGACAGGCGACGCAACGTACAGACTGGCGAGAACAATACGTTTTATGAAATGAAACGGAACACATAGAAAACATCCGAACTGCACCTATCGAAGAACGGAATCTTTTTAATATAATAGATTCTTTCGCTTTCACGCGATTTTCTGCAAAAGCTTCGCTTGATAAAGAAAACGAAAGTACAGTTTAGAAATTACGCTAAGCTACACGCAAATCAAATGGGAAATCGCTAAAATACGTAATTCTTTAAAATACAAACCTATGTATATGGATATGAATGTTCTGTTTCAGTAGTCATCGATGATCATGTGGGACAAATGCAAAGCGGCGCTTCTGCTTGTAACGTTGGTCATCGTTGCAGGTAAGGATAAATCTTGATAAATTTAACGATAATGTTTGCAAGAATCCGCAAAATAAAAAATACCTGAATCCAAAGTATTTTTCCTCCTCTAATTATATGCTATACGTTTTAACGTTAGCTCGCGCAATTGCATCTTGCCAATTGTAAAATATTTAACAAGAGATATCTTTAACCATAGGCGATGCAAATGACTGCGTGCCTCGAAATTTTGGTCACGGCAGTTTCGTATGCGTTTGTAATGCAACCTACTGTGACGAGCTACCGGATAGCAACCCCAAAGTCCCAGAGAAGGGAACGTTCTACTGGTACGTTTCGAGCAAAGAGGGTCTCAGGCTGAGCATGTCACAGGCGCAGATGGGTTCTTGTAAAAATACCAGCACCGATACAGTTTTAAATATAGATACATCGAAAAAATATCAAACCGTCTTAGGCTTTGGCGGTGCTTTTACGGACTCGGCTGGAATAAATATCAGAAAACTCAGTGAAGCTACTCAGGACCAATTAATTCGGTAATTAAACCTCGATAAAGCGACACAGGTGGAAAAAATTTTGCTAAAACTTCACGTTTTAATTATGCGACTAACACATTCCATCTTTACGGTTACGTGAAATTTTCAAACAGTGCCTTAATATTTCACAAAATATTTCCGAGATCTACGATTTATAAGTAAATGTGAAATTGATCGAAGTTTGTTTTATTTTTATTTTTAAAGTTACGAATTATAAAACATCTTTGAAAAATTCCGAAAGGTGAATACGAACAATGATGGTTTTATAATTCTTAAACAAATTGATAACACAATAACGTTTTCTTCTTGTATGTGCAACATGATTTGAAATAATTATTTGAACATGATATTACCTCGATCTAATTACGTATGTCGCTATACGTACAACTGAGCGTGCTTAATCGCTTACAGGGCGTACTACGGTTCGACCGGAAGCAGGTATTCGTTAGGTCGAATACCAATCGCTGGAACTGACTTCTCTACGAGACCTTATACGTACGATGACGTCTTTACTGATATGTCACTGCAAAGCTTTAGTCTTGTTCGGGAAGATTACGATTATAAGATACCATATATAAAAAAAGCCATTGACTTAAACCCTAATGTAAAATTCATTAGTGCTGCATGGTCAGCTCCACCATGGATGAAAACTAATGATAAAATCAATGGATTTGGTAAGTGTGATAATAGAATATCGAGAAGGAGAAAAAATTGAAGAGAAACGATAGAAAAATATATCCTTTTTATTTGAAAACGAACCGTTTCAAATAATTCCTTAAACATGTTTCGTAATATATTATAATACTAATTTACAATTTATGTCTAGGCTTTTTAAGGAAGGATCGTTATCAGGTTTATGCCGATTACATAGTAAAATTTTTGGACGCTTATAAAAGCCATGGCATTGATGTATGGGCCGTTTCGACAGGAAACGAGCCAATAAACGCTTATGTGCCTTTTGATCACCTTAACACTATGGCCTGGACACCAGACACTCTCGCTGATTGGGTCGGTAACTATGCGGGTCCAACTTTGTCAGCGTCCAGCCACAATGGCACAGGAATTCTTGTTCTAGATGATCAGAGAATCGAATTACCTTGGTTTGTAAATAAAGTCTTCGAAGACAAAACAGCGAAAAAATACATTATTGGTACAGCTGTACATTGGTACACAGATAATATTGCTCCGCCAATATTATTGGATTTAACGCACAATAGTGCTCCAGATAAATTTATTCTCATGACTGAAGCATGTACAGGTAAGCTGTTCAAATACTATATCTCTGTAATCGCACCAGTTTAACACAACGTTTGCTTTATCTAACAACTGTTACAAAACATCGCTGCACATAAACAGCAAAAGTTTGTTTTTTTTCTTTTTTGCTAGTGATTTTAATTGAATTTCAAAATCAACTTAAATAATATGTTTCCTTCGTGAAACCTCAGTTCTATAGACATAGTGCAGTAACATTTCCTTTTTGAACTATTATATTACACGTAATCAACAACTATATATAACGGTAACATCATTTTATACGCAGGTACCGGAACTACGACTTACCCAAAAGTTGCTTTAGGTTCGTGGAGCAGAGGGCAGAAATATATTTTAAGCATAATAGAGGTATGATAAATGGTTACAGTTATAATCGTGTACAAGACATAAAGTTTCTTAATGAAAACATTATACATTAAACATGTACAAAAATTACTTCTACTTATAAGAAAAATATTCTGTTTGAAGTACATGAATCACTGGGCAATTGGATGGGTAGATTGGAATATAGCTTTAGACAAAACCGGTGGGCCAAACTGGATTCAAAATTTCGTCGACTCGCCCATTATTGTAAATCCAGAGACCGATGAATTTTATAAACAGCCAATGTACTATGCTCTTAAGCACTTTAGCAGATTCGTCGAAAGTGGCTCCGTTAGGATTTCTATCACCGATACGAACAATGTTAAATCTACAGCCTTCGTAACACCTTCGAATGAAGTCGTGGTTGTTCTATATAACAAGTAATCGCAGTTTATTTTACAGCCAATTACAAAATAATTTACTAATTACCTAAGTTTTCAACATTGTTGCGATTGAGTTTAATAATTTGTTCACAAAATTTATTTTCTCTTACAGCAATACCGAGAAAAAGAACGTTGTTCTCAATGATCCGGAAAAGAATTCTATTTGCTTGGAATTACCTGCATACTCCATGAATACCGTAATTTATGCACAATAGAACTTGTAACCCGTTGATTATTAAATATAATTTATAATATCGCCATATTGTATATAACGATAAATGATAATTACAACGTACGTCGTAATGCTAATAGTGTAAATATAACAGAATAAAACGTGCATTTCGAAATTGAAATTTTCTTGATACTATTCCAGACGAAGACTTACAATCCGTGACAATAATCAATATACCTGATAAGAATAACAAGTCATCGAGTAACAGTATATTATCTGTTACGTCGCGTAAGACGGTCCGTGCGACGTCCCACATGGTCTTGACCGTCGAGGCCTACACATCGTTACACTGACCCTCGATAAACTTAAGGAACCACCATAAACCAAATCTTCTCAGTTTAATTTCTATTCACATAAGTATTTTCGGTTTATTCATTAAGTCACTTCGTGCCCAAGCCCACTGTCACAAATCTCGGATAATCATAATTGACTTAACTCGTAAACAGTTATTTCTCAGTTTTATTGTTTAAGTACGACTATAATAAAAAGTCTGGACTAAAGTATTAGGGACCTTCCCAAACATTCCAAATGAAAGGCCCCGATGTCCTTTCATCTCCGACATATATAATAATGTATAAAAATATATTCATTTAAATACAATGTACATATATTAGGTTGTCCGAAAAGTTTCTTTCGTTTTATGAGGAAATAATAGACGTGCAACGTTTTTTTTTTTTTTTTATATTATTTTGTCGAATTACGTACGATCCATTTTGTTATGTTGAAATAGACTCCGCGACATTTCACAGACTTGGTTTCGCGTTTATATGAAAAAACATGTTTACGAAAGAAAGGCAACCCAATACATTCTATAGAAATGTACAGTCTGTCACACAAGAGCGTGTCTGCGATATTTCTGTAAATATTTATATATTTGTAAAAAAATTTATATGAATTGAATCTACATCTAAAACACTAATACGCTATTACTTAGTAGGGTGTCCAATCTCCTCCATTAGCGATTATAGCTTGACATCGTTTCGGCATACTCTCGACTAATTTTTGAGCGTAGGATTCTGGTAACGACCTCCATATCTTTCGAATGTGATGTACAAGTGTTCTTATTTTTGTGATACGTCTTCCTCTCAGCTTGCCTAATAGGACACCATGCCCAAAACGAAGATTCATCAGTGAATATTATATTACTCCAATCACGATCTCTGTTTTCATTCGCCCATGCCAGACGATTTTCGACGTTTCGCGTACGCGGCACTCATATTAAAAAGCTCTGTTCCTTTCACTGTTTCAAATGAAACTGAAAGGTATTCAGCAACGCGTATTAGAGAAGTTTTCGTTTGTTTACATTCTTTTTATCTCATTCTGATTAGGTGTCAGGTTTCGCAGATATCGCAGACACGCTCTTGTGTGACAGACTGTATAAAAGTCGATATGTAAATAAGCGATAAAGTTATGAATATTATTATAACCACGAGACAATTACTTACTTAGACGATACCGCCAAAAATTAGGAAAGTACCATTTAGAAAAAACACAGACAATTTATTTGCTATAAGCGACAGGTAAGTGAAGATTAGATAATTTACTTTTCTTTGTATGCATGACAACATATACGCTTATATAAATTCGAGTATCGGTTAGCTACTATTCATACTTCTGTTTTAGTTTTTGACAATCACCATGAGACACGGGTGGAAAGCACTTCTGCTAATTACTTTCTTCTTCAACAAAGGTAAGCTCTCGTTATTTCCGGTGAAGATAAATTTAATTTCTGACGAACTTAGTGGAAATATTTTCATTCGTCACAGGTATCGCGAATGACTGCGTGCCGTACCGTATAAATAACGAAGTAATTGCATGTGTTTGCAATGCAACATATTGCGATGGACTACCAGATGGTAGACCGGAAGTTCCAGAGGAAGGTAATTCTTATTGGTATGTGACGAATAAACAGGGGCTGAGAATGAAGATGTCGGAAGTAAAATTTGATAGCTGCGAAAATTTCCCTGTGGACGTAACGCTGACCATAGATAATACGAAAAAGTATCAAACGATTTTTGGCTTTGGTGGCGCATTTACCGATTCTACTGGTATAAACATAGCAAAACTCAGTCCAGCTACTCAACTTCAATTGATTCGGTAATCATTGATATTTACAGAGATAATGTGATCAATATTTTAAATATCTACGATACTGTGATATCTTTTTTCGGTAAAAATTGCGCCATACAAAGAATGTACCCTATACTTGTATATAATTTTATTTTTCCATAAACCTTGACGCATATCTCTTTTAAATTTATTGAATTTATTGAATTGAATTGTAAATTGAAATGTACGATGCTTTTTATTTTACATACATAATTATAGCGCTGAATTATTTATAGAGCATATTATCATCCAAAGGAAGGAAGCAGATACACATTGGGTCGTATACCTATTGGGGCGAGCGATTTTTCAAGAAAACCATATACGTATGACGATACGGACAATGACGTCACGCTTAAACATTTTTCACTTGCGAACGAAGATTTCGATTACAAACTACTATATGCAAGGAAAGCGCTTGAATTCAATTCCGAAGTTAAGTTCTTCAGTGCTGCATGGTCTGCTCCATTCTGGATGAAAAGCAATGACAACGGAGTCAGTACGTATGATAGAAGTGTCCTAAAACAAATTAGAAAATTAAAAAAAAAAAAGAACGGTACAACGAATGAATTGTATTAATGATAAATTCGTCAAATTAATCTAATAATCATTGATTAGCTTTCTTAAAAGAAGAATATTACCAACTCTATGCTGACTATCTGCTAAAGTTCCTGGATGAATATAAAAAGAACGGTATTGATATGTGGGCAATTACAACTGGCAACGAGCCAACCGCTGCCTTTATTTATAAACTTCCAAATATCACTATGGGATGGGAACCCGAAACAATGGCTGATTGGGTCTCTAACAACTTGGGTCCAACATTAGCATCATCGCCGCACAATAAAACACTAATTTTCGTCTTAGATGACGATAGACAGGTGTTACCCAAATTTGTCGAACCAACGTTTCGCAATCAAAATGGAAAGAAATACGTTGCCGGGACAGCTGTACATTGGTATCGAGATTTCGACACCCCTGTAGATGTATTAGATCAAACCCACGATGAGTTCCCAAACAAATCTATTTTCATGACCGAAGCATCTATAATAGGTAAGCTTTTCACGTGCACACGCGCACGCACGCAGTATCCTATGTATAAAAAATGCACACTTTTTATTTGTGACGGATTGTAAAAAGTCGAATTTGCAAAATAATTAGTTTACGAACTTATATCTACATGGTACTTTTCACCATAGAACCTCCAATATGGAACACTTCGAAAGTTAAATTGGAATCGTGGCCTCGAGGTGAAAAATACATTTTAAGCATAATAGAGGTAAAAGAACCTACATGATTTTATGGTCATTTTAATTGAAGAATATTTATCCTATTTTTAAATATAAAAGTTAATCGTTAAGGAAACGTATTTTGCATTAGTACATGAATCATTGGTCAATTGGTTGGGTGGATTGGAATTTAGCTTTAGACGAAACTGGTGGACCAAACTGTATCAATAATTATATCGACGCCCCTATTATCGTCAACCCGAAAACCGATGAATTTTATAAACAATCTATGTATTATGCTATCCAACATTTTAGCAGATTCGTTGACAGAGGTTCTGTTAGAATTTCTATTACCGATACTGATACTATCAAATCTGCAGCCTTCGTTACACCTTCAGCGGAAAACGTCGTTGTCCTATACAATAGGTGAAAAAACTGTTATTATTACTGTTATTGCATAATTATTTATTATAAAATGATGAAATGTTTATTTTTATTCTAAACAAATTTTTATCTTAAATTTCTATTTCAGGGCTACTTCCCCAAAACACGTAGTTTTGAAGGATGTACAGAAAGGTACACTTTGTTTAGAATTATCTCCGCAATCTATGAATACTCTGAAATACAAATAGTATGACTTCCTTATTATATTATATATTATATATATTATATATATTATATATATTATATTAGTTTTAATTATAAATCGTTATTGTAAGAGATAAATCAAATAAAAACCCATCAATACAAAATATTCATGTATATAATTCAACGTCATGTTCAATTGATATAATCAAACTGTTATCAAAAATGTAGACCATTTTCGATAGTTAATATCAATGTTACCTTGCGTGGGACCGTCCGTACGCCGTCCTTTATGGTCTGACCATCAAAGGCCCACACGCCGTAATTCTGACCCTCAATTAACCTAAGGAACCAACATAAACAGATTCATTTTAACAGAATCTTTAATCCTGTAAGTATTTTCTGCTTATGACTGGCACTTAAAACAATCCTTGGGTTTATTAATCGCTCTTAAAAATCACGGAGAAAGAGGGTATTACTTAACGGGAAAAGCAAATATTGCCTAACGGAAAAGCTGGTTTTCTCCATGAACAAAGTCATGCACAAGCCACGTTGGTAGGAGGCTTCCTTCCCCTATCTTCAGTCATTAAAGTGGATTTTAACCAATGGGCATTGCAAATCGTTACTCACACTTTCCTGGCAAAAAGTGGGAACAACGAATTCGAGTCCTTCGTTCAAAGGGCACACCCATACCGAGCTTTTCTCCGTAATTACATAAGAGCGAACAGTTAGTTAACACCGGTACGGTCAGTTACAGTCAAAAACAGTTCATCAAACGAAGATTCTTCATCACATTCGCCAACACGAAAGGAGTCTCAGGTCGTACTCACTCGTAAGTTCATCAAACGAAGATTCTTCAGCACATTCGCCAACACGAAAGGAGTCTCAGGTAATACTCATTCGTAGTTTGTCATTTCATACATAATTGTATCGCACTGAAGTTGTTGGATCTTTTAAATATATTATATAACCTGTTAGGATCAGAGTTATATTCACTCAACCAATGTTATTATCCCAAAAGAAATAAAGGATCGATCGATTCGTGGCGTCGATTAATTAGATCGTAACGGGAATTTACGACTCCCGTTGGCGCGCTTCTTCGAAATCGCGTTTCCCCGCGAACGTTCAAAATTTCAATCATATCATGAAAAATTTCATTCCAATAGTAAGATTACTTTATCGATATAAATACCAGCTCTCTTTTATATTGTATGTTAAATTATAACAACGCGAAAAATAGTTATTTAAAGACGTATAATTATTGTTGTACGGATAGATATTGAAAGGAAAACTATTGAAATAACGTTCTAATTGAAATTTAACTGTTCTCTTTATTTTTTATTAATACAACATTTATATTCAGGATACATAAGCCTAGTGGTTTATGCATCTGGATAATATGTTTTCGCCCAACGGCCTACTTTTCTCTTTTTTGGATTTTCTCTTAAACATCTTGGTATATAAGCCGGCTGATGCTGATTTAATCTTCGTTTCGCAGCCGAGAAACCAAACTCCCACGGGTCATATTTCTTATCAAGAGGGCGAGTAGTGTGATCAATCTTATATATTTTCTGCCAATGATATATTTCAGGCAATAACCTATAAAGCAAAGGGAAATTAATGTTTTTATGTGATGATAATTAATCGTTTCTTAGTATATATAATAGATTATTTATACATATATGTACGTACTTATGTCTTTGTCTATTAGACATAAGGTACTTAAAAGTTGATTCTAACCACGCTCTTCGTTCAGGATCGGTAATGTTAGCAACATATTTCACAGATTCACCTAAGTATGGTTTCATATTTTTATTACTTTGTGCTGCAGGCATATTGATATAAAATGTGATCAACTTTTTTAAAACATCTTCGTTGAACCCTTGAACTTTTCCATCCTCTATTTTATCGAACAACATCATTGGTTCTGTTATCCAACATATATTACGCAAAGGATTGTCATCTGCATATTCCAAATGTAATAAAGTGGTGTTCAACTGGTAAACGCAAAAGGACCAATATTGACCGTTTGTCAAAATTGTTTGCGATACTAATGGATATGTTATATCGTTGAACGTAGTAAAGCCTGAAATTAAAAAACGTAAGAGGAAATAAAAAAACATGTTCTTTATATATAGTATATATATACTGTATATACAGTAAGATACATTAAAGTAACTTTCTTAAAAGAAATATTTATCGCATAACGTATTACCTTGATAACAAGCCTGCGATAACAACCAACTGTAAGATGCAAAAATAGCTTGCACAGTAATTGCTTCTTCATCCTTAGTCTCTGAATTAAAAAATAAATTATTCGTATTGTGATAAGATAACAAACCAAATTCAGCAGGATCACCAGGCCAGAAACCAGGTATATTAGTTGCACGCTTGTACGAAAACTTATAACATAGTACCCTAGGATCAAATTTAAATTCAGGAATACTTAATTCTGGATTAGTAGAGTAAATTGGAGAAATAATCTCCCTTAAAGGAAATTGATGTCTTAATTGTAGAATTGGAGAACCAACATATTGAACAGGCATATTTATTAGATCATTCGCAAATTTTTTCAAACGTTCTATATACTCTTTTGCTCTTTTTCGTGCAGTTGACATTTCTATGCCACCTGCGAACCAAAATGCTTCTACTCTTGGTTTAAAATCCACTTCAGTTTCCAATAAATGTGGTGTCGTCGAAGATAAAGCAGACAGCATTATTCGATTGATTTGAAAAACAAGTGCATTTATAACAGCATCGTTTAGCAATTTCTCTTTAATATTTTCTATTTCCTCTGTTATTTCTTGCTTCTTTCTGTAATATATGTTTATAATATTAATTCTATAAATTATTTATGTAAATTTAAATTTATTAATACTTTTGTCGCTTAAGGGAAAATTATAATAATTTTTATACTTCTAACATAAGGCAATTATACTCACAATCTATGATTATATTCAAAAATAATAACATTTTCTATATGATTTTTAATAGTTTGTACCAGAGCATCTAATTTTTGAGTTGTGATCATTGAATCATAAAAATCAGGCAATTTATTATCATTCATAACATGAGTACGTGTAATGTATTGAGCATGTTTCAATGAATTGTATGGAACTTTTCCTTCTTCTATAAATAACGATTTCCAACCATAGTAATGTGGCATATTTATACCAATTAATTTTTCCTCTACAGTTTCTATTTTTTTAATTTTGTTATGCCAGTCTTCATATTTCCTCTTATGTCTAGCACGATAGGATAAATCCAAAATAGGAGGATAGATTACATTTTCCGTATCATCCAGCGTGATACTCGCACATTTTCTTATAACAGTTTTTAAAATACTTGTAGAATAGTTTGGCAAAGATTTCTGCAGTCCTGTATACATGTTAAAAATCGGTGAATGTATTTAAATTATTATTGAAGATACAGAGGTTATGTGTAAGTCTTTAACTATCTTTCTGGTAGTCTTTCTGGTTATCGTTCACACATCTTCCCACGAAACTTATATTTCAATTAATAAATTATGTAGAATACTTTGTAGAAAAAGTAAATACTACATATAATAAAAATAATAAATTACAGGAGGTATACACACTTGTGTATGTATATATATATATACATATGTATACGTGAACTTATATCCATCAATCTTTAACCTTCTCGCTTCGGGTGCCGCTTATAGGCGGCGACCATGCGACGAATCCTGGGTTCGGCATCTCATATATTGGGAATACACCAATGCCATCTATAGTCAATAATATATTGTTTCATTATCAGCAGAACATTTTCTGTTGATTTTATTGATATATTGAATTAATCACTTCTTAAAAGTCATTGTTGAAAGAACATCAAAACGTTTTACGCAATATATTTTAAACATTCAAATGATCGTATACTGTTTCGTGCTAAAAAATCTGTTACATCCATTGACAGTGAAACGATATTTCATATCGTTCCCATGCACTCTGTGCTCATTTCTGGTGTGCGCTTCCATTCAGTGACAGTACTTCGGCGGAATGAATTACCGAAGCGAAAGTTAAAATTGACCAATGAACAAACTCCTTTGATCATTTACGAGTTAAAAATATATAAAATCTTATATATTGATATAATTAATTTTGTAACCGTAGAATCTTAATTCTGTTAAAAGTAATTGTTAAATTCTTAAAATGTTAATTTAAATATATATATTGATTAAAGTAGTAATTTTTAATCTTATATAGAGTGAGGCATAAGTTATATTTTGTTTAAGATCTCTGTGGCATCCCGCTAGCCAAAGTATTCACTTAATGTGTACTTAATGCGTACTTAATGTGTCATACCTTAACGTCAAAATAAAGAGGTTAATGAAATTTATGAGGTTAAGGTAATTGAAGAATGTCGAGTGCAAGAAGAAAGAAACCGTTTAGCGGCAAAGCAAAGAAACAGCAACTGCAAATTAAGAAGCAACGACAAAGTTTGGCTTTACTTAGTATGTATGCACAATATAATAATGAACGATACGTTTTATGTATTAAATATTCGAATAATTAATTTTATGTTATAATTAGCAGGTGGAAGTCACAGTGGATACAAGGAAGATGACATAAATCATTCTAGTGATCTTGAATATACTGCTATACAAAGAATTAATAAACAGCCAAAAAATAATTCTCTTAGAAACAGATATACTTTACAATTCTTTCAAGACAGCGAAGAAGAAATACTGAAACGAAAGAAAGAATCCAGAAGGGCTATTGTACCTTTATCTCTTAAAGATCAAGAAGTTTCAAATAATTATTATCCACCTGAAATTGATATGCCAAAAAGGCCACCATGGGACTTCGATATGTCAAAAGGACAGTTGGAATTGGCAGAACAGGAGTATTTTACTGTAAGCAATTGTAATACACATTTATGTTCGTTGAGATAAATTTAATATTGGCCTACACTTTTAGGAATATCTAAAAAATATGGAAAAGTTGAAAAAATATGGAGAAAAGTGGAAAAGAAATACAGTCAGTTACTTTGAATTAAATTTAGAAACTTGGAGGCAGTTATGGAGGGTTCTTGAGATGTCTGATATTTTATTAATCATTGTTGATGTTAGATATACCGTTTTAATGTTTCCTCCGTATTTATACGAGTATATAACGAATAAACTTAAAAAAGACATGATTTTAGTATTAAATAAGGTTGATTTAGCACCTCCAGCTTTAGTAATAGCATGGAAAGAATATTTCCATACCATATACCCAAAGTTACATATTTTGATGTTCACTTCGTATCCTACTTATAATTTATGTGGAAATAAAAACGATACAGAGGAAATGAAACGAAGACGGAGAAAGGGAAAACTTAAAATGGCTGCAGAAGGAGCCCAGAAATTGTTGGATATTTGTAAAGAAATTGTTGGAGATAACGTGGATTTAACTTCTTGGCAAGAAAAGATTCAAGAAGAAATGCAAATGGAATTTGATTTAGATGACGCCGATCATAAAAGCAATATTATTATAAAAAAAGGAGATACAAGTTATATCAAGCACGAACGTTATAAAAATGGAGTTTTAACCATAGGATGTATTGGAACTCCAAATGTTGGAAAATCGTCCTTAATGAATGCATTAATGGGTAAGCAGTATTTTTTATAAGAAAATTGAAATTTAGAAAGTGACAGTATTTAAATATTTAAATGTCATTTGTTAAATATCTCTTATAGGCAAAAAAGTTGTTAGCGTGTCACGTACACCAGGACATACTAAACATTTCCAAACTATATTTCTTACAAAAACCGTTTGCCTCTGTGACTGTCCAGGATTAGTATTTCCATCTACAATACCTAAGCAGCTACAAATATTAATGGGATCTTTCCCAATAGCTCAAGTCAGCGAACCATATACAACAATTAAATTTTTAGCTGAGAGAATAGATTTACCAAAGATACTTAAATTGCAACATCCAGATGACGATGATACATGGTGTGCTATGGATATTTGTGATGCTTGGGCTTCTAAACGAAATTTCTTCACTGCACGAGCTGCTAGATACGATTCTTACAGGGCAGCTAATTCGTTATTAAGGATGGCCCTTGAAGGGAAAATTTGTATGTTCGTATATCCCCCAGATTGGAGTCTTAATAAAGGTAATTGTCGTTAGACGTTGGCATAAATAATTTACTATTTTTAAAATAATCTCTTTCTATCTTGTAACAGAAAAATTGAAGAATCATTCAGAAATTGAACTAGTTAAATGGATTCAAGCTAAAAATAAAGGCGAAGTTGTTAGTGATATGAGAGAAGTATACATTTCGTCCGAAGATGAAAATGACGAACAGAAACTCTTAGAAAATAGAGAACATGAAGAGAAAATATCACAAGAAACATCCGATAATTCTGACGATTCTAACGAGACAACAAGCGAAGACTCAGAAATACCGCACGTAGTTAACAAATTTGAAGCACTGTTTACAGATATATCAGAAACAAATCCTTAGTTAGTGTTTAATTAATATTTTATTCATTCCTTTGGATACATGTTATATATATTAACACGTTCATGCCGGCGCTGCTATTTGTGTTTCTCGCCGTGGGGTGATGCTCGTATTCATGTTTACAATAAGTTTATAATATTGAATTGTTTTGTTTTTAAATAAATCATACTTTTTTCAATTAATATACGTTAAATTTCCATTATTTAAATTTTCAACTATATGGAAATTTTTTCTAATTACCAAACGAACTACATTTTTGGTGGTACACACCGGTTGGTGGAACGTTCAAATATGAGCCACCGGTAATACGCGTCGACGTGAACGTGTTAAATTATCTATTTACAACGAAATAGAATACAATATTTTTAACGAAATATTTGATAAGTAAAAATAGTATATACTACATATATATACACGCATTATTGTTCTACATCTAATAATTTCTAATTATTTATTGTATTGCTCTTTATATATACATTAGCTTCTATTACTGTTTCGTTGGTCCACTATACAGCAATTATTTATTAAAAAGAGCTCTTTAATCTAGAAGCATAATCAGTTTTTATTTTGCTATTTAAAATTGTTGGCAAAAGGAAGAAATATTTAAGTCGTTAAAAATTCATAGATATTTAGATGGCTTAAAATTTGAGGCCTTTCAAATTTATGCAATAAAATGAACACGAGATATACAAATATGAAATGAAAAAATAGGCTTTATATAATATATCGATACAACGTGCTTAGCATGGTCAACAAAACTAACTTTGAGAAATTTAAAGTTACATCTATAAGTATTAAACAATAGTGTATCTGCAAAGTTAGTCCTCTGTTACTTATCAAAATATCATCTTCCATATTTCAGATATCATGAGCATACGAAGCAATAAAATCTGCAAGCGACACTTCTAAGCTCCCAATAACTTTTTAACAGAATAACCAGGTATCGAGTAAAAGAACAATAATACGACTATTATTAATGCAATTGCTACTATAGCTTTCAGAATTGCCCATTTGTAATTGTGCCATACTATATATTTAACAGATTTCAAAGGATTCAAAAACCACATGAAAGATGCATCGGGCCTGCTGAAAGAAAAGACAAACTAATTAACGATATAGTTTTTTGAACGAACTAATCGAGGTACTGATTAATCATCAAATGTATATATATCAAAAAACGATAATTGGATAAATAAATTGTACAAATCAAGTAATAATAAAGCAAGCTTGAATCGAATGTTAAAACATTGTATAATCGTTTTTACAGTCTGTCACACAAAAGCGTGTCTGCGATATCTGCGAAACCTGACACCTAATCAGAATGAGATAAAAAGAATGTAAACAAACGAAAACTTCTCTAATACGCGTTGCTGAATACCTTTCAGTTTCATTTGAAACAGTGAAAGGAACAGAGCTTTTTAATATGAGTGCCGCGTACGCGAAACGTCGAAAATCGTCTGGCATGGGCGAATGAAAACAGAGATCGTGATTGGAGTAATATAATATTCACTGATGAATCTTCGTTTTGGGCATGGTGTCCTATTAGGCAAGCTGAGAGGAAGACGTATCACAAAAATAAGAACACTTGTACATCACATTCGAAAGATATGGAGGTCGTTACCAGAATCCTACGCTCAAAAATTAGTCGAGAGTATGCCGAAACGATGTCAAGCTATAATCGCTAATGGAGGAGATTGGACACCCTACTGTAATAGCGTATTAGTGTTTTAGATGTAGATTCAATTCATATAAATTTTTTTACAAATATATAAATATTTACAGAAATATCGCAGACACGCTCTTGTGTGACAGACTGTATATTTACTTGGGTTTGTCAAGCGGATCAGGGTCGTTCCTTCCAAATCCTGCAGGATTTTTCTCAGCCTCTTCTTTGGTTAACAAATGAATTTCAGCTTCTACTTTACCCTAAGAATATTTTCGATGTAAAATACTTTCAAGTTTGTATGAAACACATTAGAGCGAGTATGAATTGATATTTACCGTTAATTCCATATCCTCGTTTTCTTTTTTGACGTAGAAAGGCCACCAACCTTTTATTCGTTTCTGTTTGAAAATATTTACGGTTGGCACAGATCCATCGGTCTTTAGCATGCTTAACGTACAAAGCTTGCTATTCTTTGCACCACGTGGAAATCGATTTAAATCGAGAGTAATAGCACCCAGAAAGTCGTCAGCTGAAAAATGATCTGCATCCCAGACCTGTGTACAGTGGATTCGAACGATAACGAAAATACAAATTAAAAGTATGATTAAAACGATTTCTTTCTTTTTACTTGTAATTCCAAACGAGCAGGAATCTTGCATTCAGTTTCGTCCCAGCTAAACAGACTTTCTTTCCGATTGATAACGATCTTCTCTTCTGCTACGAGATAATCGAATGGAAATATAAAACGCCAATTGAAATTGCCTTCTCCTGTTAACGATCTATAATGAATGTCCGTAGATTGGCAATCTTCGGGCCCTTTCAGCCATCTAATAAACAAATCCAAGCAAAATTCACCGTTCTAACGAATCTCCAAACTATGTGCGAATTTCTTATATAAATACGCGGAATACCCTTTCACGTAAATATCGCTCATTTTTTCGCCAGTAAAGAACGCATCGTCTTCCAGTATAACGTCGTCGGTGTTCCATATAATGATCCGAAGCTCGTAACTTTTCGGTTTTCTCGGTGAAATATCGATCGACGGTCCTGGCGAGGGCATGTCCATAGGAAACATGTCAACCCACATTTCCAACTTTCCTTGCTCGATCCCAGGTTTTTCAGGATTGTAAAGTGGACGTGTTTCCACATGCTCGGGGACCAAAGCACAACCGATTCTTGGAAAAGCATGCCATTGGTGAAGAACTGCCAGTGCAAGATGTTCTTCTATGCCTAGTAAGATAAAGATTATTTTTAGGAAAAGCACCGCGGTATTCAACACGGTACTTTTTCTAATCGTTAGGAAATCCACGTTCGACCGTTTGAAAAAAAAAAAAAAAATCTACTACTTCGAATCTCGGTATTTACCTTTCGTATGAACGTAACATTCCATTTCCTCGTCCGACAAAGAAAACGTCTTTCTTCCGATCGTTACTTTTCCATGGGAATATACCGGTCCATCGATCTTTCCCTCTTTGCAAAGCTTCGACAAGATCTGCGTCGGTTTCATCGCGTCTCTCCATTTATTGTAACCAGATCTGGCAATAAAATACGCCGACTCGAGCACGTCATTTCATTTTAGAACAAAGCAATGAAAATGTTCTCGTTCGGAAACTTACTCGTCGTATTTTTTTGCTAGACCGCAAGTAGCACGATGCCGGCTATAAAATCGGTTTTCTAAATCGATCTTTGTTTCACCGATCATATCGTCTGAGCCGACCAAGTCCCAATCCAACACTTGAACAGTCAACAACGAATCTTGCGGGAAGGTTGCTTCTATTTCGAAACACCTTGCAAATAAAACGCACAAAGATGTAATGATAGGTCGTAAGGAATAGTAGGCGATCGCATTGGTAGTACATACTTGCCGAATACGGGATTCAGTTGTTTCGACACGTAATTTTCTTTGTCACTGATTCTTTTACCGCCTAGTTGCAAAACGACGTAAGGATCTGCTTTTCCGTTTAGATCGCAAGGATGAAGATCGTTTGCCTTGACGATATAAACTCGTACCAATACGTGAATCGGTTCGTTGGAAGGTACACCTTGAAAAAAGCCGTATTGCGGGTCGAATCCCATCACCGTGTGATCTATCAAATCCCTAGGGAGAGGCCACTTGTAAACTTTTATGGCACCTTTAAAGCTTCCCACTATTCTGGACTCGTCTTCGGGCTCGTCCCCCGTTTTCTTTCCTCTGTAAAGTTCGAACGTGTGCAGCCATTCCTTGAACTGTTCAAATTCTGGCTGAGCTTCCAATTCGTTCGGATAAATTTTCAACAGCGCCGTTTTCGAGAAATTCCGATAGGTGTGTTTAGGGCTCAGTTTCGAAACAAACCTAGCTGCATTCGCCGTCGACTTTAGGCCAAACAATCTTTTCGCTGCAACGCCAGGACTCTTCTCGCCCGACTGATTCGCTTGATTTTGATTGTAACTTTCCTCCATGTACGTCGGAACGGCACCGTTTGCTTGCGTTTGAAACATTGGTTTCTCTCTACGTAGTTCCTTGTTTTCTTCTATCATGGCTTCAACAGAAGCGAAGTATTTGGTCCACCAGTCTTGACAACCATCTTCGTCCTCGAACGTGTAGAAATCACCTAACGCAATTCGTTCCATTCAATTTCTCAATGTTGCGCTCCTTTTACGCTCCGATACTTTCTGCATAACTTACCCATGCTTCCATCGTTGACCAGACTTTGCTTCTTTTTTATATTCTGTTCCGTTTTGTCCTTCTTCGTTGGCCAACCTTGTTCCAAACCTAGAGTAATAATCGCATCTCCGATACCAAACTCGAGATCGGTCAAAGATTCTGGCAGAGACGGGTATTGCAATTTAATCTTCGATGTATCGAAACCTAAAGCAAAAGAGGATAATTACCGAAAGTATGGTGTATATGCAACTACGAAATATCAATAAAATCTATTCCATCTATAACTAACTTGGATCACAGATTTCCGAAGAGTCCGAACTCGAGATTATTTTACCTGTGTATTGCTGTAATTGGTACAGATTTTTCCTTCTTTCTTCCACATCCTTCGCTTTCTTCGTTTGTGGATGGTACATATACTTATGGATCGAATTTATCGTGTGCGTTCCAACGAGAGTGTAACGACCGAAACTTCTGCAATCTACAGCCCTGATGGTCAGAGGTGGCCGATAGAGTTCCTGTTCGGGCAATTCCAACTCCAAAAATTTCACCGGTGTATTGAAATTCGGATTTTTCTTTGCGTTTATTATAACCGAAGAGTAAAGAATATGACCGGCACATTCGACGTCTACTCGAGGTTTGTCCACGGTCATTAGATGGATCCTCTTCAAATCCCTTAGACCCCAAAACAGCACCTCGATTCTGCGACAAAAGGCGATAGCACGCGTGTGAAAGTGCGAACTAATGTTCAACGAAATTTCGATGACGTTGTGAAGCTTGTGAAAACTATTTAAAAGTAGTTTTACCGGTACTTGGAGAGAGTCGGTCGAATTCCAACGGGAACCGGAAGAATCGGTCCCCGATCCTGAGCTGCGACTGCAGTTTGGCTCGGTATTTCTTTCGGGTCTGGTAAAGTGGGAAAACTATAATCTTTCGTCTGAGGATATTCGAGCAGTTCGAAAACGGCAAGAAGTTCGCCAGCTCTTGCAGCGCCTCTCGTTACATCGTACCATTCTAAGGAAGGTGGGAATTTGGGTGGCGTGTAAGATTCCGAGGCGAGTTTCACGTGAGGTCGCGCGACCGCTCGACCTATGTACTCCGATTTCCCCTGAAACCATCGTACGTTTACTTCGTACAGTCTTCTCCGGTACAAGTTTGTCGATTTTAGATTATTTATCGCGGAACATAATTTTCTTTTCTCTCTTTGTCAACAAATATTCTTTGAAAAATTAGCTATCGTCCAAATTTTATCGTAGTTTACTACTTATCTCTAAGAGTTGCGTATTACGATATTCTTATTCGATCGACGAATTTGATCTCTAAAACCTTACGAAGACAGCATATAGCCATGACAATTACGAATCAGTCTGATCGCAAAACCGACTTTAGAACGTTGTTACCTAGAGATCGATGCTGAAAAAAATAAAATGTGGAAGCGTATGTTTTGCGTATGAATGTCGTATATCGTATACAAACTGTTAAAGCAGAGCCCCCATGCAGTGTTATATGTCCGTAGATAGAAAATGACTCTGTAAAAAGAGAATCGGAAAAGGATGAGAAAAGAACTATAGTCGCTTGTACAAAGAGTTTCTTTGCGTGTTTAAACGAAGAATGTATAGCAACAAAAAATAAAGCGAAACTTATGTACATGGGAGAAATTCTGTATCGTGACATACCACTTTATCTTGATCGAAGAGTTCGACGACGATCGACGGTGGATCCTTCTTAATTTCTTCGTCGGTTCCGTAAATCAAGATGTCGTCGAAAAGAAGGAGTTCGTCCCACGTAGGACTCAAAGTTTCGTCGATCACTTGAGTAGAGTTAGAAAATTCGCCGCAAATAACTCTGGCGAAGGGATCGGAAAGACCTGACGCATCGCTGCCGATCAGAGACCGGGCTTGATACATGTGTGCTCTTAACTGGAACTTCTACTCGATAATTCAGATATTTTCATAGTAAAATTGAACAAACGGGACGATCGACAGCGTAAGAATAATACGATTGTCAAATACATACATGTTTTTCAACGTAATGAATAACAGTGGGTGGTAAAGCGCGCGGCCTGTCCACGTTTCTCAGCTCGTGACTAAGTTCGTAACCCTTTGGCAGACCTTGGATAAAGTATTTCTTGTGCTTCAAGATACCCAGCCACATGTAGATTTGCAATTTCGTTTGTATCGCCCAACCCGAAGGTCCGAATCGTTTTTTCCCTGGAAGCTATCGATCGATCGGCGTTATTGTTCGATCGAAAACGATAGACGCGAAACTAATCGAACATGCTGCGTGTGAGTTATCTCGTTTCGTCGACTTATTCACAAGCTACGAAAAATAAATTAGACGTAAGATAAAACGAACATACTTTGAGAAACACGGTTTGAACTTTGCCGCAGTATCTGCCACATTCTTCATCGACGATCGAATATATTAAATCTCTTCCGAGTATTCTATGATACGCGACTCGACGTCCGGAACTAATTACCCAAATAAAAACATCCGGCAGAGAATCTTGAGGCTGAAAGTCGTGTTTTCCTTTTAGCGATAAAATACCTACTTTAAGGAGGGAGCAACTTCGGCGAGGGATACTCACGTCCTCGACGAGGAATTTTAATTTCTGTAAATAGCTCTGTGCAGTCTTCAGTCTTTCCTTAAAACTACTCTTAGTGATCACGGCTTTAAGATTGCGCGACATAATTCCCATACTTTCTAATTCTCTTTGACAAAGTTTCGTCCTCTCTTTATCGAGTTTCGTTTTTCCAACTCCTGGCCCGGTGATACTCGATTTACTGATGCTGACGTATCGATTACAGTTGCTGCTTAATTCGTCTAACGCAGATTTTAAAATTTTCTCGCCTGTACAGTCGTCGGCGTGCGACTGAGCCTCCGACAATCCCTCCTCCTGCCCCAAATCAAAAATCCCCGTTAATTAAAGCAGATTACCCCAACTATACACTACGATGGAAACGTCTGTCGACTTACCAGCTTATCGGAAATTTTGCTGATTATATTGCTATTGTACATTCTACGCCTATAGTCGGGCCAGATGCTTCTAACGTGAAGGCAAGGTTTGTCATCCCAGTACGGCAAAAAATAATACATTTTATCGTGCGTCATCGGTTTACAGGCTGGAGTGGTACTCTGCCAAGATCCGCTCAACACTTCTTGCAGCTCCTCTTGATCGCTGCTCGTTCCACTTTTTGGTCCCATTTCGCATATCTGACAGCGACCAATTAAAATTGATTTTACCAACTTTTTTATCCGTCCAACGTATTCGAACGTCGATGAACGACACGGAGCGACACGGTATAGAAGAAGATAATAAATAGAAATGAACGATTCCATCGATGCACGAGCCTCACCTTGGAGCTTTCGTTGTGACCGTCTAAAGCGTTTCCCGCATTCCCTATCGATAATTCGAAATACATTGGTTTGTCGCCGAGTTTCTTGTCGATCATCGTGGCGTCCATTATGGTAGCGAAAAGAAAAAATTCTTCGTTCCTGGCATAAACGGATTCGTTGATGGGTATCGTGGGTTCGACTTCCACCTCCGATGGAGCCATTTCTACGTTATCGCTTATTTCTGTCCTGATGCCTATTAATAATCTAAAGACACAGGACGATAACACGTTTAATATTTCCATGTTTCGTTTCCGGGAAAGTAATAGAACGCGATACGATTTTCAGTGGAGAGAAAATAAACGAAATCGAGCCACAACCTTGCTCTGTAAGAGATTCCTTCCCCCAATCCAGCGTTCAACGTGGAATGCTTATCTATGATACTGTAATCCCTGATGCTTCCGTAAAAATGGATAAAAGCTGGTCCAAAAGTTGGTAGAAATCCCTTTTCACCGTCGTTGCTGATTTTCTTCAAATCGACAAAATGCGTGCCGATGACGGTCGCGTGAACCGGGTCATTGTCGCATAGCTGAATTTTAATCCTTTGACAGAGAGGTGGAAACATTTCCGTGAAGACGATCTGTTCGTTCCAAACTGGCGCGTAACTGTGCCTTTTAACGCTCGTCTTACCCTGAATCGCGTGGAAAAATTTACTCGAGGGATTTTCGCCTCTTTCCATCTCTTTGATCGATTATACACATAGAACGTAGAGAAAACTATCGTGCATATATAAGAAATTTGATCGATCTTACGGTTAGTCCGGCGAAGGACACTTGAACGTACGGATCGACGAGATCCTTTATTTCACCGGTAAAGGCCTTCTTCACGTTCGCCATAATGCTGCTGTTCATCTTCGGTAGCCCATCCGCTCTGTACACCTTCACGATAAACTTGGCCCTTTGTCTCTCGATGGGCACACCGTCCGGCAGCAAAAGATTACCTTCGATATCGTCCTCGTCCTTCTCACTTTTTGGAGGAATTTTCACGGTGTCGCCTTTCCCGATCACGCTTATGTCGCACTTTAAGTAACCCTTTGGGCCACCAGCCACGTCGTCCGGATCCGTCAACAGTGCCCATTTATGGTAAAATTGATGATCTACATGGTAAACGGGAATTACTTTCATCAAAATAGAACTCGATCTACAGTCTGTCACACAAGAGCGTGTCTGCGATATTTCTGTAAATATTTATATATTTGTAAAAAAATTTATATGAATTGAATCTACATCTAAAACACTAATACGCTATTACAGTAGGGTGTCCAATCTCCTCCATTAGCGATTATAGCTTGACATCGTTTCGGCATACTCTCGACTAATTTTTGAGCGTAGGATTCTGGTAACGACCTTCATATCTTTCGAATGTGATGTACAAGTGTTCTTATTTTTGTGATACGTCTTCCTCTCAGCTTGCCTAATAGGACACCATGCCCAAAACGAAGATTCATCAGTGAATATTATATTACTCCAATCACGATCTCTGTTTTCATTCGCCCATGCCAGACGATTTTCGACGTTTCGCGTACGCGGCACTCATATTAAAAAGCTCTGTTCCTTTCACTGTTTCAAATGAAACTGAAAGGTATTCAGCAACGCGTATTAGAGAAGTTTTCGTTTGTTTACATTCTTTTTATCTCATTCTGATTAGGTGTCAGGTTTCGCAGATATCGCAGACACGCTCTTGTGTGACAGACTGTATCTTTAAATATGTACGTCGTACATACATCGTAACACGAACAGAGAAAAGTTTTAAAGTCGATCGTAACACACAATTTAAGCAGATATGTACATGATTTGTGGATAAACGATAGAAGATACAACTTTTAACAGTCATTCGCTTCCGATGCATCTTTACAACTTCTCAGAATCTCAACTCGCCGATAAGTTCTGAGAAATTTAAACTTTCATATGTATCGACGATACTTTGACCGATTAAAGCGTTTAATTAACTGTTATTACTCGAACTGATATTACTCGAACTGATATTACTCGAACGTTATTCGCGATGTAATAAATTAGCGTCGCGTTCGTGTCGAGAGACGATCGTTATTCGTAGAAACGAATAATTATACACTCGATTAGCGATTATCTCATGTGCGTACTTACGTAACGATTTCCAATGTACTTACTACTACTACTACTTTCTATTTATTTGCACCGTTGTAATATTTCAATCGGCTCTAACGCGTTCATTTTCACATTGTAAAATAAATATGTTTCATCGATAAAGCGGATTGCATATTTCTTCTCATAATACGCAACGTATTATGTACAAATATAGTAAGAAGTATTCTACGCTACAGAAGCGGCATGACTTAGAAACTATGGTACTGTAAGCCAAGTGTAACAAATTTTATACAAGCTGTGAATTTGAACGATACTGATGCATGATGAAAATATGATATGATACGAAATAGCTGTTTCGCTTCTTTCCACTTCTGTTTTACGTTTATCGCTTTTACTTCGATCCTTTACCACACAAACGTTTTATTTACACGGTCTTGGTAATTTTGTTCTTCTGCCCTTTTATCTTATGTTTCATACACATGCATTTTTAAGCGATTTCCAATTCATTTATTTTTAATCGATGAAATTTATTCGCGATACTTCTATCGTTTACGCGTTGATAAACGAAATTGTTCAAGTACGTAGAAAACGCGTACGATTAATAACGCGATCAGAATATAGGATAGAATGATAAACGTGTAATTTAATGGAATATGTTTCAGTTTGATCGAAAATATACATTGATTAAAATTTTCGTCTATGGAAATATCATTTTACTTTCAATGGAACGACAAAGAAAATTGTTTGCTCAGCTTCCTCGTCGGCACTGGCTCGATAAAGGATGAAACATAGTCGGTAATGATTAACAGTAACCTTTAGGATCCTTTTCGAAGGACTAAAAAAATATACCTGGTTGTGCCCATACAGTCGCGATGTCTAATTTAAAGATGCCCAGTGTTAGATTAGCGCGTAAGAGATTCCGCGATTGCTGCACCTGCGTATCAATAGAAGGTATTCACTACAAGTAATCTTAATTCATCTTCTCCTCGATTATCATTCATCGCGTAAAGTTGCTTTTCATATACGTGTATCTAAAGCTACCTGTTCAAGCGAGTAATTCTAATATATTCCGATTTACGAATGGAAAATAATTTAATTCCTCTTTTTCGTTTCTCGAATCCCTTTCTCTTTTATTGCGTTTGCGTCTCTTACATACAAAATCGATAAATTTAACAGTAGGAGCGTTTGAGTCGTTCGCTGTTTCAACGCTCCATAAAGAACAGATGAAATCCATCGTGCAAAATATACGAACTCTTTGAATTTTCATATTTATTTCCGGTACACTGAAATACGATATTCTATTTTCAATACGTCATGACAATCATTGTCAATCACCTCAGGTTCTCGTTCAGATGGGAAATGAAAATAATTGATTATTGAAATACAACGTTGTCGGCAGTCAATTTCTATCGATTCAAAAATTCCAACAAACGGTTGATAAACAACTGATAATTACGCGACTAATTCTTTTATCCGGAAAGTGAGAAACCCATTCGTCCTCCTGTTTCGAAACTTCTTCCCTATTTTCATGTTCTTTTCGTGATATCATATATTGTAATATGTGCGTATTTACCGATTTATTGCCGAAAACGTTTTATTTAAAGCGCGATCAGCGGGCTCATTGCTTGCACGTATCGTATTTATTACAGAGTATCGGGGGCCAATTAAGAGCTCTAGTTATTAATAATCTAACGAAGCAAATCACTCCCTAACTTCTATAAACAGCAATCTCACAGTTGTGCGAGATTCAAGGAAACTCGACGAACGACTTACCGATAGCGTGATAATTTTATCGAACAGCATGACAGGTGGCATGTGGAAATCGAAGACGAAATACTGAAAAACAGAACGATATTAAAAATGTTATTTTACCAAATAATTTCGTAGCGTTCTATACGCTTTTAAACTGAACGATCACGCGCTCACACACACAGACTCGATGTCAAATGATGTTAATGATAAAAAAACGCGCGAACGAGTGAGAAATCTGGAATGGACAGAGCTACTTGCTAAATGGTAAAAAAAAAAAAAAAAACAGAAACGAAGGTATGTACATTATGTCGGTGCAACGGAGTTTATATCGACTAAATAGTTTATAGGACAGCTCGTAGGAAAAAATAATATTATCGTAAATACATCGTTCTGCTCTTTCCTCCTTTCTACACCCGTTGTTCAGTTTGCGTTTACAAGCTTTCCGATAATTTCCCTTCAGTTTCCTTTGAACTTTGTTTTAAAGAAAATTCATTCCACATACATACACGTATACGATATGTACGTATGCACCTCATTGTAATACGGACAATTCGTAGATTCTTTGACGCTGGTGTATTTTCGTTGGTCTCCGATTTGTACGCAAACGACCGGATCCATGTTCAGACCGGCCAACTGCCTTGCTTCGATGATAGTGACGCAAACTTGATAGTCTTGTGCCTTTAATGCGGCTTGTCCAGTGTCGACGGTCTGTAAAAACAGAATAGAAACGATGGTTCGGTGAAATTTCCTTGCGAGCTGCGTCGTCTCCGACTCGAAAGAAACCGTTTATTCACAAGACGAAGACGGGTCAGCGAGTTCTTATGCAAATGCCGTTACGCAATTTATCGCGCCATTTACTTATTTCTTTCCAGTCGGGTTACACTCGACAATGCCAATCTCTCGAACGATCTCCGTTTTATTTGCAATTTCGGTACTTGAGACACGCGGACGCGGAATACATTAGCGAGCTTTCTACGCGTTTCCCATATAATTCGTATCAACGTCCAATGCTATTGATCATTTCGTTACACATAATAGAATAGAAAAGCCAAAAGCTAAATATTACGCGTAATTATAGCTTTAATCGCTCGAAGGATCGATCGAACCTTTGGCTTTGATTTCTTCGTTGGTTTCACAATCGCCTCCTGAGTTTTCACCGTATTCGTTCCATCTTGGCTGTCATAATCGGACACGTTCGTTTCCAAAGAAGTCATCGAGTTCGTTCTCGAAGGTTCGTTGGACGTGGTGCAGCTCGAATCCCTTCTATCGAGTAATTCGCTGGTATCCGAGCTACTGTCGCAGGATCGAGCTCTGGGTGGTCTTTGCTTCCCCAACTTTATAAGAGATCTCATGCTTTTCAACGTCGAACTCCTGCTACAAAGAACGCATTCTGCCCATTTTGCCTGTGTTATGTTAAACCAAAGTGTATAGAAATCGATTTGCCATATTTTCAAAAAGATTTCATCTCGTGCTAACCCTGATACTCGAACGATATAAAATATAAAAATCGTTAGACTTTGCACGAATGTTGAAACGATCAGCAACGAATTAAACGGTCTAGTGGCCTCGCCCAGTTAATTCCAAAAAGCTACCAACAGATACCGAGACACGATATTTTGCAACAAGTGCTTTCAGGTTCCCATAAGTTGCCATTAGAGTGTGAAACACCTATGGCGCAACTAATTTCCAAGACGATAAGATCATCGTAAAGCGTGTCTCACTAATACGCGTATTCTCGCACGTATCGTCTAAAAAAGGAGATACTATTCCCCCTTTAAAACTAAGACAATGATGAAACGTTAAAGAAGAAATGCACATTTTTCTACGTTGTTCCATCCTGAGCTTGTTTTCTTTATGTATTTGTAACAATACCTGCAGAAATACGTTATATATAACCAACCATTGGGAAAGGGTCAAGAAGGGAAAAGAGCAAGAAAAAGAAAGAAGAGGATAGAGGAGGCGAGAGGGGGAAGGACGCAAATGGATGTAAGAGTGGGACAAGAAAGGATGACAGCATATCAAATCGTAGAAGAAAGAGGGAGGAGGGAAACAGAGGAAAGGGAGAGAAGAATAATGGAATCAAGGTACAACAAATACTACAAAATTATAGCAAAAGAAGACCTACCAAAGTGTCTAGAAGGAAAAATGAAAGGGAAAGACAGAAGTATGCTAGCCAGATTTAGGTGCGGTAACGAAACCAGAGCTAGGGAACACTGGAAAGAGGAGGAAGAAAGAGGTTGCAGATTGTGCGGTAAAGGAGAGGAGGAATTAAAACACATATTAGAGGAATGCGAGATAACAGGAGGAATAAGGAACATGATAGAGACACTAAGCGAGACTAGAGAAGAGCTGGCAGACTTGAAAGCAATAATAGAGAGGAGAAGAGTAAGGGAAGAAGGGGAGGAATGACAGAAAGGGAACAGACCAAAGAAACGAGCCAAAGACGGAAGGTGCGGTTAATGTTAGTTATAAGTTAGAACCCTTGTTCTAACTTATGCATAGTTCTAACTATTGCACCTTTGCAATAGTTAAAATAAGAGAAATTGGTATATATGTAATGTATGTAATTGTAGTATATATGTAAATATTAGAGATGTAAAACCGGAGGTCGTCCAAAGCTGAAAGGTAATGGACTAAAAATAAATAATAATAATATAACCAACCATTGTTTAAAAAATTCTTTATGTACATATCTAGGTAAATTCGCCGTTTATAAAATAAAGTCTGTGTTAACGAGAAACGTTCCGTGGCTGTTGGAAGCTTCGAGAAAAGAAACGATAAATATCTTTCGCTCGGCAGTTTCAGATTTCTTTTGAGAAAAGCAAAAAATAATGGAAGAGACAAACGGAGAAGAAAACAAGACGGATATCGCGAAAATGGAAGAGAAAGAGAAGTTGGGCGCGGCAAAGCGATCTCGAGATATCTACTGGCAATTTCTCACCTCTTGCGATCCGGTGATTTATCAGCCGTTAACAGCGAACTACCCCTTTGTAGAAACCCCCGTTTCGAACTTTTTTGAGGACTATGCCAAGAACCTTTTCTTTTGGCGGCATCGCTGTTGCTATTAGCTTGCTCCAGGCTTCTTTCGAGATTCGCAATGTTTTGCTCGATGTCGATCAGCATCTGTTGTTCATCCTCCATTATTTCCGAGGCCGCGTACGAGCTGCAACTTCCGTCAGGAGGGTTGTATCGAATTTCAAAGCAGACGACAGCCTACGCATATTAAACGTGTTTTGTCATATCTTGGAAATGACCCGATGGTCATCTCCGCTCAAAAGTTTAGCCTAAATTTCATTTAAAACGACATCTTATCTTTGCCCCGATGTAGATCGTCTATCGTACGCGATTATTCCTCGGAGCGCGGCAATTCAACGCCGCTTGATATGGAATTGAACGCGGAAACTGTTATCGCAAGCATAGGTATGTATGTGTTTGAACGTACCGGAAGCGGCTTGTTATTGAGGTCTACTAAGGAATCTGTGACAATGATTCGACCTTCTCGTATCACCGTTTGTAAAACCAAACCATATTTTGCCAGCACTTTTTCGTTTTTCAAAACGCCCCGCGATACCACTGACAATTGCAGCACTTCTACTTCGTCCACCGGTCTTCCCAAGTTCCAAGTGAAGCTCTGAAAAATGTTAAATCACGTTGAGCTTTTCATTAACCATGCTTTGTAAATCACGCTTTGGTTTAGCGATTTTTTAATCTTTTTACGCTCGAAGGAAACAAATAAAACAAAGACAAAAAGAGTAGTTACCAACTTTGATTAACCATTATAATATGTTCTTCTGATATTTAAATGTCAACATTATTTATATTTTTCATGCAAGCAATTGCATTTTTTTTTTATATAGAAATAAAAATAATTAAAAGAAAGATGTAAGCAACAGCACAGCGTTGACTAATCGATACACGAACTGTGTAACGTATGAACTAACGCGAATGAAATATTTTTTTCCTTTCCTGCTTGTATAAATCGCGTCGCTTAAATGAAAACGACAAAATATGTCTAGTCGAAAAAACAAAAATCCACTCGTCGATATAACAAAATATCAAACTACAGTGGTATTTCTAGTACGAATTGAAAGTCTTAAATGGCAAAAGCGTTTTGGTAAACTTTGTTTTAATGGAGTAAAAAAGTGGGTCGCGATGAGTACTTGATATACAAAATATGTACATGCACGCTCGTTTACTACGCGTCAAGCAAGTCAGTTAGGTGCACATAATCGTAAACTACGTACGAAAATTCGATAGCTGCGTGATTCGTATTCCTTCAAAATTCCTTTAAATTATGTAAAACTATTCCTAATAAGAATCAACGTGTACACTGAAACGGCGCTTTGAACAAGCTCGAGAAAAATGAAACGATTAACTAAACTACAGCCATTCAAACTTTAAATGTAACATTCTGTGTGTGTTAAAAAATTTACCAAAATAATAGATTAATAGTAATTTTAATTTTATTTAATAATAGTAATTAATAATAGATTAATAGAAAAGCTGAAAATTAAACATATCTCTTCCACGTTACCTCATCTACCGTAATATGGTCTCCGCTCTCTTCGAGGCATTTTGAGTAATGAGGCACACCTGTAAAAGATTTTTCTGAAGAATCTCAATATCATAGCATTAAACGTAATATCGCTATCCACGACAAGTTTCATAAATGAATAAACGAATTGCGTGATCGTGCTTAACGATGGTTCCTTTTTAAGTGCAACAGCAGGTTAGTGTAGTTTTACGGGAAAGCTTTTATTCGTTATTAACATTTTTCCAACTCTTATAGCATCACATAGTCGATCGAAGAATAAAACGACGATAATTCGATGCTCATTTATCGTTAGTTATATTTACGAGTGCGACGAATTGCACACTTTTTCCAAGTTCTTAGACATCAATATGTAAAATGTTACAACAAAAATACTGTTAAGTTACTCCGTGTCCTATCATGAACCGGTTGAATATTTCCAACATTTCGTTTCTCGTTATTCGATCTGCTTGCCTTTTACCAAGTTTAAATCGTAGTTTTATCTAAACGAGATGCAACAGCTACATTGCTTACGCGCAGTTTCTCTCGCGACTAACAACGGTATTTAAGATGTGCAGGCAATCTTGTTGTCAGTAATTTCTATTATGCACGTTAAAGTTGAGAATCGTGTTAAGTCTCGAAAATGTATACTTTGCTCCTCTCTCCTATAGAACACGTTACAAGGAAGAAAAATATAAGCCAACTATGTACGTACTTTCCTGAAGGAAAAAGAAGGGATAACTTGAGTAGTATCTGAGTAGTAACTGAATAGTGGATAGATGAGTATCTAGAATCGTATGTAACAATAAGTAATATTAGTAGCGTTGGTCTGAGGACGAGAAAAGAATATGATGAAATTGGAATAATAAGTAGAATTTGTACGATAATTGTGAATGATAAACGTGCATATCTATATTGCTGCCTTATAAAACTGTCTGATTATACGATTTTAAAACTACGTATAAATTTCGAGTTATATTATGTCAAACATCTCATAGTCTTCCAACAGACAAACTATTTCGTTCGAAGCATAGTGGAAAGCAAAAAGTTCTCCGCCGTAACTGTATTTTTATAATGGTTACTCTTCCGCGTAAACGTTAAATATCTAATCTAGATGGCTCCTTTGAAAAATATAACGCGTTAAATAAGTGGGTTAAGAGGTAACCGCGCGAGAAATTAAGACGTCGACAGCGGATTACAGGAGAAAGAAAAAGGAGGCAAAATTCTTCCTGCGATACGTATCAAAATCATATCACGATCGTACGTGTATACACGTACGTATATTAATTAAGTAACTCTGAATAACATTGGAACGTTTAAAGAGGTCGAGGATAAAATCTTGACGCGCAACTTTGTATCACGCGAGCTGTAGCTCGTCAGTGAACGATCAGAAGTGGGGCAAAGGTGATTAAATAAAAGTTTAATATGCAGAAGCCAGGTTAATCTCCGGTTAACAATTCACCGTTGTCCTGTCTTGCCTTTGAATTTTCCTTTACTTTCGTACGCGACCCTGCAAGATGACCAACTAAACCGACTACTGGTTGCTTGAACGTTTAACCTAACGCTAACCTTTGCATTTGTATCCCCTAAGTCCTCACGCTTCGATAAATATTGCAATTCACGCGTCCACACTCGGCTGAACTGGCCTTCGCTCGACAGTTTATTAACATTTAGCTGCATATCCAGCGTTAAACAAACGAGTGACGTATATTTTTAAACATTGACATTTTCCAAACGTTAATTTTAATATTTACATCTTGAGCGATATGTCGAGATTTAGAATATTTCAAAGATTTGGCTATTCCAAAGAAATACCGAATTTTGTATAAATTTAAAAAGATTCGATTTTTAATAATATCCCTAACCTTGGACATCCTTTTCGTAATTAGGGCGGCGCTTGAAAAAGCAAAAAGAAGAATAGTTAACATCCTAACGTTATCATTTAATCCTGTTATTTTTTTAATAGACGTGGATATATCCACGCGCTACGCGATCCAAAGTATAATCAAATTTGCCAACATAAAAAGGTTGCGTCAATTTTCCATTACTGTTGAAACTAACTTTATACGATAAGTATATAGAGAAACGAGAGTAGATACGTGTAATTCGTTTTTTTCAAAGTTGCTTTTGTCGTTTTATCCTAAGAGCTTTTTTTTGTCGTTCCACGAAGATAATTGTTTGAATTGGAAACACAAATAGTATCTGCTTCTGATTAATCCAGCCAATATCTGTCACCATTTTAATGGTATTGTTCAACGGTTTGCGGTTTGTTACACGGTTGTATATATTACGATACATACATACATATTTGTTTAGAGTTAGCTACACGAACAGAGCAATCAATCGATGGACACGAGACAGAAAGATAATGCGTTTCTTCTAAATACTTGTATAAGAAGAATTACATGCAAGGAGCATGAAGCATCGTGTTTTACGTAACAATTTTTTTATTTTATGTGAGAACTGCTTGTTTCGTTACGATTGAAATTTTGTAAAAGATTTTTTGTAAAAGATTAGGTACACAAGATAGATATCGTAAAAATCACGTGTCGATTAAACGCGATAAATCTGCGTGCAGTAGCTGCTCTAGATAGAAATATTTATTTATAGGTGAACTAATTTTAATCAATATCACCGATTAACCTTATAGAAACAGTGACCGTATGAAAACAGCGGGGTTAGTTACATTACACAATCGAAAAACGAGAAGCGCTATTTTCTAATCGATCAAAGGGATGAAGACCTTTGCTAAGCGAATAACAGGTTGGAATAGCGTAGTATCCAAAGAAACTCATGAAAGAGATTGCAAAAGAGAGCGATTATCCTACACGCAGTCATAGAACTCTGCACTCGTATCGTTAATCAGTCGATCTTGCAATTGATTCGAACTTGCAACGTCTCGCAACACGATATTATTATCTTGACAAATATATGTTACGTTCTCCGTTCACTGTAATTAACTCTGAATTATTTACTTTCCTATTTATCCTTAAACAGAGAACAGATATAACAAATTTTGTCCAAAAACACGTGGCATAAATTTGATAATTCTTTCGAGTCGTTTATTAATTAACGTTCGTAAAGAAGATGTATTCGTTCGATTTGTGCGTAACAGGGAAGGAGAATCTAACAGCGACTATATTTATAATAGTAGCGTAAATATTTGTAAGGGTATTAATATACATATCGCTTCGTTTCGTTATATATATATGTATAACATTTTTGCATACAATTTGCGATCATACGGAATTATTTAAAACTCGGTATTTGAATTTGAATCAGTTAAAGAAACATGTACGCTGACATGCACATGTTATAAGCTTGTGAAATAGCTGCATATCGGTAAAAATCATATTTAGGAACACTGACTAAATAAACGGGTCGAACAGTATTCGTTGAATGTACGCGAAAATAATATTATTCAGATTTCGCGGGATGGCAAATTAAACCGAACGCAAGCCACCCTCCGCGTGTTACAAGAAAACGAAGAGAAAAGGTGACTGAAACGGCGTAATGAAATTCTGATCGATTGTCAATTATATTTACTCGGCGTCGATCGCCGTTCACGTTCATCGCGCAAGTACGCCTTCAAAGTTCAATTGCCTTCGTAAATGTTGAGAAAAGCTTAACGACACTTTTCTAGCGGAAACCGAATGGGTAAGTGGTCGTTACGGTTGACGCAAGCTGTGTATTTTATCGGTATTTTCATTGTCGATTGTCGAGGAATATCGCTTGAAACTTACCCCGGAAGTCAACCTTGACGACCTTGTCTCCTTTGCATTTCAGTCCTTGAAAATTCTTGACGATAACGACGAGCGCCATTCTATATCGAACGTTCCGCAAATTTCACTCACGTTGTAAATTTAGCGTTCGTTAAAGGCCATACGTATCAAGAGAGCCGAGCAAACGAGTTACACCGCATGTTCCGTTCCTCCGTTCGTACGTTCTTCGATCATCCCCAGTTAGACGAAAGCAAAGGGAAGGGCCACGACCAACTGTACGAATCGAATGTCCGACTTCCGTGCTGATTCGACGATAAAAACGACAAAGACCTCGTGTTTAAGCGAGTGGCGATAACATCGTAAGACGTTTCCGGTAAACGAATATTTTCAAACCGGTGCGGTGCCGTGATTAAAAAACCGAGTGCGAGCGAGCAGGCACGTACCCGAATGGAACGACAGACAAATTCGGACTAGCTGATGTTCGCGCCTCGTACAACCCCCGAGTCCTGTCCGTCCTACCGGACCTACCCGTTCTGCTATCCTGGAGAACCAGCGCACGCGCCACTTGCTACTACTCTGCCTACTACAAACACGCAACACACACACACACACACGCACACAGATTGACCGTGTTACGCGTCATCGACGCAGCTATTCATCGCAGCGTGGGCGACGCGCCGTTTCGCTCACCCTGCACCCTTCCATTTCCATTACTCGCTATTCGCTTGCCGCGTTCTTTCCCCTAGTTTCGCCAACATATCCTCGTGAACATAGCAAATTGCCGAAATACCTGGCATACGTATCAACCGGAGCATCGACTCTTCATCGAACAATCTTTCTTTTTCTACGCGTTTATCGACATCTCGTGTCTCTCCTTCGTCCTTACTTGATATTAGATATCTATAGATACCATCAAAGATTATACATACATTTTATTTTCGTACGTACTCGACTAGTATTATATATTATGTTTTACCACATACATACCAGACGCTATAAAACCGTATGAAACGATGCGATTGTGACAGACGCAGAATTATGTTGCTTCTGAAAGCGTTGCATATCGACAGGCGTATGAAACGATCGTTATTCGTGCATATGAAAATGATATATAATATGGAATAGGATATAGCATGTAATGTAAATAGAGTATAGCATGTAATATAGATAGGATATAGCATATAATATAAACATTTTCTCTTTAAATAGATGTCGCGTATTTTGTCCAAAAGTATATGGAACGCGATGCTTACCCACGATGGTTAAACGTATGCCTACAGAATATCTATTGCTAAGTCAATTAACACGTTAGCTTTGCTTAGATGTGAAATGTTAAAAGTCATTTAGTGAAAAAATAACGTTGCATTTTCGTCGAAAAATACTTACTTGTTGCATAAAACGATGACGACGATGAGAAAACGGCAAGCGAAGAAAACTATATTATTTTGGACGGCATAGAAAGAAAACGAGGGAATCTGGTTCTGAAAATGCCCGAAACTAAGGAACCTAGATTTCTGGGTAGTTCAATAACAGAATTTCAAATCGGATGTGAAATTACTCAGTGCCAATCTATTATGAGATTTGGTACTAGTAAATAACGAATTTCGTTTATTAACTTACTATTATTTATCTCGGACGTAAAAGAAGAACACGCGTACACATGTGTAGCTTCATATAGTCTGATTCGATGAAAAGTCGTGTGTGGCTCGTTGTTACATAGTAAAGTAACTTAAGAAAAGGTTCTTAACGGAGCTTGTTGCGTTTTGTTATAGAATACACGCTGGTTTCAAGCAAAAATATAAAACAAAACTCTTTTAAAACAAAAGAATATGCTAAATCGTTTGTATACAAATACGTAATATACATTATGCTATTACTGGTGAATCTTTCGCATAACTCCGCCCAAAATTGACAAAGATTTCACGTGCTCCGTGACAGAATCCAAACCAGATCTTGCTATTTCGAAGTTCTTGTAAATAAGATATAATATTCCGATGTAAAATAGATATACAGCAGTTATGTGAATGACGTACAATCTGAAAATACAATACGCGAATTATATCGCGATAGAGCGAAATATTCGTTCTACGAAAGTACGATAATGAAAAATCAGAATTGCTTAAAAAACATTTACGTATGCTTATATTACGATATTCTCCATAAAGATGGAACGTGATAGCATTTTAAAACTGACAACGTGAATACATACATCGCTTGGTGTCTTCTAGCGTTCGGCAATGTGGACAAATTCTCTTTCATGCAATATTGTCGTGCACCTAGAACGCAAGTCTTTATATATTCGGCATGATCGATAGATGAGAAATCTATTGGGAAAATCTCCTTGTCTTTGGAACTCATTTCTTGCCGCATTATTAGCAAGTTTGAATTGTGGAAGGTCCATTCCCTCATAGTGAAGTATTGTAAAACTTCAAGTCCGACGGAAATACGTCTTTGGATACGAACCATACTAAAAAGGAATATCCTATATACAATTCAAAACTGACAAGATAGAAAAGAAGAAATTAATTCGAAAAACTTGGCTTACAATCTCTTTTGCCGAAATATCAACATAAGAAAATCGATGAAATAAGCCGGTATAATGTGAAACAAGAAGACGATCAGATTATGTACGAATTTGCTGCTATGTATGTCACCGGTTGGATACCAAATTTGTCCTTCGAAAGGATATTCATACGCGATCTTTTTGCCTTTACCCAATACTTCTCCCCACGTAATGGGTAATATACCACTTTGCGTCATATTGTATACCGGTATACTTGTACCTCTAACAAAGAAAAAGTGAGAAATATGTAAACCAAAGGGCAGAGACTAGATGGTTCTAATTACCACTTGACCTACAAATAGATAACGGAAAGGCTGACGGAATATCTTACTTGGTCGTCGTAGCTGTTCTATATGCGGTTACGATTAAAGCATTGATAGCAAAGTCGACGGGTATTACTTCGGCGTGATAGCTTCCATTACAGAGCATCGACCTTATCACACCTTTGCCTGCACCCACCATAAGGCCCACAGGTCCGTTTAGGTTATCCACCCAACCAGGTAACGGTTCTGCCAAAGCTGGAGTTACTGTACATACGACAATGTAATATTTGCTTTCACACAAAATCCATATTCTATCAATTCGTTTAACGATAGTCTATATAAATATGTATATCAGGAATTAAAACATTTTCACGCGTTAACAATGAAATGTTTAAGTAAGCGATCAGCTGAAAATAAAAATATATATTATAATCGTATCAAACATTTTTCTTCCTTTCGACTTTTTACAAAAACGATGAAAAAAAGAGTATCCTTTACCGTAGTACATGTATATCTCTATAGCTTTTCATTTTTTCTGCAAGTTGTTTTTGAGAAAGTATTATTTGTCGGCAAAATTATTTTTACCTATTGATGGTCTGGCAATGCTACAAGGTAAATCCGGGTATTCGTCCGCTACCAGCTTTTCCGCCAATCTCTTTGAATACGTATAAGTATTCGGATGAAGACCCAACACCCTGTATTCGACGAAATCGATACGAATTATTAGTATTTAAATAGGCAAATAAACTAACTTGATACGCTAATTTTGAACAATTTGTCATTCTTCCCATAATGTATAATATAATATTTTAGAAAAATTATCGAGATTGTAATCTTATAAACTATTAAGAAATACGAATGTAGTATTATTTGTCTACAATAAAATCCCATAAGGACATTAATTACTTGGGTGTAATAAGATCGATGGCACTTTCATCTAGCCATTGAACCAGCCTCATAACGTCGTGAGGATCAGCGGATGATTCGTACACTTTTTCGTCGAGCTCCTCTTTGTCGGCGTAACAGAAGGCTGTGCTCAGATGCACAAATGCCTTCAGCTTTCTCATCTTTCTACCTAATTCTATAACCCTTTTCGTTCCAACCTTAAACGACAGTATTAGTAAGACAAAAGAAAGTTTAAAAATAATAACACAAATATCAAAATGGAAACGTATAATTGAATTTATACGTTTGAAACTACAAAATGATTTAATTAATAAATTTACCGTATTCATGTCAATAGCGTCCTTCAACTTAGATTCTAATTTAAGGGTTGCGGCAAAGTGGAATACTACGTCAGTTTCGTTTATCAATATTTCGAGTTGCTCGTTAGTTAATCCTAAATTCTTCATACCCACATCCCCGCTTAAAGGTATAACTTTCTTCATCGTTTCAGGCTTTTGCTTTTGTATTCTTTCAAACATCTGTTCAAAATTATTTCAAATTTCATTAAATCACGCATAGTAATCACTTGTTGGTTCGATATTGTACTCGAAAATTAGCTGTTCTCCATTCAGTTTCAATATGTTGCTTCGTAATTGGTATATAATCGATAAATAACAAATTGGGCACATAGGATACACTGTAGACGATACTCATGATTCGTAATCACCTTCTATATGATAACACAAGTACACTATACTAGATACAGCTCCGATTAATCGAAGATAATTAGCAAGAGTTAAAAAAAAAAAAAAAAAAAAAAGAGAGAGAGTTTTAAAGTATAAAGTACAAAGAAGGGTTCGTACTTACGAGTAATTTAAACATTTCGTCGACACGCATCTCAGGAGTACGACCTCTTTTTGGCCGTATCAAAACATAAATCTTACTTAAATCGCTACAACTATAAAGTAGCTTCTCAATCAGAACTTTTCCCATCAAACCGGTCCCTCCGGTTACAAAAATGACTTTTCCTTTGTAAAAAGATTGTATCTCGCTTAATTCGCTCATTTTTTTTTTTTTTTTTTCTTTTAAATCTGAAACAAACTATCGTGAAAGTTCAGTACGTTCAATACATAGCGTCTCCGAAAAAGATTAGTTTATTTGTTACTCATTCCCTCGTTCTACTTGGTTTAATAATAAAAAAAAAAAAAAAAGAAAAAGAAGGAAAAATATGGAAGATCCACCGAAAGTAACGATTCTACGAATAAGATTTAAATTTATATTTTATATCAAACTGGAAACAGCAGAAACACATTGGTACGTACACATATACGCACGTACATCGATTATGTACATAGGGAATTAAATTTATAAATGTAATATTTTTCTAAATTAACGATACATTTGTAAAAAAAGTTTAACAATACATTTTGCTGAAATCTGTCCATTCTATGAATTAAGCACATATTATTATAATAAAATACCAGCGCATATACCTACATATTTATATATTCTAAGATAGATGAAATATTTTTAACGAATTTTACGGCTGTTATTCTTTTTTTTCTTTTTTTTTTTTTTTCTTTTTTTGTCGTCTTCTCCATTTTTCCACTTTTCATTCGGTCACTTTCTTTTCCGAACGTCCTCGATTCTCCTTTTTCGCGAACATCTCACGATCGTGTATTCACTTGTGCCTGAATCTCGGCAAAAGTGAGTCACTATCTGTCATTTGAACAAAGTCCAAAGAGAAAATAAAGTTAAACCAGTCCTTTTCATGAATAGATATTGGCGTAATCCAATACATTCCACGTATCGTTACTACTATAGAATTAATTTTTAGCCATGCCTCGATAGACAGACATTAGTGCATCTGTGTGTCGAAAGTACAATTCATAATTTTTAAGCAAACGAACTTTAACCTGCTATATAGTTAACTAGCATTAATGGCAAAAGTCGTCGTTTTATCTCGCAATTACGTTAATAATAGAATGTGTCGTGTACTTGACAGTGAAAGTATTCTTGAGATATAATTACCGTAACTTACTATATTTGTACATTTAACTGTTTCTGTAAACATATAATTTCTCGCATTATGGTAATATTTTGCCATGACGTGATATAACGATCGCATATATTATGCGAGAATTTAAAAGTAACGTCAAGGATCAAATCAAAATCGCTATACATTTTATACATTATTTCTTGCATTCGAAGTAATATGTATTTCCGTTATAACATATTCAAAACATTAACATATCCAATTGTGATATTTTAATCAATTTTTGTCGAAAATGTTACGATATATTCTATAATATTGTGGTATTTAATAAAACGTGAAAAGATGCAAGCAATGAAAAAATCTACAAAAAGTGAAAAAATTGTGTCATTTTTATGATACACGCGTATAAGTATCGTAAACAGAAGATCATAGAAATTGAAGTAAAATTATGTAGTTTCATTGGAAAGTGAATGGTCCGGTCATTCGATAGTATTAAATGTGGCAACATTGAATGAGTTTCACTTTTTCTGAACCTTTCTACAGGAATAATATAAAATTTCAATTACAAAACTAGAACAATCTTCGCGTACCATGATTAGCTGCAAACCTTTTTAATATACTTTTCCTTCCATGTAATACAAATTGATTTAACCAAGATTAATTTGTAAAATGACAACTATCGTGTAAGAATAAATTGCTCATTGCTATGTAACATGTTTTTTGAAACTTTATTCATAGAATAATCCTCTATAAGATATTTTAAAACCTGTTTACAGTTTAGCCGACATCTACTTGAAGCATCCCGGTGAACAGAAAAATTTAATATGTACATAGCTGCAAAAAAGTCTTTTTTTAGAAGACGGAAGTGTACAGAGTAAACCATGTAATTTAATAGTGTCCTCTATTAAATCTTATCTAAGAACGTTATATAATTTAAAGCTTATAAATATTTATGTTTCAAAATAAGTAAAATGTATAACTCTTCCTATTATTCTACGTACATGTCCAATAATTACTACACGGTATTCAATAATTAGTGTCATTATTGATTTGAAAAACGCCTTATAAAAACGTTTTACAAAAATAGTTGCAAAGAATTTATTCATTCAACGAAAAAAGAAACAATTGTATCATTAGCAAAATAAATTCGTATGAATTCGAAATGTCTTAACGATAAGTGATAAAACTGGACAACTGTGTAAAATTCGTTTCGAGATGTATCGTTTCAGATTAAAATATTTATGATCAAGGATTAATTACCCTAAACAAATCACGATTTCGAATGAATGCTTCAGATAGTGTGGAGAGTGTCTATCGATCGCGTATACCGATACATTTAATTTAACAACCTTATGAAAGATCTTCGTAGAGTAGTATATGAAGATATATTACGTTGATTTAATTTAAAAAATTTTTTACACATCCTTAAAACATATTTAATCCCAGATAAAATAACATTTCCACTCAAACTAAAAATTATATCGACGAGAAATACAATCAACTAAATAGATAGAAAATCAACCTGTTTTTCGATGATCGAATAAAAAAAAAACCTTTGATGAAAAGTCATCACCATTGTATATTGTATATTCCATCTTATTATTTTCTTTCTCTTTTTTTCCATTTATCCGTATCGTTTATTATCTAGCATTGTTGTCTTTTATTCCATCTCCCTAATATGTATTTGTTAAATTTATTTAAATAATGACTGCAACTAAAATTCTTTACACGAATCAGTAGGAAAGTTAAAAGTAACAGCAGAGGGTTAAATACAAAAACAACTATATCGATAGTTGCTTGACTTGTTCCTTAGTCCAATCGCTTTTCACATTAATAAAAAGAGTCAAATAATAGAATGAATATAATATTTGTAAAATAGTAATAGCTACTTGTAATAATAACAACTTTCATTATTATTATTGTTATATGACCAAGCTTAATATGTATTTATTTATTTCCAATTTATTATTCATTCTTTCCTAAAGTCACCTACTATCAACGTTAAGGAGTACCCGATTCATTTCATTGACTGATTTCATTACACAACAAAACGAAAAAGATATCACTGGTACCTAATATCAAAAAATTGATATAAAAATAATACAAAACAAAAATATACTTACCTAAAGGGAACAGACTGATAAAAGTGAAACAAGTCTCTTCAAAGATATTTCAGTGCGCGAAATCGGCAGGAGAGTTGAAAATGCAACACGAAATCGCTCAAACTAAATGAGAACAGGAAGAACAGTCGTGAACCACGGTGTTCGAACCTACTGAACTTCAACGCACATCGAGCTGAAAGTCGTAGCAGAACTAATGTCGTCCCCCCACCTGAGCGCAGGTGCGTTCAATTTGACGAAATATAAACCTTTTCCTTCTATTCGAAAAGTTTTTCTTGTGGTATCTTCGTCACTCGATGCATTCAGTTACAGAGAAATTCGCATTTCCTTTTAATTCTGTATTAAATATTTTTCATTATAAAATTCGTTTATACTATTTCATGTAGCTTCAATGTAAAGCGATACTTTTGACTGAAACAAATTACATATTGTTATATTTCTTTTAAATCAACATTTACGTTTAAGTCACTACAGTCAATGTAACTAAAGTAACTTAAAATTATGCTCAACTTTATTCTTCTGTTACATTATGAATATTATAAACATATATCCACATATAGATACTTATGCATGTATACTATCGTATTGAGTACTATATAAATGCATTTCTTAAAAAGAAAAAGAAAATTAAACGCAGCTTTCTTCTCTACCTTGGAAAAGTTAAATCTAAGTTTTCTTGATTCGTGCATTATTATACTTCACAGATAAATGTCAAACAACATATAACGAAATTTTATAATTTAGTGTTATCATATAAACTCGTATAACATATTTTCTAAATTTAATCGTGTGTGCAAAAGTAATGGTATGGACGATGTAATTTTGATACAATTAGGTGGAATAAGTTCCACTTGCTCCTTTCACTGAAAAGTTAGCTGTATCGCCTTAATGTTTTTGCAATAAGAATGTCAAAAATTTTCGTTACGCAAAGATGTGTAAACTCAATGCACATTCGTAGTTCATCGACATTTACATTACTCTTCTAGAAAATATCTCTTCCTTTCTCTCCTTGCTATCGCTCATTAAACATTTGCTATATAATTTGTTCCTTACCCAATAAGTAATAATATTATTGTATTTATAAGTTTAATGTAGTAAAATTTTATGCCAACAAAGAAGTAATTTAAATACAATAATAAAAGTCAGAACCAAGTAAAGCAATATTAAACTGATGTAATATTGAATCAATTCTATGTATTTTATATAACATACACTTCTTTGCAGTCTTCATATATTTTGCAAAGTAAGAAACTAGCTTGATGAAAACAAAGATCTTTATATATATCTTATCATATCACAGACGCGTAGTATCAAGAAGTGGTGTTTCAGTAACAAACAATGTAAACAATTGAATATCATTTTAATAAATTGTTATTTTAAAAAATGTCTTCGCATACTATACCGATAATCGAAGAATTAGCTAAGGACTATGCAAATTATTTAAAACTAGATTTATCCAGTCAAGTATGTACCATCCTATACATAACCTCAATGAATGAACCTGAAGTATTACATATATCAAAGAATATTTTCTTATATCCTATAATTGTAAAATAAAACGTACGATACAATGTAATGTTTCATTCCAGATGAAGAATTTTCATGATGCAATCGAAGATGTAATGATGCGTTTAGAAGAGTTTCAGTCAATTATTGAAATGGTTAGAGATAACAATTTAAATTAATAGATTTTTAATAAACATAATTTATATATATATATATATATATATATATATATATATATATATATATATTATGTACATTATACTTTGTATTAAAAGGTTCAGTCTGAAAATAGCCAATGTATTGATCAACATATCCCAAAACTACAAGATATGCAACAAGAGGTCATAAATCTTAGCAGACGAATAGATGCTTTAGAACATGTTATTGCAATGATTAATGTAAATCTAACAACATTAGAAGCTGCCGTTGATAATGCAGAAGCTGAATTAGGAATCTCTGATAGATTATTTGGAATGTTAAATCGTTTATCTTTCTTTGTAAGTCATTGTTACATTCATAATGTTGATAACACTATTACTTAATTCGTAATACATATATTTCATATGTATTTCAGAAAAAAAGTCAAGAACCTGTGGTACCTAATAAATTATCAATGTACGAGCCTCCAACAATTTATAGAACCAATGACTATTTTAAGAGCGAATGAATAAAATACTTTATTTTATAGAGACATATAATAGATTTATCAATTATTTTCATACATTAATATATGCTACATTCTGAAGAAAATCTTCAATATTTAAGGGATGTGTATTATTAAATGAATTTCGCATGTTTCTATTATAGATATGAAATAAAAATTATTTTAGTACGTATTGAGTTATGATTGTTTACAGATATAAAATGTTCTCTGATATAAAATGTTACAGACAAATATTCATTAATGAATCAAATAAAAATATACCTTGAATTTACTGGCTGAATAGTATTTAATAGAAAACATGCAACCCTGGAATAATTACCATTATTCAAATTTAACATATTTTATCAATTTTATCCCTAGAATACTAAAAAACTACCATAATTCATAGTCTGACCATTAACATGCTGCAAGAGTACAAGTTTTTAATTGTGCTTTCTTTTCACCTAATAAACAACTTCCACCTATACAATGCCTCCATCTTGTTAATTTTCCTATACCACAAGTAACACTACAGCTTGACCAGTTTCCCCATTGATCCCATATTTTTGGTCCTTGACGATTGATCCTACCTATCATTAAAATATTTCATTTTCAAATAAAAGTATTCATATAAGATTATTGCTAAAGCAGTACCATAAATATAACATTCATATTTGCCATTTTGAAAAATTCACAATAAATTTAAGACTCATATAATAATAAGAATAATTCTTCCATTAAAGTACTATTTAATACAATTATCACCATTAATAAAATGATGTAATGAATAATTTTCAAGTGTGTTATTATATTTACCTAAATTTTAAACAATTGCAATATATTAAGTTTGAAGACATGTACAAACATGGCACTCTTGAAAAAAAAAATAAATAAATAAATAAAAATAACATTTTTACAATTAAAAAGTTCGAAATTACTACAAATATATTGGTGAAAAATTAAATAAAGTAATTTACATATTCTTTTATCAACATACAAAATATGTACTAGAATAATAAATGTTTTACAGAAATCAACTCAAAATCAGAAACACTAGAAAGATTGGTATGATTTACAAAAGCATAGCTTACCACGATGCTACAAATATTACAATTTGTACAAACTGTATAAAAATGTAGAATCTAGTTGACAGAAGAAATAATAAAAAAAAAAGCAAGAATATTAGGCAAGTCCTCGGAATTCTTTTTCATAGCCATAATAGCAAAAAGCAAACGTCAGTAAAGTAAATTGATCGAAGATAACTACAAATGAAATACAGCGTTAACGTAATCCCTGGCCCTTAATAGCCTAATATTGGATCGTCCTGAAAGTTTGTTTTGATTTTGAAGGAAATTGGTTGACATGAAAGATCTTATTGAAAAGTTTTTCGCTGAAAAACCTGAGAGGTTCTGGAAGGATGCAATATTTAAGTTGCTTGAAGGATGGAGAAAGGTTGTAGAATAAAATGGCACTTATATAATTCAATAAATGTATATCGAATCTAAATGTAAATCAGAATGAACTTTCTGGACGACCCAATATATTCTCCTTTAATAATATTATCAATAATTATATAAAGTATTTATCAAATAATAATTAAAATAGTAAATCAATTGCTTATTGGTTATACCTTTTTTTTCACTTTGTCCATCTGTATCAACTTCGTTATTTGTAATAGCGTATGTTTCCATGGTACGATGCAAATTTTCCTTTTGTCTGGGAGATGATTGTTTATAAGGAGTTAATATAATATTATTTAAACGACTTTCGGACTGAAAAATTGATAAACACTCTATAAAAATAAATATAATGATAAATGTTTTAACAAACGATTTTACCAAATCATATAGCATAATTTGGATTACTGATTTATTAATTTCACGTAATACTTTTTACTGACTGAAATTATCTATCAACGCACGAAATGATCTAATAATCTTTTTAAAGCTATAGCAATAATAAAATTACATATAAGAGGATTAAGCAATATTATTATTTAGTAGAAATGATTAATTAAGGATAAAGTAAAATTATGTAGTTTTGATACTACATGCACATCGTAAAAAGAAAAAAAAAAAACAAAATTAAAAGTCTGTATCATAGCAAAGTAAGTGTTTAATGGTTTTTTACCATCATTTACATATATATCGTTCCCAACGTTACCGAAAGTTTAATTTAGAACAATATGCATATGCATATACAAATGTGCTATAATAATTTCGTAAGGTATCGCAGATATATGTACGTATGTATGTACGTAAACTGTACTAAAATGTGTAATATCTTTCACTTTTTTAATAGAGCGGAAATACTAAAGCAAAGAATGGAAAAATAGAAATTTATCGATAAATAGCAGCAAATAATACAGACAGAAATACCATTGATTATTACATCTATTAAATATAATGTGTTAAATTTAGTTAAAGTTAAATACAATTTCATTGAAAGAAAAGGTTCGTTTTGATTGAATATAGAATTAAAGTCAAAATCTTATGTTCGTACTTCTGTATAAACTTAAAATATAACAATGTATTCTATATTTTTAATATAACTATTTGGATTTAATGCCAAGCCAGTGAAGAATATCTTTAGAATCACATTTTTTTAAACGGCATGCTTTTATTTGTGCTCTCTTTAATCCTTTTATGCAATGTTCTGCTGAACAATGACGCCAACGAACTTGACGACCACTTCCGCATGTTACACTGCATACACTCCAATTGCTCCAGTCATCCCACAATTCACTATCTATAATATTTGAAAAGTGATTCATTTTGTTAATAAAAAATTTTAACTTAAAATAGATTAATAATAGATCTATATATAAGTATATAATAGATATATAATAAATTAATTGATTAAAAATAATAGATATTAAGTACATACTAGGTACATTTGGAAGTGCATAAATCTAAATGAATAACTTCCTTGTTTACTTACTATTTTCAGTAGGATGTACAATATCCTTCAATAAGTTAGTTTGTTCCTTTTCATGTAACTCCACACTCATTGTAGGATTTTCATAAAGCATTTTATTTAAATAACTAAGTAATTTGCGCCGACGGTTTGTTAGACTTTTACAGTAAAATGGACTATCATAACATCCTTCATCATTTCGTTGTGGTATTATTTGACCAAACTGCATCCAACGTATACTAAATGAATATTTATTTCAAATTATATGAATTACATACTCATTAAAGTAAGTGACTTTCACATATCTGATCTTTTTGTTATTAAACCCAAGAACATATAGATTAACTTTCTTTTTAGTATCTGCCTGAACTATTTGTAAGACATTTAATTCAGCAGAGAAAAGGCTGACCTCTTGGTTATCGTACATACTAATTTCATAAACTTAGTGTTAAGTCTTATAACTAGTATAACGACGTAATCAGTAGATAATAAACAATTGTAAAACGTACGTGGCTTGATATAATTTTGTTACAATATAAAAAAATATTATTACCATTCATGAATTGCATTAGCATTTAAAGGATTTGAATTAAACGTTAGAGTATTTTCCTTTGATATAAAGATATACAACTCTCCAAATTTAATACCATTATCAGACTTTTCTAAAATAATGCATACTAATAACAACGTAGGTAATAAATACATATTACATTAATCGCTCACAATGCTTCATCAGTTAAATGAAATTATATATTAATAGGATGAAATAAATCACATTCTATTTGACAGTTTCATCTATATATGCAGGATATGTGATAGTTGTATATACATATAGTATATATAGTTAGTTAAAATAAAACAATTGACTATGTTCATCAATCACTACTACTAAGAAGTATTAAAAGCCAGAAAATAGCAATATGAAAGATGTTATCACATATCAATATTATAAATACTAATTAACATTTAAAAGAGGTATAATATAATGGAAATATTATTTTACTTATAGAAATATGTTTAAATAATAAGAATATTTTGTGATTAAATTGATATAAAAATATAAAAATAATATGTTCATTGATGAATTTGATTTCTCCTAATTTAACAAATGAGACAATATAAATGTGAAATATTTTATCTTCAATTTCTTTAATAATTCGTATCTCATTAAAAAAAAAATGTACAAAATTGTACATTATCTTTACATAATTATTAATTTATTATTAATATTATTAATTTATCCACATTTCACGTTGTTATATTTGGATATTTTATTGTGATTATTTATTCTCTTCATAACTTGAAACTAGTTTAAATATAAATATATTAATCCTCGCACGCTATTGTAAAATTTCGTTTGATAATACCAAACGATGGTAGAAAATAGAGAAACGTGAGAAAGATATTTTGACGGAAATAATACTAATAATATAAAACAATTATATAATTATATAATCAATAGCAAAAATTTATTTCATGTTCTTAACTGTATGTCTCTCTCTGCGTGTGCATGTATGAGAAGCAGTATTTGTTCTCATTTGAATAACTTTCCGTATAGATATTAATATATTGTGTATATATCACACCTTTTTATATAAAAATATTTACCTAACTTTTTAACCTATTAAAGATATTTGTTTTAAATCACAGTTTTAAATAATTATGCTAAAGAATACTTATAGTCGGAAGAATGTTTTATTAGCACGACCATTTGGAATTTGTCCTTGAAGTCTTAATCTTCTAACTGCTTCTCTTAAATGTTTTGGTTGTAAAGGACCTGATTCCTGATGAGCTTCCATAACGTCAAGAGCTAATTTAATAATCACATTTCAATTAAAGGAAATAGTTTAACTCATTAGAAATGTTAACAGAAGATTTAAGTATCACCTTCTTCTACTATTTCTCCAACGAACACTTTTGCAATACCAGACATAGCAATGACCACATTCTGTGACACTGAACAACCTGTTATAGTTTGCATGATCTGGAATATGGCATATAATTTATGACATATATTTAAAAAAACATAGTATTATAAAAAATGTAAGAGAAAAATAATTACTCTTTTTATCGCAGCTTTTGGAAAAGCTGCTCTTCTATACATTTCATATCTGTCCAACTGATCCTCCGTGAAATTTGACACTAGTACTCTTTGAAGAAAAAAAAATATTTTATCTATGTATAAAATAATATATATTCAGAAACTGCAAAAAATTTAAGTACATACTGCATCCTTTCTCTTTCTTCTTCTTCTAATTCTTTTTTACTTTTCTCTTTACTTTCTCTTCTTTCTTTAACACTTGTTGGATTTGCATGAGGCAATACTATCTCATTTTCAAATATATCTTCCCTAGCTTGTTCTTCTTCTCTACTTTCAATTTCATGTTTAACAATTTCCAATTGATCTTCTAATTCTGTGACTTCGTCACATAATAAATTAGTTTCTATTTCTTCTCCATCCGACTGTGACTGTGAACTCATTGCATCAAATTCTACCTAATATTATGAATAAATAAACGAACAAATGAAAATATATTAGCTTAGTGATATAGCATCCTATTAACATACCTTAACTTGTATATTATCAACATCTATTGTTTCTACATCTTTGATTACAGAATCTTGCGAAGGGCTAACTTTTTCTTCCTTTTCCTCAACATCTACATGCTCACTTTCATTTCCAGAGTCTTCTTTTCCAAATATATTATCCATAATGTAATAAGATATACCGAATTACAAATATTATAAATTTAGGACTTCTCAATCATTCTAAAAAATTAAAAATTTCTTGTATTTGTCTTTGGTTTAGGAGTAGGTTTCGTATTTGTTTAGGTTATTTATAACTAATTGAATCCTATAAAGATATATTATTTTAGGTTAGATTAGATATTATAATAATCACCTTATGAAAAGTTTAATCTAAATATTTAATTAACAAGCATAACCTAATAAATATGTTATAAAAAAACTCTGTAAATCTATGCACGTTTTGCAACAATGGTCTTTAACACCCTAATGTGATATATAAAAAACGTTACCTTGTATAAGCACTATTTATGGTTTAATTCAAACAAACCCGCCATACTTTTCAATAGGTAGGACGTAGAATATTAAAAAATGACATATTAATTTAATACTATAGATCATGAAATACACAATAAACTCGAGAACGTAACTTTTTTTCTTATTAAATAATTTTATATAATTTTTGTTAATTTTTTATTATTTCAATCTGTAACAAGATTATTTGTCTACAAAAAAATATAAATAAATATTATAATAATAAGTTGTGTAAGATTTAGTACGAATATAGAATAAATGTTTACTCTCTGAATTATTGAATTATCAACTCTAATAATATAAATTGCATTATAATGATTAAAATATCGCGTTTATTCTTATATACGGAAAATAAAATAGTTTAACTAAAAGTTTTGATTTTCGTTAAATCTATAAATATATTTTTGTATAAATATATATAAATATATAAATAAATATATATATATAAATATATATTTGTATAAAAAGATTTCAATTATTTTAAATGTATCGAAGCGAGTCAGAGTATAAGGAAGTCTAAATCAAATTGATCCAGGCATTTCGAGCCACACGTGTTTTTCATTTTTCAAACACAAACGAATTTATACCATTGAAAAATGTAAAACTGGAGAAAAGTAAAATTTTAGAAAAGTAACATCTATGTGATATATCGCTATGAAAAATCTATAGAAACAAGCTTAGATGTAAAATGCATACATATTTCATTGTTCAATGGGAATATTTTTAGGAATTAAACGACGCGAAGCATCGCAACGTGGCGCCAGCTGGTGGCTGAGAAAAATTTAGTCGACAGTGTCGCGACGCCGCGACGTATTTGTCAATACCAGATCGTATTCACGATTTTCATAGTTTGTTGGTGTTCACAAAAAAGTATCGCGCGATTTTATCAAGGCAAGTGACTTGAGTGATCGAAGTAAAAGAAATTTAATATTGGATACGAATCAATAAATAATTGAACTGAAAAGTAAAGGGTACTCGGCGCGGGGAAAAGGGATATCGAGAACTGGCCGGAACTCGGGACGATAGCTGGTGGCTCGGTAGGTCTGTAGTCTGTAACTCGGCCGAGTATATTGTCTATCTTATTCGAGGGCCGAGGGGAGAGCGGTGGTGAGTGAGTGGAATACAGTGAAATATCAAAGATCGAGAGTAACATCGTCGGCAAAGAGTTGACTCGATTCTAACGTCGAAGCATCGAATACCGGGCCTACGAATGCAGTTTCAAGACGGAGTCGCGTATTAAGATGTGAGTACGGTGTGTCTTGGAAAATACACGGCGTTCGTTGCGTACCGGATTTCACGAGAAAATTATGGCGAAAGGAGAAGAAAGGGTTTCGTTGCCAGCGAACATTGCATCCGTCGCGACAGCTCTTCATCGAGCATAAGACAGTGGAAAAGATTGTCCTCGTAGACGGTATGAAAAACTGCCGATACAAGCAGAAAATATTGTAAATTTACATTGAATTTTGCACAACACATAACCCTTTATGTATGTTCGCGCTTAATCCGCACACACGTCTCTTCATACGCATACTATCATGCGCTTTATCAACAATGTCATTCTAAACTTTTGTGCTAACACATCTATGTATATATACCGTGATAGGAACGCTAGTGAAAAACCGGTCCTGTCTTTTCAAAAGCTCTCCGACTTCTCGTTCCTTTATCTCGTTCTTCCACGGAAACGTCATTCTCGTCGTCATTCGGCTTCAAATTTTATTTTATCAACCTTCATTTTTCAATCGTCTGTACCATTGCTAAAAATACATTCGATTTCCAATAGACATTTCTCGTCTTATTTTTTTCTTTTTTCTTTTATTTTCTACAAAAGCTACGCTATAATACACAAACCTCGTTATCTGTAAGATGAAGTGCCCTTTCCATATCTTCTTCATAATTTCCATATTTGAACGTATTCATTTTCATGCCATTTTTACGTTGCAGAGAATGTATTGCAAAAATGTTAATCTGCCTTTCTGTTACTTTGATAAAATCTCATTGATCGTAACGTTATTTCAGTGAAAGGAATTTCATTCTTGTTGATCTATTTTACGATATAAACATTCTTACTATGTCCTACTATTATTCTTACTAAGTACAAACAAGTTGCCGTTGTTGTCATATAGAAATTGAGGTGCCATCTAGATTATCGCAGATACCAGTCAGTTTTCATTCTACTCGTATCACTGTATGAATTCGATATTGAATACTATTAAAATATTTCTAATACGATATATTTTCAAGAAGAATTTTTTGAAGCGCTCGTTTCGGAGCGATGCTCGCCATTCCGAAGGGATGTGCGATTTGAACGTACGGATTTAGTTCGAAGGTATTACATTTACGTAGAGACACGCGTAAAGGGAGCGGCTGAAACTAAAGGTAGAGACGTAGAGAGACGGTCGTTGGCCGAAGGAGAAACGACCCGGCGAGTCTTGCACGAATCAACGGAGAAGAGCCTGTTTCGCTACATAGGGAACACATATCTTTGTCGCGGTTGCCTCTGTTCAACCTGCTAGCCTTTCGAACCAAGCTTCACGAGCAAACGATAACGCTGCTTTACCACGCGAACCAACTTATACACATATCTACTTTTTTCAATTTGTTCGTAGTTAATTGAATTTTCGCTAATTCCGTGGCGTACGGTTTCCGTCGATACGGCGATATATATGAAATAACGCGCAATCTTTTCTACAATCTTTTTTCGATTAGGATTGCAACCAAACTATCAGCTCGTGCACAAATTGCGTAAAAGTATCAAGTTACAAATGAATTTCGGATCGTTGAGAAACAGCGTTTGCATATTGAAACTGCGTATGTACTAATATACGAAATAATACTGTAAATGTGAAAGAAGCATTGCTATTTGCGACATGAAAACTCGACGAGCAAAGTACATAGTCACGTGCGAGATATAGAATTTATGTTTACGGCGATCGGCATTGCAGAGGTCAATATACCGTTAGAGACACCGCGATATTCTCCTCTCTTTCTTATTTCGTTGAACGCGTCATATCGCGCTAACTTACCAATCCCACGTCTTTCATTTTTTTTCTTTTTCTTTTTTTCTTTAGTGCAAATTTGTTTTATCATACGAATACGTTATTAGATAGTACATGATACGATACGATCGTTAACACTCGCACTTCCTTTTCTCTTCCATTTCAACCGAAAAGTTTTCCAGGACAAACTTCCTTTCCAACCGATACACCGTTATTTGCATCTACCCGACTTTCGATTTTATTCTCTGTTTACAAAGATCAGAGATTGTTAGCTTAAAAGACTATAAAAACAAAATTTTAAGGAAATGGATATTTTTAAGTAGAAATTATACGCGTCGATACAGGATAGTGCCGACGATAAATTAAGTCGTGTTTGATACGCGACAGATAAATGATAAATATCGATACCCGATACTTTACAACGACTCTTTACAAGTTCCGATGCATTTACATTGCATTAATATTTCGACGCTAAATCAGTGACGTTATAACGTTTGTATACATATTGTTTTCTAAAATTAACACGATAGAGTTTGGTTACTTAAGTGTCACATCGTGTCACGAGTGTATCGATCGAGGACAATATTTACTCGATGTTTGCAAAATCTCTTATTATGCACAGATCTGTCATTAAACACCTGAGATTATATTGAAATTAGCAATGAAAATAGAGGATCGTGTATAACGCACTAACGACAAAGACACATTTACGCGCATCTCTTTTCTTTACGTTGTTCGATATCAATGAGTTTAATGTTACACGTGACGCCACGATTAAACGTAAATGTTGGTTTACGCGAATTCGCGCTCGTAACGCTTTACAGTTTAACTAACATCGGGTCCTTGACTCTGCCGCTCCAAGTAAAACCAAGTTTTACGTAAGCACTTTCCATCTGTAAAGGTACGAAAGCGATTGGTGAAAAATGCTGTCTCGGCTGGAAATTTGATTGCTTAGAAATGTCGCTCTGTTTCGAAGAATATATACATATATATATGTGTGGAGGCTTGACGCAAATATTCCCCAGCTTTTTCTTCATTCGTGTGCAAAGATCAAGGGAAAGGTATACACCCTTGGACAAAAAGATAGCACATGTGTGCTATCATTAATTTCTCATAGATAGAGTCCGAATTTCCCAAGTTTGACGAATGGCATATAAACAGTACCTTGTAGTAATAAGGTATATGAGCTTGAAACTGTATCTTCGCTATTCCTCTTGTATTTGTCAACAATGATTGTGAAATCCGGTCGGCGAAATGATAGCACACTTTCAAAAGTTGTAGTGTTTATTATCTACTAAATTGTACAAAAATAAAAAACCTTTTAAAATTTAATAATGTGTGGATCCTCCCTTATTCTCCACCACCTCCAGCATTCGTTTCGGCAAAGAACGATATAGTTTTCTAATATAATCCAGCGATATATTTCTCCATTCCTCTTCAAGGCACTTTTTTAACTGATTAATACTTTCAAATTGCCTATTTTCTCTATAAACGGCATTGCTTAATTTACTCCAACAGTTTTCGATTATGTTTAAATCGGGGGAGCATGCAGGCCAGTCCAAAACTGCAATATTTTCTGTTGAAAATTATTCTTTCACAACCTTAGCGGTGTGAACTGCAGCATTATCTTGCTGAAAAATAAAATCTTGTCTCGCAATATGTGTTGCGTACTTTGCAATTTGATTTTGTATCAAATTACGATAGGTTATAGCATTCATCTTGCTGCGAATTGATATTAAATCAGTCTTTCCGTTATACCCAATACCTGCCCAAAGCATAATGCTACCTCCACCCATTTGACGCCGTATTTGTGACAATTTTTTTTTTCTTACATCATGATAGTAAAAATTGAATCCATCTGGGCCATCTAAATTAAATCTTTTTTCATCTGTAAATATAACTTTCCTCCACTTCTTGTTCCACCGTATATGTTCTTTTGCAAAATATAATCGATGCTCCTTGTGAATCTGCTTTAGAGCTGGTCTTCGTTTTAATTTCATCCGCTTTATGTGCGCGGATTGTTGTAGTACACGTCTGACATTCCGAGGATTAGTTTTTACGCCAACTTTTTCTGCAATTTCACGTGACGTGAGAAGCGAATTTGACGCGGCACGTAAAATTGCACGTTTTTCACGAGTACTAATCGCGGAAGGTCTCCCACTGCTTTTTTTTGTTCCATAATTATTTACATCTTTCAGTAAATTATAAATGACTTTCCGACTTCTACTGAGAACTTTTGCAATTTTAGAAATAGTAAAGTTTTCTTTCTTTAATTTCAAAACTGTTTGAATCTCTTCACTATTTAGCTGTTTTCCACGTCCCATTGTTTGAATCGAAATTTGTAAGGTTTCTAATGAAATTCTTCTACTTTTCACTACGTCTACACCACTCAGAATACACAGAAATACTAAGGAATGGAAACAAAATGCTTGGTGTGCTATCATTTCGCCGACCGGATTTCACAATCATTGTTGATAAATACAAGAGGAATAGCGAAGATACAGTTTCAAGCTCATATACCTTATTACTACAAGGTACTGTTTATATGCCATTCGTCAAACTTGGGAAATTCGGACTCTATCTATGAGAAATTAATGATAGCACACATGTGCTATCTTTTTGTCCAAGGGTGTATATTAGCCAACACATATCGTGTAATAGATTTGGACTTTTTTCCTATAAAATTGTACTTTATTTATGCACCGGATAACGATAACGGATTTTGTGTAGTTTTATCGTTAACATTCAAATTGCAATTGCAGTACATAAATAGCGACCATTTGGAAATACTCGTAGAATAAGCACACCGATGCGAAGAACGATAAATTTCTGAATGTCTTTATTCTGCAGGTGCGAAGAGGCTACAGAAGTGGAGACGCATCATCAGCAAACGGCAGCAACAACGATGGGCGTCGCCGAGGATGAGACACCGTCCTCTTTGACTTCTCATCCTAACCCTAACGTTAACAACTCCAACCAAGAAGGTACGTGTCAGAATTGCGAGGTTTGTAGAAATAAAAAGGATTTACCGCGCCTATGCGCATATACCGAACTATAGATAAATGCCAAACATAACGTACGTATAAATGAAATTCGTGAAATACGGTGCTATTCGCACGATCAGATTATTTTTGCATCGTATAGCATCGAAAATATAAGTTGGTAGAAGTATAACGATAGAAGGATAATTATGTTTAAGAAGTTTTATATCTATCTTCCTGATTCGCAATCGACATTGGCCACGGTTCGTGTTAATCTTGCACGTTCTCGCCTTCTAAGCTGAAACAAAGCTAAGAAGCAAAATGCGCGCTCATTAATTCGTTTAATTATGATAACACGGAAGCACCGTGGAAAGTCTCGATGCGACAGAACTGTACGCTGCCATTTCTCACCTAACCATCACCGTATTAAATTTAAAGATCTTTATCCTTTCCTTGTCTCTTCTCTATTATTAACCTACGTTTCGGTTTCGGTTTTGGTTACTCTAAATGCAGAGAAACACATTGTTTCACCTTTATAAAATATCGTTTGCGTATAAATAAAAAAACTTTTCTCGAATCATCGCGATTATTTTCTTAATTCCGACATATTTGTAACAATAGACAAACGTTTACGGGTGTTCTTGCATCGACTCGCCTTTTGAAAGAACAAGGCTTTGAAGGTCGACGAGTCTCGAATAAATAAAACCTCTTTTACGGCGTAGCTACGTCTAAATAGTATTATCGTTTTTACTCAGGATTCGTGGTTCTTACGAAAACAGCTACGTACATATGTAGATGAGCGTAAAGGTAGTCTTTGTGGCTATTGTGTGCGCTACTTTACGTCGAACGGACGGTGCCGTACAATGGATACAAGTTCTACGTAGAATAGTCAGAACAGAACAGAATGATTCACCGGCAGATTTTTTTACAGCAATCGCCTAAACGATTTCCGTGTCATGTTAAAATGTTTTCTACGATGTTTTTATAATTCCAAACGGTTTGCATTCTCATTGGCTATTATCTTCTTCGTCTGATATCGAAATTGTAAAACGTAGAGGTAGAGATTATAAAATTGTAGTGATTATAAAGTATTAAGATAAGTTATAAAGATTATAAAGTAATTCGTTATGATCTTTTTCTGTATACACACATACGTATACCGTTCGAAACGATAAACGGTAGTACGTACGAGGATAACTAAATCAAAGGTACAACTATTATAGACTTTTTTCTATTTCTTATCTTGTGTTCTAGAAGAAAAGGTAGGTAGATAAGTAAATTATTCTTATCGTTATTTAGCCGATCGCTGCAACCATGACTAACAAAGTGATCGTTACCAGACTACTACATTTTTTCGACAAACCAGTTGAAAATTGCTTCGTATCGCGTGACCATTCTGCTTGGTTCGTTCATCGATCGCTATGTTCTATACATTGGTAGAGCCGTTTCTAAACTGACACGAACAGACGCATGAAAATTTCCAGGCATATATGTAGCTATATACGTATGCGCCATGTGAATTTTATGCGACAAAAGACATTTATTATCTAAATTGATTTACTAACTACAGGTTTCAATTTCAAATTCTATTTCTATTGTTTTACGGATCTGGGCGAGCGATGTTTCGAGCGAAATTCAAGCTGGTCATACGATATGTGAGAAAGTTGGACGCACTCGGCCCAATAAAATCTAGGAACAAATTTTTATTTACTTACACACTTCTACTATTTTATTATCGTAATAATTCCTTTCTTTAAACGAAAAAGCTTTTTCAGCATCTCCGGAACAGATTGACATTATTACTAACATAGCATCTGTTTATATCGATTAACACGGTTCAAATTCATAACGTTGAGGTAAAGTTATCAATATGTATGTATATTTACGTTTACGCTTCTTTAGAAGGACAAAGAAAATCCATTATACAACGATGTCAACTTTATTGCTTCGTCGCTATTTTTCTTTACTATAAGCAGATTTTACTCAATTTAATTCCGGGCATATATATTTTGTGTATTTAATTATATGTATGTATATGTGATTATTCTCTATTGTAAAATTCATCTTGTAATGTATTCTTTCAAAAGAAGACAGGCTGAAAACAATCACAAGAAACAAGTATTCTTTGTGCCGTGCGATGTATAATTTGTTGTGTAAGGACTATTGTTTTCACAATTTCTATGGTAAAAAAGGAAAGTGTGTAGCTTCCCGTAAATCTTCCCTATAATACGCGGAAATGATTTCATTGCTAGGAGTTTCCATCGTAGACGAGTCATGATTTTCTTCGACAAATGCATCCACAGAATTTAAGAAGCGAAACGGGAAAAAATCTCCCCATCATGCTTTTCTATACATGTGTTATATTATTTTTTATCTTTCAAATTTTGCGTTCCATCGGAATATCATATTTTTCAATTTTGCGAGATAAAATAAAGGACGAAATAAATGTTTCGATCGTAAATACCAGATTTGAAAAGTATTATCCGTCGGGCACGATCGTTCGCTGTCGCTGTTTAATGGTTGGTAACGTAGGTACCTTCGAATGGCGAGCAACAAGCTACGCTTGTTCGCGTAGTGCCTAGTTGCACGAAAATTACTAAAATCTTTGATGTAGTCTAGCATTGTTGATTCCTACTACTGTTGTTACTACGCGCACGTTCCAACTACTGTGTTAACGTTATTAGAGTGGAAATCCTGCTTGGATGTATTTACATGATCGCTCTACCGATTCAGCTTTTTCATAAAAATAACCTACCTCTGTCTGTGCATTGTTGTAACTACGTCATTTTCAAAATTTTAAAGTAGGCAATATAGTTATATTCTGTTTACAAATATTTTCAAATCTCGAAGTCTTTATTTTTAAGGTATGATACGATTGGACCTGACGATATAAATTTTTAAGTCACCGAAATTTGAATTGGCGATCGTTATCTGACTAGTTCGGTTAACCTATAACAGTCGTGGGTAATTGACAAGTTTGTGAGTTGGTATTCGATTTGGCGGAGAAAGTACGATAATAATTGTGTTATATCGTCGATTACACGATATATATTCTTAATTCGTAAGCTAGCAGTTCCGCAATATTTTCACCTGGTATGCGACACGTAGTCGAGCACTGCAGTATTTTAGTTAGGTCGAACTGCGCTTTGAACCGTTGCCAACAACGTCTTTCTCTTTGTCATCCTGGTTTTTCCTCCTCGTCGTTCGAACCTTCTGTAACCTCGCCTTTGTATTCGTTTCACCTATGGGTATTCTAGGTCAAGTGTGTATTTTAATGATCGCCAGTGTTAACAAAGATATTTTTCCAAGTTACACGATACCCGGGAATCGAATAGAAGTCATGTACCCTATGCTGACGATCTTCGCAATATATTACGCTGCAACGTTTCTGCTTACAAAGGTAGGGACACTTATGCAACGAAATGAATTTTTTACGTATCTCATCTGTGATAAATAATCCAGAATCTTAATATGTTACTTTTTTCCACGAGAACAAACGATACGGAGGATCGGACGATTCGACGATCTCATCGGTATAAATACATAATTCCTTTCCTTACCTTTGTTCAAAGTTATCCAGTGTCGAGCGATCAAAAAGAAGTGGAAAGATTTCAAGTTAGAGCAGTAAAATTCGGACGAGGTAAAGTTTTTGAAAGAAACTACAAGACTAAACAAAATACACTAGCGACGCGTTAGAACAAGTATCGCCCTCTTGATAAAGTTTACTCGTACGTACAGAAACGGAAATTCCCGAAGTTATCCGCATACGGAGGGCACTGTCCTTAATGCGTTGCATAACTTACGCTCATTACGGAATCCTCGGTGGCGCCTCTATTTTTATGCAGAGTATATCGTACCCATACTGGCAACCGTTTCACGATTTATTACTGGGATCTCTGTGTCAGTCGCATCTCCTGACTGACGATGCCAATCAACATCCGCGCTAGACATCTAGATTTTCCTCTCTCTTTAAACGTAAATGCATATTCGATAATAGATGTTTATCGACATCTCTTAGAACTTTCGGTAGAAGATCGTATAAATTAATTTCATCATCGTAAAGCAATCTCCATGTCCGATCTCGGAATACACACATACACACTCGGTCTATCGATTTAACGATAATTGCATATTTTTACTGATACATATTCGACCATATTTTCAGTCACTGGCAATACAAAATCTGAATAAAAACGATGCATAATGATAATATAAATTAAACAACGTCGACTCATTTGTTATAATCTTGAAAAACAGAAGAGAGCTAATGTTTTTAATCATCTTCGATTTAACGATACAATGTTTTGATTTTTTACTTTGAATGCTTGTATAGCGTTTTATAATATTAAACGTATTTGAAAAATTTGATACATTTACATTGCGATCGATGGATGTTTCAAATGTCATTAATCAACGTGTATTATATAATATTTCTTACTCCTCTTTTGCGTATATTTCTCGATTAGGGTTTCGGCAGAAGCGACGAATTAAATAGAATTAAAATAATTAGTTCCTCTCTTAAATTATATCTGTGCCCATTGTGTTCACGAGCTTTTGCAACTTACGAAAAATATAAACGAATAAAGAGGAAAGGAAAGAGGCGTGAAGTCTCAGTGAACTCGATCGGACACGCTTTCTGTTTTTACTTCGTCTCTAGAACGGGCGGTTACGCTCTTCGCCCGAATAATAAAGACGACTTTCCATTTTCAACGTAAACGATGTTCTGTTGAACGCAAAAAGAAATCGTTGGAAGACCCTTATGAAATCGTGTAGGTGGTTACATTGCCTTTTTTCAGACTAATTATTCGCCAAGTTACCTTTAAATAAAGGTTTTTTAACGCGTAACGCACCAATCTTGAAATTCATTAGCGTTATTTTTGCCGCAAGTCCGATCATTTTTCAATACCTGAACTCTGGACATTTCGCTGTTTGGTATAAGCTTTTAATAAGCTCGTTAGAATTCGTAGAACACGTACGCTGGTGATGAGTTAAAATAAAAAGAACGATTAAGAATAAACACGTATGATAGATTTTATGGCGCGTTGTGGACGATTACGCGAGCAATATACATGTATCTACAAGTAAACAAGGGGGGAACAGTTTGAGGGTGATTCGCGAAAAGTCACGTTATGGAGATTGCACACTTACAGAAGATCATGGTTCTGTCTGACAGTCACATTGCATCAGCTGAGTATTACACGCTTATCCCTTTTACTCCAATTTCCCATGTTTTTCGCGTCTACCTTCGTTCGTCCACTCGTGCGTGGATCGCCTACGAATCGCGTCCACGCGTGTAAGTACTTCTGTACACACGCGCGTCACATCTATCGTATCGCAATGTGGAAACACGCTCAACGTAAACGTCAGCACGGTGGAACACGACGACAACGTGTTGCTGTGCCAGAGAGCGGCAAGTTGTCGCAAATATACCTCCAGCTGTATTCGTTTCGACATTTCTGAACTGTATTCGTTAACAAAAGTGCAGTAAGAGTAACGAAACTACGCGAGTAACGAAGAAGGAAGGAAAGAGAAGATAAAGAAACAGTTACGAAGTAGCGAGTGCGAGAGGGAGTTGACTGAAGAAAAAGTAGCGGTGTGGTGGGGCAGTTAGCGACAGTGTACCGGTAGTGGTAACGCGGGTGTCGCGGTGTTATGCCGTGGTGAAGGTATACGCGTGCATGGATACACGAACACGCACGCGGATCGAAAAGAGAAAGAAAATAAGAGGGAGGTAGAAGGAAGAAGGCCGGCAGTAGACAAGAGGAGTGGTAGAGGAGCACGAAGAAGCAAGTTGGCAGAGACAGCGTCGAGAGAAGTGGTGGTCGTGGTCGGTCGGTTGGTCGGTGGCAGTTCGAGTCTGTCGTCAGGTCGAGAGACGTGTGGTTAGAATCGACTCGTTGGCAACGTTCTCTCCGTGCTTCTACGTTTTTCTCCTTATCTCCGCTGAATTTCTCGCCAGCCGGATGAAATTGTGCAATCGAGACCTACGTTCACGACATTTCTCAATATGGGTTAAATGGTGTTTTTCGGACGTGACTCGACAAGATCGACGATCCGAATCTACCTGTTGTGCGCAAAACTTCGATCGCCTGTGCATTTCCAAGTGAAAATTAGTGCGCGTACCGTGTAAGTCTTTGTCGGAACGCATCCTACCGATCGAACGACATTCGTTTATTCGTGTGTACTCGTTTCTCTTGCTCTACGTCCCGTACATAGCTCTAGGAGGGAATCGAAAGGAATATTGTTCGTTGCAAGTAAAAAAGGAAAGAATAGGAGTGGCGGCAAGTCAGCTTATCGGAATCGAATGAACCGTATGCGTCGACGACGACGTCGAAGACGAGGACGACGGTAATACGTAGTCGCTGATGATAGCGCAACGAAACACGGATAATGCGGCAACTACGTGACCGACCGAGCAACGTTCACCAGTGCGAGAGATCAACCTCGACCTCCAAACGCTTTGCCGACAGTGTAGTCTGCAAGAGTTTACGCTTCGGAGGGACAAGAAATATTCAGGAATGCCATCTTTTTCCCTATACATACTTGGAAGACTGTGATGCCGCGATAGTAGAGAACTTTGTTCGTTCGATTTCTGCAAACGTCTACGAAAAGATTCTTACGTAGGTCCGCGAGAAACCGTTAATCGAGACTAGATTGGATCGAGCGAAGTAGGACAAAGTGCAATAATCCTACTTAAGGACAAATTCGCGCCGTGTGTTTCTTCTATCTTTCCGATGCGCGAAAGATCGAGGATCTTCGGAAAGCGTTGCCGGATCGGGAACAAAAGTCGTTGCTTCGATCGATCGAGCGTTCGATTTTAAATACACGTAGACTATTTTTCCTATCTGCATAATTTACCTGGATACTACCATTCCACGGTAGCATAGTATTACTCAGAAAGGCTGCAATGAAAACTAAGTACCTTATAACGTACCAAATAAATCCAATAGGTCGTTCGTTTTGATAAGAATTTTAAGAAAACGTACATATTACGTGGGAGACGTCGGGAGAATTTACAAAGAACTACTTAATCCGATGTGATTTGTCCTTTCTATTCCTCCGTATTCTCCGTATTACGTTTGCAGAAAAAATAAGAAAATTCGACGAAGATACGAACTCCATTTGTCGTTCGACGGTAATCGACTGCATCGAACAGCACAGAGAATCAGCGAAAGAACAGCCATGACTTTGGATCGATCGGACGAGCAAGGGCGCATTTAGAATACAGAAAGAGTCGTCGAGGTATGTGCAACAAGTTAAGGGGAAGCACGTGACTGTTAGCTGCTAAAGCAAATATCCGAGCAACATAGATAAAGTTGGAAGCAACGACCGCGAAACTTGAGGTACGCGCGCGCACAAGAAAATATGTACCTATACTTGTACGTTCTCTTCCTGGCGAGTCGTGAGAAAAAACTCGCTGGCCGAGTTTAAAGGAAACGTCGAACATTGGAATCGGCCGGTTGGTTATGAATTACGGAAGTAAGAAAAAAATAGGAAAAACAAAAGGTGTACATTGAATTTCGTGATCGTACGTTGCCGAACTTATCGTCGATGCGCCTATGCCACGTACTCCGAAACCAATTAGGAAATTTGCTCGAGTTTCCTAAATAATCTTATCTTCGCGGAAGGGTGTAAAACCTTGAATGACTTTTCCATTCTGCGGGTTTGTCTTTCACTCGTCCGACGAGAGGACGAGACAAATGCCCGTCGCTTCGGAAGATTGGGTCCCGCACCCGGCTAAAATAACCAGTTCCATTACTACCGTCAAAGGTACCACTATCCAAAGCACTACCACAGCTTGGATGTCGCCGTACAGCAGGGCATCTCCGTCCGAACGTCCAACTTCCAACAACAACAACAATAATGGAGTTGTTATACTCGAGGGATGTAGACCACCTGCTGCTACCACCGCTAGAAGGTTTCTCAGGTGGTTTAGCAGACTCGGTCAACCCCCGATCGGAAAATCAGGTAAATTGGAAAGTGATTGTCAACCTTTCTTTTCTATCGCGTCAACGAATTAAGAAATCTGTAACGAAGTTTGCAGTTTGCAATTTAGTTTTCATATTTCCTATTCTCTTGGTATTTTATCGTACGTATCTCGTCGAATGACGCGCATTCGTTCTATTCTTGCTTCCTTGTTCCTACTTTCTATTTCATTCGTTCAGGGTATAATCGTGTAAAGGTAAACGATTGTAAAACGGTGTTGTTATTTCGTCCAGTCGCGGGGAGACGCGATCGCGTTGAAGCGCGTCAACGGGAGTCGTATATTCCCGTTACGATTATAACGATCGACACCACGAACAGGTCGATCTCCTTATTTTTTGTGGGATAATAGGGGTATTTGTTGGGGAATAAAACTGTAGTCTACAGTCTTATAATATTTATATTTTTAACAACTTGTTACACTTGAGGTTCCGTCGAGTCGGAAGATATAATTGATATAAGTGATGAATGATAATACACTTGATAGATGAGTAGTATTAATAAAGAGTAGATTAAGGTAATATCACCTTGATCATAGTGAGGACTACGTTTTAAGGAATATTGGAAGATCCGAAGTTGACTCTATTCAAGAAAAGTCTGACTGCTCCAGGAGTTAGATACTTGAGTTGACTACGCGAAGCTTGGAAGAACAGTCGTGTTGACTGCACGACGTTTGGAAGAACAGTAATGACCCGTCTCGTACAATTACGGAGGAAAGCTCGGTATGGGTGTCCTTTTTAATGGGAAAAACCTGCTATTTTAATAGACAAACAACCGCTTTCTCCGTAAGTTATAAGAGCGTGCAATAAACCTAAGGACTGTTTTAAGGATCGTCCATAAACCGAAAATACTTATGCGAATAGAAATTAAACTGAGAAGATTCGGTTTATGGTGGTTCCTTAGGTTTATCGAGGGTCAGTGTAGCGGTGTGTGGGCCTCGGCGGCCAGGCCATGAGGGACGTCGCACGGACCGTCTTACGCGACGTAACAGGTGTAAAAGAGATGAACTGGTCGAGGATTAGTATCGTTAATTTCTCTAAAGGGTGAATTCAACGTGAATAACTCGATTACTGAAATACCATCGGCAAATGATATTTTTTATTAAAAATTCTAGACTTTTACACATCGATATCGGTTTGCGTGGAACAACAGTTAGTTCGATTCCACTGCAGTCAGACTAGCCGCGTTTGTACGTACGAGTATCTACTCGTAAAGAGCAAGATCGATGTTACTGCGTAATAACGTGAGTGTTTGAGTATACTCGCGTCTTATTATAGTTAGTTGCGTGGTACTGTTAGTCATCGCAGGTGTTCCGTACACACGGCAGTGGCCATTAATAAAAAGATCCTACTTACCAAGCAAATGTACACTTCACGTACGCTAGCAGATAATTGAATAGGAATCGTACATGTACGATTATTAATACGAAAGCATTTCCATCAACTGTGATTTCTTACAACACGTAACTCTCGATCTTCGTCTAAGGAAGGACCACACGAATTTTCTTTGTTCTTTCAACCTTTTCCTTCGTAACTCATAGGTACATACTTACGATGGTCATTCAGAAAGTGATACCCATTTACGCACAAAAGCCGTATAAAGCGATGAAATGTGCTTGTAGAAGGTCGCTCGATGTTCCTATTTAAAATAAAAATTTCATCTATAAGTACTTAACTGGAGTTGTCATAGTTTGATACGTTTAAAATGCCGATGCAAATTGAATATCCCGCCGATAACGATTTACGTTTTCTCAATACTTAATACGTTCGTTCAAAAGCAATTCACCTTTTGAATCATCGAATTACGGCAGTTTACGGTAATAAGATTATATTTGAATTATTCGTAAGACGACGGGTGCGACGAGTTCAATACGTGTGGAGAAACTGTATGTGATCGTAAGTGTTCCGATCGTCCGTCTGTCGTTACGAAAGACCTTAAGAAACGTGTCTGAGAATTCATTACGAGTGATCATCAGCGCATCAAATGATCCAACGATCCAGATTACCATCGTTTTTGCAAAATTGAAAGAGTTTCTGGACAAATAAGGCTTGGCGGGAAAGCAAGTGTTTATCGAAGGTATAGAGAAATTCGTCTTACGCTGTTACAAGTGTTGTGAATACGAGTCGTAGTTGTATTGGAAAATATTTAATTATCTATAATAAACCTACGCTCGTATCGTTGTTATTTCGAAACGGGCATTACTTTCAGTCCGAAACTATATGTCAGGAAGCAATTTAATCGATTAACAGTAACGAAAGCGTCACGATGTTTACAATAATATTAGAGATTGGAAAAGGAGTAGCCAACTTGGTGAATCGATTTTATTACTTAACGTTTTTTATTATCAGTTTGAATTAATTAATCGTCGTCGAATAAAATAACTTTTTTCAACCACATATTTATGCCAAGTATACTTACAATCTCTGCAACGATCAGTGTCAAGTTCCTGGTATTTAACGATGCGTCGAGTATTTGGTGCAATGTACTCGAGCTACCATGACGAACGCAGAATCGTATTAACGGGGCTTCCATTGTTTCCACGATCTTTCAACAGTCTATCTATACGTTTCTACATCGTTTTTCTCTCATACGTAAGAGAAGCACCCTCGCTGTGTTTGCGCAGTGTTTACTCGAAGAACGTCACATCTCCTTCGTTCGTCTTAAAGTCGTTTTTATCCGTCCCGATTAATCATTGTTGGAAACTGAACTAAATTAAACGAAATTTGTATTAGAGTGAGACGAGCATCTTGATCATTGTACAAATTTGTAATTCGAACTGTCGAGCAATGTGTATGAATCGATTACATAGAGTAGACGTATCGTCGAATTTAACTGTGACGATGTTCCCTTGAAACAAATGTATATAACGCTACATAAAATAACGAGTGTTTCGTGAACAAAAGAACATTATTCTTGAGATCCAAACTCCCCGGCAAACGTGGCACGACACGATAACTAGGCCGGAAAGAGGACGAACAGTAAACTTGATAAATAAACATTAGACTTGGTGTGCAAACCAGGTCGCGATCGTTGCTGGCAACGGCATGTCGTAGAATTCGTAATAACCGCGTTCTCTGTTATGTCCTTTCTCTTTATAATCATGCACAATCAACAGGAAGAAAATAAACAGTACGGTTCTGTCAGGTGTTGCTCGATTGTTTTTCGCTATTTAAGAAACGCTGCGTTCAAAGACGCAAAAATCGTAAAATTCGTAATACGCGGCTTCTAACATATCCGTCAAGTAGACGAAATTATTAATGCAAATAAATTTCGAATGTAGAACGAGTTATGGATAAGGAACAACGATGTCGAACGATAACAGAGTCGTACCATCGTCCGAGTTTCTAATTAGACTAATAAGCGAAAAACAAGTTACGTAAGATTTCCATTTATAATCGTCTTGATTGTTGCATCTTATTTACTGGCAATGTATGCATCAGTTTTATATCTATTTATTTACGTATTTCGAGCGACCCATTAGATATTTATCGATATCTATGGATATCCGCTATTTCCGACTAAACACCGGTTAATAATTCTTTAATTTATTTTACATTTTTTCACTTTTTCATTTTTATCTATTTATAAATCGGTGTCAGCGACTTATTCATACTCCTTGTAAATTTCAAACTTATTTTTAAGTTTCAGATTCTTTATACATATGTATTATTCTTTTCTCGCGATCGGTGACGTTCTATTAAACGATCGAATATTCTGAAGCTTATAATCTTAGTCTATGGATTAGTCTAAGATATTCCAAAGAAAATCTATTGATTACGTTAGTGAAGGTAATAACCGTTCTTGGGAACGTAATTTTTTGCGGTTAACGATCAAACAGAATATGAAACCAATATCTCTATTAGAAATTTACGACATTACTGTGCTCTTCATCTGCAGCCTCGCGATACGTACATCGTTTGAACACCTTGCTGGTTTTAATCACATTGCACGAAATATCAATCGATAAATCGGTAAACATCCATCTATCGATATATTTTCTCAAACTTGCCAAGCAATTAAGAACCTTCTGTACCGTACTCTGTCTTAATTTATAATTGAATCGTAACTTACAATACTCAACGTAATGTTACATATTCTATACGAGATTCGTTACCATAGTCGGTTTATACGAGAAAGCCTAGAAGAGATTTTTCAACGATGTCGCGTTTACGCGTTGTGTAATTCTTAGCTTGTTTGCGCGTGGCTGAAACTGAGTATGTATGATGTATCACCTGGCAACGTTGCGGGCAAAAGTGGAAGTTGGGATTCGAATCACGATCGGTTTCTCTTCGTAGCAAGACAATGCTTGCTTCCGGGAAATTCATAAGCCACGAGTATTAGTTTTTGCAAAGTTTCTATCAAAGAGACGCCAATTTTTCCTTGCAAATGCTTATTGTCGCACGTCGTACGAGATACGTGTCATCCGTGACTTACATATTACTCGAAGCAACGCAAAATCGTGATAACGATGGTAATTATTAACGAGCTACGCGTTCTCGATTTCTATGATTTTTCAATAGAAATTAACATTTTGAGCGACTAGTTTCTATATACGTTACCGCTGGACTGTCTTAGTTTCGAGAAAAATCATCGCAATCGAGAACGCGTCAGTTTTCTAAATAATTAAAATGTTCTTCTTTATATGTACATATAGCATACATATCTCGCTAGTTTAGTTTAGTTTAACGATAGTCAAAATCGATGATCAAGTTTTCGTAAAACGTTTCGTTTTAACAGCGGGTGAAAAGGAAAGAACGTTTTCTTCCGCGAAGAAACGTTCGTTTGCGTCGAATACTCGTTGTCACGCAATACGCTATCAGATACGAGGTCATTGGCTCGTAATCTCTCAAGGAGGTTACATACACATAGGTGCTCGAGCAAGAATACCGTCGAGTGTGTCACCTGCTTTAAATTGTTTTTCTACGCGAACACGAACATTCTCACGTCTATCTCCGTTTTGAAGGTACATCGTACTTTTCTCAAGGTATACTTTCCTCGATTTTATTAAATCGCGTAAGAGCAACTGGAACGATATATTTCATTGAATGGAAACATATCTCATCGTACGATATAGCGTATTTAGTCGCGTGATTTAACGTATAATATGATTATACGTAATAAAAATTAGTATTTGATTTATCACGTTTCGTCATATTCGAAAATGCTGCGTGATTTCTTTCACGAATTTCGATGTGCCAAGAAATCGAAAGTACGGTTAAGTTTCAAAGCACGCTCGGGTGTAACGGTATTTCGAAATTTGGAATAAGATCGTTAAATCGAGGAACAAAGTTCCCTGGAAAAATTAATGAATTTAATATTTTCGAGTGTTCGAGTTCTATACCATATCCATATACGTACATTACGATAAAACGCGTCTTTATGTTTGTTTAATATTACGAAACCAAAGAGAAATTTTTGTTTAACATTGTTATATTTATTTTATTACATCTTGTTTCTTCGACTTAAGGAATTCTTGTTACGACGGAATTAAGAAATAACGACTCAAGTTTCTAGTTGCTAAATACTTACTTAGTCCATTTCGATAAATACCAATTATTATTTTTAACTTTCTATGTAATAATTATATTACGTACAAATATATAGCTATAAGCAAGAATACTACGTATTAAGAAAGATTAAAATTTAAAAAATTGAAGAGATAAAAAGATATTAAAAATTTAAGGCTGATCAATCGGTCATTTTTGCCGCCTACTCGTCGATTATAAAAGCGTCGATTATAAAACGCGTCTAATATTTTCTAATTAATTGGTGAAAATATCGTTCAAGCTTTTCATCATCGACACCTGAGAAATGACAGTGTTTACACGATCCCTTTCCATTTGCACTATTTTCATTTGATTTTCTTCGTGCGGTCTATCCTCTTCGATGTAACGGTAGATATAACATGCCTTTTCTTCTTTGGGAATTGGTATCATGCAAAAGCAAAATATATACGTATAATCTTACAAGCAAAGTCGAGGATTGCTTGACCTGTTGGGCATATATTATACATACGCTCTCGTTCATAAGATATAAATCCGTAAATATTCGGATACTTATGGACGGAGATGTACGTAAGTACAATGTACATGGACGATGTGTCTGCTACATGTGTACGCCCAAGCGTTCGTTCGCGAACAAAGCAACCATTGTCATGCGTGTACAGCAGTGTTCGCATCACTCGCACGAAATGTTTTAATACTTTCTCGTTCTTATTTACGGAACGTATCCGTTAGAGAATAAGATTTTAAAATCTTGTTATTTTCGGGATAGAGATGAACAGGATGCGCTAACGCGTATACGTAGTCGCTAAAAGCAACTGCTTATCGAATGATATTCTATTTTTAAATATCGTTACAGTTATATTTCCAATATAACGAGCATTTGTTTGTACGGTATATCACGATGGTGCAAATCGTTCTATCGCTTCGACAAATTGCACAACATCAGCTTACGGCTCTTGATAAATCTTAAAGGAAAATTAAACTTCTAAACGATTCGTTTATCGTTGCGTCGTTTTATAATCTCAGAGGAGGTTCCGCCGTCGAAGGGAAACGCGATCAAACTTACCTAATCTGTCAGTTTTGTAACTTTGCAAAGTTGCTTGTTCCACGCATTCTTTGTTCACTCGCGCTCGAGTAATAGATTGGAAGGAAATTTTTGGATCGACATCGATCTCGTGGCACAGTTTTTTCTTCCTCGAAACTCGAGCGACCATGGAATATGAAAAACACAATAAGGTCGATAGAACGAAAACAAATACGTCGATATATTGTATTTTGTTATTGGGATATTGTACGGAAAAAACAAACAGCGTGTTCGCAATCTCACCGAACAATTATCCCGAAGAATTGTTCATTCTGTTCTAGAGATGAAATTCTATGCGATACACATCGACGTTTAAAGAGCATTACCATTTTACCGAGAGCTGACTGTTGCCAAAAAGTCAAAAGTCATACCAGAGGTGGGATCAGATTCAGCCGTAGGCAATCGTAATAACATAATTTAACTTGCCTCTTATATTGAAACTGTCAAAGCATGGAAAGTGATTTGATCGATATTTTAAAATGTTGCGAACAAGTATTTTCAATTTTCAAATGTTAGATTTGGATTTTGATATTCCATACAGATAAAAATATTAGGTCATCCCATAAGTTCGTGCCGTTTTTCGAGCGGTTATATATGTTAAGATTGTTTATATATCTTTTAGTTTCATGAAAAAATGTAATCCCCCTCTCGTTGTACAACTTCTTCCCATTTTTCTGGTAGGGCCATTATTCCGTCTCGATAAAAGTTCTCCTGTTTTTCTTTAAAATAATTTTCTAAGCTATTTTTGAGAATGTCAATATTTTCAAATTTTTTACCTACTAAAAAGTGTTGTAACGCTCTGAGCAGGTGGTAATCAGATGGCGCAATGTCTGGGGAATATGGGGGATGTGGTAAAATTTCCCAATGAAATTCAGACAATTTTTTTGTAACGCTTTTCGCGACATGCGGTCTAGCGTTGTCGCGATGGAAGATAACGTTGTTCCTATTCACTAAACATATGTTTTTCGTGGCAATTGTTACAGAACTTCCTTTCCGAAATTCATATAACATAAGATGTCGAAAATGGATACGCATTTCACTCATGATTTTTTACTGTTAGAAATCACTGTGTTCACTATATTACGATCTTATACCCACGAAAATCTGCTCTAGCCTGTTCTCGATCAGCTAAGCTCAAGTGCATTGGTCCCTTGTCGCCGTATGTTTATAAATCGACACATGAAATGTATACACAAAAGTCGGCACGAACTTATGGGATGACCTAATATAAGATAGAACAGGATCGAACGAAACACGAAATATGTATGTACTTGGCGTTATCCGGCAGTATGTACATGGATACGATCAATCGCCGTGCATATCACGAGAACTACTTGTTTTCATCGTTATCTACTCACTCTAGTGTCGATAAGGGTAACACGAAAACACTTTGTTAATCATAATATTGTGCGAACATCGTAAAAATATGAGAATCATCGGCGAGGATTTAAATTAAAAATCGATGAACACTCGACGCATATGCTTTAAAAACGAATGTTCTCAGTTGGGTGGGTAGCTTTCTATTTCTCATTCGATTCTCTCTGTTCTGTTCTCACTTCTACTTTGAATTAACGACGCGGAAACTTCAAGGCTTCTCGCGTTATATGTAATATATTTCGCAACGAGTCTTAAATTCTCTTGCCGGTTAAAATGCAGTCGATTGCGTTGCCACTTAGCGTTGCTCCTTTCGCCTTGCCCGCTGTTTTACCTATTCACCCCTTGCTGCGCGTTCCTGTTATACGTACTTAGCGTATAACAGTCGGTGTTGCGACAGAGATTGTATACTCGTTACATTCTCGCAAGTAATCCTACAAATACTTTATTTATTCGTTATCGATCTATTAGCGATATGAAGTCGAATGTTTTTATTGTACGTATAATAATTACGATGTTTTGTATACTTTATTCTGCCCGATAAATAGAGCGAAATCGAGCAAAAGTCGTTGCGACGAAGGCAACGAGTATGACGCAAGATTGTAACTGTTGGACCATAAGCGTAATTAAAAATATCTATAGTAGTTGGTCGAGTCAGGCCTTATCCGGTATCCAAGTCAGGCAAAGTTGCCACTCTCGGACGCTAATTTTGACAAAAGACAAACGGTATTCTTTTGTCCACGTTTGTCTACTCAGAATTTTCGTTTGTTCGATATCGAATGAACGAATCCCGCTTGCTTTTTCCTTTTCTTTTTGTAAAGATTCGCATTTAAAGGTGCCAATTTCACAAAACTCGATAGCCAAGTATAGGTATACTACACATTTCAGGAAGTTAATGCGTTTTCCATGACTTTCTTGAAGTTGCCCCGTGAAAAGGCAGTAACGTAACATTCTCTAAGTAATTACTTTGTGAGAAGAGAAGAAACGTTCCGAGCAAGACAGCTTTTGTAACAACTTTATACGTTCGTTTCTACGTTTTCTCTTGTACAAAATATCATTCTATAGCGTAAACTATAGCGTAAGAATGGATAAATGACATAATATGACTCTTTAGGGTACTTTATAATATCGTATCCTTGACACGCGCGCACGTTAACTAAAATTAAGCCAAGGAATTCGGAACCATAGCCAAAAACCAACGCTATGACTTTGGCAAAAGTTCTTCAAACTTGCTAAAGCATGTCCAACTTGATCATACTTCGTACTAGATACTGCATGTACTCTGCTACGCGTTACGTTTGCTTCAAATTTCGTTTAAAGTAAGTTCTTTCAAAGTCCACGCTATCGATCATTTACGTTTATTCGACTGTACGTTACTGTGGTTTCTAATATTGCTTCTCGATAACCACCTATGTGTCTAACAGTCTTTGTTCCTCTCTTCGAGCGTTATTAGTATCACGATAAATATACGATAAAAAAGAAGAAAGAAATAAACGGATGTTTGTTATTCGAATGGGATACTATGAAACGGGAGCAAATAACGGATAAAAGTAGGATGCGAGTGTCACGTCGAAGACACAACAGATCGCGAAATTAACGGATCGCCGGTGATTTCCTCGCGTCGCGGTTCGAACGAAATGATTCTTTCACGAATAGGATAAAGAAACTAGAATTTCGTATGCGACAATGACGTTTATTGCAGAAATCCAACTGAGTGACGGTTGCAATATTGTGGTTTGGAATATCAGAACAGACTGACTCGAGGTGTTACAACGAACTGTTTTAGCGCTGGTTTTTGGAAGGTCCTTCTACCGAGGGTCTAGTCCCTTTGGAGGGGGCTTTGTTATTGTTTTAACAGATGTGGCATGCGGGGTGTTCGGTCGAGCTGGTTACTGAGCGGGTGGTCTTCTTAAGTGTGTGACACGAGCAAGCAACCTAACGATTATGTATTACGATGCGCGTTCGATCGTTTGCGAAGCAGGCTTGGACTTTACTCGATCGATCGCACTAAAACGAGTTATGCATCTACTTTGTCATTCGTCTGTCGACGCGAACAGACTAATTGTGAATATGCTTTCACGTTTAAAAGAAACGTTCGGTGAAACATGGAATATTGCGCACGAATAGCACAGGTATAGTCGGTGGAAATGATATAGCGAGGTTGTAAATTAAAATATCAAGCGTCGACATCAATTGGCGTAGCTGCACTCAGGGTCGTGCGCGTTTTATAGAAGCACCTTGAATCTCAAGCTGCAAAAATCACTTCTAAATCGATATTTAAAATTTCCAATTAGGATTTCAAATTACAATTGCTGTACATTGCGTAAAACGTATACGGTATAGACCCCTCCTATTCAAATATTTAAAAATCCGGGCGCTTCTATCGTGTCCGTACAGAATATTTCCCGGCAATGGATGCCTTTTTCCGTTTCAAATATGTACATATTTTATTAATGTTCGTGTACAATGTATTCTTCCGTTTATTCGGTCGAGAGAATTCTAATTAGAAGAATTTAGTGCGAAAGCAACGGCGGTCTAACTACCGAAACAAAATACGACGTAATTGAAGAAGTGGAAAGTGGCGTAAATGCAATAGAATTAACGGAAATGCATGGTGTTGGAAACGCCACGATCACAGACACGAGAAAACAAAAGCATGATATTGAAAATTATGCAAAGAACGTAGATTCCTACGATGCTGGCAACGATAGAAAAAATTGCAATGCACCGATCTAGTAGTTTCGTTGCGATAAAAACGATAATAACGACGATTTCATACAAATGGAAAGAGCGAACGAAAGTGCTAATGAAAAGGTGCCTTCTCGTACCATAGCAAAGGTGGTATTCGAAAAAAGGCTTCGACAATTCGAAGTACAAAAAGGATAGCTCTACGCAATCACATACTTGCATCGAGAGAATTATGTGACTTAGCAGGCAAACAAATATGAGATCCATAAATATTTAAACAAATTATCAATTAACATTAACCTGTATTTGAATAAACGAAACTTCATATGATCGATTGTTTCATTATCCGAACAGTCTCTTCTGTCTCCCTGTTAGTTCGGATAAGGAAGACACTAGCGTATTTTCGGTAGGTCGTGTCCTCCAAATTCTACTTTGTTCAAACATTTTTTAAATCTGCCGCGAGAAAAATATCAGAAAAAGAAAAATAATTTTGAAAGGAAGTATCGCTACTTCGACCGATCTGACGATTGGCTGTGCTTTCGTGTTCGTTCGTTCATACGTTTATTCGATTTTATAACAGCTTTACGCCCGATCGTACGAATCCCGTTCGAGTTTTGATCCAAAGTACAGTTAACCGAGGACCGCGTGCACCTTCACGCAGATGACGTCACTGGTAAAACTACCGTCACCGGAGCAACAATTGGGGCCGCGAAACAACCGGTAACTTCTGATTCTCCACTGTGGTACCTCGTTTCGCTTCAACGTCGTCTTCGTTTCGTCGTTTTTCCATAAACTAATCGTTGATACTATTAATACGATTCCATGCCATATCGACTTACATGTATACGTTATTATCCATTTACACGTATAGCGTACTTGCAAATAACGTACATAATGTAACGATGTTTATGAGAGACACGATTACACGATTCACGAGCGATATGTCGCATTGACAAAAATAACGGTAAAATTTGTGGATATTTGGTCGATCTGTCTGTTCCGTTATCGAAGTAGCGTAATCGCGAACGGTGGCTCGATAAACGATAATCGATGACCTATTCACCGAATGTTCACGGGAGGTGTGCGCAAAAATGCTCATGATTTTAATTTGGAACACTCTCGAACGTGAAACGAATATGTAACTAATTGGAGTGTCGATGCACGTTCTGCGAATACGCAAGAAACGTGCGTGAGCATACGTCGACGCGTGGACACAAGTGGGCATAGTGGGCACTTGGGTAGTGTGGGCACACATCAAGTCCCCCTATTTTCATCGTATCATCCACTCGGACTCGCTTGCGTCCGATCGCGTTCGTTCGACCACGGTTAGTCGATCGTTCAGTCACTCGGTTAGACGGTCACCAAGTTACGTTCGCGTACGTGCGCTCCAGTCGTTCAAATATTCGATTCGAGTATTCCTGTTCGATTCCGGTGGGTTTCGTGCACCTCTTTCCGAAAGCGTATCGCGTCACGCAGTTGACTCGTAGCTTCTCTTTCAATTCTCTGGATCGTTTCGCCGCCGCGTCGCCGTCGTGTTCGCGTCCGCGTGTCAGTGACGCACCGCTCTGCGCTTTTGCTTTCTTCTCGATGCTCGATCATTTTCGCTACTTGTACCGTCGTGACCAAATTTTTCTTCTCGAGCGAATCTTTTTTTGCGAAGTAACGCCGCAGAGTTACTCTTCTCCTTATAAATTCAATCATACGGTTATCCTGAAATTTCTGACAGAAAACTTTATTCATAGATTTAAGAATTTACGACTCGCGTGTAAAAGTGAACATTTATATGACAGTTTGTTATGCAGTTTTTAAATGGTTTCCGATAATAAGGAAAAGACGAGCAACACTGCCAAAATTTATACGCGTAATCGAAGGAACAAAGTGATCGACGATCAAGCCTCTTGGAACGGCAAATATTTGTTAATCACGAAATCAGCTGATCAGTCGTAACTACGTCGTCGTTACTGAATTTTTTCACAAAAAGAAGTAAGCTACTTGCGCGATGAATATTACTTCTCAATAGATGCTAATTAACGACGAAATGTTTAATACAGCGCACATATAAATATGCAACGTCGTACAAGCGTTAAAAGAATTGACTGCGTAATTTGGTATTTTAACATTTTCGCTGCTAATCTATGCATATTTGCTAGAAATATTATCGTGCTGCTAAGGTTGAACAAGGATCATTTTGGCGTGCTCGATAACGTTCGAATTAGCTGTCGATTATCGATATTGCATCGAAGCAGGAAGTTTCCGTTGATTAAGCTTTTATCTTTAACAACGAAACCTTGACGAATACGGAAATAGTGGTTTTTAGTTTGCACTACGATACCTATATGTGCGTGTAACTCTTTTAAAGCGAACAATTAACGCGAATACGAGTAAGTTGTGAGAAAAAGGATTTCGTTAACTTCGATATACGCATCCGTATATTCAAATATCTACATAGATCGTTACACCTTGTAAAAAGACGTTCTTCTTTCAATCCCTCGCGCGTAAGAAATTGATGTAACTTGATGAATAGAAAGAGAGATACAACTGACATACTCTACTATACGATGCGACTCGTCTTTACCTTTCTTTTTCTTCCACGTTTGAGGATGGAAAGATTGAACGGAACGCGTAAATAAACACGTTGGTGTTGGTAAAGGGAAGTATGTAAGTATAGTGTGCGCGATCGTACATTTTCTATGACGTAATCAATCGCGGGTGCGAAGGTCGTGTCGATGAGCAGAAGCTAATAAAGAGTCAAGGATAATAATTACTTATTTATAGGAATCGACTACAACGTTACAGGTATCGTTACAACGTTCTTCGAGCAAGATCTGTAACGTTAGCGCTTTCTTTTAACGTTGTTCGGTAACTCGACCGACGATCTCTCGATAAAATCGATTGAGATTTATTATTATCTACGTTACAACTACATTGTCGACACACGTTTATCGGGCTTTTATTCGTTGAAATTCAAGAAAAAGAGAAATTTGTCGATATCTAACCCTCGGTAGGTTTGATTTCTATTCGACGTTTTCGCGTTATGGAGGCACACGCTTTCCTCGATATCGCGTAAACGTTACGTAAGTCAGGTAACGATCTTACACAACTGTTGCTAGAAAGAAATTATGCAGTCGAAAAGAACAAATATCGCCAAGTAAAAGATCAAGTGTTGTGCGAGGCGACACGGTACGCTCGAAAGGTTGCGCATGTGTTTGAATCGCGGGAAACGGTGACCAAGTGAAACGATCGAGAAGGAATCTACAATTTGTTACCAATTATCAATGTACAATTCGGAATTGTTCAAGACCGTGTGGACGAAGATAGGACAAATGTGCAGCTACATTACCTGTGCCAAGTCTTATCTTTCGGGTCAGTTTAACGAGCGAGTATGAATCATATCATTATCCTATGCGTAACGAGTCCGATACTTTTAACGGTTATCGTGCCGTGTTTGAAGATATACGCGTTACCTATAGCTTTGCTGCGTGTCTTCGATAACGGCTTTTAACTCTCGATAATCGGTTTTTAACGCTACGGACTATAATAAATTCCAAAAATAGTTAGTCATACGAGTTAAACTGTTTGTAACTGTTCGTTGTTACCTCTTGCTAAATCGTTTGCTTTAATCGAGCTAAGTGTTTCGCATAACGATATTATTACGTATAATACAAAGATACGTTGTATCATACCAGGTTGAATAAAGTACATGGAAACGAAACGTTGGTCGCTAGACGGAGGTACTTTCACTTTCCATCGCTGTAGTTATCCATTGCTCGCTAATCTACTCAAATGTATACCTAATGTCGCGCTTCTGCGTTCTACGCGTGTCATATGCATACGCCCGGATCGATTAAAATCGTTGAAAATTTCGTTCCTTATTTGTCCGCGTTTTCGTTTCATTTTTCAGTCAACCTATCGGTGAAAATATCGTTTTCAATATCTTTCCTTCGATCTTGCTACCGTACCTATATTCGGTTCTTTCCTAATTTCAAATTGTTTTTCTCGAGTCTCGATTTGATATCAACGAAACCTTTAAATAGTACAATGTAGATATTGATAATATTTCAAAAAAAAATATCTCTTACGTAGGTTTCATGATTTTCCAGTCAATTTCGTTTCGTAATATTTTCTTCGATCATTCGTTCTTTACCGTATTATAGGCAGATAATAATTTTATTGTAGCGCGCTCGCGCGTGTATATTATATAAACTACTGTATCGATTTTACAACCTTCCAATGAGTCACATCCTGCAGTTTGAAAAACACTGCCCTAGCTAGAGGGAGCTGGTTTGCTGAATTCTCGAAAGGCTCAGGAGGAATGAAATTTAGTACAAGGTCAGGTCACGCGCGAAATTCCTACGATAATCCCACTTTTTTCGTTGGTCAAGCATCAGTGAAAATGTCAATATGTATATCAGTTTCAAGGTTAAGTAATCAAAATGTAAGAACGGTAAAGAAAGGAGTAGAAATTTAAAAAATTTCGAATATTTCATATTTATTATTTAGGTACTGTTACGATCGTATTTGTATTTTATTTACATTAGACGATATCAAGTACCCATTGCTTTCTTTCGTTTATTCTTGCCTCTCCTCGTTTCTTATCGTTCGTAACGTAGAATTAAAAGTGAAATCTTCTTTCGAAATCTTACAATAATCGCCTTTCACTAATCTTCCGACAATTTCTCGAAATTCCTACGTGCACTTTTCGAATGCTTTTATGAGAAAATACGTTTGCAAAATCTATAAAAATATGTATCTAGAAGAATCGGCGTTAACTGGCGCGAAACCGACTAGTTCTTGTTTTACGGTATTTTATCAAGTAATCAAACTTTCTATCCGTTGAACGATATGCAAGTAATACATGGAGAAACGTTGCACGATCAGCGAAGTTACAATATTTTCCGCAAGGTAATACACACAGTACTGTCTTCGAACTTTGAATTCTCTTTACGTTAAGCACGATATGCATCGTAATATATTTTCCAAAGTCTCTAATTTAAAGTAATATATGTTGCGAATATATCGCGTCGATTATGTGATAAATATGCAAGCGGTCGTCTAAATTTATTAATGTTGGCTATTTAAAGTAAAACGTTAGCAAGATTGTTCGTGTGTGATTACAAGGACGAATGGCCTCGTTGGACTTTACCTGTCTTCTTGATACGAGGAAAAGCGTGACCCGGTTTTCGTTGATCGCAATTGGTAGCAAATGTTCGAAAAGCGATCCGATACGAGAACGCGGAAATTATTAGCTGAACACAAATTGAAAATGAATAGTCGCGCGACAAGTATGTTTTCAGGGAAAGGAAATTGGTCGAGTGTTCGTCGACTTTGTTAAATCGGAATTCGTCGGCTATGCGCGTGTACAAAGACGGGAACATTCCCGTATATTTCAATGGATTGTTTACGTCCGTTGTAAGCCCTGCCACCGGAAATATGTAACAGAAGGACACGATCGAGCGACAATAGTTCTCTTCTTCTTTCTCTTCTGTTCTTCTTCTGCACAGATTTTACCAGTATCCGTGCACATATATAAGCGTGTAGATGTACAAATATGTAGGCGGACCAACGAATCAGCGCACGCGCTACCCTTGGTCTCTGCTCTGTGGGTTCGCATCTCCCAACCTCTCGAATCTAGGCTGTTACCGTAGCAACACAGCTACCGAATAGAGAAAAGAGAATTTTACCGTACGAGAAAACTTTTCTATCGATAAATAAGACAAAATTCGACGTCATTTTCAATTCTTTAAACAACGATTACGATCGTAAATCGTTACGCTTATTGTCCGATGATGTATCTTTAAAAATGTCAAAATTGATCATACTCGCGAATGGACACTGTGAAAGAATGGTCTGACGAAATAACAATGTGCTTCTTCTTATAATATATTCATATCGGAAATATAGGACAAGCTAGCGGTAACCAAAACACTTCCTCTCGCTGTGTAACGCTTCCTTCATTGTCTGTCCACCTAACTTCTCATTTTCTAACGTCTCCCACTTTCCTTTTTGTGCGTCTACATTTATGCGTCTGTCTCTATAAGTATGTCAAAAGGGAATCGAGGAAAACTCGGGACACGCTGCAATAAACTCGATACGTCAAATTTTGATTTTGTACCGATTTAATATACCGATATGCCGATATGTATATACACATACATATATACGTAAATAAAGTTATCATTACGTATAATCTTTTTTTATGTTTCAGGTTAGTATCGTTATTCGTGTAAATTTGGAGCGGGAGAATGGCCGGTAAATTACAAAATTTAGAAAATTTACCAGTGTCGGAATCTTGTTCTTCGATTATACGGTAAGAGAAATCGTCGAAGGAACGCATAATTCTTCGTTATATTGTCTCTATATTTATTATTCCGATAAATTTATCGAGAAAAGTTGGAAACTACGATCGAAGGACTTCTTGGAGAATGTTGCGATTAAGAAGAAGAATTACGACACATACTATGACATCGCGTTATTTTAGCACGATTTCGATACAATTAAGAGATAAAATTTTTCTTTCGTTGATCTTTTCCCTTATTCTTTGGATTCATTCAAATTAATCTAAAAAAGATGTTGAAAAAGAAAGAATAACTGTGGAATTAAAGGAGAAAGTATTTTCACCGTCGTTAACATGCAGTTAACGCGCTAGTAATGTTATATAACCTTGTATAAATCGTTATTAAAATTAATTGGTTCCACGCGATGGCGATTACCAATAATTTTTCATTTTACTCGTTGAATCACGAAAGATGATTCACGCTTGACCTCGGACCAGAGCTCCACACGTGTTTTACAGGTTATTTTCCACAATGCATTTGAAAATCAATTTGTTTTGTCCATAGGAAAATTTAAGTTAATTTTTGGTAATTTCGACGATCCCTAAAATTAAATACGAAGAATCGCTACGTTCAAAATGTAAATCAACGATACATTTTAGAACGTTTCGTACGGTTGAAATATTCGCAGGTACGGTAAATATTAACAAAAAATGAAAATCCTGTTTTTTGTAAAAGGTAATAATTGATCATGACATAGAAACAAGCTCGTTAAACGAACGATAATCGTATGACGTTTACGAGGTGGGAAACACGCGGTAGATGAGCAATGCAAATTAACGTATAAAGTGGTAGAACAAGTGTGGAATTAGATTGGGCAAGCGGCTAGTAAACGCGCGCGCGTTCACGGCGAACAACGGAGGACGAACGGTCGACGAATAGGCAAGCAAAGTCGAGCAACTGAGCAAGCAGCTGACGCGGCGAAATCAATATTCCCACGTGAAGAGGTGGACGATGTATTATATGTACTTAGATAGAGGGCAATGTGAGCGCCGCGTCGCACTCTACCGTCCCACTATATCTTTTGTTAATCTGCCTACCTTTACTCGCGTAAACTCTTCATTTGCAAAACAGATTTACAAGGTTAAACGAAGAAATAAGTTTTTAACAAATGTATCCGTATAACGTTTATAGCATTCGCTAGAGCACTCGCATACCACCGACGTATTGTTCTGCGTTGAATTTTCTTACGGAAAGTGTCACGTGAGCAAAAATGTGGACATTTCAGAGGACGCCCGCCCCCCCCTTAGAAGCCGATATTAGCGGAAGGTTTGCCGATTAACGAGTTAATCGATAAGCCTATCGGTGCCGTTAACTAAGAAATTAAATTAGAAAGATTGGTTGGTCGGTGAACGTTTGAGTTTGATTATACTTGTATAGAGAGCGGAAGGAAAGAGACAAAGAAATAATGAGTACACGACGACGACGGCGGAGTTGAAAATACCGAGACGTCGGAATCGCACAAGTGGGTAACTGTGATCAGGTGACGAGGGTAGGCTGTCTAGATCGTCGCGTCACGGTCCGTGGTCCATAATCCGTAGTCCATGGTCCGTGATCCGTGATCCGTGATCCGTGATCCGTGATTCGCAGTCCATGGTCCGTGGTTCGTGATCCGTGATCCGTGATTCGCAGTCCATGGTCCGTGGTTCGTGGTTCGTAGTCCGTGGTTCGTGGTTCGCAGTCCGTGGTTCGTGGTTCGTAGTTCGTGGTCGGGGTAGTCACGCGCACTTTCGGTCTTCTCCTCCTACTTCCATTCCTCCCCTCCGTTCGTGCTAGTGTTTTCTGGACGAAGTTTCTCTTGGGTTGTATGTTGTATAGTGTACGTATAGGATCTCGGCGGGCATAGAGAGAAGGAGACGAGAGAAAGAGATCGGGAGTCGCCGGTTGGCACTTGTGTGACGCGTTTCATTGCGTTTGTATCGTACGGTTCGAACCGTCGCGCTCTTCTTTCTGCCGTGTTTTTGAAGAGAAGCTCGAATGACGAGCAGGTCGCGTGGTCGTGGTATAGTCGGAGTTGGAAGTGGGCATCTGTCGTTCGGTGGTTCCTTGTCGTCACCGTCGTCGTCGTCGTCGTCGTTGTCGTTTCGTCGATCCTTGGGGACGAGAACACGAAGAAAAGTGCATTCTTTCGTTCGATGCGTTTTCGTAGCCGTTCCAACGTCTACGTGTTCCACGGTCTTGACGAAACCCGCTAAAATTGGATACCACGTCGACCACGCGATATTCGTAGCTGACCAACACCAAAGACGAGTCGAATGATGCGCAGTCGCGTGAAACCGCTTTGCCAACGATAACAAGGAAAGTACGAATTTCTTTTAACTTCCTTTACGATCTATCTCGTTCTAACTTGCGTCAAAGTGCACGCGTTTCTTCGTTGTTTCCTACTTTTTCCTCCTGATGCGACGTACATTGTTTAAACTCAATACTAGCGTTCTCTTTTACGTAATGTTACAATATTTCTATGACGGTAAGTCGTCGAGTTAGTTGATGAGTCGTCGTCGTGTCTAGAATCGTGAATCGTGACTGACTGACACCGTCTTCCAAGAACTCTCGACAATCGTCTCACAAAGTCCGCGTTCTTCGAGGAAACTGAGGGAAGAAAACCGAACGAAACGTTACGTATACATAATCATAGCCATCGAACAAAATGGCACGCGATATATTTCGAGCATTCGCGAAACGTTTCATAATTATAGAACTATTTGAAAGTTTGGTTATTCGTTGCTCCCCAACTATGCGCGATTATCGTTTCGCGTGTCTTGGAATTCGGACGAACCGTTGGAACCGATGACTCTTGGATACGGTATCTCGAACGATGGTTCGAACTGCGATTTATTTTGAGTGCGTAAAGTGACGGTTTTATTGCGCATCAACTAATACCACACATATCTAAAATAGCGACAACGCGTCCTCGTAAAACACGTTCACCGCGCCTGCCGCTCTGACGTAAAACACGAACAAACGCCGAACTCGAAACTATAAACAAACGTCCACGAGTTTGGTAGAAGTTGCGTTTCGCAGCGACTCGTTCTTTCCACCAGTCGACTCGATTTTCTGCATTTTCTTGCGAACGTCTTCCTCGAATCGGAAACATTCGTTTCGATTTGCACGAGTATCCCCAGTAGAGAAGAAGAACGGTGGTCAGTTCGATCGGGCTTTTTGATGTGCAAGCGTGGCTCGTGTAGAGTGGTGCGTTCGGTAAGAGTCGAAGAACGGTAAACCAACCGTTAGTAGGTGAAAGAGCACAGGACGGGACCGGGGCATGGTACGAAGCCACGATGAGCAACGAACTCTCGAGCGAGCGAACGGGAGCGAATGACTCAGGCTCGGGCATCCGCGTGACACAGATATACATACATGTGATATATACAAGCGCTACGACCATTGTTGTTCTTTCAACCATTCCACCATTCCTACGATTTATTATTCTACTAGTGGTCTCATCGGCTATGGTACGTTAGTATGTATGTAGCTGATGCTTTTCGAAACCATCGTATAATAAAATTAAAGTCTACCCTTTGGAAAGTGAGTAACGTCAACTGTAACCTTCGATATTTTTCGTTTCTTTTTTCAACAAATAACAAGAGACCGTAGTGCGTTGAGACGGTTTTTTTTTTTTTAATTCTAACCAATGTTTATTCATCGAGAACGAAACGCGCTTACACACCTGAGAGAAATTGCTCGTATATCGCAACTATTCGGATCGAACGAAGAAGTTATTTTTCTCAAAGGTCGTCTCCGCTGACTATCAAAGAGACGTTATTTCGTTCAGACAGCAACCGGTGATCGTCGGAAAATCATTGCAACGACTCTATGGTTCCTGAAAGGAAAAGCTTTTCCTCGAGATACGCCTTTGCATGGAACCGATACGGAACTGTTTTTACCGGATAAAGCGATCGGATCGAGATCGATCGTTTACGACTACTCACGCTACAGATACAAGCAACGATCAAACCATTTCCGTCTGTCGGTAAAATTGGCAAATGTTGAAAAATGTAAGCGCGAGAATCACTGAAAAGAAGAAAAAAAGAAAAGAAAAGAAATATTTATAAAAATATCTTATATTGCGAAGCGACGACCTTCTTCGAACGAGCCTATTGGTCGTACCAGTACGACAGTTTTGACGTTCGTACTGTGTACACTTGCTGGCGATAGCTGAAAATAAGCACGGCTTTTTAAGAATATTGTTTGAAAGAAAGCAATCGTTCGATCGTGTTTCGCCTAAAGCTACGTTGACCTCTCGTTTCGAATCGAGCAAGGATATAGGCCGCGTCAGGAACGTAGATCGAGCTAGTCTTCTTTCACCGCTACGTTTGTTCGATATCGCGAAAATAAACGATGCTTCTAATCTAATTCACGTTTGAAAAGAAGCAGAATCGAGAATCGGGCTTCGGAAAGGGTCTCTTCTCAGAAAATCGTATGGTTGTTCGGCTTTGTAGGTGAATGTACCGTTTGCTTAATTCCGCTATACCACGCGATGAATTCTCGTTTAGCGCTACTCGAAGAAAATCAATACATAGACAATAAAACTTATTAAACAATAAAAAATTGATTACTAAGGTTACTGACGAATACGTACTGTCTAATTGTTAACTGGTCAATTCCGCTCGATCCGTGGCATCGTTCTGAATTATTTGCTCGATCGCGCGATAGCTTCAAGCGGAATAATAACGTTTTACCAAAGCGACTACATACAGAGAATGTATATATATGCATATCGACCTAAAAATTCGTATTTCGTATTTAATTCGACCGGTACATACCATGATCGAACAAAACCACTTAGAGTGCGTATACCTGCTCCGAAGCGAGCACAAAGTCGTCTTGCTTCGATTTTCTCTCGGTCAAAATTGTATACATACATACGTATAACCGTATCGATTGCTGAACGATTTTCTGAGCAAATTGGGTGGAATCGTTACGAATAACCGACGAATTAAATTTAATAACGACGTTTCTTGCTAATCTTTTTCTATATTTCTACGTTAGTTGTATACGCGTTATATTTGGAGATATTTTTTTGGAGCACATGGAGCGGTATGGAAAAAGAAATCTTCAACGAGATCTTGTCGAATTTAGTAGCAAAGTATCGATCGATGCTGCACCGAGCGGTCGCCGCGTGTATCCTCGAGATAAATTTAGGTACTGCTACTGCTTTTTAGATTCGTTGTATATAACTGTGACGCCGGTCGCCAACATTCCTTGGTCTTTCAAACCAATCATAGCGAATAAATTATAGCAGCGCTTTTATCTCTTAGCAGATATTTGTAATTGTATATTTACAGGGAGAATTATCGTTGGTTAAAATTATACGGCCTTTCCACGCAATTAACACGTTTCGTTTTACGAAACTTCAGGCCACGTAAATGCGTACGATGAGAAAATATAATCAACCATCGTGAAAATGTTTTTCTTACACCGAAGTTTGTCTTTGAAGACAGCGGAAGAAAATGAAAAGGAAAGAAGTTTCGAACGAAAGGTATAAAAAGTAAAAGATAATTTGAATCGAGTTTTAGGAATCGAGAACAGAGAAAATGACGATGAATTATGAAAAAGGTTTGAATCAGCGAGTGTCGGTAGCGACGAAATGGAAAAAAAAAAAAATGAAAATGAATAGAAAGAAAATATCGGTATAAGACATCGAGCGGCTAGTTTGGAGCAAATCGCGAAGATAAAGAAGAGTTTTGAAGAAAAGAGAAGAAAAAACACGAGTTCTGACAGCGTTGAAAAGAGGAGACGAAAGTAAAGTATCGTACGCGTCAGTGATTAGCGTATAGAATCGCGCGTATCGACATAGGTAATTTTCGTTGCATCTTGGAAACAGGAATGATCGGAATTGCAAGTATCTCGAAGAATATCTACACAGGATTTTTATGGCGGGCATTACCCGTTCATTCACCGTCGCGAAAACGTGAGGTGTTTGAAAATGCATGCCGTTTGAACGCTGTAACCGTCGATCACGTAAAAAGAAATCGGTTTTCATCAATTACTCGCCATAGTAGCGTACGTGTGCGCTAAGGAAGAAGGTGCTCGATCGCCTTCGTTATTTACACGGTCGTCGAATGTAAATAATCTTTAAAAGTGCTGACGCCGATAAGCACCATTACCATCGACGCCTACGCATACGTGACTCATGCTCTCGATAGTTGGTATGTTCGTAGCGTAACGCGTGATACGTATATACACGCGATACATACATAAAGCTAATCTGTAGTCCTTCACCGTTCCCCAACATAGCGCTTTTTTCTTGCTTGTCCCGTTTTCCCATGTTTCCTTTTTTCCGTCGTAATTCACGCGAATTATCGTCAGAACTCGATAAAAATATAATAAACGCTGCGAGTAATTATGGACGCGTAGCAATACAAAACGCGCATTCCTTTCCCCTTTCTCTTTTCTCTCTGCCTTTCTCGAGTTTGATCGTTGCGATCGATACATCTGCGATTCACGAACAAAAGACGAAGAACTTGATGTTTAAAGCAATTTCAGAGTAATTTCAAGTTAAATATTACGATATCGACGTAATCAGACGAATATTACAATAGCCCTTGAGGCTGAATAAACTTACGCTTATTCTTGCGTATTATCTCACCTGGGTTTCGCTTCCTACCTCTAAACGGTTTCTCTTTATCCGCAATAGTCGATCAGCGTCGATCAGATTCAATCCGCGTCGTTATCGTTATAGTCGTTGTTACTTTCGAAGAATGAAAATAATTCGTTGGACGACATCGGTCGTTCGTCGATCAATTCGCGAAAATGGTATTAAAAATAATTGTTACAGCTGTTAAAATTGTTTAACGCTATTTGTGAAAGCGTTATGCCTCAAAGGCAAAGTTATGAGGAAATTTTGAGATTTTTATCTGAAATGCTTTGGCAAGCGTTTCCGGTCGAAAAACCTCGATGCTCGCCCACTTACGCCAACTTGCGGTAATGCGGTAGACGGCTCGCAGCGTTGCTCGATGTTCTTACTCGACACGTCCAGTTTCTCGCATCACGCGCATACTTGTACGCTTGTTGCAAGATGTTTCGAGAACTTGCGTTCCGTCGTCGATACTTTCTATAAAAAATACCCTCCAATTTGTGTTTTCCGCATAACATTTCGTTTTATCGAACTGTAAACAGGAGATCGATTCTAATTCAATTTCCAAAGAATGGAATTTCGATGGTGTATCGCGATGCGGAAGAAATTCGAAAAGAAAGAAGACCAGGCAGAACATCTCGGATATTAGTGAGACAGCGTTTTCCGAGAGTAAGTGGCACGGTCTAAACGTAAGAGCATCTGCGATGATATGTTAACTTTATTTGATAATGCTGGCGATATTTGTCGAAAACTTGTCGTGTGCCACGTACACCACCATAATTTCTGTCTCGTAATTTCTTTGCGCGCGTGATATCAGAGGCTTTAGTCGTAAGCCTTCGACTAGCAAAAATTCGAAAGCTTTGATTCCCTGATTAAACGTTGTTGTAAAGTACAAGGCCGTTTGGATGATCGTTCAATTTGCAAAAGTATCACCGACGTACGAGATAAGGAAAGGAATAAGTTTAGCAAGGAAATAAGTAATTAATTCATATTTTTATCGGTTCCCTTATAGGATTACAACGTCACGTTTCCATACACGTTTCGCGCACAGTACTCGATACGATAGAAAAAAATATGGCAAAGTACATAGCTAAAAAGGTGAACGTATCTACATATATAGTTACTGGCGTTGCTGATAGTTAAAACTATATTGGACTCGATCGAAGGTCGTTATAGCAAGATGCAATCAACGTTCTCGCTTTCACACGATTTCTAACCAAAGTTCAACGACGTTATGTACGTAATATCCAAAGTTCCGATAATTTTATTCCATGCTTTATTCTCTTGCCTCTTATGATTCATTTTGGCAATGTACTTGTTTATTCGTTACATCGCGGCTTCTTGTACGATAGTTTCCTAACGTTAACGAGTATTAAGTATAGTCTGTACAGCAATCGAAACGGGAAACGCTTTACCTCGAAAGTTTTTGAAACGTCGGCGTTTGTCCGCAAATCTATTGCATTATTTATCAGTACACAGGTTATTTATCATCCTGCCGTTTGCTGTTTGCCGTTTGCCGTTTCCAATTCAGCAGTTCAATTCAGTTCAATTCTCAATGATATTTACGTCGCTTCATCGCGCTTTTGTGACAGTAAGATCGTCTCGATATGACAAACGATTTTGGTGAAAGAAGGAAACGAAATTATCCGTATCGGAATAGTCACAAACTCTTCGACCGCGCAACGCCGAAAGAAGAGAGAAACCCGGCTAGTAACGAAAACACTAACGGTACGCGTTTTACACAACCAGCGTCGAAGAGAAGCCGTACGATCAACGGCGTTGCGTATCTTTGATCTGCATCTTATAATCGATCGTAATCGTTTTCCACATCGTATTGCGATAAATGTATGTAGTATCGGGAAAAGGGACGTACTTGACAATGGGCCACACCTGTGGTCCTTTACAACATTGGGGTAATTGAAGGGGATCTACCTGGGAATGGGTCAGGCACATCTGGAAGACAGAGAGAAGACGTTAGGCAGTCGAGTAGTAGGGTCAGTTGAGTTGGTCAGTTGCGGAGAGTGAGTTGAGTAGAGTCCGTTGAATGTAGTGAGTTGAGTTTGAGCAGTCGAGTAGGAGCAGTTGAGTTAGCCAGTTGCAGAGAGGCAGTTGAGTGGAGCAGTTTGAGTTAAGCGGTTGGGAATTTGGAAGCCGAGTTTAAGACGTACGACGATTGTAGTCAGTTTTGTGTTGAGTATTGCTTGTACGAATAAACTTGAACTTAACTCTGAATAAACCATACTTTCTTGTCCTTGCTCTAGATAAAAAACAAAACACCTTTGTAGGTTACTACATGTATCTAGCTACTTTTTAAATACTTTCAAACATCGTCGAAACGAGTCGTAATTTTATCGGATTTTAACGCAGATTTTAAAGCAGAATTATCGAAGATAACACGAGTGAGTCAGTCTCGGCGATCGAAAGATTTTCTTAATATTGCAAGCGGCAAGAGAACACGAGATTAATTACAAAAGTCGCAACGAAGAGCCGGATAGCGTAGAGAACGGCACAAGAAGAACGTTGTTCGCGTGTCTTATGTTACCCTTTATTTGCAGATTGAACGCAAGAGACGCGCAAAGTATGGCTTCTAGAATAGTTTAATGCGGCCTTGCAGACCGTAATGTAATCAGCGCGTGACGTCATTGTACCTACTCCCTAGTTGTGCGAGGATCGAATCGCGAAATATACCTTGAGGACGAGTGTACCGGAGACGTACGCGAAGCTGGCGAATCGTGCCGTTCAATCTCTTCGCTATATCTCGGTACATATATTTCTTCCATTCGATTTCGTATTCTCCGCGTCTGTGTTCGTTCTCGTATCTCTAGTAAAATGGACCTCGTCTTCGCGGAATCGTAAGGGAGCAGCGACGTTTTTCTCCCGTAAGTATAAACCACTTGGTCGAGTGAAACGGAGAACGAAAATGTATCAACGTTTCTCGTTTAGTTTCATTTCTCATATAGTACCCTGTGACCGTTGTTTCAAGTACCGCGGCCAATTGCCCCGACTCGAACGTTCGAACCTTGTAAAGTTTCTCAGGATTTCTAAGCCTCTTCGATATCACTGTTAGAGATAGGTGACATCATCGAAGACATCCGATACGAATGATATTAATCGATGTTGTACTATTCGCTGAGAACCAGATTTTCGATTTCGTGACTCCAGCACGTAAACACTGTCTCGACCGAACGATGCACGATCATTCACCGCAGCCATTATTTAATAAACTCCAAGGCTAGTCAACTTTTGCTCTACGCGAGAGAACGCTCATGTTGCGTTCGAGACGGATATTCGACACACGGTGGACGAACCGATTATTTCTACGTGTCCCTTTACAGATATCCGCCAATCGTATCGATTCCAGACTACAACGTCTTTCGTTGTAGCTCTATAAATCAAATTTTCAGAAGATATCTTACGAAACAACAACCGACGATCGTGCAATAAATGGAGGAAATTTTGAAATTTTGGTTGTTGGTCCCTCGCATTACCGTTTTTGACTAGATCGAAGGGTTTCGGTGCGAAAGGATTTGTGTCATTGCCAGGGCACGAGACCTCGCTTCTGGAGATCGGTGTGCGGCACTCAGTGACCTCCTTTTGCATGTATTACAGGGGTGCTGGAGATGGCGGCCACAGAGAGCACGATCCGTTTCAGCGGCCATACATTGGACAAAGCTACAAAGGCCAAGGTAATTTCTTTCTTTCTCTCATTGACAATCTCGTTTTTCGTTTTTCATTCGTCGTATTTCTTATCCTTGCGTAGTAAATTTCAAACGGTTGTAAATTAATGTTTGAACGATGCGTACAGATATTTGTACGAAAAACGCACGCTAACCATGGCATTTTCATTTACATTACCCTAGTAAGAGATTGTTTAACCCATTTTTCGGCATATACGAACCACGTATGTACGTGGATAGTTTGCTTTTTCTATAAACATTTATATGCTTTTGGATTTAGGTAACGTTGGAGAATTACTACAGTAATCTGATAGCTCAGCACATCGAGCGAAAGCAAAGGCTCGCGAAATTAGAAGAATCGTTGAAAGATGAAGGTTTGTCGGAACAACAGAAACAGGAGAAACGATTGCAGCATGCTCAGAAAGAAACTGAATTTCTTCGTTTGAAACGTTCCCGACTTGGCGTCGAAGATTTCGAGCCTCTCAAAGTTATCGGCAGAGGTGCTTTCGGAGAGGTAAATTTACGTTGCAGAAAGCTGCATAATAAATTAATTAGCATGTTACCGTGACCGAGAAACTGTTCCTCTCTAATAGAAACGCGTAGAATGCGAACGATTTTTAAAGGTAATCTCTGTTTTGTAATCTTGTTGTCGTTGTGTATCGAACAGGTAAGACTCGTGCAAAAGAAGGATACCGGACACGTATATGCGATGAAAATTTTAAGAAAAGCCGACATGCTGGAAAAAGAGCAAGTGGCGCACGTGAGGGCGGAAAGAGACGTCCTAGTGGAAGCGGATCATCAATGGGTCGTAAAAATGTATTATAGCTTTCAAGATCCTATAAATTTGTATTTAATCATGGAGTTTCTTCCAGGCGGTAAGCTTTCATTTCAATTATAGTTTTCGCGCTAGTATACACTTTTACTTGTTGGTTTTTTTCTCTTTTGTTTTGTTGTCTTTTCTTTCTTACAAATTATTGTTACAAAACGTACACGAACACACTCCTTGATTTTATTACATAATTCAATTACGATAAATATTTGCAACCATTTCCTATTTTACGTTAAATTACAATTAGTATCCCGATCGTTGCACCTTATCGCGTATGTCTATATGAAACAACAAAATCATCGAAATACGTATGTTCTTGTAGGTGACATGATGACGTTGCTGATGAAGAAAGATACGCTTTCCGAAGAGTGCACGCAATTTTATATTTCGGAGACAGCGTTAGCGATCGACTCTATACATAAACTGGGATTTATTCATAGGTAAAATGCAGAGTTACGAAAACTAATGGAAGTAACGATTCGAAGCGATGTAGCTAGAGACTTATCGGTATAATATCCTTTTTTCTTTTTTTTTTCAGAGATATCAAACCGGACAATCTGTTATTGGACGCGCGAGGTCATATAAAACTGTCTGATTTTGGATTATGTACGGGTCTGAAAAAGTCCCATAGAACCGATTTCTACAGAGATCTTAGTCAAGCAAAGCCTTCGGATTTCAGTACGCCTCTCTTTCTACCTTTCCTTTTCTTCTTGTTCTTATTCTTCTTATTAAACCGTTCAACCGTTTTGTTACAGTGACATCGTGTGGAAGCGGAAGTGGCGGCGCGATGGATAGTAAAAGAAGAGCAGAGAGCTGGAAAAGAAATAGAAGAGCTTTGGCTTATAGTACAGTAGGAACACCCGATTACATAGCTCCGGAAGTATTTTTACAAACAGGTTATGGACCTGCTTGTGACTGTTGGTCCTTGGGAGTTATCATGTACGAGATGCTCATAGGTAATGAAGCTTCTGCACCTGTAAATGCACGATATTTCCGATTTTTGCAAGAAGAACGCGTGCACCGCTTGTTTTCCATATTTTCTATAGAATTTTATCGATAACTTTCATCTTTACTTCAGGATATCCTCCATTCTGCAGTGAAAACCCCCAAGAAACTTACCGGAAGGTTATGAATTGGAGGGAAACCTTAGTTTTTCCACCAGAAGTTCCCATTAGCGAGGAAGCTAAGGATACCATAATCAGGTTTTGTTGCGAAGCCGATAGAAGATTAGGTTAATATTTGATATACTATGTTCAAACGTCGATAAAATACCTTCGCTATGTAGTAGTTGGACGACTCATACGATTCTTCTAAAATGGCCCATAGGTGCGCAAAGAGGTATAGAAGAACTTAAACTAGCTCCTTTCTTCCGTGGCGTCGATTGGGAACATATCAGAGAAAGGCCAGCAGCAATTCCAGTCGAAGTACGCTCTATCGACGATACTTCCAATTTCGATGAATTTCCCGACGTGAAATTGGAGATACGTAAGTATACTAAACATTTATGACGACGTACTATTATTCCAATTCCAGGAGGAAATAAAGAACGGTACGATTACTTACCCGGTAACGTAAATTCGAATGTAATTTTCTCCATCTATTTTTTTTTTTTTTTTCGCCGATTACAGCATCCGCACCGATGCCTCAAGATGGGGAGGTAATATACAAGGACTGGGTATTCATTAATTACACGTTCAAACGATTCGAAGGTTTGACGCAACGAGGAACGCCAACCAAGAAATAGCAACACTCTATTTCTTACTCGGTTTCGACCAGTCAGCAGCCTGACGCAACTGGAATTCCGGCCTTGGTACATAACCCGTACCCTCCGATGTCATCAACGGCATCTCGAACGGATGGTTGATTCGTTTTATCTTCTGAATACGGTCCAGTCAATCATCGGCAGTCAGACGCTTTTACATGTACATACGTGATGAGAAATATTCACGACGTACGTACATAGGTACACGTTATCGTGTGAAAATCCGAAAGAAGAAGAAGAAAAGGAAGAAGAGGTAAAAGGGCAAGGAAGAATATGACAAAGACGATAAAAAACGTTGTGTTGTTTTAGGACAAAGGACAAAAAAAAAAAAAAAGAAAAGAAAAAAGGACGGAGTGATAAATATTCCGAAGACGAACAGGTGCAAAAATCGTTGCACATGTGATAAGGAAGAACCGAGATATTTTCATGCGCACTGTAACGTTTTTAGCGATGTCGCAATTATAAAACACGTTTGTTTTTCGTTCTATCGTGAATACTGTTTCCATCCGATCTTCGATGCGTAGCATAATAAGATCTCTTTCTCTTCCTTCCTCCCTCCTCTCTTTCTCTATCTTTCTTTTTATAGTAAAAACATTAACGGTAGAAGCAAAGATGGAGCCTCGGTCCCGTGATTCTCGCAGAATGTGTATAATCCCTGTATAGGGTTTCGGTCGATGTCTTTTCTCTGTCTAACGAAACACTGCTTTAGCTCTCGTTTTCAGCTCTCTTTTAAATGTTGTATTTATAGCTAGTACTGTGATATAATATTGTTTAAAAGTTTTGTATACAAATTACCGTTTTGTCTGTTAATGATTACTGAACTTTACGAATGTTGTATTCTGTTCGATTATGCTTACGTTTCGTTCGAAAAAATTTAAATATCTGTTGGTATAAAAAAGGTATTTTATATTTATATATTTTTTGAGAGCTTTTGTCCGAATGGTGTGCAGGAATTGCACGAAAAATAATTGGTAAAATATTCAACAAGATCGATCATGTGTTTAATCTCGTAGATTTTGTTAGATAGTTCAGATTTTATATCGATCAATATCATCTCGCACGAATATTCGGAAATTTGTATCGGTGTACGACGAACATTTTTAAATTTGTTATTTACATGTAATTGTATATTTTCGCTATGAAATGCTGTAATTTGGAATAATCCAATTACAATGTGTAGGTACCGTGGCACAAGCTTTTGCGTAATTTTTGTGCTTTGTAGTTTTTTGTATCAACATATGATGTATCATTAAATAAAATGTATTGCAGTTAATTAACTAATTGGATAAGAGAAGAATTACGATGTATAGAGAATAAAGGGCACGCAGAAGGAGAATCATACAAGGTACCGGGTCTCTTTCTTAGAGAAAATTAACAAACGGTTTTGTTCGTGCCTGAGCATTATGAAAATTGTAAAGCTTTAAAAGCAGCTTAAACAATGTAAAAACGGAAAATAACGGATACATTCGTAAAATTCAGGGCTCCTTCGTTGCCTTATTAAGGTTCCTAACACGTATACACACGCGCAGCCCAACCCAAAAACTACAGAAGGCGACGCTGGGTAAACCATAGTTAGTAATGGAACAAGAGAAAGGAAACGCTAATTGATGTAATTTAGTGATCGATGTACATACATATATCTTTTATAGTAATTTTACATTAATTGAAATGGAAACAATTACACAGGGATGTGCCAGGTTTCCGGGGTCATCCTTTTCTCTCTTTCTCTCTTTTTTTTTCTTTTTGTCTATTCTTTTGTTATCCATTTCCATTTTACATTGAATTTTAAACGAGAAATAATGTTTACTTTCGATTCGCTCGAGTAATCGTTAATTAATTTGCATTTGCTATCGAACTGGATCGTAACGTCGTTTAAGAGGTTGGTGCCCGAGTATGTAGCACTAGCGATTGGATTATGCAAAATCTATTACACACGGAGGGAAAAGAACCACGTGTATGACGCATAACACAATCTCAGTCGATGAATGTAGTTTCATTTCAAATATAGCTGTATGCATATATTTAATTTATTTAGCTATATAAGTATAGCTATCCATTATGTAGTTTACCGACAGCCAGGGCACCGCGTTAGTAATAGTACTAATGATAAATAAGATAGAAAACTTCTAAATAAATAACCTTAAGGTGGTAACGTACGAAAGTACCTACACCCTTGGACAAAAAGATAGCACATGTGTGCTATCATTAATTTCTCATAGATAGAGTCCGAATTTCCCAAGTTTGACGAATGGCATATAAACAGTACCTTGTAGTAATAAGGTATATGAGCTTGAAACTGTATCTTCGCTATTCCTCTTGTATTTATCAACAATGATTGTGAAATCCGGTCGGCGAAATGATAGCACACCAAGCATTTTGTTTCCATTCCTTAGTATTTCTGTGTATTCTGAGTGGTGTAGACGTAGTGAAAAGTAGAAGAATTTCATTAGAAACCTTACAAATTTCGATTCAAACAATGGGACGTGGAAAACAGCTAAATAGTGAAGAGATTCAAACAGTTTTGAAATTAAAGAAAGAAAACTTTACTATTTCTAAAATTGCAAAAGTTCTCAGTAGAAGTCGGAAAGTCATTTATAATTTACTGAAAGATGTAAATAATTATGGAACAAAAAAAAGCAGTGGGAGACCTTCCGCGATTAGTACTCGTGAAAAACGTGCAATTTTACGTGCCGCGTCAAATTCGCTTCTCACGTCACGTGAAATTGCAGAAAAAGTTGGCGTAAAAACTAATCCTCGGAATGTCAGACGTGTACTACAACAATCCGCGCACATAAAGCGGATGAAATTAAAACGAAGACCAGCTCTAAAGCAGATTCACAAGGAGCATCGATTATATTTTGCAAAAGAACATATACGGTGGAACAAGAAGTGGAGGAAAGTTATATTTACAGATGAAAAAAGATTTTATTTAGATGGCCCAGATGGATTCAATTTTTACTATCATGATGTAAGAAAAAAAAAATTGTCACAAATACGGCGTCAAATGGGTGGAGGTAGCATTATGCTTTGGGCAGGTATTGGGTATAACGGAAAGACTGATTTAATATCAATTCGCAGCAAGATGAATGCTATAACCTATCGTAATTTGATACAAAATCAAATTGCAAAGTACGCAACACATATTGCGAGACAAGATTTTATTTTTCAGCAAGATAATGCTGCAGTTCACACCGCTAAGGTTGTGAAAGAATATTTTTCAACAGAAAATATTGCAGTTTTGGACTGGCCTGCATGCTCCCCCGATTTAAACATAATCGAAAACTGTTGGAGTAAATTAAGCAATGCCGTTTATAGAGAAAATAGGCAATTTGAAAGTATTAATCAGTTAAAAAAGTGCCTTGAAGAGGAATGGAGAAATATATCGCTGGATTATATTAGAAAACTATATCGTTCTTTGCCGAAACGAATGCTGGAGGTGGTGGAGAATAAGGGAGGATCCACACATTATTAAATTTTAAAAGGTTTTTTATTTTTGTACAATTTAGTAGATAATAAACACTACAACTTTTGAAAGTGTGCTATCATTTCGCCGACCGGATTTCACAATCATTGTTGATAAATACAAGAGGAATAGCGAAGATACAGTTTCAAGCTCATATACCTTATTACTACAAGGTACTGTTTATATGCCATTCGTCAAACTTGGGAAATTCGGACTCTATCTATGAGAAATTAATGATAGCACACATGTGCTATCTTTTTGTCCAAGGGTGTACGTATGTGCGCACGCTCGAGACGTATCGCGTACCGGCTGATAGTACTTGTATCAAAGTTATCTGCTCCTTCCTAGTACGATCCGGCGTATATCCGTTAAAGAAATTCAAGCAACGCGATGTCACTGCACGTATATGTATGTGTTTACGAGGCGTTAGTTTCGTGCGTCTTTGTCGGCGAACACCTCCAGCGTACGAGTGTGGAGCACGAAACAATCGTAACGCTTTGCGTCATGCGAAACAAGTATTTCATTCGTGCAAGTGTTGTGTCTATAAATGGATTACGAGCTAGAAAAAAGGTTGGGTAGAACGATTATCGTTGTATCTCAAAGGTGTTTACCTTTGATTCTGTGAACGAGTTTACCATGATTCTTCGTACAATTGCTTCTTAACTGGACATTGATAAGGTGCACGGTTGGTGCTCCACGCTCTGATGCTCGAAGCGCGAGTAGCCTTACGTCGTACGAAATTAACACACTTTGATGTATAATTTTACGATACAGAGTGCTTAGATTTATGAAGTGCGACAGTTTTTAAATGCAGGAAACACGAAGTAAAAAGTATAATAGCAACACTATTTTTTGCACCGGTAGAAACGAAAACAAAGAACAGGAGGTGAAGGTGTGCAAGTGTAATATAGAGGATGCGTCGTATTCGTGTGTATGCGCGCGCGCGAATCGTGCGAAAGAAACGGTGGCTAGGAACTTGGGAACCATCGGAGGATAAGAGAATCGGAAACCGAGTAGGAAAGGAAAACTATAGGAGAAGAGTAAACAGTAGAACGAGATACAGAAGGAATGAGAGGAGGGAGAGAGACGGTTGTTGCTGTCGAGTTCAGATACTCTGATACCGATAGAGATACTCTGGCGTCCAATGCTGCTGAGTAAACGAACCAAGTAATCGCGATTTATTTATTTTGAAAAGAGAGTTAAATAAAATAAAACAATAGCCACGAGATGCCTTCGATACAGCAAATGTTTGATGCCCTGAACAAACAAGAATACGTACGCGTTAAAGACGCAACGCCGTAAATGGGTTGGAAAATTGTGTAATCTGTGAAATTTAGATGAATATTATGAAAACACATCGACTCGAGAAAAAAAAAAAAACGTTTGCGATTGAAAGTTAACCGAAGGTGACGTCACGTATGCTTACATACTTGTACGACGATTACTTGTAATAACGATTTTTTGTGAACGTACCTCAAAGGAAACTCCAATAGATTATGCGATAATTTTCGTCGGTGAATGTTGTAAATATTACGAAGTATTCGAGTCGTAGCGTTGGTCGAATTGTGTGTCGAATAAAAAAATCAAGTAATATTTCATCAAAGTATATTACAACATTGCATTTCGACTTGGACAGATGATTTAATTCATTGTCTCTCGTATCGCTGTATTTTGCGTGCAACGATTTCTAATAATAATAATAATAATAATAATAATACAATAATAATAATAATAATAATAATTACACGAAGGAACGCTAAATTAGCCGAAAAGTTTAAAGTTCGCAATTAGTCGATGCATACAATTGGACGATCCGTTTGAAACGATCTCGTAACATCGATTAATTTGAAAAAATCGATACAAGCAACTACTTTGCCTTTTCTTTTCCGAACAAGTATATTACCGATACTATCGTACACGTATATTTGATACACGAACGTATCGTATAAATATCATTGTACCTATTTGATTGGGAACATGGCTTTAAGCAACAGCAACACCGATTCTGTCGAGTGTTTTCACATGCGTTCCACGTTAGTATCAGCGTACGCGATTCATTTCGATACAATAAGTTACACGTATAAGGTTTCGCGCTAAACTTTTGTTGTTTTAAATGGAAAATGAGATAAGAAAATGGCTGCTTTCAAACGTTTGAGCGTGGATCGTACTTTGTCTAAACTAGAGCCATTTGTTGCTCTGTTGCCATTTTTATTTTCGTTTAATCGCACTCCATTGAATCGATAAAAAGTAAGTTTGTCAGGGATCGCATAACGTTCCGATGCATCGATACTCGGCTGCCTATCGAAAAACGATCGATCGACAGAGAATTCGTTGACAAAAGATTCGTCACGTGACAAATTACACGTATGATGCGAGATGCAAGTAAATTAACGAATTCAGCGATATTTGAAAACTGTCTCGTCTCGATTGAATGCCACGTTTGTGTAGCTTTCAAATTTTGTAATCGAACGATCAATATTTCCAGACGAATCCACTCTTCTCGTCGTAAATCTCTATTTCTCTTTTCGCCGATATATTCTCGTTTGTTTAATCGATCGAATCAGCTTCGCATGTGTCGATAATTGCCGTCTTATATTCCTAATAGGTTACGTGTCAATAAATAAAGTAATCATTTTCACAATACTTTAAATCTCGTGAAATCTTTTCAGCGAAAGAATTATTTAGAATATTCGATTAGACGAAACGAACGATTACGCGAAATCCTTGGCGCTATGATTTTCTCTTGGATGCGTTTTACTTTATCGTTTCCGATTGTATATTAATTTCGATCGTTCGTGATAGCTTACGGCTTGCGATCGATCATCGTCTTTTTCGTCTAACGATTTTGTTGAAATTCACGCGTGAAAAATTGAAAACCGCGTTAAAAGAGGTAGGTGTGTGTAAATCTAGTTGCAGCAGCCTTGTATCATAAAATTTATTTTCGAATATCGTTGTCACGAAGTCGAATGAAAAATATTTCCAGTCGAATTTCTCAAAGTATACATACATATATATATATATATATATAAACGGAAATGTGTCATGTCCGGCTAACATAGAGGAAAGAAGGAAAGGACGTTGCAGTAGAGAAGAATATTTACATTTTTTCTGCTTCGGTAGTTTTACACATTAAAATAAATAAGGGCTTGATATCGATAGCATAGTTTGAAAAGAAAAATATTAAAAGAGGTAAAATTCGTCTAAATAGAATGTTTATTATTTATATTACATACCTATATTACACATGACGTAATTTTACGCCAACGGCTGTGAACGCGTCAAATCACGCACTGCATCGTCGGAATCACAACAATCGTTGCAACATTGTACTTTTCGCATCGGAACTTTTATTCGACTCGCTGTCTCTTTCCTAGCGACGTTCTCGTGTTAGAGACATTCTCGCAGCTATCCGATTCGATATTCCAAACCACCGTGATATATCGATACAGGCGATACGAAGTAAATCGCTCTATACTATTATTGCGCATGAAAAATAAATAATTAAATAAGACAGGATGCAAGGCGATGACCGAGGAGTGTTTCGTCCTATCGTTCGTTTTTACCGTGTGATTTCTATTCGCGTCCTCGTTTGCATTCACGATCATCCCGATTGATTTTCCACATCTGCATTCAAACGAACAAGACGAACACGAACTCGAAATCGCAGAGCCGGTCGAACGTTTTCGTTTATTACAACGGTAAGTTTGCGCGATGTAATCGAGGGTTTGACACGGTGCAGTTCTGTAAACAGAAACGGGGAGATATAGGCGACATACGAAGTGGAATACTGCTTCTCATGCGCGATATATTACAGTGTAATTATAGATATTGTCGTTAATAAATTGTTTTTTATTTTAGTCATTGGTTATTTTATTGAATCGCGTGTACCGATTCGGCCGAGCATTCGCGTTTTTTAGATCGTTTATCGTTTCGCTTTTCTAGATCGGTATCTTTGTTTCGACGTTCTTTCTTCCTTCGAATTGTCTCTCAAATTATCTTAGATTGATCCAACGGCGACATTGCCGAACGTATTCCGATTGCTGATTTTTCACAGTCACTACCCAGTCTATCATCCGGCTTGAATGCTGGAACAAACGTTTTTATTTCTTCATCATCAGGAAAACGTTATCGTGGCGTTCCTCCTTTCGAGGATTGTTCCTTGGCGAGAAAGTTCGTGCGGCTATGTGCGAAGGAAAGGAGAATGAAAGTACTACGAATGAAATCGATGTTCAAAAAAGTTGATCCTTGAATCCATAAGCGAGTGCTTAAACGGAACGGGAAAACCTTACGTATTTACGTACTGTATACGGGAGAACGTAAAAAATATTTCAATTTAGTCCGTTAACGTCTCGTAAATGATTGGCCTTCTGCTCGCAGGGATAATTAAATTTCTTATTCAACCAGCAACGCATTTACTTGCTTAACTGGGTTTATTTATACGATTTTGCGCAAGACAAAGCGGTAATAATTGGAACGGTAACACGGCAGCGATCAAATTTGCACGTGTGGAGGCTCGCGAGAAGGATTTTTATCGGATGTTTCGGAAGAGGCGTACCACGTTCGCGTAGAGTAAAAAAGAAGAAGAGAGAAACGGTTAGGATATATAAATAGAATCGCGTTATGGATAAATAACAAGCGTTCGTCCTTGGTTCGTTTATGCGTTAACGATTTGAACGAAAAAGGATTCTTTAAAAAAGATTTCTCGTTGCATCGATTCTTTGGACATCGACGTCAACATTTTTGTTCTATCGTAAGAGAATTTTCCAACAATAAATAAGAGAATTGCGAAATCTCGATCACGTAAAGACGTAAATACATTATACATGAAAACGTGCTTACACTACGATATTTATATCGATATGTTATCCGCGGAAGCTTCGATCTACTATCAACTGTGGTTAATTTTTAGTAAAAGAAACGCGCGCAAAAATAACCTGAGAAAGCAATAGAGAGATTCGATCGGTTACAACGATCCCACGAACATATGAGTTAGATCAGAGACCGTTACGCCGCTTATCATACTTACATAAGTACACCGAACGATAGTTAAACGAGTCCAAGTACAAGTACTTGCTTGCTGACGAGTTTAAACAGGAGGCGAATCGAAGTAAACGAAATAAAGGAGATTGGACGGTGGAGTTTTCTGTCTTTACCACCTGCGTGGAAACGAAGGCCTTGCTAACGGTAAGTTTGCGTCGTTCGGTTCTGCATCTGCTACATCCTGAAATCTATCGACGAGAAGGCGATAGTCAGTCGATGGCTTACGAGGTAAGCAAGAGATTCGAAGAGCTATCGATCGATGGCGCTAATGGGATAATCATGGATACGTTTGGAGTATATACCGTGATAATTTCTCGTCTCGTTCTCGACCGAAGGTATCGCGACGACACGGCGCAACGACGAAAACGAGAAAAATTGTGACTTTTCAGACGCGATTACCATGCGCGAGCGACGAAGAAGACGATGGAAAGAGGAGAAGCGATGGTATAGCTCGAAGAAACTCGATCGATCGTTCGTTGCGAGTAGGGCGTTCGATTCGATCTCGATTACGTAGCCGAACAGTGGAAATGAGAAATTGAAATCGGGAGAATGATTAGTTAAAGGTAAATATGTACGCGTGCGCGTGTGCGTGCAGAGCGGAAACGATGGAGCGGATGAAAAAAGGAGAAGCTATTTGTCTTCGTGTAAAACGGAGTCGATAAGGGAGAGTAGGAGAAAAGCGAAGGCGAACCTTTTAACGTCGGTCGATGGCAATGGTCACGAACGGAAGAGCGACGCGTACAAATCGAACGATTATGCGGATGCCGCGACACGCGTCGTTTATCGGAACGCACGAGGTCGGAAAATGTGATTGAATCGATTCCTGTGACGAATAGTTGTCGGACTGCTTGGATTTTTCGCGGGATCGAACGCCGATAGAACGGCGGAAAAGCGACGCGAAGAGGGCGGCGCTCGCGTATCCACGCATCGTTTGCAGCGCGTAGAAAGGAAAAAACTGACGGCCAGCGTATATCCGACGAGAGAGGAGTTACAGCGAGAAGAGTGGTTATCGGGAGATTGCGATTGGTAGTGGCCTCTGACCTCTTGCAAGCGGTTGCTCCGCCTCTCGTTTACGCGGCTCGGCGTGCACGGGGTAGACTCGCGAGCTCGTTAAGAACGGCCTCGTGGTCGCGTCCACGCACCCTGTCCGCGATCGAGCCGAGCTACGCTTCATCCAACGAATCGCGAGTGACGCGTGGGCCCCAGCTACCGCTCTAAACGCAACGAACGACATACGGAAGAGGAACGCAGAAGCGATTTCGATGGGTGGCGTCGTATACGACGAATTTGAGGTTCCTTTCGTTTGGAAAATCGTTTGATCGCCATGTCGAACACGTTCGTCATCGTCAGCATCGGTGACGAGGAGGAGAAGGAGAAGGAGAAGGAGAAGGAGAAGGAGAGGGAGACAAAGGAGAAACGGCTGCCTGCTTGAGGGGTTTACTCGAATCCGGCGCAGCCGGATCAACGATTGGAGTGGCGCGACCGCGAGCCATCGATATCGCGTAGCAGTGGCTGGCGGATGGTAATAGAAGATGACGCAATCGCGAGTCGAGCGATATCGATGCTCTGGTCGATCTCGTAGCGCGTGTTCGACGTTCAGCCTAATCGAAACCGACTCGAGCGATCGAACGCGACAAGGCACGGTATGTAAGTACGTATCCACCGTGGTAGCAGGAACGATCGAAAAAGATTCATCGATTCGAACGTTTCGTCGGTCTGGACTCGGTCCAAAATTCCTCTTAACAGCGAAGGACGAGGGACGGGCAACGATCCGCGCGATCAGCTTTCTCTTCCTCGGGCTCTCGTTTCGATCGAGCGCGATTTCGTTCGCGTTATTCCATCGTTTACCGTGCGCACAGCGGTCGGAGAACGAAAAAAGAAGCGAGATTTTTGAACGAGAGCCAAAAACCGCGACGGTACCTACTCGCACGGAAAAAAGTCTCCCCCTGAGCCGTTTGTTTCTCCTGCCAAGTTAGATTTATCGAAATTCTAAGCATCCGGCTGGTTCGAGGCTATCCGCGCGCCATGCCACACCGTCGCTCGCGATCTCTTCGTTTTTGCTCCTTCGCCCTAGCCATGCTCGGCATCCTTCGCGTGATTTATCCCTGTTTTATGCGTTCGCCTCGCGATGCTCCCGATCTCGCAGCGACCAACACCTGTGAAACCTTTTTATACAGATAGATCGTCCTTCGTAGACACGTGGTTTGCACCGGACGAAAACGAAAAATGCTTTTTCACTCCGACTACTAAAGATAGAGGGAGAGGGAGAGAGAATGGGAAAAGTAAGCACATAGAAGAAGAGCAACTAGGTAGTTGCTCGCGTAGCGGCGTACAGGCGTACGAAACGGAGGACGGCCCGGAGTGGCAGGCAACCGAGTTGACAGAAGAGTGCGAACGGTGCAGGAAAAGGAAAAGAGGTTAAAGAAGAACCGAAACGAGTCGCGTTCCTCGAGCGAGGGCACTCGGGGTCGCGTTCGCAGACGGATGCATCGTCGTCGCGTCGCGTCGACCAGAAATCACTGCCGTGCGTCAGGGAAAATGCGCTCGGCGATTGTTTATATGGAAAGACGATCGTGCGGGAATGTTCGGAAACGCACGCGGGCGAGCAACGTGACGCGTTCCTCTCGCCAGAATTCGCTCCGTTCGTCGAGGCTTACCTGGACTCGTCGACAGCAAAGTCCTACGACGCAGCCTCGCTTCGCACGCTCTGCTCCTTTCCCTGCATTGCGTTGGTTGGGCGCGTTTCGATTGAACGTGCAAAACTCTGTAATTCTGACATATATATTTCTTTACATTTAGACGTATATTCGTGTTTATATTCGCGCTTACGTTCGTATTTATAATCGTATTTATATCTGTATTTTATATATTTTATATATATATATATATTATATATATGTATAATATATATGATATATATATATAATATATATATATGCATATATATTAATTATGTACACGTTTTATACAAAAATCTTCTCGCGCCTTTATACATAACGCTACATAAATGTCATTTCGGTCTACGTACACTCAGCCACAACGTAATTCGTATCCGATATAATACATCATTCAGCATTCTCGAAAAATTGCGTTCGACGAAGGGAACGCGTCTCGAGGATAGCGAACCCCGTTCGCATCGGCCGCGTTCGCTTCGTTGATTTCTATCGAAACGCGCTGCTGTTTCGCTGTTTGTTTATTTTGTGTATGTGTGTGTGTGTGTGTGTGTGTGTGTGTGTGTGTGTATGTTTGTATTTGTATGTGTGCGCGTGCGCATTTAAGAAACGATCGCTGCTTAAAAATATTAGAAATATCCCATATACCCTTAAATGGTTGTCTAAGTAACTAGAGTTCGACATCGCCACATACTTATCGTAGCGCGCTATTCGATAATTTCGCTCGTTTCGAACGATTTGTCGTTCGACGTCTCGGCAAACTCTGTACAGCGCATCGAGCCTGGCTAGCGTACAGTATTCATAACGTAAAAAAGCACCGTGTGTCGAGAAATCGGATTTCAATTTCGACGTACGCGTATATCACATTGCGTTCGCCGAGTTTCCCCGCAATCGTTTCTTACCGTGTCCGTCGTTGACGCTGTCGCTGTCGGCGTTATCGCGAATTTATCAAACGACGGGCGACCAGCGATCGGTCGAACATATTCGCGGAAGAAAAATATATTTGTTCGCTTTCGGCTGGTCGCGTCGTTTCCGAACGCGTTCTTCGAGCGGATCGCGACTTCTGCAAACTGCGAGACCGAATCGGAACGGACATCGCCCCGCTGATTCCTCGCCGAATGAGATGGTAGTTCGGCTAGCGAAAAAGCACGCGATAGGGAATCCGCGAAAACGAATACGAGCGAGAGTGGTCGACCGAGAGGTAGATGTCGACCGGAAGATAGGTACGCGACGCGATCACTCGCCTCGTCGTCTCGTAAGATGGAAAGAAGGAATTCGCCTGGATTCGGCTGGATCTCGCGAATTTTATTCGTTCGAACGCGCGTTTCGCCGTACGAACCTTTCAGAGTCGCGAGACGCTAGGCGGAGGAAAGAAAACCTTTTGCACGGAAGAGTATCTCGACGAGGTAAAACGACGACCGATCGGACGATAATTCGCAAATTGTTTTCGGTGTTTGTGAAAAACGAGTTTCTCTCCCTTGGAGAAAACGATTGCTCGATCCGTGCACCGCGTTACTCGTTACCGGCGAATCGGTAAGACAGTCCGCGACGTCGTAGACGGTATTTAAGAAAGAGAAGAAACCACGCGTTCGAAAACTCGTGGTACGGAATCGAGATGCTTCGAGGGAAAGACGCGGAGAGTGGTCCGTGTAATTGGGTCGCTTTGGTGAATTTCGGTAGAGTGGCGCGAAACGTGGTCGGGAAGCGTGGTTCGCGAGAACGGATTAAGAAAGAAGAAATACGAAAGACGCTGAAAGAAAGGTGGAACGAACGCGTACGACGAAACGTCGAAACGAGTGACTAAGGGTTTCGGCGTGACTCGACTAACGGCAATTACTCGACGCGAGATCGATGCAAGATAGCGGCCAGCGAAGGATCTACCAGATCCCCTGCCGTCGATTACAAATGCTAATTTATGATTTCTTCGCGCCGCGTTTCCCCCTTCCATACCGCTGCTCGTCTCAATTCCGCTTTGCCTTTCGTCTTTCCCCCCGTTTCTTCTCTTTCCTGCGTTCGAGCTCGAACGCTTTCCCGGCTCCTCGAGCGCCGGGACGCGATGCAATTGCAGAGAAAAAGGTCTGGCGAAATACGCGAGCTCGCGCCTTTCCTGTCATCCGTAGCGCGATCGATCGCGTGTTTCGAAAAAGCTGGAACCGCAACCTTCGAGCGTCTTTATCGCTGCCTCGTATTGTTCTCTTCGGCCTGTTCGTTCGCTCGTCCTCGTCCAGATTCGCCGACTCGTCCGATCGTCGCGCGCGGTTCGTTTCCTCGACACCGTTTCGAAGCCCAGGGGAGCCGCGAATGCTTGGCGAATCGTTGGAAAGTCGCGCGAAGCGGGCGACGGTGCTCGTACGACGGAGAGGCGAAGAGACGACGACGACGACGGAGAGGGACGAGGCGATGGGAAATGCCGCGAGGGTATTACGCGGAAGCTAGCTGTCGCCAGACAGAATGTCACATCGTGGTCATGTATGGCCAGTTGAAGCTGCTACCGCTGAGTAGCATATCCCTGATCAGCGTCTCGATCGGCGTTTTCCCGACCAGCCGAACGAAGAACAGCTGCTCGATCACCTGCGACGACACCGTCCTCAGCGAGGGTAATCGAAGAAGCAGCTTGCCGAATCTCGTCGGTTGATTCGGGTATTGAGTCCTGCAGTATTCTTCCAAGGCGCACTGCGACTTCTCCTGAAGGGATTCGATATGCGCCACGTCCGACAATCCACAAGCATCTGAAACAGAACCGGAACAACGTTTGGTCAGATGGTTCGAAGAAGAGGAGAAGAGGAGCGGTCGATCGTTGAACGGCGTTGACGTAGGCGTCGGCGTTGGCGTTGGCGTTGACGTCGACGTCGACGTCGACGTCGACGCGGTGGTTCGGAGCGATTTAAAACGGGTGGACGAGTTCGCTGCGAAAGCCAGCCTCGGGCAAGCAGACACGCAGTCGAATGAGACCCAGCCGGTATTCGTTCGGTTGGAATGCGTGCCAACTAGAGAGACGTAGCCCGTGCGAACGTCGGACTAATCACGCGGTGGCGGCGGCGACAACGACGACCGTGTCCCTCGATTTCACCCTTCCGCGCGAAACCAACCGCGCTTTACGCGCCACCATTGTTTCGTTTTCCTTGCCATCGAAAATCCGGCCAGATGCGCCGCGCCTCTTCCCATCGAGCGCGTGCATCGACCGCGTGATCGTCTTCGTCTTCGATCTACATCTTTTACGCGATTCCACTCGCAGACTCCGCGAGACTTTCGACGAGATTTTATTCGACTCGATCTTGGAGCAACCAGGCCCTCTTCCCCCGTCCCTTGAGAACCTTCGTCTTCGTGCGACTCGTTCGTTCTCGAACGATGTCACGATCCCCGCGCTCACCCTCCTTCGTGCACTGACGGCGAGCTCTCTTTGGGCATGCAAATCGCATTATTTCCATACGTACGCGTAATGGGCTATTACGCGCACGTGGCGACCACCAAGGAATTCGACGATAGCTTCTATCCCGTGGCACAGTGGTCGATGACAGTTTGCGTGGCGTCGGTTCTCGAATTTCGCGATCCGATCATCGACGAGGGTTCAATTAAAGCATACGTCGTGTCGCGTCGCAAGGGATCCGCCAACGCGCGGCCAATAAACAAACGGTCGGATTGGCGCTCCGATGTCGTCAGCGCCAATTTACCGCATCAATTCGAATAATAGCGTCGAGTGGCGTCTCTCCGCGCCTTTCCTCTCCTCGCTGCCACGCTTCGCCACGCCGCGCCACGACCTCTTTCCTCTTCGCCGCTCGATCACGATTTCTCCTACCCCCGCGTGCTCTGCGCTCGCGTTAACCGGTTAAATGCCCTGGCGCCTCGTTGACCAGCCTCGCCGTAAATTAACCGATTTTAAACTCCCAAGACTACGCCACCCTTTCAATTCTTCGCCGCGACGTTCCTTCCCTTTGTTCCCTCCGTCGTCCGCTGTTTCGACGACTCGCGCGGCCAGCGATACCTCGTCGCCGCGTGTTGTGCTTTTCCGAAATTTCTTCGCACCGCGTTGCGCGTCGACCGGTCCGTCGGCCGGCGAACGAGCGGACGGACGAGTTGCGTTTAAAGAGAACGAGACCCGGTTCGAGGGAATGGACCGAACCCGGCCAAGAGAATAGACCGCGAGTAGAAAGAAGAGGCGGCGGTGGTCAGTGCGATAGCGACAGCGATAGCGTGAGCGAGCGCGATAGACAGAGGCGGAGATTCTTTCATGCCCTTCGGAAACGTCATATAGCTGTCGGGTGCCGCGCAGGCAATATTTCACGCCGGTAGGCCCGCCTGTCCTCCCGCTCTCTCCTTCGTTCCTACACTTTTCAAGGAGTTTTTACGGAGTCTCTCGATCTTTAATCACAGCTCGACCTTCCATTGTCAGTGACGTCACCTCCGACTTGGAAAGGGTGTTCGGGGGATGCTTTGTGTCGAGCTGCGCCGATCCCTCTCCGCGTTGTTCGTCTCTGCGGCTGCCTTCGTCGTACGCGTGTAGGTACACACGCGAATCGGCGTGCGTGAGCCCTCCTCCCGATAATCCATGCTAGCGCGAATACGCGAATCGGCGTGTCTTCGGCGCGAAGAGAAAGTGCGAAATTTTCGCACCGAGCGAATCGATCCGGACGTGGAGAGAGAGAGAGAGAGTAAAAGTACGCGACATCGACGGAGAGGCGACAGGCAAAGTCGTTCCCTCGCTCGCGAGAAGAGTCGCGTCGCTGATTCGCAAAATCGTGGGATTACCACGAGTGGCACGGATAACGTAAGCCGAACGCAATACAGACCGGTCGGGTATATCGACGAAAGAGCCGAAGAAAGAAGCCGTATCGATCGTGTCTCGAAACGAATTTTTCTAAATATACCGTCGAGTTTTCGCAGTCCGAGGAGACGCCGCAATAGGCGAAATTGAAAGGCGTTGGATCAGCGTGGACGAACGAGTTTGTCGGAAAGCGAGTGGCTCGGTTATCGCGTATCGAGTACCGTTTCGCGCCAGTTACACGCCGCTCTGCCTTTCGATCGACCGTTTCGTCATCGGACGCCGATCCATCGAAAATTCGTGCAGATGACTCGTTGCTCGGAGAAAGCGGTCTCCCGCTGGTAATTACGAGTTTGATGGACGCGATGGCGCCTCGTACTTCCTCTCGCGCACGACGCTAAAGATAACGACCGTGGATGCGATTTATTCGTCGCAGACGGGAGATCGCGGTAGTTGGGACGATAGGAGGAATTCCGTCTGGACGGACCGTCGGAGCGGAGTCGAACGGCCGCGCGGCCAGGAAAAATCGATTCTTCGTACGCGTCGTTCCGAGCGAATTCGTACGAGACGAACTCTCGTTTCGAAAACGTGAAGGTAACGGAATGGGGACGGAGGGACGCGGTCTTTGTCGCGGCGAGGGAAGTGGAAGGTATAACGGGGCGCGAGCACCGATTATCATAACAAGGCTCGTATTTGGAGACAAGATGCCTCGCGACCCTATCGGCCGTACGCATCGGCCCGACGCGACACGCATTTAATCGTCGTACGTGCCTTCTGGCTGCTACTTACAAAACGGTACACCTATAAGCGTACCGTTTAGCATCTATATTGTCATGTAAACGACTCGGATGCCGATCCCATTAGGGCGTTCGCGTTACCTGTTACGCGGAGAATCTGTGGGACCGGCCAAGCCCCTCTTACCCTCCTCAGCGACACCTTCCCTTCGTTCTTTTCTTTCTTTCTCTGCGATCGCGATCCACGTCTTTACGCGCGAGAGTTTCGATTTTCCAGAACAGACGTTGCGAATACGCGTATAGAGTACGTGTAGAGGTAGAGGATCGCGTCGCGAGCACGTGGATACGCACGCATCGGAAGAGAAGGATCGTAAGAAGAGAAGCCGTGAACCCTCTCAGACGGATTATAACACGCGGAAAGTTCACGACCTTTTGTCTGGCGTTACCCTCTGGCGATGGGCGAACACCGGGGGTAATCCTCTAACCGGGCCGTTATGTCGTTGTTGACATTTAGCCCCCGCGGCCGCTCTCGAAACCGGTCCGTGGTGTTACGTGCACGCCGCGCCGCACCGACAGACCGAGAAACCCACGACGGATCCGGACAAGGATCGACGACCGCAGCCTCGAGAGGAACGGAGACCGCTCGAGCCGTCGCGCCTATTCTTTCGTCGCTCGGGAACGCTCCCGTCCGCTAGAAAAAACGGACAACCACACGGCCCGACAAAGAAGGGCGGGAAACAGAAGGAACGGGACCAGGAACAGGAAGAGGAGGTGCGCTACAGCGGGGGGAAAAACTTCACCTTGGCTGTACCTGTCTCGACGTACGGGGCAAAGGAAAGAGACGAGAGAAAAGAGCAGAATAGCATGGAAAGTAAGACGCGCGACGTTTCGACCAAAGGCTCTTCGAGAATGGCCGTCGAAGACGAAAGATCGTTTATCGAGCGAACCACCGTTTCCCGTCTTCTTCGTTTCGCTTTACGAAGGGCGTTCGTTGACCTTTTCGATGGTCGCGTGGTTCGCACGCCTGTACTGTTGAGTTTTCGTGGCCGATACCCGCTCCGTCTCGCCGACCTTTCCCCGATCTCGTTTTCGCGTCAACAACCGGAACGTCGCTTCGGAAAAATACCCAACGAAACGAAAATCGCCTGTTCTCTCGCTTCTGCAGCCACCGAGATCCAGGAGAAACGGGGGGAAAAAAGGAATTGGCCCTGGCGAGGTAACCGACGAAACGGTCGACCGGTTATCGGTGGAGAGTGAGCGCTCGGGAGAGCAATGCCATGAAATGCAACGCTACGCCTCCTTCCACCATCGATAAATTCACTGGCTACTGTAAACAATGCGGCAACAATGTCAATTATGCGGACGCCGATCGCGCGGTACCCGCGGTAATTAATCGAATACGAACAGCCCGCGACTTTACACCGTAATTAATTGCCGCGTTGGCCGGTCTGCTCGTATGTCTCGCCGCTCCACCACGCCACGCTACACCACACCATGGCATGGCACACACCGTGCCACGCTACACCCCGTCGACCGCGACCGAACGCGTTTCTCCCTTTCCACGTGCCGTTTCGGTCGATCCTCCGATTCAGGGAGAGAAATTTCGAAACGAGAGAGAGAGAGAGAGAGAGAGAGAGAGAGAGAGAGATCGGATTCTCGAGGAAACGGACACGATATTCCGAATCGATACTCTTTCGCTCGTGTTCCGGTGGTCGTCGTCGAAACGCTCCCGAAGAATTCTCGGTAGCGGAGGTAGGGAAACGCGAAGCGGAGCGGTAGACGTGTCCCGGTACACGGCTTACGGCGTGGCGACGTGGCGGTGCGAGGCGGTAGGTTCGCGATCGCGTGGGCGCGTAATATATTCTTGGGGATAGACAATGTGCCGAGCACGTGGGCTATAGAAGCCAAGTCGACCGGACCCGGGGCCCCATAATGAAGCGTTGACGCGAGCATAAAACGAGCGCCGCTCGAGACAATGGAGTGATTGAGCGCGGGTAACGCCAAAGGGTTGCCCGCCGTCAACCCCGGGGTGAAAATGTCAGTAACCAAATGTCAGGCCTCGCCTCCAGCGCGCTCTACGACCGTTCTCGTTCCCGCGCGACCTCTCCCTCCGAGTCCTCCTCTTCCCCCTATCGTCATCCCCCTTCTAGCGCACGCTCTCTCTTTCTCTCCCGCTTCTTCCTCTACGCTTTTTACGCCTGTCGTCTCTTCCTTCTGTGGAAAATTTGTGAAAGCTCGCGTCGCTCGATCTCGTGCCCTCTCGAACGATGGTCCGATTTCGCGGTGAAACGCGAGGCATCGTGGTCGCCGGAAGAATCGCGTTTTGTCGCTCGAACCTTAGCGGAACTCGCATCTGCCGCTCGTCGGCCGAGATCGAGTTTATCGCCCCGCGGCGCGGAGACAGCCGGCTTTATAGGCTCCCTCGTCTCTTCCGGTCGTTGTTAAAGCGGATCGCGAAGAGAACGTAATCGTCGCGAAGATACTTTGCCGCCGCGACAAAGGGTTGGTCACCCTCGTGCTCGAGCTCACCCTCGCGAGCAGACGACTCGCGAGAAAATAACCTGCCGGAATATTTTATAGTCAGGAAGCGTGTTTTTCTCGCGGCGCTCTTCCGAGATTGCTTTCTCCTCCAAAGTAATGCCATTTTCGGGGAAGGGGGCGACGCGTCGACGAATCGACGCGAGCAACACCGCCTCTTTGACGCGCTGCATACAACGGGTTAAGTGGGTTTCGCTCGCGCTCTCGGCATCCCCTTTCCCCTTTTCTCTTTTCACTCGATTTCTTCGTCTTTGCGGCGGCCGCTGCTAGTTGCCGGACACCCGTTCCACCGGCCATCCTCTCGCGACAAACTAAAAAATACCGAATCACCGATTTCTATTCTCGTCCGGCCTCGCGTACTCGCCGGTGTTAATGAAATTTCACCGCGCCAACGAAAGTTTGCGCGTAACTACGAAACACGGTCGTGGCCAGTCACGAGTAACCGACTAGAAAACCAGTTCCGTCGTGGCGAGATGTAGCGCGGCGATTCGTAGCCGATCGAGAACCACCGTCGAGCAAATCAACTTTGCTGTACGCGTACGTTTCGATTTTCGTTGCTTCGAAACGGTTCGAAGTGGTTGGCGATGATACGCTTCCGGCGAGGATGGCAGAGCGACGACGGAATCGACGCTCTTGTCGAATCTGTTACGTGGACAGACTCGAGTGGCGATAAAGTGGAGTCGAGGCAGACCGGAGCAGACGTTGGCCGTGGTGGAGGATACTCGGCTCGTCCTACTTCCTAGAACCGGAACCAGTCGGCTAGAGATCGATTGGCCGGCTGAAATTGCCCTCGTTCTAATTGCTCGTGAGAAAAAGAGCCGGCACGGCGTGTCCGTTTCTCCGGCGGTCCATTCGCCCTGTCCGCTACACCGGCTTGCAACCGTCTCGAGGAAACGGCGACCGTGTCCTTCTCCGACGAAGGAGCATTTCACAGCGCGCAAATAGGGGGCGGAAGGGAAAGAAGACGATTATCGCGGGTGAAACGCGAGCATCTGGACGGAGAAGGGGAAAAGAAGGCGAATCTGTTTGCCCTTAGCCGGCGATAAATCGAAGGAGCCGGTGGTTCGCGAGACGGGTTTCCTTCCAACCTCTACGGTGTCTCTCCGTGTCGGTTCCGCCCATTGCTGATTTATACACGCGCGAGATATACGACCGAGCACCCAGCATACGCGCCTCCTACCCAGGACGTTGGAAACGCGACGGCAGCAGAGCGAAGGAGGGCTGATCGCGCATCGTCTAGCGTGTGCCGGAAATATTCGCGCGATCCGAACGAACGTTAAACGCTCGACGACCAGGAAATTCCTATCGAAGGTTGGGAAAGTCTGGGCTGACGAATAGACGGTCGGATGGATAGATACGTAGACGAATAGGAGAAGGGGAGAGGGAAGCGAGTTTCCACGGACGCCTGGTAACGCGATAGATTGGACGTAATTAGGGGCTTAATAAGATTCGCTGGCAATCTAGGAGGAAGCGCGAGGCCCGAGGCGGATTCGTTGCGCGAAGAGAACGGAGCGACCCTGGTTACTCGTAACAAACCGCAGACTCCCTGACCACCCTTGAGCGAAGCGTGCTCGCGTCATTCACGCAGACCGCGATATAACCTAATAGAATTATTTTCCAAGTACGAGGGGTCGTGGCTCCCCCAGGAAGCGACAGCAGCCGCAGCAGCAGGGGTCGCAACCTACCGGCACGAGGGATATCGCTGCCCCGTGCCTCGATACACCCTCTGCTCCCTCGCCACTTTGCTCGTTCCGTGGTTTCACGGTTCGGCGTAATAACGGCCGCCGACCAAATAAATAATTCGACCACCTATCCACGGATTTTTACCTCGCCGTTTGTGATCGCGTTCGCGTCGCGTCGCGTCGCGTCGCACTCGCCGTTCCATATCTTCCCCTTGTCGCAACTCGCGTTCGTCGACTTGCTTGCTCGAATCGAGGAATCGCGTTAGTTGTCGTTCACGCGCCACGCAATTTTCCAATTAATCGACGTTGGTTTGCTCCGAACGGGTCGGCTAGTTAGCTCGAATGACCGTGCAGCTTCTCGACGACGTCGATCCGCGTTGCCCCGCGTTCCGTCTCCGGATCTCCGCGTCTCCGACCGCCAGCTGCTTCGCGTCACCTGCGATCGACCGTCTTCCGTCTGTCGATTCTCTTTGATAACCACGCTGGCTATTCCGGTCACGGACCGATCGGTACCTACCCAGTTACGTTAGCTTCCAACAGCTTCGCAATTTCGAGCGCGAACGCGTCTCCGAGATTCGTAGTTTCGTTTCGTTCGAAAACGGTAGCCGAGTCCGTTTCCGAACGTTGCGAAAGGTCATCGACGCGCGGTAACGGTATCGACCGTGGTCAGCGCGCGTCTTTAAGCGCGTCTTTAAGCGCGATGCACTCGCGAAAGCGATCGCTCGTCGACGCGGGTCGCTGTATTTTCGCGGAAAGAGGAAACGAAAGACGAGGCGATCGCGAAGAAATCACCGAGCGATAGGAGCGAGCGCAACGGCTTCCGCGTCGCGCGAACAGCTCGAACAGAACAAGGCGAGAAACGGCAAAGCGTGGAGAGAACAGGAAGCGCGGAACTTGCACGCGCTCTTGCTCTTTTTTCTCTGCCTCTTGTTCGGTCGTAATTACGCGCGAATTTTTCCAAACGCCCGTGCTCCATGTATCTCGTTTCTTCTACCCGTCTGCGTTTATCTCCGTTTCTATCCCTCTCGCCGTGCGTTCTCCTCCTTCCTCGACTATTATTAGCGGTAATGCATGCCATTAGCGTCAAGGTTCGTGCGCGAGAACGAGTCTCTCGATATACTCGAGGGAATCCGTCGTTTTATAAGCTACGCGTGCATCAGCCTGCCTACTCGGTTGCTCGAAGGCTGCCTGACCAGCTAGCTAGCCCTCGCCGCGTCTCTGCACCGGCCAGTTAGTCAGCCGACCGTTGGTCGATCGTTCGGTCGCACGGTCGTTGCATCGGTCGGTCGGTTGGTTGGTCGGTCGGTCGGTCGGTTGGTTGGTCGGTCGCTCGCACGCTGGTTCGTTCGCTCGTCTGCCCGTTTGCCCTGCCGCGACTTCGTTTAGTCGACCCGTAGACCAAACTGCGAAGAGAGAAAAAGAGAGAAAAGCCCTGCCGACTTCTCCTCTCGTGCCTCGCGCATCGAGTACGCGCGAAGCGAAGCGAACCGTGTCGCGGTTGCATCGCGTCAAGGTGCAACTACCGCGCTCATCCACAGGACGAGCCTGCATTCTCGCTCTCGGCTACTCGAAGAATGCGGAACCTACGAGCGCGCCTCGCCTCCCTTCGCCTCTACTCGCCTCTACCCGCCTCTACTCGCCGCGTATTCGCCGCGTCACACGCGCCACCTTCCGCCGTCCGGTCTCGGCCACTTACTCGCGCACCGATCCACCGATCGTCGAGTCGTCGACGTTCGGACCGAGTTTCGCTCTCGTTTTGCTCTCGATTCGCTCTCGTTTCGCCCGCAACTGCAAATAATCGTGGCCAAAGTCGCCGATCGCAGACACCCTCGATACTTGCGTTCCGACAGAGAGGAGAGAATGAGACGGCGAGCCGTCGGTCGCGATAGTCGTTCTCGTTCGTCGAAGCGAGCGACCGGAGAACGACGATGAACCGCGAGGAGGGAAATTTATCGCGGCGAGTTATCCCGAGGGTCGGCTGCTTGCTCGGAAAAAAGCCGACGAGCTAGGAGGCGCGCAACGGCGTGGCGCGGTCCGAGCAGAAGAAGAGGAACGGGTCTGGAAACTGGGGAGACGTACTTACTCCGGGCCATATTCCGTAGCCGCGTCGTTAAGCAGCAAAAAATAATAAATCACCGCGATTTTTAGTCTGGCTGGAGGAGATAAATTTAATAACTTAACTACCGCGGATCGTTCCTGCGGCGTGGAGCGGCGGCCACCGGCGGCAAACGGCGAGTCAACCGTTATTTCGCCGTCGCGCCGACAAGGAGTGGGAGACGGTCGTTCTGCCAGCCCGACAGCGAAAGCCGGAAAACCACGCGCTTCTTTTCGACCGCGTTTCTTCCTCGAGTCAAGGCGATTCTCGAAACGCGCCACTTTGCGCTGGACTTTGCTTCGTTCGATCGTCGCGACTCTTGCCCCCCGTGCCATTCGTAACGGTCGGCCTCGACCGTACGATAAATCGCGCCACGATAAAGAATACAAGCGGTCGCTGGTCGTTTGATTTTTATGCGCCGCGTTGGGTGTCCGCGTTCCAGGAGGAACGTTGGCGCGAGATATACACGCGGAGAGGGACTGGCCGAGTGCGCGCAACGGGTTAGGCAGGCGTTGTAAACCTCGCGAGAGAAAGCTCGAGAAATATCGGAGCCGAACAGCCTAATACCTTCCGGAAGAGGAGCGACCCTCGCTCGTCCGTTTCCAGATACGATCCCGAAATCCTTTCTTTTTCGTCGACGGCGAACCGGCCGGCGATGGCCCACCGGAGTCAGGCAACAGCTAAATCGCGGGGTAAACGCGGCAGCCCCCGCGTCCCTTGCGCGATTCACGACGCCGTCGTTCCCCGGCTACTTACCGGCCGTGAAATATGAAATTAAATTCATTAGGCGGTTCTCGCGGTCATAATAAATCGAACGATTGTGCCAGGATAGAGGACGTAGCGGGCTTATAACTCAGACCTTCTGAATGGAAAATGATGAGAAATGTCTCTCATTGAACGGTGGGGGGTCTCGGACCCTGTGTCCTTTCTTCCCGTCTTCTTCTTCTACCTCCCTCCTTCTCCGTCCACTTGCTCGACGTCGTTCCGTGCCGTGCCGTGCCATGCCATGCGACGCGTACTCCCTTTATCGCGCCGTCCTGAACAACGCGCCCGAACCTCGACGATCGACGGAACGGCGGCCGCGTCAGCTCGATCTTCGCTTAAACTCTAAATTCCTCCTTACGAGCGAGCAACGACGACGCGGCAACGGAAGCGCGTATCGACGACCGAGAGACATTTCGCTGTGCCGTTTGCTTAGCTCGGTCGCGCGTCGCGAGTATCCAGTTGGCGGTTCTCGTTGTTGATTTATACGGGCGGCGACGCGGCCGCTTCACCGTGAATATCGCCTGATAGAAAGGACAGTGCGAGCGATTTACGTCGACGCGTTTCAATGGAAAAAAAGTAACCGGTCTGTGGAGTGCCGCGCCTGGTGGTCACACCTCGGTGCCCCAGCTCGCCGGGACCCGCGAGTCCGAGAAAAGATAGTTTACGCGCGACTCGGCGCGACCAGGCGTCGATTAGTCGGCCGAAGATACTCGAATTGGACCGAGTACCAGTTCCATCAACGTGGGGTTTATCCCGAACCGCGCGATAAATTACGTCTATTGGTCGTCGTCCATCGAAACCACGTCGACTATTACCGACGGTTTATCGTAAATTGCGGTTTGCGCGGCGATTAAACGAACGAGTTTCGAGAGGCGAAGCCGATGGTAGTGGAGAAGTTGGTCGCGTTCGAGAGGAAGGCGAATCGTTGGATTCAGCGATCTGCCTTGGCTTCGACTTATCGGATCGGATCGGCTCGGATCGGCTCGACTCGTCGGGCGCCCAGGCGATCGTGATTTTCCCTCGACTCTCTTTGCCTCGAGTTTCGTTCGATCATCGGCTGACTCGTTGGCATCCAAATCGCCCAATATTTTGGCTTTCGCACGCACTTTTCGTCCATTCTCGCTGCTTTCGTCGGCACTCCATCTTTTTCCAACGATCGTGACGCGTTGTTCCGCCCAGGCAGCGGTTACGTCGCGAATTAAACTTGGTCGTCGCGATAATCCAATCTCCGGCGCGCACCCGATCGAATTTCCTGCAATTACGATCCGTACGAACGCACCTTTAAACGGGAATTTCACCAGGTTTCGTGGAAAAAATGTAATTCAATTTCCATCGAGTTGAAATTAATTCCGGGCAACGCACGACTCGTTCCGCTCGTGTTCGTTATCTCTTTGCTACACCTATTGTACGCGGGTATCGACGCATCGATGTCGGCGTACTCGTTACACATTGTAACGTCTAGTGTCGCGAGTCGCGTTTTCCAACGACATCCGATTAATCGTGGAATCGTTCGTCGCGATCGCCGGAAATTGCGCGGAATTATTTCGTGTATTAGTGGCGGCGAAAACGAAAACCGATCGAACGCGAAGCATCGGCGAAAAAAGTGAGCGGCATATAAAAGCGAAGGGACGACCAAGTAACTTTCGTGTGGCATTTTCTCGTCCGCTCGATTAGCAACCTGTTTTTATCGCGGCGAGGATACGGTTGGTGCGTGCAGAAGACAGTGATATTCCGCCAGCGTCGGGAGTTCGAAGCGCGCAATTATACCTACATGAGACGAGGCGGGATCGGGACGAAGACTCGTAGCAGCGTCGGAGATTTCCACGCGTATCGCGTAAGCGATATTCGCGCGTTTTTCCAACGATCCGAACGTTTCTCTCGGTGAACCGAGTTCGTTCGCAAAGCGAACGAGCGGAGGCGAAGGCAAGAGAGGGAAAGAGAGAGAGAGAGAGAAAAGAAAGAGAGATTCCTGCGTGAAAATTTACGACCCAACCTCCTGTCCAAGTGTCGTTAAACGAGCGCAGCTTTCAATGGAGTAAATGGGCTGTGATTTGTACATTGACAGGCGCGTAATGCCACGACATCGGAGGCATCGTGGTTCTTGGTTCGAGCAGAGATTGTCGAAGCGTGCGAGCGTGCCCGACCCGAAGAATGGGCCGTGTTTTCGTCGAATCGTTCGCTTTCCGCGCCCCATGAAAGAGATAACGACCTCTCGACCGTCCGCTCGTCTATCCATTCTACGCTGTTTTCCACTTCAAACCCGAATCCTCGTAGGCGTGTCGATTTCTGGCAGCTGCGCGTTCCTTCCGGCCGTCCGGTCTGTCTCTTCTTTCTTTCTTCCTTCCTCCTCTCGCTATTACTCTCCGCTCCTCTCCGCTCCTCGGACACTCTGCTGTCGGTCGCGTCGACGCGTACCGACTGTCGCGATTCCAGGCGAAAGTTGGCGAAACGTGGATCGCGATAACCTCTACCGACGAGCCCGACCCTCGTCCGAGATGGAAATATTTTAATTAGCCGGACGATAGCGTTCGAAAGGCGACGTTCTTAACCGATTTTAAATATCCGTGGAATCGTTGGGACGGAGAGCCACGCGATTCGATGCGGCTCGTTCTCGGCTGCTCGCAGAGAAAAGACAGCTGGTGGCTGTCCGTCTCTTTCGGCCGAGTGGTTTCACCGGACAAACGTCGATGGGCGCAAAGAGCCTGGAACGAGGCGACGCGACCTACCGAGATAAAGATCGTTCTTGCGACCGTTCGACCGACCTCGCCGTCGAAGAATATATACGGTTTGTTGTCGATTGTGTGTACACTCGTCGGTTGATTAGCCTCATTGTGGCCGATTCGGGCGTGCACTTGGCCCGCTTGCGACTCGTGCCATCCGGGCCACCGAGCTTTCGTGCGCGCCTCCTTTTGGCCGAAAATCGCCTCTTCCTTCCCTTCCCTTCCCTTCCCTTCCCATCGTACCGTCGCGCCGCTCGCAGCCTCCACGGAATAGGTAACGGCCTCTCTAGGCTTCTTTCTTCCGGACCAGTCGCCTTTCTTTCGCTCTTTCTCCCTCTGCGGCCTTTTTTCCTTCCGCTCGAACCACGAAAAGCGCTCTCGCAGGCCCCATTGTCGCGCGAGCGCGTCTTCGAGAGAAGAGCAAACACGCTTAACCTGCCGACCTATTGTCGCCCGGATTATCCGATTTGCCGTATGCGAGCGTTTCGCCCCGTCGCTCTGCCGCGTGCATTGCGACAGAGACGATGCCACGGGGCCGCAGGTTGCGTGCTGTACGCGCCACGGCCGCCACTAATAATCCGTAATCCTACCTGTTTGTTCGATGTCGCGCGTGCTCCCAACATCGCTCGACTATCCTCGTTAACGAGATACCGTCGCCGTTTACCTTAATATCTCGTTATTACAAAACGTCGAGTACAGAAACCGGCCGAGCTTTCCATAACCGGTTATCCTCGAGCGCGTTATCGCGATTCGCATGGCCGATCCGATCGTTGCTCGATTTGGAAGGCGACGCGATGCGACGCGCCACGCGCACCTTCGCGTCGTGCAGCGTCGCGTCGCGTTGCTCCGAAACGGCGAGTCATCCGGGCAATCGTCCATCTTCCCGTGTCCCGTCCGTGTTGCGAGTCAAACGCTTTCCAGCATCTCTTCCACTCTACTCGACTCGACTTACGTTGGTCGGGCTGCAGCGGTCGAGGGTCGGCCGTTATTGGATTACGCGACCGCATTGTCCCCACGTGCAAGCGGACAGCTGTTCGTCCCAAAAAGGCGACGCAACATGCACACCGAATATGAAAATAATATTTCCTTTTGGCATCGGTATGATCGATATTTATTCGAGCGACAGTCGCGCGTCCGTTCGTCCGGTATTGTGTCGCGGTCCTGAAATCTCGTTCGGCTCGCATTGTGCTCGAAACTCTTCGACGCGCTCAAAGACGCTCTGCTCTCTATAGGCCGCGTTCTCTCATAATGCCTAGCTGGAAATCGGCACGACGGATCTTTTATCCTCGCGCGTTTATTCCCACAAGAGTTCGCTGCGTTTCGCGAGTCGTCCGATCCATTTCTTTCGAATCGAAAACGCGATGATCTGAATTTTCCAGCGACGATCACGGTCTTCGACTCTCTCTCTCTCTCTCTCTCCCTTTCTCTCCGACAGAGTTGACTTCATTGGAAAGCAAACTCGTCCCTAGGCACGAGATGTTTCATCGTCTCGGCGACGAAAGCACCCAAGAACGACGAAACTTGGATCCGCGACGGAATTAGATTGGCGGCGCGGTTGAGTTTTAAACTTCGTTTCGAGTCGAACAAACGCCGGCCGGCGCCGCTACTCCGCAACTTTGCGATTCCCTTCCTGGCCCAAAAGGGGTTTTCGTCCTGCCGGCTAAGTGACAAGTTTCATCGGGTTCTCTTTGCTGTTGATCGCACTGCCGGAACGAGAAAGCGTTCTCGCTCGAAAAATTACATCGTCGAAAAGACGGGCGTAACGAGAAGTTGTTTCTCGATCGAAACGGACGAAAAAGCGAACCGGTTTATGGTCTCGCGATACCACGGGTACCGCGAAATCGGCCGCAACTCGTGACGAATACTAGGCAATAAAGATAGCGACGCGTGCGAATTCACGTTGCGAAATCACGCGACATTTTGCGTCAGAGAAACGGCGGACGTCGAACGATTGGTTTCGTAGGCAAAGTGGAGCGTGTATCGCTGTCGTTTTCACGGATCTCGCAACTGCCGTTTCGAAGGCCCCTACGTTTCTTCCTTCGCCAAAAAAGACCTTTCCGCTCCTTTCCGCTTGTTTCTTACTTATTAAAGATAAAACTACTTTGCAACTATCTGTCTATTCATTTATTTATTTATATACGGGAAATGTTCCATTACGGATCGGAGCAACGATGCTTGAGAAATTTTGTTCGACACGGAGCTGCGTTAAATATTGGGAATTCGTTGTACTTGGTATAGCAGTCGTTGGATTATTTAGTCTAGTCGATACGGCTCGAAAAGGTCTTGAGAGAAACGGCGCGTTCTAACTTATCCGAGTAATTACAGTATAGCTGGTTCTAGTGAAGTTTTTGCAGCGGAGGCTGAGGTGTGACAAGGAGAGATATAGTCTGAATATCGACAAGATCTTTGGCATTTTCAGCAGCGCGACATTTTCCATTCTGATCGGATAACAAAGTTCGAGAGATACCCCTTTAGGAAACGTCGGTTTATTTCAATAAATTTTAGACGCAAACCCATCGACGGCACAAGAGAAATTATTATGCAGAGCCTTCATGTTCGTTATGCCAATCGATACGAGCCGATTATTTTACTAGTGCGTACTGTTCGGATAAAATTTCTAAAGTATCGTAACTCTGATCCGTAATGGGACATTTTCCCCTATGCAAATAACTGTATATAATAAATAACCGTATATAATTAAGCATATACAAATAATGCGGGAGAAGTTGTCTGTTATGTCGTCCAGTCGCGGGGAGACGCGATCGCGTTGTAGCGCGTCAACGGGAGTCGTAAATTCCCGTTACGATTATAACAATCGACACCACGAACAGGTCGATCCCCTTATTTCTTGTGGGATAATAAGGGTATTTGTTGGGGAATAAAACTGTAGTCTACAGTCTTATAATATTTATATTTTAACAACTTATTACACGGGAGGTTCCGTCGTATAGGAAGATATAATTGATAGAAGTGATGAATAATAATACACTTGCTAGATGAGTAATAATAATAAAGAATAGACTAAGTTAATATCACTTTGATCGAAGTGAGGACTACGCGAAGCTGATAGGAACAGTCGTGGTGACTGCACGACGTTTAGTAGAACAGTTGTGTTGACGGCACGACGTTTTGTCGAACAGTGCTGACCCGTCTCGTTCAATTACGGAGGAAAGTTCGGTATGGGTGTCCTTTTTAATGGGAAATACCTGTTATTTTTAATGGACAAACAACCGCTTTCTCCGTAAGTTATAAGAGCGTGTAATAAACCTAAGGACTGTCTTAAGGACCATCCATAAACCGAAAATACTTATGCGAATAGAAATTAAGCTAAAAAGATTCGGTTTATGGTGGTTCCTTAGGTTTATCGAAGGTCAGTATAACGGTATGTCAGCCTCGGCGGTCATACCATGAGGGCCGTCGCACGGACCGTCTTACGCGACGTAACATTGTCTCTGCGAAAGGTTGCTCGCAATTCGCGGGGATCGGTGCTAGCGATAATAACATCGGCGTTTTCTCGAAAGCAAAGGAAACGCGACATTTCGATGATCCGACTCTCGAAGGGACGACGACGACACCGATACGTTTCTAATTCTTAGACGCTAGAGCATTTTCGTGTGGCGACCGTGATTTTCGAGCGTGCGATACGCAGGCGAAGCGACAAAGGACGACGAACGGGAGGCAGAGCGACGCGATGGAGCCGGATGTATCTGGCCGAGCAGCGTGAAACGCGCGGCGATTGAGAACATCGAAAAGAGGAGAATACGGCTAAACGACGTAAGAGCCGCGCTAGCTAGTCCTATCCAGTCGATCTTCCTCTTTCTCTCACCCTCGCTCTCTACCCTCTTTGTTTCACCGGTTCTCCGGCTTCGTCCTTTTTCCTCGGCATTTCGCTGCGCGTTCCTCTTCTCTCCTCGCGTTCGACTCGACGTCGTCTCCTTCGTCTTTCCTCGTCCGGTCGAACGGCCGATAGATAATTGGCGTTGCGTGCTTTGAGATAAACGGCCGTGATTGGCGAAAATAACGATTAATAATTATCCACTCGCGGGATCCGAGTCGGCCTGCCCTCTCATCTCGGATCTCTCGAGAGATCCGAGCGAACGCTCCGAGAGAAGGACGGACGAACCAACGAAGCAGCTACGATATTCGACTGCCCGGGACCTCGTTTCTACCTTCCGTACTCTCCTTTCTTCTTTGTCTCTCGCTGCGCGTCGCTCTTTCTTCTCTCACACCACCCTTCGAGTCTTTCCTGGACGACGATTTACCGGTTCCGAACCTATTCGAACTCATAGTCCCGCGATGAATCTTCGCCGTACCGATTCGATTGCCCGAGTCGTTCGATTCGAAGGAACTCGACTTGGGGGAAAGTCGTGCAAGGCCGAAGGGAGAGGAAAATTTAGTCTTCGGGTCAGTTTCCAGCCAGATATCGTTATCGTTTTACCTGTTCGCTCGTTTTTCCCGAGACGGGATTACCTTTCGCGTAACGGCAAAAGAGGCGGAGACGCTAGAAAAATGGTAAACGATCGGTATCGTCGCGCTCGTTTTCCGATTTTCGGTAACCGGAGGGAGAGACGGTCGATAGCTGGAACGTTGGTTTCGAGTTCGGCCGAATCTCGCGACTGAGAAAGCGGGTCGTCGAAAGAGTTCGGTACTCTGCGAAAAAGAAGGGTGCTTTTAGATTAACTTGGAAACGGCCGACTCGAAAGTGGAAATTGCCGTTTCGTCGCTGCCGGGACTACTGCGAAACTCGATAAACGGCGAGTGCCGAGTGCCGCGTGCCACGCGTTACGATTAACCGTCATTCTCGCTCTGCCTTTGACTCTCGCGCTTTCATTCAAGTCCACCTACGTACGCGCTACTGTACCTCCACGACACGCGCGTCTCTCATTTTCCTCCGTCTCCGCTCTTTTTCGCGTTTCTTGCCTTTGCTTCGCACGAGTCCGTACGTTTCTCCACGAGATCCTTGGCGTGTTGGCGGCCGCTCTGGCGAATATTTAAAAAGTCAAACAGAAGCACGAACGAGTCGAATTTTCGCCAAACAGCCAAAGTAAACGAGAGCGTCTCGCGGTAGTGGAAAAGGGAAAGGAAATGGGAAAAACGGGCAAAGGCTCGAGGCAAGGGAGGAACGAAGAGGCGAGAAACAGCAACGAAAAGAGAACCAGTTTATCGAACCGCATGGGAAAAGAAGGCGGGTAACGGGAGCCGATGGTCAGCGATGCGTGTTTCGAGCGCACGGCAGATTATGGAATTGCGTGCATCCACGGTAAAATCCTGAGACCTTGCACGCCCATAACATTCCCGCCGTGTTTCGCCGTTGCGTAGCTTTTCACCTCTCGTTGCACGCGTGACACGAGGACTGCTGCTCCGTCGAGGCCAAGCTCGTCCTCGTAACCGCGGACCGGATGTTCCTTCGCGTGGCGACCGAAAGAGGTGCGTACTCGACGAAAAAACCGAGTCTCGGTCGAATAACCGAACAACACGGTCGCGCCGCGCCACTGGTGGCGGTGACGTTGGTTTCGTGACGCGATACGATTTGATAAGTTGTGTCAACTGCTCGTTAGTTAATTGTCGCGAGTCTACCGGCCCGTGTACGCCTCGGTGTACGCAGTCGCAACGAGCCCCCGGCTAACTTTGTCACCCTTTTCGGACACCCTCCTGTGATGCTCGCAACGCGATCCCCGCAACCGTCGATGTACTAGCCGCTGTCCAATGAATGCCCTTCATTTCCATACTTCGCTCGACGGTCAGTGAGACCAGCTAATCAGATTATTTAACCCTCGCTCGACCCGCTTGTCCTCTCTGCCTTCTCTCCTCTTTCTCCTCCAACCCCTTCTACGCGCTTGCTCTCTTTTTCTCCCTCGGTCGACTCTCTTGGCGTGATTTTCGCGACGATCGAGAGACCGTATCTCTGGCCGACGCGAGCGAAACCGCGCCACGGCTAACGAACGCTCGCGAAAAAGGTGACCGTGTAATTAGACGCGTTCGGGGCATCGAGCGGTGCTTTTCGCGTTCCTCCGTGTAACATCGTCTCGCGTCAACGCCGATAAAAACGAACGCGATTCTTTCTCCCGCCTCGAACAACACCGTCTCGTCCGCCGTGTAATCCCGTTCAAGACCGCAGGACTCGACACGGTCCGTCCCGCAGAATCTCATCCAGGAATTAGTTGTAAGCTCGTTTAGCATACGGCCGTTCCGTAACGCGATAGCAAAAACTCTGTAGACCGTCCGTCCTCCGGTCGACCGCGAGAAAAACCGTCGTAGCGCGCGCGCGCGCGATCGGCCCACCGCCGAGCTTCTACCGAGATCGCGATCGAGTTTTCGATTGTCGACCGCGAGTCCGTTTCGCAAAGCAAATTTTGCGGCGGAGAAAATCGAGGACGAACGAGGGCGCGTTCGAACCGAGCGACCGGAAGGGGGCGAAAAGAAGGAGCGAGACCGAGAAAGAGAGAGAGAGAGAGAGAGAGAGAGAGAGAGAGAGAGACGACGACGACGTCGGGGCTGTGGAGGATCGACTCGGCACGGGGTTATAACGTAATTGTATTAGTTGGATAGGGAGCATGGCACGAGCACAGGGGTCCGCCCGTAAAATTAATGCCTTTGGCTTATCAGTGGCCTGACACTTCAGCGCCGCCGAAAGCCTCGCGTTCCGAGCACTGGCGCGGAACTCGAGGGATATCCCGGTCGCGGATGGTGGCCTTCGCTCGCTCGACCGATCATCGAAATAGTTACACGCTGCTCGCGGACGAATTCCAATTTCCCCGGCTGGTACTCGTTCGTCGCGGTCATCGCCAATTACCCGCTCGTTTTCGCGCGTTTTAATTACATTACGCTTTTCGACCGGTCGCGCGCCCCCTCTCTTTTCCTTTCGTCCTTTCGTCCTCGGGGCGTAACAGACGCGCGCGGTTCGTGTAATTCTCAGCAGCATGGACGTTTTCGGTAGGCTATTTCCCTCCTAATGAGTGCCCCATTAGGAAGTAACGGAAGGTATGCGCACCGGGTTCTGTCACGGTCGTGGAGGGCCGATGCGGCTCGATGTAAATCGGATTAATTAAAGTCCAGCATCGAGGAACGGGAAGTGAATGGAGGTGGGGGGGGTGGGACGAGCAACAGCAGAAGAAGGAGAAGAAGAAGAAGAAGAAGAAAAAGAAGAAGCAGCAAAAGAGGAGGAAGGAGACGCGGCAGTCGGCTCTCTCGGGTTTCGCGATTTCTACGCGGACGATGTTTGGCGATGATCGTCGACCGAGAGAAGAACTCGCGTATCGAGATGACGCGACGCTTACGCGGAATAAATAGGTTCGGTTGGAACGAGTTGCGAGCGACGGTATAAAGACGACACGCGGTATAAAGGTTGAAAGCGCGTCGAGCGTGACGAATCTCGTTGGCAAAGGCAATACCGAGTTCGAGATGTTCCTGATTGAGACGAGAACGCGGGCGCCTGCTCGCAACAACGTGGGCATGGTATGCGTGCGAGCGAGTATCCGTGTATCGAAGCGTGGAGAAAAAAAAATTGGATCGGTCACGGACACGTGGTACCGTAGCACGAGATTTCGTTCGTTCCTGATTCGAGCCGAAAAAGAACCCCGATGCGCTTCGTCTCTCCCTCCCTCGCTGTTTTCCCTTTTCCTCCGATTCCCCTCTGTCTCCTCGCCGCGTCTCTCTCACCCTGGATCTTTCTTTTTGTCGCTCCCTTTCTTGCCTCGGTTTCTTCGCCACCGACGACCCCCCTTACAGTGCCAGCCCGGAGCGGTGTGGCGCGGTGCGGAGCGACGCGGCGTGGCAGCGTTGGCGCGGTTAGGGGATGCTGACTCATACAGGCCAGTCGGCGTACCGCATAGCGGATACATGGCGTGTCACCCCGAATATTATTCGACCGCCTGACAGCGCAATCTGTGAATGCGCGATATTGTCTGGTGGTGGAAGCGGTGGCGGTTCCACTACGTTCCGACGGTTACGCTCGGCATGTGGGACTAGGAATGCCACGCGTGCACCCGCCAACGGGTCCTCTCCCACACGCCGCGCCGCTATCTTAGCCGCCACTCGATTCACTCGTCCTTTCGCCCCTCCGCGTTTTACTCTGTGCGACTGTGGACGCGACTCGATCCACTTTTTACTCGTCCCGCGTTTACTCGTGTCGCGTTAAATTCCAGCCTCGCCACGTCCCACCTTTGCCAATCCTGCGTTCCGTCGCGAATTCCGGTCGTGCGCCAAACGGCCAACTCTCGCCGAATTTCTCGAGGCCTCCGTTTCGTTCGATCGGCCAAACAAACGAACGTGCAAATTGGCACGCGCAACAAATTCGGACCGCGTTCGTTCTTAATTTAGAGCCGTTTCGACGACGCTAACGACCTCGGGAATCCGTGGAAAAAACAACCACGACTTGTGACTTCGAGGCGCCTTTATTCTTTCTTTCGCCTTTCTGCTTTCGCCTTTCGCCTTTCGTCTTTCGCCTTGCGCCTCGTGGTAAGCGCTGCTTCGAAGAAAGAGCGTCGGGCGCGAACGAAAGTGGAAGAAACGCGCCAACGAGTGTTTCGAACGTCGAAATTCCTGCGTGTTTGCCTCGGCAGCGCGGTCTCGTTAATAGAAGGATCCTCGGAACGATAACAGAGACATCGGCGAGAATAGGAAGCGAAGGGGAAGAACGCGTGGGGTGTGCCGGCAGGCTGGCCGACGGGACGGGGAGAAACGCGCACGGTCTGTCGCATATTTAACGGCATCCCGTGTCAAACGGGGCCATAAAACACGCTTGCGCCTAAATAAAATCCCGTCTTCTTCTGTTCGCATTGCGTCGACCGTTCGACGAAACCGGGCAACGTGCTCCGTCACCGACAGACGCCGACGAATGTTCCCCTCTCCACGCTTCTTCTACTTTTTTCTCCAATTTCTCGCACGTACTCGCCTGCCGATTCCAACGAAAGAACGCGCGGTCCATCGTCGAGATCCCCGCGTCCTTTCAACAGCTTGCGAGCCTGTTCCACGTACTATTTCGCGCGACTCGGTGGCTTGCGAACTACGTCGAACGAACGCCGTTACCACGGATAGACCGAGAAATCGAAACGAAATTAAACTGGGTTTAAAGGTGAAAAAGGAGCGTTTGAATCGTGGCGTCGGCCGAAGCGGACGAAAATCGGCGTTCGCTCGTCGAGATATCGGCGGACTGACAGAGATCGAGGGTAAGAGGACGCGAAAGGACGTGAAATTCCGGCGCAGCCTCGCGGATTCACCCTTTGGTCGACGCGCTAGCCTGCAATCGGTGAAAAGGATGGACGCTTTGTTTCGCGGACGGCGTCGCCGGCCGATATCACGGTCGAACGAGTTTTCGGGGCAGTGGAAGGACGGAAATACGGACGGAAAAGCGAGGTGTCGGCCGAGCAGCGGCCTGGTAATACCGCGGTACGAGGTTAAGCGTGGCTGGCTCGGTGATCGCGCGGCACTCGGGGCTTAGGGTCGGGGGGTCGGTAACCGAGGAGGGGTACGTACGAGCGAGGAGGAGCCGCGAGGGTTCGTTTCGGCCGAGGACGTCGATAAGCGGCTCGCATTGTCCGCCGGTCACGTGGCCACCCTCGCCATCCTGAAACGACGCCTTGTCCCAGCTACCGTCGTCGTTTATATTAAACTCCGAGGTTAATACCGTGGCTTACTCTAATACCGGGGCAACCCTTTGCCCTGCGATACGCCGATAAGGGTTACGCGACCGACCACGGAGATCGTACGGCCGGTCAACTTCTTCCTCCGTTTCTCGCTTCTGCTCCAGCGATTCCCTCCGTTCCACGACCAGCGAGATCTCGCAATTTTCCCCTTCTCTCCGCGACTCGGGGAAAAGCGTAGAGAACCGAAGAAAATTCAGAAAACGGCTGCATCGTCGAACGGACGGGACGACGAGTAATTAAAACGCGACGTGGCGCTTCGTTCCGCGTGGAAAATCGAAGGAACGAAGGTTTCGCGAACGAGATGCGTTTCGACCGATAGCGAGCGTGCGCGATGCGGAACGTCGACGCGCGGATGCAAAGAGGGCAGATAATAAAAGGAAAATGGGTGACGCTCAAAGTCAAGGGTTGGGGGACGCGACCCCGACTCGACACCGAGCAACAATGCGCCCGATAGAGAACCGTCCGCGACTCGGTACTCGTGGTCCCGGGTTCGCAGATAACGCGCCCTCTCTTTCCACGACTCATCCCTTTGCGCTTCGATTCTCGTTTCCTCGTTTCGTTCTCTCCGTTCTTTCGCGCCTGCTATACCTACAACGCGTTCGTTCGTGATTTTCTTCCGCTCTAGCAAATCCACCAGCGTCTCTTGTAAATTCCGATCGCCCAACCGGTTAAAATATACATCCGATCGAGAGGGTTGCAGCACAGTTTTCTTAGGTCCGTCGTACATTTGCAAATTGCCTCGGAGTATGTCTGTTACCGACCACGATTACGGCCCATCCTCGCTAAATCTGCTGGATTTCTTACTCTTTTCAGATTCACACTGGCACTTCCCTCCCATCCCGCTACTCGTCCTCGTTGGTTAGTTCACACCCTGCGAATCGGACACGTAATACTGCCAGCTCGCGTCCCTTTGGAAATTCCGATCAAAAAATCTTCTAAAGCATTTACGCATATGTACGCTAATGGGGACATGGCCTCGTCTATTACCATATCATCCGTTATAAATATATATATATATATAGATTTTTGCAATCGCTAGAGTCGTCTCGCAATTTTCGATGAATTTATCACGTCTTCTCGATGGGGAATCGATCGGCTCCCAAGTTGAATCGAACGGTTCTCGCGAAGCCCGGTCATCGCAGTGACAGAGGCTGATTAGACCGTGACGCGGAGAATGCGAAGAACGCGGAATCGCATCGAGTCGAGTCGCGTCCCTTCCATTTCCAGCTCGTCTCTCTCCCACTCTCTCTCCCTCTCTCTCTCTCTCTCTCTCTCTCTCTCTCTCGACGGTTTCACCGCATCGATAAATTATCCGAGGTTAACAGGTGAGCGCGAACGACAGACGGCGATAATAACGACAACGATAAACGCGTCAATAATACGCCGGGAGAATCGGGGACGCGACTACAGTGACGGAAACGCGGCTAGATGATCATCGGCGCTCTCGTGTTCCGACGTTATTCCCGTCGCTGCTGGATTTCCCTTCGATTTGGGTTACCGGTCTCTCTCGTCTTTCTCTCCTCGCTTCCACTTTGATCCGCCGCCGGCCGACATTCCGGCCGGGTCCACCTCCGTTTCCTCGCCGAGCCTTTCGTTTCGGCGATCCGTTTCCGAGCGTTTTCGACGTTTCGCAGCTACAGCGATCTATGCTCCAGGTTTCGGCATGATTAACGCCGTCGTGCGTCTCTATCCCAGGTCGCTGGAATGGCTTCAACGAGAGAGACTAGCCGCTCGAAATCCGGTTACCCCCCGCCGACCGTCTCGCCCAACGAGAACGTACTCGTACTTAGTCGCTTGCTTATATCGGTTCGCCGAGTCGCAGCGAGCCACGATCCTTCTTACTTTCTCCTCGCGTCGTCTCCGCGATGTCCCCGTTTGCGAGTCCGCTTCGCGGTGCTCTTTAGCCTCCTCGTCGTCGCGCGAAAATCCATTCGCGATTTCCATCGGTTCGAACGTTTCTAGAACGCAAAACGGTGGCACCAACGGCCGACGTATCGCGGCGTCTTTCGCCCGCTATTCCACCGATATCGAGGCCTAGTGGAAGTAACTTGTACTCGCGTACTTGCGATCGCGTCCGCCAGATTTCCTGCGGTCGAAAGTTATATACCGTTAGTTAATTATGTCGTTGATAGGGAGGTAAGCTCCGCGGTCATCGTAAGAGATGCCAAGTAGAAGCCAAAAGCGCGTAGTAGCGAATACGTGGGTCGCCGATTGCTCACCGGTTCGTCGAGGCAAAGGCAAAATTGCATCGTACGCCACATAATCGTGGGAGTGTTTCCCATCGAGATACACGTAGGTATCGTACGTCGCCGCAATGCCCTGCCGCATAAATATATCTGCGCCGCGACTTTGCATGTCTCTACGGGGTGGTCTGGAACGAGAGGAGATCCGGTACGAAGCGTACCGAAGCCGCGTTTTTCGGCCGAGCGCCGTTTTTTCGCTCCAACGTGCCATTTGGTTCGCCGTCGAAGGACGTCCGCCAGGAATGACTCTTGGAACGCGTCGAGACCGAGACCAGATCGATGCGCCCGTTACGCGTTTTCGCGTCACCGAGTATGCACAGGAGAAAGCCGAACCGCTGGAACGTAGTCGATCTAGCCGACTAAACGTACTTTATGTAGCGTGCCCCCGTTCCACCGTTTTATTCGAACAATTAGACGCGTGATTCGCGGTTACGAGGCATAAAAAAGGCACTGGCTGCTCCTCGAAAGAGTCATCGATCGCGACGATATTTCGACGAGCGAGCCACGTGGAAATGGCAACTGATCGCGAGAAAATACGCATACTGCTTGGCGAAGACAGGAACGGCGCGTTGGAGAATGAAAACGGAACTAATCGCGAATCGCGATAAGAATCCGGCTCGGCCCGGATGAGATTTCGCCTGAGTTACGCAACGGTATGCATCGAGCGTGGAGCGTGCAGCGTCGGAGACTGGGGTAGGTATCTCGCTGAATCTCGAAGCCGGAGGAGAGCTCGGACACCGGAGGATGGCAGAGAGAAGTGGGTCCCGCGTGCCACGAACCGCAAAGGGATCCACGCTGGGTCCGTCGTACGAGAGAAACAAGAGTCGTTGGGGAATGGAAAGGGGGAAGAAGAAGCGGGTCCTTCGTCGTGGCGAAGGAAAAAAAGAAAAAGAGGGCAGCACGAGCACGCAGGGGTGGAAGGGGAAAGCTCGAGAAACGGGACATTAGCATAAGCTAAACCGAGGTAAGCGCGGCCATATAGCACGATAATAAATAGTCGGTTGTCCCGTATCTACAACGAGACGGTTTAGCATGGGCCGACCTCGTGCTCCCCCTAAAACCCGAGCGCGTGTGCGTTCGTTCCGCTCGTCCTTCTGCTCGATCGTTCGCGGACACACGCGTTCGGCCACCCAACGCAGACCTATCGGTCCATCGAACGAGTGCGATGATCCCGTGCGCGATCGCGTTTCCGTCCGCAAGGAATCTGCGTTTGTTTGATTTTTGGATGATTTTTCGACGCACCACTCCTGTGGAAATCGAGAGAATACTACGCGTTGCAACGAAACTATAGTATTCGGAGAATCGCGCCGATAATTACGAAGCGACAATGGGAAACGCGGTGACGGCAACGTGTCCGACGGTGAAACTTAACGGCAACGGATTCTTTACTCGCGTGTCGCAAGCGACACTGACGATCGATGAGCAATTTTCCGACTAATCGCAGACGAGAGCGAACGAAGACGTATCGCGAGAAAGAGATGGGATGATCGAAAGGACAGCGCAAACGTACGAGCTAGCATTGTCTCGACTGTTGGACGAGGATCGCGCGACGCAACGTGGACAAGCAAGCGGGTATTGTGTCGGCGGTACGCGTCGGCGAATCTCGTCCGGGGCTAGAACGGGAATCGCGGTTCGGATGACAGCCGTAGTCGTAGAGTCGCGATAACATCTGTTCCCGTCGATTAGACGAAGCTACGAACGAACGGCGCGCGTCAAGAGACCGTCGCGATCAGACTTCTTCCGGCGGCCCTGCCATCGGCCGCGGGAACCGCGGCGCGCCGAGCATTGTCCCCTTTCTCTAAGCTTCTCTAAGCTCGTCGAGGATCGAGCAGCACGAGTCGCGCGTGATACGTCGCGACAGGGCCGTCCTCCGCGTCGCGCCGATGGTATCGTGGCGCGCGGACGCCACGCCAGTTACGACGAAGACGGCCTATCCGGTATCGTTGGATCCGGCGCCGTCAACTCCGCCGGGACGAGCATCTCCGCATCGAAGCCTCCGCGAATCGAGGCTACGTCGATATCGAAAAGAGTTAGGGCAGTTGCTTTACCTGTGGTGAAGAGGACGATGGCCTTGAGGCAACTGTACTCCGCGGAGTCGACATGAAGCGCCTTCAACTTTTCCACTTGTTCCTGAAAGATCCTGATGTGATCCATGAAGGCGACGACGCGATCCGCCGCCATGGGGGAAGCGTGAAGACCGGCCGCGGCGAGCAGCGGCGCCACGTGCAGAGGCATCGAGCACTGACTCGCGTTTAGCACGAACAATTCGCTCCAAACTAGCCTGAGCAGGGCAACCTGGTCGGTGACTTGTAGGTCCGGGAAGAACGGGATGTTTCTGGCCCATTCGACCGCCGAGAACAGCAATCTCGCCGCGAGCTCGCAGATGTTGTCGATTCCCATGATGTTGTTCGGTTGCATGCACTGGCCGTATCGCGAGGTCGGATACGGTTCTGCCCTCAGCAGCAAACTTATGTACGAGGAGAGGTAAGAATGACCGTTCAAGTTGGCACACGCGACCGCGTCACCGTTCGTCAGAGCGAACTGTCCCGGCAAACCTGGTAGCGATGGCTGCGACGGTGGCACTCGACCCCTTTGTACGGCTGCAACAAACCAACCAACTACGTCAATCGTTCGATCCTCTTCTTTCGTCTTCGCGCGAGCTTTTTCCGTCGCCTATCTTCCCCGTATAAACCGTCGACGCTTCCGCGTATCCCGTTACGATTTCGCGCGATCCAGCATCTATCGCCGCTATTATCGCTGGACGATCCTGTTGGAAAATCGGAGGCGAGTAACGCGCGCGAGCATGTTCCTCTCTAAGAGCCTGCGAATATCGCGCAAAGACGAACGCGCGAGACCAGATACCGTAGCCAAGCGTAATTAAAGAAACGAAAAAGGACGGCAATCGGCAAGGCAGGAATTTCGATCGAAGCCTGGTTGGCCGTACGCGACTCTAGGCAAACAAGGTCCGTGGAATACCGTTCGCTGCGAAAGGCATCGAAAGAGACGAAAAGAGAATCGACGAGGAAAAGCAGACAGATGGGAAGATCATCTTGCACGCTACGTACCTAAGTACGCGTGACTGTCTCTTTGTCGTTTTCTCTGCTTTTCTCTGTTCCTCTGGTAAGTACATACGCACGATCGCGCTCTCGCACAACTTCGCCTTCACCCCGCTACCCCCTTCCACCTAAACCCTCTCTTTCTCTCCCTCTCTGCCTCTTTGCATCCTTTCTTGGATACTGCGTCTTTATTTTTCCTTCGGCACTGTTCGAGCAACGACACCCCGCTGTGCAACGCCTGAATTCCAACCTCCGCCCCGCGGCTAACGAATAACGTCTCTCCTATCTTTTCCTCTTCAGCCGCTTCTCTCTTCTCCAGTTTCTTTCCTTTTCTCGCCACCCTGCTTCTTCGCCGCCGACTAAAAAAACCTCAGGCTCGACCCTTTCGAGACATCGTTTACGAGTTCTAACAGCTCTGCCACTCGTACGGTACCGGATCACCGATTTCTACGATCGTTAAACCACCCGAAGGTTTCTTCCAGTTAGCGAAATGCCGGCTTAAATCGTTCCAGCGATTCGAACGAGCGAGACTCTGTTATTTCGTTTACCGATCCATCGCCGAGTGCACAGAGGGCTCGCGAGTTCAGCGTACAGCCCGCTGATGTTACGCCGACTCGATACCGTTACCAGCCGGCCCGAACACGGATACTCGTTTCATGGCTCGCTCGAGCGGAAAAGAATTCGCGGAAAATTCGTAGAGCGCGTCCAGCCGGTTAACCGGACACCACGCCGGTTTTCGTTTATCGTCGGTAAATCGATTTCGCGAAAGCGGCAGGCGGAAGGAAAATCGACCGATTGAATCTAGATGAGAAATAACGGTAAAATCGTTGGCGAGGACGATAGGCGAGACAACCCGAATTCTAAAATTGGTCCGATCGGTACCAAGAGTACCAAGAGTATTAATTACTATAGCGGAAAGATTCGAAAAATCTACGGATAAGGACAAGAGATTCGTAACTACTTGTTGCAAACGTCAAATTAAACGCAAAGATAACGCCTACGGACTCAACGTTCCTCGTAAGTTAAGCATTAAGTTACGTATACGCGTACGCGATTACTCCTCCTACGACTAAATCCGACAAACGTCGTTCATGAAGTCTATCGAGATCGCAAAATTCTTCGTATCGTGGCAACGGCTCGTAATTTCCCGCAGCTAGTCAAAGGTCGAGCGACCGTCGCGAGCAGTTGCGAATGCTCGTTCGCGTTATCGAGAGCGTGGATTTTTTGTTTGAAAATCGAGGAGAGCGGCAGAAACCACGGCGTTTAGATGGTGGAGAACGCGTCGGGCCGAACGTGGAATGCGGAGCGCTCGTGTCGCATCGGTGTAACGATATCGATGTAACGTTCGTTATCGTCGTTGAGAATTGCTGGCTTCGCCACGGTTTGAAAGAAGAATTGCCTCGAAATCACGAAAAAAAACGGCTTGGCAACAATTCGATAAAGTTATCGTAAACGGGACGGTCGGTGCTCGTCATGTAGCAAAGTCCACGTCGATCGGACGATCGAGGAACGTGTTCGCGTTTAAAAGCCGTGATCGCGGCTCGAGAGCTGGAAAAAATTGCTGGTCGCGCGTCCTCGCGCTGCGTCTCGCCTCGCGAGAGCCGGCGATCTCCACGAAATCGAAGACGGTGCGCGAGAACGAAACGCGAGAAGCGGAGACGACCGCGCGGCCATAGAGAAATCGTCGGACGTGGATTGATGATGCTGACGCGCGCGGTTCGACGGAGAACGGTCAGCGCTTAGGCCCGTGACGGCCGAAAGAGGAACGGGGAGGGGTAGGTTAGGAAAGCGAAATAGACGAGGACGGAGCGAAGAGGCAAAGGAGGAAGGGGGGAAGGAGGAAAGGAGGAAAGGAGGAGGATGCATCGGCTGGCTGGTTGAAAACGCGTACACGAGCACGCGCATCCGTATTTCAGAAGAATATCCGTCTGCGTTGCGACGCGCAACGAGCGTCGAGCACCGAGCATCGTTCAAAATAATTATAAACATCGAGAAACGACGATCAATCTTCCGTACGCGTTCGATGATAAAGGAATTACAAAAACGACGTACAGTTGAAAACGAAAGGCCGAGAGGGATGGAAGAATGAAAGCGCGCGAGAGAGGAAATGGATGGAATGACAGGGGTAAGGGTTCAGTGCTGGACGTGGATGCGAACGCGAGGGGAGCGGGCCGCTTCGCAGAAAAAGGAGAGTAAGAGCACCCGCGGAGCGCGTGATTTAAAATGCTAATTCTTCTCGTTCGTAGCGACATGACAGCGCGTTGATTAAGACGATCGCGCGCACGGAACGGCGCGCAGAAAGGAATTTCATTACCTGCTATGACATACGGCTTAGAAATTTCACGCGATTCAACGATACGACCTATCCTTGGCGCGTCACGCTCGACCAGCTCGCTGACTCGGACGAGCGGATCGCCACATTTCCAGTTTTCCATTCATACGCGTGTAGCTTCGTTCGCAAACTGTCGGCGAATCGCCGTTCCGAGTAAACTCGCCGCGATTCGGAACCAAATTCACCGACCACGATCACCGTAAAATCGAGGAAACGCGTACCGGTCGAAACGACGCGATCGCCCGTCCGATCGCTGGCAGTTGACGCGGTGACGAGAACGCTAGCGGTGACAGCCAGGATATCGACCTACATGAACGTCGTCGCGAGGTCATTGGGTCGCCGATTATATTTATACGCCTATACACCTCTAAAACTCGAAACATTCCACTGGCGTATTCATCGCGCTCGTTGCTCTTGTCCGGAGCACAATTTCTCTCGTGCGCTCGTTTATCCGCCTTGGACACGGCTGCATGAAACTTGCACGGAATCGAAACGACCCGTCCTACGTTCCGACTCGATCGAGCGGAAGATCCATTAACGTTTGTAAGATAATTACTCCAAATAGAGATTATACGGACCGGTACTAATTCTCCGCGTGCAGCCTCCGACGATAAATAAACACCTACGTAAAAGCCTGCGGCGGTCCCGCAACCAAACGGCCTAATGATGGGAAGAGAGCTCCTTACCTCGGCTTCTTACCTACCTATCCGCTGCCTACTTCTTTCTTTCCTTTTCCCTCGCGCTCGCTCCCACTCTCGCTCCACCTTTCACCCGTTTTTCTCGTACTTTTGACGTTTTCTCGCGATACCCTTCGACGCGTCGCCTCGCCTCCTTGACGATGATGCGATTTTCGCAACGAGTTTGCGCCGTCGGTTTTCTTCCTTGGAAAAGCGTCTACGATCGAACGGTCTGGACGTGCTTACGAAGAAACGCGTGGAACGTGCCGAGCGAGAAGCGGAAGGCGGAAGGAAAAGGAAACGGAAGGGTCGAAACGTGCAACATCCCGTGCAGTGCAGTTTTTACGCGGCTAATAAGCGGGTGCTGGTCCCCGCAGGCAGCAGTTCCGGCTCGAAGGTGGCAAGGCAAAGAGTAGGCGGCCGGTGAGAAGTGCCGCGAGTCGATGCTATTAAGATTTCCGTATCGTCGTCCCGTTACCGAGACCGGCCAACATACGGAGAGGTTACGCTCGCTGCTTGCTGCTCACCGCTCGCCTAACGTTCCATCGCTTCGCCTCGTTCAATTTCGATCCTCCGCTTGTTCGCCGCGTGCTCGTTTCCTCTGTCTTTCCTCTTCGCACACGGCACTGCACGGTATTCGCTCGCTCCAACGCGATGCCGCGCGAATCGCCGTTCTCCGATCTGCTTGAATCTCCAACTTGCTCGAAACTCTACCGATATATTCCTCTGTTCCAACGATCGTCTTTCCTTCACGGAGCGAGCCGACGTTTTCGCGTTCCAAACTATCCCGTTAATAGCTACGATGGCCGCGTACTCTCTGTAGGAGGATTCGAACGCGTTGCCAAAGCGGGCATCCGGGGAAGGACGAATTGCCGCTACAGGAAGAGAAAAAGGATCGAAGCCAGCCTGAGAGAAAGAAAAGAGGAAAAGGGACGAGAACGAGAAGAGAGGGAGAGAGAGAGAGAGAGAGAGAGAGAGAGAGAAAGAAAGAAAGGATGCAAAGGTAGGCAGGAAAGAGAGAGATCCAAAATACACCTGCGGTTCGAGACGGGCAGAGAACCAGTCGACGCGGAATAACTGGTATTAATACGTCACGTAATTACCGTGCGAGAGGTATAGAAGTGTGTGTATAGTCGACGTTGGCCCGCCAGGGCAACGGCAACCGACTAACCGAGGTGGGTTCGAGATGGAGCAAGCACACACGCTTATATTCGATGCTCTCGAGAGTCGTCTCTTAGATTCTCTCCCTCTCTTCGCGCTTCGCGTGTACGCGAGCGAGCGCGCGCGGAAGATGGCTAGAGAGCATGCATCGTCCGGGCAGTTTTCGAGCGAGCGGAGGTCGCTTCGGGCCATGCTTCTGTTCCGAGCCATTATGATAATTTCGCCGGAAAGAAGGTTACCGCCTTGCTCCGTCGATGACTACCCTAGGCCTTGTGAGCGCCTCTCTTTCCCGTCGTCGCGCCGTACCGCGCCATATCAACGGTTAGCCACCCGCGCGAGACCAACGCGCTTTCCATCTAGTCATTTCCCGCTTCCCGATCCTCTTCGCGCAACCTCGTTGAGGCAAAGCGTTTCGACGAACTCGCTAAATGGACCGAGGACTAGATGAACTAAAATGGAGAAAATTGGTGGCCGCAGGAGAGCGTAGGTATTGGGCGACAACGGCAGGAATAAACGTAGGAATAAAAGAGTCGAGATTCCGACGCTGACGCGGACGCTGACGCTGACATGGACACGGATTCTGGCCACGAACGATTCGAAAGGGAAAGGATGGAACAAAGTTACAAAAGGGTTAGACGCATCCAGCAACGAAAGAAGGGGAAAGGAAAGAAGGAGGAAAGAAGGAAAGAAATAGGAGAACGGATAGGAGAAAAGGTCGAGGTAGAAGCAAGGAAGAGAGGAGAGGAAAGAGAGGGGGCAGCACGCGGGGCCAGTGGGCCCGCCTAACATTCCCACGGTGCCTGCTCGCGGCGAGGCCTCCGCTTGCATGCTATTCGACGGTACGATCTTACGTTATGCGAGCAACGTTAAGTTCGCGAGGATGGCATACAACGAGCGAGTGGCAGAGAAAACGGAAGGGCAGCGAACGAGAACGGGATAAGAACGCGGAGCAGATCGAAACGGGAAACGTCCGGAGATCGGATCCGTTCGCAGAAAAAGAATCGCGTACGCACCACGTCAATCGTCATATTCTTTCCTCTTTCCTCGCTCGTGTTCGATTCGCGAAGCAACGAGCACGTAACGCGGTCCTTCTGGCACGATCGTCCGTTTCGCTGGTTCGCTCGGGAGGAAATCGATACCGATCGATCAGGACCGAAGAAGGTGTTTTTCTCGCGAGAAACTCGCGACGTTCCGGTACGTGCCGCTCTGTTTACGTTTCGAGACCCGAGACCGGCACTCGAATCGGCCCGTGGAAGAGGCGCGCGGTCGATCGCGTGGGAGTCTCCCCGCGTAAGAATTTCTTCGAGCGATGTCCTTCTTTCGTTCCGCCTCGCGGCCGACAGAACGCTCTTTTGACCTACTGTCTTTCAAATCGGCCCCTTTCCCCGTGCGGACGACCGGCTCTCGTCTTGTCTCGTGGCGACTACTTTCGGAACGTGATTCACTCCGATTCTCCTTCGTTCGTTCCCTTCGTGACCCTCGGAAATCCTTGATACCTGCGACTTTTATCCGGAACGAACGCGCGTCGTGCTACTTCGTTGCTTTTAACGAAGAGCAGCCTTTCGTTGTCCGCTCGTCGTCGTCGGACAAGCTTCTTCGACAGAGAAACGATTTCGCAACTGCAAGATTACGATTAACGTGCGATTCGACTAAAATTCCTCGTACACGTTGCGAACGTCTGGGTTAGGCGAGTGTCCGCGCGCGTCTATCGACGACTGGTTCGCGGCATAAAGCAGGTGAGTTTTACGAGTTAACGGGTGTTGATATTTGCATCGTGCTCCTTTTTCCGTCCATAATTGCCCGTACCGACCCCCCTTGCTAAGTTTTCTTCGATCGTTTCGCTCCGCTCTCACACCTTCTGTCTCCCCTTCTTTCCTCCTTGCCAGCGACTCGCGATCGATCATCGCTTACACACGTTCGTCCGAATAAAACGACGCGTTGGCAAAAAATATCTCAGTTGATCGAAAATCTGTTATCGACGTTCCGCTCGTTCGATTTTAGCCACGATCTCGTCGTTCGTCGAGCTAACTTTACGTTGTTCGTTACGCGTTTCTTCGCGTTCGCCTATGAAAGAAAAGCGAGGGAAGCGTACGAAAATGCATCGCGTCACAGCGGTCCTGGCTAGATGGTAGAAAACGGTGAGAAGAAGGAGCGAGCGAGCGAGCGAGATGCAAAGTGGAGTAGCAAACGCGAATAGAGACGCGTCGATGTCTCCGTTCTGGCTGTCAAAGGTACGGAATATATGTATATACTTATACATGGAGGGCGAAAGAGGTAGAACGTAGAGAGCAGAGAGCCGAGCGTGTCGGTGGGTGTGCGCGAAGCTGACTAACGTAGTGCTGACCGCCTTTTCCGAGTGAACTTTCACATTCTGATCGCGCGAGAGCTCTGCCGGTCTCGAAGGTCGTTTCTCCTCGCTCGAAGCGGATCGCGGGCGCGTTTTTCTCTGCGAAAAGGAGACGCTCGACGATACGAAACGGACGATAGACGATGGTCGTGGAAATTTGACAAACGCATGGAACGAAACCGAAACGCCACTGCAAACTGGTTAGGGCAACCGCAAACAGGGTAACCACACGAGACGCGAGACGAAAGGAAAATTTCCCGAACAGTAGAACAGGCAGAAGGAACAAAGGGTAATAGGCGCAACGGTGTGGACCTTGCACCGTTCTGAATATGCATAACGAGCTCGAGTTCCGATCGCAATCCCCCACGAATGGTGTCAGGTACTCTTGACCCAACGATAGTTTTATCATGGTAATGCGCCTTCTTTGTATTTTAATGCTCGCAAAGAGATTATGCAGGTAGGCAAATACGACCAGGCGAACGGTTCGCATCGTCTCTAGGCATAACGGCTTCGTAACGTTTTTCTTTGGTTTCGGATCGCGTAATCGCGTAATTCGCGCATCGCTGCCGTACGTTTGCAAACCTCGCACCCTACCACCGTCGCGTCGCTAACGATTCGAATCGACGCGCAAACGAAGGGCGTAAAAAGGGAATTTCGCGTGGGAAACGAAGCGATGGTCTTCGATCGGAGGAACCGTCACCGGTTTGGAATCCCGACAAAGTCGTTCACGCCAAACAGAATCACGTAGCTTCGCGGAATCTGGCGGATCGATCCGTTGGCGGAGCTGACGTCGCGTCGAAAGGTTCTTTGGAAATGGAACGCGATAGGTACGAAGTATAGTGGAACTTTCGGGAAGAGTCTGACCGAGCGAGGTAAGCGACGAGTAGCAGTTAACCGTAGATACAGCTATGGTTTATAGGCGAGCTCGCGTCCGTTATCGCGGTTCGCTATTCTCGTGCGCGATATCGGCGCGGTTGATTCGTCGAGGAAAAATCTTGCGGACGCTGGCATTTATCAAACTCGGCTCGATGGCCGGCGAACCGACGATCTTTCGTTCGGACTCCCTAGGGACGAGGCTTTATATCCGACGTTATCACGGTCCGAGGTTCGTACGCGAACTCGAGCACCGAAGATATTGCGCGGAGGGCGGTCGAAGAAGAATCTCCCTCTGCGTCGTGTGCGAAGGATCAAGAATCGACCGTCAGTCGGATTACTAATCATTTCCCGGGTCCGAGAAACCTCGCTAATTGATTAAAGTCACGATCCTGACCCTGCCGTAATATCGGCAATCTCTCCTCTCGGCGCACACTGGGGAGAAAGGTGGTGTACACGGAGGATAGGGACAGGGAGGAAAGCAGTGAGAGAGAAAGAAAGAGAGAGAGGAAGAGAGAGAGAGAGAGAGAGAAGGAGAGTCGAAGCGCAAGACGAAAAAGAAACGGCACGAGATAAAAGAGTAGACTTTGCACACGCTCTCTCTTCCCCGTATGTCGGCTTCGCGTAATTTTTTCCATCTCGCTCCATCTCGCTCGCTCTCCAACCTTTTCGCATTCTCGTCCTTTCCTCCTTCTCATCCATTTTGGTTTGCCCCGAACGTTCGTTCGAGCAGCCCGACCATCCGCCTTCGTCGTCCTCCCATTGTTGCATCGTTCCAACCCGGCAAGGGAAACAATGTCTAATTTCAGTTAATGCGGCTATAATGGGCATCGTCGTTGCATCGGCATACCGCGCGCCGCATGCTTCGACGCTGAGAGATAAGTGAAATCCACCTTGGCACACCGGCGTCTCTATACCTATACCCGACTCCGTATCTCCTGCTAGACGCGAGTCGTTCACCAGATATATCGGCCTCTATCGAGAATTTCCTAACAACACCGATTCACCCGCGATCCCTGCGCGCAATTACCGCGTCGTTTAATCGATCGCTCGATCGACGATCCTGTACTCTCGCGTCGGACGTTTCCGGGACCGAGATTTCTACCCGACTCTACCTGTATAGAGGTTCTACGCGAATCCTCGCGATCCGTTCGGCGACGGATAAATATTTGCCTGGCGAAAATTATCGCGGAAAGATCGTTCCGGCGGAGGATCTTAGAAACGCGCGGCAAGGGCAACGTTAAGAGGCGATTCGCGATTCGCGCTCTTGCCGTACGTTTAAACGGCGTAAAACGCTCGACAGGAGTCGTTTCGTATTCCTACGGGTCGTCGCGGTTTACCAACTAATCCTAGTCGTAAACGAGCCAAGACGATTACGTTTTCCGATTTTCGGGTTTCGTTGGAGAATTTTCCGCGGTAAGGAATCGAGTAAGTGAAGTACGCCCGAGGCCAGGATCCCTTTTCCAAGCTACCGCGAGACCGAGGACGAAAGAACGAACGGACACAGTTCCACTAAACGTACCTTCTTCTCGGCCAGTCGCAATTAAGGGTTAATTAAATTGAGCGGCTTCCTAGATTTCTGTAATCATCGCGGACAGTATCTGCGGGGTAATCTTGAGCGCATCCTGTCTGCCTCGGGGGCCCCACGGAAGGAAGGGGCCCCCGAGGTAAGGTCATGCACCCCGCTGACCTCGGACCACCGACTCGCCCCCTCTTGCCCCGGCGAAGCCCCTTCTGCCCGCCAGCCCCCTCGGCCGCAACCTCTTCTAGCCCCCTACCTTGCCCCGTTTCACCGAGTCTTGCCTCGCGCCGCCTCCTCTCTCCTCTCCGAGCCTCTCCGAGCCTCTCCTAGCCTCTCCTCGCCGCATCGCGCCAAAGGCTCGCTGGGTCGCTTCGCTGCTCGAAACAGCCTCTGCCGCGCGCGTACTTTTTGCCTTCGACGCTTCTTCTTCTTCTTCTTCTTCTGCCTCTTCTCTTTCTTCTTCTTCTTCTTCCTTTCGTCTTTCGGTTCTTTCTTCTGCCGCGTTTTCTTCTCGCCCTGGTCTTCGTCCACGTCGCTCTCGCCGACGATGTTCTTCGGTTTTCGACTCGACGTCGCTGCATCGTCGTTGATATTTAACCGATCTATCGTCAACATTCGGACGAGCTTCCTTTTTCGCGTCATGACCACGACGATCACGTCACGGTGACGACGACGACGACGACGACGCCTTCGTTCATTTTTATCCTTTGGATACTCGCCTTAGCCGTTCTACTCTGTTCTCCCGTCCCATACCGTTCGCCACGATTGCCCCGTTTCCTCTCGGCCATCGCTCCTCCTCGCTCGTTTAACCTCTGCGTTCTCCCTCGCGTAGTTTTTTCCCTTTGCTCGCGAGGAATCACGAGGTAAAAGAAACGTCGGTAGAGTGGGTAGATGTAGACGGTTGCGTGCTTTGCGAGCGAACTAGCGAACGTCGTCTCGAATTATTATCAAAAGCCGAGGCATCATCCTGGATAATGAGCGGACGTTACCGCGACAGGGCAGAAAACTCGGGTCGCCGTCTCGTGGGAAAAACGCGACCAACACTCTCGGCCACTTACTCGCGGCGTTACCGCGATCCTTGGTTCCAACGAACAGGTCTGAAGGCTATAAAACTGCGATCAATTCGTGATCGATCGTCGGAACGCAGCTAGGTCTTGCAGGCGTATTCGGTCTACTCGCGGCCCGCTTCAGGGCGCGATATACAGCTACATATACGTGTCCTAGGATCGGCATGTTTCTTCGGACGGTGCTGCCTGACTCCGTTCGTGTCGACGACCGTTTCGCTCACGTACGTCTCGAACAAGGTCAGATGGTATCTACCACCGGCTAGAGGAGCCGGGATCGCGCGAACGCAGAAGTACCCCGAAGAACGTAGGAAACGTGGGATAATCGTTTGTCCGAATTATTCGGCGATAGATTCGATGGCCTGTGATGCGACGACTCGATGCGCCGGGTCGCGATGCCGTTGGGGTCGTGAGGGACGATGGAATTGCCGCGGGGAGGAAGAGGAAGACGGCAGAACTTGAGACGGAAATAAGTACACCTGGTCCGTCCGTCCGTCCGTCCGTCCGTCCGCGTCGGTGACCAGCTCGTGCGTGCTCCAGCAAGGTCAGATGTTATCGCCACGTAAACGAACAAGTTGGAGAGAAGAAAAAAAGAAGAATCTCGGAAAGGGAAAGGGAAAGGCGTGGGAATCTTTCCGGGGTTTTCGTGATCGCGGCTGCGATCGGGCGAATCGTGCGATCCCGATCTACGCGTTTCTCTTTAATTCGCTGGATCGGACGGAAGGTACGGAAGAACGAGAGAGAAAAGAAACGAGAGAAGAGGTGGAAAACGTGGAGTCGCGTCGACGAAACCGTCCGGTGCCGGCGTGCATTCGAGAGACAGAGAGGGGAGGACGAAGAGATCGGTATCGACGCGCTGGCCGAAAGCAGAAGGTGAGGAACTCGAGCGCGACCGAATCGAGAACGCGTCCGGATATAAATACGCGCACTTGTCCCGCGTTAAAACGACGAGAGTTCCAAGGATGCTCAAGCGCTCGCACCCGCTGCCGCTCGTTCGATGTCTCGAGAATCCCTAGCAAATAAATAGAAACGTTTCCGCCTCGTTGAACTTTGATCTTACGGACGGACGGTGATGCGCAGCGGTGCGCGCGATTCGCAGCCGTTGCTCTATTTTAACGCGCGCGTCGCTTCGCTTCGACGGAATTCCCCCGATCGCTTCCAAAGGGAGCGAGCGACTCGATCGGACCGACATGCGATCGAAATCATTCGGTACGTACCTTCCCGGCGCATGCCCATCTTCAGGCACTTTTTCAATCGACAAAACTGGCACTGATTCCTATGGTGTTGGTCGATGGGACAGTTCCTATTTCCTCGACACGAGTAAGTTAGGTTTCTCCTGACGCTTCTCTTGAAGAAGCTTTTGCATCCTAAAAAGAGGCAAAGTTACAAATTAAAATCTCTCTTTTCTTTTTCCTTCGTTCGTTTCCTCCCGTTGTACTCGCGACTAGAATGCGTTCGCGTTCGATCTACACGGCCGATGACGCGCAACCCGAACTGAGAAAGCAAGACAACGCCGACGACGGTAACACCGACAGGGACACCGAAAATTACGCGATATCGGCCGATCTCTGTCGGAGAAGCAACGCCGAAGCCGGTGATCGAATCACCCTTTTAACCTGTTTAGCGTACGCGCGACTACGGCCCTGTCCATCTGTCACGCGGCGGCACCTCTGCCCGCTGCTGCTCGTTAAATCGAACCGCGTTTGCCCGTGTCATCGGCCTTTCCGCGCAAAGTCATCGCAATTTCTCGGCAAATCATCTTTTACCTTTCCATCGAATTTCCTTCCTCTTTCTCGCTTTCTATCGCGTATCGAGCTATCGAAGCGTAGCTTTCGATCCTCGATACACGCGTGCCATAGGAATCGGAGAATTTGAGCGAATAGCGCGAACAGAGGAAATCGACGCGACTCGACGAAACGGCCAGTCGGCCAAACGAACGAGCGGATAGACGTACCGCGAGTACTTGGAAGCAATCAAGAGGCAATTCATATCGTGACAACAAAGCGTTCTCTGTGTGAAAACGGCCGACCGCGCGATAAAGAGGCTACCCTTGTCGTTGCGGAGGATTCTCATCGGCGATCGCGACCTCGCGCTTAATCGCTTATCAACCTTGAATCTTCGATTTACTCCCGCCATGAAATCTGTTTCACGACTATTAGAAGAAGACGAACGTTCTTCCTTTGCCCCGGGGTAAATCGACTTTCACCGTGATCCGTTACGCGCACGCTCGAAATGATTCTCCGCGATCGACATCTTCTTCGGCAGCGATTTTTCCGAGGCGCTGCTCGTTACAGCCAACGAAAAGCAACGAAAATGGACGTCGCGCGATAGCAGCTACTTTAATTTTTCTTCGCCGGAGGAAAGGAGGTTGCTGCGATCGAGCCAACGCGTATTAACGAGGAAATTAATTAGCGAGGTATTCGCGCCTACTCGTAGAACCGGTTCCGCAATTTCGCCTAGCTTTAAAAAGTTCGTGGCTCGACGACGAGACGCTGCGATACTTTAAGGGGCAAGATCGCGGTTAACGCTCTCGTGTCACTGGGTCAAGGCGTTTTGCTCGACCGATCCGGCAAAATTCTTTCTACGGCTCGATCTCGCCGATTTCCCTTTGAAAAGCGAAAAAGAAAAAAAAAAAAAAAAGAAAAAATAGAAAGACCTAACCGAGTAACTCGCGAGGTTCGTTCTGCCAGAGCGCAAGTACCGATCGTTTCGTTTGTTAACGATAGGCGGCGACGACAGCCCGCGGCTATGTTTCAAAATTTGTCGATTTATCGAGCGATCGAATCGGCCGGCCTCTATCCCTCTGGTCTTCGTTTAAACGTAACAAGCGTGGTATTTCGACGGACGCGTCACCACAGTCTTATCTAAAGGAGATGCCTATTGAAATAAAAAAAAAGCAACGGCTGCTAGGAAAAAAAACAACGATTAGATTATTCGTTTGGTGGATAAACGTTGGACGTGTTTGTTACAGCTTTATCGAGAAACAGGATTTTCCATACGCTGATGGAGGAGGAGAACGACAACAACGACAATTTGCCGCCGCGTTTCACGGAATCTGGGGATTTCGCACAAGTCGAACGTGGTTTTCGACGTTGGGACGCGATCGCGATCGTGCGAATCGCCGATGCCGATACCGCTGTCGCGGCTGCTACTCTCATCTCTGTCGTAGCCGTAATCGTTGTCGTCGACGACGTTGCGAAAGAGACTGTGGAGTCGCCGTAACTACAAATTGCATCGTTACACGCAAATTACGCGATTACGGTACGCGAGTCAACCACTGAGAGACATTGCACATGCGCACCGTGGTAGCGCGTGTGAGAGAAACGGGTTCGACGAAAGGGTGAAACTGAGCAGCTCTCGGAAAGGGAGGCCAACAAAGAGGGCAAGGGAGGAGATAGAGACATGGAGGAAGAAAAAGAGGATGACAGAGGATGAAACAACCACTGTTTATACTTTCAGATTGTAGCTCGCCGCGGCCCTTGAGAGCTCAAATTGCTCGCATCATTGAATTTTCATTGCTCCGACTCGTTTGCTGCCATTTCATTCCGTGTACCGGCTTCGGACGACGTTCCTTCGTACGATGCCTGGTAGAAAGTATCCTCGCGAACGGTCTTTAAGATTGCCGGTCTATCATCGATCGTTCGCGCGACTAACCGCTCGATTCGAATCGCGCAAAAATAGCGTACCTACGTCCGGAAAGCGAGGGCCTCGCTGATGGCTGTTCGAAACGAATCGAGATTAGATAGAAACAGGAAGAAAACGGAGGAAGAGGAGAGGAGAGTGGAGGAGAGGAGAGAAGAGAAGAACGTAGAAGACGCATAAAGACGGTATTAAAGCAAAGGAAGTGGATAGTGGATAGAATGAAGAGAGTGACGGCAAGCGGCGCGGCGTGGCCGGACGATTCGGTCAGTAACGTTTCGAGTCGGCCGCGTAAAATTAACGACATTGTTATAATTAATTAGTCGTCGGACGGAGCGTTGTTCGGCGAGCAGAGTGGTGCGTAGATAGCGCGAGCTTCGTTAGCGAGATAATTGGTCACAGAGGATGCGTTTGGGATGCGTCGCGGTTCGTAATTCTACGCTCGATGCATACGCTCTGCTCTGCTCCGCTTCGGTCCGCGCTACGCGCGTACATGCCGTCGCTCGCGTACACGCGCATTCCAGCGCTGTGCACTCGCGTTACGCCAAATTCCAACTTTCGATGATCGTCGTAGTGCGTCGACCGCTCGGCACCAGCGAAAGAAAACGAAAAGCGCCGTCGAGTTTCCTCGATCGCTCCGCCATCGTCTGCCAGGTGGGACGAGATCGTACTCGCATTCGTCGTCGTTGTTGCGGGAAACAATACGGTCGAGAAGTAAACGCGACTTCCAGGGAAATGAGATTAATAAAGATTAGCAAAGTCGGAATAATATAATATGATCTCGTTAGAGCGATTAGCCCGCGGAACGGGCTGCAGAATGTCTGGCTTCTTCCTGCACGCGCTGGGCTATGCCAAGCATAAGACCGTAAGTCTGTAAGTAACCGTAAGACTCGAAGGGAGAACCAGAGACCCCCAACGTGAAGCCCCTTGCGGGTGTACACCTCAGACCGCGAAACCGGAATTAAATTTCCTTTTCGTCTTTCATCCGCGCTGTGCGGCGGGATTTCCCTCCGAAATTCCCTCCCCCTCCTCTTCCCATCGCTCGACCTCTCCGCGAACCGCGAAAAACGAGACGATCGTTTGCCAAACGATCGCTTCTTAATCCGGAAACCAGCGACGGAAATGCTTCGCCAATTTCATCGACGTTTCCACTAACGTTAATCTACTGCCACTGAGCCGTATACAGTACGCACAGAACCAAACTCGACGGCAGCGTTTCCATCAAGTAAAGAGAGTAGCGTCGTTGGCTAAAATTATTAATACCGAATTTGTTAACGAATCGCGAATATATATAAAAGGAAACGCTTGAGGAAGCCGGCTTGTCGTTCGAACAAACACGTCGAAAGATTCAAGTTGTTTCACAAGGGAAATCTTTGACATTACAACTTCTCGTATTAATCGTTTGTAGCAAAGACCGCAAAGAATATAGCCTTTCGGTCTTCCAGCAGGACAAACGCAGCCATCCGAACGTTGATGCGAAAAAATGAACGTTGATGCGTCACGTCCCGCGCGAAAAGCGCGATGATTTCTTTCCTTTTCCCGATCAAATAATCTAATTTTTTGTATACGAAGTTTACTTCGTGAAACGTTGAAAAGAATATTATTCAAGTACTTTTTAAGTTTCTTTAACGACGCTAATGTCCCGTGTCAATCGGCTGGAGGGATTAACGGCTCGGTTTTATATTCATTTAACTTATTTTTATATTACAGTAATGAAACATTTACGCGTAAATTACAACAAGCGATGATAGTCTTATTCCCTCTGGAGCGATTATCGGACGGGTTCCCTCAGCTTTCTCATCGTAATCATTCTCGACCTTCTACCGGTCATCCTCGTCGTTATCGACATCGTCATTTGGAACTTTCATCGTTATCAGAAATACGACCACGTTCGTCAAAATCGCATTCTTGTTGTTCATTCTCATTTCGCCTATACTCGAAACAATTCGAATGCCCAAGCTCCGTTTCTGTCACGATCGCTGTAACGTTACAGAACAATCGGAATTGTGTATACGCCTCTATTACTCTGTGTTTCCCACCAATTACAAATTGTTTAACTTTTCCCTCCATATAGTATCCTATTCCACCGTTATTTGTTACAATTTCTTTAACTCGCGTAGCGTGCAAACGAACGGCATTTCGCGAATATTAATCGGCTGAAACTGTACACGCCCGCAACAAGTTGTACTTGGTTACTGTGACGTAAGAATAAGTTAAACGAATCCAAGTGCAAGGCGTTAATCCCGGACGACCGATACCGGGACATTAGTATGGTTAAAAACTCGGAAGATACCTAAACAAAAATTTGTTAACATTCCACGAAGTAAATTTCATCTACGAGTCGTATTTAGTTACAAACAGTTGGGTCGTTTGGCGAGGAAGAGGAAAGAGACCACCTCGCACTTCCCAGTGGCTCGTGACGCGACGATATTCGCTGCTTCGGGTGACAGGCAGATCGCATTTGTCCCGCTGCAAAACCACAAAAAGACTATGTTTTTCTCGCGTTCTGTGCTACAATCGATTAATATAAGAAGCTTCAACGTTAACGATTTCATACAAACTACTTGACTTTTTTCGCGTGTTCGACTGGCAGACGCATTTTCATCCCGCGACATCCATAATTCATTAAGAGAATCTCAACATTAATAGTTTTAATCTCATTTGCTAATTGCATATATTCTACAAAACTCCGCTTTACGAAGTTAATGAAACGAGTCAATGAAACCTGTCGCTAGCTCCCGCACTGGTCCTATCGCAACAACGGGAACGCGGCACGTTCCTACGATAGTTTCAACTCGGAGTTTCCAGCGAGTTAAAGTGGACTCGCTAAAACCGAGCACCAACCCAACGATGCGCGATCCGATTTTTTCGTCCATCGCTCGTCTCTCCCTCCTCCCCCTAAACCTAACCCCTCACTTCTCTCGTCGTGCCAGTAACGTGACCCGTTTCAACGATCCGTCCAAAGCGCGAGGCTCGCCTTAAACGCTGGTTTACTCGCAATTACTACGATCCAGATAACAAGCATCTTTAAGGAAACGCTTGGTCCGAGGAATCGCCACTTTGTTGACTCGAAATTACGACGTCGATCGCAAAATGAACAGGCTTTCGCGAGGTTCGGTGGCGTGAAACAGGCGACGCGTTTACGTTCTTTTTACGATCTCGAATGATTCAAAAGCGAAACGATTCGCTAGAATCGCCCGGTTACGTAAAGGAAATGACTCGATCGAAACGAGCTCGAACTCCGGCCAACAAAAATCAACGTTATCATCGTGACGCGTGAAAAGCGTGCGTTATATTCCAACGTTTATGTTTCACGGTCTGGAGTGACACGGCGATTAGCGCCGTCATCGACGGGATGTCAAAAAACCAAGGACGTTTAGAACGTTGTTGAGCGTGCGCTACCAAATTTATATCACAGGAATAAAGATTAGTCCACGTTCGAGTCGCTCGCTTCTCATTATCTCTGCGATTACCACGACACTGACGAATTGATTTACCTGTTTTCGACCACGTTTACCTGCCTCTATCGCCGGACTCGTCCAATTCATCGGTTTTTGTGGATCGCTATTGTCATTACCCTTAGATATCTAGCATTACCTATTGCTTAGCTAGTGTATCTCCATATGGGAAATCTCGCGTCCTTGTCCATTTCCTCCTATTTCCAGCACGTAAAACGCGTATCCTCTTCATTTTTGTTCGAGCTAACGTAATGCGATAATATCGACGTTGAGCGGGATGAAAGTGGCGTTTCTAGGATAGAGGACGTTAGACGGTATCGTAATTGTCGTTCGCTACAGATGGAAACGCACCTTCCCGATGCGTTTCGAATCGGCGCGATCGCGTCGCGTCGTTCTCGATTGCTCGACGAGAATCGTTTGTCATCTTTTCCACGACCGGCCGTCCGATCGATCCAACTTTGTCCGATATCACGTGCTTCTCTCGTGTTCGCGCAACCGATCAGCCCGTCTCGAATCCTCGGTCAACGACAGTTCACGATTCATCGAGTCGAAAAAACTGGACCGTCCATCGATCGTGGTCGATTTTAGGAAGGGTAGGTTTTCACCCCGAGTATATCGGATTCTTGATCTCCAGCGGAGCACTGATATATAGGTAAGTTTAACGGGCGTTGGTCGGTTAGCGAAATCCGAGATGTAACGGACGCGACGGACAAGGGTGGAACGCGAGTGTCGTAGATGGTGCGATCGCGGAAGAAAGAGCGGAAAGGGTGCGACGATCGCAGAGGTAGCCTTAGAGGTCGAACCGCGAACGACTATTGCGCAATAACCAAAGACGAAGAACCTTGTTCGAGACGCGGTACCGCGAATGGGAGGTTCCCGAGCCGCTGTAATCGGCAGATTAATGTCCGTATCCTCCAACTTAATCTCGGGAAATCCACAGGACGGATTCGTCCGAGGCAGCGAATCGTGCGAACCGTTCGAACATGGTCCGTTGTCGAAATCGCCACGGAACACCACGGTCGATCGATTTACGCGTATCCGAACAAAGGAGAAACGTTCTGGCAGAGTTGGGCGAGTGACCGTGCAGCACGACGATCGTTTTCGAAACCGTAGGAGCGGCGAATAGTGGAGGACAGACGATGATCCGTCGTCGATCTTTCGATCGTTTCGATCGATCGCGTTCCAGAGACAGACGCGACAAATTGACGATAATTCGCGACCGTTTGACATCGGTTGACATCAAAATCAATTCGTCGTAATAAAGCGATCGCCGACAATCACCGCGATTACGCCAATGAACGTCTAATGCGGAAGGCATTGCGTCGTGGCGTATCTCGGTCCATCGATGTTTCTATGAATCTCAATAAACAGCGCGGTAGTCGTTGGTCGGGGGCAATCGGGTGGCCGTTAAATCGTCGCGCGATCGTCCCTCGATGCGTCGATATCTCGTTAATCGGCGGAATGGAATCGAGAGGAGACGAACAGTCGATGAAAACTTGAGAAAAACGAGCTCGAACGTTCGTCGCGCTAACGGAACTTGCAATTAAACGTCGAAACACGTCGCGCTACGCTGCGTAAAGTTCGAAGGCGATCCCGTTCTACCAAAGATTTACGAAAGCTAGAAGCATGTAAAGTGAAAGCAACGGAGGATCGCTAACGGTGCTCGTTGATATTACGATTGCTGTGCGATTTACGATTGCCGCTCGTAACGGTGCAGGTACACTCGGCAGCGTTCGCGCGAATCAAGCGCGAATCAAGCGCGACCTTGCGACCATCCAAGTCCCGGGCAGGATCGTTCCGTCCGACCTATGATCGAGCGAAACGATCGGCGGACACTGTAATTAAACAACGTACGATTGGCTCGTTACCGATGTACCGGATGCGAGTTACGAGTTTGAGAGGCCCACGGCAAGGCCGCGGCTGTTCGCGATCTTTGCAGGACCTTTGGTGGACCTTTGCAGGCGAATCGAGAGCGACTTAGTTTGCACCGTTCGGTCCGATCGACTTTGTAACAGTTGGTTCGGCATATTGGGAACAAAGGAGGACTCACGGGGCGAAACATCGCGAAACGGCAAGGAAATCGCGAAAGGTTGGCCGCGAAATCGACGCCACGGGGAAAATCAGAGGGTGGTAGTGCGTAATTAAGATTACCGCGAATAGAAATTATCGCCGGATTAAGCGCGTTATCGCGCCCTCGCTAACAGCGGCCGGCACCGACCGAGTGCCTCGGCCTAACAATGGTAAATATCGTTAGCGCGACTGTAATTGGAACACCAGGCAGGGAGAGGACTCGCTGCTGTAACTCGACCGTTCAATTAACAGACGGACTCTTAACCCGCTCGAATCCTACGTTTCCACGCGTCGAATCTTCGCGCAGCTCGAACCGGCACAAATTGTTGGAAATTAACGAGCGCGAACAAGCAAAGGGCAGGAGAAAGGGGATAGCTACCAGATGCGCGACAGCTAATCCCCCGAGCATTATTTTTAGTAGCGTTTTAAACGCTAAACGCGTCATCGGGCCCTCCTTTCGCGGCAACCAAGCGACCAACACCGATCGCGCATGCCGAGCCAATTAACGAACCAGTCTCCGAGTCCGATTCGACCGTCGACGTGTGCGCGCCCTGCTTCCATCTCGTCTCGGCGCGATCGCCGAGGGATTGTCGAGCGCGCGCGCGCTCCTGTTAACGTCAACGTGCACAGCATTACGATATCCCGGAAGGCGAGAGCTCGTTCGACCGTTTAACCTCGCAATCGGTAGCCAATACGATATTCGATATTCGTGTCGAAGATCGGACAGACGTCTATAACGTTGACGCTTTACACCTGTCGCCGATAACTTTCCAACGATCCGATCGTTTGCAAAGGCTCGACGTCGACGAAGAAGGCAAGAAGCCGCCATGCCACCGGGAGCGGAGCGACGTCGCGTGACTGCGCTTTTCGTACTCGTCGCACGCGAAACACGCGACCTTCGGCGTTGCTAGCGATCGGCTTCGGTCGTTGTCTCTTTGCGTCAATCCGTCGTATCGATCGTTGGACGATCGGCGTCGATGGGGTTGGTTCGATACGAGGAAACGATCTCGTGGAAGATTATTTCCAAACTGGTTCTCGGTCATTCTCGGAACGATATTTTCCGAGAGACAGGAACCGCGTCACCGTAAAGAGACTCGTAAACGCGTCATCGTGACTAATTTTTTCCTCAGTTTACGATGTAAATACGTTAGACTCGAACAGCTACGATGTTTCGTTGGCGGCGAGCGGACGAGATGCGGCGCGACGTGGCAGTGCTCGCGTTCCTAGAATACGAAATCGCAAACTTCTATCCGTAGGAGCGAGAGAGACAAATGAATCGAGGGACGCGAATTTTAACGAGAGTTTGGTAGTCGCATCGACGCGATCTCGTAAATTTATCCTCGGTTCGTTCTTTTCCGCATCCGCGTTCACATGTACATTTACACGTACGCCTTTCTCAGGCTCCGTGAGCTTTGGCGCGATCCGTCGATCCAAAAACCCAACGAGGCGTGATAGTTTCTGTAACTGGTAAAAGGGGTACCTACGCTCGCACCCTAATTATCCTCAGCCCTCGTATCTTGCAACCAGGTGCCACGCACTTGTTCCTCGAGAGCGTTCAGCAAACAGAAACGTCCATCTTCGCGAATTTTCGACTCGTAGGAACGCGTTAAATCACTCGCACGAGTAGAAATTACCCCGATAGGTAACAGGCAGAAATAGGGGCGAACGAGGGAAATGCGACGCGATCCGACGAGACGAGACGAGATGGTCGGTCGCAGCTAAGTTCGCCCGTGGGGAGGAAGCGTAACTTCTGATTTCCGAGACAGTGCCATATATTTCGATTAACCCTCGTCCATCCGTTCGGTCGAATCGATCGCGATATTTCTCTTCGGCGGGCCTTTTTACAAGCGAAACACCAACGCGGACGAAATCCGACGGTCGTCCGAATAAACGGACCGCGCGACGAACGTCGTAATCGAAGAGCGCGAAACGCTGGGTCGGGAACTATCCCGCAACGAATCGTCGAAATACACGATAAAGAACGAAACGAACCTTCTGCCTATGCGTCTGCTTCTTCTCTCCCGTCGCAAGCTCTCGTACCTATTTCTCTCTCTCTCCCCCCTCCCCTCTCTATCTCCTTCTCGTGCTCCCTTGCGAGCCGAGGTCGGTTTCTCTTGCCGCGTTTCCTCAGCCCTATTACATCGTTGTTAGGCTCGTAACATGCGCGTAAGCGTGTCCAGCGTCCAGGGAACACCCTACCGAGTTATTAATGGCGAGTCTTTGTTTTTTCGTAGTCGATGGCTCGGGATACGGAACGGGCTGCGGCCCGCACTCCACGACGCGAACCAACCACCCGCACAAACGCGATGGAAAAAGCCGAACGAAAGGTGAAGGACGAAAGACGGTGGCGGGCGTGGCGCGCGACGACTTACCTTCGCAGGTGAACTGGCCGTAGTGTTTGCCGCTGCTCTTGTCCCCGCAGACGACGCACTCGATGTTGGGCGATTTGTCGGTTTGCGAGCTGCCGGATTGCGAGCTGTTGGCTTGGCTTCCGGGGGTGGTGCTGGGCGGCAGGGGGTCCCTGGGCGTGAGAACCGCTCCGGCGGGCACGAGGCAGGTAATGTCCTCCGGCGTGGCGGATGGCGTCAGGTGAGTCGGGGGCATCGGGGGCGGCGGAGCGATTTGTATGGGGCCTGGACCCGCGGCGGACGCGGCCGCGGCTGCGGCACCGGCCGCGGCAGCAGCAGCGGCGGCGGCTGCACCGGTCGCGGCCAAGCTGGCCCCGGGGTCCCGCGAGGGCCACGAGGGCGGCGCGGCTACCAACGCCATAGAGGCGGTGGTGCCGCGCGCCGGGAACCCCACCTCCAACGTGGTGGTGAACTCGGGGTGGTGGTGTCCAGCTGACACCCGGCCAGGGAACAACGTCGCTGTCGCGGCCGGGTAAACCACCCCGGCAGTCGCCAGGGCGTCAGCGCCTCCTGTCCCGCCTCGAACCACCCTGCCGGTTTCCTCTTCTTGGTCGCGACCACCGCCGACCACCCCTCGTCGCCGCCGTTTCCTACTCCTCGCTACTGCTGCTACTGCTGCTGCTACTACTGCTACTGCTACTGCTGCTGCTGCTGCTGCTGTTATTTCTTCCTCTTCGTCTTCTTCTTCTTCTTCCTCTTCTTCCTATTCTCCGCCTTCGCGCCCTTCTCGTTACGTCCCTTCTTCCGCTCTGCTTTCCTCCACCGATTTTCCTCGGACGAGAGTTTGCCGAATGCGCGGGCACCACCTCGACCACGTATCACGGTCCAACAAACAACTCACGACAACGCACTTTTGCTCACTCACACACGCGCACTGGTCAGAGTTTGCTCGAGAAGGTCGGGAATCTGAATCCCGAGCGTGACATCCTCGCTGGTTCACCGTCGCGACTGCGGCGCGATCGTCGTTGGTTCCGACGCGGCGACGGAACGGCACGTCGACGAACCGTGCGATGCGTGTCGATCGAACGATCACTACCGTCGCGTTGGCCCGATCGACCGCGATTCGATTTCGCAGGATCTCGCGTCACCAGGTCGCGATCACAGCCAGGCGATCGGCGAAATCTCGTGTCGATCCTGCGGACGCTCGCACTTGTCACTGTTTCTGGCGACGTTCGCGGCTGCAACGGTATTCCGGAAGAAGAGAGAAAAACACGCAACTTGAACACCACCGAGCATCGACTCGTTCCGGGTGAGCGGGTCGCGCGTCTCAACGGCGCAGGGTCGAGTCGTGGAGACGAGGATCGGGGATCGAGATCGAGATCGCGATCGCGCGCACGCGGTAGATCAGTCGCGTATCCTCTCGTCGTTGTATCCGCGGTATCGTGGTATATCGACGCTGGGTGGATGCGCGGTGGCACGAACCACCGAGTCACAGGGCGGTGAGGGTGTGTGCTCCACGCACGCCACAGGGTGGGTGCTGGATGCCCGGAGAAGTGGAGGAAACACGCGAAGAGAACGGAGGCAGAGAGGCCAAAGGATCGCGGTATCGTGCACCGCGGTAGGACGAAGATCGCGAACCGCGCGAACCAGGGTGGGAGGATGAGGCGAAAAAGGAGGAGGCTAAGGTGGAGGTGGCGGTGGCGGTTGCGACGGAGGGCAGCCACGAGGTAACGCGGAACCGCGAGAGAACCACCGTGGTAGAGAGGAACGGAGAACGAGCGTGCTGGTGTGTAAAGGCGTGCGATGGAGAGAGAGAGAGAGAGAGAGAGAGAGAGGGAGAAAGAGAGAGAAAGAGAGAGAAGAGGATAGAACAAGAAGGAGATAAAGAGAGAAAGAGGAGAAGGAACGTGCTCGCGCGCGCGCAACCCAGTCGATAAGCTGCGCGTGTGCCTGTAGGTCGACGAGTGCGCTCGTGCCGGCACAAGCAGGAGGAGGAGAAGAGAGGTGATACTCGACTACCGCCTCGATACGACTATTCTTGGGGCCGACCAGAGACCGACTGCCGACTAAGACGACCCCTGACACCGACCTGCCCCCCACCAGCGCGAACTCTCTCGCGGGTTTCTCGCGGGTTTCGCCGGTTGCCATGACTACCGAAGGTGGGGTCGAGTCCCGGGCGCGCCCCGATGCGCCTCTCATTGGCTGCGGACTTGCCCTACCCTCGCGCCCTCCGACCGCTCTCCTTCCCTCTTCGCCCTGCCGGCGCGTCCTTCCGCGTACGCTCGCCGCCGAAGAGGCTACGCAACCTCCTCTTCTTCCTCTCCTCCTCTCTCTCGTCGCTGCTTCTTCGAGGCTCGAACATACCGCGCGCACGAGCGCCTTCCTTCCTTCTTCTTCCCTTTCACCGACCAGCTCTCTCTCTCTCTCTCTCGCATTCTCTCTCTCTCTCTCGTTCTCTCGTTCTCTCTTCGCGACCTCGTTCTCGCTTTCTCCTTCGTCCGGCCAACCTCTGGTTCTCCTTCTTCCCTCTAACCGCGCTGTTCGCCGGTCATCGCGCGGTCCCGCGACTCTTTTCTCCGTCAGCCGGTACACCACCGTTGAATCTGCACGCCGATCTCTTCGTACGCATCGCTGCAAATCGAGCGCCTTCTCCCTCTTGTCCTCGCGATCCTGATCGATGAGACGGATCAGTTCTAACCGAAATCGAATCTTGGTCTCTTTACGTATCTATTGGACGATTTCGATCGATTCGCGCGACGTCCTTCTTGTCTCGTCTCGCGATCCCTGGCGACTCGCACATTGGTAAAAGTCGAATCTTCTAGGTCGTCGCGACACCTTCTAACGTCGAATTTCATCTCTGAACGATTTCGACGGGACGAATTGCTCGCGGTTGAAAAACCAAGTGGAAGACCGGATCGAAGACGATCGGTTGGTTGGTTGGTCGGTAATTGGGGAAACGCGCCAATGTCCTAAGACAAACGGAGCCATCGAGCGCCGCGGTGGCATATAACGTCGAGACGATAAGCGAGCCGTTGGTCGTCTCTCGCCAATTTCCTTCGGTTTCCTTGGATACTTGTTTTACGGACGAGCATGTTGGATAGAACGCGCGGTACGAGCCGGCAAACGACGACGACGAAGACGACGACGACGATGACGACGAGGACGACGACGACGACGACGACGACAGCGAGGGATGAGAGGTCACGGGACAAGAGGGCGGCGACCAATGGGGACGAGGAGTCAAGTGGGGCGCGAAAAATGGGCCGGCCTGCTTCAATCCACCCCCGAGGCTAGAGGTGAGGGTAAGGGTGACGGCAGAGTAGGGTAGACCGACAGCCTCGAAGACGACCGGGCCTTCGACGCAGGGTCAGTCGGGTCGCGGACCTGCACCTTTGCGTTTTCGCGTCTCTGTCTCCTCGTGTTTCCGCCCTTGCCGTTCTTCCGCTTTTTGCCCTCTGCTCCTCCCTGCCTGCCCTTTCGCCTTCTTCCATTCGCGCATCGTTGCTTTTAGCCTAACACACCTCGGTCATGACTCCTTCTTTCAATCCTTTTCGAACAAAAGTTCGTACGCCGGTTCCGTCCAATACCTTACGTATAATAATCGCCTGTCTACGATATTCTCGGATCGATTTAGCGATGCATCTTCGGTCGGGCCCATCGAACGAATAAAACTCGCCTTTATCGTAGGTAAACGACGTCGCATTTTACAGGCTCCGTTTCAAGGAGGTTCGTCCTCGTCGTTCTTCGGGCCCGCCGAATTTATTTCGTTGCATCTAAATTCTACCACGTCCTCGAATTTACCGCTTCTTTCGACCTCCGAATCGAGAAGAAACCGAAGAGAAAGGGAAAAGTCGCACAGATAGGTCGGCAACTATCCTTCTTCTGCGAGGAACGTGAGCGTTTTCTGGTACCTATCGCGCAAACCGTTCGATTACGCGCGTACATTTCCACGACAGTCGCCGAGGAACGAAATTCGAAGGAAGAATCCGACGGAACGCACTGATACAGACGACCAGGTGTGCGTACGAGTTAGCCCAATGGTCGCGATTCGCGCGTCGGCGAATCCGTATCGCGTATATCGCGAGAAGGATTCGAGGGTGGTAAATCTGGTCGCACGGAGTCGGGTGTCGAGGGGGAGGGGAGAGACGCAGGAGCGAACAGCGAGTAACGGGGAACGAGAGTCGCGCGCGAACAGAGAACAGAGAACGGGGAACAGAGGACGGGGAACGGGAGCGGGAACGGGGGACGGGGGACGGGGTTGGATGGCTGGGTACTGGAAATAGGGGGCAGAGGAGGAGAGGGAGGGGGCGGGGGTTGGCGCCGCGTACAAGTGCATATCGGTGAAGGGGTGGCCGAACAATGCGCTCGTTCAATGCGCTCTAGATATGATTACCGGAAACCATCCCATAATTACTTTTTGTACGTCGAAAACGTACCGAGCCCCCTCGTTTCGTTTCTTCCCCCGTTTTCCCTTCGCCCTTGCTTCTCTCCACCGTTAAAACCACCGTCTCCTCTCTCCGTTGTTCCTTCTGTTGCCCCCTGTCGGCTCGTCTCCCCTCCTCACGTCGCTGTCCTTAAAACAGTCGGAACGCGCGCGCGGCCTTCTCCGCGTTTCAACCTGACACGCGCGATGCTTTTAAAGTGCCAGCCAACGTTAACGCCGCCGCTCTCCGGATGATTTATCGAAATCGTTGCGTTCAACGCGACGCCGACCGACCACCGCTGCCTCCCTGCTACCCGAATCTCGCCAGCAAATTCTCGAGAGCGCCGACCTTCTTCGAGAGTTGCGATCCTAACGCCGGACGAAATGACGCTCGAAACATTCATTTCGAATCGTAGATGACGGACGACGGAGGTGGTCGCTTTTAACGAAGCGAATCTACTTCCGAGTCTCCGTCTACGTTTTGGGGGATTCCAAGGTAACCGTCTGGTTTTCGTCGTTTCGTCGCGAGTTCCGTGTATCGCGGTAAACGACGAACAAGGTGGTGGTGGTGGTAGGAACGGTAGAGGAGCAAGCAGCTCGCGAAACTAGCGATTGGCCGTCGTTGCCGCTAGCCGAGTTGCGGGTCTCGGTCGCGGCGGGGGCGAACTAGCGGCGGTTTGAAAATCGGATTAAAAAACACGGGAGCGAGGGCTCGGGTACGATTACGAGGTAACGGGAATGGGAAGGCGAGAACGCGACAAAGGGGAGAATCCCTGTTCGCTCGGAGCGGTGGTTATGGTCGCGGTCGCGCCGCTCGAGCCGGCTGCATTATGAGTGTGTTCATATTTCCTGCGTTGCCTCCTTCCTTCCCTTATCTGTCTTCCCTACCCTCCCCGAGCCCTTTTGTTCGCACTCTTTCGACTGTTAATGCCGCGAAATTAACTCCGGCAGGAGCGAGTTTAAGAACCGCTACAAGGTATATACGCGCTCCCGTTTCCGTCCAAAGAGCGCCCGAAGGCGATCTTCATTGTCCCGTCGGCGTATTATTTTAACATTATCTGTTAGTCGACTGCCGCTTAATTAATTTATTTATGAGCCGACGCGAACCAACCAGCCAGCCAAGGAACTCGGCACAACGAGCGGCAGAGCAATTCGTCCGGGAGGAACGAAGAATGCCGAGAGGAGGGTGGTCGAGGGTGTGCAACTGCCAGAGAAAACCGGAGAAAGAATAGAATCGTCCCGCTAGGAGATTCGTCTCCAGAGGTTCAACGATTCAACCCCTTGGTGGTCGAGTCGAGTCGAGTCGCGCGGAGTCGAATCGAGTCGAGTCGAGTCGAGTCGACTCGGGTTGCTCGCGAGCTGCTACTTCCTCGACCAAAGGACAGGGCTCTAATAACGCTTCCTCCTTTATTGCCTCTTCGCTTTATCGTCGTCGTCGTCGTTGTCGTCGTTGTCGGAGAAGGAGGGGGGCAACACCTCGCAAAGGGTGACACAGACCGAGAGGCTACGTTTTCTCACAACGCGATCGCGATTACGCGTAATACGCGAAGCAACGTAAAAGACGGGTTAAAGTCGGTCGGAAGGAACGCAGGAAACGAGAAAGACGAACGTTTCGAGGATCTTGGGAAATCGGAAATTCCGATTACGAGCGTAAGCGTGTACTGAAGTACTTTCGGGAACGCGTGAAGTACTTTCTCGCTCGCACCGGCCGCACGATGAGACCGAGGTAGAGCCAGGATGGTGAGAGTCTTTGGAAAATCGCGGAAATTATCGTGGAAAATCGGCCGATCGTTTCTATCGGAGATCGAGCGATATATCAAGCGATTCCCCCGAAGGGAGAAACCCCTCCGGAAAGGGAGTGAAGCATTTGCATAGGGGAAAGAGCGAAGCATCGCTTTGCAACTCGACCGGACACGCTGGTCAGTTGGCTGGTTTGGGATCACCTGTCCCACGATTATCCGGGGTCAAGATTGAGAGAGGGACTACCCCGGGAACGGCCCCCTGGCACCGATGTCTTCCGGACGTTCGAGTTTACGATAAATTAATGGTTTTCCGAGGGTCGACCTTCTTCGTAGCCGGTCTCACGCGAAAATTCAAATCGCCAACTGTCCTTTAATTATTTATGGTCGATCTCTCTTTTGTCGATCATTCTCTTTCGCACACGTTATTCGTCGCTCGGTCGATCGTCGAGTAAACTCGTTGCCGAGCCTGTAACCGATAACGAAAGAGTTGTCGAGGGAGGAAGAGAACTGCGCGACACGGTGAAGATTGAAAGCGGACGCGATCCGACGATCCTTTGAACGGACGGCGTGCAACGTCGAGTAGAAAAGACGACAAAATTCGTAGACCGTTGGATCGTTTGGAATTCACCAACGCGGAGAATGTTTGAAATCGGTCGGAGACGATCATCCATTAAGCATGCTGCTGCCTATTCTATTTTACCCGTAACCGTCGAGCCAAACCCGAGACGAACAATGTCCGTAGGATCGTTAACGATTGAAAGTCGGGCTGCGAGTTTCGTAATCCGGTCGGAAGAAGCAGAAGCGATACGCTGAACGTAACGCAGGTGGGACGCTAATGGTCTCGTGTCAAACATCGACTGACCGTTTAAAGGCTCGCCAAACTTTTCTGTCGTTTCATTAATCTCCCGTGAAATTTTCTCGTGTGTAAACAGCTTTATTGACAGCTTGCTCGATTTTCGAATCGTGCGAGCTCACCGAGTCGCAAAATTTCACGGAAAACTCGCTTTCGCGTATCGATCGACGACCGTGTCAGTCGCAGATGCCGTTTGCCCGACCGGCTCGCCTACTCTCCCTTATTCCTTCCGATTTCCTCTTTTCGCGGGTTTTATCGTCGAACCTTCTTTCTTTCCCGATCCGAGCAACAGCGAGGCGAAACGCGTTGCAGATTACGCGGTACGAAACGGCTTTCGTCGCGCTTCGTGCCTCGGACACTTTACGCGCTTTTATCTAATCACGACGCGTGTTTTTGCGGAAGAAAGGGCATTCGAGGAGAGGGAAGCGGCGCTCTTCAGCTTCGCGAGTAGACCTCGCGAATTGGGAAATGCCGATTTAGCTAATCGATCGTACGTTTGACCGAGTCGCTTGTTTTGTCCAACAGATCGATAGCGACGGTTGAAACTCGATTCTTTTGAAAGAAGCCGACTAGCAGGGAGGACGCGTTCCATCCCGCAATGGCATCGAACTATACAAAAGGAAACGAGCACCGTTTTCCCCTCGATCGCGCGTGCACACGCGCGTCGACCGCGTTACCCGCCTGACATATGGCCGATACCGATTGTTGGCGTTTTTACTCTCTCCACCGACGACATCGTTGTCGTGAATTCGTCTCTATGACGACCGTATTAACGCCCCGTGATTCGTATCCATTTTCAATCCGTGCTTCCTAGCCAGCGCAACGCGATGGGAATTCGAACGAAGCGGAACGCGGCTGCAAACGGAATAAGAATTCGAAATACGTAATTCGACGTCGTGGAGGATTTGTCGAACGCAGAGGCTACAAGGATGTATAGGAAACGGTGGCCGGTGGAACGAGGTCGTCGTCGTGCAAGAGCGAAGCAACCGCGGGTATCGCGAAATAGAAGACGCTTGGAAGGCGCGCGTTATAAAGCGCCGCTACGACGAATTAATTGCGCGGAAAGGAAATACCCGACACTAATGACATACGATGCGCTCGAGAATGAAAACGTATCCCGGAGGAAGGGTGATCGAAAGCACCTACGCGCAGCAACGGCAAAGAAAGGTACTACGAGGGTGGCGGGAGTCCCCTGGGGGACCTATTGTCCGGAATACCCTGATTAAAAACCCATTCCCTGGTTACGCGCTTTAGAAACTCGCTCGAACCTAAAATTTGAGTGTACCGCGCGATATCGTGTGTATACCGCGGTGCGATTCGTTTACGGACAATCGACCGTCTATATATATATGTCGGGTTTTCATTAGAGTTAGGGGCGCGTAACGAATCTTTCTTTGGATTAGACATTGTTGTTATGCACGAGCGAAGATATTTACCAGTCCAATTATGATTGTGACGGAATTTGACAAGTAACCGTGGTAATTAGATACTGGGAATGTGAATGGCGATGATCTTAGACTCAATAACGAATCCACGGTCAGCGGGATGACAAATGCGATAATGAACTTGACACACGTGTTCCCTGTACTAGTCGAACTTATCGGATTGATCCTCGGTCCAAGTGGAACTGCCCTTATATACTCCTCTTCGTATCTCTCTGTATCCCTCATGTCAATCCCTGTTTTTAAGGAGAGTAATTTCATTACTTCATACCTCTGTTAGGTACACGTCCCTCCCGTGACCGTGGCTACGTTCAGTGACCCATTATGTCACCTCGAGCCCAAGCCCACTGTCATAAATCTCGGATAATCATAATTGACTCAACTCATAAACAGCTATTTCTCAGTTTCATTGTTTAAGCACGGCTATAATAAAAAGTCTGGACTAAAGTATTTGGGACTTTCTCAAACATTCCGAAAGGAAGGCTCCGACGTCCTTTCATCTCCGACATATATACATAATCTTCTTTTCCTCGTCTTATACGTTTTTTCGACTTCGTCGCGGAATATTTATATTTCTTCTTGTACGCAAAATGAGAGACAGAGGGATGAGGTCGAAAAGACGAATGGAAGAATGGAAAAGCGAAAGTTGAATTCGGTCGGACGACCGAGGAAGAGTTCGGTGGACGGTTGAAAGGCGCGGCGTTAAAAGCCACTCGACGTGGTAATTAGCAACGGCAGCGATAACAGGGCCGCGCGTTACCCTTTGTCCATGTTCGCTCCCCAAACGGCAGTCACGGCTCGAACCCGAAGACAGACTATAACCCGTACCTGTACCCGAACTCCGCTGTTTTTCTGGTCCATGAATCTTTTAACCGAGCACGGTTCGTTCGTCGAGGCGAGTCCCTCGCGTAGAAAACGGTAAGCGGATACGGTTGTTTGTCATCTACCTGTTCACCTGTACGTTTCCTCGAGCACGCGAGTCGACGTCGACACCGAAAGGGGACGCGACACCGGTGTCTAAAAGGAAGGCAACTATTACCGCGACCCGACGCACCAGCGTGTGTTTCAATAACGATCGAACGAGTGTAGTCGGAAAATTCGATTGGAAACGTGGAACGGTCGACGACGGTGTTTAGCACTCGTGTTCGTCCGTTATTTGGCTGATACATTTAGCCGCGTTGCGTTGATCAGAGAGTCGTTCGGGGAGGTTCGCAGAGGCGGGCGAACCCATCGAATCGAGAGTCTGTGGATAGAACGTACACCGGTACATCGAGTCAGACTCGATAATCATCGGAGAGACTGACGGTCAGCAGTTCGGGGGCCTATTCACGCGGCGTTACGCGGCCTTTCACGGATATCAGGTTGCCCATTAGCGACTAGAGAGGCTGTCCAGTAATTACGGCTTAATTAATCCTCCGAGGCTCGTCTCCGACTCGACTGATTAACGTGCGCCACGCTCAAAGGAAGAGCCGGCAATACGATGACCTTCCACGCCGAAAATCCGCTACCGTGACCCGTGCTCGCTTCTACGTTTCTACGTTTCTACGCTTCTGCGATCCGCTCGTTCTCGTCGCCGCTCCTGCACCCGCCGCGTCTCGTTCTCGTCCACCTTCCTCTGCCGATCAATTTCTCCGCTCTTCGCTCTTCCTTGCTCCGTGCCGCCGATCACGGCAACGAAGAAGATACTCGTTCGTAAGCCTTTGACTCGACGCGACGATCTTCTACGCCACTACCGGTTGATCTTCGTGTTTCGAGGCATGGATCGGACAGACTTGGAATTTACGGTCGCGCGCGCTCAACCCGGCAATGCCGAAGGGAAGAAAAGCGGATCGGCCGAAGAGGAGATAGGGGAGCGGCGGGGAACGGTCTAGAATAAAGGATGCCCCAGTGGTTCGACCGACTGCGAGAATACCGGCACGGCGACGATGCGGAGAGCCGAGAACGACCGAGAAAAGATCCTGAAAGGTAATTACTCTGTGCTAGATGCAAACAATAGGTATCGTACCCTTTGGTTCGTGTGAGAAACAAAAACCGCCCCGTTAGCTGGAACGTCGCGTCGCGTCGCGTCGGGCCTCGCCGGGCCAGCCTGTTTCGTATACCTGTTCACGGTAACGGATGGAAAGGGAGGGTCACTGGAAACAGCGAGATCGTACCTTTAACGTCTTACCCAATGAATTACATAAGCATTAATCAACAGCGTTCCCCGAGGGTTCGTCGAAATCGGCCATAACCGTGACAGCTAGCTCGGCAGGAAAAGCTGTCTCGTCGAAAATCACCATACCGTAGCTTCGTTACGATCGTCCGACGAACCAGGCATTCGGAATTTAGCTGGCAATCGCGACTTCTGTCTCGGGAAACGCGCGCAACGAGCGTCATTAAATATTCACGGACCATCGGCGGCTTCCCATCCGACCAAGATTTTGTCCCGGCGATGAATGGGGACGGTGAAAACGGTTGCATACTAACCACCCACACGTTAATCGTCAATCCTGTTAGCGACACCGACAGGACGCCCTACCGCGGTAAAGGATCATCCCTTAATCTGTTCATTCGCATCCCTGCGGTTCTCTCGCGGTGCAACCGCGCGGAGAGAGGCGACGCGCTACGAACCAGCGATTTCGAAACTCGCACCCCGTGCCAAAACTCCCCCACCTGCTGTCCTCACCTCGTCCCTTCCTCTTCGTGTCTCCTTCTTCGCTTCCTTCCATGCCTCCCTCTGTCCCTGGCCTTCCTACGTTTCCAATCTCCTCACCATCCTCTTTCCATCCTATTATATTTTCGTACCACGTGACGTTCTTCCTTCAACGTACGTCCGCGTTCGATGCGCGAAAACGCGTAACTCGACGTATCGTGTCGTATCGTATCGTATCGTCGACGATCGTCCAACGTCGCGGTGGCGTTCGTTTCTCCATCGTCCTCGTTCGTCGTTGGCGTTTGTCCTGTCACGTTCGAGACTGGAGCGAGGGTCGACCTTCGACTCAGCGTGGTGCCACCGATCGGGCGAAAACGAAAGACGGCAGGCGATACCTTGATGGACGCGTTTTACAACACGGGCCGACTCAGAAAGCCGCACGAGCCAGCACATCGCGTCGGCCACGCGATATGGGACAAGGAATACGTAGTTGGAAAGAAACGGGCAGGTAACGATGGAAAGGTAGGTAGGCCTCTGTTCTTACTCACTGTTCGTCTCTCGATTCTTCTCTGCTACTTTCCGTTCTCGCGCCACGACTAACGCCCTGCGCACAATGGATAAATGAGATTTTTTGCGAGCGATTGAGATCCGAGTGCGGTGAGTAGGGTGGCGAGGTAGACGGAGAAGCAAGCTCCAGAGTGCCGAGGGAGTAGGGGAGGAAACGAACGGGCATCGTTGTCTCCCCCGGGAAGGACAGAGAGTGTACCGATGATAGGGTGCATCCCCCGAGAGACCAAGGGCTCGAAGAAAGGGTTGACAGAGGAGGCTTTTAATACTTGCGGTATCGTTCTTCTATTGTCGATAAAACGCATCGACGGGATTACCATAAATACGACGTGGCGCGTATCGTGCAGCGAAATTGTCTCGAGCATCGCCGCAGCGTCGTTCGAGATGCCAAAAAATGCGTCTGTTTTTCTCTTCCTCGGTCGCAATAAGCGTTCGTCTTTGAATCTCTTCGAACACTCGCTCGATCACGTTCCGCGTCAACTTCGTCAATTTTGGCCACCTCTAACATCTTCGACGACGCGACGGGTAATGGCAAGGGACGAGTCTCGCGCGCCAAGAAATACACTTTGAAATTTTACCGTTATAAATGCGAGAGTCGCTCGGTCTGTGGTTTCGCGTTAGCAAATTGGCGAGCAGTTGACACCGTCCCATGAAACGAGCGCGAGCGGACAAGAAGCGACGAAACCGGTGCAAGGTTTCGACTCTGGAACGCGCGAGACTAGCGGACACGCCTAATTAGGGGTAGCCAAGCTCTTGCGTCACAACGGGGTAATTAATTGAACGTGGATTAATGTCAGTGGATTAATCTACATACTGCCTCTCTCCTCTGCCATTTTCCCGTTGAAGCGAGGCGCGGCGTCTTGCTCATTCGTCCCAGAAATATCTTCGATCTCGCGACGATCCGCGCGACCAACGCGTCTGTCCATCGCTCGAATCGCGATCTCCGGAGATCCTTCTCGAACGTACTCGCTCGTCGCAGATGGAAATTCTTTCTCTGCGAATCTCTGAAGAGAGTGTGCAGCGTGCGCGCTCGTCTAGAGGCAAGTGCCGTTGCCATAACAAGGGCCACGAACGCGATCCTTGACACCGCTACGTCGCGTCGGTGCTATCGATGATGCCTAGCAACGCGGAAGCCATTAACCATATGGCATATACACCGTGCCACGCTACATCGCGACCTGCACTCCTGTCTGTCCGTCCTCCTCCGTCCATCCGGCATCGCGGCAGCGGGCTCGCGCGATTCTGCCAGCAACGCTACGCCACGCCACTCCGCTCCGCCGCTCCTCCATCCGACCGATCGGCTATCCACCTTTCGATTCCATTCGATACGACACGATGCGATGCACGCTATACTCGCCGTGGAATTAGAGGAAGCAGAATCGCAGCATCTATCGCGTAATTTTGGCGTAACGGAGCGACAGCTATCGCGAAACATTGCGTTTCAGTATCGTTCGAAAAAATGCCACGAATCTTTGTAATCGCAACGATATCTCGGTTACTCGATAAATCGAAGAACCGGGAGGCTATCGGATACATCGTCGTCGTTCGCGTACTTGTCGGAACCGAATCGACGTTGCACGCACGATGCTTTCGTCGGAGAGATTTGACGCCTACCGAACGACTATGGCAGACGCGGAAACCGGCGAAATTGCAAAAAATAAAAGGGCGACTAAGAACGTATCTAGCTTGGAAGATACGAAGCCGTAGCGATCGTTTCCTCCGGCGTATAAATATGCAACGCATCGCCCATGGGTCAGCCCGGATTCCTCGACGATACGATGAGAGCGTTCGCGATCGGTCGGGCGCGCACATCCATATCGGCTCGACGTATGCGTACACGCGTGCATACGTTAATCCTCCACAATAGGATCCTCCACAATGGCCTTTGTCCGCCGTGCTCACGGAAAGAAATGAAAAACGAGGCCCTCCTTTTCTCCCCTCCCTCCCCATTCCCCTCTTTCCCCTTTTCCCCTCTTTCCTCCTCGATTCACCAACGTTTACCATTTTTCTCGCTTTATCCACTCCGCTTCTCCCTTTTCTTCCGACTCCTCCGCTTACGTTAGTTTCTTCCAGCATCCCTCTCGGCTCCGCGTGCAACCGCGTCGCGTATCGCGTGACTACGATCGCTCGTCGAGAGTCCGATACCGAAAAACGTATCGCTGGACGAGTAGCGCGCGTCGCGTGTAATTTCGTCGAGTCTCTCTACGCTACGATCCGACATCGCGTTGATGAAGATGACGGGGAGATCGAAGATTTCGAAGGTTAGAATCGACGACAGAACTGAGTTCGTCGACCGACCGTTTTTCGTCGCGTCGAGGAGCGCAGTTCCGAGTAACAAAGTCGTTACGGATCGTTGAGGCATCGAGTGGAAAATTGAACGGGACCGTGGTAGGACTCGACTCCGGTCTCGAGCGCGACAAAAACTAGCGTGGATCTCGTTTAGGTTCTGCAGTGTCACGCAATGAAACGCGCAGAGAGAGAGAAAAAAAAAACGAATTTCCTCGTAGTTGCGAAGCGAAGGATGTCCGAGGGTTCTCCGGGAGATTTCACTGCCACGCAACTTGTCCAATCGCAAGCCGATCGATCGTCGACCGCTGTACAATTAGACGGTTTTCAGGCGCGATACTTTGCGCCGGAAACGCATGGCCGAGTCGTGGTTCGGCAAGTTTGACGGGGGCTGAAGGGCCGCGCGAAGAATCGGTCGACGTCGTCCGCGAGGCAACGGTGGTACAGCTCGACGATCGTATTAGCCGTTAACGGTGCCTAATTCGGTGCAAAGCCGCTAATCCGGCAGAATTAATCCAGCTCGGTCGGTTGCTTTCCATCAATGTGTCGTCGTTCACGAAGCGCCGGGAGTACGGTGGGACAGGGCCAGCTTCGGCCCTTGATTCTCCACGGCCCCTGATTCTCGACCAACCCCTCTAACCTCCCTCCACCTCGACACCGATCCTGTTTCGCTTCGTCCCGACTCCTGACTCGGTCTTCGTCTCCGTCCCCGACCCCGTCATCCCCTTCGCCGCCGCCGCCGCCGCGCCGTCTTCGTCTACGTTTCGTTCGCTCGCACGCTTGTCCCTTCGCTTCGTCCTCTCTTCGTTTCTCTCGACTTCCCTGTCGCTCGCTCGCTCGCTCACTCGCTCGCTCGTTCGCGTTCGCCGTCTGTTCGTCTTCGTCCGACGTACGAACGCAGCGACTGTCTCGGTTTCTCCGTCGAAACATCGGCTCTCGACGACTCGGCTCGTTTACAGCGGGGCGTCAAGTTCGAAGCGAGTTTGCCGGAGCTCGGTCGGTCGCCTCTCGACAAGGATGCGAGCCACTCGAAACGTAGCGTATTCTGCGCGGGATGCCGCGGGATCTGACATAATGCCTGCCTCTCCCACCCCCGTATCCCACTCTGCCAGCAACCTCAACCCCGGATAAATTCTCTCTCCCCCTTGGTCTCCCGCTCCCTCGGCCGGCCCGTGCTGCTCGAGAGTACGCGGTGGTTGCTACGGCGATGAGAGGGCCGACACCACGAAAACCATTCGGTTCCATTCTCCGGTGATCGGCTCTCGTTCGAGATCTCCCAGCGTGCACGGAAGTGCATTATTAAAAGCCGAACGAGTACTTTGTAACGAGTTACCCCCTACCACGAATCGGCTTCCCGCCGTTTCGCGTTGCCTCGTGTCTCGCCCGTCTCCGATCGTCCCCCAACCACCTATCGTCGCCGCTACGAACGCGAGTCGAAATCGCGACGCGAAATCTTCCGAATCCGAGAATTTCTCCATCTTTGAGTAGCGATCGGGTGTACCAGTCTCGCGTTCACCGTCAACGACGATCGAGTTCAACGGTCGACAAATCGAAACGCTTTCCACGGATTACGAAGAACGAGACATCGAAAACATTATCAATTTTTCTTTTTCTTTCTTTATTTACGCTCGTTCAAACCTCCAGGCGAAACTTACACGCCTGTATGTCGAATATAATCGAATATAAATCTATTTGAACATTAAAATTGTATTTCTACGCACGACTGATTTCCGTCATTGCGATGACGCCCGGTGCTATATATTCTATTTTATCTCTTTCATTTAACCAAATTTCCGCGTACACGCGGATACCGACACCCCTCGACACAGACATCGGTTTTTCTTTAAAAGCGTTTTCTCTGCTTTTCACCGATCTTTATCGATGATTTGCTCATCGTTGGACTCTTCTGATTTCTTTTTGCCTGGACCCTGCCCTCCTCTCTTTCTTCCGTTTTCAGCGTCAGCTGCTAAGAAAGGAAGCTACGGACGACTTTCGTCTTTCCGATCGGATCGTTGCACAGGTACAGGCGGTCTGGTCTGCTGGGAAAAATCGGTCGACCGATTACGAACGCCTCGTTGTTCATTGCCGACGTTAAATCACTTCGACCGCTGCACTGTCCATCGCCGTCGATGAATTGTGGTTGCGTTGCGGTCCATCTATCCAAATACGTATACTTGTCGCAACGGTTTAGATAAGAACAGAGAACGTTTCGAAGCGAAGAGGGTTACGCGTCGAGTTACAAGTTCGAGCGGATACAAAAAATTAAGTCGTCACGCGCTACGGTTTAATCGTTCGGTTTCTACACAACGGTGCAACGTGGAAACCCCGGTCGCAAGAGAATCGTTGTTCGAAAAGAAACGAATACCTGCATTGACGAAATAGCGCGAGAGCGAGACGCGGGGGTGAGAGGGAAAATAATTCGATTTTTCGATTCGGCTGAATACCGCGATGATTGCCATTGCCAACGAAATGGAATTTAATCGAGCGACGAGCCACGAAAGATTTCTAGCGATTCGTCGAATTGATATTCCCGGTGCTTGTTCCGGAGACATGGCACGATAATGGCGTATTGTTTTACTAATTCTATCCGGAGGAGAGGAGACGTCTTAAACTGGCCGTCGAAACCTACGATTTACTCGACGTCATATCCCTCGAACGATAGCACGATGCAACGACGAAACGACGAGATCCAAGGATATTTTCTTGTGCGAAATAAATCGTGGGGAAGCTTTCGAACGACGAACCCCTAGAAACGTTCGAGATATATTCCGAAGAGAAAATTACGCGGACAACGATCGGAGCGGGACGTTCGATTTCAAATTTTATACGAGTTTCGCTTCGTTTCGTCTCGCATCGATGAACGTCCGTATAAAGTGTATTCGATAGAATAGGGTCGACCGCGGTCACCGAGCTTGGAATTAAAATCGGTGACTACCCCCAGTTGGTTCCGGTGGCGCGGTGCCGGTGCCGATGCCAGTGGATAACCGCAGGTTGCCACTGTTCGTAGCTGACCGCGATTTCTTTTCCCCCTCTGTCTTTCGTTCTTCGATTCCACAAGACCCTCTTTCGTCGAATTTAAATTTTCCCGAATTTCGTTTAAAACGTTTATGATGCGTGTCCGAGGGTCGGTCGCTCGATCCCACGAGAGAGCGAGAGGTGTCTCAGCCCCAAGTTTGCGCAGCCGGACAACGAGTTCCAGCGCAAGACCGACGAGCCGGTGACCAAGCCGACTAGACACTCGATCGACCTTCCCATGTCCAACCGCGTACCTAATAAATTTATTTCCGATGCAAATAAAATTCCTTCCCTAGTACGAAGGAACGTCACGTGACAGAGAACGCCTCCTTCCAACCGTTCTCTCCTTTCTTTGCTTCTTTCGTACTCGAATCGAACGTCGAACGCTCGCTGAACCAAATTCCACGTTCACCCGAGAGATATCGTTATCGCTAAAAAGAAGCCAGCAGACGTATCTACGGCTTAAAGAACCCACGAGAGAAAGTTTGCACGAACGAAAGCGTGGAGTCGCGGATGATCGTATCCGCTTTTGTCGTCGATATCGCACGATTGGGAACTCCCACTGCGTACTCGAAATCGATTAATGCTCGTTACATAAGCTCCGACGCATTGGGAAGTGGCGCGGAAAGCCATCAATATTAAATACGCACAAGCGCGTATACGGATGCTTATGGTGTAAACATTAGTAAGTAGGTTATGCTGCGAGTATGATACTCGGTGTACCGATTTACAACGGCGATGATTCTTACGAATGTATCGTGAATCGTGTAAAAGGTGAAAACAAATGGGAGATACGTCGCGATAAGGAGAAGATTTCCCACGAAGGAAACACGATCGATCGACCGATCGAAGAAAAAGCGGTGCGTGGTTAATCGATCGAACGACAGCACCTTTTGTGCCGTAGAAATCGTAGCACGGCCCGTGCGACCACAAAGCTAACAGATAGCTGGATCGCGTCCAGCAGGGATCCGCAGGTAATAGTATATATAATGGGCAGTTAGCACCCTACTGTGGTCTGTAGTGGGTGTGTTGTGACACCGAGACCGGAACAAACAAACATCGTGTCCATTTTAGAAGGGTCCAGGACAAACTGGCATTGACCAGCGGCGAGACAACCGCAAGTTTGCGGGTCGCGCGAACCTCTTCGAAACATCCCCCGCCTATTCTAGTTGCGTTTCGTTCTCGAAAACTCGGGCCGTCGTCGTGCCGGTGTTGCTGGCCGAATGCTGTACGTATAGAGAGCGAATGAGAGAGAGATGGAGAGAGGGGAAGGGAGAGGGAGAGAGTAAAACGAATCCGAGGGCGCTACCCTCGAGAACTCGACCACGACGCTAAATAGGAGAACGATACACTCCCACGATCGACTCGATTCCATTTTTCTCCTCCTGTACCGCACTCCGCTCGACTTTCTTCCGCGACATTACCTCTGACTCGTCCGTTATGTTACCTCTTAACGGATCGAGAGTAAACGTAAATTCAAAGTCGTCCATCTTTCCAATCGGGAATTGCGATTTTCGAGCTTTGCCGTTACTTTTATGCCGTTTAAATCGTCTCGCCGGTTCTTCTCCCGTCTCCGAGATAACGAAACGCGCTGGAATTCTCTGGACGAGTTTCGGGCTTTGACCGGGCCAACTCCACGCTCCGAAACTATGTTGACGTAATAGTAAGTTTAATAGCCGCGCCGGCCAGGACGAGCGTACGAGTTTGCCAACGCTTTTCTCGAACCAGTCGCGATCGAGTCGCGTGGTTGCGTCGCTGCGTGTTCCCAGCCGGAAATCGAATCTGGATGGGAATACGAGTTTTGCTCGAGGAACTAGCCACGAAATCAAGTTTCTTGCGCATAATCCCACGAAACGCGGAACGACGGCAAACGAGTTGCCGCGTCCGGGACATCCCGACTCGAAGGCTAGAAGAACTCGTTCTCGTCTAGTCTTTCGACCGTCGTTGACAAAAAGTTTGATATTCCAGTTTGTGCGTCTTGTTTCGTTGCCCCCGATGTGATGGAACGAGTTGTTTCGAGTACATGCGCGCGCGCGATCGCTTTCCCTTTCGAGATTCAGGCAGCGCTAGACGAGTCGATCACGCGCGAAGAATCGCGAGCACAGCGGAAGGTAAACTAACAGGAGGAAGTAATCGAACACCTTGCGGTGGCGATAGCGGTGGCAGTGGTGGTAGCGATGCGTAGGAGGACAAGCTCGTGGTTAAGAGCGAACTAGCCGGCTGTAGGCGACGCGCACTTGAAGCACCGAAACCCTGGCGGTGTCGATGGGTCCGAGTGCCACTTTACGAACCAGCATGTGTTCCTGTCTCGGGTTTCGGATTCCATCCCTCTCTTTTTCCTTTTCGGGAAAGTCGATACGCTTTTTGCTCCAATTTCGAATCGAATCCACGGTGAGCGGCTCGAATTAAAAACTCGCGATTTCATCCTTTGAACGTATTTTAATCACATTCGCAAAAACGTGAAAGCATAGATGGATCGTTATTTCGACCAACCGACGCGACAGCGAAAGGCGTCCCAAACTGAACAAATCGACGGGTGTGTGTTGTGCGCGAAGAATATTTACAAGCGTTGAAAGACGCGGTCTCACGGGTATTTCGATTCTCCCCTCTTTCGGAGTCGTCTCGAATTCGGAAGAACGAGAATATAAATCATGAGACTGCATTAAAGGAATAGCTGGTGGACTGCGAATAGGCTACGCAGATGGGAAACCTACGAATTATAAACAAATGTTTCACGATTTCATCAGCAAGAACATCGCAGAATGTCTCGCGGATTACGATTCTCTCGGCCGCAAAACGATCGAAGAAACGACGACTATAGTCTGAATCGTACTATAACTTACGATCAGCGTGGCAATTATTTAACTCCTAGCGTATAATTATAATTTAACTGTCCTCGTCCGTCTTTTTCCTTATACGCATATTCGTATTTCCTCGTTCTCTTATATATCTGCATTTTTCCTCTGTTTTTTCTTTTACATCCGTCGTTCGTTTTCGCAATTCTTTTTACTCTTCGTGTCATAGGGCATGTGTCGATGATTAGCTAAATAAATAAATAAATGAATAAAATACACATCGAGAAGTAGACGGAAGCAAAGGCTCGATTGCTACGTTAGCTTCCACGCGCGCACATATATATACGCCGTAATAAATAATCATAAGCATAAACACAGAGAATAGGTAGAGCGAAAGAAGGAACGGTCTCACCCCCGTGGAAGCTTCCTCCGATTTAGAGTTTATACTTTAGAGGGACGGAGGAGTCTATGGTCACGCAGCTGTCCCATGCCCAGATGTCCGGTTTTCGGCCACGGGACGACGACTCACTGTGAGAAAACCAATCCTTAGGGTCCCTTCTTTCGTTGCCTTTCTCCTCTTTGTCTTCCTTCCCGTCTTCCTCGTCGAATCCCCAATGCACATTAATTACCTCGCTCCAAGACTATCCTTTTGGATTATCCGAAATTTAATACACACGTCCCTACACCCGGTTACGTTCGTTCGCACATTATTATATGTACGTACGTACATATATATATATATATATATATATATATATATATATTTTAATTGCAAAGAACGTTGCGACCTTTTCATCTTCCTTTTCAATTTTCCTCCTTCGGTCGACTTCGTTTCATAGCGATTCGTAATCTCATGGAGAATTTATTACGCGATCGATCATCGGCCGATGACGAGCATCTCGATGAAGGAAATAATCGTAATCGTAGGAAATGCGCGTTAGCTCGCGCGGCTATGCTAATCGAGTAAATGCGATCAAAGAGAATTCGTTGTGAGCAACATGGCCATTACCTCGTCTAGCTTTCGTTTCCTTTATTTATTTCCAACTGCATATCGAACGCATTGGCGAAACATTTTTCGCTGGTAAACCACATGCGGCGCGTCGTTTGGCGACAAACTCGATCCATCCAACCGATTTCCATGATACTTAAGTTGTGTCATCTTAAGTTGTGCGAAGGAGAAGGCGCGCTCTTACGTTCCTTGCTTTCTAATTATTATCCATCTACGATCGGACTGTAGTCTTAAAAACGGTGAAGCCGGATTACCGGTTTACGAGCGTGTGCGATATCGATTTTTATCGATGTCGTAATTTACTTTCTTATCTCGTCAGAGCCGTTCAACGACGAACGCCACCGAACAGGGAGCGTCGATAAAATCCCGGCTAGCGAGATACGGAACGCGTATGTAAAGTAGAAACCAAACTACCAATCGACTAGAAGATTATCTTTCTCTTAGCAAATGAGCTCGTGTAGTATTCAGTTCGGAAGATTTTGGATTTTCGATAAAAATTCGACGTTCCCGTCGACTTATCCGCTTCACGACTTTTTTCTTTAACCCCTTAAGTTTTACGAACGAGGCCATCCCGTCTCAAGTGCACCGTCCCATTTCCATTAATCGCTTATCGCTTATTCTCGAAGGTCTATCTCTCTCGTTCTTCACGTTATGAAATCTAAAATCAAGAAGGTTTCTACAAGATACGTATTTTTGTTTATTTATTTTATCTTGATTAGAGCTCGTAACATTCGTATTTTATCCGTTATTTATTATCACGAAATTAGTCCAACTAGAACGAGCCCAACTACGAAGCGTAAGACGTTTCGATTCGGTTGGTCGACGAACGAGAACTCAAATAAATTCCGATGTCTTCTTTGCCAATATCAAACGTAATTTTCCTTATTTTCTTGCGAAATGGTTAGCGATAACGAATGGGAATGGAATTTTAATAAATACAGCTATCTTTTTACCATGTTCTTGAAAAGAATCTGCAGCTCGAGGGGTTGAATTAAATCGTCGATGTGAACCGAAACAATACTTTCGTAGTCGGATTTCGTGTAAAACCGTAACGCGTAACCTTCTTCCTTGGCGTTGCGTCGATAGCCGAACCCTCGGTGACTCGGAAAGCAAGACGTTCTCGCCATAGTCGACTATTAATTACGGTCCGTAACTCGGCGTAATTAGCCGACGCGTAATCAGATCAGCAAACGGAATTGATGCACGTCTAGTTACGCCTAACGATCCCCTTGGCAACAATACATTAAGATGTCACGAAACTGCTCTCGTATCTTTGCTCGTTTCCTGTGCCACGTTCCCGAGAAACGCAACTCTCGAATCGATAGCCTGTCGAATCGACACCTGGTACACCGTCCTCGTTTTTACCGCGTTTGTCGGATTATCGTTGCAAAGTAACGGAGGGACACCGAGTGTTATGTCGTCCAGTCGCGGGGAGACGCGATCGCGATGAAGCGCGTCAACGGGAGTCGTAAATTCCCGTTACGATTATAACAATCGACACCACGAACAGGTCGATCCCCTTATTTCTTGTGGGATATGTAATAAGGGTATTTGTTGGGGAACAAAACTGTAGTCTACAGTCTTATAATATTTATATTTTAACAACTTATTACACGGGAGGTTCCGTCGTATAGGAAGATATAATTGATAGAAGTGGTGAATAATAATACACTTGCTAGATGAGTAATAATAATAAAGAATAGACTAAGTTAATATCACTTTGATCGAAGTGAGGACTACGCGAAGCTGATAGGAACAGTCGTGGTGACTGCACGACGTTTTGTCGAACAGTTGTGTTGACGGCACGACGTTTTGTCGAACAGTGCTGACCCGTCTCGTTCAATTACGGAGGAAAGCTCGGTATGGGTGTCCTTTTTAATGGGAAATACCTGTTATTTTTAATGGACAAACAACCGCTTTCTCCGTAAGTTATAAGAGCGTGTAATAAACCTAAGGACTGTCTTAAGGACCACCCATAAACCGAAAATACTTATGTGAATAGAAATTAAGCTAAAAAGATTCGGTTTATGGTGGTTCCTTAGGTTTATCGAAGGTCAGTATAACGGTATGTCAGCCTCGGCGGTCATACCATGAGGGCCGTCGTACGGACCGTCTTACGAGACGTAACACCGAGGAAAGATCAGGCGTGAGGAAGAAACGAAGCGAATGCACCTGAAGCGAAAATTCGGCCGTGCCGATCTCCAGTGCAGCGAACGTTCCGAGTAGCACCGTGAATTGGCAATCCGAAGGGCACTTATCCGCCCGGGCCAATTCTCGCGCTGATTAGTAATATTGTGGCCTGATGAACCGAGGGCTCGAGTCGTCGTCGGTCGAGTAGGAGATGAGTCCGTAACCTCGTTACCAACCCGCGGGCGATGCGACTACCCTAACTATAACGCGAGGATACGCTCTTCCTCTTCTCTCCCTCTCTGTCGACGCCGAATAGCGTAAGACGAAGACTCGAGAACCGAAGGAGCAACGAACTAGATAGAGACGAAAGGAGAAAGAGACAACGACAGGACGGCCAGCCGTCCGAGTGGATAAATGGATGGACGAATGAATGGATGAACGACTGGACGGACAATGGACAAATAGAGACGAGAGTACGAGAGAGGAAAAAAAATGGGGAGAAGGAAACGCTTCGAGGAAATGGGTATATACCGTTCGATGAATAATTAGTCGAAAGTACGCAGCCCTTTAGGACTTTCACGAACGATTTTTGGTAAACGTCGGTCGATTTTAACCTACTCCGTGAATATTACGTGGGAAGGACGCGTAAGTATTACGCGTTGGCAATGGCAGAGCGATTGGTTGCACCCTAGCTGCAGGGTATCGCGTCGGTGCGGTATGGCGTGACAGGATACGTTAGAAAGGGGTAACGAACGGTAGCAGTGGGCGGTGCGTGATTTCGAGGCGAAAGGTTACGATGAAAATCTTCACGATCGGTGAATCGGAAAATAATAACCGGTGGTGGTCTATTGAATGAGCGAGAAGCGGAAGCCGATACAAGGGTTGCGATTGCGGTACGCCACCGCACGCTACCATGCCGCTCTGTCGCGCACCATGCCACTACTGCACCATCGGTTACAAAAGAGGTAGAAATCGACGGGAGTAACCGTGGGGTGAGTCGCGACAATGCTCTAATCAAATGTCACGAATCAGCGCCATTATGCGCATCTGCGGTATGAATTCGTAAATACGCCTGGAGGCGCTCGCCTTTGCTCCCCGATGAATATCCATCGAAAGTGAGAGGTTTCCGAGCGGTCGCGGTCGCCGAGAACCATTTCGGTTCCGCCGGTGTTAGCCTCGTTCGAAACCTAACGCCTATAGCCTCGGACGGATATCAACGAACGCGTGATCGCGACACGCCATGTAACCGACTTTTCCTCGTTCCTCGTTCTTCCATCTTTCTCAACATCCTTACGAAACAATTATCTCGAGCTCGATGAAACGCGGTATTCGTTCGCATTATCGTTCGTGTTCGACGAACGTCACAGACTCGGGAGAAACGAAGAGCGCGATTATACGGTGGTTTTGCAAGTACGGCGACGTTGTTCCTTGGCGATTACAGCGAAGAATCGATAGAATCTCGTCGATCGTCCGACACCAGAGTTTATCGGCGTTTTTGAACGCGAGCGCGTAAATCCTGACGACAAAAGCTGCGAAGCCTCCACGTTCCGGGCACAACGGAATCAAAAATACAAAAAAGAACGTCCGAAAATACGGTCCTGAAACTTTTCGTCCTCGCAGAGACCAGTGGACTGTAAATAAAATAATACCACGTTCTAATCCGAAAACTGAAAATCCTATTCGCCAGCGAAACCGAGTTTTAGACGGCAAACGGCCGCCTTCGCGCGGCTCTCCCTTTTTCCTAGAGAGCTTGGCAAAAAAATTCGCAGGGATTAAGAGCCCGTGAACGACGCTACGTAGCTTCTAAATGGAACGTGCCGGCTTCGTTCGGCTTCCACCCTACTTTCCTTCTCTCGTATCTCTCTTTACTTCTATCGCGCGTTGGATTAGAAATTTACGCGATCGCCGAACGTGCTTCGAGTACGATCTTTGCTGAGAAACTATCCACGCGATTGCAGCGTTATTTTCGTCGACGATAGTGTACGAGGATGCCGACAATGGGTATTACTTGTCGACAAAAGCCAAGTATCGAACGTACATACTTGGAAGAAACACGGTTGACACGATCGCGTACGCGTGCGGAGAAACGCGCAGAAAATATGTACATCGCACGCTACGTAAATAAGCTTAATGCGCACAGACTAAAAGTGTTGTTTCTGATTTTTCGTTCCACTCTTCTAACCTATCGGTAGACCTTTCGACCTCTTTCGGCGATAACCTAAAAGTCAAGGGTACTCGCTCGCGCCAAAGTCCCGAGGATTCGATAATCTTTGGTAAAGGGGAGAGCTAAGGAAAAGAGGAAGCGGCAGCGGGGAGAGAAAGGAAGAGAGAGAACGAAAAACTCGAGCTGCTCGACGAGCTCGAAAAGGATTCGAGACGATGTAGATATTTTTTCTCGCGTTAAATCGCGGTCAGCGTTTTAACCAGTCGTGCACCAAATGCTTTCGACCGGGGCGTTTAAACGCGAACGAACGCGCCCGCCCGAAAACGAACCACCCGTTCCATTACCCGCTTTGTGGTCGCCATGCTCTTTTGATCTACCCCATAATTAATCCGCGGAGGTAACCGGAGACGCGTATGGGCGCACCGGGATCCACCGGGCGGATCGACGGCTCATTCATCGTCAAAACTCTGGACCGAGTCATTGAAAGGGTATCGGATCAGAGAGGGGAGCACCGAGAAAGAGACGCAAAGTTTGAGAGAGAGAGAGAGAGAGAGAGAGAGAGAGAGAGAGAGCGTAACGGAACAAAGAGGGGAACCGATGATTAACATTTTCATCAAGCCAAGTCACGTGCCGCGCGTTTCGTATCTTTTAAACGTAATGATCGCCACGACAATGCGGCAACACGAACGACCAAATATCTGATCATCGTCAGAAATCGCTGTCTACCGTTACGCTTGCTAAATCCGTCCACGGAAAGCTTCGAATCGAAATCGATGTAATCGACGTGCGAGTACTCGGATGGCATTTGGATTACGATTAGTTGGAAATAAATCAAAATGGAGCAAATTCATGCAGATTAAAATAAAATCCGAGTAGATAAATTGGATCGGAAGGAAAAAGGAAAAAGAAATGCAGCGAATTTCCGCCATCGGTGATCGCAATCGATTCGACGTTAATTTCGCGTTTGCCGAGCAACGTCGTTAACGCACAGCTGCGTGGCATCTCGTTTTCCTTCGCGATTCCTTTCTCTTCTTCCAACGCGTCCGACCGCGTTCTTCCCAAATTGGCGAAAGAAATTTCCAAGCGATAGTCATTTCGATGCCATCTGCCGAGCTGTAGCTCTATACGTATCGGGATATTAACAAATCGGCCGTGTCTCGCGTCGCGCGTCGCGTGTCGTCTCCCGACAACGATATCCATCGCTGAATCGCATCCAACGTCGTGTTCTCATCGAGATATTTGCATCGGTCGCAGCTGCAACCGGTCGGTAACTCGAACGTTTTTACGAGGCAGGTCAAAGTGCGACGAGCGTTGCCTCTCGTCCGATTCCGCTTACTCGGACCTGTCGCGTCGACTGGTCCCCTTCGTTTCTCTGTTCTTCGATAGGAAACTCGCGATATTAAAAACTCGTGTTCGGATATCCGGCGAAGAAAGCATCGCTTCGAGAACGAAGGAAATGGAACGCGCGGCAACCTAGTATAATCGTGGCGGACGAGAAAAACAGAGTAGCGCAGCGGTTTGAAATCTTGCATAGAGACCACGCGGCTAGTTGCGCAATCGAGGAGAAAAGGTCGTGGACGCGTTTGCCACGACGTCGCGACACGACGCGACGTGTGTTGAAGTAGCGCGAGATTAACGCAAAAACATCCATTTATGCGGTACTCGTTCGGATCAAGCTAGCGACCTCGTAACGCTTATCGGCTTGACCTGCACGAGTCTTTTTCTTTTCGACTTTACTTACCATCCTCCGACACTTCGGAAACCAAAACTTGGCTTCGTCGTATGACGTAAGAATCGTGCTACATATAATAACGTTTATCTCATCTCTATTCCCGTCCATTTCTTAGTTTCCATCGTTATTTTTCCAACATATCCCGATAGAAACATATGTATCTTCGAAATATACGTAAGTACGTGCGACGTAGATGGTTTACAAAGACCGATCGATAAACCGCGATTATACAAAATTTGATTCTTCTTACGTAACCGATGTTTCTACGATGCGAAACACTTCTGTGATAATTTCTACGACGCGTACGATGATTTCGTAAATCGGTGGAATTCTTTAATTTCGATTCCTCTCGTACGGATATACGAGGCACACGATATAGGTATACAACGACTGCTTGTCACTGCACTGATATATAATAAAATATATAAAGACAAATTATACACCTGTAAATAAAGGAACAGGCAAAGACGACGTAAAGTTTCTCGTATATTTCTCGAGCCATGTATCGGTCGTGAATGGAAAACCGAGTTCCATTCTTCTACGTACGTACGTACGTAGGTGCAAAGTTTAGATACAACGAGAAAGGTAAGGGAAGAAAGAAGAAAAAAGAGGAAAAAGAAATCGATAGGAATAACTTTTTAGTTTCCAATTCGGGAGTACTGGTATCGGATGGTGCACGTGTTTCTAGCGTTATCATTGGCTAGTAAATCTTGGCGAGACAGCTTAGAATCCCCTTGACCTGGGCTGCTCGATGAAAAACATCTGTCGTTCGTAGCATACAGCAAAGGCAGGCCTTCGATTTCGTTCGATCTTTTGCGTTCTCCGTTAAGTCGAAACACGAACGCGTACAAAGGATCGCGTATAAACGAAACAAGTTTCCAACGAAGTTGCAGGGGTAGAGGTAGAAGGAAACCGCGCAAGGTGGAATGAACGGGAACGGAACGAAACGGAAGGGAATGGAACTGAACGGAGTAGACGAGTAGGAAAAGGAGCGTCTAGGAGGGAAAAAGTGGTAAGCAGATCTCGGAAGGAAGGCGAGTCGCGAACGAAGAGGAAAGACACTGAAACGGCGCGAGAATGCGGCTGGCAGAGGAACGAGAGAAGCGGAAGGGAGGGGAAAGAGAAAGGGAGAGAGTACGCCTAAAATAGGGAGCAATAAATTGTCCACTATCTTCGCTGGGTTAAACACATTAAAGCGTCTTGAGATAAGGCTGGCTGGCGGCCCGTTTGTTCACGGGGTTCCTGCCGACCGGCATGAAGGACTGCAACGTGTTATCCGCGCCAGGAAAAGAGAGAAGAACAGGGTGCAAGAGCGACGCTACTCCTCGCGAAGGGGACAACCCGGTTCTCTGGTCGGGAGGTGGGAGCGAAGAAGCGGGCTGATGGAATTTTTCGTATTCGCGATCCACGAAAACATTGGGACGCGTAGATCGCCTTGTCGTCGTATACGTTTCTCGCGACGCAAACGGCGAAACGCCGACGAGTGAAAGCCGCTTCGCTTCGACGAATCGGCGTACGCGTACGTAAAAACCGTTCTCTTCGACCGTAGATCGTGAGAGTTTTTACAGGTGGCGTGCAAAACGAGGCGAAGTGAGACAAGAGGAGCGAGAGATCGTAGGACGCGGGAGCGGGGAACAGCGCGTCGAAGGCAGTTTTTCCAACGTTTGAGAGGTTAAGCGTCCAAGTTCGTGGGAATAATGGAAGCGACAGACGGCGACAGTTTAAGAGAGCTTCGTGGAGAGGAAGGAGCGCGTTGGCTTCCCTCTCGAATTTGCAATTACTCTGCAATTAAGAAACGATTATTTTGCATAGACGAGAGCCTGCTCGAGGCTGGAAGCGCGAATCGTGCCGCGTGTCACCAAGAACTTACGCCTGACTAATATTTTAACGAGCCTCGTAAACCGATTCCAAGACCGAGCCGAGATCTCTCTCGCTTGCCGCTCCTCGCCTCTCCACTCCCGTCGCGCTTCTTCCCTCCGACTCCCCGAGAAAGCTGTTCCAGGAAAAACGTACTTTGCATATTCACCCCGTTGCCTCGCCTAATATCTTCGGAAGGATCGAGCCTTCGTCGTAGTTGCTACCTACTCGATCGTCCAACGATCCTACCAGTTTTCAACGTTCGCGAATTTCGCTGCCGTAACGCGACTCGCGCAGGCCTCCGAGCTTTCGCGTATCTTTCGCTCCGTAAACGGCTTTTCGACGAAGGGACGAGGCTTCCGAGTTTCCTCGCAACTTTCCTCGTCCGGATATTAACGTCAGATTTTTTACTGCTTCCGCGAAAAGAGGGTGCTCGCGTCTCGTCGCGATCCGCTACGACGCGTTCCGTCCAGATACGTCGCGCGTCGCAAAAATATGACAAAGTCCACGAATCGGCGTCAAACTCTTACGCGACGACAATCCCGCTTCCCGCGATTTCCGCTACGACTTTTAACGGCCGTGCTCGATTCGTCGACGCGGACAGACCGAGAGTAGAAGAGTTGGCCGACGTTCGACGAATCGAGTTTGACGGGACGACGAGTTCGCCGGTCGACACAGTCGGGGAGAGTATCATCGTTATTCTCGGAGAGCTCACCGAGACCCAGAGGTTGCACCAAGACGAATCAATTACGCGGTGGGCACGTACAACCGTTACGACTGGCGGCCGTAAACGTGACTCGCGCAAAGCGCTCGTGACAGATATGGAGCAACTGGCACGTTCGAACGCGGATCCGGTGCGCGCCACGCTGCTTCGCCTTCTCTCCTACGCCAACCACCCTAGCACCACCGTCCACTCCATTAATTAGCCGTAATAAACCGTGCAAACTGCGCGACCGACTCGCAAACTGTCTCGGCCCGACCCCTCTGTCGCACCACGGCTTTCGTTTTTACCTCTTTTCCTCATATCCGTACGTTCTCCGCTCGGATCTCGTTGAGAAAATTTCCCAGCAATTTGAAAAGGTCGATAACCGTGACGACGGATCGGAAAAGGGGAAAGCGAGGAAGGAGGTGAGCGAGAGGCGTAGGTGGGCGAAAGGAAAAAAAGAAAGGAAGAAAAGAGAGCAGGGAAGGAAAGAAGCACTCGACAGAACGCGACGCGACGACGCGACGACGGTTCGTTGAAAACGCGGTCGGTCGGTACCGGGAGGCAGAGTCGGCCGGAGGGTTACCGCTAAACAGGCAATTACGAGACTCCTCGGTAGAAGATGCTCGTAAAAGTTAAAGCGAACGGACGAACAAGAAGAGAGGTCTTTGAGGAGAGAAAAGGGACGAGATGAGAATAGAACGGAAGAGCAGAGAGGAAAGTCGAGAGCGAGAAAAGGGAAAAGGAGGAGAGGAGAGGAGAGGAGGAGAGAAGAGATAGAGAATAGAGAGGCAGAGCGAGCAAAGACGAGGCCGGCCGATCGAGCCTCTCGGAAATCTTCGCCCGAGGCGGCGTGTCATCGGTTCGCTCTTCTCTCGTTCTCCCTCGATCGAACCGTGTCGAATTCACGGACGCGTTCCCCCTCCTCCCACCCGCTCACCGTGTATCGAACGAATCGAGATCGCCTGTCGGCCGTTCGCATTCGCCGAACCTCCGACTTTCAAATTCTACGATACCGCGCTCTCCTTCGACGTTCAGCCGACGCGATTCGATACAAACTTCCGAAACGTTTCGGTGTCTCTCGATTCCAGCGGCGCTCTCCGAGATTCTCAGTTCCGTTCTAGACGAACGCGTTCCCGGATCTGCGTTTAAACCCTGGTCGAAGAAGGTTGCCAGAGGGAAGGGAGGTGACGCGCGCTCGATATTCCGCCACGAAGTCGATAGCTACGTATAGATAATCTCGCGACGTACACCGACTTTTCGAGACGCGAGCCTCCTCCGAGGTTCTCGGAGAGAGACGAAGACGGAGGCTAGTGAGAAGGGGAGGAGGGGGTGTCGCAGAAGATACCGAGCTCGGACCGAGGGTAGTGGACGACCAAGGGTGGATTGATCCGTGGTCATCGTGCGACTCTCTCGATACATCCCCTCTCTCGCTCTTGCCGTCTCTCTTCCGCTCCCTCTTTCCCCTTTGCTCATTTTCCTTCCGTACCCTCGGTTTTCACGACCCTCTTGCCCGAACCTTGCTCGTTTCGCTTCCTTCGTCTCCGGGGCCAACGTCTCCGAAACCACGCACATATACATACATTACATATATAGGTATGTCGGTTAGAAGCACTCGGGGTTCTTCGGTTCGTGTTATACCAGCCAGTCACCGGTCCACCCACTTCATTACAACCACCCGAGGAGAACGACAATGACAACGAGGATGCTACCGCTACGTCTCTTATACGACCATCCGCTATCCGTCGAAACTTTCCCTTCGACTGCGCCCTTAAGTGAAATCCTGGCATCAATCTTGCTAACGACCTAGGATTAGCGCTAATTTGTCGACCGCGCGATATTGCCGAATCGCCGAGATATCTCTGTCGGCTCTCCCTCGGCTTCTCTTTTCCATCTTCGTTCCATTCCGTTCCTTTCTTCTCGCTCTCCGTGTCTCCGCCGTCTCTTACCTTTTAACGTTTTAACGCGCGATTCCCGATTTCCAGCCTAGGCGACCGCGACTGACGATTGAGAAAGAATTCGCGATTCTCTCGTTCGTCATCGTCACAGCGGGAATACACGAGGCTTGTCCTCGAAGGTCGAAGAAACAGCGTTTCCTCTCGTATCTCGAAAAGAGCACGTCCGAGCGAGGAGTTTGCGGTCGACGAGAATGTGGCCCGCATGCTCGATATCGTTGGTGATGGTACGTTCGGTTACGGTGACACGTACCCCCGAGAAGAGCGCCACTCGAACCCTGCTGATGGCGCGGATTACCACAACGAGCCATCGACGCTGCTCACCTGGCTCTTGCCACGAAAGCGTCGAACGTCGATCGTGACATCGGTTCCCCTTTCTGAAAATCGTGCCAAAAAGCCGCCAAGCGGCAGGCGGACGTTGATCTTGTCGACGAGTCGACTATTTTGAGCTCGCGAAGTAACCGCGATAGTAGCGATGTAACCGACAGATTTCACGGGGAAGTTGGATAGAATCGATTCGACGAAAGCCTCGCCACGTAACCACGCTCGAAATCCTATATCGGTGCTCACGATGTTAATGGAATCGCGCTCTTACGCCGGCCCCGCTTCGCCTCTTCACGTTTTCGCGCGCTCGCTTCCCATCCACGCGAGCGAAGATGAAATTTCTCCACTCGTTCCCGACCAGCGACAGACAACAGAAACGGTATGCTTCGATTCCGATATACCTGTAAGAGCGATGAATAGTCAAGATCCGTTAGGCATTTCTACACAAGAGATATCATTGATCGCGTATCGGTTTGACGCGTGACACAGATAGCAGCCAGTAATATCGTACCGCGCGTCCACTCGGTCCGCTATCGTCGATGCGATTTCGTTCGGTTCGGTTTGGCTTGCCTCGGTTCGATCCGATTCGATTTCAATTCGACTCGACTTGGCTCGACTCGGCTCCGCTCGATACGGTGCGATACGATGCACCGAGAGATTCCAGGTCCTTTCTCTTTCGGTCGTATCGGCGCCCTATCGAGAAACGAACGTTTCCACCGAATGCACCGACGTGCTACGCACTGCCGAGGTTCGTTGTCGCGTAACAAGTTCGATTTCTGCTCGAACCGAGACAAGCGACCGTATTCTTCGCGCGATGCGACGCGATTGTCCGATTTTCGATTTCCTAGCCCTTCGATTCACTCGACAACGCGTTCCTACGGTCGCGTTAAATTTTTAGCCTTCCGGAACGAGACGTTCGTTCCACGGACAGGGGATGCATCGATACGCGTAAATTGATCGTGTCCGCATAAATACGCGCCTGCTTGCGCCAAACGACAAATTATCGTCGCGCGACAAATAAGGTGAAATAACGCTAGCGGCAGTTACACCGCCGATGACATTGCCCCTCGCAACTCCGTCGTTTCGATCGTATTGCGCTACATAAGTTACGGCAACGATCTCTCTGTCGGTGTCCGAGAGACGGATGAAAGAGAGGATGAAAAACCGTCGGTGGAGGAAGAGCTGTACGGCGCCGTGCGACGGTTATTTCTGTATCTTTAGTCGGTTTACAAGTAGCGGGGTCACGGGCCGGCCCATAAAGAAGCATGACTTACATTGCCGCTATGTGGGCGCGTACCGCGAAACTCTGCCATCTATCTCCGGAGCTCGACCAACCCTGCTGTTCATCCAGACACTACGCGCCACTCCGAACCTTGCCAACCGACCACCACGTTAGAATCAACGAACGAGAACACCGACCAAAGAAACGATCGAGTCAGCGCAACGGGAGAAACGCTCGAAACAAAGAAACAACGAAAGGGGAAATAGGGGTAAGGCCCGCCATCCACGAAGCATCGTAGAAGCTTCGTAGGAGCGACGCTTCGTCGACAGTGGACGCAAAGGAACTCATTGACTTCGTTGCCACCTCCATCCAACGATCGTCGTGTTAGGATCGTCATTGGTGCCGACAACAGTTTCCGATAAAAGACGGGATCAATGTCGATATCGCCAATCGTTCGACTCGACAAGATGAAAGGCGGATCAAGTCGCGGTTGCAGTAGCCGAAATAACGTCTGGACGAAACTGTCCTTGAAGCTAGCGGATGATACAAATTCTATTCGATAGGTGTATATACGTATATACTTATTTGTTTATTATTGTTATTGCTCATATTATAAAAATTTATCGAACTTTGACATTTTCCACCTTGGAATTCCACCACGCCGTCTGCCGCGAATTAACGCGAATGGTTGGATGGGAGCAAAGAACCGCGACGAATAAGGCGAGAGATCGCGTTAGAGAGACGAATGCGATAAAGGGGTTAGAGTAAGGAGAAAAAGGAGAGGCACGGAAGCCGAGGTCGGTGGCTACGAAGAAACCGCGCTTCCTATCTCGAGCTTCGCAGCCACGCCGTCTACGGAGTAAAACTCGGAGGAGGAAACGAAGGAGAGAAAGAGGGAAAGAAAAAGAGGAGACGAAACGAATCTCTTCTGGTTACGCGAACGGTACGACTATAAGGAAGAACCTCTTAATCGGGGACCCGGACCTCTACAGGGCACGGAGGTCTAACCCCCGGTGGCCCTCGGTCGAGCCGCGTCGCATCGTCGTCGGTGTATCTCGAGCGGGCTGACCTCGGCACCCCACCATGCGTCGCGTCATCGACGATCGGTAGTCTGGCCAGAGAATCTCTCGACCGCCGCTCACCGCCGCCGCTCCGCGGCAACGTTTTTCCCCGATCGGTTTCATCACGCGTTCGTCTAGCCTAATCGACCGATCGTCCTTCCTTCTTGCCAAAACGAAACGCAGCTGCGAGTCGTGATTATTTGAAGAAAGAAACGGAAGCAACGATCGCCGCGTTCGGACGACGAAAAGACTGGCTACGCTAGAATCGGAAAGATGGTTGACCGACCAGCTATGGGAACATAACATGCAGGCTCGCGCGAATGCGAGAGGCGATAGGCGAGAGGCAAGAGACGAGAGGCGAGAGACGAGTAGCGCGAGACGAGGGCCGATGGACGACGGCAGCGCAGGGTTGAGTAGCTGGCGGAGGTGGATGGAGGTTGCCGGGCAGCCATACGTATCGCGGTAAGCCAGAAAGGGGGTGCTGGTCGGGGTAGTCCGGGCCACCAGGGGCCGGGACCACAATTACACAGAGTGCGGTGCCGCAAAGCCCTTTCAGCCTCTACTCCTAGAGAGATGATGGATTCGCGTTGTCTTTCCGGGCTCCCCGGCACATTGTGCGTTCACCGGCCCGTGTCGTCCTCTGTTTACCGCCGCGTCTACGCGTGTACGCTTTTCGAGAATTGCTCGTTTCAATGGAAAGGAAGAGACGCGAATTCCTACCCGTACGCGGATAGATGAACGCGTCCTAACCGCTGCGGTAACGCGAACGAGAACGTACGTATCTCTCCCTTTATTCTCCCCTCTTCACCGACCGCCCTTCCATCCATTCAAAACCAAATTAAGACGCGCGTTTTTTCTCTATCATCGAATCGGCGTGTACTTGCTACTTATTAGATAGGGTATCGCGTTGATCGAGAGAAACGCGTCTAAAGAGGACGATTAGCACGCGCCGTGTCGCGACGTTTCGTTGTTCGTTTGCCACGCGTACGCGACGATCGCTCCCTTCTTCTTCATCGCCGATCGCATCGCTCGCGTCGATCTTTCTCCACCACACCGCTCTGTCCTTGCTCGACAATGGGCGCGCGTGACCAAACGCGCACACGCGCGATCGCCAACGAGCTTAATTCACTGCTTTCAGATTCCTCGCAGTTTTCTTCAAGCTTTCTTCGAGTCGCGAAAACGCCAAGTACGAAACGACGAGTCGGTACGTTACGACGTACAACCTGTTTTGACGAAATACGTTTAGGCAATTCGAAAGACAGTGTCGAAGACATTCGCTGCTCGTACAAGGCAACGGTGTGTTACTCGTCGATGGATACACATCGCTGCGCCGTACTGTTCCGAAACAGAAAAGGCAAAGAAAAAACGAAAGGGAGCGGAGAAGGCGCGCGCGTGCGCGTATTCGTGCTTTCTCTTTCAGGATGAACAAACGCGGATGCAAAAGAAGTCTCTGAATGAGCGATGCCTACGGACAGTATGGAGCTTCTCCGTTATTAGCATCTACTCGGTTTCCTTGTGTCTGTATCCATGTGACGCACACTCCGACCGAAAGGGAACAGAGCGGTCATTATGGAGATTGAAACACCGTTCGGTAACACGTTCGCTTCGTTCTTTCTTTCGCTTCGTTTCCTTTCCTTTCCTCTCCTCTCCTCTCCTTTCCTCTCCTTTCCTTCCCCTCACCACCCTTCTCGGCCCTCTCTTACTCCACCTCCCACCTCCCTCTCGCATTCCCCTCCTCACCGATTCGTTTCGTTTCGTTTCGCTTCGCGTGCTCGTTCATTCGCGCTCCGCGTAATCATCTCGCGAATAAAGAGAAACGACATTGGAGGTAGCGTGCACCCACCGCAACAACCGCAAGATTTTCCCTTGTTTTCTATTCCGATTCAAAGAAAATCGTCGGGGACGAATCGCGTTCTACCGTTTATCGACCGACCAATTGCCGGACGTCTGTCACCGATTAAACAGGACGTGGAATCGCGTCGCGCGAATTCGGAGCAGAATCGCGGTAGGCAAACGATCGGAAAAGAAGGGAAACGCAGGAAAAAGAGTAACTCTCCGCCTATAAATTCGAAAATGACAACGGCGATCGGTTCGAGTTACGGGTTGCGGGTTGCCAGTTGCGTGTTGCGGGTTGCGGGTTGCGGGTTATGGGTTACGGGTTATGGGTTATAGTGACCGGCAAAGAAGCCAAAGTGCACGGCATCCAATATGCAATAAACATACGAAGCTTTGACGTATTTAATAGTAACGTGGTCGTATAACGCTTGACACGCATGGAAGCTTTTATGGGGGATGGGTGGTATCTCTCGACCCGTCAGGCTCGGCCGTGTCTCTCCTTTCTTACGGATCGCTCTGTTGATCCTTTGCCGAGCAGGAATCGGACATGCTCTGTACGGCCAGCCTGAGAATCGCTGCCCTTTTGGCCTGACCGTACTCGCGCCCGTCTCTTTTTCTCTCCCTCTCTTCGTATCCTTCTCTTCTTCGCCGAAGGAATATAGCCTGTAGTTAATTGCGTGTCTGCGCCCAAAGAAGGATCCTCGGGCTGTGTGACGGCCGTTCGATGCTCGCTACGAGCTTGACCGGCTTCTCGGTGCATCGAGCTGTTTCCATCGTCGTGCCGCGTCGCTACGTTTTCCTACTTTTCCCACATTTGCCTCCATCGTTGCTTCCCCTTAGGAAAAAGAACCTTTTGATGACTAGATTTCTACTTGGAACTGGATAGGCCGAACGCGAGTCTTCGCACGCGGTTAGACTCGTAAACGTATCGTAATCTCCCACCGATGAAGATAGCCCGCATCGATACCAGATCCCGATGAAATTGACACGTCCATCTATCATTCGACATATGCATGGTATGCATGGGAACGGACGACACGAGGACAACGGTGCGTCCCAGACCTGACCATGCATAATTCACGATATCTCGGCGGACCAGCTCGAAATCTCGAATAATAACCAGAACTCTCTTTCCTGCCAAACTTTTTCTCCTTTCTACTTCTTCCGAGACATTAGTCTCCCGCCTTTCTTCCGTTTAACGCGATATACATATGTATATACGTCTCCTCGTATCGTGCCGCGTTACATACCTATCTTTCTTTTACCGTGTTTTTAATTGGAAAGATTCAGGCGAAAATTCTTCCTTTAAAAATTATTTCATCTTTTGGTCGTCGCATCGTAGATAGATAATCGTGCATCGCGCGTCCTTAACATCGTGACCCTGCATAGCGTTTTAAACGCGTTCGATTCTTTTAACATACCGTCATGCATATTTATACCGGAAATACTTGTATTTGGTAAACGATCGCCGCATCCTGACTCGATCGCCGACACACTCGTAAACTACAATGTTTATCATTCGCACGAAATTATTATGCCAACAGCTATCTTTTTCCTTCGAATACTAGATGAAAATCGTACGAATTACCGGTTCCCCATCTTCCCTTCTCGTTCCCCTTCTTTCTGTTCGACCAACCGACTCGTTCTTTTAAACTCGAGCAACAGAAATCGACGTTATGCGTGATACGTGTATATTAACCGTTGATACGGCTATCGTAACGCGAAGTATCCACTTGAGAGTAAAACTATCGCGAGTTATTCTCGAGAGCATTTTTCATTGCGTCGAGAATGATTGTCCGAGAGCATCGCTGGATCGTCTGCGAGTGATACTCGCGCGATTTACTCTCCAATGGATACGGTCGTATTACTATCGGACAGTTACTTTCAGAACTCGCAACTGAACTTGCGAGCTGCCACTCGAACCGCAAACCTCCCTCGATTTTCGAGGAAAGCTACGAAAATAGGGTGGCTCTTATTTTTGTCTGTTGAATTTTTTCCTACCACTCTTCGGAATAGTTCCAATTAATAAAGAAAACTATGTAAAGTTCGAGCTTCGTTGAACAAAGGGAAATGGTGCCCCTGAGCCGTAAACGTTAAAATAATTGTTTAAACGCACATAATATCGTCGATTATATTCGATTATACTCTAAATTATCAAGCGTGCTCCTTATTAATGAAGACTGAAAAACATACGTATTTTTATTTTTGATCCCAAAGGACTACTTTGGAATTTAAGCTTGAAAAATGTGAAAAAACAGGCGATTTTTATAATTCGTTGTAACGATGGCTGATAAGGTTTGATGGAAAATAAATTGTTTATTCGTCTTTAACTTTCTTCTTCTCAGGAAACTTAGGACACGTTCTCGATGGTAGTTGTTTACAATCTAAAGAACATGCTCTTTGTTGCTCCACATTTTTCGTAAACGATTTACCGTAGTCTTGCGTTAATTTAACATCTCTGCCATTGATAGGCCTTATCGGCCCTTTAATAAAATATCTATTTTCAGGCCAAGTATACCTCGCTCGTATTCTCCACGTTACTCTCCAGTGGACACACGAGTCGACGGTACTCTCGAGAGAAACTATCGGAAGAAACCCTCGAATGGACACTTTGTTTAAGTACCTTGAATAATTAAGAACGCTTATCTTTTCCTGTTTCCGTAATTCACAGGCGACAACGAACGATCGAGCTTTCGACGATTCGATTCGACCGATGATTTAATTCGTGTTCAAAGTATCGTCGAAGCATCGTCCTTTTCAAACTCGGTCGAAAATTCAATCCGAAGGGCCCTTCCCTTCCTCCTCGACCCTTGGCCTAATTTCTTTTCTCATCGAATCGTCGAATATTGCGCACGGTGAACGCTTTGTATCCGAAAGTTCTCCACAGCGGTAGAGCGACCCGAGGATCGAGGACGAGACTAACCCGACCTCCTCGCGCTATGTCCCAGCCAACTTGTCCCTTTATTTTGGGCGTGACGAGTCACCGAACAACGCAACCAAATAAAGAGAATAAATAAAAGAAACCTCTGCCTTACTCGTTCGAATTAACTCGTGACTTTAAACTGTTCAAGAGCGAGAAAGATGGTTTAACGCGTTCTCGAACATCGTTCTTTTTCCATCCTTTTTCGGCTAGTGAAACGGCGATCGTACGCGAATCCGAAAGAAATATGTACGTCATCGGTGACCGATCGTCCAATTGTTTGATGAGTGGATACATTCCGATAGGTATACGAGGATTGTTACATAGACGAGCGACTAAGCGACGAAGAGAGGAGAAAGCATAGACTCGGACAGATATTTTACCATCGCTCTAAGGGTAGAGAATCGAGCCACACTTGCATACGTAATAATGGCATAAAGCTGAGGGGTGTCCTGTCCTTTAGCCAGCCGGCCCTTTATGCAGGAATTTTGGTATAAAGCTGACGAAATCACAGGCTGCGTGTTTCCCTTCTCTTGCGGACCCCTCGCTACCGAGCCGAGAGAAAATCCAAATGGTCATCGTAAATAGAAAATCCGTTTTTTCCTCTGGTGCGCCTGCGAAATGCGACCGAGTTTATTCGTACAGAGTCTCTCTCGTTCTTTCTGCGCCACGCGTAAAGCTCTCCGGACTATAGTTAGGGTGACCGCGCGACCCCTGAGAACACGAACGAATACGTTACCTTTCAAAAGTCGAGCCGCCTTTATGTTCGTATTATAGATTCTCGATATGTTCAAGCGTTACGAATCGACGCGTCGTTTTACCGCGCACTGACCGCCTTCTCAGTACCGACTACCACACGTATTTCTATTATTTTCCCCACGATCGGTGCTACTCCGTTGCATTAATTACACGTTCACACGTTCGCGTCTCTAACAATCGCATTTTTATATACCGAGCGTCGGACAAAACAATCGATTCGCCGGATTCGCAATTAGATATCGTCTACTCAAAATGTCTTTTCGTTCGACGATTCGTCTGTTTCTGCGTTCTCGCGTAGAACTGACAACTCGTAAATGCGATCCTTTGATGCCAGACTAGTGGACAATGTCCACTTGTAAAAGGAAAAACGGTTAGGTCGATTGGAAATCGTGTATAGGCTCGCGGTACGCGAGTATTTTTACGCTGTTCTAGCAGCTCGGCGTTTCGTCGATCGATTAACGCAACGACGCCCGTTCGTCACCGCGCGAGCAAACTCGTGATCGGCCGCGACGACGTCGCAACATCGAGGTTACTCGATCCTCGTCTTAAGTTCACGGGTTCAGACAGATGCGAGTGGAGCGTTAACGAGAACAATTAGGAGTTCCACTTTACGCTAGCTCGGCTCCCTCTAAAAATAAACACGACCACTTAATGGCTCGGTCTGTCATAACTGGCGCAGATGCGAGCCGTTCTTAAATTATTCCCACGAACGACCGCTTGTTTCTCGGAATGCGTCGAACGTTTCGAAACAGGCTTCCAACCGCTACGCGACCACCTTACCTACCCGATGCATCGTTCGTACGCAACTCCTCCTTTTGCTCTGGCTTTCTTCCTTCCTTCCCTCCTTTCTGCCCTCTGGAACGACCTCAAAACATTTTCTATGTCACTCCTGCTTCCTTAATATCGTTACTTGATCATCAAATCTTGATCTAATATCTAATAGCTTCTTTTATTCGACCGTCCGAATTACGTTTTTTCAACCTTCCTGTTCTCCTTTCTTCTTTAATCGATCGCTTTAAACCGCCAACGTAATCATCGCCATAGAATTCACAGTACGACCGGGCGGTTTGCGAGCGTCGATAGGCTATCTCGTTGGGAGACGTTTGCGCGTGTTCCACGAACTTAAACACAAGCGTAAAATAACGAGATCAAGAGGAAATTGGGAGAGAAAGAGAGGAGAGGAAGAAGAAACTTACGGAAGGGTGTAGGTTTCGAACGGTGGCAAGAGGGAGGCTCGATTCGACACGCGTGCCTTCGCGAACACTTCGCTATGCGCGGAATGTGTATTTAACTGTTCGTTTAATTGAGGCTAATCGAGCGATATTAAGCGTATATACACGTACGAGTGTTAGATACGCGACGCAACCCGACGCAACGCGTTGATCAAACGCACGACCGGGTGTTCCGATCTTATAGCTTCCGTCAGTCGTTTCGGTCTTGCTTCATCCTCTCGTTACGCGCTATTCTTCGCGTCATTTTGGATAAAGCGAAACGCGAACTTTAAGAAAACTTCGATTCGAAATGCTGCCTGCTCGAAGATCGAGAAGGGAAAAGGGAAAAGGATTAAGGGGAAGACTCGCGAGGAAAAAGGAAAAAGGTCCCAACACGGGAGGGCCGTGTGGAACGAAGCGAGGCCAGCCCATAGGAAGAAGAAGTAAAAAAGAAGCGGAAGACGCGCGGGTGCGAAGAGAGTTATGGTTATCGTCGGATGCGAGGGTGCTTCGACGCGGTCGCGGTACCGAGCAGAGAAGTCGAGAATGCGACCGAGACAGGATACTCGACTGGTTAAAACGAAGAAAGATGAAGCAGACGCAAACAGAGGACAGACATTTACTTGGAAACGAATGTAACTTTATTGTGAACTTATCGCTGTCAGAAAGCAAACAATGGTACGATCTTTGCACCATCTGCCCTTGCAATCTTCTTTCGCCTCCACCCCGCCGCTCCCCTTCTCTTTCTTCTTCCTCTCTTTTTTTTTTCTTCCTCTTCATCTTCCTCATCTTCCTCGTCTTCTTTCCCTCTTGTCCGTCTCCTCCTCTTCCACGTCCTCATCCATTTCTGGCTGGCTTCTGGTTCGTCGGTCCAGCGTCTCTCCGCTTTTCTCCGCTGCTCTCCTCCGGTTTCTTGGCGCGCGGACGCTTTAGGAAAGAAGGATGCGGGTGCGATACGTGAACGGTGGTGGTTGGCGCCGCGATATCGCCACATCGCATCTATCGCGAGCGTATAGCTCGCCGATATGTAAAAGAGGGCCTGCCGCGAACCTCTCGACTCGCTCGATCGCCGACAGGTATCTGGACCGCTACGTGCATTCCTTCCATTCTTTGTTCCACGTTTGCATACGTTTTTTCTTCCGCGCCATTCGATACACCGCGCCACACCGCGCTAACGATTCTCTACAAACTTCCATTCCACGCGATTTTTCTCCCTAAGAGGCGCTACTTCCCGTCGATTTTACCAACCACCCTGCGTTTTCCCAACTACGACTCGAAACGAACGAGCGTTCTTGTTAAGTTCTGGAAGCCGTATCATTGGCTATTTTTGCTCGAAAACGATCTAACGCGGCTTCTTTCATCTCCGATCGATTAATTTACAAAAACTGCAAGGTCAACAAGAATACGAAGCACACGACCCTGTACCTTTTTTCTATCGTAAAAGAGATAGCCCGAACGCTCAATGTCGACACGGCTGACGACAAGCGAACGCGCAAGAAACTACTAATCATTGCTAATAGTCGCTCGCATGGAATGCAATTTATTTTTTTTTTTTTTTTTTTTTTTTTTGTTAGAAACGCACAACACGCAATGATAACGGTGATGACAACTATCGATTTCGGAACACTGCAAGAGCAAGTTTCTGAATATCATCGTTCGAAACATCAGCACGAGAAAAAAAGGATCGATTTCTAGATATCGAGCGAGTCGATGCGATCGACGTGTCACGACGAACCCATGGCACAGCGTTTAGGAGGAGGTGCGAGTGCGCGCTACCGAGTCATTCCGCTCGAATCGGTTCATCGTTGAAGGCAAGCTGCTCTCAACTCCATGCTCGGCTCTAATAACGATAATTACGCGATTGCATGATTCTTTCCAACTATACCGACACTTTTCGCTCGTAGTTTTATACGTAGATTCCGCGATCGTTGCAATTTCCTCGCTTGTCCACCATTTCGTACTGTCGTAGCGGTTCCAACTCGGTGTTTTTACTCGCCTTTTCGACGGCTAATCGACGTCGTGATTCGACTGGCTGATCGTCCTCGCGATTATTCGCGTGTTCGTTTTCGGATTATATTTGCACGCGAATTGAAAAATAAATTCGTCGCGAAGGAGGAGCGTAATCGTCGTCGTATTTTACACGAATCGTATTTTACCTCGAATCGTTAAGCAGAGAAGGATAAGAAGGAAGATGGATGGAAACGAAGACGAAAACGGAGACGGACAGGAGAGCGGCGTAGAAGAACCGAGGAAGGAGAAGCAAAGGGGAAGAAATGAAAGGGACGCGGCATGTGCGTTCTCGTTCAGCCGGTCGTTCGTTTCCTCATTACGTATGCGCGTTACGTAGAGAGTCGAGCTGAGAGATGCGATGTGATATCATTTTCTAGCGGCTGCCTTTTCTCCCGTCTATACGATCACCGAGGCAACCATGGGTACGCGTTTACGCGACCACAACGATTCGCAACTCTCTCGGTCGAATTTTACGTCGATTCTTGATCAAAACGCTAGGAATCGCAAACGGTTGTCGCAAACTGAGGCTGAACTCGGGCACCGAACTGGACGAATGCCACGCGTTTGACAAAGCACGTGTCGTCGCGTCGTTAGAAAACAATTTCGAGCGAGTTAGAGTATCGTAGAGATGCGTAGTTCCTCAAAGTCTCGTGTAACGCTACGTTCGTGTCCTTTTTGTCTCGTTCTCCGAGTACGAAACGGAAATTCGTCGACGATTTTCGCGATCGTTGATGATAAAGACAACCGTTTGAATGCATGGAGTACTTAAACACGCGTTAAATTTCTCCCGGATAACGCGCGACGTTCTTTTCGAATATAAAACGTTGGAAAAGTCTGATTGTCCATGCAGGCAAATTCAACGTCCATGGTAACCAAATACGTGTATACCGGAACAACGTTCGTTTGTCAAACAGCGTGCGACGAAGAAACGAAAGAAACAGATATACAGATAACAAGATATATGCGTTGTCACGAAGATCGATGCTGTGTACGCTAAAAGTATCGCGAAATAATTTTCTCTCTCTCTCGCTCTCTATCTATCTATCATATCTCTCTGCTCACCCTATTCCATTTCCTTCTGGTCTCCCCACACAAATTAGTCAGAAGGTTCGAAGGATGTTTTCCCATGCGCGATAATTAGTCTACCCTTCGAAACGAGCTGGTAAATTAGCGTAACGACACCTGCGCGTTGCGAACTCGATTTCGGTTGTCGCCAACGACGGTCGAGTTAGTTCGCGGTGTTCGAACGCGTCGATCATCGATTTTGATTTCTGCGTATCTTCGCAATGACGGAACAGCGATCGACCGTAAACTTCGTTTAATCGGCTATGTTCTACGGTGACACGACACAGCTAGAGCGACCAGCGAAGGTTAACGAGTATCTTTCGTTTTACGCATCCGAGAAAAGACGAGGATAACGGAGGTTGGTATCACCGGTACAATACCACTTTTCCAAGGAAACGTCGCACGATCTCGCCACGATCGCGAGCAACACGGTCATCGTACTCGAAAAAATGCGAAGCACACTCCGTCTGTTGCTCGTTTTCGTCCACCTAACCATCTCCAGATCTTTATAGCGTCATTAAACCTCACCTCGAAAGATGACCCGTCCTTCTCCTGGATACTTTTCACCGGGTAACTCGCGTTGCCCCGATTATTTCTCGCGCGACCAGATCTCGCGTGAGAACTAGAACGTAGTTGATCTTCGTACCGTCTTACCGTTACCACGAATTTACCTTAATTACTAGCCGCGACTTTAACGTTCCCTGGTCAAACAAGAATAACAAAATGTGCGAAGAAACGTCCCCCGCCTCGTTGCAAAATCGAACGGAAAATCCCCTTTAACAGACGCGTAAACTATGCTAATCGTAGGCGACAGCTACGTCGGCTCTTTGGTAATGAGATTTTAGTTCTAACAATTTTATCAAAATACGTACACCGAGAGATATCGAAAAAGGAAAAGGAGAGACGTAGAGACGATCGAGCTTTCTCTCTGTTCGATCGTACGCTAGAGAAGCGAATATCGTAAATAGGTATCTATATATATAGAAACGATCGTTGATTCTGGTTTGCGAGCACAGGTAGAAAGGAGAGTGGAGATTCGCCGGTGGTAGGTCGAGAATCGCCCGGTGGTTCGGTGCCGCGATGCATCGTGTTCGTCGTCCCTCGAGTCCGAGTTCGGAGGTAGGAGACAGTGGATCGAGCGGCTCGGTGGTACCGGCGGGGCCAGGCCGGAGCACAGACCGGACAAAGGTCATCGGGGTCGTTGCACCCGTAGGCAGGGCATATCTCGACGATGCCCTGCTCGGTTCTCTTCGACCGGCGTACCCGTGCCCCGTACCCGTGCCCCGTGCCCCGTATCCCGTACCCAGTGCCCCGTGCCCGTACCTGTACCCGTACCCGTACCCGTACTCGCACTCGTACCCGCACTCGCGTCCATACCGAATCCCAGCCCTGCGCTACGTTGCAGTTCCGTTCCATCCCGTCCGTTCTATCGCATGCGGCGTATCCTGTGCCGTTCCACGACTCGTCTGGCCTTGCCTAGTGCCTGCTCTCTCGCCCTCTGTCTCCTTTCGTCTCGCCTTGCCTCGCGTTACTTACCCTTTCTGCGCATCCCACTCTGTCTTACCTTTCCTCGCTACGCCCTGTTTCCATTCTCCGTTCTTTGCTCGACGCGGTCTAACCCTACTCGGCGTTGCTCCATGACGCTGACGTTTTTCTGTTAAAATCTGCTAAAAAACGAACCAGGCTCTGGTAACGTTATCATTCGACCGATTATATTATCGACTGGAATTGTGTCGTTGCATCGAAACCATGTCGCATCGATTACGTAACAGCGACGATCATGGTCGATTCCTTAAATTCTTCGATTTCTAACAAAAAGACATTCTTTTTGTTCAAGTTTTCGTTCTACCTACACGCGTATTTCTGTAATTTTATTTTGATCGAAAAAACGTTTAAAACGACTGCTTGCCCTCGCTTCGATATCGACGAGCCAATAACCAATCAAAGAACGGAGATAACCTTTGACTCGTGATTACATAAGTACGTCAAAACGGAAAACATTGAAATTTTATGCAAAACAAGCATGATATCTTTGATTATTCAAATCGTATGTATAAACGCTAGATACGTTATTCTTTGTTGGTTACTGCGAATCCTAAATGCGTAACAGCGTTGACATCTAATTGTCGTTTAATTTAACCCGATAACCGACAATGCCGGGTTAGTTTGTCACTGAGAAACGTACTTCGATTCGATTCTTCTCGAACGTTCAACCAGACGATTTCCATACTTTTTCGCTTCATTTATTCGCGTCGATTACCTCCGTATTACGTCATCGTTTGTTCAAAGTGCAGCATCGAAACCGGCGAAACCGTTTCGATAGGAATCGACTATCACGCGCGTATAGCTCGTTGCCGATGAAAAGTTGCAAAAACTTATCCAGACGAATGCAAAACCGAGCGAAAAGTATTCGGCGAAACGAAAGAAAAGTGGTTTAACCAAAGCAACGTGCAACGCGACGAAAGTTTACGATGGTGCGCGATCTGAAAGTATTATGCTGCACCACGGGAGGTGCACGATTCGACAGAATCTAGCATGGTACCGAAGAAGAGGGTACGAAGGCAGAAGAAAGTAAGCAAGAGGGAGGAGGAAGGTACGAGCGACCACGGCCAAGGAGGAAAAGAGAAACAAGTAGACACCGAAAAAAGAAAGATCCTAGTAGGTAAAAAGCCGCGGTGGTGGTTCCTGGCTCTCGAAGACACGAGTCGTGGTAACAAAGGGCAACCTTATCTCGCGCACGCATCAAAACCGGAACACGAGTCGACATAGCAAGCATATTCAACATACCACGAACCACATAACGTACACATGCATATCTCTACGAGTTCCCCTTCCTTTTTCCCTGGGTTCCAATATGTTAAGCTAAGGCATAAACCCATTGTACTTTTGACTCTGCGCTGCGCGCATTATCCGCGCCTTCCTCGGTCTACGAAGAATCGTTTTTTCATAGTATTTGGCGAAAATAGAACGCTCCGTCGTACTCGAATAAAGAGATAGATAATAAATAGACATTGTCCGAAGGTTTCCAGAAGATTGGTAAAACGTAGGTATGTTTTTTTTTTTTTTTTTTTGTCAGTAGGCTAAGGATAGAGGTGCTGTAGAGGACGAGAGTTACGGCAAATTAGCGGAAAGCACTGGGTCACAGCTGGCCGAGCGCGCCCCAATCTACGTCCTGTGATTTAGTGGCGCGCGCTTGAACGACGCACAGACTTCATTACTAAATTACACAATAGCCCACCCGTCGGTGGATCAATTTTTTCGTGGTTTCACCGAAGCCTCGTTCAATTACCGTGATCCGTGGTTAATCGCAGGGATGCACGTTCCAGCCGAACTCCCGATCGATTCGAAACCATCCGAATACGCCAACTTTCTTCGGTTAAATTATCGCTGCAAACGTTCAACGATCGCGCGTAATGTTAAAAAACGGACATTTACGTACACGTACTGGTGGTATGCGCTGCGATTAACATTTTTGTTACGCACGACGGTAGCCGTTTGAAAGTTTCGAACGATTTATCGTCGTCTATTGCATAGTTATATTCAGCCCACATTTTTCCTCCATACCATTTTTCATCCCTTTAGCTATATATCGACGCAGTAGGTGGAAAAGAAAGGAATAGGACAAGATAGAGAAGGAGCAACGTTGCGGTATTCGTTATTTCGATAAAACGGATGGAACAACTCGAGTTGTTGTCGACTACGATTTAATACCGTTCTTAGAGAAGCTGTTAACCGTTAATTGAAGCAAACGAGCGATAATTGCCGCGTTACTGCCCACTTTATATCTCGTACGTACGTAGGTACGCGTAAATCGTAGTAACGACGCGTCACGCGCAATCACCCCGATTAATCACGGTCCGAACGATTCCAACGATTCGACTGTGGGTAACTCGCGAATCGCCACGGACATCGCCACTTGAATTCGCGCGATTTTGCATCGTATTATTAGGACGGAACCGTGTAACATGGTCGGTTCGAGTAATCTATAGGCGCGTGACGAGAGAAGAAGCAAGGACGCGACGTAAGATGAGAAAAAGATGAGAAATAGGTAGACGGACAGAGGAAGGCAGAGTATTGGGAATTAGCGTGATCGAGAAACGAGCTCGTAAATGAGACAGTCCATACTCGTGTTTGCCGATCCGTTCCGGTTTAGGGGTTGGTTGTGGTGGACTGAAAACGCGGGAGTCGATGGTCGGGGATAGCATAGAGAAGCGGAGAGTAGGGACGACAAGGTTGAGAGCTAGCGCTTCGGGGTGTACGGGGTTGAAGCAGAGGGAGCCACACGGGTATTAGCATATTAATTTCGCAGAGACTGCGACGCGCAGATAAAGCATCTTAGGTAGGCGAACTTCGGTGATGAATCAAGCTCATACCGCTGGTAATTATTCAGAAAGTTCATCGCCAACGGGCGATCCGCACGGGACGGAACGAAATAAAAATATTTTTCTTTCCAGGACCTCCAGGTAACATCGCTCATCGTTATCCTTTTTTTTCTTCGTCCCCGACGTTTCTTTCCTTCTTTCGTGAAAAATCTGCCGCAGCAAGGACGAAGAAAACGAAGAAAAATGACGAAGATGGGAAAGGTAGTTACACGCGTTCGACGCGTTTACATCTCGAGAGGATTAGCGGGCTGGCGTGGATCGATCGGAAGGTTGATAAACATCGCGATAGACACGACTATATATACGTATGTACCTACTTACGAGGTTCTTTTTCCTCTTAGCGAGTACGTCGGTACACGGCGTATTTACCACGCGGCGTAAACTTAGTTGTACGTTCCGTGGAACGACGTTAATCTATTTACCAGCTGACATACCCTTCTTTTCCCCACCTTCCAAAAACTCTGGTTTCAACCGTCTTTATCAAGCTCGTATTTCATCAGGGGCGTCCGATTATGAGCGAACAAGAAATTAACTTTTTCGCTAATTAACTCCCCAGAGTCACTAACGAACCACAATCAAAGTCAAGTATTGTCTCTTCCTTCCTTTTCGTTATCCCGACAACAGGCGCTCTTCTTTTCGCGACGCAGAAAATGCAGACAGAAAGGAAGAGCGACGAATTTTTCGAAAAACACCGATTCCTATCGTCTTTCGACTCGTTACACGTATGGTTACGCGTGTATAACGTACGCTTGTACGCGTCCAAATAGAAACGTGGCAGACGCGACTAAACGACTTGGATTTTTCCAACAACGAATAGCACTCGGTAATTCGAACGTTTCGAATTCGAGCAAGCTGAAATCTGTCGGCTGTGAATATTCGAATGTTTCGCGGAGCCGTCTGCCTCATAAATATAAATCGACTTTTTCTAATTAACCGCAACGTAACGCGTAAAAAAATGCAAAACGAAAATTGTATAAAATCGGTGTAGCCGTGGCAAATGAAAGGATTTATACGCGTAACAAAAGAATCATCTTCGTTAACTCTGATTTAGCAAGATTTAGTAGGATATTGCCTACTTTCCTACCCTATTAAGAATCGCCACAGTTTTGCATCTGTTACGTATCGTCGTGCGGAGGGAACGAGAAAATCGTATGGAGAAAACCGATGCAAAATATTGCACGTACGTATGTATTATGTATATTGGTTTCGATAGCTGGCTGCATCTTTTTGGTTTTCCCTTCGAACGGACAACTAGGGTTAGATTTGGGTTAGGTTTGCTAGAATCGTAACACGAAACGTGCAAGAATCGAGAGGCAATCGATAGCGAGCACCCACATTGACAACGTCTACCCTTCTTTCATGCATATGCTGATGTCACCCATATATTTGCCAGGACATCGACGCTAGTGGTTAGACCACCGGTCGATCGGTCGGTCGGTCGATCGAACCGATCGATTGCAAAGAAAAACGTTCGAGTACTTGATCTTTTTATCGATCGATTTGAACGGCGTTTGGTTTTACGATCGCGTTCGTAGTTCGATGCATCGGCTTTGGCAAAAGTTATACAGTGAACGGGCTGTGGCGGAACGCGAAAACACAGGACCGGCTTTTCATACAGCGATTCGGAAGCGAATCAAAGAGCGGTGCGGCACGTTCGAACGTGGACACGGAGTTCTTCTTTTCTGGCAGTACGCTAAGCGATAAACGCCGACGCTGACTCGAGTGGCAGTAAAAAAGGCAGAGATGTCACGAGAAGGAACAATAGGCCACGAAGAGATGCATTGTCGTGGTTGACTTCCAGAAGTCTGTCGCAAAGGAAAGGCTCGCCGCGAGGGAACAGCCAGCTCGTATGAATGCAGCTTTTAATTACGTTCTGAATAGACCAGTCTCGCGTATACGCCTTTATACGAGTCACGATGAACGAGAGTTTGCGATACGGCACACACCCGTAATAATGCGACTCCGCCGCGCCGGTGAACGCAAAAAAAGTTGCGTCTCCGAGCGAGACAAGCCGGTAGCCACTACTACCCCGTAGTCAGTAGCCGGTGGTCGTACGCTCGTTGCTCCTATCTATAGCGCGAATATGCCCGGCTCTATTGCCTTCTGTCTCCTCTCCCCTCTTCGTCTTCCACCTTTTCGTGGCGTCGAACGCTCCGTTTTTCTATCCGCCTTTCGACTTTCCCCTTTCGATCGTCAACATCGTGCGCGTCCGCGTAAATCCAATAATTACATTATTACGTCGGGTATTTAACAATCGTATTTCCCTTCTGCTTCCTGCGATGCTTTCTGCCATGACGCGAACATCTTTTCTCAGTTCGGAGACAGCGATAACCGAAAGCAAGCTTCCACTTTCTACCGATTTATCGTACCGCGAAATTTTACGATTGTCGTTTACGACCATCGTTTCGAGGAGTCGAAGTTGACGAAAATTCCGCAAGGTTTTTGTCCCAAGTTACGCCGTAACACCTAACTCTTGTCCGTTCGTCTGCTTGAATGGTCACGTACATCGTATCCGTTCCACCTTATTTTCTTTCGCGGCAGAAAAGAGAAACTGGCTGCAAAACCGACGAAACGAAGGGCGGAGCTCGATGATTGGCAGTCGCAACCGTAGATGCGGCTAAATGCTCGCGTTGACCTCGCGAGTCGAGGATGACGCGGAGATTGAACGATCGAGATGAAAATCCGGGGCAGAGCGGCAACGATGCGGCACTGCACAGCAACCAAGTTGGTTGCGTCGTGTCGCGATGTTGATCACGGGTCGGATTGAACGAGAATCGGAGTGTCCTAGAACGGCAATTGAACGCGTTTAGCAATAACGTTTCGTGTCGTCTCTTTATATAACCGTGTCATCGATGGGACTCGCTCGTCTCTCGATTTACGAGACTCGCGACCGCGACCGTACCGCTCCTGCGACCAGAGTAAAAGAAGGCGGTGGAAGAGAGATAGGGGCAGTGCGCGAGAGAACAATGATCGAAGAAACGCGGAGACAAGCTTTACGAGGCGACCGAGAGCAACCGACCAGGAAAGTATGGAGGACAACGTTGCGTCGAGATCCGAGCTAATGTTTCATTAAGACGAGCAGCTGCGCCGTCGTCGCTTAACTTATTAAACGACACGCTCTTCTGGAAGGCTGGAAGCACCGGCTATGGAAAACATCGCGCTCCCCAGCTACGGTGCCGTTACAGACCACCAAAGGTCTTTTGCAACGCGGTAACGCTCGCGATGTCGATGCCAGACTATACTCGTTGTATCGGTACGCGGCTATCTCGCTGTTAAAACGCGTTTTCCAACGAGGTGATCGCCAAGCAAATTCGTCCGTTGCGCTTTAACGAGATTACTCTCGTCTCGAGGAAACGCCAGCATTTTTTCAGGGTCGACGAATCGCGATCTTCCTCGATCGTTCGACCACCACCGATTCAGCTTCGGTTTGGTCACGGAGCAACGCTAGTAGAAAGCAGAAAAATCCTTCTACGATTGCCGGAAGCATCTGGATTATTGGCACGCCCTCCTTTACCTTGTTTTAGCAGCGCGGCGCTATTAAAAGGCCGACAATTTCGCTCAACGATTTTCACGCATTGTTCGTTACCTCGAACGAACTTAAAGGCGTCAATCGCCGGCACGTATCGACGCCGAGTCGTAAAAGCCTGCAGATTTTTTTGGAGCAGGGTAAAAGTGAAACATCGTCAACGTCCCGTATCGTACGCGTATATGGATGTGCCGCGAACAGCTAGGTAAAACGGTAACTTGGTAACGCAGTAACGCAGGCCCACCTGACTTTCGTAAGCGGATCACGCTCCCTGCTGAGTGCTTTACGGCATCGCTTTTTTCCTGCGCCCACTCCTCCTCCTCCTCTTTCTCCGACTGCTCCGACTCATTCCCTCGACCTCATCCTGCGACTCTTCCACCGCACCGCAACTACCGACGCATGCTAGGTATACCTAGCTGCCTTCCGCTTTTTCCGCGCAAAATACCCTCCGTTTTTTTCCTCCCGTTCCATCGGCCTGTCGGCGTACGTTCGACCTAACGACTAAATCACCGTGACACGATCCAAAGCTAACTCGAAAGCCAAAATCACGATTTCTTCGAAGCAGAGGCCAGAGACCAGGGACCGACCGATACGCGAACGAATGTCTTTCAGAGAGAAGAAGGAGCGTAAGGGTAAGGGTAAGAAAAAACGACGGCGATTGCGAAGAGTAGCGTATAATAAAGCGTGGTAGCGCGTGGCCGCGCCACTTGCTTATGCGCCGTATGTCGTCCGACTCCGAAGTCTGTCCCCTGCGAACAAAACCGCCGATATCCACCTACCCTCCTACCTACTCTCTGCTCTCGTCATCCAGCGAGAGCTGTCGCGTAACAACTCGATTCCATATTCCCGCGGCGGTTGTCGCCCCGAAGAAGAATTGAATGAAATAAAATAAAGCTGCGGATTCTCCGTGTTTTATGGTGAGGATCGCTCCTTCCACCAACCGTCGCTCCGCTATCTGCTGGACCGTGTGTGCGGGCACACGCACGCGTTCATCTATCCGTTTACAGCTTATCCCATCGACGTTCCTATAATGCGTGTTTTTCTATATCGTTGTGCAAACGATACTATCGACTTCGAGGCATCCTCCTACCGTGCTATTCTCTCGATCCGAATTTTGTTCGCGCGGCGACAAAGTCGCCCAAGACACGCAAAGGCATTGTTGCGCCGAAAGGAACGATTAAACGGTTCGTTGCAACGAGGCGTGACCCGCACAAAGTGAGACGTTTGCCGGCTTTTGAAAGTAACGCGTGGGGTCAATGCGACCGCGTGCCGTCCGAAACCGAAGACTTTTCCACCGATTTCCAGACGTTCCATGTGCCTCGACTTTTCATTGTCACCAGTAGCGGAACATCGGCTGTCCGGCCGATTGTTCCGCTATATTTGGCAGACGTTCGAAGCTCGTTACACGATACTCGCCCACTTTGCCGGTCGAACGTACACGCCCACGAAACAATTATGCCGATCCACAGCACACGGCGCTTATATCCAGCTGCTGTGTTTCCTTCTCCTTTTTCCACCTTTCCCTGTCATTCAAAAACGGTCCCTTCTTCCGTCCGTCCGTCCATCGCCATTTAACACACTTTATCGCAAATTGCTCGACCACAGCTCGTGCCGATTTAGAGCGTCTTCGTGAGACCCTCGCAGACGCGCGTTTCGTCATTCGCTCTTTCTTACGGTTGTTTTATACCATCGGTAGGGAAGGTCACATGGATCGTTCACAGTTTAAAAGCGAGTCTATTCGTTGATTCGCTTTCGATCTGTGTACGATTCGTCTCTTCTTCTCATCGAGATCGAACGATCGAGCGTTGTTTGGTAGCGCGGAATAACAGACATAAAAAATAGCGGAGCGTTAGAAGGCAGCTAGTCGCTCGAAGAAATTACAAAGGCGGAACACAAGTACGATCTTTGGCTTGTCGATAGTAGTCGACAGTCGTATCAGACTAAACAGCCGTGAGAACGCGTTTACTTGCGCAAGAAACGAAAATATTGGCGGATCGAGACGAATCGGAGCGACGAAAACGCGAAAGCGAACACGGGCGGCACTTGAAGCTGCTAAGGCGAGGCAAGGCTGACGACCCGAGGGGTGAACGTCGGGAATCCTTGGGGAATTTAGCGAGAGCGTTAGATCGGACGGCAGTAGCGCGGATAGGGACAGCAGCGGACAAAAGGACAGATATAGATAAGTAGTAGGCGAAAGGAGAGCAACGGAAACGCGTCGTTTTTGGAGGAGAGAGGAAGGTAGGCAGGGTACGCAGGCATAGCGGTAGGCGCGTACGTATACACGGGACGACGTTGGCGTGTGCGATGTGCGCCACAGGAAATGTCAAGATCACGAGGAACCAACTCGGGCTACGACGGCAATATCGCATCTGTCCGATCGCATCTAGCCGACGCGCGCGTTCACCCCTCGCGCGTTGCCTACACTCTACACCACGTCGTCCATATATGTATCTACCTATTTCTCGCTCCCGATTACTCTCCACCTAACCCATTCCGAATTTCTCTTCTGCTCTCTCTCTCTCTCTCTCTCTCTCTCTCTGTTTCTCTATCTCCTTTTTCTGGATTAACTACGTATGATCGCGCGTGCTTTGGCCCGTTTAACGTCTAATTCAGCTTCCGAGGCACGATGGTTTATCGTATCATCGAAAGAACGATAGTCGCTTGCACTTTGGTCATTTTCTTAAATCGTTGACGCGTAAAGTTTCTTCGAATCGATTCGCTCTATGCGACAGCATCTGGCGCGTGTGAATCGACGTTGTTTGGATAATTAAAATTATCGCGGACGATAAGGGAAAACGTAAGAATGAAGATTCTCGGGCGGCGACAAAAAAAATTATCGCCTAAAATAGAAGAAGGAAAGGGGAAACTTGACGGACTATCGATTAGCTGTCGTTTTATCTGGGAAAAGTAAAAGAAGAACAGGCTCTAGGGAACGGGCAAAGTTGAGATGGATCCGAACCGTGGCAGGTTACACGAGAATACTCCTAAAATTGTCTTCGATTCCGTTGGCTTCGTACATAGTTCGAAAACGGTTTATCGCTACAAGCTCGTGAAAGCTTGCTCGTACGTAGTGTATACACCCACGTGGCCGAACGGTACGTTGTTGAAAGCGATGAACGATAACATGCCCAATTCGTAACGTAGCTCTATAAACCTTAATTCAGAAGAGAAAGGATTCGTCGGCACGTTGTCCCGTCGTTCGAAAACACTCGATCGTTTTTGGGTCGATCCCGCATGCGGCACTATTCAATTAAACGAAAAATTGTCATCGTGAGTGGAGGTTTATCGACCTCGTGAGAAGAATTCAACTGGAACGAACGCGTTAAACGCTCAGATCGTGCGGTGCCGGTTGCTCCTGTCGCATCGTCTTCTTACCAGCATATCCATAGCGCAACGCGCGTGCCATATTCGTTTGCTTTTCTCTCGACCCTTCTCCAATAGCCACGGCAGTTCGAGATTTCCGCAGAAGAAATACGATTCGTTGCTAGTTTACACCCATATTTTCACTCTCCGTTACAAAATATCTAAATATTAGCCGTACACCGAAACGTCCGATTTCTACCATCGATGCGCGAACGTAGTATCGTTAAGAGCGAGAAGTTTTGCATCTCGCGTCGCTCTTTGTGTCTCGTATGGTATGGAAGAGAGATAGTGGAAAGAGAAAGAACGGGAGATCTCGATTCGAGTCGCGACGAGAACTCGCATTCTGGAACGGTCGGTCAATAGGACCGGGATACGAATCGTCTGGAGACGAAAGGAACAGTTTGGGTGGTCCTCAATTGGACGGGACCGTTTGCATGTTAGCAAGCAGTCGGCTTAAGCCCGTTGTCCGTTAATTTGCCTTTGAATTGAGGCAATCGTTTAATAACAAGAGCGTTTACGTTCGAACATGCAGACCGTTGTTACTCGTTGAAAAATAACGCGACGGAACGACCGTGCGATCACGCGTCGCCGATCGGTTAACACGATAAAATAATTCTCAACCGGCCTTCCATGTATCGCCAGGATGTACCGATTTTCGTCCATTTACATCCTACCGCTGTTTGCATCGTTTAAACGCACCGGCGAGCAGAGTCGTCATCGTAGAACGATTCCTAATCTTGAAATTCCTGTATACGTCGCTAGATAACGACTGGAAAGCCACGGATTTTGGATTGAAACGGGACCCTACTCGTTCGGAGCAAAGGGAGAGGTTGACTATTTGGAGAAACAGCGGCTACCAGCCACTCGACTAACGAGATAATTAAGAGTACCGTATGAGTAGGAGAACCCGGACTTGGGTTTTTTGTTGGTCGCGTGCTGCTGTCGACTCGTGTCGGACGAGATCTCGTTCATCTTTTTCCTTTCTCTCTCAATATTTTTTCCCTCCCTTTCTCTTTCTCCTCCTGCGCTTGTCTATCTTTTGTCGGAATCGTCGTAATCGACGAATACCGTTCCACGTGGGAAAATCAAAATTCTCAGTAGAAACTACAACGGAAACTTTTATCGTATTCTCGTGTAAATGGATACAGCGGAAAACGGATCATCGTTTCGCAAAGACGAGAAAGTCGGATCAAGATCTACGTCGTACGAACGAAATCAACTTTGACGACGCCGCGAAGAAATCCCGCGATGATACGAACGACGTATCCTTCCGCGTCAAATAGGTACACTCCTTTTAATATTTTCTTCTCCTGTATTTCCTGCCTTCACTTTGTTCCACTTCTTTTACTCCGTTTTAGCGTCTTTTCAAATCGGTCTTTTCATCTCTTTGCTATCGGCCACGTATTAATACGAAAGCCAAAGAGGGGCGGAGGAGGAACAAAAAAAAAAAAAAGAGAAAGAAAGGGAGAGAGCTTGATTCAATGCCCCGTCCTTCTCCCTCTGATCTTTCGCGATCCTCTTTGCGGGCAGGTCCCGACTGCTTTGTCTCGAGACACGCGGAAAACTTTAGCCGGAGAAAGAGCTCGGTTTCTTGCCGTGCCTACGTTCCTAGACAATGCACGAACTTCTGTAATTAAAGTTATGTTCCCGTGTCGACGTAAAGTTACGCCAACTTCTACTTGGCTGCTCCTCTGTTCCCCTTTGAGAAGCAACGCGTCCGAGGACCGGTTGTCACTTATAAACTGTCAAGTTCGTTTCAAATCTTATCTGAGCCGGTGGAAACAGTTTTACGAAGAAATCATGCTTGCCGTTTCCGCGCCAGTATCGCGTCGATGTTCCGATAGAAAGCTCAAATTATCCTGACAAATTTCATTCTCGCCATTCTGCTCCGATTCCGAGAGAAATGGGAAATGAAAAATAAGAGGCGAAGAAAATGCAATCGTTCGCATCTTCGCTCGCCATTTTATCTATGTTGAAGTGATCATCACTTCTAAGAAAACTCTACATCTGGTCTTCTAGTTTTCTCAAGCACTGAAACCATCGACAGCGTATAGACAAAAGACTGCGTCGGAGGCAAACCATAAACTGTACACAGGCAACGTTGGCTTCAGGGTTTTCAGTCATAGGGTAACGCTGCTAGCGTGCGGATCTGGATCAGCTCGATTATATTCCGAGCTTTGTATTTACGCTTCAGCATCTAAAATATATTTTTTCTACCTTACAATTTATCCACGCGTTCCTTTGTATTCACATACATCTAACAACCTCAACAATCTATATACACATAGTTTGCTAGAAACATTATGTCCTTTCTTCAAAGATCGAAGGATTGGCGAACAGGAGTACGGCGAGTTTCGAGGTCAATGATAACAAGCATCGTTTGGAAAAGCCGACGCGTGGTTCGTTCGAAGCAGAGAGTCGTTGGAACTGAAAAAAAAGAAACCCTAGCAGCTACGTAGTATATGTATGTACGTACATATGTAACGAAGTACGAGTATATAGGTATGCGAGAAAGAGGGAAGAAGAGAGAGGCAGAGGAAAGCGGGAAAGCAAAAAAGGAAGGCGAGAGAGCAAAGCGCGGAGATGGTGCGGGTATTTGCGAGATAGCGACGCCGTGTGAGATAAGGGTGCTCGGCTTGGAGTCCCGAAGGAAACGTCTTTTGCCTTTTCGCGAACATTCGCCGAAAACGAGCAAACCCGTCTGTCGGAGAATATGATTTCTTCTGTACATTGGGAATGGCAATTGCGTCGCTTATACTCCGCTCTCTCTATCTGCTGTTTTAATAGATTATTATCGCGCGGCTTTCCACGTAACCGCTAACACCGTTTACCTCTATGGTTTCCCTGACTCAACGCCATTTTCGTAGCTTTTCGTTGCTCCTTCAGAGACATTCTCGCAACCTCCGTTCCGTTTTACTTCCACCTTTCAGTTTCTCCTTACAACGGTTACTCCTGCTATGCGAAGTTACCTACGTGTACCTACGTGCACGCGTTCAAGTGACGCGATGCCTCGCGCGGATATCATCGATCGTAAAAGTTTATTCGTTCTCGAAGCTCGCACGTCGTTTCGGGAATAATTTCGCAGAGAAATGAAATATATATATATATATGCATGGAAGGAAAGGAATAACGAGATTGTGACCAAGAGAGCGGAAGAGCGAGAGCGAGAAAGGGGGAAAAAAGAAAGGTGAAAGAAGGCGAAGAAAAGGTTGGGGTTGGCGCGGCAAGGCGGAGCGTGGAGGTGGCGAAGGCGGGGCGAGCCAAGTTTCAGAGGCGTGATGTATCGACGGAATTTCAAAGTACATAAAAAGATAGGGTACACAGGAGGTACTGCGGTTCCCGAGAAATTGCACTTCGGGTACGCGCGCTTCGGTCTCGTCGCGTGTCCTAGCTCCTCGAGCTCTCTCCCGTCTGTTCGTTTTCATTCCGGATTTCAAACGGTTCGTCGTCGTTGTCGTCGTTACTCGAACAATTTTTGTCGTCGACGGTCTCTCGTTTAGAAAGAAACGCGGCTCTTTTCGCCGTGAAAAAGCAGGTTGCACGCGCTCCGATCCGATTTTCGATCGAGATCGATCCGTATCGAGTCAAAACCGGAGGAGTGGTGGTCGCGCAGGAAGAACAGAGATAAGAACGCGATGCATAATCCATCGGAAGGGATGAGAGGTCGAAAGCGTTGGTGGTGGAGAAGGTGGTGGAGGGTGCGATGGTTCGGAGCAAGTGGCAAGGAGGGCAGGAGAAGCTAGGAGGCGGGAAAGGAGGCAATGGGCAAGAGGGTGGCCGGCAGAACAAGGGAGAAGGAGGTAGGAGAACGGAGAAGGAAAGAGAGCGAGGAAGGGAACGAGAACCGCGATCCATCAAGAAGACAGAAGGGTTTGGGGTGATGTATCCGAGGATAGGTTGACCTCTGCGCCGGACACTATAAAATCACTCTTAAACATTCCTTCCTAAAACGATCGCGAGCTTTTAACGAAACGCTTGTCTTGGCGATCGATTTCCAACTTTCGAATTTCGTGGAATCTCGATCGCGCTTCGATTCGGCTTCGTTTCACCAATCATTCGCGTCGCGCAAACATCTCGGTGTATCGGCACGATTCCATCGAAACGTGGAAAAGTCTGGTGGAAGAGAATCGCGAACCCCCCGAACAGAAGTAAATGCTGGATCTCGTATGCGATGAACGCAACGAAATATCGGATGACGTTTCGCTGTATAGTTGGCGTTTCATTGTAAAGCACCGCTGCTACCAGCCAGCCTCCCGGCGAAATGTCACGAAACGTCGGAAATTGGAAAGCTTATTCATATTTTTTCGATAGACGATAATGCGGTCTGCCGCGACGGATCGGGCACTTTCATTCCGCATACGTAATGCGAGAACCGAGCGAGGGATGGGAAAACCAGCCGCTCACCGATGGATACGAGCTCCTCGACGCGCAACCCCAACCAAGGTACCAGTTTCCAGCGCATCCCGACGATTCCACGACTCCACCATGGCCACAACTTCCCCCGTCCTTTTTCTCACTCGCGGGCAAAGACCAACGTGCGTAGATACACCTACAAACTCCGTGAGTACGCCAACTGCATCGCCGATCTTGTCGCGTCGATCGAAAATGAAACCGAACGAAAATCGTGGTTTACCAGTAGTCTCCGGACCATTTGTCGTTTATTTCACCCTCGGTGGTCGACCCTCTTCGCCAACGGAAACCTTAAGCGAGACTCGTACCGGACGTCGCGGCGCGTCGCGGATCAAAACGAAGTCTCGTTGCCTGGTCTCGCGGAACGAGTAACTATCGCGTTCTTTTCGAGCGTAACCAATGGTAAGATGACTGAATTTGGATGGCGCAGGCTGTTGGTGATTGGGTCGCGCAGTTTGGCGGATGCGGAAAAAGGGTCGAGGGAAGGGAGACCGAACGTAAATGCAAATGCAGCGCAAACGCGAACGCGATCACATACCCGCCGAGAACCAGCATTGGAAATTAGACACACGTTTCATTTCCTGAAGCGACTGCGATTTCCGCAATAGCTTCAAATATTGGAAATATCTTGCGCTGTTCAATTTACCGCGAGATCAGCGATTCGAACGTGTTTTATAATGAAATTGAAAAAATCGGTTCGTCGACGTTTCTATTACCGACTCGCGTGAAACTCGATTCGACCCGGCACGACCCGATTCGATTCTCCTAGAGAGGAGAGCTATCGGCGAACGACCGACCAGTCCGACTATCACCAACCACGTCCAAATGCGTGATATTACGATACTGTAACGATAACGTTCTAAATCGCATGGATGCAGTCGACAAAGATCGCGATCGGTGGACGTAAAAGCACGCGTGGATTCGCGCTCGATTCGCGAGAATGCGTTTATGGCTACGTCGAAGGATTGCCGTCTGGATGATCGGATAAAAAAATCGCAGGTCGATGGGAAAAGGTCAGAGGTGGGGATGAGATGTCAAATTCAGACACTCGGCTAAAAGAGGCGGTCGATTGGGTAGAGGGGCGCGCGCGAGAAGGGTCGAGTCGCGGAAAGTAGAGGAATCGACGGTGCACTTTATCGATGCCATAAAGACTAATATAATCCCGAGAAGGAAAAAGAGCGAGCGAAACGCGATAGACCAAACGACGGCGGGTGTCGACACGCACACGGTATCGAGGGAACGCGCACCAACGCACAACGGCAGGCTGTTTTTTACACGAAGTGGCTTTTTGCGGACGACAGGGCATTTAAGGGAATTGCTCCCTAGCGCCTTAGCTCGGTCGCAATGCTCCTCGCCTCGCCCTTCTCCGTCCTGCTTCTCTGTGCCACGCCACTCCAGAAAAACTACTCGTCCCCGTTGTCGGTGACGTCGTACTTTCACGTTTAGCGCAATAACTAAGCAAGCACCTTCGTTCAGCGATCTTTCTCTCGATGCCGAATTACACCGATCGTCTCCCGAACAGCAAAACGTCGTTTTCTTGACGCGAGCAATTGGAAAAATAAGATTATTCGCGAAATTAACACCACCGACGGACGAACCAACAACCGTGTGCCAAATCCTCTGGTTCTTTTCGAAAGATATCGCATCGGTCATGACGTTCCTATTCAGTTTCGCTCTCGTACCCGATATCGCGCTCCATTGCAACTCCTTTGTCGTTCTTCTCTGACTTTGGGGCGTTTTCTCTTTTCGTTTCTTCTTCTTTATTCTTGCAGCGTTGTTCTCATTCCGTCTATAGATAGACAGCGCGATTGCAATGACAAGCGCAACCGCGCCCGTAACCGAACTCGCAACCTCAACCGCAACCGCCATCGCTACCGCAGCGACATTCGTTTTTGCCAGTAATTTTCACCCTCGTTTCGCCCTGTTTCTCCCTCTCGAGTTTCATCGTCTCTCCAACTACATCCACTTTCACGTTCGCGACAATGACGACGGCGACAACGACGACGTCGACGAAAGAAGGTGGCGATGGTTCGCGTGTCTCTCGCGCATCGCACGAACCAGCCCTTATCGCAAATGACTGCTTCCGCCAAGTACGGAGCCATTTGGAAGGCGTAACGGCGTGACGTTTTGGTTCTCGCGGCGATCGCAACCCAAGTGCCTAATCCAGACGGTAACGACCTAGCACTGCCGGTAAGCAACACCGCGGACAAAGACGAGGCGCGTTTTCCCTTTGAAAACGCGTCAAGGTGCGTTATCCTCGGTAACGCAGCGTCGATAGGTCACCGCGTATGCCTACGTTTACCAGCACCTTGCCTATTGCGGTGCGTCCACGCCAGCCGAGCAAACGCTCGCTCTTCTCCCACTCCGGTAGAGTTTGATAAAATGAAAGTGCGAACGGGCGTTTGTTCGCCGTTCGATTATGCCTTTGCGGCCAACGAAACTGTCGCTTGAACGAAACAGCGAGTGAAACCACAGAGATATGAAACACGAAGCTGCCGTTCGAACATAAGCAAATACGTCGAATTCTTGTTTACACTTTGCTTTTTTAAGTTTACTACAGTGGAGGATTGATAGGGTTTTTGCTCCTTTTGCGACGAAGAGGGCAAGAAACTTTCCCCTTCTCGTTTCCAAATCCAGTAGCTATTCGATCGCGTAGAACGAGTGCTGTTCAACAAGATTCTCGTCACTCGTCGATCTCGATTCGACGTCTTATTATCGAGCTTAAAGTGTTGGCGAGTATAACGAGTGGCGTAGCATCTTCGTCACGCGTTACACGATCGATCATACTCGAGGCTGCAGCCGCTAAGTAAATTACTCCGATTCGCAGATATACGATAGGTTGCGACTACAACGCGACCTAAAGTCGTCGATTCGTAAGCGACGCGACGCTTCGAATAAGTTGACAGCGCGGATATCACGCGCGAACGCGCGTTAACAAAATCATAAATCAAGGAGCGATCGCATGCGATTGGCGATAGTTGGCCGTGCGACTAGCTGTTCGCGTGAATGGCAAGCGTAGTTTTAATTGAAACAGATAGAGCGATCAGCGAGTAGCGGTTAAACGCCTGGTGGGACGAGTAGCGTGCGCGACCCTTCGACGAAAGGGCGCTTGCTGGACGTCGAGCGTGGGGGATGTCTCGAGCGCGGTATACCCTTTCGTGGGATTATTCGGTGGGTAATGTATGGCAAACATAAATCACGGAATACGGGACGACCGGACGGCCGTACCTACGTGAAACTCACTGTCGACGATGATCCGCTCGACGCGCGGTTCGGTTAAACTAATTGCCGAACACTCTGTTCGCCACGCCACCGATTCGTTTTCTCCACCGCTGGTCCTCCTTTTTCCTTTCTTTTTCTTTCTCTTCCTTTTTCTCTCTTAGCTTTGGCCCCTACCGACGATCGACCAACGATACGAGATCGCTCTTGGCTCTCGTCGAACGCGTACGACTGCAGTTTAAAGAACGCCGGTCGGCCGTTCGATAAGAAACAAGAATATTTAAAGGAAAAGGAAGGCGTGATAGCACGTGGCAGTCGGTAGTCGAGGGTGTAATTCTAATTACGCGGAGTATCCTGTTGCAAATTTACGAGGTCAGCCATACACGTGTACGAATCACTCGTGCACCCTTTCCACGTAGCCCCGTGACTTTTCTCCCGTGCTTCGCCACTCCATTTACATATGAATTAAACTATTACGCCCCATACGGCAACCGCGTTAAACCACTTCGCTACCGGCTCTCTTCCGCTGCTCCTGCCAACCTGTTCTCCGCTCTGGACTGCAGCCCGTTGCCTATTGCCCACCACTTGCTTCCCATTACCCGTTACCCGTTACCCATTACCTATTACTTGCGCGCGATCTATCACCGCCGAATTCATTTCATTTCGCGCTTTTTTCTTCCGTTTTCACACCGCTTGATCTACGATTCGACCCGATCCACTCCTTCCCTCTCTCTCTTTTTCTATTTTCTATCTCTCGCCGCAGAAAAGGCCAAAACAGCCACCCTTTATTTTCTACTCGAACCGTGACTCGCCGAATCACCCCTTTCGCTTTATCCTTGATAAGTATAAACCGGTCCGTTAATGGAAACCACTTGAATATTTCATCTTCTTCTACCGTGATGAACCGAGCCCGCGTGCAGGCTGTCCAATCCAGTACGGCTTCCTAAGCGGCTGAAAATTCGCTAAATGTACCTACTGAAAGAGAGAGCGCGAAGAGAACGAGAAGAGAGGCTTACCTCGGATAAGAATTACGTCTTCTCGCTGACTGAATCACGAGGAACCGCCAACGAAGGAGAGCGAGTACGATTTTATCGCTAGATAAGATAAGATGTATCGCTTGTAGATAAGAGTAGATGTTAATTAGTGATGATTTCGTAATTTGGTCGATGTTAATTATCAACTCGATTGGAACCGCGTGCTCGTTAGTGGAACAAAAGAGATGAAAAATGAGAGAACGAAGGAAGAGAGAAGGCGTATTTTTTCACGGGTACTACCGATCAATTGGAAGAAACGAAAAGCTCGCGTTGATTCGTGAAACAACGGTCGCGATACCGAACGAAACGAGAGATACCGAAACGACCGCGCCGACGACCTCGCCTGTTCTACGGGTTAAAATCGATAGCTCGTACGGTCGAGCCCAAGTTCGGTACAAAACACTCGTGTTCTGTTTAATATTGCAGGATGCGAGCTAATGCTCACCGGTCTCGTTAATGCCAACCCTTGCCTCGCTTCTACCACAGACTCGACTTTGTTGTCGCGATAAAATTATCCGCTTTCCGCGTTTTCCACTCGCCGACTTGTAACGACGCTCGCGTAAAATCGTAAGTCTATGTTTCTAGTGCATTCTTTTCGTGCGTTGTTTCTCGAATAATCGGAAAAGAGAGGAAAGCCGAAGAAAGGAAAGAAAGCGAGAGAGACTGGTCACGTTTGGACGTGTGCGTGCCACGTTAAAACGCAGTTATCCGTTCGTTAATTCCGACGATCAGAACGTTGCTAGCCAGAATGTCGGGGTTTGGCGACCCCTTTTGACGGCAGTGTCGGTAACCACTCCATGCGGTAGCGTACTAATTGCAGCCACGGATGCCGGTTACTGCTCTTCGGGGTTAATCCTCAGCGGCGTAAGAAGGAGAAACGGAGATGTGGAAGCTACGCGTAAACGCCTACTTTTCCACGATCTCTACGCCTTTGCGGTCAAAGAGTTGCGGTAAACTCGTCCGAGGAAACGCTTACGAACCAGCCGTTAGCGCGGTTACAAGATTCTTGGTAATTACGTGTGATTAATGCCACCAATTAAAGAAACGCGGTAGAAACGTTTGTACCGTGTGTCACGAGTTCTTTTTCCATCTACCTTTACTTACTCGCCCGATTCTCGTCTTGGTTCGTTAATTACTCGTTTTCTTCCTTCCTTCCTTCCTTCCTTCCTTCTTTCCTGCTTGTGGTTCGCTTCGTTTCATAACGGTAGAAAATCTCGCTAACTTACTCGTCGCATTCTCGTTTAATCGCTCAGCGATCGTACAACGCGCGTATGTATGAAATTTTTGACGCGTCATTCGCTAAGAATTTGTCACAACCGATAGGATGGGAAACACTTGTTGGTTGACTCGCTGCAACAATCCGAACATAATACGATACTTTCTAAAGCAATTCCGTCGGCTCCCGAGAGAATTTTCCTTTGGATTCGAGTTTCGTTCCGTCCCTGAGAATTTATGCGCGTTTTCGAGGGAGACGAGGACGCGGAAGAGTAGGGGAGCGACCGCACGCGAGTCAACCTATCGCTTACCCGTTATTTATTTCCCAAAATTTGAAAATTATACCGCATTTAATTCACCATCCTTCCCTCCTTCGCCTCCCTCCTTAGTGCCCGTTTACTACCTCCGTGTTTTATTCATGTCGCAATAAATAAGGAACAAAAGAGTAGTTTGTGAAAAACGCGAGCGCGAATCTCCGATTTTTCCTCTCCCGCTCTTTCGTTCTCCCACAAGCTGCGTACCGAGTGCCACTCGATACTCAGCCTCAAAACTTACGTGCTATAATGTTCCTCGTTATTCGCGTTTCCTCTAATTTCGTATCGTTTCTGCACTCATCCTTTACCGAGGTTAGCTTCGCCTTCGATTTTGTCAGATCTGGCAAGATCAGGCTGAACAACCGATGTTGTTACAACATCCTAACGTATCGCATATATGCGTAAACGAGTGCGATTCGACACGTGCTTTCGCCAAATGGAAAAGTGTTTCAAACCCAGGGCGCTCGGTGAGACGGAAAGCAAGAAAAAGCGAGACGATTGACGGATTTCGCGTGGCGTTTCGAGTCTCTGAAGCTAATGCTACGTAATCGTAGAACGACTACGGCGAATCGAAACGCGACTGTTCGATGCAAGATAGCGCCGTGTAGGAAAAGAAGACGCGGAGAAGCGCGGGAAGTGGTAGGGAACCAGAGGCAAGGATTATTAATTTTTGGAGAGTACGGTCTTTCGCAGCGAAACGAGGACGCGTTGCGACGGTGGAATAGTGGATCGAAAGGGGGTAGAAGATAGAAGGAACGGGCCTTGGCAGATGGCACCCGAGGGGATATCCTTGTCCAGGATATCAAGGGTTACCCATCACCATCGCGCGGGGACGGCAAACGCGCGCAAGTAAAGGGTAACTGATTCTAATCGCGCGCCCTCCGCGCTGTAACCTACTACGTTACTATGATGAATGGGCGAAGCGCCTCGTGACTACCGAATGCTCGGTCAATGTGGCCCGAGATATTAAAATCCGCGTGATCGATCTACGTCGTACGTCGTACGTAAGTATGTACGTTGTATGTACGTGGTACGTACCGCGATACACGCATCAGCCGCAAGTACTTTAACCTGATCTTCCGCTTTACCTTCGTGTTCCACTATACGCGTAAATACACGCGTCAACGAGAATCGACATCTAAATAGACAGAGCTATCGATATCTGGGCGAATCGTAGACAAAGAGGGAAGAAGGCTGGTGAAATTTTCTCGAATCGTTGCTACGCCAACGCGTATCTCCGCTCGTGGAACGTTTCACCGACCAACGCAAAGTTTCGACGATAATTACCCCCGACGTGATAATTCGCGACTGCTACTTTCGCTGGTATCATGTACCTATTGCCCTACGGCTGAATCGGGAAAACCGATGAAAAAATTAACCCGGGTCGAGAAAAACGAGCCGGTTATAGGTATATAGCGTCTACCAAACGCAGAATCAGATACGGAATTGCGAACCATTTTAATACGACGCCTCGTAATTCATGCGACGGGAGGACCGCGCATTTTTATTGGTACGCGCCGATCGAGATAACGATCTAAATTGAATCGGATACGAGTACGTTCTGGCGTACCGTTTTCATAAACACGGTGCGCAACACGAAGCCCAGCCAACGGCCAGCCAATATTTTTACGTCGTTCTCCACTGGCCACTGCCAGAATCAACTTCGAAAAGTCCCGATATCAGCGCGTCAACGCGTTTCCGACAAGTCACCGAACGATCGGTGGGACTTTGAAACTTGGAAGGGGGGGAGGGTATTCGTTCGCACTCAGCAACACCGATACTCTCGAATTTCTACGTTCGATCTTCTCTCGATGACGTATAGGCGCTCGTTTGCGATCGACGATCATCGACTACGAGTGTACGCGAGGTTTCTTAAACCGACAACCGAAAAGATAACTGTCGGATACCATCTGCTAACGACGCGTTCGCTACCGATCGCAACCAAGAGCGGATCTCGGAAAGAGAGGAACCGACCGCGGCCGACCGAAACGATCTCTTTCCCTTCTTCCTTCTGCGAAAGCGACAGACAATTCTACTTGGGATAAAATCGGTCGAAATCCTCCAAGGGCCACCATCGACGCGGCCCAAGAGAAGGGGAGATGATTCAGAGATATCGCTCGACATAAAACCCTTAAGGTTCAAATTTGCATGTTACAACCTACGTACCCCACCTTACGGATTTTCCCCCGCGGTAGACTTTCGACTTGGACCGCTTCGACACTCCTGCCACTGTCCGCCTTCGTCACATCCCCGAGCTTAGTCTTATCCCTGCTATTTTGAATGTAAGATACGCTCGCCTATCTTTTTTCTTCCTTCCTTCCCTCCTTTCTACCTTCCTTCCTCCCTACCTTCCAGCCTTTCTTCCACCAGCCTTCCTTCCTTCCTTCCTTCCGATCTCCCTCTCTCCCTCCTTTCTTTCCTCCTTCTTCTCTTCCATTTGTTCCCCCGTCCTCCCTCTATATTCCTTGTTCCTCTCATTCTCTCTCTCTCTGCATCGTTTTATTCCACCTCGTACATCGGCTTACCATTTCGTCGCCGTTTGAACAGTGTCATTTTTAAGCCTCTTCGCATCGACAATTCATTGACAGATTCCCTTGGTTAATCGTCGCGTTCCTGAGTGAATTTCTCCGACACCCGACATCGCGATATGAACTTCGATTGGAACAAATTCGTTCGTTTCGAATTTGTGTAATTTCGGAAACAAGTATGATAAGGCGCTATATTACGGACGATAAAGAGAGGAAAGACGATAAGGAAGAAAAGGAAAAGAAAGGAAGAGGATAAATATAGTTTTAATCGGGACGAGATATAGGTCGTCCCCGTAATCTACGAGTATACGAGTGCGTTGGAGTAGGCTCGCCGTGGATCCAACGGCGCACCAAACGATAACTATTTGTCGAAGGGCACCCCTTTCGTTTGCACAGACTGTGCGAAATCGTGAGTCGGAGCACGGTGGCGAACGGTTACGATTAGGTTGTTGCGCATATTCCGATACCGCGCCGCAGCGATCTTCGCAACGAGCACCGATCCCAAGTGCCGTGTGCGTACACGGACCGTGGTAACGTAAATTAAAGGACGTCGCGTAGTTGCCTCCACGGCCAAACAAACTTGCCGGATCTCCCTTGTTTACCTACATCTCGTCAAATTGAACCGTGCTGCCTCTCTTTCGACTACTCGGTCTACCTTCGTATCTCTATCTGCGTCGTCTCCGTCTTCGTCTCTGCATTTCCGTCGTCAGTCGTCGCACAAGCGCTCCGCGATACGTCTTCCGTATTTTCTACCTCCCTTTCCTTTGCCCCAAACGTACTGCACTCCGTTCAGAGTCGTCACCGTCTCAGCGCAAGGATCGTTATCGCGCGTACCAGACCGATCGCTTCTTTCGAATCAAACGCAATTTCATCCGCCTCTTTTCTTTTCTGTCGTTGTACGCACTTTGCCGTACGAACAACTACGGGCTCGACGCTCTACGCTCTTTAGAGAACGGCTAAACTAGAAACGCAAGAAAGAGAGCGGAAGCAGGATGGAAAAAAGACGCGTGTGTATTCTTTCGCAGGCTATCGATTCCAGCACGGTGGAACGACTCTCGGGAATGACGAACGACCGTGCGTGCCACTCGAGGACAAAAGTTTCGTATTCCCGCGGTATTCGTCGGCCGTTATTTATTTCGACAGCGTATTATTGTTGTTTATTATCTAAAGTTCGGTACATTTAACTCGCCATCGTTTCACCGGCAGGAACAACACGGGAGGAACGATTTCCAAGTAGAAGAATCTTTCTGCCGCGCCGTACCGACTGAGAAGTTGCAGCGAGGGATGAAATAAAGTTCGATCCTTCTCTTTCGCACGTTTTTCCGTATTTTCCTTGAAAACTGAAAACGCGGTATCCTAGTTACAGCACGCGCATCGCGACGCTCCAACGTCCGTCTGTATTACGCGAGCGGCCAGCGACTCGAGCGCGCCGAAAGATATTTCGACAGGAAATCCGATAAGCGATCGGCCGATGCTCGATTATTCGAGATATGACGAAAGGAAGCACAAAACCCGATTCGGTTTACATGCGTGCGGTAACGTTCATCGTCGGATTGTCAACCGAAACGTGTGACCGAAACGATCGCGTAGCGATCGATCGCCGGTCCTACAGACTGATAATTATCACCAGACGCAGATGTTCGCTGGAAAATCGGAACGCGTTCACACGCGACCGTTCGGCCACGACTACCGGCTATGCGTAAATCGTGCTGCGCCACCTGTTTGCACGACAGTCACCATCTGCATCGACGGCGCAGCGATTCCATCGCAAATCGTACTTGACTCGCTACCTTCGACTCGGACCAAGGAGCAAATTTTCAAAGAAAGATGCGAACAACGAGCTGAGATACCAGACTGGACGAGAATTAAAATCGAATCACGCGAATTACGCTAATGAAGCGAACGTATCGTAATAGCATTCTGCGTGACGCGATGCGACGCGATGCGACGGTGGTCCTAGCAAGGCTCGTGTACGATCGTACGGCCGACCGACCAACAACCGTACAATCAGAGGAGGAAGGGGGCGAACAGTGAGATTTACCCTAGAGCCCCGGGCAACCGCAACCCCCGAGCGATTTCGATTATCGATAGCACTCGTTTTAAAACACCCTGTGTGTCGATTCGTCGGGCTCTCCGCGCTGGCCCTCGTCCCCTTCCATCCAACGAAACCCTCCCTATTCTTTTTATTCCCTCCTCGTTGACGGACGCAACGCGACGCGACGCGATTGTCACATCGGAGAATCGTAGTCCCCCCCAGATGCCATTCTAGATCCGTTCGATCGGCTTGGCGATTCGCGGTTTCCGATTCTCGGTTACTCGTTCGTAAACACCTGCAGCTACACCCTGTACTCGTAAGCCCACCAACCGACGCATCTCTCTTTCTCTGCCTCTCTCTTCGTTTCGTTAGTCGGCTTGTCTACCTATTATTGGCGTTTCTACCATCCATCCGGCGTATTCTTCGCATTCGCGTTCTCTTACGTACAGACGTATATGTACGTGTACGTATACTACTTTTATCAACGTCGGAAAATATCATTCACCTTTTTCTAGTACGGACGAAAGATGAATTCTCTATAGAGTTTTGTTTCCTCCTCTCTTCGTTTTCGTTGCTTATTCGACAGAACGGATTCTAAGCTTTTCTAAGCTGAGATCGTAGAGATCGCGATATTCTAGCCTCGCGAAACTACCGAAACCGACGTTTGCTGGGTATCGTTACATTAGAAGCTGGGTCGACAATAGACCCTTAGCAGACGATAAGGCGAGCGACTTTCGACAGGGTGCCGAAGCGTTCGCGTCTCGTTCCATCTCGTCTTTTCCCGTTTAGTCTCGTTTGCTCTCGGGGGAACGATCGCTCATCTCGAAATACCGTTTGTTCACAGTGCGCCCGATGCGGTCGTACCATCCACCCGCTCAACCGAGACCCTCCTCCATCCCCGACACCTAATCTTCGCCATTCCGTGTCAACTATCTTACATCGATCATCCGACCGATACTATTAAATTTTTTCCTCCCGTAAAAGTTGAACAGTCTCGTTTGCCGCGGTATGTTTCTCGTTGTACTTTGTGATTCCATTTTAAGGAGAGAATGGTAACGCGAGGACGATCTTTACCCTGTCGAGAGTGTCCGCCAAGGAAGGCAACCGAACAGCCTTTTATGAAAATGACCACTTAAGGAAAGAAAAAGCGAAACGAAATAAAAACTAATGTATGCGAATGGTGGTGGATGGGATATCGGCTCGATTTACATAGTCCGCGCGAACCGACGCGGCCCGACTCGATTTGCCGCGGGACGAACAACGGGGAACACCGCTGTTTAAGAATATATCGATGCGCCGTTACGTAGACTAACATAAAATTGCTTTTACCTCCTATTAACAATTCATATTTCTTGCGCGAAAATCGTCCGCGATAAAAAGTTAGCGACAGGGAGATTTTTCTTCTCGTGATATTTCATGTTGAAGAAACGACGAAATAGGGAAGCAACGAGCAAAGGAAAGGGGAAAAGAGAGCGCCAAAGACACCAAGCTGCTTCGAAGAAGGGGAAAATTTTGGGAAAATTTCCCTTTTGTAAATTTCATAGGTAGGTTTCGAGCAAATGAAAGAATTCGTCGGCAAAAGCACGATAGAACTTCTCGATCCGACGTACCCATCGTTGCTCGATGATTCGTCGTTAGGTTCTTGACTATTGCCTACGAAAATCTGTTCGATATAGAAATCGACCCTTCCCGGAGAAGCATTGTATGCGGATCTAATTACTTCCGGTCGGTCGTCCGCACCGCTCGATACACGCATATCCGGGATATTACGAGTCGTAGCTCGAATCTGCGCGAGAACGCTGTAAACTCTAAACCACTGGTCGACAGCTGCTGGCTGAAAAATATTTTTCGATTTTATTCGCTAAATCGTTGAACTTGGCGCAACGACGACATTCAACTTCCATAAAAGTCGTTCCATTTCGTCGACGCATTCCTTACATGGTTGTTTCGTATAACGTTTGAAATCGCTACTCGTTTCGAGGCTCGTCAAATTGGACGATCGGTAAAAGCTCGACGAAACGAGATTCGAGATGGGTGGTTCGACGATGAAACGTTCGACGATGGGAGAAGAACGGTGCTAAAGTAATGCTCGTGAGTAAAGCAGTAGTACCGAGTTAGGAATGCTTTGAACTTGCCGCAGCTTTGTCGCGAATCTCTTACGCCCTACGTTCCACGTTCGACACACCAACGCGCCGCTCCTGCGTCAGCTACCGTTTAATATTTCCAAAGTGCTTCCACCGTAGTAACAGTAAATCCACTGATTTACGGATTACGTGCTATCGAACGTGACTACGTTTTTTGATCGACGGAATCGACTTGCTCGATTATACTTACGGGTATGTAATTATATCGATCGTAATCGGTCGATTAGTTTCTGTCCTCTTCTCCTCTGTTCCCGTTTCTCTCGTTCTTTTACTATTTTACGAGGAAAAGTAGAGATTGCGATTAAAACCCCGAAAAAAAAAAAAAAAAAAAAAAAACTGAGGAAAAAAGAAGAAGAGAAGGAGAAAGAACGAAGACGACATAGAGGGTAGTAATGTCGTTGAAGAATCCCTGCGTTACTTTGACGCTCGTCACTCTTCGGGATTACGGTTAAGACCAAGGTGGTGGTCGTTCAACTTTCTATCTCTCGTCACTTTCTAAGCGCAGTCGTCTGTAAAAAACGCGAAGCTCGCTTTTTATTCAGTCAAAGCCAAAGTAGAACGCGCTCGCGCACCGCATGCTTTGATCTTTGAGAACGTCTTTTCGAATCTATTAAGTACTTTTTTCCAAATCGAACGACTAAATAAGAGAAATCCACTATGCGTACATATACGTGTGCATATACGTACGAAGAAACAATTATGTCAATTACAGCGAGATAAATTTCACGCGATTCGTACGTACTAAAACAATATTACGACGATGAAAATAGCTTTCGTTCGGAATCGTTATTCGTTTACCGTGAAAGAGACTCGACCCGGTTCTCGTATTTCTGACGCGTTTCTAGATATAGCAACCAACAATGTTCTTTTATGTTCGTGAAGCGAGATAAGCGGTCATTTTTCACGGATATATAAATGCAGGTTATTAATACGTTCGTATTACGGGGCACATAGAGGAGGTAATTAGCTGACGGTTCATCAGTCACTCCGGCACGTACATAACAGCCATATCCCTGACGCATCGTTGCCGTTCCGAAGCAAAAAAGTGTTGATCCTTCCCGAGCGCAACAACGACCTGCAGGATACCGGACGCATTAAGAAGCTAATGAAACGTCGGATCGTACCTCCAGAGAACCTTCTGGACGCGACGTTCTCTATCGATTCTTAATCGCCTTGTACGCAGATAAATCCTTCCAATTCATCCTCCTCTGCTCGATTTACCTTCCTACCAATGGAAGTGACAAGTTATTTCAACGAGATGCGACAAAGTATCTGGTACGGAGAAGAATAAATAAAATAAAATAAAAATAAAAATGCTGCAAAGGAGACGATTTGTTCCGTTCGGAAATCGAGCTACTCGATTCGCCAAGACTCGATGATACGAAAGTACGGTGAACGCGATAGACATCAGATGATAGGCATTGTACGCTCGCGTTCTTTTATTCTCTGATCCAAGATCATCGATAGTTAAATACCGAGAATGAGAAAGATAGAACTACAAGTCGATTTGCCAGTCCTCGCTTCGCCCTTTCGTATCATTTTTCTTTCTTTTTCAACTGTTTCTTATAAAAATATAAAAGATGCGCGTAATTTGAATGGCCGCGGAATATCGAAAATCGATCGAATCGTATTTAAGTAACGAAGAAAAGAGAAAGAAGCGATCCGACGAGGGAATTTCGGCCGATTCGATCGGTTCTGTCGAAGGGAGCACGTTGTCTCGCGCGTGCGACCGTAGAAAGGTGAGCTTCCACCTTTCAACTTCATGGGGGTGGTTTCTCGGTGATAAAGTGCAAGGAGAATCGCGCACGAGGTCACCCCGACAGCGTCCCCATTGGCAGCCCAGTTTCAAGCTAGAATCGTGATTGGTCGAAGGTCGTGGGTCGCCTCACCTACCCTCTATCCAACGTGACCTCCCACGCGAACTCGCGAGATAACTACCACCCTTCCACCTTTTCCGGGTTTCGCTCGCCGTTCACAGCATCTATATCCCTACCCTACTCGTCCTTTACCAGTTCCATACCACACACACCGTTCTTCCTACCATATTCGCCTCTACGGTGGCCGTAGTCGTAGACATAACCGCTCTTCTATATGGTTTTCTTTGGAATTTCCTTTGAAAGTCCCTTGCTCGATAACTCGTCGTCGCATGACCATGATTGTAACCAGTACCCGTATAATGGATTTTTCATCTTGATTATCAACTCGACGAACGTTCGCACAATGCAAATACACGGTTAATTATTCTTAGCTATGAACGATTCGTCTGAAAAAACCGTTTACGAGACGCATTTATGATCAGTATACCGTTCAGAAGCGTACTCGAACGATTTGATTTCCACGTCAACGAGACGAACGAATTACGAGTTTTAAAAGGAAATCTTTAAAACTGTTTTGCAATTCGAAGGCTAATCGTCGCGCTGACTGTTCGTGTTAACACCGTAAGCAGGCTGTATGCGAGATACCATTTGCTGTTATTATTTGAAAAATTGTTATTATTTGCTATTCGCGCATCTGTAACATATGTAATTACTCTAATGCAATTACGAGCACGCCGCTATAGCCTGCTTCTTGTCTTGGGAAAATGGATTACTTTCCAACTGATTCCATTAACGCGATCCTGATACATCGCCTGACGATCGAACGGTCTATCCATTGTTTTCACGTTTAGCTTTAAACATCGAAATGAATCGTATAAAGATCGCACAAGTTCTGATCGACTCGCACCGATTGAGCCCTAAATACGATTCCTTTCCATCTATATTTATCGATTTCACCGACACCAATCTTTATTTTGCATCTTTATTTATTTTTGATTGCGTCAACGATCAACTTGTATTTCCTCTCATACCTTGAAATATTACGCGAAATGCAATACAATAACAAGACGATAATGAAATGGAATCGACGCGGAATATATGTACATCTACTTAACTGCGGATCCATAGCCAACTCAGTTATCGCGATAACATAGAAGGAAACGGTGATACATATCGTGTAATAACTAGATACGAACTCTATTTATTTTAATCAAATGAAACAGTATTCGTGTGCAGTATTTTTACGCAGAAGTTACCATTACGATACGAATCAAAGTCCCTGTATTTCTCTGATACGTCACGACTTATGATCGAATTTTTGGAATCGCGATCTTTACAGAGTTAAACTTCTTATAGACACACGAACGATACGTTTATTTTCATACGCTTATACATACATATGTATGTATGTATGTAATATCTTTACACATTAATAACTCTAATCGATTTTAGTGATGATCGATAACGCGACAACATATTCTTGCAAAATGTTCTGATGTAATCATCTACCATCAAATATATATACATACATTTCTCGGAAAACCCATACAACCACTCCAAACCTCCGTTAGGCAAAACGTCCATCCCGCGACCGTGGCTAAGTTCGGCGACCAATTGTCACCTCGAACCCAATCTCGCTATCACAAATCCCGAACAATTGCAGCTATGATAAAATCTAGGCTAGAGTACTAGAGGATATTCCCAAAATTTCCAAGGAAAGGCTTCGGCTTTCCTTTCATCTCCGACATATATATGTACGTATATTTATTGTTAGATAGATATGTATATCCGCGCGCGTACGAAAATGGTCAACTATATGTAAACAGACAAAAGATCGGACAACCATTGCTTCAACAGAGAGCAGCAACTTCTGGCTGATGGAGAAGCTTCGCTTCTCGTGGTTTAGGAGAAGCACTATTCGCACGTCCATTTCGTCGCCATTCAGGACTATGTCGACATCGACGTGACGTTGGCGCCGATTCTCAAGGGAAACGCATCGACGTCGATTATGTTTGCCCCAAAGACCAAACCGAATACATACAGCGAAATCTTCCAACCGGCCGAATCAAATCTACCGCTTCGCCTCGTCCGACTGAATATCTCTGTTTACATTCCCGACTGCCACTCTAATTAATTATCAAACCGTCCCCAATAATGCATCACCCGATGCTTCTTCAAACGCGCTACTTTCTCCCAGTCGTAGTCCTCTCTCTCCTCCCTCCCCCCTTTTTAATCGGAAATCTCCTTTCAAACGGCTGCGTCGATTATCGTTACTTGGTTATTCTCTTCAAATCACTGGAACCTTCCTACAGACGATAAGAGTCAAGTATGTATCTATTTCGAAGATATAAAATCGTACGTATATACTTTATATCAAATTCACAAGAAAATTATCTTTGTGAAAGGTTTGAAAGTAAAATTAAAATAGAGTACCGACGCGTATCTGTAAGTACGTACGTGTTGCATATTTCGACAAAGGAGGAAGCTCAAATACGAGAGTAACTCGAAAACAGACTGTACGTTTTAAGTACCACTCGGGTAACGTAGAAGGCTAATAGAAGAAGTCATGCAGTGTCATTGTTAGCAGACAATATCACAGATGGTTAAGTTTCTCCTCGCTAATACTTCTGATTCATTGAAACCGTTGAAAAGCAGCGCTCAATATACCTTTCATCTTGCGTCTCTACATTCCATTTTGACGATACTTTGGCCAACATATTCATTTTTTCGATTTTATAAGTATTATTTTTATTTGCTTTTGCCTACCAAAATCGATTAACGCTTATACAATTTCGACGAGCGTACGTGAATTTCATTTATTCAATACGATATAAAACACGAAAGAACATAAAATAGTCAATATCGTTGAAAACAAATGATTGTTAGCAGACACGATGTAATGGAATTTTGTTCTTTTTCAACTATTTACGAAAATGTTTACCTGTTTGCGCGTATACTACGCTATATTAGGTATATAGACGTATTCCGGAAACTTTATTTGCGATACATTTAGATTTACAATAAAATGTTAATCACATATTGATACATTTGAATCGAACGAAACAAACGATCGTATGATTGATTTTAAACATAAAAATTCCAATTTTTGTCAATGGCTACATGTACAGCTAGTATTTTAATAACAATAGCAAAAATACTAATAAGCAGGCATTTAAATGATGATGATTCTAATAAAAATAACGATGATTTTCTATCATATAGGTATATCGATCGTCAAATGTTAAAATATTTCAAATACATCGATGAGGAAGAAATATTTGTGTCTACGCGTTGCTGCCGCGTACAACGTAATGCCCCTTTAGCATAACGTATATGATTATATATATGTACATATGTCATTTAATTTAAAAATGTACCTACATACATGTATATACAGAGCGTAATTAAATACGAACGATTAACGAAATCTAATTATCATTAGCTTCGGAAATTCAAAAAGCATACATTTCATTTATGTTTTGTCAATAATCCCATTGTGACCGATAACAATGCCGTATAAAAGACTTACTACTGCCTTAATATTAATAATATCACCTATTTTTCAATTTCTTACGCACATATTTTACGGTTATTGCAGCTTGTGATGCTAAGAAATAATTCTCTTTGGTTCGTCATTTACTTTCCTAGTTACAATGTATCATAACCTTAACGACATTATCTTGTCCGGATTTGGAAGTTTCGAAAGCTTGAACGGTTTCCTCTAACTTATAATTATGAGTTATCAGTGGTTTCACATCAATTTTTTTAGAAGTCAAGAGATCCAGCGCATCGCCATAACTAAAAAACAGAACGAAAAACATCATCTTTTAAAATGCTGCTGTTAACACTACATGAAAATTAACATTGTGTATATATATATGTGTGTGTGTGTGTGTGTGTGTTACATATCGTGGAATCAAGAGCAACGCCATTCACAAAAGTAAGCAAAATATTTGCACCGATATAACACACTATATTCGATTTGATAGAAAGATACGCGTAACTTATAACATGTTGAACAAATTTTAATTCATTTCATTCTTCGTTTCAGTGTAGAACCCAATTAGTACAAAGAAAAAGTCAATCAAGCTATGACCAACATCAAGGAGGTTACACAGTTTAATTCCTTACTTTATACACTTACATGTTTTTCTTTTTTTTAGCGAGAATATCACTATATGGTAGAATTTTGTCATTTCTTTATTCATCCGACGACAGTAATAATAAGTTATTGTTTATTTTGAAAATTTAAGTTTAATTACGCTCGTTCGTGGAAACTGAAAACTCATCGGCAATCGATATGTAACATGTGCGTGTATCAACAGCTGTAATAGCGAGTACGCTATTATCGGCAAAAAATGAAAAATATTTGTACGTACTCGTTTGCGTATCGAAATACACCTCTAATGTCAACTTCTCTTACAAGTGCGTTCATCAACGGAATTTGAACCTCCGCTGCTCCCATTCCTACTAAAACTGCCACTCCACCCGATTTGGTCACCTAAAAATTCACGGTATGTACGCTTAACTTGCATGTGATGCACGATAAGTATGTAGCTGTATCTATTATACATATATTTCATTTCGCTACATTTCTCTACGTGTTGTATATTTATTCGATTAATTGATATTACTATTACATCTAATTGATTATATCAACAGTGATTCGTATTGAAAAGTCAGTCGATAAGAAAGAAAAGATGCGCGTATGGACAAAAAGTGGAAGACTTACGAGAATCGCCAATCGAATCATAGACTCTGCCCCACACGCATCAATCGTCGTGTCAGGTTCTTCGCCCAAGAGCTCGATAATTTTCTCTGCAGTTTTTGACTCTTTATCCTCCTTTGTCGTTAATAATATTGCATCAGCACCAAGTTTCTTTGCGAGATCTAATCGATTTTGTGAGAGATCTAAAGCAGATCGTTCCGTAACTATCGTGAATTGTAAATTGCAAACGTTTTATTTTTACATATATTTATGTATGTATATGAAAACCCTCAATTCTCAATTGATCGTACGATAGAAAAGAAGCATACCCATAATAACGACTTTATTGGCTCCCATAGCTTTCGCTACCAATAACGATAATAAACCGATCGGCCCGGCTCCCAAAATCAAAACTTTCGAACCGATACCAATGTTCGCGCGCTTACAAGCGTGTACACCGACTGATAAAGGCTCCAGTAGCGCTCCTTCCGCTAACGTCACATTGTCTGGTAATCTGTAATGTAACCGGACAATTTCAATTATTACAGGTTAAATATCATTTAAAAATATTGAAATCATATATATATATCCAATTAAATATAAAAATCTATACATCCTTATAGGATGATAAAGGTATAAAAATGTATTCACGTATACTTACTTAAAACAAAAATCAGCAGCGTGCTTGTAGAAACGTCTTAAACTGCCATGTACCGGAGGAGTAGCGCAAAATACCATCTCTTTGCATAAATTGTAACGTCCTCCTTTACAGAATTTGCACATTCTACAGGATACCCCGGGTTCAATTGCTACTCGATCACCGATCTAAGTTAGATATTTATTAAACATCAATAGGCGTAGAAGAATGATATTTAACCGAATTTCGTTAAAATACAAATTGCAATAGATAATTCTTCGATTTGTTTATCCTTTTATCTACTATGTATATATATACCTACATACATGCGTATAGTGTATATGTAACTTGACGACTGAATGACACATGCATACGTGATACCAAATTATCTGTTTTCTTCTTTTATTTCTATTATCTTAAAAAACTATTTTAATAGTTGGAATAACATTCGTTATTCGTTCTCACGTACCTTCAAATTTTTTACATTCTTTCCAAGTTTGACAACCACTCCAGAAGATTCGTGACCTATTATCATAGGTTTCCGCACCACAAAGTCACCTATTCTACCATTTACCAAATAATGAACATCGGAACCACAAATTCCAACGCAACCCATTTGCAAGAGTACCTCTAAAGTAGAGAAAATGATCGAAAAAAGCATAATAAAAATTCGCTTTTCTTCTACTATACCTTGCTGTACTTCCATTTAATAAAATGAAAAAGCTCTTACCATCTTGGGCAGGTTCCTCGATCGGAGTTTGTTCCTGTAATGGGAAAAGATAAGGACTATAGCTATCAATCGTATACAACAATATCATTTATGGCTTGTAACATTGGTTCAACTTAAAAATTTTATTAAACATAATTTTCTAAAACTTTTCAAATTATTTTTATAACGTAACAAGAAGCAAAACGATAAATAGGAATAAAATAATAACGAGTGTATTCGATTTTAGATATAATAAGATTTCGTTTCAAAATAGGAACGATATAACGTTAGAATAGCAATGCGCTAGCTATTAACGAGCGCATTCTATGCGCACGTAACGTGAAATAGATTGACCCCGCGTATAATCGCAAATAATAAAAGAATGATGACGAAAATAGTGAAGTTTGTCCTTGTACGTGCACAGGCGATTTGTCTCGTCCCTATTCGTTGTCCATTCCATATGTTAATTGTATTAGCGGTAGTAACCGTTTCAAGTAATAACAGAGGAGACAAAGAAACAATTTAAATCGGCATAATCGTTTGCTCCAAATTACACTTTAACGAAATCGAGATAAAGTGCGATGTGCGGCTGAGCTATTTTACATATTATTATATATTTAGGCTGACATAAAAGATATTAAAACATTTCTATAATCGTCCCATTAACGCGTTCGCGTAAATAAATCGCGATTATTCACGAGAAAATGATCACAACTGAATATTTCATATTTAGGATATTCATCTCATATTAGGTACTTAGGTATACATATATGCATGAGGTATTTGTATAATTTATTACTAAATTTGTAATACTGACCAGTCTTATATCGTTGATACCATAGAGAATAGCTGTGAGGTTGTCTTTGGCCATGATAAAAAAGCAAAAGTCGTTATAGCAATCGACGAACACGATTTGTACTAAAATAAATTCCGCGAAGAGCACTAGAATGACACTCAAACTAGAAGAGAAGAGCGTGCGCGACTTATATATGAGCAGTCTAGCGGCCGCGATCATCATAACAAGCAACCTTATCATTCGTACCCTGTGGAATCGTTTTACTCTTCTAAAAAATATCGATGTGCTCGACGAACTTTCTCGATAAACTACTTTTGTCTTCTTCGCATCTTCGTACAAATATTCTTTCCGTTTCTCTTACTCTGCAAGATTTTTATAAAATATTCAGGTCTGTTCGAATCAAACGACCCTTGGAGCGGAACCTCCAATCAGTCTGCGTCGAAACAAGTTCAAGATTTTTGATCCATTGCAAAATAATACATTTATAGTAAATATGAAATTCAAAGGTTGAAAAATTAAAATCTTACGATGTTCGTTATAATAGATATGTATCTGGTATTAAATAATTGAACAATATATAATTTTCCCCCAAAAAATAGTTTTTAAAATGTTTATTTTATATATACAGAGTAAATCAATAAAAGCTATGTACTATCTAAAATAACTCGTTACCTAATGATGTAATTGTATTTTTTATATCTTATATTTTCTGAGATATCAAGTTAACCTTAAGTTTTTTTTATAGACGCCGTATACATGAACATTCTCTGTAAAAAAAGCATTAACTTATTTACACTGAAAACCAGATATTTTAATTTTAATCTATCAAATTAACGTATGAAAGAGAAAGATAATGTAAAGGCAAGAATAACACTTCGAGTCTCCTTGTCCTTAATCCGTTAAACTCAACGATTCGTTTATGACGTTTTTCGATAAGACCACTAGGTAACGAGGTATTTCAAGTAGTACTTCTTACTGACTCGCACTATATGCCTGTGTATATGAATCTAACGATTGAAAATTAAAATTGGAAATTATTTCTTGAGGAAGTACGACATTTCTATGCTGTGGAAACGAGACGCAAAAATTTACTTTACAGGGACAATCGCAAAAATTAATTGCTCTAATCACCAAACATACCCCAATATACATATGTATAACACACGTACAGGTAAAATATGTTAACCCCAATGTAAACGAACAGTTGGAACTTCCGAATATAAACAAAATTAATGTTTACTGAAATGTAAGCAACTTTTGACCTTCGTATCTAATTTCAAACTATCTTATCTGCCTAATGCAAATTTCGTACTACGTACAAAATGCTACATTTCTTCTTAAAGTGATTTGTGTTTCCTCTTAATGCTCTCATTACTATATGAATAAAAAGTATCGAAAATTTTCGTGACATCTGATAAAGATGTTAATATCTATAACCTGTAATCATATTGCACCCTTATAGATAAATAAAATTAACTTATTTGTATAAATATTTAAAGTTTGTTTGTATTATGCACTACCGAAAATTGCGATGGAAACATAGATTCAATCATCAAATCATATAATATATTAGATTAATCATTTTGCAATCTCTTCTTTTAATTACCTTTTTTTCGTAAATCGTTATTAACTTATTTTAAATATATATGTACGTCTATATTTGAATGTATCTCTAACGACAATTGATATTCGAATCTCTCTTCCAAATATATTCTGTTAGTAAACCAATTATATATTTGTAGATGATTATTAATAGGTTTAATGATACGTATGAAGCATCACTATACATCTAACACTTATGTAATCAGGGTGGAGGGAAAGAGAAAAAGAGAGAGAGAAAGGAGAGAGATAGATAGATAGATAGATAGATATATACGTATATAGATAGATAGATAGCTAGATAGATAACTAGATAGATAGGTAGATAGATAGATAGATAGATAGATAGATAGATAGATAGATAGATAGATAGATAGATAGATAGAGAGAGAGAGAGAGAGAGAGAGAGAGAGTCTGTGCAAATAGTGCAAAGAATCATACAAATTTGTATCCTCTGCTATGTCGAATGTTATGTAAGAAACAATATGTCGAAGAATTAAAACGTGTCACATTTAATAAATACACAGTGGCATATACTAGGACCATGACTTGAATTTCAATCATTCTTATGTTAATTTAATTTTCTTTTGTTACCTTTATTATCTTGCCAGTTACTTAAAATGGAAAATAGTGCTAATCTTTTTCGATACTGAAGTGGATACTTAGATATTTAAAAGCATTATGTTATATCTAAATAAATTCTTTTAGGGAAATAAGCATAATATAGAAATGATCGGTTTTATTAATAAAAATATATTATTTGTTAGCTTCGTTTTATTTTTTACTTTTGTTGTTTTTTATTTTTAAATAAATCATCTACAATAAGTAGCAAAAGTGTATCATTTTTATTCCCACCCCCATACCCCTGTTGATTGTTTAATCGTATCCCTATTCTCCCTTCTAACTCTAGTTATCGCATTTGCCTCTCCTTTCGCGAGAATTCTTCTGGATTGCTCCCTATTTTCACGTTTTTGTAAAGCTATTTTCACCTTTTTCTTAATAAGTTCAGGGGCGATCGTTGTAGTTGTGATACTACTGTGCATACTTTCCAAATCATTAAATTTTTCTACATCATCATCTTCTGAATTGCATGTTTCTGTAAAAAGAAACGAATTGATTATTTCTTCATTGTGCTTTACATTTAAATCATATGACTTTTTGCCTATTAGATTTTCCACTGACTTACTCATATCGATCTTTTTAACACCTTCTTCTAAAATACGATCTTCTACAGATAAAACAGTTGAGTCTTTCTTCTCATTTGCTTCTGAGTCTTCGGATGTTTTCTTTGATGTACACATAAATTCATTTTTCACAGAGTTTTCGACTTGAAGCTGTAAATAATTAATTTCACTGTTATTCATACTTCTATTTTCTTCATCCACATCCTCGTTACAATCCTCCTCAATTTCTTCATCTTCAACTTCGACCATGCCTATTTCCTTCAAAAGATCTTTTTCCATTTGTTTTGTAATACCGCTGGCCTTAATTTCTACATCGATACAATCTTCTCTCCTAAAGATAAATCCCCATTTGTATAATTTAAATTGCAAAGCTTTTACCGTTGATATTTTATTTAACGCTTGTTTTTGCACTTTTATCGTAACTTACGAAATATCTTGAAACGTCGGGTACAACTCACTTTCGTAAGCGAAACGTCTTTTAAAAAAATCACGAACACAGTTTACGTCTCTTTCAAAATATGTTTCAGCATCTACATGTTCGGTAGAAATCATTTGTGGAAAATCAATAAGAATGGGTTTTCCACTATTTGTTATCATGATATTAAATTCATTGAAATCTCCATGAATAACTCCGTGATTTCCCAGTTTTACAATCAAATTCATTAGTTCATCATACAATGATTCAACATCATCTAGTCTGTATACACCACATCTAAAACAAAACTGTCTTATACACACTGTGTCCAAAATAACATGATATAAGAGTTACTAATAATAATAATTTTACTTACAGAGGTCCACCTTCAACCAGCTCCATAACAACGCAATGTCTATTGAGATCAATTGGTTTAGGTACTGGAAATCCTCTATCGAAAAGTGCTTTCATATATGCATATTCTCTTGTTGCTGATATTCTTGATAGATATAACCATGATGCCGATTTTCTATGTTGATGATAATCTCTCTTACCTTTGATATTTCTAAAACAAGTCCTTCCCAATCGATGCAGTTTTAGACACATTGGATTTCTATCATCATCAGTAACTATATAGATATTAGATTCTTTTCCTACTCCAATTTGATTACCAAAAGAAGTAATAATACCTCTTTGTGCCAAAACTTTTAGAGCTAAATAGTCATAGCCTGCATTTGTCAAACGATAACCATCATCTAAAAAGGCAAAGAAAATATTTTATACACGCACATATTATCTCTGTTCTGCAGTTCCCTTAAATTAAATTTTTATCAAAATTTATATTATATTATATTATATTAATTAAATGATCTTCAAAATAAACTAACATTGTTTGCCACGTTCATAACTGAGAAGCCTATGTTTGCATAGTTCCTTCAACAACTTATGTACACCACCATAACGCAAATTTGCTATTTGTGCAGCCAGTGATGCAGGAACAAGTTCATGATTCTTCATTCCCATTTCAATCTGTAATAATAAATATCAAAAAAGCTGTTTAATGAAATTTAATAGCATTACTTAACCTTGACGTTTAATAAATTTAGTACTATTTTTCAATTTAAAAATAACAATCAATACGAAAACATAATTTTCTAGCACACATTGTACAAATAACGACACATGATTCGATTCGAGAATCCCTTTAAACAATTATTTCCTCATCTTTTAATACATATTGTACATTAAAAGATAAAAATCCCGAAATTTTGAATATAACCCTCAATTGTGCTTAACTTAATTACAGGCAATTGATAACATATATTTACCGCTGTTAAAACACGAAAATCATCTTTTGTTAAATATCGTAAAATCGTCACGTTTAATTTCCCCATGTTTATCTCAGGTTATTCCACTTTAATATTTTATCTTATTAATGTTTGTCAAATACTAAACAGGATACACAGTAGGTGGGGACATTGATTAATAGCACACACTACCGATGAGTGACGACAAAGTACAGAACCTCATTCGTGTCAAGTACCAATAGAAAATTTATAGATTCTTGTATATACTAGAATGAAATCTGATGGAACCAAACAGAATAGATTTCTAACTTTTGCAATATTTGGCCGCTTGGTGCAGCACTTGTACTGGGAGACCATGACCGCGGTCATAATTCGTGCCGGAGACAACTAAATTCTGCCTCAAACGTAAGTAAAGGATTAAAGAAACTTTCTGTTATGTAGTTGGCTATTATGAAGAAAACAACAAGCTTTGACTAACTAGTTCTTTTCTGATAGAGTGTTTTTGATTGTGTCGTGATTGCGATTGTGAAAACGTGGTAATATTCGGCAAAATGCAAGTTCCTCCGATTTTTATGGAATTACCCTTAGAGGATCAGGTAATTGATGATGAAGATATATTAAATATCTAAGAATCGAAGAAAACTTTATGTAAAATCCAAATAGCGTCCTTAGTACCACTCTTAAATGAAAAGTATAGGTTATATTCAGTTTTCTATAGCTTCTCATTATTGTTTCATTTTATATATTCTGACAGAATGGACTCTAAAACAAATTTTAATAAATTAAATATATTTGAAATTAGTGTTTTATATTTAGGCACAAGAGCTAAGAATATATTTTAAGAATTTGGGAGCTGAAATAAGTGAAGAAAAATCTCCTAAAGGAATAGAAGATGATTTACATAAAATTATTGGTGTTTGTGAAGCTTGCTTCAAGGAAGGAAATGAAAGCGAAATAGAAACAGTCTTAAATGACATTGTATCTATTATGATTGTGGTAAATATTTTATATATTTTTAAATTATAATAAGTTAACATATGTTTAGACAGCTTAGTATCTTTAAATTAATTTCATATATTTTGATTTAGATCCCCACTGAACGTGCAGAAAATTTAATATTAGCATTTTGCGAGAAATTAACAAAAGCTCCTGGATATAAACTTGGTTTAGTATGTCTAAAAGCGTAAGTTACATGAATATCAGTAATATTAATAATTCTTTCATATAAAAACATAACACTCTTAAAATATTTTCTCAGATTGTGGTTATTATTTCAATCTCTTCCTGATGACTCTCCAATGAGATATCATGTCTATTATCACTTAGTTCAAATTGCTCGCAATGTGGATCAAGTAAAAGCTGTGTATGGTGGAATAGATCAATTAAAACAACAGTTTGCATCACTTCCACCATCAAATGAACAAATGCAGAAATTACTTCGGTTGCTTCATGAAGTACTTTTAAATTGCAAACAGGGGTAAATAAAATTTTATTACATGATATTATATTATATTTAACAATGCAATATATTTCATGAAACTTTATTATTACTGTAATAGGGAACAAGCTGCTGCTGTTATGGTAGAACTTTTAGGTACTTATACAGCAGAAAATGCTTCTGCAGCTAGAGAAGATGCACAACGTTGCATTTTAGCTGCATTGGCAGATCCAAATACATTCCTGCTTGACCCATTGTTAGCATTAAAACCTGTAAGATTCTTGGAAGGGGAACTCATTCATGATTTACTTCTTGTCTTTGTACAAGACAAGTTACCTGCATACTTAGATTTTTATCAACATCATAAGGAATTTGTAGAACATCAACTTGGTATGTAAGCAATTGATAAAAGATATAAAAAATACGAATTTATTGAAAATATAAATCATATATTTTTTTACTAGGATTAAATCATGAGCAAAACATGAAAAAGATGAGACTACTAACATTTATGCAACTAGCAGAAACAAACCCTGAAATGTCATTTGATACAATTCAGGAAGAATTACAAATTAATGAAGATGAAGTAGAAAGTTTTATTATTGATGGTAAATTATTCAATTAATTATATTACTAAGGCTTCCAATGTAATTGGAATATATATATATGTGCAATTATAAAAATATTATTTTCATACAAAGAATGTACGATTACCCTGCATAAATAAAATCAACTTCTATATTTCTTTATAAAATAGAGGCAATGATTACAGGGTATATTAATGAATCAGTACTGGCTTAGTGAAATTAAATTATTACTAAGTTATCGAAGTATTCGACATTTATATTGTGTATTAAATTAATGTGGTGTTATTTATATTTATGAAGCATATAAAAGAATATAAAATATCCACCTTTTTATGTTTCAGTATTGAAAACGAAACTTGTTAGAGCTCGTATGGATCAAGCTGGTCGCAAAGTTCTCATTTCAAGTACCATGCATAGAACATTTGGTAAACAACAGTGGATGCAACTACGCGATTTACTCGCAGCCTGGAAAGCAAATTTAACTGCTGTACAAGAGGGTATGAAATCTGTAGCTGCTGCACAAATGGAACTTGCTGGAAAAAACAAAACTTCTATTACCCATTGATGACATTTAACTTGTGTATATGTAATTTAAAATTTGTGTATACAAATATTGATTGGAAATCAAGTTTAATTAATTTCTTAATTAATTTCCAACCTTACTTGAATAAATATATACGCCGCGGGGTACAGTATTATGTTCACAATTAAATTACTTACATAATTAAAAATCTGATGATAAAAAATTATTTATAGGACTTACAATCCTTTATTTAAAATTAAAATGTGTGTATATTGTAATATACACACATCATCTTAGTTTTTAATTAGAAAGCCGTAAAAACATTAACCTTCATAAATTAAAAAAAATTCATTTATTGTATTATTTTTGGTAAAATAGTTTATAAATGATTTGATATACTCTTCAACATGCTTTTCTTGTACATTTTTGTATATAAAGAATTAAAAAGTTAAGATATGTCATAATTGTAGTGTGAATAATCCTGGAATATAAATATTGGTAATAATTCAATTATACACTTTTATATTTTTCGTACAGCAACATTTTATTTTCATTAATCAATTTTTATATATGATAAAGAGAATTTTTGACATTTTTTGGAGCATTTCTCACATTCTACAATTTGATCAGTAGAACATTCATATACAACTTTATAACTGTGCATTACATATCAAAAGAGTCACATAGGCTTTTGTACTAATTCATTTAATTGTTTCTAATCTGTAATTTGTTGCTTATCACATGATACTGTTAACTGGTACAAAAATTACAAACCTTAAAAAATCAATGATATAAATCTATAAAAAATTAACACAACAAATGACTTTAAGCAAATTCAAAATATAAAAGTAAAGTAAAAATATCTATTGAAATCTTCATCATTATATGTTCGTACAAAAACATACGTAAACGAAATTTCTTATAAACATTTTTTTATCTGTATGTCTCACATACAATTTTTTAATATCAACATAGATATATATATAAGAATATATATATATATATATATATATATATATATATATATATATATATATATATATATATATATTCTTCTAAGACTGTCTTCGTATACGTGTTTACAAAAACAATATATGTATAAATATTATAACAAAAATGTTTCTTTGAATCGCAGTACATTTTTATGCTACAATTTTTCTGTTAATAATTCAATTCATCAAAAGATAGACATGTTAACAGATGCATTACAACATAATAAATAAAGAGGGAAATCTAAACTTTTTGAACGAACATCTTCGATTACTATTTAAATTTAGTTGACTCAAACGCAGTAATTTACATACAGTTACTATAAAAAAATATTATTTAACTAACAAAAAATTCTCTTACATGCAAAAAAAGTATCAAGAACTGAATTAATGTAATAAAACATTATGTATGACATCAGTGCAATTTATAAGAGTAATATGAAGTTAATATAGCGTAACTTATAATCAATTATTCTACATATAATAATAATGATGCATCGTAAAAATAATAACTATTATTGTAAAATTATTTCAATAGCTTAGTCACTAATTGATAAGTAAAAAACTTTCTTTGCCCTTTTTTTTCTTTCTAGTATGATTTTACCTTAGATATGGCATCGTAAATCTCACGTTGGATTAATTCTTGAAATCTAAATATCTTTTTTTCTTTTTTACGTCCTACGTTATACAATCAGTAACAAATATATAGCACATTTATATAACATAGCCTCAAGTATATGCAGGTATGAAAATCTTTTTCTTTTATGAACTCAATATACTAACAAAGCTAAGATTTGAAATAATATTTTATCTTAAAATATATTCAAAATATACGCGAAATATCAATAATTTCGTATATTTCTATGTTTATTCTGCCTTTACTTACACCCAAACTCTTGTAGCATTCATTGAAAGACAGTTATGAATAATAGGTACTTTATATTTATATTGAAGTTTTAACGTGAATTCACTCTCTTTCTTTGAAAATATTGCAAAGTCAGATTTGAGTAGAGAAACGAGGACGTGGCAAGTCTCCAAATACTGTATCACCATGAACGCTTTTTGCTAAAGCTTTAATCGAAGCTCGAATGTTATGTGGATCATGTGGATCTCTTGAGAGCTGCAATAACATTTTATTGTTTTAAGTAAAAAGATATGGTCTTGTAAGATACTTATACATATGCAAACGCATCAATAAATATTATAAAACTTTGAATAGCTTTGTTGTCAATATGAATAGGTGTATATTATACATATTTATACCTGATCATCATCTTCATCTTGAACTGTTTTACGGACAAATGATGGAAAAGATGGAACACTAACTGGTAACGATTTGGCTAATGTAGGATGTCCGCCTCTTTGTCCCCTTGGCATGTGAATACCTTCATCTTGACCTGAATCTAAGTATAATATAAATAACATTATTTAAATCTTTTACATCGAAATTAAGATTTACATAAATTGGGAGTTAAACTAACCGTCTGTATCAGATCCTTCTTCTGAAGATTGAACTTGATCAGTATTAAGAGTGTCTTCCATCCCTTCCAAAGGAAATAAAGCTTCTGTGTCAAAACTAGTTGGTTCTTTAGTGTATATGTATATTCGATCTTTCTTATCTATACTACCATTCTGAAAAAATGTTAAACAATTAATAAATTTTATAACTACAATTATTCATGGATATACATTAAAATAAGTCACAAAAAAAACATACAACAAGGAGATTAGGAGAATGTTTAGCACCAGTTTCATATTTAACATTAGAATTTGCAATAATTTTTGTCTCATTTGATACTACTTGTGATGTGTTTACTGTATTTGTTGTAGAGGTAGTTAAACTGGTTGTAAAACTGTCTGGAGTTGTAGGAGGAGTTTCTATGTTATTTGTTAATCTATTCATTTCTTCTCCTTTACAAATTAGCCTGAAACATATATGTATTTAAAAAAAATACGTATAAAACCTAAAAATATAACTCTAAAGTAAAAATATGATTATATTATGAAATGAAACCTTCTCAATAATCTATGTTCATTATGAGCTCTTTCACGAAACTGCTCTAACAATTGATATTGTTCAGATGTAAAAGCACGAATTTTATTTTCTATTTCTGTAGACTGTCTTTGAACAGCTTCTTCAAGCTGCTGTTGGAGACCACCCAAAGCCACTTGTACATTATTAGGTAACTGTGACACTGGACAGATGAATTAAAATATATGAAAAATATTTATATAGTTTGCATTTTATATATACACCAAAGAATAAAATATGTCATTATTTATTATTCTCTTAGGCATTTATTTGAATTATATTTAATTAATTAATATATCAATTTACCAGAGAATTTGGTAGGCTGTTGAAAATAATCAAGTTCATCCAAAGTATTATGAGCGATTACTACTCTAAACACTGGACTATAATCTGGATTAGACTTTAATTTGTTTATTTCTTCAGGTGAAGTCTGTAACAAAAAGAATACAAAGTATTTATATATTTGAATAATAAAAGAATATATATTTGTTTATATTCTTTAATAATTATAAATAATGTAATACTCACAACAATATCAGTATTAATAAGAACTAAAGCAGCACCATAATCTCTATGCACAGCATGAGTATATATCGAACAATTGTAACAACGATGGATAACCCATGATCCTACATTTCTTATCTCTACCAAACCTGGTTGTTCCTTAGTAATACCTTCAAGTTCTGGTATTGATGCAAGGTTCTATTGGAAGAGGATAAATATTTTTAATGGAAGATTTATATTATTACTATGCACTATAATTAAATTGTTGAATCAACAGATATGTAAATATTATGACTTATTGTATAATTTTATCAGCTATTTACTAGCTAAGCTATTTACTGCAAATTTTTTCTTAAAATTTATTATTTCGTTCATATAGAAAAGTTTCTGAGTCCAAAACATTGAATAATAATTGTTATTAGAATATGAATTCGTCTTGAAATTGAGTGTTTTGTAAAAATGTATAATAACTGTTAAAAAAATTTTACCTGCTGAAAGAAACCGTCATTCTGCTCTTCAGGTGTCAATTCAATATCATTGATGTTGACCTTCTGCAGTTCGGTGCCCCTGGACTTTATGGACACATTTAAACATTTGCATGCTATATGCATCTTACACAATCAGTATACAATGTTTTCTAAAAGAAACTTTAAAAACCAGCACACTGTTTCACTATGCCGGGACTCATATACACGTATACAGTTCACTCGATAGTACTTTTCGTAATGTTCGAAATAAATTTCCAGGATTTTCTCGTGATCACTTTCGACTTTTACAATTAAAACTAATCGAGACTTTCATAAATAATTACAACGAAACAATAGAAAATATAAAACGATAGTTTAACTTAAGGAATATATTGTTATAATATCACAAGTTTCGCGCTATTATTAAATTTCAAATATGTTGTTTTTGTTTAGTTAAAGACCTTGTTGAAAAGCTATTTACTTTCGAGAAAGGTAACTTGAGCACATTATCTATATTTTGGATGCGACGGATTAGTTTATTATCTGATTTGATCGGAGAGTTGATTTATATACTGTGACAGATTCACACACTCAAAGCCAAGTAAACGAATTACCGAAGCTCATGGCTCTGTCGAATACATGTACATATATATGTATTTATGTTTGAGAGTTCGTTTTCACCACATAAAGAGATAATTTTGGATATTAATATCCCGAATTTTTGTATAACTGGTACTGAAGGATTCTCCACACTCGGATTAAGTAGTTATCTCTACATTTCTTAAGTATAACACACGTATTTACAAGTATTTTTGAAAATGTTCGGAACCTCTACTAAAAATAAACACTGATTTATAGGTATGTGCAGATGCGTACGTGATCATCCCAGCTCCCAGACAAAAACACACTTGCTAGTCAATTGACTGACTTTACCATATGACATAGAATCTTGACAGTATAAGAGTATAATGCTTATACATATATGTATATACACAGATACAGGTACAAAGTTACTTGAAATTACTTACACGATATATAAATTTTATTTTTCAATTAAATAATTCCTATTTCTTTTTATAATCGAGAATAGTACTAATGAAATAGACATTTATTTATTCAATGATATTATAAAATGCTAACAAGATGTCTTTTGATTGAAACGAGTAACTAATGTAAATGTATTCGGGAGCTGAAACAGTTTCGAGTTTTATTTTCAAAACATTCTATTTCCAACTTTATTTTCAAGTATAAAAAGGATAATAAAACAAAACACAGTGTGAACTAACAACTTGTTAACAACAAAGATGTAAATAAGGATATTAATCACTGTGCAAAAATACTCATAAATTAATTATAAGGAATAACATGTTTTATTTTAAACAACTATTATATTTTGCATATAATATTTTTACATATATTACTTTACAAATATGTATATATATATTTTTTTTACTCCTTTTACTCTATATAATACTGTCAATTGTATAAATTTACAGTAGTATTATATATAAACTTATAATCATAAAATTGTCTTTGTTAAATATTTGTTATATAACAAATTAAAAGGGAATGTATCTACAGGAATGTTATTTACAAATAATAAAAATGTTGGAATGCTACTTTCATAACAGTATAACAATAAAAATATAACAAATTAGTTTTAGTTTTATAATTTTGTCTCAAGATATTCTTCTTTCCATTTGAAATACTCGTTAAATCGTATTGCAGCATACCTATAAAGCATTATATAGGTAAAAATAATTTTTTTAAAAGTAGCATGATAAAAAGATGATTTTAAAACACAATATTTATTACATTGTGGATTTCAATAAAAATGATGGAACTGACTTGGAGCTATATATTTTACATATACTTACTCTAAAAAGTCAAAGTCAATTGTTGAATGTTCACTTTGTATGAGTCCCCAACAACCCCAAAAAAAGTGTGATAAAAGAACAAATTTATTTACTTGTAAATACAGTAAATTAATTTCATTTTCAGGTACACATTTTACATTGTTATATTCCTGAAGATATATATTTAACCACGCTTTCTGCAGTTGTTCTTCAGGATATAATGAATAATCAGGATTATCAATACCTAAAATTAAGTTGTATATAATTATAAGTTAATAAATTTTATTTTTATTATACATATATCTATTTTGTACTTTATAAATGAAGATATATCTTGATTATACAAATTATATTGTAAAAAATATCATTTATAGTATTATATTTGAACATATACTTAAATTACCAGCAAATTCAGCAAAATGATTAGCTATGTCATAAGCTTGATAGTTATATCCTGTATATTCAAAGTCAATAAACGTTACTGACATTTCCTTTTCATTATAAAGTACATTCCCTAGAAGTAAATCATTATGAGCAAACACTACTTCATTATTCAAATTTATCAGTTCCTTTTTCAATGCTTCATATTCCTGTTTTAAAACACCAAATGGCTTTATGAGCTTCTCAAACCTAAAGTGATAATAAATAATAATTACAATGCAAATACTATAAATAAATATAATTATATTTGAATTTATAATCCAGTATATTACCTTGTTTGTTTGGTAACATCTAAAAATTCTTTTGGCATAATTTCCATAAATTTTTCTAACTTCTTCCAAATACAAGCATTTTTGGGCATCTCAGTATCATCAGGTTTAAGTCTATGCATTTGAGCCATTCTCTTAGCAACTAATACATATATGTCAGAGTTTCTGACTGTTTCTATTGTAAGTATATTACCTTCAATGAACTGGTAAGCTAAACCATTATTGAATGTAGCATAAATGGAATGTGTAAAACCTGCTTTGTTTAATACCTGTTTAAATAATCAATTTATTCTTGATCATACATATGCATGTATTTTTACTTTTATCTTTTCTAATATTGTACCTACTCGAATATTTCTTGTTTCATCTTTTCGATCGATGAGCAGATCTGTCTTATGTCCATAAACTCTAATTAATACCATCTCATTGTAATGCTCAGAATACCATACTCCTATAAGTTTATTTGTGATTCCATCTGTAAATATCTGAAAATAAAATTTATCGTAGTATTAAAATACATATTTCTATTTATTTTCCCATAATAAAATGTATATCAGTTAATTAATATTTATCAAATTTAAATTCATTAGAATTAATATAATTCTTAATAACTAACAATGATTATAATGGAATATTGACTTAATAGTGAAGAAAAATCATAGATATATGAATAGATTTGATTATCAAGATGCAGAAGAATGAAAATATTTGATGATACAGTGATACATCTTTGCTCTTAAATAACAAATCCAAGAAAAACATATTTATCGGTAGATAAGATCATCATCACAAGATATGAATAAAATGATCTTAAATTTTATATCCTTTTTACATTATTACATTACTACACTATTATACACTATTATGTATTGTTATAGCATCAATTTTAATAATCCTAAATTTTTATTACATTGAAAATTTGAAGATATAGTTATAACAAATATTAGTATTTACTTTAAATATTTAAATACAACTTGTATTTCATTAAAAAATTTACAGCAAACATGCTTTTGAAGCTATAATAAATCGAAAAAATGAGTACATAATATCAAACCTTTATAAAATATATACACATATGTGTATGTGCGTATATGTGTATGTAAGAGAATACTATCTAAGTTGCAATATATTTTATAAAATGTTTTACCTTAAAATGCAATTTATCCAAAGGCCATGTTGGTCTGATTTTCTTAATTATTTCTTTAGCACCATCAACAATTTCACTTTCATCAATTGTTATGTCAAGATGCTGCTCTTTGCATAATTGGTCCATAGTTATATCTTATCTGTAACACGTAAATAACACTTCATTTGCGAAACAACTTTTAAGGATTAAATTTTATATAATAGATAATTTACTGAAAATATAGATCTTGTTTACGATTATAAGCAAGAAATAAATAGTACCTTAACAGTAGCGATATCTATGATCTATCAAAACATTGAAATATATGTGTCACTTATAAAGCGAGGTACAGCGTAGAATTATTCTGCTGTACTTGAGACTGCAGTTGAGGTTCGTGTGAATTTCTACATAGCTACTACCAGCTACTGCCACTGCTACGTATATGATAATAATGACATAATAAGCAACGATAAACTACGGTAATATAAGAACCTTGAATTCATTATGATTCCAGTAGATCACGAAAATTATATTCATTTACCACATGACTTCGTACATTACATATGTATCTTTACATAAAAATAAAAATTATAAAAGACTATTTCACAAATATTGTTATTATAATTATTTTTAATCATACTGAATAATAAAATTATTGCAGGACTTTGTTTGTTCACCTAGATCTCAAAATATGTAGAAATATAGTTTCATATTTTCACATACATATAGGTTCTGATATAGAATATCTAGGATATAGGTTTTCATATATAGGTATTTAATTTTATAATCTGGACAAGAGTAATAATGTTTTACCCACGAACATAGGAATATAGAGACCGAGTATAAACTTTTATTTTAGATGAAGATACTTTAGATACTTTGGGCCCGAATTAGCTATTGCTTTGTGCATAAATGCGGAAAATTTCAAGAAATTTAAATTTCAATTTAGTTTGTTCACTATTATGAATGGTAAAAAATTAAAATATATAAGTAGAGAAATTGTTGTTGTTTTTATTTTGCATTTAATTTTACAACTACGCAATGAATTCAGTAAGTTTTGTAATAATATTATCTTTTGTTGCGATTTATAAATAAATAAAACATTACTACTTAGAAGTAGAAATAATTAGAAGATTAAGATTAACAAATTTTGCAATAGTATATAACTTATCACCTTGAAAGTAGATATTGATCTCGGTTTTATAATGGATATTAAAAATTTTATTATAAAATGTTAAGCCAATTATCTCAACACTGGTAATTCATGTTTTAATAAATTATACAGCTCTTAATATCTATTACATAAAAAGAGTATGGTGTATTATAAATAATTTTTATAACAAAATCTTTTTTATCAATTTTAATATGTATTACGATTATTAATATTTAAATAAAATTGGCTTATTAAATATATATCATATACTCACTGACTCAATGATGTATGTCAGAACGGGAAAATAAACCAGTTAATCAGAACTTACTAACTAACTCTTACTCGATGAAAATAAGATTGCATTTGCACGACTATTTCACCATATAGGTTTCTTTAGGGATTATTAACTGCAAACAAAGATTTTACAATGTACTATTCGATATTTTATATTTTATCATTTGTTTACAAATATTATTCTTCAAAAAACTATTAATATAGAGGTTCTATTACTATGTTTTGTTGGGAGTTACAAAATTTAAATTGCTTTAATAGGTGATAAAATTTACTAAGATGTAATGTCAGTTTTAACATGTTTTAAATTAATATCGAAATAGGAACTGTCACTATAAGAGGTTTATAGAACTGCAAAGAATAAAAATTTATCGTGGAAAGTACATATTTAGGAATATCAGATAACGAACTATTGATTTAGAAAATATAAAGTTTAAGAATATTATCGTATTTAGTTTATCAAACTATGTACAAGTATAATACATATTATAAAGCATTACAAATCATGTTTTTTCAAACGTGAAAAATTTGTAGTTATTTATTCGGCTAACTTCAAATCAGTTTAAATCAAGTAATGCTTGTGATTAATTTCTGGCGCCTAGAATATAGAAAACACCACAGTCGTGTGAAAAAGAACACGTAAAATTATAAATTATGAATGTTATTTTGTATGACGTAAATGTTATACATAAAATTAAAAATCTTTTAACAAATGTTTTTAAATGTTTAACTAATTGTTTAATTTAATACTTTGAATTTATACACAATCTGTGTTTTTCAATGAAATTCGTCATAATATTGTATTGCGCGTGTTGAAAAAATATATGAAGTTAAGAAAGATGTATATTTTTAGAAATATTTTATTCATCTTTTGTGTTTATTGCGTTTTATTTTTGTGTTCTTTCTCAATATCACATTCTATATATATATATATATAAGTAAATAATATAATAAATAAATATAGCAATAATTTTCGTTTACCGTGAAATTTGTATACACTTTCAAAATTTTATAATCTTTAATGCTCACTAAAATTTCAAGAAAATGTTAAGAAAGGTTCCACTTAGTCAGAATGAAATACAACCTACATTCAAAGGATTTCTTGAACGTATGAAAAGTAAACGTGATGTACAATCCAGGTAAGAAAAATATTTATTCAAAGTAATCTACCAATAACATTTAATAAAAGTTTTTAAGATATAACCTAAGTTAGAATAAAGTATTACATAAGATATAACCTTTTTGTTATATTTGTATATATCTTAAATGTGTTAATTACATTTAAAATATATCTTACTACATATAAAATATGATAAATGTATAATGTTTTGTTCGATTTATAGCACTCCTAAGTCATCAAATACAAATGTAAAACCAGGTGATTTAGATACATCTATGGACTTCAAACTTTTCAATAATGAAAAATTAAAAACAAATGATAAAATGTCTATTATATCTCTTGTAAGAATATATTTATTATATGTAAAATATGTCATTTTATAATATAATATAATTTTAATATAATTATGTATTTTAGAATAGCTCTGATGATTCAATGTATTATAATGTTACTAAGAGTACCACAAAAGCAAATGATAGCAATTTGAAAGATAATTATGCTGAAAGTTCTAAAGGAGAAAATTCATGTAGAAATGTACAAAAATCACAAATTAGACATAGTTACTTATCAGACAGCGAAGATGACATAGTGATAAAATCAACATTAGGATTAAATAGAAAAAAAAGAGTTCTTAATAGTAGTGAAGAACAAATATCAAATCAAAGTTTATTATCTACAAAAGAGGATAAACCACTTGATAATGTATTTTTGCATACAACTACTGAGAGCAGTAATATGCAAACAGAAACACAAGAAAAATATTTGATTGGAAGTGATAGTCCAAGAACTCCAAAAAAATGTTTAAACTCCAAGAAAAAAGAAAATATTATAATATCAGATTCAGATAGCAGCCCAAATTTTAAACAAAGTTTAAAAAGAACCCCTACAAAAGAATGGATAGGGCCAGATTTCAAATTACATTTAAAACCTTTAGGCTTAGGAAAACAGTTGGATTCATGGATACAATCTACAAAAGGAAAACCAATAATGGCTTCAGTACCAGTAAATATCAATATAATTGTTATTGGTAATATTATTATTAATACATAATTAAATATATTTAATTATATATAATGAAATTATTTTTAGATTGCAAAAGATGACTTGGAAAATAGACATAAGCATTTAAAAGATTTTCAAATAGAAATTCTTAGTAAATTTTACACTGCATTAGACCAAATACCATTACCAGTGCTAGAAAAATTTCCACAGTTTAATGCACGCTCATTTCAAGAATTAAAAATTTTATATCAACACGTTAAAGCAAAAATTCGTTTAGTTGAGACAAAGTTAGCACATATTAAAATTGATGAAAACAAAAAACTTGCTGATAAAGAATTATCTGATGTTACAAATAATCTTTCATTATCTAAAACATCTGAAACTTTAAATCAGCAGTCAGTTATAAGTATTTCAGATAATGATAGTTTTAGTGTATCTAATACTAACTTATTAGATGCAGAATCAAGTTGTACTGCGAAGACACAAACGACCTTGTCAACAGTAAAAGAATTCCCCCATTTCTTACAAAAAGAAACTGAATCACAAATAAAGGATCAAAAGAATGGTACTGATTTACAGAGTTCTCTAAAAATTAAATCAGATGATTCTCCAGTTCAAAGAAAAAAAAGTACATTTGAATTGAAAAGGCCTATTAAAGCAACTGGTTCTGAACTTTCTAAACAAATAGGAGAAATATGGAAAAAGGAAGAAGAGTCCAAAGTTACTAATACTAAAACTATAGTTTCTAACTTAAATGCGAATACTAGTTTTGACAATACATATAATATAGAAAAAGTACAAATTAGTGAAAGTGCATGTTCTGAATGGAAAGAAAGAGAAAATTTTCAAATTCCTGAAAAACAAGGATGTGAAAATAAACCAGCTGATTGGAATGTAATGGATGTGCCATATATGAAAGGTAGATTTAATACATTATATTTATATGTATATATGTATCAATTTAGTACATATATTATTATTTATTTATTACAGACAAAATTTCATTTTCTGAAGAGATAGTTGATTTTTTAACTCAAGAATTTAATCAATTTCCCACATTGAGTAAAGATTGCAATATAAAGCTGAATTTATCAGGTAAATTTGCATCACAAAATCATTTTTTATTTATTTACATTTTTATTATTCTACAATTCATGTTTTAATTTGTCTTGTTTGAAGCAGGTGCTACACAAAATATTGATAATGAAAGTAAAAAAGAACAGAAAAAAGATAAAATAAATTCACCAATAGGTATTTTTACTGGAAGTTATAAGAATGATGGTGTTAGTGGTGAATTTGATGGATTAACATATCCCCATTCACGAGAAATGTTAAAAGTAAAATATTTTATTCTTTAATGTTATTTTAATTTGTGAAATTGAATTAATCAAAATGATAATATACATAAATTTAGTATTCTAAACTTTGTTGTATATCAAACATAATACTTTTTAAGGTTTTTCGACAAAAATTTGGATTATATTCGTTTAGACCAAACCAATTGCAAGCAATTAATGCTGCAATTTTAGGGTTTGACTGTTTTGTGTTAATGCCAACTGGAGGAGGAAAGTCACTATGCTATCAACTCCCAGCACTTTTATTACCTGGAGTAACAATTGTAATTTCACCATTAAAAAGTCTCATTCTTGATCAAGTTCAAAAACTTACTTCTCTTGATGTAAATTTTCCAAGTATTATTTTATATACATATACTTATATATTGTTAGATACACATAATTTATTAACAAATTTTGTATAGATTCCAGCTGCACATATGTCTGGTGGAATAACAGATAATCAAGCAAGCGGAATATATAGAGAACTTTCAAAGAAAGAACCATCTCTTAAATTATTATATGTAACACCAGAAAAAATTTCTGCATCTCAAAAATTTTGCAATCTTTTGACTACATTATACGAAAGGGGATTATTAGCAAGATTTGTTATTGATGAAGCACATTGCGTTAGTCAGTGGGGTCATGATTTTCGTCCTGATTATAAAAAATTAAATCGTCTCAGAGAAAATTATCCTAAAGTACCCGTGATTGCACTAACTGCAACAGCTACACCAAGAGTTAGAACCGATATATTACATCAATTAGGTCTTAGTGTACCTAAATGGTATGTAATTTGATCTTAAGTATATTTATTACATATAATTCTAACTAACTTGTAACTTTTTATAATAACATTTCTTTTATTCTGTCTAGGTTTATGTCAAGTTTTAATAGACCTAATTTAAGATATAGCATAATTGCAAAAAAAGGAAAAAATTGTTCAGATGAAGTAATAGCTATGCTAAAAATGAAGTACAAGAATGAGTGCGGTATTGTTTACTGTTTATCTCGCAAAGATTGTGATGATTATGCAATGCAAATGAGAAAAAATGGCATTAAGGCACTGAGTTATCATGCTGGCCATACAGATAGTAGTAGGACTGATATTCAAGGTCGATGGATTTCAGAAGAAGTATGAAAATACAAATAATTTCATAACTTTTTTTCTTATAATTATACAATTTATTAATTGCAAATAAATTCTAGATCAAAGTTGTTTGTGCAACAATAGCATTTGGAATGGGGATTGATAAACCCAATGTACGATTTGTAATTCATGCAGCTCTTCCAAAATCTATTGAAGGTTACTATCAAGAAAGTGGACGCGCTGGACGTGATGGGGAAAATGCAGACTGTATATTATTTTATAATTATGCTGATATGCACAGAATTAGAAAAATGATCGAATTAGACAATCCAAATCCTACCGTAACAAAGACTCATATAGATAACTTATATAAAATGGTATCATTTTGTGAAAATAAGACAGATTGCCGCAGAGCACAACAACTTCATTACTTTGGAGAAATGTTTGATCGACAACAATGCATTGTAAACAAAGCCACATCATGTGACAATTGTAGATGTAAAGTAAGTACATTTAAAACAATAAAGTGTATGTTAAATAAAACTTTTTAAATATTTTATAACTTATATACAAATTTTTAGGACGATTTCACTATGTTAGACACAACAGATGAAGCAAAACATATTTTGAGAGCTGTACGTGACATTAATCAATCAAGAAATTCTAATCTTACATTAGTACTTCTTACAGACATATTTAAAGGAAGTGATCTCAAAAAACTAAGGGAATCAGGTAAGCAAAATTCAAATTTTTTATTGTATGTTACTTATTTATGTAATATGTAATATAGCTATCAAATATTTATGTAGGTCTTACTAAGAATCCTTTATACGGCCGTGGAAGATCATGGAATAGGCACGACATAGAACGTTTACTTCATTATATGGTACTCAAAGAATATTTACAAGAGCAGATGTATATAAACAATGAAATTGCTTGTGCTTATATAAAAATTGGACCGAATGCCAGTGAACTCATGACAAAAAAAGATATAAAGGTAGAATAACAAATGCATAGATTTACTTTATTTTACAAATCTTAATTTTTAAAAGTGAAATATAAGAATAGATTATTAAAATATAATGTTTCATAATATAGGTAATGCTTCCTATGAAATCATCCAATAATAGTACTACTGCTATCGCAACAGTATCTACAGTTACGAAAAAGATTGACAAAGTTCTTCTGGAACTGCAACAACGATGTTACAAAGAATTGATGGAAATAATAAAAGGAATTGCTGGAGCACTCGATATTTCAGCATCTTCGGTTATGAATATGATTGCAATTAGGGCAATGAGTCAAAATCTTCCGGACAGTGAAGAAGCTATGTTACGAATTCCACATGTAACTAAAGCAAATTTCGAAAAATATGGAAAAGCACTATTAGATATTACACAAAGATATGCTGCAGAGAAATATGGTAAAATGCTGTTATATTTAAATGATTTGAATATATAAATACAGTACCTTTACATAGTATAATAATTACTGAAATTAATAACTATGATTTTTAATAGTATTAATGAATGAAGAGAAAGAAGACAGTAATAACGACACTGATGATGATACGTGGTATAATAATACTACTACTTTTACTGCTAAATCCAACACAGTCCGTGGTATAAAACGTAAAGGTAAAAATAGTTACCGAAATACAAATAAAAAGTACAAGCGGACAGCGTCAAAGTAAGACATATATACATATATACGTATATATACAATGTCTGAAAGGGTTGGGATAAAATTTACGCTAACTTACTATAAACTTATCCGAAAATACTTCATTCAAGCGTTTAAAAATTTTTATTAATTGCTTTGGCGGTTATAATAAATGTTCGAAATGTCTTCCTTCGGCAAGAATGCAGGCTTCCATTCGTCAAATTCTTTTGAATATTCCTGCTGTTGTACAAATGGTGGTAAATGCATTTTGGATATTTCTCCAAACTGATCTTTTATTTCTCTCACATTTTCATAAGTCAACTGTTTCACTAGAGCCCATAAATAGCAATCCAGAGGAATTAAATCTGTTGAGCTAGGAAGTCAACCGATCCAACGTTGAGAAAATTTGGGAATATATTCAAAATGCATTTACTACTATTTCTACAACAGTAAAAATATTCGAAAGAGTTCGACAAATGGAAGCCTGCGTTTTTACAATAGAAAAAAGATTGGAACATTTATTATAATTGCTAAAATAATTAATAAAAAATTTGGACTCTTACAACTCTTTAGTAAAGCATTTTCGGATGTAAGTTTACATGAACTTTTTTTACTTACTTGACTTTATTAACACGTAGTATAAGTTCAGTCCCGACCTTTTCGGTCACCCTGTATATTAAATTTAATAAAATGATTATTACAATAATTTTAATATAAATCATATTACTTTTTAATAATCCTTACTTTATTATTAGTTCGCGAAGAGGAAAAGCAACAACAAAAGTAAAAAATTCAACCACATACTCAAATAAAGGCCCAGGACTTGTGAGTTTAAGTTAATATACTCATTTTTGAATTGTATATTTGTATTTATAAGAGTGTAATGCTCTGTATAATTTAGGATACAATGTATCTGTAATACGAAGTTGGCATTTCTGCCATTTTATCTCAAAATAATGCAGCAGTATTATGTGTGTTGTTTTTGTAAGGAATCTCTAAAAGTCTTGTACAGAATTTTGTAATAAAATGTTTTATTTTTAATAACGATTAACTTTAATTATATATATTGAGTAATAAACTATTGAAAGATACATTCCCAATTATTTATTGATGTAACAACTTACTTTTGTAGATATACATTATCTATTTATTTATAATTCTACATGTTACATTTTCCATAAATACAACATATTTATGTAAAATTTTAAATAATTAATGTTAAATAATTTTAATTAAATTAATAACTTTTATAAATAACTTTATTATTATAGTATAACTTTATTTTTTTATAAAGTTAAAATACAAATTTAGGCTGTTTTACTAAATATTAAACCATTTACTAAATATTAACTAAATATTATAATAATCATAGTTCAGGTTGCATTATTCTTGTCTGACGGTCTGCATTTTTGATATGTTTTTTTAACAAATCCATAACTTCATTGTCAAATTCAGATGGAGTGGGCTTTGCACCTGTAGCCCAGTAAAATATGTCCCAATCGTTGGTTGGCAGATTGATAAGACAATCATACAAGTGTAATTGTTTATCATCAAAGCTAGATAAATATTTCTTAGCAAATGTACTTAAAATAAGACCATTTTCTAACATACCACGTTTACGAGACTGATATAATAGTCTGAAATATACAAAAATAAAATTATATTGAGAAATATAATGTTATATTTTAATACAAGTAATATTTAACCTCTGTGTATCTTTAATATTACCGAGCTTTTTTAACATCTTTATTCTCTTCACTACGTTTGTCATATAATGGTATGTCAAGTTTTTGGCTTTCTGGATGAATTACATCCTGAAAATCGTCCTTATAATGCGTACAAGTTGTTGAAATACATTTTACCAGAGATACTGGCTTAACCTTAAACTACATGTTACGAACATTTTAATTACACGATTTAATAATAATATAATTGTTGTTGACATATTATTATTTGTGCTTACTATTGGTACAAGAGATTTTACATAAACATTCATTTTTGTTTCCTTATTTTTTATGTTCAAAATTTAGAATTTATAAAATTTATTACGTCGTTTTACAATCAGGTGTATATCTATAACTATATTTTCGTAATGTCAGGCAATACATAAAATCAAGTAGTAGGTTAAATATGTTTCTGCGTTAATTATACCTATATATATTATTAATAATCATTAATATTCATGTACTGAGTTATTTATCTTCATTCATATATAATTAACGTTTGTCAAATAAATGAGTAAATTTAACTTATTCTGACACACAGTTGATAATGTCATCGCGTTTGTTGAATTAATTACAATTGTATTTATTTTAGATTTACTTATGTATAATAGATATAATTTCTTCAAGTAATTATAAACAAAATATCTCTTATCAATTAATGGTGTGCTACTGTTTTATTTGTGTATTTTAAGGCAATAATTTATTTATGCAATTGATGATAAATTTTGTGTGATTGTTAATCTAATTGTTATGTCAAATACAAATTTTTTATTGAACAATGATTATAATAATTTTAGTTATATAAATATAAATAAGAGTTCAAGCGAATTAAACTGCTTCATAAATCATTAAAAGACATTGATTCTATTCTTTCGATGGATGATACAATGTTAATAGATATCGAAGATCATGATGAAAGTAAGATGTGTGCTACTAGCCCTAATATACATGAAAAGACCTTAAATAGTCTTGCACATGAATGGAGTTCCTGTGATATATTTGAAAGAAATGAAAATGATATTAAAATACAATATGTTGTTAATGAAGCAGAAGAAGAAAAAGAAAAAGATTTACAAACAGAAATTGTCAAACAAAATACTTCAACTTTTTCTCAGAATGAAACAGATACTCATTGGCAGGACAATACATTTTTAAATGCATTTACACAATTGGATTCTTACGATGTAAAAGATAATGTTTCGGAGTGCTTTAAGCAGGTTATTGATAGTTTTAACATTTGTAAAATTATTTTTAGGGCTATTTAATATGAAAATTATTTAAATTCATATGACTATTATATCCTTTAAAATAGGTAGCTCAAAATTTTGAGAACTGTTTGGAAGAAACACTTCCCACAGAAATTATAGGTTCAGTAGATGTTCCAAATAATGAGCAACAAAATGTCAAATCATTAAAAAGAAATCCAATTGATCATAGTAATGCTATCCCACATAAAATATGTCATTTAGATGATAAAATAATCAAACAAAGTACAAACATTCATCATAAAAGTTCAGTAAACAATGATACATTTTATGGTCTACCAAATAAAGCAAAGGAACTTTTCTTACGAATAAGGGGTATTAGTACATTATATCGTAAGTATTTTATTTATTATTAAAAGATAATGAAGTTCACTGTTAATAAGTTGTTTATAAGTTTCATGTTACATTTGCGTTAATCATTAATTTTTAGAATGGCAAGACGATTGTTTGAATTTAGATGCAGTAAAGAATAGAAAAAATTTAATTTATGCACTTCCTACTAGCGGAGGTAAAACATTGGTTGCAGAAATACTAATGTTGCAAGAGCTTATATGTAATAAAAAAAATGCAATATTCATATTGCCATTTGTTGCTATAGTACAAGAAAAAGTAAGCATAATACTTGTACAATACAATAAAACGAGCAACTATACAATTTTTATGGTAACTAATTATATGAAATACATATTTGTCTATAACTTTTAGGTTCAAGCAATGACACCATTTGCACTTGAATTAGATTTTTTAGTTGAAGAATATGCAGCATCAAGAGGAACTTTTCCCCCAAAAAAGCGTCGTAAAAAAAATAGCATATACATGTGTACTATAGAGAAAGCATTGGGTTTAATAAATAGTTTAATAGAAGAAAATCGTTTTAATGAAGTAGGTAAAAACATTGAGAGATTTGGCAATACAAATTTTATTATACTATACTATACTGCACTACTGCACAATATGATTATTTTAAAATATTTTAGATTGGTATTATAGTTATTGATGAATTACATCTTCTTGGGGAAACTGGAGGAAGAGGAGCTACATTGGAAGTTCTTTTAACAAAAGTATTGTACATTAGTAGTAGGTATAATATTAACTTTGTTGATACTTCGTTTATATATAAATCGTTATATATGTTATATGTTATAATTATTTTAGGTAATGTTCATATTGTTGGAATGAGTGCAACGATAGGTAATTTAGAAGAAATAGCAACATTCTTAAATGCAGATTTATATACTGCAAATTTTCGTCCTGTTGAAATTAAAGAATATGTGAAATGTGAAGAAAATATTTGGTTACTTGATTTAAAAACAAAAGATGTGCTGACAGATGTGAAAAAGATCAATTATCGTGTAAGAAGTACATATTTGTTGTATGTTGTAATGCTATATTTTTTTTGTACATTTATTAAGCAATCAATAATTATTATTCATTTGTTTTAAAAGTATTCAAATGATGCAGCAATGATAGATCCAGATCGAATTGGAGGTTTAGTAATGGATGTAATTCCAAAAAATTCATGTCTCATATTTTGTTCAAGTCGTAAAAATTGTGAAAATGTTGCTCTATTGTTATCTAAACTTTTATTCAAGTTAGAACTTTTTTATATTTTAAATATTTACATATTATTATAGATTTTATTACTTATATATGTAATAATTTGTAGATCATTAGAAGATTACAAAAAAGATGAAAAACAAAAATTGTTAAATGCACTTGAAAGTGAAGAAGGTCTTTGTCCTATATTACACAAAACCATAAAATTGGGTGTAGCTTATCATCACTCTGGCCTTACATCTGAAGAAAGACGGTTATTGGAAGATGCTTTTAGAGCAGAGACTCTTTCTGTAATATGCTGTACATCAACACTAGCAACTGGAGTAAATTTACCAGCAAGAAGGGTATTTTAATCATTATTCGCATTTTAAACGATAGTTAATTATATTTTATTCTTATCAAAAAAATTTAATAGGTGATATTAAGAAGTCCATATGTTGGCAATCAGTTTCTAAATTTAAGTAGATACAAACAAATGACAGGAAGAGCTGGTCGTGCTGGTATGGGAGATGTAGGAGAGAGTATACTAATATGCAAGAATAATGAATTAGAAAGGGTAAGAACAATGTATCTCTATGTATTTTTTCATGTACTCATATTGTATAAATATCTGTCATATAAATGAAAAATATTATTAATATATTAATAAATATTAATATATATTTACCACATAGGTAACAGAACTTTTGAAATCTAAAATGGATGATTCCTTAAGTACAATACACATAGACAGAGACAGAGGTATAAATAATTTAATTTTAAGTGCTATATTATTACATATAGCAACAACTAGATGTGAACTACATAAATTAGCGAAAAAAACATTACTTAATATTCAACAAAAACGTTTAAATGTGAATGTTAAACAAATCGTGGATGATGCACTAACTGAATTTCTAAAAGCTAGTGTAATGAAAATAAAGGAAAAAGAGACTAATTTGGATATATTTAAACCAAATGTAAGCGTTGTTTTTCCATCACAAACTATACCTTCTAATGACACAATTATAGAAACACAAAGAAAAAGAATATTAAAGCTTACTAATGAAACTGAATTAGAGTTATGTAGCCTCGGACGTGCAGCTATGAAAGGTAGAAATAATGTTACTGCTAAGCATTTAATAAGATATTTTTTCGTATAAAATTGTTTTATATGTGTACTTTTTCACGTTGAAGGTTGCATTGATATGCAGTGTGCATATACATTGTATCAAGACTTAAAAAAAGCTCAGGAACATTTAATTCTTATTGATTATTTGCATCTTTTATATCTTGTTACTCCTTATAATTTAATATCTCAGATAAAGCCGACAGGAACAATTTATTATGATGTGGTAACTTTTAATTTATAATTTTTATTAATGTTTATCGTTATTGACGATAACTTTAATATTTTTATAAAAATTGTAGGTAACTGGTTTATCAGAAACACAAATGAAAACAGCAAGACTTCTAGGAATTAATGAAGTAAATATAGGTAAAATACGTGATGGATTAATGCCTAAGGTATGTATATAAAACTCAATTCGTTTGCATTGAATTTATCTCCATATTTTATATGTATGTGACAGAATGTGGAACCGAGAGTGATACATAGATTTTATATAACATTAATATTGTATGATTTGTGGTGTCAACATGCAGTATATGATATAGCAGAAAAATATGAAATAAATCGAGGTATTATACAAAATCTTTTGACTGCTGTATCATCGTTTGCATTTTCTGTAATTCGATTTTGTCAGGTTAGTAAGTGCAGTTGGTAAGTGTTAACAAGTTAGTATGTATAACATATCATTTCGTAAAACTTCAGTGGATGAATATTCCAGGAATTGGATGAATTTTGGGCATTTAAGGATTTATTGAATGTGTTTAGTAAAAGATTGTCGTATTGTTGCCCTTTAGAGTTAGAGGCATTGATGGATTTGCCTTTAGTCAAAATTGTAAGAATGCTTTTTACTTAGGGGATAAAATAAAAATTTATTTCAATTATACTATGATACCAATTTCGTTTTATAGGGTAGAGCGCGTCAGTTGTACAATGCCGGGTTTAAAACAATGCAGTGCATAGCTAAAGCTCAACCAATGGATTTACAAGAAAAAATTCCATACTTAAGTAAAAAAACTGCCAGACGAATTATTGAGGCTGCCAAAGTAAATAAGTTACATTTTGGATTATGTTTGTATTAATGACATTATATTATATCTTATTTTCATTATATTTTGCAGTTACGAATAGTGGAAAAAATAGAAGATTTAAAAGAAGAAAGAGAAGATATTTTAGATGGCATACATATGAATGTCTTAAAGGGATTTTAAATTGTATAATTTTTAAATATGGTATATATATATATATAGAAACAAAAATTAAAGATTTATATAGTATATTACAATATAATCTAATTATAAAGTTTTATTAATTACAAATAAAATCGATACATTTGTTAATTTTTCTGAAGTTCCTGCAGACTGTGTGAAATATGTTAGTATTTTTAAAATAATACATTATTTAAGTTACTTATTAACTGTATTATCTTCAAGTTTTTTAAAATGTGCCAAACAGATCAATGTATTTTAAGAATAATACATTGTTTAAGCTGGCACATATATTAAATATCCAAAATGTGATTGATGTCATTTGGAGAATGTCATTTGATATTAAAACATTATGGAACATTTTCTATGTTTATATACAACTGTTGTTGCTGAACGAAATAGAGTAAACATAACAAAATAATAAATTTTATTAAAACAATTTTTTATGAAACAAAAAATATAGTGTTTAATCACTATTTATTATCTAACGTTTTTTATACAAACATGGTTTTAAAGTAATAGGAGGTAGATTATTTCTTTTACCTCTAATGTCTTTTTCTTTCTCAAAGTCTAAGAAGTAAAACATATTGTGTGATAAATCTTTACAGATAATTTTGAAACCATAACTATTAATTGCTTCTATAAAATCCTTTACTTGTTCAAATCGACTTTCAACTTCAGCTATCTTCAAAATACCACTGTGAAACAAATAAATTTTTGTTATATGAGTTTAATTTATATTAAAGTTTACCAATATATACATACTCAATATATACTCATTTATATTATTTACTTTTATTTTTGTACTTACCCTTTTTTAAGAACCCTATTTGCTTCTACAATATAGTCTTTAAGATTAGATCCCATAAGTGATAGGCAAAATACAACAACATTTACACTACTTGCTAATAGGTTTGTATGTGCCACGTCACAAGCAATTACATTTTCATTTAAAGAAACAAAATCAAAAGAATGTACTTTATGAGGAACTACAGTAGCAAGTCTTGCTTCTCCACATCCAAAATCAGCAACTACGTATTCCTTTGGCCTATAATTTAATTAATATTTATATAATATTCAATGTAACAATTATATATCAATTTATAATTGTAATAAATATACTAACATTTTTTTAATTGAAGTTATTACAATATCAAGAGGATTTATAGGCCATTGATCGACTTGTTGTTTATATCCTTCATGATATGCCTTAAATGCATCAGGATCACTTTTAAAATATTTTTTAGACTCTGAACTTTCATTATTATAAAGTGTTTCATTTAGATATCTGAACCTAGAAGCTTTTAATTTAGTCATCATTCTTTGTCTTAAAGATTGTGGTTCCATATTTATTTTCTTCTTTTTTTGTTCTTCTTGTTTATTAGCAAGCAATTTTTCCAAATGCTTGATATCTAAGTTACGGTTTATAATTACTTGTGAATCATTATTTTTTTTTTTGGGAACTGTTGAAAATTTACTCTCTTTTTGTCTTATTTGTTTTTTTAATACTTTACTCAATTTTTTTGTTTTCTCATTAAGCTTTTGCTCCTGTTTTGTTTCAAGTCCTGTAGATTTTGATTTTGCTTTTTTTGCAAGTTTTTTATCATTACTAAGCTTATTCTTAGATTGATCAGAAATTTTATTCTTTTTATTTTGTTTTTGCTGTTTGGGTTTTTTGTCGTTAATTTGCTGATTCTTTTTATTTTGAACTTGTCTAGTTATTTTACCTTTGTCCTTGTTTTTTACATTTACGACTTTTACAGTGTCAGAATTCAAAATATTAATGAAAGCACGTTTTTCTCCATTCTTGTGTATTTGTTTGACCGTTTTCGTTAATTTATTTTTCGTAGATTTGTTTTTGAACTTCAAATTGTGATCTTTAATAATAGCGGATTTATGTTTATTCTTGTCATCTTCCGTTTGTTTCCTTGTCTAAAATATGTATAGTAAATGTAACTAGACATAATAAGCATAAAGCGGATGTTTTATGATTTGATGTGATTGCAAACGTTTTCTACTTTATATCGTGTATAAAAGTATAAATATATATAAATGTTCTCTAAATACAGATATTGTATAACCTATTCTAACTCACCTGACGGTTATTCTTTGCGCTAACATTTTTACCAGTATTTTTTGCACTAGTGGCATTTTTCTTTAACTTTTTAGCCATATTAGTCTTTTATTATACTTTTTTTGTACACAATTATAAATATTAATAAAAAAAAGTACTTCTACTCTTCACCTTCTATGGTATACGTACGTTATTAATTTCTTAAACAAATGAATAAATTATATCAGTTCTATGGAGGGAATCTTTTACTCTGGGTTCATTCCCCTCCACATATTATTGCTACAAGAATGGAGAGTTCAGAAGAAGATTAACATACTTAATACGATTTCCCTCTCTTTTTACCTGCTTTTTTAAAACAAACAATTACGTATAGTTAAGAAATTTGTTTAGCTGCGTATGTTTAGCATCGTATCTGCCATCAAACAGAAGAAATAAGTTCCGAAGCTATGGTTTATATCATAAAAATGTTTAATTCATTCACAATAGATGGCGTTTGTTATAGTAATTGATAGGTGCTGCCATGTAGACCAAGTAAATGATACTTAATGCATATTTGTCTCATTGTTTTATATTAATAATAAATAATATTAACTTACTTTTGGACATTATTTCTTACGAATGTAACGTTTATTTTTTCATTATTTATATATCTCTACTATGTATATTTAGCTATAAAATATATTCAATCATACGCCCCTTATACTTAAAAATACCTGCTTAGATATTAAAATTGAAATCAATGTCAATGTGCGACGCGTAGATTGGTCGATTTGATCGTTGGATAGTAACATTGATAAAACTCACTGTTTTATGGATCTTTCGTTTAACATTTTATATTTACTTAAATATCTTCATACTTTTGGACCATATAATCCTTTTATCATAAAATACTCGTAAGAGACTGTTTGAATTGAACTATGTAACCAATTTACATTTGCTCGCTTGATTTGTATTGCGATGTAGTGTATAATTATCTGCAATAGCTTTCTATGTGGCTTTCAGCGTGTTTGCCAAGTAAATAAATCGAAACTGTTCTTAAAATGTCAGAGTATTCCACGGATTCGCTAGAGGATGCTAAAGAAATCTCGTCAAGGAATCAGAATTCTTTACACGGAAAGTGTAAAAGTGGATCTAACCTAAAGTCAATTAAAATCTGTAATGTTGATTTACCCACTGATCTGTCATTAACTCAGAAACGAGGAAAGGGTAAAACATGTATAGTATTTCAATGTTTACGCTTGTCTACTATCAGTAAAATTACAATTTCTAACGTTCTTAATATCATTTAATCACTACAATACCGATTATAAATAGCTTAAGAGCTATATCATTATGTTATAATATCATTAAGCGATATTGAAACGCTAGTATTAATTTTTGATGTTGTAAATAGATTATTTTTCAATTATTGTTTAAGCTTTTAGGTAATACATAATTATTCTCTAATATTTAATACCTTTGCTAAGAAATAGTCATGAAAAAGTGAGATCGATTCACTCGAGGGTATTGTCTTTCGTCTCGTTTCTTTTTTACTGGAAACGTTTCAGATATCGGATCTAATGAAACTACGCCGAATACCCACAAAGACACCGGGACAGCCAGCGGCAGGAATGCAATAATTGCGAACAGAGGACTCGTAGACGCGTCCAAGCGACAACGCCCGGCGTCTTCGAGGAACGGAAAGCGAGACGTTGCGGATCAGTTTAAGAGAAATGTAAGATCATGAGCGTAGCGTGATGAGAGAGCGTTTCGATTTCGAGGTTACAACGCATTTCAAATGAGACATTTTGGCGATTTTATAAACTAAAGATTTCAATTTTATATTATTTTATTATCTTTTATTTGATTCGTTTTAACTGTTTGATAGGTAAAATCATCTCTTTTGTTGCGAACTTGTACTGTTTAAATTAAGATATTTTTAAAATCTTGATTTGTTACTAGTTTAAAGATCGTAGGACGATTTCCCACTTTACAAATTTTCCTAGCTTACAGACCGTAGTAAAACTTTTCATAAACAAGCTAGATTTCAAAGTTTCTGTTGGTGAAATGTATAAACATTATTATTTATTTGTTTATGACACAAATAGTTCCATTCTTTCTATTCAGACTTTCTACACTCCCTTGCCACTAAGAAATTTTAACAACAAATTTGTATTCAAATAAGAATGCCCTGTAATTACATGTATAATACATTATACCGATCGCGTCCAGACAACGACTACCTAGTGAAAGACGAAAACTGGGTAGCGGTTATCCGAAGAAAAGAAAGGTCCTAGCTTCGAAAGCACGGTTGTAGTGACGCGACCACAGCTGATATTGCCTAACCGTGGGATACCCGAGCCAAAATGAGTTCAAATCGGAGTTCGGTCGTTAAATCAAACTTATTTATTCCTATTTTTTAGAACACGGCCAATTCAGAACGAGAAGACGGCGTCAACAAGGGAGTCAGTGCAAGGTGTACCAAGCGTTTCTCCAAGACGTTTACAACGAAACGAAGTTGTTGTCCGAAGGATATACCGATGGCTATGAAGACGGACAAAAAACTGGGAAACGTGCTCGCCCCGAAGGTTCGGCAGGCGAGGAAACCATGCTCCTATTTGGAGCTTTATCGTCGGAGATTCAGTTAGTCCGAAACGAAATGATGTTACTCTTCCTCTTGCTTCGTGACCGACACAAGGGGCGGAAAGAATACGTTTAGGCGAGACCGCTCGAAACGCCACCGGAACGATGCAATTTTCCTCGGAGAACGTTTACTTTGGTCGTGATTAGATGTCTTTTCGACGTCGGTGATATATATCTACGCGGAGGATTAGAACGTACGATGGTCATCTCAGGACCGTCCTTTCTTGTTTGTTTGTCCATAGTCCAGCCATGGTCCTGCTTTATTGTTATTTGGACGCGTTGAATTTTTCTTGTCAATGTCTAATTCAAAGCGCGGTGTGTCCACTAGTTTCGGCTCTTCACGGGAAGAAGCGTTGTTTTTGAGAGAGTGGCTATTTTTAAAAGGTTACGTGTGACAAAGTATATACAACACCCTGGAGATTACGCGAGAATTGCTGTAGTTTAATACCGAAGGGATTTGACTCGAAAGCTTTGAGATAGGTAGAAGCATGAAGAATTTGTCAGGTTGATATTAACGATCTTCAAATATTTGCTTTAAGTTTTGTTGTAAATGTAGACTGATCTTTATTAATGTAAAGATCATTAACCCTCGTCTAGCATAGGATAGATTACCGTTGCCACGAGCGTTGGATATTTTATTTTGTAGCGATTATGCAAAGAGCTGGCTCAACCTACTGACATACCCCCTTACCTCATCCCTACATAACTATTTGTTATTATATAAATAAATTTAGAAAATTGAGTTGTTTATATAATTAGATAGAATAAAACTAGGTAAGTATAACTCAGAAAGTGTTAGATGAAATGGGTAAACCTTTAATAAAACTTGCCACGAAAATAATATTAATCAAAGTATAATGCATAGTTTTCTTCGTAAGTTTCTAAATATTTCTTGTTGTAATGTGAAAATATTGAAGAAATTAAGACATCGTTTGCTTCCAAAAGTTCGTCATCTATGTTCTTTCTACTTTTAATTATTTTACATTAAAATATTTCTTTTTAGCCATGATATGATATTAAAGTGAAAAAAATTAACAAAAATGTATTTATCACGTCTTTTTGTTCCGATCTTCGTGTGCAACAGTCTAATAAGAAAGGCGAAGTATTTGCAAGAGCCAAAACTGTCCTAGCCTTAGGTGTCTAAGGATTAAATATCAAAAGATTTCGAAATGTCTTTGCTTCAAGTCGTGTCCAAAATAGCGATCATTACTTTAATTTCAAACCGATAGGTTGAGGAACGTCTGGACCAAGATGTATAATATCTTTCGTTTCTCGTTATTCGCAGGTGGACCACAATACAAGGTTCGATCCCCAGAGGGTTCCACCTTGTCGGTTTGCGGCGACAGCGAACGAGAGGAGTTCAGTGATGACGATACACGTTCACTGGCAACCCCGAGGGACGATCAAAGCGAGCTGAGTTTTTATCGGCGTATAATCGAGGGATCTACCGATCCTACAGCCCTTGCCAACCGATCTACTAAAACCGTGCGTGGATCAGCGTTTCAAGACACGAACACTATCTTCTGTAGCTCGAAAATGGCTAAACACAACACGTCTGACGATAAATCGAAGAGTCTCGGCTACAGGCCGTATACCATCGAGGAGTACAAGACTCTGTCGATACCGAAGCTCGATCGATCTCTTGGGCCCGATAAAGTTGAGATGCAAGCGAAGGTAGGTGTGTTTCGTATGTTCCCTTCTAGTACATCCTTTGACCATACTTAATTGAGCTGGGATTTATTCATTGCGACATCGAGATCGGAGAATGGAGGAGTTTGATATTGGAAACAGATTGGCTGAAAATGTTAGGATTGCTGCTAACAACCTTATGTAACTCAAGGTCGTTCGAGTTGTGATTTTTATTACGTATTTCTTAAATGTATTCCTTTCGATGACTTCTTAAACCCATGTTTGATCTTTCATGGTTTAAGAGGAACTTGGATTTTTATTCAGTATAGTATTTATGCTAATATCACATAATTATAAATATTAAAACACAACTTATCGGTAGACCTTATGCAATACTGTAGTTACATGGTGTAATATTATATGTATTTGTGACTAAAGTGGGAAAAATATACATATGTGTATACTAGAATAGATACAAGATATGATATATGGTAGTTTCTGCCTATTTTATTGGTAGGTGGCAATATATGATACAACAATCAAATAATAAATTTAACTGTTTGTTTTACAATTAGATCCTATTAGGAGTTCAGTCGTATGAACTCAACATTTTTACTTCAAAAATTACTGCAAGGTATTTTCATTGTACTTCAGTAAGTGGTACGGAAACTTTCAGAATAATTAGATGCACAATAGAAATGAAAATTATTTCGCTACAGTTATCCAACCTAATTAAACTAATTTACAAGTTTCCCTTCATATCTCGATATTCGAGAATAACGTTTTTAGTAAAGAATCCACTGTTAATGATACTAGAAATTCAATGCTTATGCATCTCCATTAGAAGGAATTTTTTTCGACATACATTTTCGTATTCATAAAACATGAATCGTATTTTTGACGATTCGTGGATGAGCGCGGCTATTCGGGTTAAAGTCGAGTTAGCAAAAGTTCGAACAGAGACATCTAGCAATCTCGTTTCCTTGTCCCACCGGAAGTTAACCTGCCGGAGCCGAGAAAGCGAAGTAGAAGAAACTTTGCTTCCGTCGACCCATCACAGTTTACAATTTCACGGAAGACCTAAAGCGAGTTAGCTTGTCGCCCGTCTTCGTAACTTCAATCTAATAAACATGCGGCCGTTTCCTTGCAGCTACCTTATCATTTCCTGTCCTCTATTTTCTTCGTGCGAGTCCCATCAAATTCGTACATCGAACGATACGTGGAGAATTTCATGGATTTCCGGCCAGGCACCTTTTAGCACAAACTTCCGGTATATAAATCGTCAGTTATATCATCGATGTACACACCAGCAGTGGGATGAACTTTTATCTTTAAACGTTCGAAACTGTTTATACTATATGTAACATGTTACTTATAAAATATTCGAAACTTCTATCTAAGTTGTGCGATAAGTTCGTTCGCCTTCCGGTATTATATTTTCTGGAATATTAGGGAAATATCACGTAAGTTACACGACATACTTCTCTACAATCTAATAAAAAAAATAAGGTAATAATTTCTAAAAATTTCAATTATTTAACGATTCGTTAGGTTTACCTTGCTTTCTATATAAACAAGATCGTACATCGTTGATAAGATCGTAAATAAAAAAGCAACGATTTTTGACACTCTTTTGAAGAAATACAAATTAAGTTATTACACGATCTAATAAGATGGTGCTGCGCTGTAAGGCGGTGGATGCTTTGAAAAAATCGGCAGTAATGCTGTTCCTCTGGGATGGCATTTTAGTCGAGCGTGCCGGTGCAGCTTCGACAGTCGCGCGACGCCAGCCACACGACGAGGAAATAGTTGTCGCCGTCGTAGTCGGAGACACAGTAAATTCCAGAAGCCTTTGAGCTAAATACTCGAGAGGTAGAAGGTCGGTTTGTAAATTTTTCAGAGTTCCTAGCACCGCGAGTTGGAACTCGACTGAAGAATGGGGGAAAGGGGAAGGCGGATAGCTATGGTTGCCCGTGGATTCACGCGCATTCTCTTGCAGACACGTATTCGCATTCTTGTTCGCTTTTAAGGAGAAGAAATTCCATTGGTCCAACCACGAGCCGTTATTACGGCAACGATTTTAGCGGATTGGAAATTAAAATTTTATCCATTGGTTCAGCGACGACTTTTTATCAACTTTTATTTATCAAAACCCGACAGCTGCACATGGATTTTAAACGTTTTCTTTCGTTCTTCTGGAAGCAGGCGTGAGTCACGGTTATTTACGATTTGAGAAAAACGCTTGGGTGAGCACCGAGAATTTTATTTAAGGAATTTTAGTCCTTTTTCTTTAAAAGGAACGATGGAATGAAGATTTCTTGAAACATCCAAATAAATTTATTCGTGAAACGCGGAGATATTTAAATTTCTGTTATGGAATACAGAAATTGTGTTACATCAAATTTATCTTGTTATATTTTCCTCTTTGTGCACGATGTAAATTGTTGTCAGCATATTGTTAGAATGGGAACAAAAGTTTCGAAGACTGTATTGTTTGCAACAATAAACAATATTTCACTAACCTACTGCAACATAAAGTTATATCAAATCGACGGAACTGTAATATGAGCGAAGCGTTACAGCGGAGCAGCTCTATTTAAACTGGAGTATAGTTTTAGAAAATGTATCTTGGAATATTTAGTAGCTTGAGGATAATTTTAGTCTTCAGTTGCAAGCAAAATCAAACTTACGAATTCAGGCGAGCACACCGTTGAATAATACTTTGCGAGAGAACTGTTGCAGAGAAACTGACTGTATTGATTTAGGAAATTGATCATTCACCGATGCGTAAACGTGAACTGAATATTTGATATATGCCAAATTTACATTTATACTTCTTTATTTATCGCTTTGTAATTTCTTAAACACAACGAATCGAGCCGCGATACCAAGCATAATTGCATTAAACATTTCGAGCTAACTGGAAGATTCACGTTAAATCAGTGTACACGAAGGATGTAAGGTTCCTCGAGGGAAGAAAGTGCACGTACGTGGACGACACAAAAAGAAGTTTCAGGCCGCAAGTTGCTCCCAGTGAAAAATACCGACTTTATTCGAGTATCTTTCTTACAGCCGCACATTTGTCGTACATACATACTTTTGCTATTATCCAGGATTACCGAGTAACTTGGTACTGGTATAGATAAGTATACCGATATACGGGAATAAATTTGTTCTTGGTGGACGCACCGTCGGGAACAGTTTAAATGAAACGCCGCGCCGGAGGAGATCAGCGGACTGGAACAAGGGGACAGCAGAGGCACACCATAATCCCCATAATTACACAGATACCCAAAAGGTTGTATTAATATTGCCTGCGGTTTAACTTTCCATGATATTAACTGCACCGACATGCATTAACGCTGTGGTTTCACAAGAGGCACAACGTGCGAACAAGAGAAACAAAAGAACAGTGGGATGTACTAGAAAGGAAAACAGAGTAGCGCGACAGCACAGGAGGCTCGAAACGACGATCGAGGAAAAGAGGGTGAAATAGGCATGGTCGTTCATTGAAACGTCGTTTGTTGGCTTATTTAACTTTTAAGAATAAGTTCACGCAACGCGATCAAGTCTGACTCTTCTGTCAGATACAATTTCCTCTTTTCCTCTTCGAGTTCTTTTGTTCTTCCCTTCTATCTGGTCCGGTTACCACCTGCCTCTCACTCATCCTCCCTATCCTTTCCTTTTGCATCGTCCTCTTCTTTCGACGAGCATTTGCATAATCCACTTTACTCGCTGGATTCGGCCGGGGAAGAGTCGGCACTCGACGATTTTCGGTGTAGCTCGATCGATCGATCTTACTGCACTTTTAACGGGCAAACCCGCGCCGGATGCTCGGTGGTTGCGAATGTGTGTGTGTGTGTGTGTGTGTGTGAGGGAAGCAAGAATAAGAAGGAAGGAATAAGGGGAAAAGAGAGAAAGAGAGAGGAGGAGAGAAATAAGAGATACCATATACGCATATAGACGGTAGAAGTATGTCGTCAGATGCTTCTCAGATATAGAGGTTGTACGTGTACGTGATCGCGCTACCGGGAACTTGTCGAGAGGTGACGGAGGTCGCAACGTGGGGTTTTCGTAAAAGGTAAATAAAACCCTTGGCGTCCATCCGAACCTCCCGGTTTGTTTAGTTTTTTGAAAGTTTCATCGAAACGATGGCAGCTTTAGGGATTGTTTGTTGTTGCAGAGAGAGTGGCTGATGCGGCGAAGGTCATACGGGAACTCAGTTAGCGCGCGAAATCGCCAACGGATACTGCTACAAGCGCACAGGATCAAGGTACGGGTCATGCACACAATTTTGATGTATAAGGTCGGTCGAGATCTGCGAGCTACGTTCAAAGGCAAAGTAGTACGATTGATTCTTTATTTGTTCATTTTTGAGCGTTATTTTTTGCAACATTGTTTAGAATACAGGATTATAATTTTGTGTTATTCGTTGTGATTAGTAGCGAACTTGTACAAGAAACATAGACAAGTTTGTTTTAGTGTTTACGTTTGTATTATTTACTAATTATTTCTATTAAAGATAACGAGCTAATTTCTGTCAGGACAGAAATAAAAATTCTGTGAAAAAATGAAAACAAACTACGTAAGAGCGTTATTTCTTTGCTTTTTTGTTTTAACGATTTTTTACACTTTACTCGAAATTAATTTGCAATAAACATTAGCGTTTTTGCATTCGAGGATGCTCGTAAATAATTGTACACATTTCATTACTTTTATCGTCGACCAGTTTTTTGTTATTTTATACAAAAACGTTAGTGAAATGCAAAAGGTTGAAGCAAAGGTTTGAAAATATTCGATACATACGCGTGTGATAATTTCAATTTCTAACAATTTTGCAAAACGTAACATCAACTTTTTTCGGTTCCTACGCGGAAAATTATCACTATTTTGGCCCTAACTTCATAAAAAGTTGAAAATCAAATCGAGTTGTAGCCGCGCGAATTAAAATCAACTATCCATGTTCGAAATTATAATAACGTAGAAAAAGGATAACCGAGGTATGACAGGATGACGAATTAACATCGTTCGCCGTTTGCTCGCGTTACGCTCGATACTTAATTGCCAATTAGAGAACGCAAAGAGGCATCGTGACGAAAACTGATTCGTTTTACTTGTTCAGCGCGCGAAAGTCAAGCCTCGTAATGGTCCTCCGGAAGATTTATAAGCGAAATTAATTACGTACGTATCACTTTCGCGTTAACAATGGCGAGCGCCTCTTCGTTTTTTCTCCCTCTACTCGTCGTTCGTTTCATCTTCCCTCGGTTACACGTTTTGTTCCAACGTTTGTTACAGGATCGTTAACGTCATACAACTCTCGTCATTGGCCTTTTAGATTTATTTTCACGGAGGACTGGAGAGTGCACCTCTGGAATACTACACCGATGTAATAATTGTTACACGATGAATCGTGACTCTTTAATTTATCGCTTCTCATTGATCTTATGATATGAAATTTACTTGATTTCGTTATCGTAATTACATCAGAGATATACGTATATATGGTGTTCCATACGCATCCATCGTCGGAGTATGTTACGTCCCTTTTCATCGTGAAGGAAATTAAGTTTCCTTAATGATAATTCAGTCGAGTTTAGCAAATCAAGAGAAATACAGATAGGATAGGTGCAAACGTGTTTGGTACAGTCTGTCACACAAGAGCGTGTCTGCGATATTTCTGTAAATATTTATATATTTGTAAAAAAATTTATATGAATTGAATCTACATCTAAAACACTAATACGCTATTACAGTAGGGTGTCCAATCTCCTCCATTAGCGATTATAGCTTGACATCGTTTCGGCATACTCTCGACTAATTTTTGAGCGTAGGATTCTGGTAACGACCTCCATATCTTTCGAATGTGATGTACAAGTGTTCTTATTTTTGTGATACGTCTTCCTCTCAGCTTGCATTTCATTAGGGACCACACATTTTCGATAGGGTTTGCATCAGGGGACTGCGATGGCCAAGGAAGTACTGTGATGGCGTTTTTCGCTTTCCATTGGGTGCAGATGCGACTTCGATGTTTAGGGTCGTTGTCTTCTTGCAATATCCATTGGCCCTCGGTTTGGTTGAACCAACGTTTCAGGGATGTGAGAAGTCCCCTTTGGTACAATTTCACCATCTTTTGTGCATTCAGATTGTCTGTAAAGACGCACAAAGTCCCAAAACCGCGTGCGTTAAAGCAACCCCAAACATGCACTTTTATAGGGTGTTTTACACTTCTTTGAATCATCCTTCTTCCATGGATAGTCCAAGCACGCCTAATAGGACACCATGCCCAAAACGAAGATTCATCAGTGAATATTATATTACTCCAATCACGATCTCTGTTTTCATTCGCCCATGCCAGACGATTTTCGACGTTTCGCGTACGCGGCACTCATATTAAAAAGCTCTGTTCCTTTCACTGTTTCAAATGAAACTGAAAGGTATTCAGCAACGCGTATTAGAGAAGTTTTCGTTTGTTTACATTCTTTTTATCTCATTCTGATTAGGTGTCAGGTTTCGCAGATATCGCAGACACGCTCTTGTGTGACAGACTGTAGTTTGTTTTAATTACACGCTCCTTATCAAGCAGTCGTTCATCGGTGATACGGTATGTAAAATTAGTCCTTAGCCGTTAGGTGGAGTTAGGTCTAATCATAAGACGCCGACGTTAAAGAGGGAGGACGAAAAGGGCGGGAAAAGGACGAAGGAAGGGTTGCCGTGTGGATGCTGGCGGGCAAAGTAGGGACCGGTATCCGAAGCTAAATCCAATTATATGCACAAAGCGAGGGTTGCACGCCGCAACTACCACAAGGACAGGGCAGGAATTGAGGATACGAGGGCGAGAGAAGGTACAGAAATTCTCTACACGTGGATAAACCTACGTTACATCTCTCTGAAAAGGCGACCGGGTCCCGTGACTCGCCTACCGTTACCAGAATTAGATTTTGCTTACTTTCGTCGTTGTGAGAGTGGTCCCTGCTTGTATCCTCATCTGTCCTGCCCGTCTCCTCTATTGATAATCGCGGTCTGAATTTCAACGAGTTACGCTCTTTATGCATGTTTGCTCGGAACTTTCTATATTCTCCCGTTGCGTCGACATACCGGTCACTGCAAAACAATTTACAAAGGAATTTCGGAACGGTTCGCGACGTTTCTCAATACCAATCCCGCCGACAGGAAACTATTCCAAAATAATTTCTCGCTAAACTTCCATGTGCGGCGCGAAATTTTTAAGGAAACGATCGATTTTATTGACATCGGAATAGTTGCGGGAACTAACGTTATCATTAATGGAAGTTTGTTACCTTCTTACTTTAGTCAAGTTACTTTAGTCAAAGGTGAAAATTACTTACTTTTATATTATATTGTATTGTATTATCAATTTTTGATGTTTTCTTTTTTCGCCTCTTGTCAGAGTGCAGAGGATATTTGAAAGTTTTTGATCTTTCTGCTTTATTTTGGTACAGCATGTGAAAAGACTTTTGAACTCGTTTTAACTACTGACTTTTCCTTTATGTCCACAGACGAAGGATACTACCGCTGAAAAATGTTTCCTGCCTTTGAAGGATCAGCAGATCGATGCAAAGGTAAATCAAGAGTCCTTACTCTCTTGCGAACGCTCAACAATGATTCTTTTTCTGATATCTCTTTGTACGATTGTCCAAAAAAGGGGATTCTTCCTGAGATGCTTTCAACTATCTTAGCATTTTTATTGGTTTGGTGGCAGATCGATAGTGGTCGTTGCATTTCAATGCAGAACTATGCCGTGCATTTAAAAGGAAAATAAAAATCCCATCAGTTTCATTTTTATAATTTTAAATAAATATTTATCTCTTACTTCTTTGATATTGAAATGTATTTCGTTTTTCTAAATCTTACCTAAATAATTTCCTTATTACACGAAGTAATATTATCGATATAATAATTTCTATTATAACAGATACAGAATGATTCGATGTCTTCGGCGATATTCGAGGATCAAGAAGTTGCGCAAAAAAATAGTGATATAGATGGTGACAGGTATTCAAAGAAGAACCGCGACGTTTGCAAGAAACCGTCATCAAGGAGGTCGTCTAAGAAATTCGAACGAACGTCGAGTTTCTGTTCGTCGTTAAATTCGTCCGACATCATTGAAGATTCATATTTGGAATCCCTAAGGCAACGTCATCTTTACGAGAAGGAGATGGTAGACCGTATTATAAACCAAACATTGTGCTCCTAACTATAGGGAACACAACATCGTGAATAATTTAGTTCCTGTTCCGAGAAATTGTGAATACGAGATGTGTTGAAATTGAAAAATTTCACATAAGCGTACCTTTCCTTTAACTCATTTAATAGGATGAATCCCAGACCATGGCAAGCAATTTAACAAGGCTGAGATAATTGGAATGGTATATAGAAAAGAATTGGAAAGTAGATACTAATAAATGATAAAAGAGATACTTTTATTTATAAAATAGCACAGTTAGACTTTAATATAACATTTTTCTTTTTTAACAGAAGTTTTCTTCATATTCGATAATTAAAACCACATTACTTTTGTTTTCGTTTACGGGAACTACGTTATTATTATAAGTTTTCTTTACGATAACAAAGAACTTACTTAAATATCGATTATTTCAATGAAGGATACATTTACATTTTGACTGGAAAACGAGTTTCGCTAAACATTTAAAGCAGTTGTGGAAGCATTTGCATAAATCAACTTCCACTGACGGGTACATTCGTTAGCTGCCATCTTTTTCTTCGGCTGCTTCCGAATTTCTCTAATTTCTTTTTCTTCCGCAAGGATCTCGGGTTCCAATCGTCTTCTCTTATCAGGGACAAGACGTTTCTAAATAAATTATACTTCAATGCCGTACACTCTAGAGATTAGTTGATCGATGAAATATTTAAACTTAATTCCATCTAGATGACTTATTCATTAAATGTTATCTCAGGGTTCATGGTTGGTGGAGTATAGGTACTAGTTGCCATGACGGCGCTTATACAGCCAGTCACGCATAACTATATATACTTTTCTATTCATACCGGCAACTAGACTGTATGATACACCGGGGAATGCGGGATCCCGCAAGCTGTCTCGGCAAATTCAGAAATTATTCAACACTTTTTGACGTCTCGAGTACCTGGCGGTCTGGTTTGCCAGAAATGTTAACCTGCGTTAGGACTTCACTAGGCGGACTCACGGGCCACTTTTATCCGCGATCATCCACCGGATTATCCGCAGGAAAAGAATTTAGTGGTTCCCAAGATCAAGAATTCCGATCTGTCTCCTTCTTTTGCGAGTTCGTTTCCTTATGTATCGCAAGCGGTTTCATGAATAGGTAATTGGGTTCGCACAAAGTTGTCATTGAAAAAACAACTTTAATTCAGGCGTGCTGAACGTTTTAACTCTTTTTATTCCACCTTTTTAATAATTTAAGACCGAATGTTCATTAATTATCAGGAAACTATCAGGTAATTCGCTAACATTTTTGGCAAAACTGAACATGCAACGGGTAACAACTGTCTGAAAAGTTGGATTCTGACGCAGCTATTTAATTTCCGCGTGGCGGATTGTTATTATCAAGTTCGAGTTTTAACGTGTTATCTTAGGGATAGGAGAAAGGTAATCATGCAAATACGATAACACCTGTCCATGGTTTTCTAAGGCTTTAAACGTTGGACAGAAGTTAAATTGAATACGGACTCGACATTTATTCAAAGGATACCGGCGTGGAGAGATCCCCTTGGAAATGTCTGTACTGAAATTTGAGCGTGAAAGTATTGAGGCGGTGAAATTGAATTTTAACTAGACTAATTGAATTGAAATCGAATGGATCGTTTAATTTAATGCTTAAGCACAAAAAAGAAGATAATAGAAAATGCATCTAAAATTAATTCTTTATTCTATTAGTACATTTTTAAATATTATAAATATCTTTCTTGTTAATCTCTAATGCTTATATAAGTATCTAACAATATCTAAATATAAAATTTTATTTAAATTTCTAACCTAATATACAAATATCTAATATGTAACAATATAAATCTCTCAGTATAGTAAAACGGTGAATTTCAAGATTCGTAAATTTACAAAATCCACAATTTATCCAATAAATAAAAAATGTTTAATTACATGTAGAAAATTCACTCGTATCGATAAATAGAAATTTATAACATATATTCAGACGTTAGTTACTTTTCGTATGATCATTGCGATCGATAACTTTTCAATTTTCATTTTTAAACCTTCCCATTTTAACTCCCTAACCTCATTATAATTACCAACCCTCTTTAAAATGACAATATCCTAATTTTCACGAGAGTATATCTGATAAACAATCCCTGTTATAGTAGAAATCTTAATTGAAAAATAAAAATTGTCCACTGGTCTCCGTAGTAAACAGAGATATTCGTCGAGGGTGCGTGAATCGATAGTGGAATTCTCGACACGCGACGATTCGCGAGGGGATCTCAACTAGTAGTCGTGGCGCCGCGCCGCGAGCTGTCTGCAAAGAAGCTGGTGCGCGTGAATTAGCGATGCATCCCGGATAGATTTATCGCGACCAGATTAAGATTGACCCTAGGAGAGAGCGTCGAAACAATCGATTTACCCTGCTTGCGCCCGCGCGGCCGTCGACTCGCGGCCAGCACCTCTAGTGGTAGTTAACAACACTACGTAAACTATCTACGTGGAAAAGGAAAAGTCGGTGGCGCGTGGGCGTGGTCGTGGCAGTGACGTGAATAGTGCTCACGTGCGTGCGTGCGTGCGTGTAACGGCGTTTGTGCGCGCCTGATGCTGAATGCACGGGGCGCGAGGCCAACGACAGGGGTTGGCACGGACTGATTTCGCCATCAGACTGCCGCCAAGCGGGAAGGTCTGTCTCGTGTGCCAACACACATCAATGGTTCAGGTGAGTAACGTGAGTGACTCCTTATTTTTTAAACGATTCACGGCGAAGTTAATCGCCGATGTTTGTAGACGCGAACGTCCTCGCGAGATTCGAAACTTTTTACGCGGTATCAGCTTACGAGGGAACGTTGTTGTCGTATGTTGCTTCGCGAATAAACGACCATCGCGTCCGAGATGTCGCCACTGCGGCAGCCGCGAAATGGAAGGTATCACTGCGTCACGTGGCTTTAAGCCACTGACTTCGTATCATTGCACTTTTGTGGGTAATTTTGAGGGTGTTCGCCGGGGTTTCCTTTTAAAACATTTTGTGTAAATGTAGATCACTTCGTTGTTACGCCTAGGGTGGAATTTAAGGGTACTGTAAGGGTGTGGTAATTTTTGCAGGTATTGGCGTTATTAAGAGTGGTATATGATTTTTGATATTTGCGTTTCTGGATCGTTTTTCTAATGTCCTGATAAGTGTCATGATTTTTATATGAGAAAGCTGCATTAGATTTTTTAACAGGACTTTTATTATTTTTTACAATATGTATCTAAATATACACAACTAATTAAAATTAAAACAAATAACAAATAACAAAACATTTTTATGCTTTTAGTAATTGCAAAAACAAAACATTGTTACCAGTTATAATATTTTGACCAGTTTGATAGTTCTAATATTAACGTTCTTTGTTGAAGAGTACTTTATTTTCAATTAATGATGTTGACTTTAGTTTGCAATTTGTAAGTTAGGAAGCTATTACAGGTACTTCCTGACTACTGACATAGACTTCTTCAATCGATTTGATAACGCTAATCTTTGATCTTGTTACAGTATTCGCCATGGCATATGCGTTTCATGTTTTTTCTTGTATCGCGTGATCGTCTAGCACACTGGCGTGAGAATTCGTGATAGAGTTTGTCGCAGCGTTCGTTCACGACACTTGCTAATTTTACCTCAAACCAGCTTCGATGCCATCAAAAAATCGATTGGATCCATTCGATCTGTGCAATTTGATCCAACTTTGCTTTTTCACCTATCGCGTATTTCTACTTAACATTTGGTATATTTTTGTTGTAATTTGTAGAATATACTTTTCCAATGTGATATAGCAATATTATGTTGCATTATTGATTAAAAGATTCTTTAAACAGAGTAAGACGTCGAAAGGCTATTTGGTAGTATCAATTAGAGATCAGTTAGAAACCATAACAACGAAATATCTGTAGTATGCTTAGTAATAATGATATTCAATACAACTATAAGAAAAATGTTGTCTTTTATAAAAGTCAAATTACTTTTTAACAAAAAGGTAGTACCTAATTACGATTAAAATCACTTATTACGATATACAAAATTATAATTTTGTTAAAAAAGATTGAACAGAGTTTTGAAAAGCAAATAATCTTTCCATCTAACTAAATTCAAATATTCTAGACGTATTGAACAAAACCATCTAAATAACAGAAAACGATTTGGAGATAATACATTTAATCGGAGATACAGTCTGTCACACAAGAGCGTGTCTGCGATATCTGCGAAACCTGACACCTAATCAGAATGAGATAAAAAGAATGTAAACAAACGAAAACTTCTCTAATACGCGTTGCTGAATACCTTTCAGTTTCATTTGAAACAGTGAAAGGAACAGAGCTTTTTAATATGAGTGCCGCGTACGCGAAACGTCGAAAATCGTCTGGCATGGGCGAATGAAAACAGAGATCGTGATTGGAGTAATATAATATTCACTGATGAATCTTCGTTTTGGGCATGGTGTCCTATTAGGCGTGCTTGGACTATCCATGGAAGAAGGATGATTCAAAGAAGTGTAAAACACCCTATAAAAGTGCATGTTTGGGGTTGCTTTAACGCACGCGGTTTTGGGACTTTGTGCGTCTTTACAGACAATCTGAATGCACAAAAGATGGTGAAATTGTACCAAAGGGGACTTCTCACATCCGTGAAACGTTGGTTCAACCAAACCGAGGACCAATGGATATTGCAAGAAGACAACGACCCTAAACATCGAAGTCGCATCTGCACCCAATGGAAAGCGAAAAACGCCATCACAGTACTTCCTTGGCCATCGCAGTCCCCTGATGCAAACCCTATCGAAAATGTGTGGTCCCTAATGAAATGCAAGCTGAGAGGAAGACGTATCACAAAAATAAGAACACTTGTACATCACATTCGAAAGATATGGAGGTCGTTACCAGAATCCTACGCTCAAAAATTAGTCGAGAGTATGCCGAAACGATGTCAAGCTATAATCGCTAATGGAGGAGATTGGACACCCTACTAAGTAATAGCGTATTAGTGTTTTAGATGTAGATTCAATTCATATAAATTTTTTTACAAATATATAAATATTTACAGAAATATCGCAGACACGCTCTTGTGTGACAGACTGTATATTGGAAGGTAACGTGCAACTCAATTTGTGCGTGCAAGAAGAAAACAAGCTGTAGATTAGAATTCAGATTCGAATATTTCGCCCACTTCGTATTTTAATCAACCTAATTATCTAAAGTAGTAAACGATATGGAGTAAATTTCTCTTTTTCACGCATAGCATCCAAATCAGCCATTATTTACACTCATTCCACGCTATCGTTACCATATACACATCTAATCTGCATTAAACGGCAATTCTCCGAAAGAATATTTCAGTCGAAACTATCGTTATACATATAACTATAGCGAACCGTTTATTTTTCAGTATAGTTACAGTTGCCCTATATCCGACAAGTAGCGAGACTATCGGCCAATAACAATCGTGATTTTATAGTATCCGTTTGCATAGTCGATACTGGGATAGCGATATCGTTGTTTAAAACGAAAAATCGATATATCGAACGATTTCCGTCGAACATCGACTATGTCGAGTTGATCGATCGCAAATATTTCAAAAACTGGATGGCTGGAAGCTGGACGAAAAATAATGATGTCGTATCGGTGGATCTGACGCGTCTACGTATTAATCTGGCGTGACTCCTCGGAAATTCTTGGGGATTAAGGGAACAGTGTAAACTCTCAGCTGGCTCGTTGCGGCCCTTTATGTAAATGGATAATAGATCGCCCCAGCACTTGGCCGGGTTCCTAGACGACTAGTATCACCACCAACCTGCATTGCAACGCCGAAGGGTAGTTCATTAACTGCCGGACTCTGGTTCGATGAGAGCTACGGAGAGTCGAATAGCTTTGAAGTGGTGGACGCCTCGAGGGCGTCCACTACTGAACAATGAGAATTATCTTGTCTTCCTCCTTCCCATTTCCTTCTTTGTCTTCGTAGCCTTTGCATTTCCATATTCATCCCCTTTTCATACTCGTACATGTGCACGTACTGTATATGTTTATATCTAAATATTTGCGCAAGCGTAAGCTGACGCCTATAATTGAGCCGCTTCGGGCCAGAGAACATCATCGCGAGGCATCATGTATGAAAAGCATGTATGAAAGCGATCTTAATGAATTGACGGATGAGAAGTATCGAAGTGTGTCCTCTCGTGACCTCCGCCAATTATTGCGGCCAGCCAGCTTAACGGAATGATCGTCTATCATCGATATAGTTATATAATTATGGGTAGAAATGAAGCGCAAATGCCATTCTCAGCTGGTACATTCAGCCTGGATCGAGAATTGCTCGCTCGATTCGGGGAATGGGAATTTGTGGAATTGAATAATGTGAGAAATTCTGTTTTCGATCGAAGTCCTCTTGCGTAGCAATTGTTAATTAACAAGATGTTAATAATTATGGATCTTTATCATTAAAATAAAAGTATTTATTTAGTGAACAATTCCAACAATATTATACGATACAATCCTGCGCGTGTCTCAGCACTTTCTTCTCTACACGACCTTCCATACCAGATGCCTTTCCATACACGACTGAGGACAGAACAGTTTACATTTCTCCGCCTTCGAGACATCGCGGACACACATACACATACTCACACACTCACATAGGTAATCTAGCATATAAAATTACACATATCTCAACACAAGAAATAAATCTTTCCTTCTAATAAATTCTTGACAAAACATCCGGAACAGAGAATGCTCGCAGAGAACGTTTTTTTTTTTTTTTTTATTTATTTATTTATTTAATTTTACAATTTGTCCAGAAGGACATTTGGTAAAATGTTATAACTTGAAAAATATAGCATGTGGATGGTTACCCCCAGCGGGGTTCCATCTTCCAGGTTGTTTATTGTTTTTCTATTGCGAGGTCTGCGGGATGCTTCTTCTTCAGTCTTCTTTCTATTACGGTTTCATTTGTTTCTGCAACTAGCTGGTTTGGGTGTATTGCAAGTCTTTCTTTGTACTTTTTTGCGTATCTAGCGATTTCCTCTTTAACTGTTGGAATTTTTAGATCTTTTCGGATGTCCTCATTTCTGACGTACCATGGAGCGTTAACTATTGTTCTTAAAATTTTTGCTTGTTCCGTCTCTATTTTATTTATGTGACTCATCGCTGCCGTCCCCCATAGTGGGACTCCGTACGTCCAGATTGGTTTGATTATTGTTTTGTATATATTTAGTTTATTCGTTGTGCTTAATTTAGATTTTCTATTGGTTAACCAGTACATCTTTTTCCTTATTTCACGTATTCTGTTTATTATAGATTTTATGTGATGCTTCCATGTAAGGTGTGTGTCTAAATGTATTCCTAGATATTTGACTTGCTTTGTATGTGCTATGTGGGCGCCGTTCAGTTGGATATCTGGTGTTGTTCCTTTTCTAAGTGCAAATGTTATGTGGTTGCACTTACTGGTGTTCGCTTTTATTTGTTTTCTTTGCAGCCACTTTTCTATTTTTGTAATGTGTTCTTGTAGTAGTGCTGCTGCTGTTTCTGGATTTGTGTGTCTCACTAGTATGGCCGTATCGTCCGCGAACGTAAGTATTTTGCTGTTAACAGTTGTTGGTATGTCTGCCGTGTATAATGTGTACAGTATTGGTCCTAGTACGCTTCCCTGCGGTACTCCTGCCTTGATATTCCTGATTTCTGAATATGTATCCTTTATTTTTACTATAAAGGTTCTATTATTTAAGTAGGATCCGAGTAATTTATAGATTTGTTTTGGAAATTGGTTTTTGATTGTTTGAAGGAGTTTTTCGTGGTTAACTTTGTCGAATGCTTTTTCGATGTCCATAAAGAGTGCCGTGCAATATTGTTTTGTTTCCAGTGCCTGTAAGATTTCATTCACGAGTCTGTGCATTTGTTCTATTGTGGAGTGTTTATTTCTGAATCCAAATTGATGGTCCGGTATTAGTTTTTCTTTTTCTATAATTGGTTTTAGGCGGTTATATATTACTTTTTCCAGCAGTTTGGAGAACGCAGGTAGTAACGATATTGGCCTGTAAGATGCAGTTAGGTGTGGGTTTTTGTTTGGTTTGGGTAACATTACGATCAGTGCTATTTTCCATAGTTTAGGAAAGTACTGTATTCTTAGAATTGCGTTGAATATTAGTGTTGTTAGTCTTATTGCCTTTGGGGGAAGGTTTTTTAAGATTTTTCCATTGATCAAGTCAAATCCTGGTGCTTTGCTTGTATTTGTTGCCTTAATTAAATTTGTAACTTCTTGCGCTGTTGTGCTGAGTATGGTGCAGCGTTTATCAGTTGTGTTGCTGGCATTTTCAACTTCTTCATTTGTTTGCCATCCGGGGATGCTGTTATTAATTTCGTACGGCGAGAATATATTTTGTAGGTGCTTTGAGAATTCTTCTGCCTGCTCTTCGTTGCTTCTGGCCCATGTGTTGTCTATTTTTCTGATTGCTGGGATTGATTTTACTGTTTTCTTCGCTTTGTTAGTGACTTTCCATAGGGAGTAGTTGGTGTTCTCATGCGTGGATAGTGATTCGATGAATTTTGTAAATTCGTTATTATAATGTTCCCATATTTTATTTTTTAATTCCTTTGCAAGTTTATTTAGGTTTTTCTTGTTTTCTCGTGTTCTCTGTTTTTGCCATTTTGCTTTCGCTTTTCTTTTTTCCCTGATTTTGTCTAGGATGTCCTGCGGAATAATTTTTGTTTGCCTGCTATTTGATTCATGGGTAGTGGTTGCCCGCGCTGCTTCCTGTATTATTTCTGTCAAAGTTGATACTGCCTGTTCAATGTGTTCAGGTGTTTTCAACGGGATATTGCAATTGATTTTGTTTTCGATTAATTCTTTGAAAGATTGCCAATTGGTGGTCTTATTGCATAGTGAATCTGTCCTGCTGTAAAGTAGTGGTTTGCTTGCGTATTCTATTATAATTGGTGTATGGTCGGAGTTAAGCTCAAGGCTGGTTGTTGTTTTTAATTTGCTTGCATTTAGTCCTTTTGTTATTGCAAAATCCAACAGGTCAGGTATTTTGTTGAGGTCTGTCGGCCAGTACGTTGGTTTTCCTGTAGATAGTACATTGAGGTTGTTGCTTCTGATATATTTTTCTAATGTCCTCCCTCTCGGCGTATTAATTCTCGAACCCCATAATGTGTGCTTTGCGTTAAAGTCTCCCGCCGCTATGTATTTGTCGCCTAAGGATTGAAAGTAATCTTCCCATTTTTTTAATGTCATTTTGTGTCTCGGAGGTACATATACTGCTGATATCTGGAAGTAATTGTCATTGGTTGGTATTGTGACAGTGGTTGCTTGTAAGTGTTCTTGATTTGTTTGACTATGTAGGTGATGCTTGATATCATTTTTTATTATTACTGCAGTTCCTCCATGTGCTTTACCTGAGGGATGTTTTGTGTCGTAGATGGTGTAGTACGGAATTTTCATGTAACTTTTTAGAGTGAAATGTGTTTCTGAGACAAGTAGTATATCAATATTGTTTTGATACAAAAATGTTTTTGTTTCGTGGACTCGCTGTTGCAAGCCATTGGAGTTCCAGGCTGCTATTTTCAACTTGTCCATCTCTATTTTTTACTTAGCAAGTTTGTGAGTAGTTGTAGCATGATTGTGGTTTGTTGTACTTGTTGTCTTAATACTGTGTTTAGCTCGCTCATCATTTTTCCCAGCATTTCCATGCTTTTGGTGGATTGTTTGAGCATTTCTTTGATTTCTGTAGCGTCTTCGATGTTATTGCTTTGGTTCTGATTGCTTGTAAGCGTTGCTTGGCTAATGTTTTTGGTTACTTGTGCGTAGCTTCGGTTACTTTGGGGATCTATGTTTCTGATTATGGCGCTCGGTTCATATTGTGCTTTCAATGTCGTTTCGTTTTCCGTTGTACTTTGTTGTGGTTGGTAGTTATTGAGTGATCTGTTGCGAAGTGGTGGGAAAAGTTTACGTTGTAGTTGTTTCCTGATTTCGCATCCTTTATAGCTGGCTGGGTGGTTTCCGTTGCAATTATAGCATCTAACTTCTTCTATTTTTCCTGTGTGTGGGCAGTGTATTGTTAGGTGATTTTTTGCACATTTGACACATGCCGGGCTTCTGTTACAATAATTTTTTGTGTGGCCGTATTGTTGGCACCGCATGCATTGTGGTATATCTTTTTTGTATCGTGGCGGTTCTACTGTTACAATTGTATTTAGTATCTTTTTTATTTCGTAAATTTCTTTGTTATTGGGTCTGGGTTCGAGTTCTATTAAGAATAATGGTAAGGGTTGTTTCGTGTCATATCTTGTCATATTGTTTATTGTTCTTGTTTGGTGGCCAATTTTTGCTAATTCGTCGCTTAGTTTTTTTGTGTTGGTTTTTGGGTGTAATCCTCTTATGACTATTTTGTAGCTCCTTTCCGTTTTGAGCTGGTATGTGTGGTATATAGCATTTTTATCCTTTAGTTCTTTTATCACTTTCCTATATACTTCGGGGGTATTTGTTTGGATTTTTACTTGTTCTAGTTTTGTTTGTTTTATCGTATAGTTCTCTTTTCCGACTGTATTGTTTAGTAGTTCTATAAGCGGGTCTATTATTTGGGCCTCAACAAATATTGGTGGTGGTTTTGATATGTAAGTTGATTTGGTTGTGTTTTTGCTTGTCGGGTCATTGTCTATTTCTTCAGTTAATGAGCTAAAGGAGTTTCTTAAAGGTAATTCTTGCAGCCATCGCTGCTTTTCTGTGTCTGGGTTTGCTGTAGAACTTGCGCCTAGAATTATTTTTCGTTTTTTGCTTGTCTTTGCTAGTTTCCAGGTTTCGTCCTGGTAACTCCTTTCGTTGTCATATCTGCACTCCTCTTGTCTCCATTGCTCTTCCGTTTCTTCTGTTTCCATGTCGTTTTGGTTGTTGCTATTTTGCTGTTGTTGTTTCACACCTGGTAAATCTAACGACCCATTGATATAGTATTTTTCACCTTTAGTTGCAATCTTAATTGTTGGTATCTGCTGCTGCATTGTTTGGCACTTTCACTGTTCTTAACACTAAACCGTTTCACTTGACTGGAGCACACGTTTGCTTACGCACATCTGTTCTCCTCGGTTGCCCGAGCAGGACCGCAGAGAACGTGTTTTCATGAAAAGAAATAGAGCAAAGGGATTCTGTTAGTAAACGAGCTGTATAAATCATTCTTTCAGAGGTAAATCGCTTTAAACGAAATAAAAAAATTCACGTTGTTCGTTATGAAATACGCTATCTGCACGAGCAAAGCGAATCTCAGTCATTGTTATCCGATTAAAATCTCTTTTCCTGACAGTTATATGAAATCTGTAATTTTCTAAAGCAACTCTTCGTAATCAACGTAACTTTTTATCTTATTTATATATACAATTTTATAAATATTTCCACATATGGTGATAATTATTTAAAATACAATTATAAAATACAAAATGCAAAATACGATGGGATCACATATTAAGGAAAAGTCGTTAAATTTTAGAAACTTCATTCAAGCTCTATAATTGGTTAATCAATATCTGTCGATGAATGGTCCTAGTCTATCTACTTTTGTTATTTTTCCAATATTTATACTTAAAATATCGTATCCGTCTCTCAACGTAATTCAATTCGCACTGAAGTCGTTCTTTCAGTGACGGATCTTACTAAAGCTTTAAACGGAAGAGAAGGGTAGCAGCTTGTAATCCTATGCGTGACTCCTACTGTTAGTAGCAGCCTCATATCAGATTATGGTTGTGGCAGCTTACTTAATGACTCCCTATCAAAATAATTGGTGGCAACGTATTAATTGCTCGCGCAGCATAAATAGACCTTGCTGTACATCGAATTGGATACGATGATTCTGTTTCAGTATCTATGACTGGTAGTTAATTAGCAAGTATTTACGTATGTATGGTTAAATTGTTTTATCGATCATATTTTGAGTGAATATTTTCAAATGTCGTTTAATACTGAAATTACCGGTTTGTAAAGTAGAAGTAAATATTCTATACATAAATAACTGCAATTAAAAAGATATGATAAAAATAGATAGGTGTACACAACTATGTTTTTATTTAAATAAAAGTTAATATTAGCTTTGCTACTAAAGCATCTACATAATTCAAGTAATTATTAAAGAAAAAGGTTTGAAATTCGTTATTTTGTTTTAACGTTAATATGCTCTATAAATTAATTTAGAGAAAATTAAAACGAAAATTAGGAACGTATCACTGTTTTATATACTTTAGACGTAAATAAAGAGTGTATACATCTGTTCGTTCACAGTATCGATTCAGCTTGATAGCATCACCTTTTATAAATCAACGAATATCCAATATATCAGACGTGTCACACGTGACCATAGCAGAGAAAATATCGTATCTCGATAGATGTTGTACATCTTTCGTGTGCCCATATTTTCTGTTCTGTTATAAACTGTTCTCTTGTTATTCTTTCTTAACATTCCACGGTATCTTTTTTGTAAATGTTTAATCTAAATCTTCGTATCTAATTATAATCAAAACATATTAGATACTTTGGAAATTAAATGTATAAATTTTCCAGGTACAAATTAACCGTATTTTCTGTTAGTAGTCATATTCTTACAAGTCGTTAAATACTTTAAAATATAAAGAAATAGGAGAATAGTTATAAATAGTACAGGTCATTAATACAATACTATAGCTACATAAGACATGGAATTCTGACTAATATTAGATAAATGTTTAATACCTAATTTTATATTTACTGTGTTAGTCTATACCAAAAATGATCGAGATTATTCGATTTTGTAGTTCGAACAAACTCTATCGCAGAATTTCATTGTTACTGTACAATCTGTCCCTCACCTCTGCTGCTCCAATTTCAACAGTAGGAATCGAATTCAGAAATTTATAATTCATTCGTCGTAAAATCTGTATTAAGCTGAATATTCAGCTCTACCATTTTTCCTAGCTCTACAGACATATTTTTTTTTTTCGAAAGAAAAAAAATACTTGTCAAAACTCAGGATTCACAGCTGATCAACGATTCATCGACAGACACGCGGGAACGATCGATCATTTTGCAACCAGAATACTTTGAAATTCGGTGGACGCGTCCCGATCAGTCGTTGTGAGCGCAATCTATTTGTCTCACAGATGGTATCTCGTCAGTTTGGAGTATTCGAAATAATTCATTCGACTAGATACGCGTACGGGACCAGAGTGTGCGAACAGGGTGGACGCGATAGATAGATTTCTCTTGTCCGCTTGGTAACTTGTTTGATTTCAATCATTTTCAAGTGTTTTCAATAGATTTTCAAAGTATTTTTAACTGGAAGGCCGCCAGCGCGACCGGAGTATATTGTTTTATCGTTTCCGAGCGTTTCCAATGGGATCGACGTGCCGGATATACAAATCGAAAATGTTGAATTACATCTAGTGCCGTTGGTCCCATGGCGTACCAATGGTATCGTCTGATATAATTTCACGCACTCTCACTGAATCATTTTCTCGACGTTCGCTGGTTTGCACCTCCGTCACGCTGTATTCATTTATTTTCGCAGTGAGACGTTCGCTACTCGTCCACATTGATACGATGTTTTTCATCGAACGGAGAACGTCTATGGGTTTTGCATGAAACGCGATGTTTTTCTTCGCTCACCTTGACGAAACGTTGGACTTTGTTATGTCTGTTCGCGGAGAGACGCGATCGCGAGGAAAACGCGTCAGCGAGAGGCGTAAATTCTCGCTACAATTCGTATAATCGACGCCAGGAATTAGTCGTTCCCCTGTTTCGGTTAAGATAACAGAGGTAGTTTAATGAATTTAACACTGTATTAACAGGGTTAATATAGCTTGTATATTTAACAATAATGAATATAATAATAAAAAAGTCACAAATTATTTAGCGATAAATATAGTTAATGTGTTGCAGAAATTCAACCCGACTTTGTGATATCTGTCGATGAATTCGTTACACTTAGCGACTTTAATTGATTGAAATTTGATGACTGACATAGAGAAAGAAAGGGGAGAAAGGAAAAGTAAGGAGAAGTGTTTCTTTAGACTCCTCGTAACGGAGATTAAGGATTTTAACCACTCAAGATCACTTCAATCGCGAATCACGTCAAACATAACTTTTACTTTCACTATACTCATCACTGTGACACGATTTTCGTTTCATTCTTATCTTTCTCTCCGACATTTCTTATTTTTGTCCTTTGACTTCTACATTGAGCCTCATTTTTTGTCCGTCAAATTTCATTTTATCAACCCTCGGAAAGTGGAGGCTGGCTCGATTTTCACACTTTTCCAAATACTTCACGTTTATTATTTCCTAAGTTACGATATTCAAATAAACTTATTCTTAAAGTAATTTTTATTATCACAGAGAAATGCAAATTCCTTTCGTTTGGCTCTCTACTCGCTATAAAACGAAACATTCGATATTTGTAACGACCATGTCCACGTTTCCAACAGGCGAAGATTAAACAATGATAAATTGCTTCTTTGGAATACTATAAAAATACTATGAAAATAAGGCGCTACTTAAAAATATATGACGTGTGTTTAATGAAATAAAAATATTTCCGTTGAAGAATTACTTAAAGTACGTTAACATCAACTAGAAAAATTGTATTTCGTATCGTTGTCATCTGATCGTTGTTCTCTGTAAACATTTTGTTTGCTCTATACCTGACAAGTTACGGCGAGTATCGAAGCAAGGCGCAATTGAACAACTGTTTCTTCCGTATTCTTCTACAAAACGCCGCCCTCGCCTACTTAGTTTCCGTGCATAACAAAGCTCGCTAATTACTCGGCGAAGAAGCACGCGTCACGTCGCGTCTCTTGACACGATTTACACTTCCAGATAGCAAAAAGGTTGTCCGTTGGAGAGACACGAGTTTTCGTACGAGCGCATATTTTCACGACGACAGTCTGTCTGCTTCTTTTTCTCCGGTTCTTCCTGTTCCGGCGTTAGTCTGTTCGTGGCAGATCTGAGAATCACAGCTTGTTTAATTATCTCGGTAATTATGCAAAGCAAATACGTGCGCCAGGGGGAAAATTGAAGACCTGCTAATTACCGCGTAAAGATGTAAGAAAGGAAGCAGGGAGTGGGGGTAAGAAAGAAGAAGAAGAAGGCGAAGAGGAGGAAAAAGGGGAAAAAGGAGAGAAGGAGAAGAAGCGAGAAGAAGAACTAGGCTAAAAGGAACATGAACGGATGAGAGCGGAAGGAGGAGGGGCAAGAAGGGCAGTCGTTTAATTGCAGCGGTTCACCACTCGACAAAAGTGGCTTTCGTGCTTTCCGGACTACGACAGTTATGCCTGACCCCTAGCTATGAAAAGAAATTCCTTTTTGAGATTCCATCGAGGACGGTTAACTATTTTTTTCTTTTTCTACCCTGTTCCACGATTCTTTTTGTACATCCGGAATTGAGCGTTTGCAATTAGCTTGGCAGAAGGAGAACCTTCAAGTCACGGATGGAAATGTTCGCATTTACGCTGCTCGTTTATGATCGGTCGTTGTGGAGTATGCTAATTTGTTACAAGTGGTTTACGTATGATTCGTCAAAGTAGGTACAGTTATGAATATTACATTTGCAATTTCTTCGTTTCACTTACTTTCGTACTTGATTCTTCATGTTGTCTGTAGCGTAGTTTTTCAATAAATGTCGACTGATATCTTTTAATCGACAGGGTCAATTAAACTTTTTGATACATGTTTGATACCTCAAAGGAGGTAAATGAATAACGTACAATAGCGGAGATGTACAATAATTTACGAAAGCATCTGAACATTTGTCACAGAAAATTTTTATGAATACATTATACGTATTGTATATATACAAAACGCGAATCGGTTACGTTTCACACTGTCGGTTTGCAACTATACCTTTAGTCTATATCGTTACATTTCTAGTTCCATAAAATCGGACAAATTCATTATCGCCATATCATTCTATATCACTTTATCCAGTATCCTCGCCGAAATCGTTTCACGAACTTTTTAAACGGACGTCTCCATGCCATCCACCGTGAAATCTTCGCCTGGCTATCTTTGCAGCCCGAGGTATTTTCCGCGAGTTCGATAATACGCACGTTTGCTTATCTCCTGGGCGAAAAGTGGCACGGAGGGAACGGGTGCAATTCGTTTATTATCACAAACCGCATCTCTTCCCAATACCTACCCCTTTCATCGGGTGTATCCAAATAGAGGAGAGGCCGAGGCCATAGAAGTGGTTACGTCGTTTCAGTCGTAGCGAGAGAAAGAAGGAGAAGGGAGCGGGAAGAGAAAGGTGGAAGAGAAAAGGAGGAAGAGAGAGTTTCAAAGAATTTCCAATTCTCAGCTTTTCAACACAGCCACCGCCTTCGACGCTTCGTTTGTGCGCGAGAGCTAGAAGGATGAGGAGCGGCGAAGGGTGGTAAAACAGGAAGAGGCGAAGGGAATGGGACGAGGTTGGGAGGGATGGGGATGAGGTTGATGGTGGTCGAAGGGAGAGCTGCCGTAATGAATGGTATTCAGTTTATTCTGGGCTAAGTTACGCTGCCGCCGACGTTGCATCGCGTCGGTACCGGCATCCAAGCACTGAACTAGAAGTAAAATGGGACTGTAGCAAAATTGAAAGGCGGAATTTACCTTTTATCCCTAGCTCCGATCTTCGCAGCCGTTTCCTCCTTTCCCAGCCTATAACGGTTCTTTAACTCTTCCTTCTCTCGTATCCCTTCCCTTTTCCTTTCTTTTTTCCTTCCACTTTCTACTGCATCTTCTTTCCCTTTCGTTGTCGCTCTTCTATAGGTACTTATGCGCTCTTGTTGCGAATGCGATTCTCCCTATACCGTTCTCTCCTGTATTAACGAGCAAATCGAAAACATGGAGCAAAAACTCGATGTGTTTTCCATTTAGCGCCTTTGAGCACGGTTTTCAAGGGGTAACCGAACTCCCTGTGAATGTGGTTCCCATTAACGGAATCATCCTCCTTTGCGCTGCCGTCTATCATCGCGATACGCGTTAGATTTTCTGGTTCGGGCCAAATTTAACTTCTATTTGCCGTGAAATACATGGAGAATGAAGTACGTGAGAGAGGTGCTTTGAGTTTTCGGATTGGTTCGATACCGCAATGAAAAATTAAGGGAAATTTGTAGCGGTCGGTATAACTTTCTTTTTTTTCTAACCCTTCGTTATTATTGGTTAATTAATTCAATTTTTGGTTCTGCAAAACGATTTCAATTGTACGAAACCACTGTTTGCTTCGTATATGGTTGGAATTACAATCGAGTAGAATTCTATTTACAACTCAGAATTTTTTTAGGAAATATTATACGTATGAGCAACGCACGGAATTGGAATTGCGAGTCAATGTTATTTGTAGATGTTTAATTCTGCTAATCTTTTCTTCGATTATGCTCTATCAGTTAATTCATATAAAAATTTGTAAACATATAAAATTTCATCTTCAATACCTTACTTTGCTTTTGAGATTTACATATTACTTTACTTCGTCGTGTACGGATATGATTCAAATATTTCCATTTTACAAAATTCGAGAATTTCGAAAATCCCAGTTAATTAATTTTTCCGTAGCATATAAAGCGCTTGTTAAAAATGAAATACACGTACAACTTGAATCAAATTTCATAATACTAATGGAAAGAATCATGTAATATATTCGTATTTCCTGTATCGTATGCGCGGTTCAATTTGTTACTTTTTTGACAACACAAATGGCCAACATACGGTATCGTTCTATCGTGTAGCAAAAGTTTAGTTCGATAATGCGCGACATCGCGCTTTGGCGTCGTTGCATGTATTTCCTGTATCGTTGATTACACGGTGAAATTGCGATTACAGGAAGGATAGAGTTCCGCACGAAAACATACGGGAGGTACAGGTATAGTGAATCGTGCTTTCAAGCTTTCGTCCTGCATCGTACATTCAGCGCCGGTAAAGCCTGCACTGTGGTTCGTGTGTGACCTAACGAAAGCCCAAGTACACAATTTGATAATGGGTTAGCTGTGTAACGTGCACACATTTGCCAGTCGTGTTACACGCGGTGCTCAGGGCACACTGAATCAGTAATAACAACGTGTTTGCATAATCAATCATGCTCTTTCTCCTATTTCTTCCTCGCTTCGTCTTGTTACGGTGTCATGTTTTGAAATGTGCATGACTAAAGATAGATCATATTATCCTCCAGGAATTTGTTTTCGCGCGAGAATAATGAAATAGGTAAACAAATTTCCAATTTTATTTAATTACCGACTAGGGCTAATAAGAATTAATAAATATTCGTGATCTGTCTTTTTTATTTGGAGAAACACGTGACTCATTTTGCATCTTATTTTTCTTCTTCAATTTATACAAATATACGAATACTAGATATATAATTTCCACTTCTTTCCAGCCTCTGTATAACTTTTAAAAATATTGCTCGTTATAACATTAAAAGCTTAAAAGATATTAAGATATTGAAAATATTAAAATACTATCGGTCTTAATTATTATACCTTTATATCTTTAGATCTAACAAATTCCTTTCATTTTGCAGTTGTTTCGTATTAAAATATTCTTTCCATAGAGGGATATCGAAATCAAAAAATCAATAAAAATGTTTTATCGTATCCCTATATGTGTATATATATATATCTATTGTATATAAACATATATGGTTTTTAGATGTAATAAATAAAAATCCAATGTTAATAAAAAGGATTCATAACAAATTTTAATTAATAGTGATCTCACATGGAATTTATCGGCAAGTTGGGACGACGAAATTTCCACGTGTAATATTTCCGTGCATCTCCATAAATATTGATTATTTGATAGTGTTGTATTTTTTTAAAAAAACCGTGTGGGTTCATTCAACGTGCACGCTTACATACGTATATGATATATATGTATATAACGAACAACTCTCGTCGAGCTGTTCGTCACGTCATAATAGTATGCAAACGAATATCCCGTAAATGGTATGCAAATAAACACTGCAAATAAAAAACTAAATATGAAGACGTCTGTCTTTCTTTCTTCTTTCTATTTTCCACTGGCAGCCTCTTTTTTTCACGTCGCGTCAGAATAAGTTAATAAGTCTGGGTAAACACGATGGGAACGTCTCTTAAGGTTTAGGTAGTACGAGGGACGGCAGAAATTTTCTCACGTTTTACAGTGCAGTGCACAGTTGTACGGCAGGTTAGTTTCGGCTTGTAAAAATCTCGGCTGTAGCGGACGCAACCGAGTTTTCCACTTTTCTCTCCTTAGGATCGCGTACAAGTAGGCAGAACTGCGACTGCTTGCAGTGTTAAGGTAATGTCACCATTCCTGTGGCCACTGTACATACTGTATACATATATAGACACATACGGATATATAGTACCGTGTTAAAGTCTTGGGCCATGTTGGATAATGATCTTGGTAAGTAATTGTATTATTAGGTAATATTTCCATATCGAGTTACACGGAAACGAACTTTTAAATATTCCATTCGCGACATTAGATCGATGCATATGAAACGTTCTTTCATATAAAGCTTGTGCTACACATAGATACACATGTAGCTTCTTTGAAACGTCACGTTTAACGAATATTGAAACTAGAAATTTTTCAAGTAAAGTTGATATAGTTTCTTCGTTTACAGCGTCATTTAAAATAATTTATGAATTAAAAAATAGCGCGAGTAAAACATTTATGTTTTTCACAGGCTTATATAAGAAAGTTACATTAACATTCTGATTATTTATTACGGTAGATATCTTTTCTAACGTTGAATATATGTGAATTATAGAAAATTTCTTCTTCATCGATATGCCTGGTACATGATGTAGTTAACAGGACAGAACTTAGTAAGCCTGTCAAATTCAAACCTGGCAGAATCGTTCTGCTTGACGAAGAGAAAATTGGCTAGATAATTGCAGCATTTTGATTGCATACATAAAGGTTAAATCATAAGAAGAAGCCGATAAAAACACGAAAGGGCAAAGTTACGAAAACACTTCGAATTTGAGTATAAAAATTGCCTGAGGGAAGTGAAGGTTTTATCATCAAAAGCTACTTTTCTGTACGCTCAAAGTGCCTCGTGTGTCCATATATCGCTTAAGGATTAAGGCCTTGCGAGTGCTGTGATCTACATTTTTTTCAGAAATGCGTATATCGTTCCAGCAATGGTAAAAAAAGCTGTTGAGTCAGCGTTTGTTATTAACCAGCACGTTTGACACGAGCTTACGATAGTCAGGGAGGAGCGCGAAAGGCTCAAGCATGCGACAAGGATGAAGATAGTAAATGATTAAAAATTATCGTCGTTTTTACGACGATATCTTTGAGTTATATATATTAGATGAGATATATTCATCTGCCACTTTATTCATGATTGCATTTATTTATCTCAAGTACAGTCGACAGTTATAAAAGAAAGCTCTAAAAGTTTCTATTTTCAATTTATATTTATATTTAAAGAAATAAATTTACTCATGACCAGTTATAATTCAATTAATAAAGCAACTGGAAATATTGCTTATTTTTGCAGTTTATTTTAGTATATATTAAATTAATAAACTGTTTAGTTTCTCAATACGAAAAACTAGGGAAAGAACCCGTTGACTAGCTAAACAGTTCAGTTAATTAAAACTGCGTTTGTTTAACGCGTCAGAATTTTTTTTAAACGGATTTTTTCCCTTATTATTACAAAGACAGTTGTCTATACATTTTTCAAAATCTGTAAAATTAAAAAACGTTATTTTAGAAAACCTCAGTTAAAAATCTCAACTTGTTAGCCGTCCAAATTGTTAATTGTCACATCAAAATTCCATGCATATAGTATACATATACTTTTAAAATCTACAATAAATTACATGGAAGATAATCAGAACTGAACAAAGGATTGTTTTATTAAACTACACGGCCGGTTGTTATTATATTCTGGACAACGAATGGCTCATAAAAGGAAAACAATTCCCAGATCCAGGGACGATGAGTCTGGTAAATACAGCACGATCCTCCAATGGGTCGTGTGGAAAGCAACGTGTTAAACAGACACAGCGCGTAAAGATTGTCAGTAAATGGAATCATATACTGCACGTGCGATCGGTGGTACAAAAGTTATACGCGATGCTTTACACCTAACTCAATGAAGATAGCATCGTTGGACATGGCGATTATCTTGCTCGAGGTGCAAACTATTTTGTTCATTAAATACTTGGCCTGTTCTGACGTCATGGCTTATATATGAGCGCGATTTTAACGGGCCCTGGGAAGTCGTACAGTCCATTATCGTTCTAGCCACCGTTCTGTTTCCAAGCAAAATTTCCTTGGATTCCTCCGGGAGTTCTGCCGTGCATTTTGGTGGCTGCTCCACGATACCTACAATCTGTTTCTTCCGATTAGCAACGTAATTGCGCTATTATTAGGAATGTTGCGGTCCGTCTGTACGACTCCTACATATTTCTAAGGTATTTATGCGGTTGCAAACTCTTTCCAGGAAATTATCGAATGCGTGTGCATTGTACGTACATACATACATACGCGTGTGTCTGCTTTCCGAGTATTCTTCCAGAGTGAAGTAATTTCGTAGTTAGCGGACAGATGTAACGTCAGAACATCGTTGAAAGAGCATTTAATGATGCTATAAATGTGTATAATTAAAATGAAGGTAGAATTTTTATTTATCAATTAGCGGAAAGATATTGTATTTTCGTATTGTTAATTGTAATATAGCGAGTCTTTAGTTTCTTGTATAGAAAAGGTAAAGTAAAAGAATTGTAAAATGAAACGAAAATATAATGTCACGGGGAATAGTAATAATAACATGATTTGTTAAAAATTTATTTTGTTTCCAATAGTACGCTTTTATCTTTTTTTAAACAGATCGGATCGAGTAATGTTTATAAAATTCGCGCAAAGCAATTGTTTAAATTGCTTTTTATTTTATGCACGGTAGCAGAAGTAGAATCCTTTGAGACGAGGAATGTTTAATGAAGTCTTATCATGGAAGAGAAAGATACTATTTGCGTAGCAGAACTTCATTAAACCTTGCAATCCCTGTAGGTTACGTAGGTACGTTCTGTTTTATTGTTTTTTTTCTCTGAAACACGATTTTATAAAAGTCATTCCACATTTCATCAGTCATCTTTTCAGACACGATATTTTTATTGCTACGAGCGCTTAAATTTAAAGTTAAATATATTTAATGAAGCAAATTAATATAAATGTATTTCACTTATTCCATACGTTCTACGTTCTTCCAATTAGATCGTATTTACTATTTATCTATCTCTTATTCATCGAATTTTTAATAATTTATATATATATGTTTTTAATCATCCGGATTGTTATTAATTATGAGGCTGTTAATAGATACATTTGATCATAATTAGTTATATATCATGCAGCATATACATATCTAACATAAATTATATTTGTTAAGAGTACAAAATTGTTAGTAAAAATTATAACTGGTGGAAGAGAAGTTTGATAATTGTAGGGAGGATAAAATGCAGTGATGTTGAGTTAGATTTTAACATCTCCCAGTTCACGAATGTTTGATATTTTATTCTTGCATTTCTGCTGGTAGTAACAAGAAACCGACGACGTGGTAATTAGGACGATAAAACAGGCAAGCTGACTCTGTTTTAGACAGACCCAATATACCGTTGCCAAAGACTTCGTTCCTTATCGTAAAACTTGTTTATTCAGTGTTTTGCAGTGAAATAGCTGTGGCACGATTTTTGCTTGGCAACTCTGGTGAACAAACTTTGAAAGTCATAATCGCAGCTCATATTTCGCTCGACCTTTCGTATGATATAAACGATACACTTTCTTTATTTTCTCTTTACATTTGCTATTCCTAAGAATATGCGTATTTTCGTTCTCTTGTCGCATACCAATATACTTTTAACTTGTTTCAATACTACAATAATACAATATTTTATACGTAAAAGCTTGCAATTAAAAGTGTTCAATTGAGAAAATCGTTTTTCTTACGACATTTACATACTAATTGGTTAGGTTCAAGTATATATATTCAATTTCGTATCGTTTGATAGTTTGCCCGTGTGAATACACAAATTTTAGAGTAAGAAAGCGAGATGTAGAATCTGAAAAAAAAAAACGTTTCATCGGAAAATGAGAATACGTCTAGATACTTTTTGTAGCCACTGTACCTTATTTGAGCAACATAGAAAATAACATTTCGATAAAAATCTATTCGTCCGCGAACCAATAATTTGCAGGGAACGAGATCGCGTTAATTGCTTCATTTTCGCATATTCTTTGATCACCATTACGTCAAGGTAATCGACGGTTTATTAAACTGGCGAACTTTCTGACTTTCATATGCAGTTGGGATGTCGACCATGGAACCTCAGTCTGACCAGCGTGGTTGTCCTGGCTCTCTCAAATATGCTATTGACTTTCCTGTTGCTGCAGTCGGAAACCTGCATCCCGGACGAAGTACCCAGGGATTTGGAATCAAACGCTGTAAGCGAATGGAACCTCGCTACCTTAATCAAAGAGCAGCAGGAGCAACAGCAGTCGGACTGTGTTACACAAGATTACCAACCGTTACCAGCTGACGCGAATGGTTTAAAATTGAACATAAAGCTCGGCAGATGGGACGCTCGTAGAATGTTTCGAACGTTCGACCACGTTCTCGTTGGATCTAGTTTCGTCGAGTTATCACAGGCGTATCGTGTTTGCCTGGCCACACAAAGCTCGGTCGAGAAGCTGCATTCGGTCGTTCAGGCGGCTCATCATTGGACCGGGCCGATGTCGGTGGCTTTGTACGCAGCTGGTGACGAAGAGTTCGAGGTTCTTCAGAAGTACCTGATTTACCTTAGGAAGTGTTACGAACCGATACGGGAAAGAGTCGCGTTTTCCTTGGCTGTGCCAAGGGTTAGACCGCCGAAGAGGCAGCCGCGAGAATTCGAGCTGCCAGAGGTGGTAGATTGTGCCAAACCAGAGGGAACACTGAACGAGTTGATGAACGGGATTTCCAACGAGCAGACAAACTGGCGGATACGAAACGTCTATCCTCAGAACCACATGAGGAACCTGGCGAGGAAAAATTGCCAGTCAGATTACGTGTTCTTGACGGACGTAGATATAGTGCCGAGCTTTAATTTGACCGGCGCTCTGGACGAATTTCTGAGGACTGATACCTGTGATAAGTGCGCCTACGTGATACCGACGTACGAGCTGGACTCGCGCGTCAGATTTCCACAAAACAAGACGGAATTGGTTAGGCTAGCGAGAAAGGGACTGGCCAGGCCCTTCCATCAGAAGGTCTTCATCCACAATCAGTTTGCCACCAATTTTACCAGGTCAGTACTTTTTAATCATTTGTCCTTTAAGTCTTTCAATCGTTTGCAATTTTATCTACTAATTTGTTCTACTGCTCTCGGTATGCGTAATTTTTTGTTTCAAATTTTATGCAAAAGATTTTTTTCAAACGTTGAAAGTTTTCGCACGATTAAACAGAGATACGAAAAGGACTATATATCGGTGTTAATCTTGCTAATATTTTTATTAGTTTTTACGTCTTTTGTTACTCCCTTCCTAAATAATGAATAATTTTATATATTTATAACGTGCATACTCTTGTTCGTTTAGGTGGATACTAGATACATCTGTGAATCATAAAAACTTCGGCAACGTAAAAACTGGCAAGGTGTACATCAGTCACGATGTGACGAACTTCGAATTCCTTTACGAACCATTTTACGTGGCAAAGGATATTGTCCCGGCTCATGACGAGAGATTCATGGGTTACGGATATACCAGAAACACTCAGGTATGTATTCCCATGCTGCTCTTGTTCTATTCTATGTATTTTTCTTTAGTCGATAATGTCATACTAGCGTAACAAATTATTAAGACATCGAACTTCAATTATGCAGCTGCAACTCGTCCAAATAGTCATCGAATATTAAATAGAATTTCGTAACTCCTTCGTTCGACGGTTCCAATTCTTTTACGATCAAATTTGTTTTTGGCCTGAGAGAAAAATTATTTGCTCGTTACTTAATAAGAGCAGAAGTCTATTTCTTCGGACAGTGTTTGGATAGCGCTTGGATAATGTTGCAAGCAAAGCATAACACATTAAGACTCGAAACCAGTTTTTATTAACGATAAATATCTCCTTTAATTAATTAACAACTTGCTAAAGTATGACGTTATTGTATATTGTAGAATGTTATTATACAATATTATGCGTCGAGCGTAAAAGAGCTAAAATATAAAGCGTGTAATTACTTCTGCGATTTTACATACCTTTTCGATGTCAAGGAAATTCGAGAAAGTATAAATTCGTGCATGAACCATGCCATTATGAAACGTGATGAAATGATAATATAATATAAATTTATATTCGCACAACCGTCGTCATAGAGAGAACGACGATTAACGAGAATCGGAGGAATATCGGGAGGAAACTGATCGAGTACACGAGAGACACACGCGATAGTTTGGAAGTATGAGCAACTCCCACGTGCCAAGGATATTAATCGAATTACATATTATCGTTATAGGCGTTATTGCGCTATGGAGGCCTATTTTACAGTACAAGCATTATTCAATTTAAACTTGATACGTTTCCCACCGAACGCTTGTACATCGAGTACGGACGTTGTTTACGTTTTAGTCTCCGGAAACCAGCTAATTCGCGTTCCAAACATCACTTTCGTCGCTCGTTGATGTTTTAAAACGAGCATCGAGTAATTTGTTAAACTTAGGTTGACTGGAGACTCTCCCAATCTCCTCGAATAGTTCAGAAACGTGGCTTTGATTGGATTTTAAATGACACGCTATCCTACTTACATTACTTGTATTATTTATAGCATTCAGATACTAATTTATTAGTTTCGAGAATAATAAGTTTCGTAGCATTGAGTGGTACTTTCATATGGCTACAAAAATTTGGTACTATGATAGTGAAAAGTAGAATCTTATGGGAAAACGTTTCATTCGAAAGTTAGAGTATAGGTCATTTTTCTTGTAAAAATTGATAAATTTCATGTTTAATCATTTTTATCCTGTACATAATGGTTTGTTTATTATTGGGGTGAGATTTACTACGCACGATTGAGCCTCATATTAAAATATCATTTGTATGCTTTGTGGCAGCACTCGACAACAAAATACCATCGCTCGACACTAACTAGTGTCGGATGACGGCAGTGCTGTGGTTAGCGTCTTAGGTCACGAACATTCTGTCTCACTCTACACACGAGCAGTAGCGCACGGATTTGACAACAATACAGGCTAGCGCACTAATTAAGGAGACTACAACAAACAACACTACCACACCTCAGCTTTTTTCTGAAAACTTTGGTATATTATATCAAAATGGAAAAGTACCGTAGCTCTCCGTATTGTGCCGGTACCATACACAGACACACACACACACACACACACACACACACACACACACACACACACTCACTCACTCACTCACTCACTCACTCACACACACTCACACACACATACACACACACACACATACACACACACACACATACACACACACACGCTCGCTCACTCACTCACTCGCTCACTCACTCACACGTACGCACAGTGCTACTAAAGACTATGAATGACACGTTCTACGTGCTTGTCACGTAAAAAGAAAAACTTCCGTGATAATAAAAAACTTTATTTCTCGAGAGTAAGTGACTCTCGAATACCACTTACAATCTCGTTACAACGTATAGCTACCGGTTTCAAATTTAGACTCGTTTACCTGTTAACAGTCGAGGGTTATATACTATGGGAGAGTGATGGAAATGTTGGTGGGGATATATTTTCCTGGAAGCTCCCTACCAGGGAGGCAATGTGTTAACTGTCTGGAGAATGTCTAGAGGTGGCCCTTCAAGGTGACGTCAGGCTTGAGAGTTTGGGCTTACATGCTCTACGTCACACTCAATGCATCATAGAAAAAAATTCGGAACTCGTACAAAACTTCTATATCTCTGGTTCCTCGCACGGCAGTAGAATAAGGTCGCATAGGTCAGACGGCGTAGCAGTAGTATCTCGACCGATAAATCTTCCACTTTCTAGCACTATTACTCAGCACTGATTTCCACGCAATTTCCCTTCTACAATAATTCTACACCGAATTCTAAATAAAAAATGTTTCTAAATTACTTCTCTGTCGTAAGCTTCCTCTTACAACATCCTTGCCTTTACCTTTAAGATGCGTAGGTATTCTCGTATCGCGACATTATCTCCGATCAACGGTGATAAACTAAACCGCTAAACCTAACGATACAAGAGAAGCCGTGAAAGTGCATGTAGACACGCGTGATGCGTCGTACCAATGGGATAAAGTATCGAAGTTTTTCCAACGACGTCGACGTTCACGGAATGGTACCGTTCGGGCTTGCCTCGGTGGAAATAACGAAATTCCATCGCGCGGTGAAAATCCGGACGGCGACCGTAGTTCGCCGTATTCGTAAAAGCAAGTATGCCGCAGCGACGGCAATAAAACGGGTATAAATCTACATGGCTACGTAACGTGGTAACACCGGCGCGAATGTAAGCTGGTGTACGGTTGCAAGCGTAACACGCTCTTCGTGCCGAGAACTACGTGCCCCGTACATTGGTATTCGCATCTTCTCTGCGGTTCGTTCGCACAACATCCACTCCCCACGGAGGAATGAGAATGGATATCGTTCGCTTTTCCTACCCTCTTGTATTTCGTTGTACTTGAGCCCACAGCCGCCCGCCTGTTCGTCTCTCACCTTCGTGATCCGATACAATCCTGTAGCGCTATTTTTTTGCCGAGCAACCAGTTTTCCTCGACCTTCGTGCTCCTCGGTTTGCCCCGTTTTGTCCTTTTCCCTCTTGCCTGTTTTGCTGCACCTATCCTGTCTCTATCCGTCGCCGAACGCATTGCATACCAGCTTTTTTCACCTTTTTGCTCGGCACGCACGTTGTTTCGCCGCCTTCGACCAGAGCAACACGTTTGCGGCGCTTCGCGTACGAATGCCGAGATAAAATCGAATCGACTGCCACGGGTTTTTCGGGGTCGATGATTTTCGACACGAGACTCGTTGTATTTTGGGTTAGACAATTAGGTGGCTCGTGAATATTGTCGATGGCAGTCTTCTAATAGAGTCTTTTAATAGAAATCGTTTCAATGAATGAATGGAGTAACGTTTCTGTTTATTCCGGTTCAATGGAATATCGGTTTAATAATATGTACAAATTAAACAAATATTTGATCAAATATTTTACATTAAATGATACTTTAAGCCATCAAAAAAAAAGCTAACACATTTTAAGACCACAGGCGAGAAATACGATATGTCACATTTTTTGTTCTTCATATGAGAGCGATTAAATATTCAATACTTTGCTAACCAATCACGTATGAATTAAATTGTCTTTTTACTACATTTGGTTATGGAGTTTTCTTGAAAAATATTTACATCAAATATATTAAAATCTCAGCTCTCTCGAAATTTATCGATTTCACAAGTATTAATTATCACATTTTCCATATTAAATATGCCATTAGTATTTTCGCAAAATTTCGTGAATTTGTCATCTGCCGTTAAAGTTTCTTGTTTCTTCTAAATTATGCGATTTTCAAGCACATTCCTTTAACTATCAAGTAACACGAAAATGAAGAAACCTTCAGAGCTAATTTTTGCATAGCATTTGCCAATCTTTGATCTCGGAAATTTAATCAACAAATAAAGATTGCGTTCTGAATTATGCATCGAGTTTTCAATCGGTATTTCTCACTCAAAGTCTGTGTTATCGATTCGTTTTTATGAAAAATGAAAATCCAACAACGGAACATTTTACTCGCAACTCTTGTCCCAACAATACGATCGAATGCACACGCGAAGGAACAGCTCGTGAGCTATGCTTTTCAAAATATTGCACTCTCGCAACAAACGTCTTGTCGTCTCAATGAATTTCGAAGCGACTCGTTTCAATATTGATCTTTCGACGTTCATTTCGAAGATTGACTTTCGATCGGCTATGAAATTGATTGGACAGCGCGGAATTCCATAGTCGTGAGTGGCGAGACACGCGAGCGTGTCCGTGGTACGGCCAGGCCGCGTGCAGGTAGCGCGATTCGAAGGAAAGGAAGATGCTGGTCGGCCTCGTTTGGTTCCCTCGTGCTCGTCGATTGAGCAATTACGTTGGCGCGAGTCCTCAATCAGGAAGCAACTCGGCTTCAATGGCACGATTCGACGATTCGAGTTCATTGAAAGTGAACGGAGCACGAAGTTATTTCCACGGGTCGAGGGAATCCCTCCCTTTCTCTCTCTCTCTCTCTCTCTCTCACACACACACCCATACATACCTTTTCTTTCTCTTTTTCTTTCTTTCCGTAGGTGTCTGGCGAATGAAATTTTGTCAAAAAAATTAACTACCAAAATTGTTACGACCGTTCGCGGAGAGACGCGATCGCGAGGAAGCACGTCAACGGGAGTCGTAAATTCCCGTTACGATTAAACAATCGACGCCGCGAAACTAATCGCTCCCCTTATTTCAGTTACGATAATAGGGGTGGTTAGATTGAAGTTACACTGAGTTAACAAGTATAACTTGAGTTTATTATGACAATTTACTGAATATACAGAGGTACTCTGATGCGTCGATGTAAATGAAGTAAGAGTTTAAGGATAGAACCTTTTACAAACGTGTTGACCGATTTAATGTTGAGTGACGATTTTTACTTGAGGGTAGAACTCTTTACAGACTTTAGTGTTCTGACGACGAATGAAGACTACTACTGAAGTGACGATGCTGTCTCAGAGGAGAGCTAGTGATGGGTGTGTCTAGCGCATGGGATCAGGTGATTTGTTCATAGCAATTTTGGCTAGGAAAGTGAGGGTAGTGAACATTGTTTCTTATTGGTTAATAAGATGACCGGTAGACTAGGAAGGGTCTTAGCTGCCCTCGGAGGAAAGTTGTTAGTGGGAGGCATCGCACGTGCGAAATAACTTTCCCGTACTAAACACTGAATATTTGTTTGGCAGATGCTATGTCCGGCTCGTAGGATCTTAGACAGATTTTTCTGAGATTTATGACGGGTCCTTGAGGCTATTGAGGGCCCGCGACAAGGAAGTGCGGACATGTGGCTGCCATCCTGCCCGCCGTATGCAGCCCGACCCAGGTAGAAAGTCAGGCGACGTAACAAAAACTATATTAAAAGCTTACCGGGTTGATTCGTTGTTTCCAAACCCGAGGCGAAGCATTTTGTTCGCTCTTATGCATCCATTTCTCCACGATATCCCTTCCCTCTCTTTTCTGTTTCTTGTTTATTAGTCGGATAAAATTGCCAGTTGAATGCCGGCTGCTATCGATATGTTGTAATTAACTCCATTCCGATAAAGACGTTATTGTCGACGATGAACCGTGTACGAGTATCTTCAGATACATTGATACAAATGATCCAAGTATTTTAGAGCGAAGAACAGACGCGAATGAGGAAGATGCTCGTGAAAATTGAAGTTTAATGAAAGTTCTCGATGGAAATCAAATGATCGATACTGATTATCAGAGCCAGACGTATTTAACAAAAGATTTATTGTCCTTGATAATTATAGATTGACTATAATAGTAATCGTACGCAATGGTTCTCTTTATTAGCAAGTTTCATTAGGGGAAAAAATTGATTTCAATACGCTCCTTTCGTGTACGAATAACGCGTATATTATATAGAAGTCAACTCTGATGGATATTCGATTATCGTCGTTCAGTGAACGTAATAGATGCTTTAACCATCGTGTTCGATAGATCTGAATGCTGTTGTTCGCAATTAGTTTCGTCACGAAAAATAGCTTATTGTTATCGTTATCGTTATCGTCATCGTACGATGTTTATTAACTTCGATATAAATCATTGTTGATAAATAATAATTGCTTCCATCCTGAACATATTCGTCACTGTCGTATTTCCTACGTATTACCGAGTGCGAGATCTGTTCTAATTATACACGGCCGCGATAATGACAGTAATGAATTCATGTATCGAAGAGTTTATCACAACGACCGTTTCGTGTATTTTATTATATTTAATCATTTCGATCGTTCATAATATCGTTTGTCCAGACACTACTCGATTTGTATCAACGATGTCTTAATTTGATCAAAATGTAGAAATTAAGAATGAATTAATAATTGGCAATTTGGTATTTTCTACGATCGCGGCAACAGCATATCAGTTTAGAAGAATTTTTTGAATGTAATTCAACATCTACTAATCAAAGAACCGGAAGATAAAAAGCTTGTCAAGTAATAAAATACTTGCGCAAAGCTTCGGTGCACGTTCTTAATGAACACAACGGAACTTCAATTATATTTCTCCGTTAAATTCTTCCATCACATTCATGCAAATTAATTATACATTCACGTTGAACCATAATGGATCAATTTACCCTCTTTTCCAATTACTCGATTCCATCAAGAATAGTCGCTTATATCTCTTTAACAGAGTTTACCGACAGAAATCCTCGCATTAAAATCACCCGCAGAGATCTAAGCCCATCCATCGCGTCGAACTGGACGAAATGCAGGGGTTTCGCAGTCCGCTCTTCTGCCTGTGGTGGTTTTATTCATCGGCACACCTTCCGCCTCCAGGTTCGCTGATGTCGGTGGGAAATGTAAGATAAGTGTAGACACGTTACAGGGAGCTGCCTTATTCGCCAGGATTTATACCGACGTGCGATCGCATAAAACTCAATTACCAGATTTACTCGCCGGTTTCACTCGCCAGTTTCACTCGCCAGTTTCACTCGCCGGTTTTAGTCGCCTAGCTTTCACCCTCGACGTTCTGCTACCCCGTTGAAAAATTATGCGTCGCTGTTTACCAAATTTCCCAGGTCCTACGAATGCATCGTCACGCGTGGCCCTAATGCTTGGCCTCCGTACGAACGTATTCATACGGGAAACTCTGACGAGCGAGGGTCGCGCCATTTCGAAAAAAAAAAAAAAAAAGAAAAATACATTTTCTGCTTCAGCTTGAGTACATGGTCGTAGATCAACCAAATGGAACTTTGCAAAGGTTAAACGCAAGTTTTTCAGGCACATGTTACAAATTTCTAGCTTGGATTTGAATTATTACGTGGGCTTGCGTGGTTTATGAGATGAGATGAGGTTTCCGTGAGGTCGGATTATGGGATATTTTTTTGGGATACGGTACAGAAGATGGGGGATATTGAACTTTACGTCTGATTGAAAGTAAACGATACTTGGACTTTTTGGAGTAGTACAGCCGACATGTTGCTACGTATTTCTTCTTTTTATCACATCAAAAATCCATTTTCAAAGTTCGCAACGTGAAACGATCATATGTTATCGTGGATGTCGTTATTTTTATCTTCGTTTAAACGAACTTGTAAACCGACAGAAACATAATCCTCTAAACACGGATAATGTCTTTATCCCCTCGTTAAATTTAGTCACCCGAATTCTAGGAACACGGGAATCGAATAAAGTGTGTTGAGTGGTAGCGTGGCATGTCATGATCGTAATGGACCGCGGTGGAAATAGTGGGCTCCGTCAATGTTGAACCGTGAAATTAACCCAAACACATTTCCCCAAGGCACACGCGATGTAAAACAACCCACGTTCGATCCTATTTCCTTTATATTTCATCTGCGTCAGACACGAGTGCAATAAAATTGCGATTTCTTGTCAACGACTATCGAACAATCCATAAACCTAAGATTGTTTCCTTGAAGATCGTTATCTTAGAAAGTCTTGCTTTTAATTTTTTTATAAAATCTGATTTTTTTATTATCTTCTAAAGCAGGATATCGTTGAGGTTGGATATAGATTATTGATAATCGATCGTTTTAAACGATAGATGTTTCGAGGTTTAAATTTAAATAACGTTGATTTAATGATTTTCATAGAAAATTGATGGAAGTAGTCGTAAAACATTTCAATTTATAATCCAAGGTTACGATATTTAAAAGTAAAACTCTGTTGCTCTCTCTCTCTGTACTTTTATATTTATACTTTATGGTTCCTTGAAGATTGAGTTTCAAGCTTGGCCAAGAAGAGTCGCATGTTATAAACCTGTTGAACTTTAGCAGCACTACTTTCGTTCCTCGATAATTTAGAATATAAACTATGGCGTGTTTCATGACTATGAAACCACTTAAAAATTTTTGATTCTTATATGTTGTGGTTAATACGATACGGAACCAAGTATACCGTATCTGAGATCTATAGTGATACGTTTTTATATGTTACTGTTCGGGTTACTTTTACCGTTAATTTTAAATTCGGGTAAATAATAGCTGCTGCCACCAGAAACAATCTAAGGATTGTTTCAATTAGAATTTTCGTTGTCGTTATAACTTTATCGACAATTAAATATCGATGAGTAGCGTCGACCGATGTTCAACGCGATTGCCAACTAAACTCCACGTTTCTGCTAACCCGCTACGCGCAGGAGTACTGGCACGGGAGAGGATTAAAATTGACGAAAATGAGTGCTCGTTTAATCTAACAAATCAAGAATTTATTCTGATTTTGGTTGGTTATTAACAGAATTACTTAGAATAATAGAATTTACAATCTTTCGCGATACACTTTAGTAATTACAAGATTCGAATTTAAGCGATGTTCGACGTTTTACAAATTGACAAATACTAGCACGTCGATTAACAAAAACTGACAAAAACTAAGAACTAAATGAAACAAAGAATTAAAACTAGAGAACTAGAGAATTGAGGAACTTAGGAACTAAGAACTAAGGAATTAAAGAACTAAAGAATCAAAGAACTTAGGAACTAAGAGCTAAGGAACTAAAGAACTAAAGAATTAGAATTTAAAATTAATGAAATGTTAGGAATTGCAGAATTGAAATCTAACCGCTATAAACCAAGAAGTTACTTGCCAAAAGTTGAGTAACTGATCACCAAGAACCCAGGAATCAATCAAGCACTGAGGAACTAATCACACAGAACTAAGGAATTACAGTCTGTCACACAAGAGCGTGTCTGCGATATTTCTGTAAATATTTATATATTTGTAAAAGAATTTATATGAATTGAATCTACATCTAAAACACTAATACGCTATTACTTAGTAGGGTGTCCAATCTCCTCCATTAGCGATTATAGCTTGACATCGTTTCGGCATACTCTCGACTAATTTTTGAGCGTAGGATTCTGGTAACGACCTCCATATCTTTCGAATGTGATGTACAAGTGTTCTTATTTTTGTGATACGTCTTCCTCTCAGCTTGCATTTCATTAGGGACCACACATTTTCGATAGGGTTTGCATCAGGGGACTGCGATGGCCAAGGAAGTACTGTGATGGCGTTTTTCGCTTTCCATTGGGTGCAGATGCGACTTCGATGTTTAGGGTCGTTGTCTTCTTGCAATATCCATTGGTCCTCGGTTTGGTTGAACCAACGTTTCACGGATGTGAGAAGTCCCCTTTGGTACAATTTCACCATCTTTTGTGCATTCAGATTGTCTGTAAAGACGCACAAAGTCCCAAAACCGCGTGCGTTAAAGCAACCCCAAACATGCACTTTTATAGGGTGTTTTACACTTCTTTGAATCATCCTTCTTCCATGGATAGTCCAAGCACGCCTAATAGGACACCATGCCCAAAACGAAGATTCATCAGTGAATATTATATTACTCCAATCACGATCTCTGTTTTCATTCGCCCATGCCAGACGATTTTCGACGTTTCGCGTACGCGGCACTCATATTAAAAAGCTCTGTTCCTTTCACTGTTTCAAATGAAACTGAAAGGTATTCAGCAACGCGTATTAGAGAAGTTTTCGTTTGTTTACATTCTTTTTATCTCATTCTGATTAGGTGTCAGGTTTCGCAGATATCGCAGACACGCTCTTGTGTGACAGACTGTATCTGAATCTGAATCACAATCTAAATAATAACGAACTGAAGAACAATAATGATGACCGTACTTCCAACTTGCTACGTTTATTTATACTCCGATCCATCGCAGAAGAAGGGGAGGGGGCGTCATGTGGCGGTTTGCGAAGCTAGAATTCGGTTTCTAACGAATTTGTTAAATTCGTTCGAATTGAAACACCGTCTCGCGCTATTGGTGGGTTTTAGCCTTAGTTACGGCGTGTGCGTAGCGCGGGACGTGACAATAGATATTGAGAAACAATTTATTATGCTTTTCTCCAGAAAGAGGAAGGCTATATTCCCTGGATAGAAGAGAGGTGGAAGTTTATTCTAGTTTCATAGTTATAGAATCAGCATAGCAAAATATTTTATTATTCAGATATTGAACTCGGGATACGATAAAAACAAATTTGTTTAAGAGTAGCTTAGTATCACGTGGCTTCACTTTCAAATAAGTTCATCTACTCGATTTTGCATCGATCTAATGAGATTTTGACGCGTTGTTTCTACATTCCCGTACAATAGTCTCAGAGCATCTTCTATTTTTTCTATTTTTTGTATATTTGGCGTAGATTATGAATTTTAAATTGTATGCATTTTTTTACTAGAAGTATTAATATATTAATAGCGTAAATTGCCTTTATCGTATAAAGCATTAAGTTAAATGATTGTTTATGGAACACTCCATCAACCACAACAATTATAGTAAATGTCCTGAGGCTTTAAAGCTGGAATATCGAGTCTGTATTAAAAGGTGAAATTATTAGTTTCGTATCTATGAGATGCAGTGTATACTGAAACCAGATGCGGAGATTTCCAACTATAATAAAAAAGTATAATAGAAAGATTATAGATTCCATTTTCATTTCCTTCTTCTTTAATTTTTCCTTCTTAACTACCTTCATCATCCGTTGTAATTTCTTGAAAATTAGACGCATCGGCTGCACTTGCTCTGCAAATTCTTAATACTTGGGAGCAAAAGCGTAACAACGGGGAATTTCCTTCGTTTCGTCATCCGCATCCTTTCCCTTTAGACTAGAAATAATTTCGCCATGTTCCGCTTGATAATGTTACGCGCATCTCGTGCACACAGCCAACTAGTATACGCGCAAATACTTGTAAATAATCAGGATATTCGGTATTCCGTGAGTACGTGTGCTCGTGTGTGTGCGCGAAGGTTAATGATTAGTGCGAGAACAGAAACCGTTTTGGCATTCTGTATTCCTCTTCGTAATGCAGAGATCCGGAGAGGAACAAGCAAAACCGAATGGAGTATGCCCTTAGTGGCCGTGCGAAAGAACGATTACAAGCTACGGAAATTGTGTAAATTTACATTAATACAGTGGCTGAATATCGTTTGAATATACTGCCACATGAAGCACACACGGGCGGATGTATTTGTTAAATTCCTTGAATAATTCCGTTTGCTTTTCAAAAGTTTTAGTGGCTTGTTCTAACCGCAATTTCGAATATTCAAAGCTTCGTTGGTTACGTTACGCGAGCGGGTAGGAATGAATAATTTGTTTGTTTGTAGAAAGGAAGAAAAATTCTTTTGTGAATCGTGCATGTTCAGAGTTAGGTTATTGATAAATGTAAATATTTATCGTTTAAATAAAGATTCAAGATTCGTAGTAAATAGTTCATGAAATGATATATTTTTATGATTCTAAAAAATACCATGTTCGTATAACATTTTTATGTTATTTTGGACATACTAATTCATCTGAATGAACGAACTTCATTCGCGAGCTTCATTTCCCTTTTTTATACAATTTTTATATTTCTACTTTGCCCTTCTTTCTTTTTCTCTTTATCAATAGAATATACATGTAGTATCGGGAAAAGGTACGTACTTGACAATGGGTCATACCTGTGGCCCTTTACAAACATTGGGGTAATTGAAGGGGATCTACCTGGGAATGGGTCAGGCACATCTGGAGAACAGATAGAAGACGTGAGGCACTCGAGTTGAGTTGTAGCAGTCGAGTAGAGGCAGTCGAGTAGAGGCAGTCGAGTAGAGGCAGTCGAGTAGGGTCAGTCGAGTTGGTGAATTGCGGAGAGTCAGTTGAGTAGAGTCCGTTGAATGTGGCAGTTGAGTTGTAGCAGTTGAGTGGAGCAGTTTGAGTTAAGAGTTGAGAAGTTGGAAGCCGAGTGTTAAGACGTACGACGATATTTGTAGTCAGCTTTGTGTTGAGTATTGCTTGTACGAATAAACTTGAACTTAACTCTGAATAAACCATCCTTTCTTGTCTTTGCTCTAGATAAAAAAACAACACATTTGTAGGTTACTACATACATATATATACACACACATAAATCATATTAAATGCAAAATTTCTAATACGTTTTAATTCGGCCTTACAAATAATAGTTAACAATGTCATTTATTACCTATCTATTGATAAATTATACTTTAATGTATCAATTCTGTACGATATTTGCTTTCTCCGGTTTGTCCAATTATACTTTTGCACATATTGATTGCTTCGAAAGAAATATCTAAGGTGTCGTCAAATTATGAAACGATCAATATATAAATAGTAATTGATTTGTTATTTTGTGTGCAATATTTGTAGATTAGCGTTTTGCGTATGTTACTTTTTTCTAAATGTTCAACGTAAAAGAAAAAAATTGTGCTGTTAATTCGTTGCTACTAGATTAACTCGAAACTTTCCTCGTCGTGTCATGTCAGTGTGGAATTATTTCAGACTCTGGTGACGCGGAAATGGGATTCTTCGATCAAAGCAAAGTGTCCAGTCTCGGTAATTAGAAAGATACGTCAACTCGTTATGTTGTTTAATGCAATCTGTGCTCTCTCGAAACTCGGAACAAACAGGTGCCCCATGAGTAGCTTGTGTTGCAAGAGCCAGAAATGTTTTACACCGTGGCCGCAAGAATGTGTCCCGCGGGAATGCTGTGAAGGGAATTAATTCTCGTCCACTGACTAATTAAGACGAATAATCGTGTGTAATGCTCATTATGCGGGTAATTCAGTTTTACTAATCAACGAAGCAAGTGCCTACACCAAGGCTGAGGTTCGGGCATAATTCACTTTGACCATTGTACGCCATTAATATTGTCAGTCTCATACTGTTCTTATGACCTCTAGTCATCAGACTTCTCTGATTAAAGTTCATAATGTACCTAGAAATTCTATTGATAATTTACTAAATTTTGTTAAGTGAACACATCGTTTTAATTTAGGAATTAGATTTAGTTTAAATGTACGATTTGACTTAATTTTCTAAATTTTATTTTAGATAATTTATTAATTCTTTGAAGGCAAATTGGGCTATCGAAGATCTAAGAAGAATTTTGCTCTTGAATTCCTTACCTCGGAAGTTTTACTTTTATTGAAACTTTCAAATATTTAACGTAACGAAAATATAATAACGAATAAATATATAATACCGATAAGTATTCCAGAACTTCCCAAGAATTTATCTTTCAAATTTTCTGGAAGTTGAAGCAATAAAAAAAGTAGATTAAAATTAATTAATTGAAAAATATTTAATTTTACTTTATTTAAATTAATTAATTCTCATAGTTTATATATCTCTCAATTGTTACCTATATTCTATAATTACGTTAATATTTGGTCCATAAATTGTTATCAATTGTTCGTAGCAAAATTTGTTAACGCGTTAAATTTGTATGGATGCGTCGATGAAGTTACATTTGGTTAGTTGGACGATGACGTTTCGACGATGTCCTTCTGCTCTTACGATCAAAGTTAACGTGATTAATACAATTCTCATTTCGAAAACCATAGCTCTATGTTATCCTGCCGCTGCGTACATATAATTATTCACTGGTTGTCTCCGAAACAGTGAACTGAAGATTAGACGCCGTCTATCAATTACTTTGGACGTCGTCAGAGGCGTTATTGGCGCGTTTCCGCTGTGCGGATCCTGCATTTCTCTACATTAATTACGACCATACCCACGTCGTGTGCGGTCTAATGAATCTCATTATATCACCCTTCTGGAGCCGTCTTCTTTTCATTATCTCCTTCGCGATTCGTTAAAATCTATTTTAAAGAACTATTTGCATAGAACGATACCTTTCTTCATCTTCTTCTTATGCAACTTTTGAAATCTTTTGTAATTATGAATTAATAATTTATAACTTTTTAAAAGTACTTTTTAAAAATACTGTTGGACAATGTAGTTTACAGTGTGATATGAGAAAAGTCTGTTGTTAATTGTTTTCTTGAACGAAACAGATTAGAACTTGAAGATGTAAAACTGTTGTGGTTATTAGATGTATGTGAATACAAAGGAGCGCGTGGATAAATTGCAAGGTAGAACAAATATATTTTAAATACTGAAGCGTAAATACAAAGTTCGGAATATAATATGAGCTGATCCAGATCCGCACGCTAGCAGTGTTACCCTATGACTGAAAAACCCTGAAGCTAACGTCGCCTATCTACTGTTTATGGTTTGCCTTCGACCCAGTCTTTTGTCTATAGGCTATCGATGGCTTCAGTGCTTGAGAAAACTAAAAGACCGGATGTAAAGTTTTTTTAGAAGTTGATCACCACTTCAACAAAAACGATACCTTTTGTGTCGTTGGTTTGAATATGATTACGACCTAGATTTTCAACTTATTGTTAGTTACAAACTAAATTTAATGCTATAGAATACAGATTATATTTGAACTAATCATTATAATACTCTATTCGAATAATCGAATAACATTATTTTTATCATTTATTGTAAACTATGTTATCAGTATTAATAAACACAACTAACGCGATAAATATACGCAACAAACACGCTCGTGGTAGGTTTTTTCTAATTTCTGTTCTTTATTTCCAATTGCTATTTTGCAAGGGAACAGTCTCGAATTTTCCGTTCATCGGTGTACCGATATGATCGACCGTTTTATACTTGCAGTATTATTTATAATTTTGGACGCACTCTTAACCCTGTTACGTATGTTTACGATCACAATCATTTTCGAAACATTTCTCAAAAAAAAAAAAAAAAAAAAAAAAAAAAAAATATCTGACCAATCTTGCTAGACAAAGAAGTTATTACCTTAAGACCTATACCGATCGATAGATTCACATATGTATGTTACATATTGTTATTGAAAATTACTTTGCATATGTATTACAATAGCACAATTTCATATTGCTCGGTACAGCTATAACTTTCGTACAATTACGAATCAAACGTCGAAACAGCTACAATATCATTTCCGTCTTGATAATCACAACGTGTCTACCAGCTTTACGTGCAGCTGTCACGTATGACTCGCCATTGTTACGTATGATTATTCACGAAGACGCATCTATACTGGAGAAGAGAAATGCCGGATCCCGTCTGTTAGGTCTGTCTGACCTGTCTCAGTTGGCGGACTGGGGGCGAGATTGCCAGCCGTGTTCTCTTCCTCCTTACTATTCCTGTTGCTGTAGTGTCGGAAACACCGTGTTTCCCGTGGGAATGTCACTGTTCGAGCGATATCTACGGCACATTTTCTCAAACTTTCGCTGTGATTTCCACGCCACAATGCAAAAAACTTAGGAAACGCACTAAGCGGAAGAAACTATGGGACAATATAATTTTAGCTTTAGCCAGCCATTGTATAGATACGTTTCCATAGTATTTCTCTTATGTACGGTGTATGCAGCAGGCGTAAAACTACTTTTTCAATTTCACGAAGAAGTTAAAAGCGCGCGAGAACACGAAGCGCGGCGAATTGTTTCTGACAAATATCTTGGTAACGTTTATTTTACGTTCCAGTTTAAGAGCGGTGAATTTGTGGAACATTTAGATATTTGGCGTGCTATTGAAACTGGTGATTTTGTTATATATATATTATTTTGAATATATGGACAGTTAGTGTAAGCAAGCATTTAAAAATCTAACTTCTATCAACAGTGACATATAAAGTATAACAAAAATTAGATCAATATTAATTACAATGAATATATGAACTAAGCATTTGGAACTCTTACAATTTATAGGTAACTGATTTTTTAATACTTTACATCAATAAGAAATTTCAAAGCTGTGGGTTTCTTCTGATCATAATTCCTCATTTAAAACATGTTTTAGCGAAACGATGTATTTACTTTTGTGTCGTATAAAATATTCCGGCTTACCGTCAATCGAACTATCGACGGTTTGGATAACCCGATTGTCATGAACGGTCTTTGAGTAAACGAAAAATGTAAATTCGAATTTCGGTCCAGCAAATCGATCGAATTTGTTCTCTCTCGCATGCTTGCATTCACGCTTCTATCGCATATGTTTCAATATATCTACGCGCAATATATTTCTTCTACTTGATCTTAAACTATACGATCCTAAAATTGGATTTCGGATGCGTGTAACAAGATATTCCATGTAACAATTCCAAATGAGCCCTGTGGACTTTACGTATCACTTATGTTGAGGTTCACTGATAGAAGAACGAGTGGATGAATTTGTAATAGAAAAATATATTGAAATAAATAAAGATATAAGTATAATGTATGCTGATCCACATCCTCGCTCTTATAGTGTTACAATACAATAGAAGCGATGGGGAGGACGTTCATATATTTATAGCAAAGGATATTTTTTTTTTATTTTTTTATTATTTATTTGTTTGAATTTTACAATTTGCCCAGAAGGACATTTGGTAAAATATTATAACTTGAAAAATATAACATGTGGATGGTTACCCCCAGCGGGGTTCCATCTTCCAGATTGTTTATTGTATTTCTATTGTGAAGTCTGCGAGATGCGTTTTCTTCAGTCTTCTTTCTATTAGGGTTTCATTTGTTTCAGCTACAAGCTGGTTTGGGTGTGTTGCAAGTCTTTCTTCGTACTTTTTTGCATATCTAGCGATTTCTTCTTTGACTGTTGGAATTTTTAGATCTTTTCGTATATCTTCATTTCTGACGTACCATGGAGCGTTAACTATTGTTCTAAGAATTTTGGCTTGCATTGTCTCCATTTTGCTTATATGGATCTTTCCTGCTGTTCCCCATAGTGGTATTCCGTACGTCCAGATTGGTTTTATGATTGTTTTGTATATCTTTAATTTATTTTCCATGCTTAGTTCGGACTTTCGACTTGTGAGCCAATGCATTTATCTCCTTGCTGTTTGTATTTTGTCTATTACTGATTTGAGCAAATGATATTACCAAAACAGTTAACCTTGTAGCTCTAGCTAAAGGCTACAAGAAACAGCAAAGAAATCTACATGTAGCTTCTTTATTTCTAGACCCTGTAACCCAAAACATAATTTATATTCAAGGGCACAATAATACGGACCTCTCCTTATTTAGAATATTTTTTTGTTTCACTAAATTCTATTCTCTTCGTAACAGCGGTCTCCAGGTCACGGGTATATGAAAGTAAAGATGTAGAGTTTTTCTTGAAGTAATTACTTCAACAACTTACAAAGAATACAAATTTCGATATCATACGTTCGCTACTTGTAAATAAAATTCTCTTTAAATTTACGACACTGTGAAAAGTTGAGGTACTTGGATACAAATCACGTTTGTATTCAATATTATCCTATCCCTGATGTGCTTGTAAAATGTTGGAATATTTCTTTTAAAAGAACGCTTACGAAAACGTTTTATGACAGTGACCCACAAAGATACTTGAAAACTTACAGCGACATTGTATGAATATATTACATGTATTATATGAAACATTTAAAAAATTTGTTTCCATGAAGTACGCAAGAGTTACAGGATTTTCATTGAAAAAGATACATTCAACCGTCAGTTATCCATTGCTTTAATAAATCTCAATATTTAGAGGAGCTTTCTTTAGTATCTACTTGTTTGTTTAACGCGCTTGCTAAATACTAATTTTTTACCAAGTGTATAATAGCGCTAGTTAGTATCTCACTACAGCGTTAATGAAATTTCACCAATAATCGAAATTTCGCACGCATGTTATATTCGTTAGACTTTTCTATGATAAGTCCTCAGACTCCGGGACTCGATAAGTTTCAAATCTCCAGGAGAAGTTCCCGAAACTTATTCTCCGAAGCTTTGTCAGTATCAACGACGACAAAATGTCACAAACTTGTTACCTTTAAAGAATGATTTCTCTTTTCTGACTAGGTATACGAGATGTACGTGGCTGGATACCAATTCAAGGTTCTCTCTCCGGTATTCACGGGTCACTGGGGTCTACAGACAAGAAAGACCAGACCAGCTTGGCGCGAACGACAGAACAGTGCCAACAGGAAGCACTTCGAGACGTTTAAGAAGGAAGTTTTCGCCCGTTACATGCGCGATCCTTTGAAGATGATGAAGAACCCTCACTGACGAAAAGTTCGTCGAAGGTTTCGCTAATTTATTAGCGAGATCTTGATCGCCGTCCTTTTTATTCGTCGCGCGGAGCTCTCACTGAACCAATCGGGACAACCTTCAGCGTCTTTGTCTCAAGGACGATGCTAGGCTCTAATTGCTCTACCTGACACGGTGCCATAAGGTTTAAGTTTTTAAACGGACGAACAATTTCATCGACCGTGTCAACGATTCAATTAGGAACGTATCGATTGATTGCTCTATTTTTCACTGTAACCGAGACCAGATCGTTTTCTATATATTTTGTATTCCGTATGGTATCGCGAACTTCGAACAATCAGTGAACTTGTATATCAAGATTTTAGTATTAAATACTGGAAGACGAACAGTTTGAAAAACGTCTGTCTGCGTTGCTGCGCGCGAACATCCGGTGGTGCACGTTTAATTCGAGGTCCTCTTGCATAATTATGAATATTAATAAATTGACAAGTCACAAGTAGTAGATTATAGACTTGTGTTTGACAACTTTGCAATTTTACATCACGTAGGATAATCATACGGCGTGTAGTTTCTTAAATTTATAATATTTGTACGGTTGAATTTCTTACCTTATGAAAATTGTTACCCCTACAAGAGAGGGTTTATTAGTTCTGGTAACTTGTGACTTGTAAAATTTCACTAATAACTAGTTTAATCGTGCAAAGCGAGCCGAGAAATTGATCCATCCATTGTGTAGCGAGTTTAATGGCCTTTTTAACCTTTCATGGACCTTGAAAAATGAAGAGATTTGTCGTCTTGAAAATGATGGTTTTACTTAGTGTGTCGTTACTCGATCGTTATTCAAAGCGACCTTATCAACTATCTCGAACCTTCCTGCTATCCTGAGGAATTTCGCGTGTTCCTTGTACGTTAAAGGATCGCTTTAATAGCCCTTCATATTCCGTTGTCATCATCGACAAAATAATCAATTACTGGGTGATCACCCGTATCCGACGTTTTCTGCTTGCAAAGAGTTTGATGTTCGCGTATGATTCCAGTCCATTAAACTTCGCGTTTGTGAATTTTCAAATTATACACCAGCCGTTGTAACGTCGAAAATGGAAAGTGGTCTACCTTCGGCTGAATTGATTAAAATACGTGTGATTTTTTCGTTTAAATTGCACGCTAACGACTTTATTAAATCGTTAAAAATCTCCCTTTTCAGTTAAAACAACGGTTAACGAGGCAGGATTAATATCGATTTCGAACATATCCGATTCTGTGTATTTAATACTTGTATTGTATACAGAAATCGGTGCCTACGAATAGTCTTTGACTCTGCAACGTTTTAAGCGTCGAAAGTTCGATACACGTATCGTCCATGTGCTTTTTCACACGTTGGACAGAAATTCCCGCTTTGTATCATACGCATATGGATGTTGAAGTCATAGCTCGAAAGCTTTCGTTTTCGAATAGTATTTTCCTCGTTCCCGTTTGATATCTTCACTGGTCATTCCGGTAATATCCGTCCCGGTAAATCGGTGACATATCACGTGTATATAGATCGTCTCAAGCTGGAGAGAAATTGAGACTCGTGCTGTCTTTCTGTCGCTTCGAAGGAGAAACATTGGTACAGTCCGGTGTACAGATCATACGTCAAGATTGTGGTTCGATCGTGTCGATAGCTTCTAATCCTGCATATACAGTAGCTCACGAAAGTATTTGAATACTTATCATAAAAATTGATATATATATATGTCGGAGATGAAAGGACGTCGGAGCCTCCCTTTCGGAATGTTTGGGAAAGTCCCAAATACTTTAGTCCAGACTTTTTATTATAGCCGTACTTAAACAATAAAACCGAGAAATAGCTGTTCATGAGCTAAGTCAATTATGACTATCCGAGATTTATGACAGTGGGCTTGGGCTCGAAGTGACATAATGGGTCACTGAACGTAGCCGCTGTCACGGGAGGGACGTGTACCTAACAGAGGTATAAAGTAATTGAATAACTCACCTTAAAACAGGGATTGACATGAGGAATACGGAGAGGGGTATATAAGGGCAGTTCCACTTGGACAGAGGTTCAATTCGATAAGTTCGACTAGTACAGGGAACACGTGTGTCAAGTTCAATATCGCATTTGTCATCCCGTTGACCGTGGATTCGTTATTGAGTCTAAGATCATTGCCATACACATTCCGAGTATCTAATTACCACGGTTACTTGTCAAATTCCGTCACAATCATAATTGGACTGGTAAATATCTTCGCTCTTGCATAACGACAATGTTTAATCCAAAGAAAGATTCGTTACACGCCCCTAACTCTAATGTAAACCCGACATATATATTGCATGTATTGCACAAAACATTTTATGATTGCATTGGCGTTCTAATGAGAATCTGAAAATGTACGTAGAAATTGCAAGATATTTGTTACATTAACACATATTTATAATAAAAGATGAGTAGTCACATCTTATGGTAAGTACGTAACAAGTGTTAAATATGATTCTAATAAATATCGTGATTTATTGATATAGTAGATAATTGATAGTTTCTGATACTTTTGTGATCTCTGTAAAATATATATTTGCGCCAAACATCTTGCAGCTTCTATGTAAATTTTCAGATTTCTTTCAAACTTTATCGATATGATGGCTATTAATCGGGCTTCGTTACAGTGCTAATGAAATTTCAATATATTTTACACAACACACGTAATATATTGACGAAATCTTTCTACAAATACGCTTTCCTGAGCCATTGTACATCGCACCGTAATAGGTAATGATAATAATGAAATGGTTTTGGGCCATGATCGATCGATTTTGCAACATACAAGAGACCGGACTAAGACAATTGACACGATCGATACTAGTCCAGGGCCTAAGGTGTTTGTCATAGATATACATCAGTGGGTTCCACGTAAACGAGCATCTGTTTGGGAATTTGTCGTTAAGAAGAATGCTAGTTATTATTAAGATCGAAGTATTTTCACTTTATTCAAGACACGTAATATGATTCATATTAATTATGTTACTTAATGCTACATATCGATACAACAATGTCCATTTTCTATTCACGGAATCACTTTAGTAGCGAAAGCACTTAGCAAACCTTACCAATGGAACCAAACCCCTACCAAACCACTACCCCGTGATCGGCAAAATGCGAGGGAATGCCATTTGGATGGAAGTAGGTTCGAATTGTTCGAATACAGCATGGAATATGATTTAAATGAAAAGAAAATAAGGATAAACGTAGCGTGTCTCAATCGCTGGTGAAAGATGCGAATGACGAACAGCTTAAACGAGTCGGTGTAACGATTGGATCGTGTTAATCGCGTTATTGAAAAGTATAAAGGATCGAAAGAAGGTGAAAGGAATGAAAGAGAAACGTAATGAACGAAAGGAGCATGAAGGATCCCTTAGGTGAACGTGAAATATTTGCAAGAACTACGAAATTTACGTGTATGTTCGTTGTCGTTGCGTATATTTCGTATTTGTCTGTGTCGAAGAGAAGAATCCTTAAAGGGAGGAGAATGAGAATAAGGACGAAGGAAAAAGAAGACGAAAGGAGTTCGCGTGTAGAGATGCAAGGAAGGGCAATCAAGTAGCCATGATCAGCGTCGAGGGGATGGTGGCGTACTTCTGGGTGCTTCCGGTTCATCGGTTCGTCCTAAACGAAACTAAGCTCACTTGCGGCTTCCACTCACGGATTCCCAGAGTCATCAGAGACTGCCATGCGGGATCGCGGAATAAATATCTGCCGGTGAGTTTCGCGGCACGTACACGGTGCACGAACGGGGAAACGAGGCCGTAGAACTTAAGCGAACGTACCTCGTTAGCTATCTGTGATTTAAGAGTTTTAAGTTTGACGGATCGATCTCGGCTGAAAAGAAAGAGCCGCGAAAGCTTTTCAAGTGCGCATTCGCAAAGTCATGGAGAACGATGTCTCGTTATATTGGAAGCACGATATTGCCAGAGAAAGAAACGGAAAACAAAAAGATTGCTATCAACGAATTTCTTAATCGACCCTTTGATAATGTAATAAAATAGGAAAGAATTCGAAATGAATGTTAGAAAATAATGATCTGTTTATTTTCAAGGTTTCCTACATTTTTGGTATCAGATACGAACATACGTACATATTGAATTTCTTGTAGAAGATAAATATTATTAGTAATTGGCAGAGTCGTTGATAATAGGAAGTCAGCTCCACTTTACAGAAATTTGAGTAAACCGATAAAAGTCAATTGAGAATCGATGAAAATCAAATCATTCTTCGGAACGTGTTATAAATTTGCACACTTTAGAATACGAGACTTGTACCTCCTTTTCTCTTACGATAAATCCACTTTAAAAATGAAATGTTGGAGCTGCCTTCTTATTGCTGCAAATCCCTCGATTATAGTTACTATATTTCGCAAGTTTTTCGAATCTTTCTCAGACTACGCTGTTAAAGGGTTAAAGTTCGTAAAGCAAATCTTCGTTTTTCGGTTCTTGCGATCCTCGCTGACGATTCGAAAATGAAATTACGCGGTACTCGTAAGGGAGTGACGCTAATGGAAGTCGCAAGCTTCGATTTCATTTTGAATTATTTATACAGCCGCGGCTGTTACCATTTCAATGTCATCGTATGCGCATCCTCGATCAAAAAGCATACATGCAAGTGAAATACAAACGAGATCGACGCGTGATCTATTCGAAAGGCCGCGATATCGCGGCGAACGAGAAAGTGTAGCGAAAGATCTTTTTATCCGGTTTTTCAGTGATGCTATTGCCACTTATCACGCGACATTCCAATGTTAACTCGAGTTTCCCGAAACGAGAATACGGAGGAAAAAGAAACAAAGTGAGATTTTGATAAAACCATTCGCATTCACGCCTTTTCGAATCCTATTCAGCTCCCTTCCCTTCCCGTTGTCTTGTCTCAACAGCAAGAACATTGCTCAACGATTCGTCACTAGTAAACCGATTTGTGTAATTTATGGAACATTTTATGACACAGAGTTATTGTATATTATAATGTTTTTACGAACACGTGTAAACCACCAAAATGATTGTAACACGAGATGATTGCTGTTAAAAGGTGAGGCACAATAAATCAGTACGAAGCATGGATATGAAATATTCTCTTCAATGCATTTCGATATCAACCAATTACAAGAATATTCAATGAAAAATCGTTTCCATTCGAATGACAGTCGTTGTACATAAAATGTGTTTTATTATATAACTGGGAACAAATCTAAAATAATCAAAAATATCGTAAGCGGACGAAATGAACAATATTATTATATCGTAGCAAATCATTTTGTACGATACATCGTATATGGCTGATAAAAGATTGTTTTAACGTATAGAAATCTTAGAAAGAAAGCTCGAACTCCAAGCAGAAAAGAAACGGCTACAAGTTGCAAGTTAATATCCATTTATTTTCGCAGAACTTGATCTATGCTTGATAACGTGTTGGCGAATAATTCTTTCGCCTAGTTGGAAAACTAGAACGGCTTGAAAAAGGACAAGCAATTAAATACACGGCGTCGAGCTGCGCTCATGATACGCGGATCATTTTCCGATGGTAACTAGCAAACTTCAACACCAACTCGATGTAACTTCGAAGCGAAAACTTTGTAATCGCTCGGTATATTGGTTTCGGGGCAAGTGTTTTCAGTCAAGGTGGTATGTAAACTTTCCAAAGAATGTGCTTTATTACATTTTTTTCGTCGCTTCTTACTCGTGCCGTATCCAAGGTACATACATCGCGAAACCGCGTTTATCGAAACGCGAAGAATGTCTACGGATATCGATAAGGTATCGCGTCTCTTCGTGCTCCGAGGTGATGAACAGTCGAGGGACGTATCGTCTGTTTATTATTTTCGAACACGAAAGAATATCCTGGTAATTCTGTTCCATTTTTATGGATCTATAGACAATAGATCTTTCCCGCGTTAATTTGGTTAAAAATCGAATCTTTTCTTAAACTTTATGGTTTTGAACGATTGCCATTATTGGCTACTTAACACGATAAGGATGAGAAATTTGCAATGAACTTATTCGCTTTTCATTTCTAGATTTACTTCGTTTTCTGCATGTGCCCTAATACTTATATTTATTTATTTATTATAATTTAGTTCGTGCCTTTCGACTTTGGACAAACTTTCGGTTTATATTTCTTACAATTATTTGTTCTTATTCTTATCACTCATAGAAAACTAATAACTGCCTATTGCACTTGTAACTACGCCTTATTGCCACTTTGTTCTTTTGCCTTCTTGCTGCGCCACCTTCTTGTCATTCCTCTCCGTCTTGTATTGCCTTTGTCCTTCTCTTCTCTATTATCGCCTTCAACTCTGTCAGTCCTTCCCCAGTCTCATTTAGCGTTTCTTCCATATTCTTTGCTCCTCCTGTTACCTCGCATTCCTCTAGTATGTGTTTGAGGTCTTCCTCTCCTTTTCTGCATAATCTGCATCCTCTTTCTCCCTCCTCTTTCAGATGTTCCCTTGCCTTTGTTTCGTTACCATATCTAAATCTTGCTAATGTACTTTTCTCCTTCCATTTCATCTTCCCTTCTAGATACTTTGGCAACCCTTCTTTGGCTATTTTACTGTAATATCCGTTATATTTTGATTCTCTTATTCTTTTCTCCCTCTCCTCTGTTTCTCTCTTCTTTCTTTCTTCTATGATTTGGTCTGCTGTCATCCTTTCTTGTCCATCTTCTGCTTCCACTTGTTTCCTTCCCTCTCTCGCCTCCTCTAATCTCTTTTTACTTTTTCTTGCTCTTTTCCCCTCTTGCCCTTTTCCCCAATTCCTTTCTGTCTCTTTTATGCACTCCTTCACTAATTCCTTCTTCGATTCCAAGGCTCTCTCCTCATACCTTACTGCACTTTCCAGTGCCTTTTCTCTTATTTCCCTTATCTTGCACTCCTCTATCAAAATGTAATTCGGCGTTGTTACGTCTAGGCCTAGAATCCATTTCGCATATCTCCTTTTTATTCTATCTAATCTTTCTTCTCCGTTCCATCCCCACATCTCCGCTCCAAACAGTGCCACACTCTCTACGAGTGCTACTAATACTTACAAACGGTGGTGATCGATCGATCGATTACGTGATATTAGCCTTGGATTTGACTTTCTCTATCGGCTTATAGAAAATCATTTGTGACATTCTTTATGGCTTATTTCTTAATCCAGGACCTTTTCTATAAGCTCGCAATTTATACGTACAATTATTAACTTCGTAATTGTTTCTTTCTAATCCTCCGTTATTTCTATCGAGTTAATTCGATCGTTAATCTTTATTGTAATGCTCCTTCTTCGGTCGAACTAAGTACGTATACCATATAGTAAGAAGCAGTTATCAAGTATATACGGTGCGCAGAGAGGGAAGCAGACATTTCGATTTCAATTCTTGCAACGAGACAAATAGGAACACGTTGTGATGTCAGACTATTTTCGAGGAAATTGTCATAATGCTGGGTAATCCGATTTCGTTCCGTGCCAATATCGAACGACACGAACGCGGGACTACAATATAGATGTATAACAGTGGGCTTGGACTCGAAGTGACATAATGGGTCACTGAACGTAGCTGCGGTCACGGGAGGGACGTGTACCTGTCAGAGGTATAAAGTAATTGAATAACTCTCCTTAAAACAGGGATTGACACGAGGAATCCGGAGAGGGGTATATAAGGGCAGTTCCACTTGAACCGAGGTTCAATTCGATAAGTTCGACTAGTACAGGGAACACGTGTGTCAAGTTCAATATCGCATTTGTCATCCCGTTGACCGTGGATTCGTTATTGAGTCTAAGATCATTGCCATTCACATCCCGAGTATCTAATTACCACGGTTACTTGTCAAATTCCGTCACAATCATAATTGGACTGGTAAATATCTTCGCTCGTGCATAACAACAAAGTCTAATCCAAAGAAAGACTCGCTACACGCCCTTAACTCTAATGGCAACCCGACATATATAAAAGTTTCTAAATTTCAAAGTGATTCATTTTATAAATTAAGAGTTCTTCGAAGCAAGAAAACTAGATTTCAAGAAATGAATCTCGAAGAAAAGGCTTTTTGTCCTAATCTCTAACTTTTCATATTTTTATAGCTCAATGATTTAATTCGATATCGATATCTTAGTAAATTCTCAGTTAGCTTAAAAGAAGCTTACAATTATACACATAATTGCAAGGAAAAACGATATCTGTGTTTATGTAATAGCCTTTTGTTATACTTTCATCGAAGGAGAAGTGCCACTGTTTTTCACGTTCGATTTCCTCCGTTCATGTTTTTTAAACGTTTCGGCGCTGTCACATCCATTGATAGCGAACCAAGTCGACCGATTAAGATTTAGCAACGAGCCAGTAATCGCATGTACGCTTGCAGAACGATCCGCGACATTCATCGCCATTGAATCGGCACGACGATCCGCAAGCTTCGATAACACAAAATCGAATGAAACCAAACCGCGGCTACACGGATCATACCAGAATGCGAGCGAGGCATACTTCTGTCGTTCCCGTTGTTCCCACGGTTTCCGTCGCTTTGTGCAATTTCGGCTTGCTTTGTCGCTTTCACCGGGTTTTGCCAAGCGAAACGAACGCCGTACCGGTTACGGTTCCGTTTTGCCGCGCGTCGCGTTGCTCGTTTTGCGACTCGTGCCACAGGATCGACGTGTTTCATGGGAACATGAAATAGGAAACACGAGACGAAGATATCGCGAGCGGCTGTAGGTGTAGACGTCGTCGTCGTCTCAGGACTAGACTAATTCTATCTAATCTAGAATAATCTTCGCTAATCTTGTGCAATCTAACGACAGTTTCGTAGGGCGACGACGCTGCAATAGGTTCGTTTTCAATTAGAGAGAGTTTGATGGCATCTACGTTCGATCGACCAAAATTCGACCGGCTGAGAAGAAAGTGCGATCAATTCGCAGCGAATCTGTCGACGAAACAAATTGCGGGTATTTTTAAAAGAAAAATTCTCGGAAGATTGAAATACTTGTAAACCTTGCGTATTATTGACACAGACACATAGTCTATGCTTGCGAGCATTCAACAAGTACGACAGTCCCACCGAGCGGCACACACGCCGTACATGGTCTTACGATTTTAACATCGAGGTATCTACATAATTCCTCGTTAGTTTGAGTCACAGGAAATCTCCCGAGTTACTTAGACTGAACCGAAGCGGGTTGCTCGGATGGCAAGCTTTCACGAAGACGAAGGTTGCCAAGGGTGCAACAATTGACCGTGTAATCGCGGTTTCCTATCTTATCTCAGTACATCCTTTAATATTAATCTGGAAAGTGCTCCTCCGAACCGTGCAATAATGGGCTTTGTTCGTGCAGCGGAATCAACGGCGACGGGAAGGGCATTCAACGATCCTCCGAGGAATATCCCCGTCTGGATTTTCAGAATTTTTCCTCTCAGACTCAAAGGAAACAGCGCACCGCTGTCGCTGGAATCGTCGGCCGATCGATTCGTCGTCAGGAACGACGCGCTTTCAAACGGAACGTCGATCTTCCGTTGCGACGAAAACTGCTCGCGCGACAAACCGAGCTCTTCCTCTGCGCCGTCATTTTCCGCTGGCAAATGGAACTGATCCATTTAATCGTGCTAAACGCTGTCCCTTTGAACGCGGCACGCGCTCATCCGCCATTCGCGTCTTACGAACGTGAAACTTCCGTCTAAACGTTGAACGGCCTGACAAGTTGTTTCTGGTGTTTGCATATGTATAGGTGTAGGGATTATAATTTTGATTAAAAATTAGCTTTAAAGTATCACACGGTAAACGAAGATCAAAGGAGAAGAGTTCTGGTTATAGAGGGTTGATCGTTCTTCCGAATTATTCAAAGTTGCTGAGAAATTAATTAAACAAATTCTCCTATATATAATACATATATACGTATGTAATTTAATAAATTAAATCTGAGTGAAACGAGTAGCGAAAGGAAGGACAGTATCGATGTGCGCGTATTTTCCACAGAAAAACTTGAAAAATGTTGCTTCGTGAAATTAGCCGCGCGGCAGCATAGAGAGAGAATGGACGCAGCGCATTCCGCGAAACGGAAGCGATCGATTCCGTATGACAAGCGTTCGTTTCAATCTATTCGGGTTGGAATTTTCGTGAGACTTGGTGGAATTCGTTATTTCATCGGGGAGGCGTGCGAAATTCGTCGAAAAGTTGCCGCGATGGAAGGAAAACATGATCTGCGTGCACAAACAATTCTGTCAACGAATTTAATTTCATCGCGATGTAAATTTGTATCCGTTCGGTCGAACGAAGAGAAAAGGATTCAATTAAAACGGAATACTGCTGGCAGCGACGCGTGGAATGTTTTTCGAAAAGGCTGAAAAATACGAACCTGATGACTACTCACCTCCAGTCTTCTCGTTTCCGAGCGGGAAAAAAACTTTCCGACTTTTATTTCTTTCCATAGCTGTGAAATCTATGAACGTATGTACGAAATATTTCCAAACTCCATGGAACAATATCTTGATACCTGTTCGATCGTTTTACAATTTTTTTTAGATCAAACATCGTATTAATAAAATAATACATTTTACAATAGACAAACGAAAAAGACAAATACACCGATAATTTTCGTAGTTTCTAGTATCGCTCTATTAACTCGATAATTTCCCAGACGACTTTATACAAAGCGCATCACGCTACATAAAAATATACGACGAAACACGCGAGACGGACGACGAAAAAAATTATTTCATTCGAAAAGCTAGAGATATTTCATCGCGGGTAAACGTTCACGTTTAATAACGCAGTGAATCTGTAGACTAAACAAGTCCCCTATATCGTCTCGTCCGCGCCAGTGTCTCAAGAAGTATAAAAAATATTAAAAAGAGCAAAGTCTCTGGTAAGAACCGCCCCCTCACCCGGTAAGACAAGGTAAGAGAAAGCATCGTTTACGGGAGTTTCGAGGTTTCCTTCGAAATGCAGCAGATCCCGGCACGGTTGTTACGAATAATACCTCCGTAACGTCTTGCCCAACGTTCTAGGATTCCAATTGTTAAACCCCATGCCAGTGAGCTCGTCGGCAACGAAGAATAGCAAAGAGACGAGAAGAGGTGGTGGACACAATGCTCGGTTTCGTCGGTCGGATTCGACCAGAGCCGAGGTTCGTTTCGCTCCGTCAGACGGCGAACATCGACGACGAATAGCGAGGAATCTCAGCGAACCATTTAATGTCAGCCATGACGAACGTCTTTCGAGGAATTGCCAGGTCGAATATTCACGACACCGAACTTCCCACTTTACCACGACCTCGAACTTTGAATTAAGGCTCTAATACGAGTTTCACGAACCATCGCGAGACTATCAGTCGCGTGATCGTGATGCCCTCGTGTTTAGGGCCGAGTCCATTAACCGTGAACTTTCCAAGATGTCCGAAAGCGACGTTTAATGATCCACGGACGAACCGGCGTCGTAGGTTTTATGGAACCGAGAGGAACTTGGCGGAGACGGCGCGCAAGCTTCCGTACCGCGACTTGTTGCCTGCATAATGGAACTTCTTTCGCCTGGTACTTGAGACTCGATGGTGTTGATTGAAACGTGCTGCTTTTCGTTAAACGGATTTACTCGATCGTTTTACAAAATTGTCCCTAACGTCGAAATGAATCACTTGTTCTATGTCGTCTGGCCAACGAACGTTTCACCAAGGATCCCTAGCCGACATTCTATTACCGTGAAAGTCGTAGCTTTCGAACGTAGCGCGCATAGAGTTCGCTCGAACGCACCGGAACGATCAAGCAAGTTGACGATCCGAAACCATGATCGGTCGATCGGCGATGCGGTTAAAGCAATTGCGGATTCCGGCGGCGGCCGCCGCCTTACCTAATAATTTAAGGGATCATCGCTTCTCCGTTCGCTCCGTTCCACCTTGGTATTTGTCTTTCGGTCGATTTCGGAGAAATTAATCTTGGCCATTCACCCTGTCTACCTGCTTCGTCGTCCTTTCTTACATCCAACACACCCCTCTCTCATCCATCCGTATTCTTTCGTTCCGCCGATTCACGGTCGTCTCGTCCTTTTGTCTAACGATTTCCGTTTTCATCGTAGGCGGCTGCTCGTCATCCGCTCAGTCTGCTTCGATGTGGAAAGACCGCGTCCTTTTCTTTCCCGGCTTTCGAGTGTCAAATATTTGCGAAGCCCGGAGCTCGGCACGATCGTTCTCGAGATTACACGGGAATGCGGGTGATCAAAAGTTCGTCGTCGACGTGTAGAAAGGGGGGAAGGGACGTTCGCTGGCACAAGAGGTGGTAGATAGGAGGAGGAGGAAGAGGAGGAGGAGGAGGAGGAGGAGGAGGAGGAACAGTGGAAGAGTTGATAGGTGAACGAAGAGGGTTGCTGGATAAGGGGTGGAAACGACGCTGGCTGTGCGGTAGAGCGCGCGGATCGGCCTTCGGGGCTGTGGAAGACGGTCTCGATGCCTGCAGCAGCAGAATCGTTTTGTAATTGATAGGAGTGTTTGTTCGCGTTTGTAAATACCATTCCATTAGTGCTGCCGCGAGCATGAACTACATGAACTTGGTTGCACGTCGAAGTTTCGAGCTCCTTCGGCTGTCGACCGGGCTACCGCCTACCGTGCAACCGGAAGTGAGAGAAATTGAGTGCCTCGATTGTTCTCTCGCCACTCCTTCTTGTCGCTGTCGCGTATATACCTGTTGTACGAACTGCTCTCTTCTCTCTTTGCCCTTCCTCCTTTACTTTTCTTCTTTCCCTTTTTTATTTTGCTCCTTTATATTTCGTCCTGCTCGCCTTGATATCTACTCGTGTTCCTTCCGTGCTCGCCTTTGTTCCCGTCTCGATTCTTTCTAGTAGATTCGATGCATCGATAAAAATAATTTTATACCGCTTTGCGATATCTTTTTTTCTACCGCATTGTTTTAAATTCTTTCCCCCTTGCTGACTTTTTGTTGAAAAACTCTTCCATTCTTTTCGCTGATATCTTCGTTTCCATATTCTCGTAACGGAGTCGGTTTTACTTTCGCCTTACTCCCGTCTATCTTTTTAACTCCTTCACCCTCGTGTTGTATTTACACATTTTTCCCCGGCAATTTCTCTTCCCCGACGACCCTCGCAGCCTTTTCTCTTACTCAATTTGGTTTATCCCTTGTTCTTCCCATCGACGTTCTTCGATGTTCTTCCTTCGCTGGTTCTCCCTATTCCCATTTAAGTATTCCCTTTCTCCATTCTGCGCACCCTCAGCCACATGGTCTTTCGTAAGGTTTCGCAAACACGATTGCACGGATAGCTGCTGTAAGTGCACGTGCCACGATTTCCTTGTTCAATATGTACACACACGTACGTACGTTCATGCATGTAAAGCGTACACGCTCGAAACGTTCGAGACACACACGATTCCAGAGGGATCGTCGATGCTAGGTAACTCGATGGATTATGCGGCTAATTTCTAAAGTGGTCCGCAGCCTCCCTGAATTATGCGCCGCTAGCCTTAGTGGCTCGACAGTCGGCCGATCGATTAATATCGGTCGTAAGGTTACCTCTGTCCGGATAGCATGGCCAGTCGTGCTCGACCTTATCGGCCATGTCCTACGATTTGTCAGAGTGACGCATACGTTTGCGCATTATACCGGAAATTCTCCAGAAACGAGCTCTCCTGCGGTTAATTCCGGTTTAAGGAGCCCGCTGGCTTCCTCGTTTGCATAACAGCACCGATTTGATGGGAGGAGCAATGATTTGCGGATGGAATCGTAACTTTGCGCCAGAACGAGATAGCGAGTATCGTGACTTGATTCGAAATCAGCAGAGCTTTCCTATATAAACGTTCTATTTTTCATCGGAAAATTAATATAAAAGCATAAACTGTGCACGTCGCGTACCGTTGTCCTCGCTTCGTAAAAATCGCTACTTGTCTCTCGTTCTCTTCCTTTTCCTTTAATGAATAAAATAAAATTAATAAATAAATGTAGAGGTGTGTGTTGTGCGTAGAGCCGTGATAGGTTGTAGCTGCTGGTAGTAGAGGTCGCTGCGGGGGTAGAGTCGCTTTTCTTCTCATTTTGTATCGCGGAAGAAAATATCGGACTCCGGTCGCCGGGATTTGAACCCGAGTTCCGAACGTTCGTAACCTAAGGCGCTAACCACTGCGCTGCCGTCGTCCGACTCTGGTTAGTGTCGAGTGGAGGTGTTTTGACTGTCGAGTGCCCCCACATAAATAAAATTTTCCTTTAATATTGTTGCGAATTATCGACTAAAGAGCAACTAGTCAGGACAAACCGATCGGTCGATATCGCGTACCTCGAATGAATTAACGCTCAAGGTGGAGGAGGTTTAATATATCGAGTGTTAGAGCAATCCAGCACTGTGTTGAACTTGTTGTATAAACGTAACGTGTGATGTGATGTACGGCGGTGGTAAGATCTTGTTGGGAATAAAGTCTTCCAGCCGTACGATACGATGCCTGACGATGAACTGTTCTCCTACGTTGCTGCTTCTCCCTACCAGCCGTTGGATTTCGTCTCTCCATCGTGTCCTTTCGACTGGTCCATTCCAGAGTTTTTTTTACATGTTCTCGGAGTCGTTTAGGCATGCAGCTCGGGGAGGACATGCAATTCGGAATTTCCTAAAGAAGGGAATGGGCCTGTTCGTGCCATAAACGAACGACCACTCAAAATTCCGAACAAATATTCCTTCTTGGCTTTCTTTCTCACGGCGACATACGCACGATGGATACCGATTACACATTGTTCGTTACAGAATCGTCGCGCCATATGGCTGTTTCTTCTATTTCCACTTCTCAACTTTCCCGTCTCAACTTACTCGTTATCGTTTCCACGCGGAATCACGATCAAAGGATCAAAGAGACGAACAAAGGGGGATCCGCGCGAATAGAAGCTAGACAGTTTTATTTCGCTGGTTCGAGAGGGTTCTCGCAGCGGAGAAGCGAAACCGCAATTTTATTTGCGCGATTTCGTAGCAGCTCATGCGGGAACGTCATCTTGTTTTGAATTTTACGGCTGATCACTCAACGATACGACGTCTAGGTCGCGTTCTATCGTCGCCTCTGGCAAAAAGAGAAACGAAATTCCCGTTCGGCAGATTCTTTCGTGCAAAAGCGAACAGACAGCGGCGAGATTTTTACACCAACGCCCACGTTTCCGCTGTAAAAATCTGTGTTTCGCAGAGAACCCTGTGCATGCAAAAAAGCATTGCCCCGGCAGATAATCGAGTCAGCGAAATCGTACCGGAACGAACGACCTCCTTTCAATTCGGCCAACGTGCTACCAACCCTCCAAACGAAACGATATTTGCCTGGATTCGTTTTTCAAAAATTCTCCGACCTCCCTCCGTGTGGCTCTTCCTTTATGATAATGCACTTGGTAAATTGAAGCTTTTGCCCGGGCAATTTTGTCATCACTGATATCGATACGCGTCGGACTGTATCTTTCTCGACGCCTAATACGTTTAGAGGCGAATTTACGTAAGTGAATTCTGCGATCGAACGATCAACGTGCAAGTAAAGCTTCCTCGAGTAATTAGCAGTACTGGTAAGTCTGTAGCAAGTATTAGCGTGCTTAGTGGTACGAACGATTCTGACAATGGAACGTCGTTGTTATGCCAGTGTTTGTTAGACAGCTTCGATTACTTAGCACGATAGCTTATTCGATTTCTTGGATGATGTTTATCAAATAAGGATTTTCATTTATGGTTTCTGCATAGCGAAGTGTTATTAAAAATTACCATAGTTCGTCGTGGTACATGATATAACATATTTCTAGAAAATACCGTCTTTCTTCGTACCAAGCAATTACAAGAACGAGTCTAGCCAATTAATAATCCTCTTTAAAATGAGCAACAATTTGCGTTTCAGTTTTGGTAACAAAGAAGCTATCGTTGATTTAACGAAAACCGTCGAAACAATTAAATTGAAAGGTGCATCTCAATTATTGGCATAACGATATCGAGTCCAATTTCCTCACTCGAAAATTACGATTTACCATCTTAACCGGTCTCAATCTCGTTTCATTGATATAGAAACGATATAGATCGGCGATAAAAGTACAGCAGAGGATCGATCTGTAAAATCGAATTTAAACAAACTTACGATGAGACGAGTGTTTTTTGGAAGACCGTAAACTAGTCAGATTCCGTAGGGGATGGTAGGTGAAAATGCTGTTTCCGTGGGTTGGCCGCGAGCGGAGATGACGCGGTCCGAGTGAAACCTACGCTCCGCCACAGAACGAAACCCGCAATATTTGTCCTGGCAATGAGTAATTAAAATGCAAATTACGAGTCACGAGTAAATATGTTTGCACGAGTCGTGCCAAATGCAGCCCGCGATCGCTAGGATTACCGTTTCAGCGGGACGCGATAACACCGACCGTTTTTGACGTTCGCTTTCATGCCAGACATTGAAAATCGGCCGACACATTCGCGAGAAACAATTAAAACGGAAGATTTATACGCGTCTCGTATTTTTTCTGTATGTTATGGTCTTGCAACAAGAGAATGTTATTGTTTTGTATCGCTTCATACATTTTGCCAGCGGTCATTGCGGTGCTCCACGATATTCATCATACTTAACCGAGAATAATATTTAATATTTATGTAGTATCGGGAGAAGAAACGTGCCCGACAATGGGTCATACCTGTGGCCCTTTACAACATTGGGGTAATTGAAGGGGATCTACCTGGGAATGGATCAGGCACGTCTGGAAGAGAGACAGAGGACGCTAAGCAGTTGAGTTGGTCAGTCGAGTCGAGCAGAGAGGACGTTAAGCAGTTGAGTTAGACGGAAGACGTGAGGCACTCGAAGAGTCGAGTTTGTCAGTTGTGGAGAAGACGTTAGACAGTCGAGTTGAGCAGTCAAGTTGAGGAGAGTCAGTTGAGTAGTAGCAGTTGAGTGGAGCAGTTTGAGTTAAGTCAGCTTTATGTTGAGTATTGCTTAGACGAATAAACTTGAACTTAACTCTCAATAAACCATCCTTTCTTGTCCTTGATCTAGAGAATAAAACAAACACCATCTGTACGTTACTACATTTATTTAGTTCTAATTTGTCTATGTACACATATCGCGTGATTCACGAACACCGCAGTGGCTTCAATCGACATGGTCTATAGGATACGGTGTCTAAAATAGAATGAATTTGTTTGCTTTTGAGTTTCGAGTATTGACTAGATTTTTTGTCCAACGAACATGCAGTTTCGTATGAAAATGGAAACATAGATTTGTAGACGAGCTTGTATAAATCTTCAAAACACGAGAGAAAGAACAACAATGTGAAAAAGAAGAAAATTGTTGAAGTGGTCACCACTTCTAAGAAAACTCTACATCTGGTCTTTAGTTTTCTCAAGCACTGAAGCCATCGACAGCGCATAGACAAAAGACTGTCGAAGACAAACCAAAAACGGTACACGTGCAACGTTGGCTTCAGGGTTTTTCAGTTATAGAGTAACCTGCTAGCGTGTGGATCTGGACCAGCTCGTATATTGTATTCCTTCTTTGTATTTATACTTCAGCTTAAAATATATATATTTTCTATCTTACAATTTATCCACGCGTCTCTTTGCATTCATATACACCTAATAATCTCAACAAAAATGAAAAGAAAAGAAAAGAGATCAAAAAAGTCAAATATTCTTAATAGTTCCCTTCGCAATCAAATTACTCTTACCCCATAAGTTTACGTCTAGCATATATTTTACGAACTACATAAATACGTTCATACGTGGGTTTGGAAACAAAGAGCCCTCGAAGATATTTCAAGTTCGAGGGAAAAATGAAAATATATAACAAAGAAATATAAATTGCATCGTAAATCCATTTAGATTGTGAAAAAATAATTTTTTCTTCGGTGATATTCCGAATAGGAAATATTATACTAAAGAGAGCGTTTTTGTCGAAAACAGACGGACTAATCTATTTAGTTAATTAATAACTTTTAAGAGAACGTGAAAGAAATAGCGTCGACCCGTGTTTCGCACATTCCCAAATAAGTTGAAGAATTTAAGAAATAGAGGATATGAGCATTAAGCATTTCAACAAGGTACAAATTCTCGTTTCATTGTTTACATTGAACCCACACTTCCTATTACCGCGTGCACGCGTCTCTTGCAACGCGTTTCGCTGCGTATCTTCACCCTTTCACTGACTCGTTGCTTGTCTTCGCGCGAGCCAACTCATTTTACGGTCCCCGACCTCCGACTCGCAACTCGCGGTATTACTGAGCGTGGTAATTACCGTGGTTCTGATTACCTCACTATCCGAAGGGAGATAATTGCACGCGATGTATCCAGCAGCGCGACCTCCCGCGCGAAAATACCATTACGCGGTCGTTCCTTCTTGCCGAATTGTTCTCGATATTGGACCATTTTTTTCAATGACAGCAATTGGATTTCATCCAAACTGGGGAAAGTTTTTCAAATGAAACTGAAATAAGGTATTACGGGAACGTTTGAACCATTTTAACAATAAAATTATGTGTGTAATTTCTGGTGAGTCGAATTTTATCTAAACTTCTCTCCTTTCTTTTTTTTTTAATTTTAAACTTGTTTTCGCAAATTGATTTGATAATATATTTGTACGATAATAAGTATTCTACGTTTAGTGAGGATGTAGTGTATTAATTTGTAGGAAAATTTACGAGACGTTTGTTCGAAATCTTGTTGCTTCTTTTGAGCAATATGATAACGGTGAAAATTTGATTCTTGGAGACTTGTTGCAGCGAATAGAACGAACGTGAGCTGTGTGAAATTTAAACTTGTTTCCTCTATAAGCATGTGGAATTTGATTAACATGGGTACGTTTTATTAACGAGTGGAATGAAACAATACAACGCCTATGGGTGTTTAATAATTATTGGTAACAAATGTGGTTATAACGTTCCTGTATACGAATAATGTGTATTTCCTCTGGAAATATTAGCAAGGAAATACTTGTATCAATTCTACATATATCAATAGTATTTTGATTCTTATTTTTGTATTTAGAATTCTAAAGGAAAATATTACATGAGCCTCGATGGAGTGTAACAAAATTTGTCAAAATTTTTCTCGATAACTGTGTATACTAAATTAATTTTATTGGAAAATAATAATAATAATATGGATGTAGTATCGGGAAAAGGGACGTACTTGACAATGGGTCATACCTGTGGTCTTTTACAACATTGGAGTAATTGAAGGTGATGTACCTGGGAATGGGTCAGGCACATCTGGAGGACAGACAGAAGACGTTAGGCAGTCGAGTAGGGTCAGTTGGGTTAGTCAGTTGCAGAGAGGCAGTTGAGTAGAGTCTGTTGAATGTAGCAGTTGAGTTTGAGGAGTCGAGTTGTAGCAGTTGAGTGGAGCAGTTGAGTGGAGCAGTTGAGTCTGAGGAGTCGAGTTGTAGCAGTTGAGTGGAGCAGTTTGAGTTTAAGCGGTTGAGAAGTTGGAAGCCAAGTGTTAAGACGCATGACGATTGTAGTCAGTTTTGTTTTGAGTATTGCTTGTGCGAGTAAACTTGAACTTAACTCTGAAATAACCATCCTTTCTTGTCCTTGCTCTAGATAAAAAAACAAAACACATTTGTAGGTTACTACATGGATAATAATACATCGACATATGATATTGCAATAAACAAATGTATTTTATATATAGTAGCCTATACTCAGTCGCTATAATTAAGAGTTATATTTCTTCGCCAATATTTCAATTCCCTCCATGAAAAGAAGAAATCCATACTTTTATAAATAAAACTCAGGAAATCTAATAAATATTATAACAAGTATAACAACTGTAGTTTGATTATTTTATATACTTTTACGTATCGTATCTCATCATAAATGCACAAAGTCCAGTCTACGGATAATTTTTCAACATCTCTAACATCTGTGCCAAAGTTTCTCACAAACCCAGCAGCGGTCGAGCATGGCAGCTAGTTCCAAAGAAAACGAGAGATATGGTAATTGAATTCCTCGATACTGATTCGATCCGAAAATGAAAAACAAAGGAAAGTATGGCGATATGTGTATTTACCGTGTATCGAAATCGAACAAAGCAGTGGCTGTGCCACGTTGACCATCGTTTCGCGTGTTTGTGTACGCGCTAGGTGTGGTAATTACAGGTGCAATAGCTTGGTCACGGTCGTTTGAAATTCATTTGGCAGCTAGTAATAGAAAAGCGAACCGTGTAAGTTCAGAAACTCGAACGTTATTGAAAGGGGACTGGTTAGCCGGATGCGAGCTCTGGATCGCGGTTAGCCATCCGGTTCCGTAAGCTTCGGGTCAACCTGCTGGTTACCTCCCAAAGGCCTTGTACTCGGAAATAGAGTGCGCTATATACGGCGTATGCAGTAATTCCAACGGGAATTGTTCGGCTGCTATTGATGACACCTCGCAGACCTCTTGCATTTTAACAATAAGCTAGTCATTAGCTCTCTTCAGTTCGTTTCTTGAATACCCTTCTCCTTTCCTGCTCTATTATACGTAGTCGTTTGATTCGATTTTACCGCAGGGATGTTGCAAGATCGCTGATACGAGAACGGTATACAGACTTCCAGACATATTCTTAGAATTATGGTCTCAAGAGGATATAATATGTTTTGAGGATTATTCTTTTCAATAGAATCAGTTGATTGAGATTGTGATCTTTATATATCGCTATAGATAATGGCAGGTGATTTAGTTTTGTTCATCAGTGTCTTTGTACATGTTTTTATCCACTGGTTTTTCTCTTTCGTTCTTTGTCATCTTTTAGAAAAATATGTTTCTTTTTATGGGTTTTATATGTACAGGGGGTATATATTTATCCATTAATAGGATAAATGGTAATATAAATTAACATTTAGAAGTTATCCTGATATCCTGAGCAAACATCGTAAACAATAACCTTTCAGCTAATGTTAAACAGTAATGAAACGTAAACGTAAGAAATAAAAGGTAAGACATAGTGGAGTCAAATTTCTGCTCATATTATCTTTAGGTGTTTCAATAAAACGTACCGGTGTGTATTATAATTCAGTTTCATGAGATCCGTTTATTTCTGGGGATATTTAGGCAAGTTTGAAGAACTTGATGGATCAATTACGTACATGTCTCTGGGAATCTCTGCGTTCCTACATTTACGCGTTTATTTTAACTCGAGTTTAAAAAAGTATTAATGTAGTATCGGGAAAAGGGACGTACTTGACAATGGGTCATACCTGTGGCCCTTTACAACATTGGGGTAATTGAAGGGGATTTACCTGGGAATGGGCCAGGCACGTCTGGAGGACAGACAGAAGACGTGAGGCAGTCGAGTAGAGTCAGTGGAGTGAATTAGTTGCGGAGAGTCAGTTGAGTAGAATGAGTCGAGTTGTAGCAGTTGAGTAGAGTCCGTTGAATGTGGCAGTTGAGTGTAGCAGTTTGAGTTGAGCAGTTGAGAAATTGGAAGCTAAGTGTTAAGACGTACGACGATTGTAGTCAGTTTTGTGTTGAGTATTGCTTGTACGAATAAACTTGAACTTAACTCTGTATAAACCATCCTTTCTTGTCCTTGCTCTAGATAAAAAAACAACACCTTTATAGGTTACTACATTAATTGTTTACGTAAACAGTATATTTATGACGTATAGAGTATAATCGTGTTGCAATATCTGGACTGTAGATTACAGATGAATGCAATTTGATATGCAAGTTTCGTCGTTCTGAAATAAAATGGAACGTCGAATAGGATAATCTTGGCAAAGCTCATCTTCCCAAAACAACATTCTCGGTTTAAATTCGTATAATGCAGAGGCAATAAACTATGGCGATATGCACGAATAGTATGCGACAAAGCAATAAATATGATATTTGCCTTCGTACGAGTCAGTTTTTAAATAGCGTTTCAAGGAATACATCAAGAAATATACTGGTTAACTCATATACCAAAGTGGCTATAAAAGTCTAAATTCCGTAGTACGCGAAGTTTAAACGCGGAAATTATTCAGGTCTTCGCGTATATATTTGGCTAACGACCGTTCTGTTGACTACCTCGAGGCACCAACTACTTAACTTAAGACATTAACTCTTTATACATCGCTAAGAGAATTTACTCGATACTCTCTGAAAAAATGTATTTCCTGTCTGCGATAATCAAACTTGCACTCGAACGAATACCACCTCGTGTAAGAGAGTTATTAAAATTGTAACGAGATTTGCACGCATGGAATATTCTGTCGATTCGAAATCCTTGCTTTTACATTTTATTTTTAACGAGCTTTACTTTCATTTACTTTGGCTGTTTCATTCATGCGAGCTAAACTTCCTGAAACATACCTTGATAATATCGTACGATATTTCAATATGTTGACATTGTATAGGTGTACAGTGTAACGATGAGAGTACTATTTTGTTAAAAGTATATTATTTTCCAATATAGACGCTATTATTGACAAGGCAAGTTTGGCAGCTCAAAAATTCAGAAAAATTTTACATTTCTTTTTAAACGTAGCTAATGTTAATAAACGAAACCACTTTCTATCTCGGAAAGAAACCGTTCATAGCGTTGAAATCGCCCTCCAAAATAATTGCCAGCTTTCGTATCGTTGCGAATGTTTTGCGAAATCGTACAAAATATGGCAAAACCATAAATTCAGTTTTATGATTTTTAACGTTATGTGAAATATACCTCCATCGTCCTTAATCTTTTACGGCTTTATCCGTTTTGACGACAGTGAAATACTATACTTATTGAGAAATAATTGTATCTTAAACTGCAGACGCAATTCGTAGACAAATCCACGGATACGACCTGTTCATTCGAAAACAGAAATAATCCTTCTTAAAGGCTTTACTCCAGTTATTCTTGTTAATTTCAACTTGGCAAGACTTACGATACGAACAAAAGATATTTGTATTAAATTAAGAAGGAAAGAAAGGGGAAGAGCAATCCAGGCTACGGTCTGAAGCTTTATACATTGTTAACCATCGGCATCCATTGTCTCTCTTATTCTCTATTTAAATCCCTCGATTCCTGCTAAATCGCGTTTAATCCATCCTAAGACGAGGCTCATCGCACGCAGCAGTTTTAATTACGACTGTGGTTCGCGTCAAGCTAAGTTAATTCCGTGTGCATTTGCGTTGGCAAAGAATTCCGGCGTATCGGCGCGACACCATCGTCGCGTGAGGAATTTCGTATTAAAAGTTTACCTGGTCGTTGCGACGATCCCGTTGCGGCAAAGAGTAGAAATTCCGTTATGTGGCCGAGCTAGTAGGAATTCCGTAGTTACGTGTGTCATTCGCCGTTCCAATGTCCTATCCTTGCAGCATAAAGAGCATCCTAGGACTTTCACTAGACGAAAGCTTCTTTGTCATTGTATCCTCCTAGCTTTTAATAATCACTGACATTCAAATGAATTTCAGTAGTATTAGTATACAATAGTATCATTAGCGCAATCAGTTTTACAAATTTTCATAACGATATTAGCTTCGATTGACGTTATCTTTCGCGATATTGTCCAGTGTATCATGTTTTATCGAACCTTCTGTTTAAGCCATTGTATCAGGGAAGCATTTTCCATCAATTTGTTAGTTAAAGATTGAACTGGCGTGAAAAAATTTATGATCATTTTAGTTACGTTTGCTGTGATCAAGAAATATTAATTTTTGTCGCCTATACATCGGTATATATACCGATAGCTATATGAGCGTATAGATTATAATTCCACTTTATGGATCCTATTGTACCGTAAATTCTAATTAAATAATCGATAAATTTCCTTCCGTGTTGGATAAATGTACGTACGTATAAAAATACGCGTGAAATCAATGTTGTTCTCGCTCTTTTAATGAGAAATATATTGTATCGTGTGATTGACAGGTGAATGACTAATGAAAGGCATGACTGATTTTGATTGCACGCGATTGCAACTGCGATTTGACAATAAAACGAACAACGTTTCAGGCGAAAATTATCTATCAGATAGTCGAAGCGAGCAAGCTAACTAAATCAAAATATTGAGAGTAAAATTGTGAAATTTCCTATCGGTTCTCCGTGTTCCACTCCGCGTATTATTACGTGTTTATATGTTTAGGCAACCTTTGAACCAAAAATACTATGCTATAAAAGTTATAACCATTGAAGCTTTTTTAAACAAATCGTGTTACTTAAAGAATTAAACTCGGAAGATATTACAGTCTTTTTGGAAGTCAAATAAATTAACTTATAAATTTCTTGAAAATTTATATCAATTAGAATGGATACTTTTTAATCGAAATACCAATAAAACAACGATTATCGAGAGAAAATTTGAACAGCGATCGATCAATATCACAGAATATCAAATACATCGTTAACATTTAATTACGTTAAAAATTATTTCAATACGTGTTATTCTATCTACGGCTGGGTAATTAGCGAATCGGTATGGAGAAAAGAGAAAAATTTACGGATGTTGCGTATTAGTAGACCAAATGTCAGAAAAATTCCGTTGTCCCATAAGTATGGTATATACATATATACTGCATACGACGGACAATACGCGAGACTGAAATACAAAAGCTGATTTGCCCGCGGGCCAGATGTAACGAAGGTCATTGTACTTACAATAACGTATTGTTTTAGCGCACTACGCTAGAGGCTATATTGTGGTGTACTCGCTTTAATCATCCATGGTGTAAATAAGCTAACAACCGCATCGAGACGAGGTCGATAAGGGTATCGCCTTACCGCGAATCGAACGTTCAAGCTGCGTATACCGTGTATAATTGTCGATCTAATTATTCAATTTGCTTCCAGTTAAACTTGATTCCTAACTTTTTGAACAATCCTCACCGTACGAGTAATACTATCGCGATTGAGTAAACGTATTTACGAGAAGAAACAGACATCCGTATAACGTTGCACTGATCTTCCTTCTAAGATTATTTCTATATGCGATCATTTTATTTATATTTGTCGAAGTGGTCACCACTTCTGAGAAAACTCTACATCCGGTCTTTTAGTTTTCTCAAGTACTGAAGCCATCAACAGCGCATAGACAAAAGACTGCGTCGAAGGCAAACCAAAAACAGTAGATAGGCGACGTTAGCTTCAAGGTTTTTAATCATAGGGTAACACTGCTAGCGTGTGGATCTGGATCAGCTCAATTATATTCCGATTTGTATTTACACTTCAGTATTTAAAATATATTTTCTACCTTGCAATTTATCCATGCGTTCCTTTGTATTCACATACATCTAATAACTTCAACAATATTCATATACAGGTAACGGGTAAAGGTACCTGTATTTTATGAATTGAGATTTTAAGATTTCTAACCGCAAGAACGAACATAGACAGGTTACCTCGTAAAAATTGTTAGGGTATACATGTAATATCAGGAAAAGGGACGTACTTGACAATGGGTCACACCTGTGGCCCTTTACAACATTGGGGTAATTGAAGGGGATGTACCTGGGAATGGGTCAGGCACATCTGGAGGACAGACGGAAGACGTTAGGCAGTCGAGTAGAGTCAGTTGAGTTGTGGAGAAGCAGTTGAGTAGTAGCAGTTGAGTGGAGCAGTTTGAGTTAAGCGGTTGAGAAGTTGGAATCCGAGTGTTAAGACGTACAACGATTGTAGTCAGTTTTGTTTTGAGTATTGCTTGTACGAATAAACTTGAACTTAACTCTGAATAAACCATCCTTTCTTGTCCTTGTTCTGAATAAAAAACAAAACACCTTTGTAAGTTACTACATACATGTAATATCAGGAAAAGGGACGTACTTGACAATGGGTCACACCTGTGGCCCATTACAACATCGGGGTAATTAAAGGGGATCTACCTGGAAATGGGTCAGGCGCAGTTGGGAAGTCGAGGAGAAGACGTGAAGACGTGAAGTTGCAGTTGGGAAGTCGAAGAGAAGACGTGAAGACGTGAAGCTGCAGTTGGGAAGTCGAAAAGAAGACGTGAAGCAGTCAAGTTGTACAGAAGACGCTAAGCAGTTGAGTTAAGTGAGTTGAGAAGCTGGAAGCCGAGTAGAAGACGCACGACGATTATAGTCAGCTATATGTTGAGCATTGCTTACACGAATAAACGAACTTAACTCTCAATAACCATCATTCCTTGTCCTTGCTCTAGAAAGTAAAACAAACACCATCACCTAAGTTACTGCATACATATATGTCGGGTTGTCATTGAAGTTAGGAGTGTGTAATGAATGTTTCTTTGGATTAGACATTGTTGTTATGCAAGAGCGAAGATATTTACTAGTATAATTATGATTGTGACAGAATTTGACAAGTAACCGTGGTAATTAGATACATACTCGGGATGTGAATGGCAATGATCTTAGACTCAATAACGAATCCACGGTCAATGGGATGACGGATGCGTTTTCTTCCACAGTGTAAGTGGAACTCAACTTACTGATCCACGATTCGGGTGTGACTCAACGTACTTGTCCACGGTGCAAGTAGAACTCATCTAACTGAACCTCGGTCCAAGTGGAACTGCCCTTATATACTCCTCTCCGTACCTCTCTGTACTCCTCGGGTCAATCTTTGTTTTTAAGGAGAGCTATTTAATTACAAACGTGGCTACGTTCAGCGACCCGTTATGTCACTTTGAGCCCAAGCCCACTGTCATAAATCTCGGACACCCATACTCGGATTAAATTCATAAACAACTATTTCTCAGTTTTATTATTTAAGTGCAGCTATAATAAAAAGTCTGGACTAAAGTATCGGGGACCTTCCCAAACATTCCGAAAGAAAGGCCCCAATGTTCTTTCATTTTCGACATGTAAATAAACGGCGTGAGTAAACAGTAATTCGCTACAAATATCAATTTGTAACGAAGTTAAGAGCTATCTGGATCGATATATGTATCTGTTTTCAATTATATGCACGAATACGTTTGTTTCAGTTTTGCGAGAATTTATAGTTTACGTCTATGAAGAAAATTGGTGCAGAAACTGCGTAAATCGAACAGACTTATGTTTTATCACGACCGAAGCGCGAGGTCTTGTCAGAAAAGGCGTTTCACGTATTTTCAAACTAATTTACCCGAACGATAGTCGCATTAAGCGTTTCTTTTCCCGATAGTACAGCCTCTAACCTTGCCAAAACCCAATTCCGCGTAACTTCTAGGTAATTTATCCGAGACGAATAATCAAATCGAACAAATTCAAATAGACACGCGCAACAAAGGGAAAGAAGGGAAGCATTCATCCTTTGACGGTTTGACGGAGAACGGAAAGGTCGTGCACGTTTTCCCGTCACGGAAACTGAATTTGAAGGGGTATTTTCAGTTACGAATTACCCCGAAAGTTGACTTCGGATCTTTTCAGCCATTCTACCCTCGTGTACCGTCGCTGAATTTTACTTACAATTTCTATACCCAGTAGCTGCCACTGCTAACATTCCGAGGTCGTACAGTGCATAAAAACGGGCTCGTTGGGAAACGTTCGCGTACGAGTAGGAGAAGGAAGAACGACCGCCCAAGGCTGCCGTGAAACCTGGGTACATACGTTACGGCGTTTTATTTCGTCATTGTTTTCTTGGAACTTTTCGTCCGCTTCTGCGAACACGCCGCCCGTAAACTTACTATTTCCCTTGACGCAACTTCTTTCACCTACAGGCGACACGTCCACGCTTTCCTTTATTTTTTCGTCCTGTATCTCACTCTCTATCCTACTCACCTCTATCGCGACATTCGCTTCTGTCGTTTATCTCCATTTGATTTATTACTTCGTTCCGTAATTTCCGTATCGCAAACTTTACCGCGCAAGTTTTCTCGCTTATAAATGGAAGAAACGGTACGTTCACGAGTGCGTCTCTTTCGTTTGGCTTTTTAATAACCGATAGCGTTCCGATAGTTTCCGTTCTTCTTTGTTTTTGTTCATCTGTTACGGACTTTAGCTGTTCGTAGGCGAGTGTGCGTGCAGGAAGAAATGCTATGCAACGCGGGAAGACACGAGTTTTGCGACGTAATAAATTACTTCCACCAGCACGGAACAGATGCACCGCAAAATAAGAGTTTGAACCTTAAACTCGGTTTAAACTTCGGCAACGAGCTGTGCCGCGGCACTGCAGCTGTACGTGTTTATTTAGTCTTAAACGTATGCAAATCGCAATATGGTGTGCGGCGACTGAATTTAATGCATAAAGCGCGCGTAGTTACAGCGATAAAGATTCGTTCTTTCAAACTTATATTCTTTCGCCGTGCTTCGATTCAATAAAATCTATGTAGTAATTTACAAATGTGTGTATGTTATCTAGAGCAAGGACAAGAAAGGATGGTTTATTCAAAGTTAAGTTTAGGTTTGTTCGTACGAGCAATACTCAAAACAAAACTGACTACAATATCGTCGTACGTCTTAACACTCGACTTTCAACTTCTCAACCGCTCAACTCAAACTGCTCCACTCAACTGACTCAAATCAACTGACTAACGTCTTCGTACCACGATTTTCGTATTCCTCCTTATATTCTACAGATGTGCATGACCCGTTGTCAGGTACATCCCTTTCAATTACCCAATGTTGTAAGAGGCCACAGGTATCACCCATCCGGATCTCCCACTCCCTCGCTCATTTAGCTTTGACGTCACCAAAACATACCCTCTTAATTACACCCTCTCTCTCATTCTCTCTTCCCCCAGCACTCTTAACGATTCTTCCTTTATCTTTTTACAACAGGCCCAGTGTAACCCCCCTTTTCCTGATACTATTATGAATTAACCGATGTTGCGTTTTAGAGTCGGACCGTAGTAGTCGATCCGAGAAAATCGAAATTACGCGCTTTCTAAAATTGCGCGAATTTCCTGTTTTCCTGTCCGGATGTGTGCCGTTTCATTATTCAATTTATTGGACAGTTTAATAAGGAAGGGAGTTCAGTGTGTACGATACTTTGGAAGTATCGTGTAGCCTCGACGTAGAAACTCGAGAGGTACGAAGCGTGGGAGGGGATAAGGGTGGAAAATCCAAATTGCGTCACAAAGCTGCCGAGCAATCAGGTTCACGGTAATCCTCGCGCCTTCGAAGACTTCGCAACAATCCTGCAAGCCAATTATGTATTCAATATGTCTCGTGTTTTAGTTGTTTAAGCGTATCGGTGGTGTTGCTGCCGTGGAGGAAGAATCGCAAGTGTCTAGCGAGTTTCCATTTAATACATTTACCACATCGTATAATTTATGTCGGGTTTATATGAATTATGGAGGGCGTACGTAGTTACTCTACCACGTAACATAACTTTCAATAATACGCAAAAATATTTGCAACACGGTGATTGGGAACTGCTGGTCGAGTTCTTGATGAGTCAAGAAGTTACGCAAATTTTCATATTTACTCATAAAAGTTTGAGAGGAATTAGCATTTTATAATGTATAAACTTTTTGACTGGCAAAAGCTATTTTATGAGAATGGAAGTGGAAGTTGCATAAATAGGCCATTTACGGATACATATACGTGCAAAGAGGAAACAATTTTAATATATAAATAATACTTTTGTTTAACGCAGTTTGAATAACCGATGTTTATAGAACAAAAGTTGACCAGTTCTTCTTATGACCAATGATTTTGCGCGTCCGTAATAGGAGTTTATATTCAATCATTGGACAAATTGCTCGTTTGATCACGAAGTAAATTTCGTTACAGGGATATATATCAAGAATAAAGTAACAAATATAAAAAAATGAACAATAACTTCGTAGTTATGTAATTTACTCAATCTACTCGATTTGTGTCGATTTCGATTCGACTCGCCATATTTCCAAATATCTCTGTTTCAAAATTACTCTTCCCTTTGTATTTCCACGAGAGAAAGAAAGAAATATCGTGGCACGTACGTCTGAAATTTTCGAAATTTTCGACAATCAACACCAACGATGGTTTCGAAATCACGTAGCTACACACTGCCTCGTAGTAATCACGAAATCTTCGACGTTGACCATCGTCGGTAGAAGAAATCCAATCGACGTAGTACCTAAACGGTCGGAGGAACAGGATCGAAGATGAGCTAATAGCGAACTGGACGAGAAAAGACAAACTTTGGACGGCAAGAAGGAGAAGAAACAAGAAACGAGAAGACGCACGGGTAGGTACGAGGGGAAGATGCAGGAAGCAGAAAATAGTGGCGGTTGGCCGAAGAATTCTTCCAGGATGGCACTCGTTAGTCCTTTCACGACAGACTTACGGCGATCTGTCGCCTTGGTCACACATTTTGCCTCCCATTCTTTCCGTTCAAATTACGTTGGCAATCTTCTCGTCGACGAATTCTCGCTTCGAGCTACTGGAAAATTTTGACGTCGCTGTATCAATAGCTCCGTTTTCTCGGCTGACGATTCCGTTGATACTAACATCGATCGAAAGATTGCTTTCAAGTCTGCTCATTCGCATGATTGAAGATGAAAACAATTTCTCGAAAGATGTAAACTTTTAAAAAATAATTGATAAGTTGATAAAGTTCTATGGAAGGTAAAAGTATGATTATTAAGACGAACAATATTTTAATATCTTCGATACCGTGATATTATAGCGAGCAGTGTTTAAAGAATGTTTTACTTCAAAATCACATATGCAATTTCGATGTGTAACGTGGAACTGATCGATGACAGATAGAATCTTAAAAATCGTTTAGCCTTCGATTATGAAATAGAAATGGTAGGTGACAAACACGATAAAAGGTATTTATCTTTTACAGAGAAATAATTTTGAAATTCAATATGCTGTCGATCAATTCCACGTTACTACTGTTTTATTTGATTTTAAGATTATTACTGTAGTAACCTACAAAGGTGTTTTGTTTTTTATCCAGAGCAAGGACAAGAAAGGATGGTTTATTCAGAGTTAAGTTCAAGTTTATTCGTACAAGCAATACTCAACACAAAGCTGACTACAATCGTCGTACGTCTTAACACTCGGCTTCCAACTTCTCAACTCACTTAACTCAAACTGCTCCACTCAACTGCTACAACTCGACTCCTCAGACTCAACTGCTCCACTCAACTGCTACAACTCGACTCCTCAAACTCAACTGCTACATTCAACAGACTCTACTCAACTGCCTCTCTGCAACTGACTAACTCAATTGCTCCTACTCGACTGCTCAAACTTAACTGCTACATTCAACGGACACTACTCAACTGCCTCTCTGCAACTGACTAACCCAACTGACCCTACTCGACTGCCTAACGTCTTCTGTCTGTCCTCCAGATGTGCCTGACCCATTCCCAGGTACATCCCCTTCAATTACCCCAATGTTGTAAAGGGCCACAGGCGTGACCCATTGTCAAGTACGTCCCTTTTCCCGATACTAAATTACTAACGACCAAACTAAATTAAATAGTGTAATTAACATTTAAACTAATAATCGTTTCTTACAAAACATTATGGATTTATCAGTTACTCTGAAAAAGGCTTCGAATCTATCGTTCTCTTCTTCGACTATTTCACATTAAAGAACCGTTTCTTTGCAGTCGCTAGGTCGCATAAACGTAAAAAATATCGACGACAATGGACTTTATTTTCCGCGTTTATCGAATGACATCGTCGTATCCAAAAATCTTAACACCCAAATAGCGAACGATCCGCTTTCAATGTACGACGTACAAACTACTGGAGTTTCCATCCTTCCTAAATTATCCGATATTTCGAAAAACGACCTCTTTCGACGATTGCTACGAAAACTGAATCACCTTCTTCTCGAAACTTTCACGAAGCTTCTCGCGTGCTGGCGGTAAGTTGCAGAAAGTTTGGTCGCGAAAGTCTCGTCGATTCTTGACAGGCGGCCGGTTTCATCTCCATGACATATTCAATCAGGATCGTAGGTTGTATCGGCGACGAGTTTCGGGTTTGCGACGGGACGAAAGTTCGTAAGCTATCTAAAGGATGAGCACAGGCTGCCAGAAACACGTATCTTACGCTGGCATCAGCGAGATTTGGCAAATCTGGTAGGCTTGGATGGGAAGGGTAGCTCGGGTCGAGGTTTTGGCGGTTGGGTCGCACTGGCAGAGATTTGATTTATATGTTAATCGCTGGTGGCGAGACCGATGTCGGCGAGTGCACAGCCTGTCGTGTTACTCTTTTATTCCGTCGTAACAATCCTCGAAATATGGCGTATAAGTAGACAGCGCTGCCTGCTGTCGCGCGATCCGCATATCTCTGGGTATTGCGGAACATTTGACCTGCTACAGTTTGTGGTATCTTAAAGATATTGCTACGGGATGTCGAATCTATTTTTGCTTCTCGATTAAAATATTTATATACTGGGTTTTCTCTTTTCTTTTCTTTTCTTTCATGCGAATGGTTTCTTTTCGAAGTCTTATGTGTGATGCGTTTGGGAGTTGTTGGCGTTTAACCCTGGCGCGGAAAAAATAGAGCTACCGATGTTTTAAAAAAACCTTTAGCGTAAAATTGAAACAAGAGGCCACGTGTACCAATAATGATTTTTTTCTTATCATCTTTAAAATCAAGTCATTTTCCAACGATATGGAACTTCGTGCTTTTCTTTTTATTTATTAACTTTTAATTCCGTGATTAGAGAAGTTTCTGCTTAAGATACGATTCCGCTGACGGGTTAAAATATCGCCGCGTATGGAGAGTCCGCAAATCTAATTACGCACTCGCCAGTTCATCGACTGACTAAGCGCTTTGTGAAAACAGTCATAGCAAAGGCGACTAAGAACATTCTCTAACACGGTAGTTCTGCCTTCAACGCGAACGTTCGAAAGTGTTCCCTTAAAGGTGGAACATTTCACGATTCTTCGTGCCTTAACCGGAGCAGCGCGACTCGTTCCGCTCGATCGTAAGTCCGGCTTTCAACTCGTTTTACCTGTGAAATAATTGCAGCAAGAATTTCTATTAGAGAAGTTCTCCCGTGGAATAAGCGAGGTTATCGTCGAAGGGGAAAAAAGCGAATGAAGCGGCCATTGAAAGTCGGCCAGATCGAAAACTAATTAATTAGCAATGAACCAGACGATGTCGATGGAATCTTTGCTACTAAAGCTATGGAACTCGCGCTCGATTCCTCTTCCAGTTGTCTTCACGGTTTCGCTTCTTTTTGCGGATTAAAAATCCCGAGGTACGTCAGTAGGAAAACGAATCGAGCTATCGAAGAATTCGAACATCGTTTCGATCGTCATCGATGAAAACCAATTTTAACGATCTTCCTCTTCTGTCACGTCTGGCTAACTAATAACGAGATAACGGGGCACGAGGAAACTGTCGTGTAAGTCGATTGATCCGCTGTAATCCGCGATGCGGTTATAAAAAGGAAATCTTATCGAAACTGTCCTAAATATTTCAGACAGTTTGTCGCTTATCGATCGTGACTGATTTTTTTACTAAATAAACAAGATACTTATCTCTGATCGATGCATCGTGTGGAATCGGAGCGACAGAGTACAACGATAAATTGAAGTATCTCGATTGACGACTTGGACGAACAAAACGACAGAAAAGTACAGATGAAATTAATTGGAGATTAAGCGGTGAATAATTGATTTCAACATTGAGAGACATAAATATGAAAGATACGATAATTGTTTGGCAGTAGCTGTACGTGGTTACGAAACGTGTCACTGGTTCTTTATCGCGTTTCTATCGATTAACGGGGCTTCTGGAAAATGCGTTTACTCGCGAAAAGCGGACAAGAGTACGAGGTAGAGCGGTGTATGTTCCGAGCTACGTGTTTTGTTCCTAGCGTTAGATACTATTATGGTGATCGAATCTGGTGGACTGTGTTAGACACAGCATATCCGTAGTAATGCAATGAACGATAATCACATTTCGTATCACAGTATACAAGTAATAGTAGCGCAGAAAGATAAGAAGAAAAAATAGCGTAAAGGTGTTAGAGAGATGGAATCGTAGATACGAAGTAAATTAAACTAAGGATGTTAAGATACGAGCAGAATAATAATGTTGTAACGAAGCTTTGATCTTCGTAAACAAACAACAACGCAAAAACAGATGGATAAAGAATTCTGAAAATCGAAGCCCGAATCTTTACCGCGAAGAAAACGCTGTATTATCGTCTCGTGGTCGTTTTATCGAGAAATAAAATGTAGCCTATGATTGATCGAAGGAGGATTAATTAAAAAAAAAACACGATTAATTTTGATTGCAATTAAAATTCGATGACAAAGTGTACAAATCTGCCGGGGAAACTGATTACACAATTGACTTTTCGAATTGCTACAAGCTAATACACATTGGTTGTGTTGCGCTTTATTTCGTGGAATCGTGGCGTGCGGCAATCGGTAGTTGCAGGATGTTTAATCGCAGGACAATCGTTAGTGATCCATATATTTGCTGACAAAATGTGTAAATCAACGTGTGCAATTAGCCTTCAAATTCTAACGACCAACCGCGAACGAGCAATCGGTCCCCGGTTGCTAATAACATCCTATGAAAATAGCGACACTGTCAATTGTAAATTTAAATAAATCAGGACCTTTAAAGATGATTTAGGTTTATTACAGATAAAAAATGTCGATATGTCGATATCGTATATTTTCGTCAGTCGTTGAAGCAATTAGGCTAAATTAGAATATGCCGAAAAGCGTGACGTAATAATATAAAATGACAGAGGAAGGAAGCCTAACATATTTTATGATTAACGATTTTTTCAGAAATATCAAATTAAAATTTCATTCGTAAGAGGGTAAATTTTACGTTCAATATAATATATCGATTTTAAATATATCGTTATGTACATATGCATATAAACTTGAATATAGACCGACTATTATTATTTCAATCTAAAATTAATCTTCGATAGAAGATATTAACACAGAGGGTGCGATAATTCAGTGGTTGTAATATTTTTATCGATTTCTTTATCCGTAGTTCGTAGTTTGTCGTTTCGATTCCATTCAACTTCAATTCCATCGACTAACAAATTATTTTTTGACACGATACTTGCTTGTTAATGTATCATTACCTATGCGAGTATATACTACAATAGTAAATAATCTGCCTATAGAATCTATTTCTATACTGTAAAATTTTGCATGAATTATCGCAAGAGTCTCTTACGGAATTTTGCAATTTTATATGAATATCTTAAAAGTAACGGAATGAAAGACGAGGGGATTAAAATGTCCGGCAACTTCAAATTTCCACGCCGGAATCAAAAATGTTCTTTCTATTGTTTCTTCTCTTCTTAATTTCCATATTACCTATCTGAGGTATTTATTTATAAGAAATTGAAAGATCCAAACACGTACGGAATATACATAGCTAATATGCAGAAATAAATAAATCATCCAAAGTAAAGTGGAAAATCGCTATTTGGGATTTATTTCGTCGTTCGTGTTTACAAAGATGTGAATTTGTTTAAAAATCCTCAGTCTACGTGTTACACACTACACCCAGCCATAAAGCTTATAATTCGCGTTTGTAACGCGAGCGTGCTTATAAGAAAAAGATGGAAAATTTGCGCAGTAGCAAGGAAAATTCGATTCTTAAGGAGATTTCATCGTAATAACGCAGCATGGTTCGAGCAATCTATCGCGAAAGCTCGTCGCAAGGCCGAGCTTCATTGTGATCAGAAAACGTGCACAGGGAAGAACGTGCAGCAAGATCATTGAAAATTCCTTATCGGGTGAAGTGTGCGCTTATTCAAAATCCTATCGCGCTTCTCACATACTACGACGCGACTCTTATCTCGTGATATCGTTGCAATCGCGTTTGTGAAAAGGCACAGCTATTCTTCTCCTACGTCATCCGCCATCCCCCTTGTCCCCTATGCTTTCTTTCTCCGCTCATCCCTTGTAACTACGACATTACGAATGTCTGCACCATGTGCTACTTGGGCAAAACACGGTGCATTGTCTTCAGATAAAGATTTTTCGCTGAATCAGTGTAGCAAGTTTTCCGTATAAAAGTCGTTTGCCACGCGCAATCTTCATATTGTTCTAAGATGTTGCGAACTGTTTTACTCGCTGCTTTCATCGTCGGCTGCCTTGGTGAGTGCGAGCAAAGGGATTTCCACTGCCCTTTAATTCTCTTATACGATCGCTACAAATCACGTTACAAACGTATCGTTTCTTTCCTGCTTTTCACATTGTGTAATTATATTGTAACGTATGGAAGTAAAATAGACAGGAGTAATGATCGAATCGAAATTTTGAAGCTGCCTTTACTATATATTTTATAGACTATAAGAAATAAATAATTTTTTGGTTTTCATAGAGTAATCAAATACGATGGGTGAATGTAATACATTGCTGCGGCTCGATGGAAAAATTGAATTGAAATCTTACAACTGCTTTCGTCGTACACTTTATACAATGTTCCAAATAAGTTCTTTTTCTGATTCGCACTGTGTAATTAGATACGATTGCTGCATGTGATATATCAATGCGACGGTGAAATAGAAAGGGGTGTGCATGTGCTTTCTTCATCCCTTTAAACATTTTGAAAATGTGTTCTTAAAAAAAAAAAAAAAAAAAAAAATGCTTGTCGCAGCAGTCGACTATTGCTATTTTTAAATTTTAACTAAGCTATTTTTAAAAGATTCGCGTGGTTAGATCCATGACGGGTTGTTTTCATCATGTCGTATTAAAATCCTTCTCTCATAATCATCAAGTGGTATTACAATCAAAAGAATCACAAATATTGCTACCCATCTATCGTGTTTGCCTCTAATGAATCTCCTTACTTCATTTTCTCTAATTTAATGCCACAGGCTCTGTGCTGAAGCCGCTCCCTCCGTTTCCGGACTCTCGAATCATTGGAGGAAGCCAGGTCGACATAGGTCAACATCCGCATCAACTGAGTTTGCAAACTAGCGGACACATTTGCGGTGGCTCGATCATCAGTAGTAATTGGGCCATCACTGCAGCTCATTGCGTGGGGTAATAACACAAATACATAAAGTTAACAGTAATGCGTGCGTTAAGCAACCGTGAATAAACGTCTGCTTCACATTGGTGGAGTATGAATCTTCCGGACCAAAACGTAGTAATCTCGACTTTGATTGCGTTCAACAAACTTTAATTGAATTTATCCTCCGCGCGTTAGCCTCTTGGCTTATCCATTAAATCGATATTTTGCGGACGAAATGCTAAAATTAATTAACAGGAATTTAGCTGGGGATTTTTTCATAAAATTCAATTTATATATATTCTATTGATACAGGGTGTTACAGGAATGTTTGCAACTAAGATCGCGTTCCGTTGAAAGTAAATGAAAATATTTTCTATCGTTATCTTTAGAATTCTCAAATCATTTTGTTCGTTTATCATGAATATGCTAACTTGAATTTGTTGAACTCGACCACTTCTAATACAGCTGTCTAAGATTCAATTATGTGATCTTTTAATTTCTATGTTTCATCTACAACGCCGCGATACCAATCGAAAGTTAGAAAATAATAATCAATTACATTGGAAACGAATATTCTTGCAGTAAAATTAAAGATCTTTTCCGCGTTTTAATCTGTAACACGAAGAAAAGAATTACAGGATAATCGTTCAAATTCCTCAACTATACGGCAACGTTACAATTTCGTTGTAATGACGTTATATTGTTAGAATTTAATCTTAAAGTTAAGATAAATAATCTATGGAAGACAATTTTTATGTTAAAATAATATTAGGTGATATTTATTAAACAGAACTACAGAACCAAATGTATAAGCGAGTGACGGATTGTTGACAGTTGGTCAGTTACTCTCAGATTGACTGTAGGTAGTGACCCATGATCCCTTAAATATTTTGAACCCACTCTCTATACAGTAATGAGTATGACCTGTGTAAGTGTCCTGTTCAAATGCCTGTGTAGGTGTCTGTATAAGAGTATTTGTGTCTATGTGTGTAATATCGTTGTATTCCAACATACATTATACTTGTCAACGAGTCGATGTTACTTTTACTTTGCCATTTCGAATAATCGAATCCGGCGAACACCGGGATGAAGTATTACCATGATACGATCATACGGATGATCCGGGTATTTTCGCGCATCGGAATGTTCACTGGCTCATTACGATAATAATTATTAAAGCTATCGCGATATTAAATCCGCTTTGTGGCTCGCATTCCATTCCGATTGCCGGTCATTATGCAATAACAATAAGGTCGTTAAACACCATACGCATATTTTGGAGAACCAACAAAGTGCATTTCATTGTATGTACATCGTGTACGAAGGAAATCCGGCCTGGTTGACATTTTGACGTTCTATCGATTACAGATCAGCTCCGAGCCGATATACTATACTCGTTGGTAACAGTCACAAAGACTTGGGCACTCGTTATGGAATAAAGAATATTATTCGACACCCTAAGTACGATTCGCGAACCATCGATTTTGATGTCGCCCTTTTGGAGGTACGTAGAAAAAATATTGCGTATTATAAAACGATTATGACAGGCTAATTGTGTGAAAGATGCTGATTCTGAATTTTCCATACAAAAATCGCCAAAAGTAAAATACCATATGTATGTATTTATGTAAAATATCATATGTGTATAAAATATCAGATGTATACATATGTATGTGAAATAAACGAATTTGAATTTTCAATATCTATCGAGTAAACGTATACTAACGTACGAAAGACGCTCGGTTGACAAAATATGATTTTTCTTTGTATCGTTTTTGGACTCATAAAAATCGCGTTAAATTAAAAAAATAAGCATAAAACTTAACACTCTTGTTATTACATACAAGGTGTACATGACACTGTATATAAGGAAATAGAGAAAAGCAATAATAGAATGAAAATGATAGAGATTAAAATATTATCTACCGTGAATGAGCTATTTATTTTAATTATCGCTACGCATTTCGAATGAAGCATTGAATATGTCTTTAGTTTGTTGATTAACTGCGATTAGTATCGTTGTTATGTGATAATCAGAAATACTTGTTTGTAATTAAATTAGGAGAATCGTTTCAATAACATATTATATTATAATTAATTGTGTAATTGTTTAATTAATTAATTTGTAAAAAAGTAATTATAATATTATATTATAATTACTTTGGCATGTAAAAATCTTGATATCACCTACCTGTTGTCATTTCTTTTAGTTTAGTTTCAATACAATTTTTTCATATTATCGATCATTTAATTTAGTAGCAAAGAACTGTTGAACTTAATGCGATAAAAATTGTGATTCAGATTAATGGCACAGTCGAGTTTGGTGCGAATGTGCAACCTATAGAACCGGCAAATACGGAACCCTTATATGATAAGATGATGAACGTGACTGGATGGGGTGCGCTCAGGGTATGTCTGTCGACCATTTAACTTTCAAACGAGAGTAAATTATTTATGTAAAAAATCATTTGTTGTTTAATGTACGTCCAACTGTTACTCTTTAAAACAAGCTCTTGTCTTACTTTCTTAAAAGATTCCTTAATACTCCAATCGAGGAACTTTCTAAAAAGAAATTTATAGGACTATGGTAAACGCGATAGTTGAATCGTAAAGAAACCTTTATTTACAATATTTTGTAAATATAAAAATGATCAAGTTATTGAAGAACTATATGTATATATATTATAAATATCAACTTAAATTTCATATTGAGAAGCAATAATTATTAGATATACTAACCAGTATTTTTCCAAACTTATAGTATCTATACTATTTTTCACATAAAATTAATAAAAGTTAATTGCTAAAAATTCATCTTCCTCGCATAAAACAAATAAAAATTAATTTCTGAATGGTTACAGGAAGGTGGATCGACTTCTGCACAGTTGATGAGAGTATCGGTTCCGATAGTGAGCAAATCAGAGTGTGCAGATGCTTACAGGTACATGAACGAGATCACCGATAGAATGATATGCGCCGGTTACACCTCAGGTGGAAGGGATGCCTGCCAAGGTGACTCTGGTGGACCTTTGACGGCTGATGGAATCCTGTATGGACTCGTATCCTGGGGCTATGGATGCGCCAAACCTAAATATCCTGGTGTTTACACGAACGTTGCTAATGTACGGTCCTGGATCAAGACCCACAGTGGAGTTTAATAAATAATTATCCTTAAATTGTAATTAAAATACAATGTAGTTGATAAAATACTATATTGATATAACTATGTAGCTATAATAATATTCCTAAAGTATTATTCATGTCTTAAGGAGAGAATGCATTATATTTTTGATAAATATTTTTCTATAAACGTTATTGCGTAAATATAATATAAATCATTACAAAAATAACAGCGAGTGATTTAATGTTCAAAATACCAGTTTAATATGTATGTGAGCTATACGCGTAGAAAGTGGTATGCGAATGTGTTCCCTTGAAGTGAATTTTCTGATTGATTCGTATGGAATGTGTTCTTTTTAGAACACTACGTATTACAAATTTTATCCAACGGTTGGTGGTTAGCAGCTACATCGAAGGAGGAACACTTTGCAATAATACACATGCATTGAACGTTAGCGACTACAGACGGTTGATACTTATCAATTTGTAACGAATTGTACGTTACTGATTATGTTGAGTTTATTAGATGTATGTGAATACAAAGGAACGCGTGGATAAATTGTAAGGTAGACAAAATATATTTTAAATACTAAAGTGTAAATACAAATCGGAATATAATTGAGCTGATCCAGATCCGCACGCTAGCAGTGTTACCCTATGACTGAAAATCCTGAAGCCAACGTCGCCTATCTACTGTTTGTGGTTTGCCTTCGACTCAATCTTTTGTCTATACGCTGTCGATGGCTTCAGTGCTTGAGAAAACTAAAAGACCGGATGTAGAGTTTTCTTAGAAGTGGTGATCACTTCAATAGATTACATAAACTTAGCGTTTGAGGAAGGTTGTGTAAGCGTTAAGACAGTTCAATGTTGGTTCGTGCAACTCAAGGCTGGTAATTTTTCGTTTGAAAATTAACCAAAAGCAAGAGTAGCGCTATCGATAACAGACTAACGCTATCGTGCAATACCATCGATAATAAATTTTTAAAGAAATAATACTGAAACTAGTTCATTTGTTCTTGCAATTGGATCATTATCAGGCACAAACGCAAAATTCGAACGATTAATCGTTTCCTTTATAACTTGGATCTTTTATCGCAGCTTGTAATAGGAAAGAAGCACACGTTCGCAAATTTTATTCGAACCTAATATGTCATTTTCTATAAGATATATTTTTCTTTCTGATATTCTGCCATATTATTCGTATTAGAACAACTTGGAAAAGGAAATAGCAACGGACTGTACGAAGGGAATTTTGCTTTAGTTATTCCGTTATAATTGTAAAACAGAGCGACAGCAATCGCTTCACAAAGGGAGAATACAATATTGACGTTCGACGACAGATTGACGGATGAAATAGTTTGTTTAACCGCGAAATGCTTTTTACGTTTGGCTACCTTTGATCCCCAGAGTACCGCGAACTTTCTCCGATAGTTTATCCAGTTGGACAGTTCGATCAAGATAACTGTTACCGTGATCTGCACTAGCGTTGAAATTCTTTGAAATGTCTTTCATCCCTCCTTTTCTCTTTCTATTACACGGTATTCGTTTCTAATAACTTTTAATCTAGTTTACTTTTCTATCGTCTGAAATTATTATATAACATTTTATTAGAAATTTATTATCTAAATATTGCGATGATTATTCTACTTTAGATATTTCTACATTTCTTTTTATCACGCGCATCATACGCATTTACGCACTTTCGCATTTCTCGAAAATGCATGAAAATCTCGAGTCTATTTATCGTATAAAGTTTCATTGGAAATCTGCGTATTACGAAAAATTAGGAATTTCTATAATTATGAAAATCTAGACGAAGAAGAGCGATGCGAGATAATACACTGTATTTAACGTACTATTTCTAATAGACAGCGGTCTTCGACGTTTCATTTCGTTCGATCGAACCTTTCGATAAGAAAATGCGTTGAAAGCTTTTATTGAAGGTAGACACAGATAAAACAATATAAAACGTGAGCGGTCGGACACTCGAAAGTTCACAAAGTACACACGCGATGTATACAAGAAATACGTTTTATCAAGTACGTCCGATCGATTAGTTGCAAATTGCTCCAAATTGGATATGTGACTAATCTTGACACGATTGTTCCATTATCTCGAGTCTCGATACGATATCGCTAATCGCGATCTCACTCGAATGGTCGAACGCGTCGATGAAACTCTGTTTTACCAGGAATCTGTGAACGTTTCATTTTTTTTCCGCCGAATTTATCGGGCTACGTGAAATGGGTTCCTTTGAAGTTCCAACGACGACGAACTTGGACATCGGATAATGATCGATAACGTCGCGATATCAACGAAATATTTGGCCCCACACGAGTATCGACAACTTTTAACCTGGTCATAGCTTCTATAACCGAACCAGTTACTCGTTGCTTCTCATCGATCGGTGTTAAAATGGTTACAAAAATTCTGATCTTATTTTGTATCCTTGGAAATGGTAAGTTTCATTAGCTCCAAATGAATACGATTGGGTCAGAAAAACGCTAGTCGTGAACACGAAGGAATTAAATCTAAATAGAGATAGCGAGTACTTAATTTTTCTTGTTTTCTGTGTCTCGTTAAATTTTTGCACCACGAAATCTTTCACAAGTGAATAAACATCCATACTCTTAAAAGTCACAAATACATTTTGGTTTGTTACTTACATTTATCTACATTTGTATCTCGTTTGTACCAGATTTGTATTATGTTGTTTAATTTTAAGTAATTTTTAATTGCTTAATGTTTAATCTTTAATAATTTTAATGATTATTATCATATAAATTAGAAGGACGTAATTTAAAATTAACTAATTTAATTTGCGTCTTAACTGTGATGAATTATCTACGAGTGAATGATAAGAGTCGAGGGTTAATAGTGTCGAATTAACAAACAAAATGTTTTGTATTTTCTGTGCAGTTCTTGGATCCGATAACATCAAGTACGCGAACATCATAGAGTATCCTTATCATGTAAGTCAAAATATTGATTGTAACATTTGAAGATTGCCAACATTTGTGCATAGTTAAGACGATAAGATTAAAAGAACTCGGTTCAACTCACTTAGTATGTATTCACACGTCAGTCGTTTCAGTAGTATGCTTGTACATATATGTGCAAACCAAGTAATTTATTCTAATATTTTTTATTTATCAACTATAGATAAGCGCAAGGTTAGAGCGATGTAGAGACATTGCTTGTTTGAGTTTTAATTTAGAAGAACGTTCGATCGCAACTATGGCAAAATGTAAAGAATTAACAGTACAATGAGAAGTTTTTTCACTACCTCTAGAAAAATATACATTTTTCACTCAAATTGCATCATGCATCCAAATACTTACAAATGGTGATTTAAGTACATTAACTCAATTGTGCAATTCTACGTACAATAGTTTCGAATAGAAAATACGCTATTACGATGTTTCGTTTGGTGATTGCTCGTGTGATACAGGTGTCCATCGAGATATATGGGAAACATGTTTGTAGCGGAGCGTTAGTGCACGAATCATGGGTGATAACTGTGGCGTCCTGCGTTTTTCGGTGAGTATCGTGCACGGAATTCCACACGGTTTTATAGAAATTGGGTATCAGAGCGAACTAGCCAACGAATAACGGAACGTAATTGCTTACAGCTCGAACCCAGCTACGTTGACTGTACGAGTACGTTCGTCCATGCTTTTTGTCGGAGATGAATTGGAAGTGGCCAACATCGTCGTACATGAAGAGTTTGATAAATACGTGCTGCTCAATGACATCGCGCTTATCAAGGTATGAACAATTCGACTTGTTATCGCGATTTTTGTCGAACGAAAGCTAAACATTTTTTTTTATTATTTATTTATTTGAATTTTACAATTTGTCCAGAAGGACATTTGGTAAAATGTTATAACTTGAAAAATATAGCATGTGGATGGTTACCCCTAGCGGGGTTCCATCTTCCAGGTTGTTTATTGTATTTCTATTGTGAGGTCTGCGGGATGCTTCTTCTTCAGTCTTCTTTCTATTAGGGTTTCATTTGTTTCAGCTACAAGCTGGTTTGGGTGTGTTGCAAGTCTTTCTTTGTACTTTTTTGAGTATCTAGCGATTTCCTCTTTGACTGTTGGAATTTTTAGATCTTTTCGTATATCTTCATTTCTGACGTACCATGGAGCGTTAACTATTGTTCTAAGAATTTTGGCTTGCATAGTCCCCATTTTGCTTATATGGCTCTTTGCTGCTGTTCCCCATAGTGGTATTCCGTACGTCCAGATTGGTTTTATGATTGTTTTGTATATATTTAATTTATTTTCCATGCTAAACATTTTGACAGAATTCTGAAGTCAAACGATATACTTGTCTTAACCTTTTACTACCGCTGTGCTCTTTGACTTTGTTCTCGATCAAACGTATTTTTCCATTTTTCAAGATTTTTTTAAACCACTAAAATTGTATCCGCCTTGTGAAAATTTCACTTATTTTTAAGTGAACTACATTCTACGTGATATAAAACAATAGAAAATTTATAGAAAACTGATTTTTCGAGATATCGTCGAGATACTTTTTCTTTTTACTTTTTTAACGATTCTTAAATCCAATATCTCCTGTCTTTTCTACAAATATATAATGGTATAGAGATATTTACCTGTTGTGGTAGAAACTTGAAAACGAACGGTTCAACGTAGGCGCGAAAAATTCAATAAACGTCTAGCGATGATGCATTAGTGGGATGTTGAAGACGAAACGTGCCAATGACGTTTACGATGTTAATTCCCGAGATTATCGTTGAAAAATGAAAAATAAGTTTTGCAAAAAATATTTACAAATTCTATCTTTATAAGGGAAACATCGTGTTAAATAAAATGGTATTGAGAAAGTGTTTGGAGATAAATATTTAATTATGTCGTATTTTTCTGGAGCACAGCTGAGAATTCCCGTACAATTCGGCGAGAAATTGTTGCCAATAGGACTTCCGGAAAAGAAAGACTACAAGCTCGATGATGGAACGACGTGTTACGTGACAGGTTGGAGGCACACTCTGGTAGGTGCTGTTTCTGATGTTATTAATAAAATAAAACTTTCGTGCTGTCAATAGTTTGGTAAAATGTGTCAACACCATTCGTTAATCGTTTATCTATATTTCTAATTTTATAAATTTTGATGTATCGTGAAACGTTGCTGTGCCACGTGATTCTTATATTCAACAATCGGATATAAATTGGCAAAAATATTTCTACTGATAACACGATAAAATACGATGAAAATGTGCCGTGTTTTTAACATTGTATCGCGCTGGAAAATCGTAGCAAACGAACATTCGTTTTATGCTCGGCGCTGATTATCTTTCCGTGTCATCGTGCGATCATTAAAACGCAAACTCGTTCACTAAATATTCACTTTCATCCCGATATCTGATTCCATTTTTGTTCTGATACGATATCTAGCGAACGCGGAAAAAACAAATGTATACACCTTTTATGATAGCCAATTTTCAATTGCCGAATAAAGAAACAAGCAACAACGCGCATTTCAATTTCGTTAACGCCCGGGCAAAATTGCGCGGACGATATTTCGCGATATTTTCAAAAGCAATAGATCAAACGATTTTTATCCTACCGTAACAACACGATATTCGTTCCATGAAAATTCTTCGCTTGAAAACGTTCAGAAACATCTAAAGATAGTCAACGAATTATAAATCGAAGCTTCTCTCTTCTACTTTTCATTTTACGATATTCAAATTAATCTTCTCAAATTTTCTAAAAATTCCCCGCAAACAAAGTGTCGTTCTCAGCTCAAGCTTCGTTCGGATTAGTCAAATCGATCGAATGCGTTTTCGTCACCTTGCGTGACATTGGCTCGTTGCAATTGAGTCGCTTGATTAATCCGAATAAAGCTGCACGCATCGATCTTCTTATACGACAATCGATATCCTGATGAACGCACGTCAACGATCGTACACACTACGCTCCATCTAGTCAAGCCATTGTCTTAACTATCCTGAAGCACTATGTGATCTGTTTGATCGATCAACGATTTTCAGGCTGGTCCGGTGGAATCTCGACTCACGGTGACAACTGTACCGCTCGTGAATCAGAGTATCTGCAGCTCGAGGATGCCCTGTTACGAGCCAGTGTTCCAGACGATGCTCTGCGCTGGTAACATGACCCACGGGGTAGAGACGTGTCAGGTAAGACGGAGATCAGAGAACGTGGCCTAGAAGCAGATCCAAGGGGCAGAAAGCGGTTGGAAACTGAGATCATAGACAGAGGAAAGGGAGAGATGTGTGGATTCGCGAGCCGCGACAACCCTGCGGCAGTTAAGCGCCCTCAAGGGTCTTGCTAAGGAGATTCCTCGACCTCGTCGTACGCGATGCCACTCGACGCTTGCCTCTGTGTGATACTGATACGCTACACCACTTTACCTGTATATGTAGTTATACAGGATATCCCATGTTACTGGAATAGACCATAGCTTTGGTAGGACAGAAGATGGGAAGCAATTTCATTAGGCAAAGTTAAATGGTTTCGAATGATACGTGGCTCGGTATGAATACTTGGACAGGTGTGAAGCCTTACAGATTTTGAGGTCACCTATACCTTGCTTAATGGAACTACCAGTCTTTTTTCTACTAATCGACGCGTTTTCTTATTTTCCAAGAAAATGTATTAAGGATTTCTCTATGAAAGTCGATTAATTTTTAAATTTCTTTTCATATGTAAATCGATCGACGCGTCTTTTTATTCCCTATGGATAAGATTTAAAGATTAGTGAGTTAAACAATTGTTTTTCTCCACCGACAGATGAAATTTTGAAAGATATTTTTATTTTAATTTCGTAGCATTTATGGCAGAAACCTCAAGAATATATGTCTTTCCTTGTTTTTCATGAAATGCATTCTGCAAAGTTAAATTTCAAATATTCATTGATCTATGCATTTTAATAGAAAATAACAAAACGCATCGATCGTATGAAAAGATGGATAGTTTCGTTTAAAAAGATAGAGGCGAGCCTAAAATCCTCGGAACACCACCATTTCCAACATAGACAATTTTGCCTAACGAAAACTTTTTCTATTTTCTACCGTTTTCGAGCTACAGTGATTGATCCAGTTATGCGAGACACTGTGTTACGTACATGTTGCTTGCATGAAACGGTGACGTTAGCCGCAACCGTTTTCGAAATACAGGGCACGAGTCCCCAAAAAATGTGCCACCGAAGGTTGGGTTTGGCAGGTTGGACGGTAAGGAAGACGGATCACTTTGTTTTGGTGGTCATTGTTTGCCGTGCAATTAGTGGATCGAACAGGATGGTTGATTGTTCAGCATAAATGATCGAGTGGATGTTTTAGGGAAAGTTGAGCTAATTGTTCTTCGAAGATAGCATCTTAGGCAAAGAAAAATCGTTCAACAAAATTGAGTTATTTTTACTATGGTTCGTTGTAAACGAAGGCGAGGCAGAAGCGCCGAAGAAGCACTGGATTCTGTACAGGATTGAGAATTGCATATTTGAAGTTTTTGAAGTTCTGACAATGAGTTAAGGAGTTCGAATAGTTTCATAGTTTTGAAGTGCAAGAGAGTTTGGGAGGATCATTGAAATGCAAATTACGCATCGTCTGCAAACTCTACTTCTCTTTTTGATATAGGTACTGTTAAAGAATCCAGAGCAAAAATTAATTTCTCGGATATTTCGTGATAAGTTTCTGAACTTTCCTTGAGTTTTCATTATTCAGCACTAGTAACTTGCGACTTACAACTTGTAGAATCATCTCTAAAATATTTTAGGGTCGACATGTATCCGGTCAATTCTTTTACCTATTTTCTCCGAAAAGTATGAATCTTAAAAGACAATCACATAAATCAGACACATATATCTAGAATCGTAAATTTATATCGAATCGTCCATTCGTTGAACTATCACGAAAATGCAGCTGGAATTTTAGAAACGGTACTTCTTGACGAACAATGATATGTGAAACAACAATGCCCGATTCATGCACCAATACCACATTATCCTCTGAATATTCAATGGCTATTGAAATTTCTTGGATTCCATTGGCATTGTTTATCGTTTATTAACACGAGCATTCGTTCGATTCTATTTCGTTCGTTAGAGTTTTCCTTTGTAAACTTCTCTTAACAACGCATTCGCGATGATAATTCAACGAGTCAGCATTTCGATTAACGTTTCAATCATATGGTTATCGGTAGAATAACGATTAAATCATTGAATTTATTATTATTGTGTAATTGAAAAGCTTAGAGAGGTAGATACATAGAAGCGACGAGGTTTGTTCTGATAAAAGCTATGGATAAAATTAAATCTAAAGAAATTATCGAACGTATTAATTGCTCGAAAATTTATAGGTCATAATAATGTTCTCGAAAGAAATGGTCTTACCTATAGCTTTTCTATTAATTGATGCGATCTTTCGTTAGAATTCGGATTCATTAGAAATTTTCATTTACATTTGTTTCATTTTCTGGCAAATCTGAAGATGTAAAAGCGCATAAAATGCATCTAACGTGCAACGTGTAAGTATACAAATTAAGACAGTAATTAAAATATTTAAACAGATCTCTGTATGTTGTGTTTATAAAAATATGAATTTACGTGAATATCCGCAGTCTACTTATTAATTAATTTTGTGTTTCAAAAAGCTTCGACACATTTGCACCGCTTTTCCACACAATCTCACAGTCTCAGTCGATTATAATTGTTCTCCACGTACACTAAATGCTTACACTTGGTCGTACAATTAATCAACAATTTAACGTTTGCCGGGTCGAGACGCACGTTCGACTAATTCAGACGGCGCGGTGACCGAATCAAATTGTCAAGCAAACTGATGCACTTGATTTCAAGGCTTTGAGTCGAGCGGAAAGATAACGTCGGGCAGATAAATCCAGTGATCTAGATTCGAACGATTCGTACGTGGACAGAATTCGAAAAGACCGGATAAACCGGACCATCGAGGTTGAAAATTTATGCGATCCGTAATTAGCAGGCGAAACGAACGGCGAACGCTTGGTATCCATTGGGTCAAGGAATTTCAGATAATTATAGGTTCGTCGCAAGTTCATTTGCGATTCGTGTGTTGCAAAAGCGCAATTTAGCATTCGCACGCTAATATTAGTTAGATCTGAGTGTTTTAAAGAGAGAAAAGGATTTTAATTGCATACACGGGCGTATGCTTTAAGATAGATCGGATCTAGAATGAGAAATAAAAATTTCATTTATCCCGACATCATTGAAATCTTGTTCTTTCGTGAAGTTGGAAATAATTTCAAGTTTAATTCCTGCAATTAGATTTAAACTTTGAATAATGTCTCATTCTCGTCTTTTAATTTATGGAGGTGATCAATATGGCTTCTGAACAGCTCGTATAATTTTCATTTGGCTTTGATTCCAAATATACGCATAGCCGAAAGTATCTTCGATAACTCCAATGTCGTATTTCTAAGATTTGGCAAAAGTTCAGAATAGATTTACATTCGAATATAATTACTAAAAATCTTTTCCCGCTTTTGAATCTTCTTGCTTATTTTTCATTCTGCGAAAGGAAGAACGTTGGCAAATTCTCAAACAAGTCCAATTAATTATAGACACCATCGATGGTATCATTAACGCCAATATCTGACATTGCGTTCCATTTCTGACTGAATCGTCGTGCTAACGGTTCGCCGATACAATGCACAAAAGATACGTCGGGTTTATAAGCAACGTTTGAATACGGTCAGCTGAATAGAAAGTGAACATTATTCATCGTGCATAATAGAAAATTGTCATAAAGCTGCGGAGATTCCTACACGCCCCATCGTTATAGTAATAACAATAAAATTCGCCAGAGCGATAGAAAAATCCATATCTTTCGGCTGGTTCTCTATCGCCAATAGATTCCAATTTTTGTTCCATTTTTTTTTATCCTTCCCTTGTCCCTTTCGCATGAATATTTCTCTATTGGAAATACAACCCCGCGAAAGTTATGTAACGCTGCACCGTCTTTTCAAAACAGATAAACGCGATGGAGATTTCGAACGCTGAATTTTTGAATGCGAACGCGTTTAAACGAAGCAAAACTAAGTGAAGTTTTCAAACCGTTCTTCAGTGGCAATTTTCGCGTTCTTCATTCGAGGTTATTGGCGAGTACTATAGTGCATAGTATACATATACGTATAACGCACGAGGCGATGTTAGATTTTAACATTTCAAACAACCTTCTGTCTTTATTGACATCAGTCGTTTTATCTACCTTCTCTCAGAATTTTCAATATTCAATAATTTTATTTTTTAGTGCATTCTATTACACATACGAACGATATTTTCAACTGTTGTTAGAAAAAAGTTACGAATTATATTCACATCTCTGAATCTAAATAATCAAGTGAAATCAAAGTTCGCTTTAACTTCTCACTGGGTTATTTGTTTTCGTCTGTATTAAATAAAATGAATGAAATTCGTTTACGCAAATATAATTCTATCATTGCAATTATTATTAATGTATTTTAAAAACTCTTCTTTTTTTATATATTTCTATCATATTCGAAAACCTTTTCCAAAATAATTATTTTTCCCCCATTGAAACACAGAAGCGTTTACTTAAAATCGTTCAGTATCTAAAAATAAACTGACAAAGTAATTTATTTTCGAATGATAAATGTCAAACGATAACGGGTGCATCTATTTCAGTCAAACAGAAATAGATACTGTACGCGAGAAAGACGGAACTCAGAGCTACAAGTAATCACTGAAACCGTCAACCCTCGTCTGCTTGCAGGGTGATCCAGGTGCTCCGCTGATGGAAGGCCAGACGCTGATTGGTGTTCTATCCTACGGATTAGGATGTAAAACTACGATACATCCGGGTGTATACACTCGTGTCAGCAGTTACCTAGCTTGGATCTGGGCAAATTCCGGTATCCACTATATATGAGATGATATTCGTGAAACTACAATGTCAACATTGCTAACCTTTACCCGGAAGTCGTGGCAAACTGAAGCTTCTACCGTTTTAAAGGAATGGCAGAATGGATGGAAGATTCTTCTACCAGTTCGTATGTCGTCAAGGCGATGTCAAAGCTATCTCGTTTTATAAATTTGTCGAACGTAGTAAAAGGGCTTTATGAAAATACAACGAACCTAGAAAGTACGTCTTTTCTTTCTTCGCGAACAATTTTCCTCTCTTGTATTGCGCGTATAACTGCACACTTTCATTTCGTTTCATTTTCGAATTTTTGCATCTTCTATATCTTCGTTCTTTGGTTCAGCTCGAACGAACAAACAGAAACTAATAAGTTGGTTCAAATTTCAAGGAGAATACTACCCTGTGTAGAAGAGACAGAAAATCCGAAATAACTGTTACACGATGAATTTATAAATCGGGAATTTAAGCTGCGAAGCAACATCTATCGAACAAACTAATTAGCGGGTTTCACCGAGTACGTATACCTTATAACGAATACCAAATTCGTACGATAAAACACAGAAATGGTTTGTTTACAGAACTGCCCATTATTTTCGCCCGCTGCTGCGTAGCGGGTCGTTCATTAACAAAATGATAGGATTCTTATGCTGGAAATTCCCGATTAAATAATAGACGTTTTCAATGAGAAATAACCGAATCAATTACGAAGCCACTTGTTACGTTTTTGTATTAGGATTTACGTATGTTTCGTTATTGATTTCGCTGCTTTCGCCACGTTTAAACGAGCAACGCTGAACAGCAATTCCTCGGTTCGTGCTTATTTCCTCTACAAACGTAACGTAAATATTGGTCGCTTATTAACAATCGTACGGAGATAAAATATTCGAGAAGAATTCTGCGACGAGTAAGGATAATTGGTACGTTTGATTCGTGCGCGGTAATTGAGTGGTGGAAAGGGGAACGAGCCACGTCGGACTACGGAACACCATTTATTATCGAATACCATAACCCGTGATCTAATTGTGGAACAAAAAGCAGTCGGCGATGACATTTCAGCGCGTCGAGATCACATTAATTATTTGCGAAAAAGCAACCGCGAATCGTGGTGGTTTTCGTGCTCGTGGAACGCGTTCCACTCTCTTTGTAAACAAAGGGGATGGCGGCCGTGGTAGCAACGCGAATTGTTTGCAGGAAAAATTTCAGAGAACGTAGTTGGTTCGATAACGTTCTGTGCTAGCGACTAGGATAAACAGAAAACGCTCACAGACCGGTTTTCTCGGTGATCCAACTTCGAAGGACTGTCACACGCGTGTAAACACCGGGATAAGATGGCCGCGCGCATCCAAAGCCCCACGATACGATTCCGATCAGTTTGTCATGCTGCACCAATGGTCCGCCACTGTCGCCCTGTCAAAATCGTAGTTTTATTGAGAAAAATTAGAAAATTGCTTATCTTTAACGCGACAAATATTACATATCCAGGGTGGTTGGTAACTGATGGTACAAGCGGAAAGGGGGCGATTCCACGCGAAAAAAAGAAGTCGAAAATATAGAATAAAAATTTTACGTTCGAGGCTTTGTTTTCGAGAAAATCGACTTTGAATTTTCAAGTAAGATGGAACGTAAACGTCTGGGCTGGCATAATCGGATATCTAATTATTGGGCCATATTTTTTCGAAGGAAATGTAACGTCAGCAGCATATTTCGATTTCTTACAAAACAAACTACCGGAATTATTAGAAGATGTGCCGCAGAGAACTAGAGGAAGTTTAATTTTTCAACAAGACGGTGCACCGCCACATTTTAGTCGTCGTGTGGGAGATTTTTTAAACCAACATTACCAAGGTTGGATTGGTCGTGTTGGAACAATAGCTTGGTCACCACGCTCTCCTGACTTAACTCCGCTTCACTTTTATTTATGGAGCCATATTAAATCAGTTGTCTATTCCGAAGAAATCGCAAGTTGCGAGCAATTGAAAGAAAAGATTATTATAGCCTTTCATACTTTAAAACAATCGAATACGTTAGAAAGTGTTCATAGAAATTTAATTAGAAGAGCAGAAGTATGTGTTCGCCATGATGAGCAACATTTTCAGCAATTTTTGTAATAATAAACTTTATGATTACTTCATATTATTTTATTATGTGTTGCTAATTTTCCGTTACGGCAAAAACAAACAAACTGCGATAATATCCATCGAGACAACGATCTACAGTGAGATCCGTTATAACGAGACGCGATAAAGTGCACGCGTACCGAGCGAAAGTTCAAAGTCGATTTTCTCGAAAACAAAGCCTCGAACGAAAAATTTTCATTCTATATTTTCGACTTCTTTTTTCGCGTAGAATCACCCCCTTTCCGCTTGTACCACCAGTTACCAACCACCCTGTATATTGTACCATGAGTTTACGGTATTATTTATCGGTTTCAAGTTATTGGGGGTGGAGTTTATTTCAATGGAACGTCATTTCAATATAAGTAACACCGATATCTAATAATCATGTCATTCTTCCCTGGAACATTCTTTTCCTAATTCCAAATTTCTCGTATGCAGAGTATTTTTTACGATTATAATTATAATTACAGAATTACTAGGGTTCCTTCTATTTTTTCTTCTATGTATTTTCTATTAATTCTTTTCTTCTATTAATTCTTGTTTCTAGAGGATATTCGCAACACTCGAACGCAACAAGAACGCGAGCGGACGTTCGTAAAGATTAAATCGAGCATCTGAAAGAATCGAACAAACATCTCTGGCGCATTCTTAACTGTAATCGGGCGTTCGAACGCCCTGCGAATGCTCGATTTCCGAGTCGGTATTTCCGAACATTCGCCAAATGGCGAAAGAATGCTCGTTTGCGGCGTTTTAATTCTCAAACTATACCAAAGTGAAAGAAGAGCGAACGTTCGTTCGCTTGGTCTAAACCTTCATATAATTGATCGATTAATCGTAAGTGATCAATCATGGCCTGAGGGACAAAACATTATTAACTTAATGACTCCGTTGAAACAGAATTAATGTCACGAGCGTATTGATTCGCATGGAAGAAAGCTGCCAACGAATTAACGACATCGAATTACCTGACAGGCATCCTTTCCTCCGGAATTCACGTAACCAGCGCATATCATTCTTCGTGTGATTGGTCTGGTTATGTACAAACGGGAACACTGAGCGCTAGAAACGAGTGGTACTTGCACTTTACGTAACCGTGTGGTCAGCGGACCGTTGTTTCTCAAAACTCCCCAACCGGTAACCATCGCATTGCTGCCAGCCGTATAATGATCGGCTATTGGTGCCAGCAGGATCGGTTTTACCCGCGAACTGTACACCAGCCGCTTTTCCAACTGAAATTGTAATTGGTTTGAACGGTGCCAACGGTTGAGAGGCTGTGCATTGCGGAATTGATTGTGAAACGGTAATTGAATTCTTCGGCTTTATTCCACGGAGGCCCGTTAATAAATAAACCTTGTCGATCGACGCTCGGTTTGCCCTAGACCTAACTTCACCGACCGCCCGGATTTTCGTTACCGTTTGCTTTTTTCAACCGCTTCGAAATGGAGCGTGAAGTCGTCACGCTTTTACCTTGCTCGCGATACCCAAGTTTTTGCAGCTTCGATCGTCGTTACAGTCTTATGAACAGTTTACGAGTTTAGTTTGTAGGAAACGGTTGTACGTTGAGACGCGAATGTGTCGATTTTTAAGAAAGCCATACTTTCTATCACATGCAACAAGGTATTCGTGAAAATCCCTTCTTCAAAAAGATCAATCAGGTATTATTGGAATTTTCGATTGTTTAATATCAATGAGAATTTTGATTAATCGATTTGTAATTAGTACGGGTAGATATCGAATCTTTGTAGAAAACTATTTCTCTTCGTTCTTCATTCGCTTCGAAATTTCCTGTATCTTAGAATCTACATGATGTTCTACGATTGAACAATATGAAACTATTTCGAATTTCTAATTAAACAAAGTAGATTTAGAAGAAATAAATATCTTACTTCGCGATATACGAGTATTAAATCCAAAAGACATGCACAAAAATACAAGAAAGCAGTGTACAATGAAATTCGACAATTCAGGGTCCAGAAAATATGTGGCTCGCTAACTTTCACATAGAATTGTTATTTCTTTCGTTTTGTTATTACTTACAAACAATTTTACAACCTAAAACTGCACCAATTTCGATCAAAAGGGCGGCAACGTTCGAATAAAAAATAGTAGAGAAATCCTACTCACCCGAATCAGAGCAATATCGTAATCCGCGATGCTTCTGTTGTAGCTCTCGTGAATAATAATTTCTTCGGCGGTGACTACGGTGGCGTTGTCCTCCGTAAGGTCGGAAGTGCCTGCCTTGATCGAAAAGAAACGAACCAAGGGGCTAAAATCAGAACAGAACGAAAGAACGCTCGTTAACGCATCGTTCACGACTAGGGCTATTCGTAGATACACACGCGTCGGATAACGAGATCGTTGGTGCTTGTTAAAGAAACTAGAAAAAGGGTACATACCTCTGGACACAGTGCGCTGCTGTGACGATCCATTGCTCGCTAATGATAGAGCCACCGCATACGTGATGATTGTTAAATCGAAGAGACACCTATAAATTTCAGTCGGCGTGTATCAATTTTGCGGACGATCAGGCCAGAAACAACTGTGAAATTTGTGATGGAGAAAATATCGTCGAACACGACCAGCTTGTTAAACGAGGATTAATATCTTTCCTGATATCTGCATCGAGCGAGCGACTGGATTTCAAAATGCCGAACTCGTGACCGTGGTCACGACCAGAAAATTATAGCTGCATTCGCGCTAAATTATTCCCTTTTTTCGTATTTATAGGATTTGTAAATTTATAGGATTTGAAAATTAAAATGCAGGCAGAAACGTTCGCGAGATTTTTCTTTTTCTTTCGATGACACGCGGTTCGAAGAGGAAGAATCAAGTCGAGGGTTTCCGGATGGTTAATTTTGTTCGCCTCGAAGAAGGGAACTTAAGAGGAACTTGGAGGCAACTTAAGATAATACGTCGAAGAAAAGAAAGAGATGGACTCGACGGACGATGTTTTTCTTCGACAGGTAAAGGTGAACGAACGTAAAGCTTCGTCGATCGTTGTACACGAAGATACATCGGTCCTTAATGGGCTGTTTTGGCGCAAGCCGCGAGACGAAATGTTTCCAGCCGACGGATTTCCACCAATTAATCTTCGCCAATTGCGGGAACGATCGTTTCGAATACTTACCTGGTACGGATGTTCATCGATACTTGCTGGCTGGCCTCCTACGATGCGACTCTCGTCAGCTGGAAGAATCAATAGTTGAATTTGCGTTTCCACTTGTCTGCTCGTTGAAAAACTACTAATCAAAGCACGATATTGTTCGATGAATTTCCATAGAATTTAATGATTTCCCTTAAATCGAGAACTATCGAATAATCGTGAGTATGAGACAATTGCACTCTGTTAAAAGCATCGCGTGCTTGTCTCGGTTTAATGAATCAAAAATTGAGCCAATAATCTAGGTACAGAAAAATAATACAACGATAGAACAATTTTAATAGATTCATTGTACGAATAAAGGCAATTTAACGTGCAAATAATTTAAGACTACAAACGAACGACACAAAAACACTGATTTAATATATCTGACCGAATAAATAAATAATTAATATGGTACAATAAGATGTTACCGATTTTATCAATTGAAATCCATACGAACTAATAAATTCTTATTTAACTAGAAATTTAACAATCCTTCGAATCTTTTTTAAATCAGGGACAAAATGTAGTAAATCGTGGGATGAATGAAAGCAAGGAAAGTATGAATTATAACGATATGTTCTTTCCTTCTAAACTACCTTCAAGCGTTCAAAGCGTTTTTTATCGAATTACAGGCCAATCGTACGTACGATCTGTGAAAAAATTCTGCGAGAGCGCGAGTGGAACGAGCTGCAATAACAACAGCGGCGTATACATGCCGGGAACCTGATTCAAGAACTACCTGGTCGCCATGAGGCTCGCCCTTCTTTTATTTCGATATTCGGGTTAATTGTCGTTCGTATCAATTTACCCGAACACGAGAAAAATTTCCGATCCACGAAAGTTTCAGACTGTCGACCTGAATTCCACGTCGATTACGTAAAAGCAGCAAGACTAAAGTAAAATTTCAACGCCGTGACCGCACGATAACGTTATTTCTTTTGGAACCAACTGTTTGTCTTTTCTTCGAAAACATTGTAACAAGTAAAAAAACGTATGTAACATGCAGAGTTTCACGATTCACTTTAGTGGGTCGATTATTTACGGTACCAGGGGATCAATAATTTCTGCACGAGCGTTTCACGCGTTTCTTTCTGATACCATCGGATTAATAGAATTTTAAAGATGTTTAAAATTGCAGTATATTTATTCCACTAGCGTTATAGTATATCTTTGATGCTATAAGATGTCGTTCTTCTGGAAATTGTCGCTATGTATGTAGTATCGGGAAAAGGGACGTGTCTGACAATGGGCCATACCTGGGGCCCATTACAACATCGGGGTAATTAAAGGGGATCTACCTGACAATGGGCCATACCTGAGGCCCTTTACAACATCGTTGTAATTAAAGGGGATCTATCTGAAAATGGGTCAGGCACATCTGGGGGTAAAAGGAGAGTACATTAAGGGGTCGTGAAGAAGAAGTGCAGTGGCAGTTGGAGAGTTGCAGAGAAGACGTGAAGACGTGAAGACGTGAAGCTGGAAGCCGAGTAGATGACTCACGACGATCATAGTCAGCTATATGTTGAGCATTGCTCATACGAATAAACGAACTTAACTCTCAATAACCATCATTCCTTGTCCTTGCTCTAGAAACTAACAACAAACACACATCACCTACGTTACTACATGTATGTGAAAAACATGCGATTACGATCGTTGCTGCTTTGCGTGAAACAACGAAGCTTAGAGATGGAATCTGAAGAAACAAGATAATTATATACGAATTTATAATTTGTTAAAGTATACTAACCATAGAAATCGTTCTATTAAGTGAAAATAATTTGACAGCGTAAAACGTATCGCGTACTGTGTACATTTAAAACGTAATTGCTCGTATGCCTTAGACATCTGACATAGATATGCGCGAAGGACGATCGATTTCCAACGTCGCAAGCAACAACAGCAATTCGACTCTCGTTTAAGAAACGTAGCAACCGACCCGTGGGATCAGAAGGAAAATTCGAAATACACGGAACGTATCGAATAGTCATTAGGTAAGTTCGTTGCACACGATGCAGAAACCGACGAACCGGCAGGTAAAGACAGACTGTTGTTAAAAGGATATCGATTGCTCGAGGAACGTAATGCCCGTTGCATTAGTATGCCGAGTCTGACATGATTCTTACGAACGCGCAATCGACCAGGGCAAATTCTCAGTTAGAATCGGGCTCTCTTTACGAGACGAAGATGCCGATCAACGCCGGCACGTACAATGGCGACGCTTGTTTCCGCCGCCCTTTACGAGCCAGCCATCTGTGCAAAGCTGCAAAATCGTTTATGCAACGGCATACCGACGGGAGGTCTCAAGCACGTCCGAGTCAGTCGTAAAATTAATAATTCTCGATAACGAACGGCCTTCTGCCTCCGACAAGAAAAGGCGAGAACGAGCAGAACCGACTTACACGCTGCATCGCGCTGCATACGTACAGCATGTTTCTTCACTTTCTCATAGGAGAGCCTGAGAGAGAAAGAGAGAGAGACAGGGGCAGAGACAGACAGAGAGAGAGAGAGAGAGAGAGAGAGAGAGAGAGAGAGAGAGAGAGAGTTGATCAAACTGTGAACTGTGGTATTATAAATTTCATATCGTAATTCTCGTTGGATTCTTTCGGTCGTTTTTGATCGATTCGTGCTTTTTGACTAGAGAATTTGTCAAGTTAAAGGAAAATACGAGGGAATCGTTAATGGTACGTGCGATTTATGCTTTTAATTTTACGCTGAGGATTTTAAATGTTCATTTCTTCTTTCCATCGAAACATACAAACTTTGTATAATTTGCATTTGAATATAAAATAAAAACGGGGCATATATGTATATCCAAACTTTTGAATGACCGCATAAGTTGTTGAATTGGAGTAATTTCTAGCTTTAAAAAGCTTAGACTATATGTTTGAATAGATGAATTTCACGCGAATAATTTACTCGAGCGTGTCGTATTCTGAATGATAGAATAAGGATTTCGAATACAAAGTTTTATTCATTGGAACACGAATTTAGGCGTAAAAACAGGTTTGTTCGAATTAAACTTGAAAACGTTTTCGTGTGTCGTAATGTGTTTTTCGTCAAATAATGGTTTTTTATTTCAACTCACTAACGTTTTCCTTTTGGAAGTACAAGACGGCTGTTAAAGAGGATTAATGTTACACGATAATAACGGATACTTTGTTGCCATTAAAAGTTGCATTTTATAAATGTGGGAAAGATAAATCGTACAACGCGCACCGCACGGTTACATGCATAAACATGTAATGGAAGAAATTTGTAAATGTACATATATTCATATATTTAAACGAGTTTATCTCTTCAAAATGTATCGTTGAAATTCAGTAACTGTGTGCATATTTTCATATCAATGTGTACCTATGCTGTTTTAAAACTGAAAACACATTTTAAGCAGTTCATATTTCCCACAAACTTACTAAATATTTATTATTATAATTATCTTTGTGAATTAAGGAAATATTTACTAATATGTAATAGAAAGTTAACATCTTTTTTTGGATTAAGAAAATTTTTTTGGTTGCCAAAGAAAAGCAATTGTTTAAGGATGAAAAAATTAGGTATGAAATTGAAATGTTCAGATTTACAGTCTGTCACACAAGAGCGTGTCTGCGATATCTGCGAAACCTGACACCTAATCAGAATGAGATAAAAAGAATGTAAACAAACGAAAACTTCTCTAATACGCGTTGCTGAATACCTTTCAGTTTCATTTGAAACAGTGAAAGGAACAGAGCTTTTTAATATGAGTGCCGCGTACGCGAAACGTTGAAAATTGTCTGGCATGGGCGAATGAAAACAGAGATCGTGATTGGAGTAATATAATATTCACTGATGAATCTTCGTTTTGGGCATGGTGTCCTATTAGGCAAGCTGAGAGGAAGACGTATCACAAAAATAAGAACACTTGTACATCACATTCGAAAGATATGGAGGTCGTTACCAGAATCCTACGCTCAAAAATTAGTCGAGAGTATGCCGAAACGATGTCAAGCTATAATCGCTAATGGAGGAGATTGGACACCCTACTAAGTAATAGCGTATTAGTGTTTTAGATGTAGATTCAATTCATATAAATTTTTTTACAAATATATAAATATTTACAGAAATATCGCAGACACGCTCTTGTGTGACAGACTGTATATATAAAAATACTTTATCGATTAAAAATTCGGATTTTGTATACTGTGGTATATAAAAGAAGGCACATAGTCACGTGAAAAAGTTCTCGGACGCTTGTCCTCTGGGAACAAATAATCAAATAAATCAAACGCATAAACTACAAATTAAGTTGTTTTATTTTTTACTGTTAATTCACTTTCCTTCCAGACGATCAACTTTTCATTCATCAGCTATCATTCACTTCTTTCGAATCTTTTCTTCTCTTATACGATAAACTACAACTCCTTTTTCTTTGCTTCTCAGTGAATAAAACGCAGGAATAAAATTTTATCGATCGAAACTCTGCATTATTCTTGTAAAATTAATGGTTACTCATAAGGCTAAAGGTTTTTCATTCAGCTAATAGTAGCACCATTTCGCAAAGGCATCCGTGGCGAATTGATTATCGCGGTGAATGGCCTTTATTATTGCTTCCGGTTCTGCCGCCATTAAGATAATGTCGTAACCGTTCATCGATATGGTTCGACGGCACTTAAAATTGCGTAGTTCTTCCAAGAAAATGAACAGTATCGCGATATCGGGTGCGGTCTGGCCGATCCGATGGAAAGTAAACTGCTTAATCGTCGTACTTCGTGATGCAAGAAGCATTAATTGCTTCAGGGCATTCGCGAAACACTTCCTCCGATAATTTATTAGCGCTGAAAACGTCTCTGTATCCGTTGCCTAATTGGCATCGTATCGGGAAATAAAATTTTCACTTCGCGAAAGAAAAAGAACGAAAGTGTTCGATTCATTATCAGCACGTAAAAATACGATGACAATAATATAAAAAATGATAACAATAATCGAATTAAAAGTTGTAAATTAGTTTAGAAGCTGTAACGTGTACCTGAATGCATATTGTAGATGAGTGATCATTGTAAAAATCGTATAATGAAATTTCTCGGAATATACGTAGTTGTATTCCAAGCTCAATAAAATTTGCTTGTTTCCGCTAATTACAAAAATATAAGATCTAGAATCTGCTATTTCGATGGATTTGTAGTTTTAGCGTCTATCTAGTCTACGAAAAAATGGTATTCCCATTTTTCAAGCGAAAATAGTTTTATTCGTAGATACGAAAATCGCGATAATCGCGTGGGATTATTGTTCATTCTCGACAACGATCGACTTTTTTATCAGCCGTTAATGGATTGGCGCGATACCGAAATTAAATTTCTAGTTTCCAATCAAAAGTGCTCGTCTCATTATTCGTAGATGCGAGAATTACGCGATAGTTACGTCGAGTTATTTTTCGTTTGCAACGACTATCGACCGTGTCCTGGTTAATTCGCTTTTAAGTTGAAAACTTTCGGAAAGTACCCGCTAATTGACGTTCAAATTTCGGTTAACGTGTTTTAAAATTCAACCCGATTTCTACGCCCGCGGAGTTAACGCAAGAATTAAGCTTAAATGGCGGAGAATAGACGAGCGAACGGTTTTCGGATGGTTACGCTTGCCGGTGAAAAGTGCGCCTCGGACAAGATTGCTTGATTGCGCGATAGAACGTTAATTGTTGAAACGGGAAACAATTATGTCGGCGAAGAGTTTGCAGCGACGCTAATTGTTTAAAATTTTCGTTGCGAAAGTTTACGTTAACGAGGAATGTTTGAGATTTGAACCATCGAGTTTTCATTTTATTCAATAACAGAAATTCATAACAATTTCTATTATATATATGTAATGTCGTAAATCTCGGGATAATTCAGGTGATCGATTCTGAAGTCTGAAAATCTAGTTTATTGTGAAAATACTTAAATAAATAATATCAATCTATAACAGTAAACAATAAATAAGTTCTGTGCAATGTCTATCTGAAAATGGAAAATCGATTTTCAACGTCCTGAACTACCGATCTTTCTCCGTCAATCTTTAATATTTTAAATAATTATTCTGTGATCTTGTCTATCTCTGATGGTGCTCTCTGTCCGTCCGTTTGGGAAACGAGTGTCTCTCAAAATAAAAAATAAAAAAAGGTCGCTCTGTCTGTGAAACAAAGAAAGTCGTGCTATCCGTAAACAAAGAGAGTCCCTATCACACGTGAACTCTAGGGAGTTTACATATATCATTAATTGTTTCTGTTTATAATTAAAAAATTGAATATAAATTTCACTAATACGATTTAACAACCGTATAATTTATCGAATGCTTAATAATATCAGATACTATAAACTTGTTGAGAATTTCGGATCTTCATAGCCGAGATAATGGTACATGAACACTAAATTTACACTTGGAATTTATATTAGAATAGTTTATATATGTAGTAACCTACAAAGGTGTTGTTTTATTATCTAGAGCAAGGACAAGAAAGGATGGTTTATTCAGAGTTAAGTTCAAGTTTATTGGTACAAGCAATACTCAACACAAAGCTGACTACAAATATCGTCGTACGTCTTAACACTCGGCTTCCAACTTCTCAACTCTTACCTCAAACTGCTCCACTCAACTGCTACAACTCAACTGCCACATTCAACGGACTCTACTCAACTGACTCTCCGCAATTCACCAACTCGACTGACCCTACTCGACTGCCTCTACTCGACTGCCTCTACTCGACTGCTACAACTCAACTCGAGTGCCTCACGTCTTCTGTCTGTTCTCCAGATGTGCCTGACCGATTCCCAGGTAGATCCCCTTCAATTACCCCAATGTTGTAAAGGGCCACAGGTATGACCCATTGTCAGGTACGTCCCTTTTCCCGATACTACATATATTTATTTGCTAAATAATTCCAAAGATATCCATCGATACACACTTGCACGCGTCTTACCACTTCCATACCAAATTGTTAACCGACTGAACAGTTTACATTCATTCGTTTTTAAGACGCCGCGCACACACACGTTTCTACACACTGATATTCACATACAATTAGTACCACTACGCATCTAACCTAATCTAGCACATAAAATTATACGTATCTCAATAAAACTATGCTGTAATAACAATTTAAACAATTTTATACTTCGATAGATTTGTCAGATTTATTTCAAATTTCACGAATATAATCAAAATAGTCGTGTCTCGGTACGTTACTCAGTTCTCGGAATATCTCTTATAAAACATATAGTATATTCGTAAAAGGTGTCTACTACTTTTGTGAACCACTATACGTTGGTATGTATAAGTATATAAAGATGTACATAATCCGCTGTTAACAACGTGTTGATCGAAAGTAACGTGACTATTAACGTTACGTTTATAGTCTTCATGCTTTTGTTTCGATCTCAAGCGAAGCGATTAAAACGAGCGTATGTTATTGCAAGTCTATTGTCTCGCTTCAGCTGCATCGTGTCTGTTAAATATCAAAAACTGCAACGAACAAATAGAATTTTCAATCTCTAGTAACTCTAACTTTATTAATAACTAAATTCCTTTCGATCCGTTGTGATCCTCTTTTTCTCGTAACAAGGAGAAACACTGATCCGTTTCCGGTAAAGAATGCGAACAACGAAACCACGAAAGTTTTCCTTTAGTTTCTTACAAAAGGGTCGAGCAAACAAAACGAATAGAAACGTTATATTTTTCAGCGTGGGAATCATTTGAATCACACGGTTCGGAAACTGTTTGCAATTCTATAAATTTTCGAACTCACTGGATTTACTTTCAATTTGGTCGAAATTTCAAATGTTTGCAAACCAGCAGTAAAATCACGCATACGCTCGGAAGGGAAGTATCCTTTCAATATTGAATGTTCCCGCATTCCCGTCGGAGTCTGCTAAATAAGCCACGCTGATGAGTTCGTCTAAGTTCATCTAACTTTTTTCATTTCCTTTTCTTTTCGTTTTCTACTTCTAAATCACAATTTGAATCGCGCAATTGTTGAAAGTCCCATTCGTATCAGACCCATAAGAAGATTATTCGATGCGAGGTATGTATATAAGCCAGAGTAAAAAGAGACTTGATATTAAATCGGTAATCATCAGAATCTTTTTTATCGTGTGAATCCTTTTAATTAATAATATTTGAGATATTTAAAGAACTCTAATATTTCGTTTCTAGAAAAGGAAAGCGTACTTTTTCCGACAGAATGAAACAGAACAAGATGCATCCAAGTGTAAGGAGAATTTTCCCTGTATAACTTTTTTTGTCTTTCTATATAATTAATGTCAAATTAAATTCGTCAAATGTTAAATTAGTGTCAAATTAATTATAACGAAACAGATGCTTCAACTCATCGTATCTCGAAATGACGACGCGAATAAAACTGAATCGTTAAAAGTCGTACATTAATTTGATGAATGGATAATAGATAGAACTTCTCTACGTAGTTTTATTCTCCGTCTTAATCAAAAATTTACTGACGCTATTTGTAAATTTAAGACTTGTGAGATTGTTGTACGCCGAGGGACATTAATTTTACACTTGCGTTTTCTCCTTTATCCATTGTCGCACAGCAGAAACTCGCGTGTACACTCCGGGAAACCTGGGATCTGTGCATTTGCCCAAGGACCAAGACACGATGCCAATTTGGACTTTGTTATACACTAACGGTCCTCCGGAATCACCCTGTGGCACGTGGAAAGGTAAGTCACAAAGGCGGGTCGTGCGATATTAAAAATATCAATAAAAATAAATTTCGTTTCTCAATAGTTTCGTTAATAGTAACGCGCCTAGTACACTTTCAATATCATAATGCAATACGACAGTACAATAAAACTTTCTGAAACTGTTAAAGTGGTCATCACTTCTAGGAAAACTCTATATCTGGTCTTTAGTTTTCTCAAGCACTGATGCCATCGACAGCGCATAGACAAAAGACTGCGTCGAAGGCAAACCATAAACAGTAGACAGGCGACGATGGCTTCAGTGTTTTCAGTCATAGGGTAACACTGCCAGCGTGCGGATCTGGATCAGCTTATATTATATTCCGATTTGTATTCACACTTCAGTATTTAAAATATATTTTCTACCTTACAATTTATCCACGCGTTCCTTTGTATTCACGTACATCTAATAACCTCAACAGAAACAAAACGAACAAAATATAAAAGAACGCTTTTAGAAATTTACCTGACAAGCGTCTTCTTCCTTCGAACTGCCCGCGCATATCATGTTGTCCGTCACTGTGATGTTTGCGTTACTATAAATCTTTTTGCATTCCTTTTGGTCTACGACAGGCAACGTTAACTTTTTCAACGAGATCGACATCGGACCGTTCGCCTACAAGTACATAATGGAATATTATCTTCTGAATAATATACCATTCCGAAGCGCAGAACGTCCGTTAAGCGCATTCGAAGCAGTGCAAATGGGCGTCTCGCCACGAATATTTGTCATGACGAGCGAATATTGTCAACCGATCGACAAACAAATCTTAATATCTATACGTCATCAGTTTCAGCGAACGTCAACGTTGACCAAACTGTCAAGTGATCGCGTCGAACGCGAGTTTACCCAAAACGATAAGCCAAAAACTTACCGTCACATATCCCCATCCTGTCACCACTGCTTTTTCTTTGGCATTTACCGAGCTCGAATAAGACGCCAGGGTGACCGGTTTTATGGTTTCGCTTGTAGATATCTTCTGCGGTAACTACGAATAGATATCGTTTTTAAGTCTGGCGTCTATGGAATTTACAAATTACGATCGAGTAGGACCCTATAAGGTGACAGTGTAAATTTATCCCTAATTTTTAATGGAAAATTTTCAAGCACTTGTGTACTCGTAGAATTACGTGATTTCTTGCGGAAAAGATACGAGAGAATAAAGTAAAGGCGTAGTCGACAGATATTGTTCAGATCAAAGATCCTCCAGTTTCCTTCAAAAAGTCTGTATTTCGATCGTGACTTACTATTGTACGCATGTATCGTAGATAAGAGATAGGAACGTAACAGGGATTAATTTTCATCAATGTTGACAGACTAAAAATATGACAACTGTTTGTGCGTGTTTTAGATGTACGATAAGTAGAATTTTGTTTATCACAGTACGTGGTATATTAGTTCGGGTCATCAAAATTTTGTAATCAAAATTATTCGATAAAAATTTTGGCAAGTTTGAGAAACATTTGATTGATTATACGTACGTATTATGTAAAATATTATCGAATAATAGTTAAAAATGCTCTTGATCAGAAATGTTTTCCTTTTCTATATTATAACACGAACATCGTATCTTTTTGACTAGTAAAAGGAAACACCTATCAACAATTGGAAGAAATTTCCGCAGTGTAAATAAACAGAGGTTGATTTAAGTATGTAAATTCCCATTAAGAAAAAAGGAAACACCCAACACAATGAAACATTGTACGTTTAAAAAGTTAGAATGTACTTGGAAAGTTAGGGATGAAGAAACGTACCTTTATCAAAGCAACATCGTAATCCAATGTTTCGCTGTTGTATTTTGGATGGCGAATTACCTGAAGCCCCTGCTTGATCTCCGTGCCACCCTTATTGTAAAAAGTACTACCCAAACGAATTTTAAGTTCCCAGGGCCCTAAGCTATAAGATAATTACAATTTAACGTGTGAATAGTCATCGTTACGCGACCATCGTGCGCCCCGATAATTAGTAAATTATCTATTCGGTGTCGAATTGGTCCATTACTCTACTTATACGAACTTTGAAACACAATGTGCCGCCGTTAACACCCAATTTTGGCTGATTATGGAGCCCCCACATAACAGTTTTTGTTGATCGTGAATGGATACCTATTACAGAGTACCTTGGTCATGGGTTTGCTCAATGTTTAGCGACAAAATCGCGTAAACCGTGATCAATTCACCTGATATGGATAGTCGACGATGTACGCGTCCTGTCCCCCTATAATCCGAGGTTGGAAACAGAGCGCGTATTGCACTGTGCAGAGCAGCAGCAACACCTGCCACATGGTTTTCGACTGAAGGTCGAACGCTATACCGTATGCTTTTAAATCAGAGCAATCAACTTCTTCGCGGAACTGATAAGACACTGACGATATGAGTATTGAAATATTACATAAATTATGTCGTCCGGATGGATTCGTCGCGTAGGCGTGAATGCCATCGCACGATCGTGACAAACTTTGATCACGTTCCCTTTCCCTATTTTTCTCGTCCCTTCCTCTTTGCTCGTCCGTCGTTGTCTCACACGGCTGCGAACTTTCCGATAGTTGCCGGTCCACGTCGTGTCTACATTGATTGCCCGTAACAAAATTTTCTCCTGACTCTATCTCTTGATTCTTTGTTCCAACGGGCGAGAAAGGTTGGCGAACCACTTTCACGGTGCGAACTTACGTTCTTCATTTCCGGTAGGTAGAAACTCGCGTGAAACAAGAGCCGTGAGCCGAGAAAGAAAGTGAATCGGCAGTTGGTGAGACGAACGAAACGGAGATGCGAAGCTGTGGTCGTAGGAGGAAAAACATATGGAGGAAGAAAAATTAATCGATGCTCGAGTACTAACTTAAGTAAATATTGCGAAATCGCGTTAATCACGAGATACGATTACGATAGAGCACATGATTGCGATAATATGCGACAGTAATGTAAGAAGAATACCAATATTGTATTCTATCACGTTCTTTTTTTTTTTTTTAAATCTAGGTATGTTGTACCGTGTTCAGGCTTGGCCGGGTCCACGTTTAGACCTATCGCTTAAAAGCGTACCACGTGCTCGAACCATAAAAATTAACTTTTATCGAATTACCGTTAGATCTTGCACATATGTATCTGCGATACCCTCTAGAGTCGAGACGAAAACCAGAGACATCCTCGGCAATGTCCTTCTCCTATCCTCGTCCAGTTCTTTTTTACGAATAAGAATGCTACATTATCTGTTGCAAAAAATTGCGCGACGACTCCGAAAAGGCGACATTATCGTAACTTCGCTTTTACAAGTCTCGCTTGTATTTGATTAATCCGCACGTGTACATTTCCAGTGTGAACTCCACCGTGGAACAAACACCGGAAAAATAATATTTGAACTAGCCTCGTACCGGTTACAATTTATCCATGCAACATTTCACTCTGTAACGTAGACGCGACAGCGTCCGCTCTCGCCGTACGCGGTCTCTATATAATTTTTACTACGACCACCTGCAATTTCGATTACTCCGCAGTAAATAAAATCCGATCCGGAAATAAAACAATTGAAACGACGACAAATGGTGTTCCATTTGTGGCTGGTAAAGCGTATCATTCTTTCTTCCTTTTTTTTTTCGCTTTCTCTCCTATTTTCTACGTCGTTGTGTCGTTGCTTATTCACGCGTACACGCGAACACTTGCAAATCTTGTCACACGTAATAGAGCCTGCTAACGAAAAAAGCTGAAAAAGGAAAAAAAGGAGGAAAAACGAGAGAGAGCAACGGAGAAAAGATACACAGAGACGATTTATTCAATGAACGCACGTTATGGACGCGTACAGTTTGGCATCGTGTACGGATGTGTGTTGTATCGATTGCAACCGAGGGCTGATACGAAGTGGCGCGAACAGCGAAACGCGCCTAGTTTCAGAAACGCGGACACGTGTTTCGAAACGTTGCGGGACGAACACAGAAATTAATGCAATGGAAAACGACCCTCGTAAACGTAAAAGGCCAGGCGGTAGCGTTAAAATTATACTATCGCCGTATCCAACGAATGCACGGCGGATACCTATCTCAAGTGTATTATAAATGTGATGAACGCAGCTCGCAAAGGAAGTAACGTGTATTATTTATAGCACGGCCGACTGAACGCAATGAAAATAAGGCAGCATTAGCAGGCCAGGGCTGCGAAAGTGAGGACCACGAATAATTCCACAGCGTGTAATCCGGCTGAAAATTACCATTTAAATTTCACTCCTGACCACGGCCGCCACGCATTTTCCGCGACTGATGGGACGAGAGCCCTTGATTAACTGCGCTAAAACCCTCTCGCTTCGAGAACGACACTTCGTATTGTTTCAGTTTTGTTTCAGCCGGAATTTAGTTACCATTATCCTTTTTACACGTTGCATCGGGACGTTCTCGAACCGAAAGTGACTTGGAGGGAAAATTTCGACGAATGGAACTTATCGATATGTAAAGTCTGGTACTGTGGACATATAGGTGTCGAAATCCTGTACGAATTCTAGTTTATACAAGTGAGTAATCCATTTGTAGGATTAATCATGCGTATCGAAATATATTTGATTTATCTTTTTATATATCTCTTCTCTGTTTAACGTTGGTCGCATCATAGTACGATAACGTGTTTTTCAGCTGAAAGGCGTTGGGAAATCGTAAAATCGGTTCATTTATCAATGTTTTATATTATGTTAAAATTTTGTTAGGAAATTTACACGATGCAACTTTAAACGAAATAGGGTGTTTGTATTTAAATATTTATATTTCGATTAAACATTCCTCAGATCCCTATTTAGCTTCGAGCTTCCATCGAAATTTCCGCATTAAATTTCGTTATTCGTTATATTATGTACAAAGCCAGGCAATGTGAATTCGATGTATTATTAAATCAAGTATACAGAACTCGGCAGAAATTAATGTATTTGATAGTTAATATCCAATATGGATTAAAAACGTGGAAAAATATACACTGCGAACTACGCTTCCGATTTACAACTTTACACAAGGGCATAAAAATTCATATTCCAAAAAAATTTCAATAAGTGAGATAGCAATTAACAGTAATAGAATCGATGTGGAATAGTTGTTACATGCTTCGGATATTTCTACATCGTGAAAAAAAAAATTCTAATAAAGAAAAAATGTAGACGTTAAAAAAACAATAAAACCCAATAATTATAAAGAAACCAAGGCAGATATCATAGGATAATTTTAATGTATAGTACAAATACAATTTAATAAATTTTATTTATGTGCATTTCATTGACAAATTTTATCGCATATGGTAAATTTAGTAAAATTCAATATTTATATAAAATTCTAATGTGCTAAATTGAACGACTAAAAATTAAACTGAACAAATTCTATGGTGAACATAAAATCGATTTTCATGTGTCCTCACGTTTCTACCTACAGAAAAATTACTGACAACGTACCTACTGTATTCTGTTCGAAATCACGAATAATTTCAGATATTTGCAAAGGCCGATTTAAATGGGACACCCTGTATCCACCGATTCTTTAAGCGTCGGGACATTATAGTCGAAACGAGCCGACAATTTAATCGAAATTCGTTTCGCTATTGCGAAATAACAGTTCTCACAGAACGATATTCCTTCGGTGAGTTTCTAGTAAACGCGGCATCTCTCTTATACCCGAACTTCCTTCCAGGTTAATTCGTTGTAATCTCTTCGTTGAAATTTCCAACTTCTAATACTTGGGTTCTACCCACGACGCACTGCACGAAAGGCTTAACACGAACACACACGCATAACACACAAGAGTTTCTTGAACGCACTAGAGTTTCCGAAATTCCGGTTTATCATAATACGCTGATAGCTACACATATAAACGTTTTTACGCGCCTCCAACGCGCTCTTAACAGAAAATGGATGATATTTAGGCGATCTATACGATAGGGAAATTTGTACAACGTATATCTAATAACTACGTATGTTCGCACCGAATCAGCTGATGCACGAGCTTGTTAAACTGTTCGCTTAATTTAAGTTCATCGAGGAATATTGCTTTAATAATTTCTTTAGGAATATTGGAAAAGAAATTTAACAAACTTGAAACTCAGTTTCATTGCTACTTTTAGTCGGGTTATTAATTCAATTATGTACCTCTCTTCCTTTATCATTTGTTAAATTAGCATAGGTTAGTGAAAGAATAATGAAAGATAGTTAAACTGAGAGTATTTAAAGTATCGGTATAATTCTTCTGTTTAGGAAAGATGAAGTAAGTATTTGAGTATCGAAGATTGAGATGAAACTTTTCTGAGCAATATCTAAATGTAAATAAAGCAGTTAGTTAGAAGAATATTAATTAATACATCGCTGATATAAAAAATGTCACACGAGATTTTATCTCTCCTCTACAAGAGATATTTTGTCTGCTGTTCACCTGTAATACAACATTCATGTGTATAAATTACGAATAAACGTATGGATGTAGGTATATTTACAAATCAAACCACGTTCTTTTTTAGTTTATGATAGCGAACGAATCAATGCACATCACAATGACAGCATTGCGCAAGAGAAATAATGTAACTCTGTTTATCGTCGGAACGTTTACTCGACTCGCGACTCACAATCAGCCACGGTAATCCGATTTCTGATAAAAAAGAAAGAAAAAAGAGAGAGAGAAACGAAAGAAGAAAAACGCTGATCGGAAGTGTGCATCGTATCGGCGCGATACGATTATTGAAATTACGGTGAACGACAGAAACGGCAAGGGGCAGGGGAGAGAAGGACGACGTTTATCCAAATTTATGGCGGATTCGCGTCTACGTCGGATTACGAATGCACATTTTACAGGAATTCAAGCGTTTCGCGTACTCGCATCCCACTAAAATATTTTCGCAGAGCCGGTTGGCGAAGGCCAAATGGATAGAGTGTCCCAGCTGGAAACAACCGGATGAAATACATCGACGTGTTACAAGAATCGTTGTGATAATTTTTGCTCATCGAGCGGCGGTGAGGTCAAATTGCTGCCGCATCTACGATCGACTAGCTCCGTGTTTGTTTCGCGGGTCAACGATATCACGCGGACCATGGAATCGGCGATTAAATCGCGTTTCACTCACCATCTTTCCAAAACTGGAAGTACGTCGATGCGACGCGACGCTCTTTACGCAACGTTCGGTTCTCCGCGTTCGTTGATGACTCGTTAGGCACGTTAGTCATATGCAAAAGGTTCAGCGTCTTCTTTTTCTGCATTACACGCTTTTAGTTTTCCTGTGAATTATTTTGCTGATAGAATCCTTATGGTACCGCTATAACGCTTTTGGTAATTGATGATAAACTAGTTAGACGAACTAGAAGACATAAAATATATTTTGTGTCCTTTTTCGAAGAATATTTGGCTTGTTCGTTTATATGTAATTATTTTTAATTATATTAAAATAAACATGGGTAGAAACATTGTGAGAAATAATAAGATAAATAATGATCAAATTTAAATTGTCCGAGATTACAGAAGTTACTGTTTTATACAGGAGTGCGATGTTCTATGTAGTTTTATGTTTAATCGTTAAGATGTGTTTATCAGTCACTATCGATCGCTGCTTGAACTTCTTAGTTAGATATCTTTTCCTGTATCTGAACGATATTATCTATAGGTACACGATGAAACGTTTGAGAAAGATGGAAGAACGCGAAGACTGAAATAAGAGATACTTTAACGTACATTTGAGATTAATTGGAAAGATTCTACGTTATAACTGGCAAATGTATTCACAGTGAATCCATATTTATATGCGAAAAACCAACTACCACGGAAAAAACAGAAGGTTGATAAACCAACTGTAAACCGTAAACCATAGAAACCATGAACGCGTTAATCAGCTTGAAATATTTCAGCTCGTTTTTTGGAACGTTCTTTGAAACGTAATGTTTCAGAGTTGCAAAACGGTGGTAGAAATTAAACATGTGATATAATAATTCACTCATTGTCGCGTATAAACGATGGAAGCAACGATCGTTCGTATTAATACTTTGCCAAATGAATGGCACAAACGGAGCACGAACGAGATTATCAATGATATTTTGAATATGATTAAATAAAATAAAGCAGTACGCAGGGAGTTCTCGCTATATTGCCGATTTATCAAACAAAATAAACCCCAGAAAACCGATAATAAGAATATGGAACGAGCAAAAACAATGAACGATCAAATTGACATGTATAGGATTAGAACGTTCGAACGATGATCAGTGCGACAAATTTTCAACCGAGCCTGATATATGTTAATTTAATAATAAATATCGCGTTACTTGGTACTCGTTGACGCGAGAAACACACGATCAGAGATATGGCAATACATGTTCCATCTGTCGTTGCCAGATCCAGTATTTATCTCGTGTTAACGATTCGTTTTACGACAATGTGTGCAGCGTGACGTATGATTGAAATTATTTTTGGGGATAATAGCGTCCGCACGCGACCGGTTAATTAATTCGATGCCTCCTGCCAAAAAATGGTATTACAAGTGAGAACGACGGAAATTACAGATGCGTTACGTATTTACGAAGTCAACGACGGCCTGTACATTAACTCCACACTTGCACAGGTCAATTAGCTCCGCGATGAATAATCGTCGAGGGTATACGTAAAACGATTCTTTCAACGCGATATTGATATTAAAAACGATTTTTCCTATCGCTGATAAGATTATCTTCGATCAAACGAAGGTCCCTAACGTGTCGTGGTAAAAACGGGGCAAATGAAGATTTTAAATAAAAAGCTATTTATAACTCGATAACAGTTTTCACAGTTTCTCTCGTAAATCGTAAATTTGCAAATAAATTTTTAAAAGCTTCATTAAGCGATGTAGGTATATTTTTATACTGGCAACTATGATTTTTCTTATACTGTCTGAAAATAAGTATTGCAAGGAATTAAAATATCTACGATACAATACAGCTCGAAGACATTGAGGTGCAAGAATTAAGTAAATATTTTACAAATTTTATAATGACCACATTTATCAATTATAAAATCCATTGATAGGAGTATGAAAGAAATTTCTTCATTTAGATTTTAGTAATATCGAGTACTATCGTATCGAGTAATATTATGTTGTATTCTGTATTCAACCCATTCGGCCAACTCTTTTCATTTAGTTGATGCATTTACACGAAATTATAATTACCAATTTCAGTTTCTGCCTATCGTTATCCGAAAAGCACAACAAATTAAAAAATTTTATTCAGGTTACTATATTATGTATAAGAAAGAGTAAAACTTTTTTAACTATTTTTCCATCTTTCTAACAAACCGAGAAAAAGCTGCTTCTGTTTAGTAACGCAAATAGTCTGTACAACGACGCAGTATCAATATTTGTTCGATTAGATTAAACAAGCATCAGAATTTTATAAGTATAGGTTCTACCAAAGCATCAAATTTATGACATGTTGCAACATAGAGCAATCAACGGGTCTTTTTTCGGCGTTATCTTAATAACTTGAGCCATTCTCTAATTACACGCGGAAAGCACGTTCGTTATGAATGGCGATCTAGCCCTTAATATCGTAGCCTTAGCCTTAATGTCAAAGCATTAGCACTCTCCCGATAATTGCAGCAAAGAGACAGTAATTCCGGGGATGCATTGTTTATGCAGAAATTACGTATTTGCGGCTTTATAAGGAACACCCGGTTCCCTCGATGACCTCAAACGTTGTAACGATGTACGCTTTGCTGTTCTTGATTGCCTTTACTTCGCCGATATTCTGTGCGATTTCCACATATGATTCGAGTGAAGTTTATTTTATAATTAATTCTATTTGCGTTATACATTCTATGTAAGATGGCAAGTTTGAAAGATCGCGACAGATTATTTGAAAATTTGCCCAATTAAATTCAATCAGTGTTCCGATGGTAAATTAACGTGTTGATTATTAACGAATTATTAGGTATATCATGTATATAGCGATTCATTAAGATGCATTAGTTCGAGGGTAGATTTGATAATGTCTTTAAATAAAACGAAGTGAACAGTTAGTAACGCTGTTAAATATGTGTACTATTTTTACGTTTATGTTGAACAGATGTCCGTTTTAATTTTTTTATAATATCGGCACATCAGCTACAACGTTAAATTTTCTTATCGTGTTTAATTCTTCTAATTAGTTGCATAAAATATAGGTAGGATATAGAGGTATCTTCCTCGAAATTAACAAATATTTCATTTTATCCGTTGGAGGCAGAAATTGTAACTAGATCTATTGTCCATATCTCTTAAACTCTCATGTAACTTCATCTTCCTCGTGATCAAATTAATATTTTCCATAAATAATTAAGAAAATGAATAGAAAGACGCGGAAGGAAACAGGGTTATGCAGAGCGTGTATCAAAGGAATTAACCGAGCGAACTTATCAACGCATCGATATCGCGCGAAACGCATTAAACAATTCGTCTGATTTGAATGTTGTACAGCCGATTACGGAAAAAGAATCGTCTCGGAGTCAGCGAGATTCCCGGGACCGGCAGAATCCAGGATTATTGGAGGGGAGAAGGTCGCCATAGAGGAATATCCATTTGCGGTTAGTATAACGTACGATCGATCTTCACGGTCGATTTGGCATTTAGAAAATCGTTGCCTCTCGTCGCAGGTCTCGTTGCAGAACAATGGTACGTTTTTCGGTCACCAAGTTGAGCATTTCTGCGGCGGTGGTATCGTCGGGGAAAAGTGGATAATAACGTCGGCGCAGTGCGCTCTCAGGCAAGATTAATACATACCGCGTTCTCGACGAACGATTTTCGTGTGCACACGATTCCTACACGCGTCTTTCCCTTTTTTATTTTTTTTATTTCCTTTTCCTTATCGCTTTACAGGGTAGAAGCGAAGGCATTTCACGTGAGAGCGGGCACGTCGCGTTATTACGAGGGTGGTGACATTTATGGTGTCCAAAGCATCGTGATACATCCCGCTTTTAACGCAATTAATTACGACTACGACGTTGGTCTCGTTGAGGTAATACATTCTCGCTTGTCGCGTTACTGTACGTGTCGTCGCTATTTAGTGACCGCTACGAGTGTCAAGATATTATCGAAACGAACGTTGAAAGCAGAGAACGTATCAAAAGGTGTAATTAATAATCGATTGGTTACTCACAAAATTAGTTTCTTTACATCTTCGATATTTTCGTTAAAAATGAAACTTCGTATCGGTTGTAATGTGCACTTTGCTGTTAGTTACATTAGTTCGTAATCGTAAATGTGTATTTTAATACTGTGATTCATTTTATCAGTTTGAATTATTGAACACTGTGAAATGGTATTTAGTGTCATAATGCATTAAACAGAAACAGACAGTTTAAACGTTAGAATCTATCGGAGATTAATCTCTTAATTATTTATGGCCATTGAAGACTATTTCGTCTATCGTAATTTTCGAATTCGTTGAATTTGAATCTTCCTTAAATAAATCCTGAACTCGAACAAGAATCTAGCAACATCTTGAAAAGATGTGATAATAATTCAGTAATAATAAAATGAATTATTCGGTAGATATTTCACGTTCACCTCGTTAAATAAATCATCGATTACATTTATCATTTATTATTTCCTGTAACATATACTACACTAATATTTCTTCTGACATAGCTGTCCGACAGTATAACGTACGATAGCACGAAGCAGCCCATTAAATTGCCCAAAACACATTCGATGATCGACGACGATTCGCTGGTTAAAGTTCTCGGTTGGGTCTATATTCGAGGTAACTACAATCCGAAAAACTTTCGGGTTAACGTGTTTCGAAACAGAATATAGAAACGCTGCCGTTTATTACAGTTATTTGGTCCGGTCTCGGACGTACTTTTACATAGTACGATGCGGAAAATTAATAACCAGGACTGTGAGGAAGCTAGTGGTGGTGACTTATTAACCAGCAGGATGTTTTGCGCCTTATCGGACACTGCTAGACCCTGCGTTGGGGATTCTGGCTCACCTCTCATTTTTCAAGGCACGTTATTCGGTGAGTTTGAATATTCGTTAAAATTTGATTTCCCTTTTGTCGATAATAGGGAGCACATTCTCTTTGACTGTTCCATTCTTGAAACACTTGTTTTTCCAGCCGTGTGTTTTAATTATTTTAAATCAATATCAATCGTGTTCCATTTCGATATTCGACACGTGCATCGATTATGAGCGGCGTTGTTGACATTCACAGGGGTGGTATCCTGGAGTCGATCATGCGACAGGCAGTATCCAACTGCCTCTGCAGCTATAGCAGGACTGAAAGATTGGATCACCGACATAACCAGTATATCTTGATTTCCCCTGTACTCGAGATCGTAATGCGATGTAGGATATATTACGACTCCCTTGTAATATTTGCTGCTTTGTAATGCAGCTTCCTTTGTGATATTCTGAAAGAACGTCAGGTTCCTGTAGATTTTATAATCTTCTTCGAAACGTCTTGAATCTGACATGCATCTTAAAATAATGGAGAATATGTGAATTAATTTTCCATGAGAGGTAAATGTATGGTATCTTCGATGAGTAATATCACTGTATAAAATATGTATTGTAAAATAAAATATGTATATATCCTGTATATATAATTGCACGATATACGTGACTATTTTCTCTGTTTCCCGCTTTTCTCGTGCGAGAGTATCAAAAGAATTTTACACGAAGCTTGGCTGCAAACGCTCTATTAGAAAGTCATAAGCATATATTGAGCTTGGTATGCAATGGATATTGTAACAAAGTAGCGGATTCTGTATTGAAGATTATTTAGAAAGTTGATAGATGACTCAGTCTGATGCTGATATTCTACAAAAATTTTCGAGAAATCCACGATGCGATAAATTCCATATTACCGATGTCTAATCTCTATCAACAGTAGCATCGCAAAAATATGTCATTTTTATAGGAAAAATTAAGGATGTTAAGTCGAAGTCGTGTTAAAATGTTTCAAGATACGAGATATATAGAAACAGATAGAGTAAACACAATCGATTTTCGTATTCCGTAATACGTACAGATTTATTTTATGCTCCACTTAATATTTGATTGTAACTTTGTAATAAAATGTTTTCAGTTGAATTTCATGTAATTTCTTTTCTTCCTTTTTCGTCTTTAGATCATGTTCCTACAACGTGTTGAGAAAAGCAAGAAATACCCTGTATATTTTTACAATCTAGTGAATTAGAATGAACATTTTTCTTATTAGAAAATCAATAAAACTTCAACAAGAATTATGAAGATATACGAGGTGTTTGGGAAAAAAGCGGGAGAACATTTGCTGAGAAATAGAATGTTTTAAACATTCTGTGTGTCGAGAGATTTATCGAAGCAGAGTGTAGAACGTATGAGACAAAATATCGATGCTCTTCTGCAGGGAAACTGATAGAAATCCGTATAAGCCGAGAAGAGAAACATTTCCCAGGATGACATTGGAAAGACACAGAGAAAGAGAAAGAGAGAGAAAGAGAGAAATGTTTAATTTCGAACCTCCTCGAGACGTCGCGGCGTGAGCTGATAGCTTTCGACTGGCCATTGCAATAATCCTATTAAACCGCAGACACGATCCAATAACTTTTCTGTCACTGGCTGCTTGCACCGTCGTTCGTTCGACTGTTATTTTTATTCCGCGATCCAGTGGTCATATTCGCTCAGGATACGGACACGCGAGAAGCTAAAATAAATCAACGCTGGATTATCATTTCCTTTGACAGCTCAAGCGACATCATAATTAATGGTAAAAGGTAATGAACGCGAGTAATCGAGATTGGTAGAGAATTGAGAAAAGAAGAAGAAAATTAGGTAAACATATGAGAATGAAGAAAATTGTGCACAAAACAAGATGCAACTATTCTTTATATTTGATTTTGTTATTGAGAATTATTTTTCCGGGGTTGATAGCTATCTTTTACCAAATAATGTTCCAACAAAAGGAAATAATTTGTAATTTTAAGGTTCGTACGATTTCCAATATTCAACTGGGGAACAATAAAAGATGAATTCGAATTCGACGATTTTGAATCTTATATAGCTTATATAAAATTTCAATCTTTTCGCCGACTTTCGTCATCTGTTTTTTATTGTCCAATAAATTTCAAAATATTGGACGCTCGAAGATTGTTCGTGTTTAACGATTCCGAAGAATAGAATTTATTTAAATAAATTGAGCGATAATTTATCAGAACCGAAATATCAATTTTCTATTCTAGTACAACGTTATTTAGTACAGTTACATATTTCACGTCAAGAACAAAAAATTTAACGTCTCTTATCAGATTTTTTCAATTTTCCCTCACAAAACCAGAAGAAAAAGAACCATATGGATTTCATAAGTTGTAATAATCCTTAATCCCTTAAATAACATAATTTCCGAAATCGACGAAGTAACGCACAAAATACAAAATTAGAAGGAAATGTCGCCCCTGTCACGAAACATTCACGCCGTTTTTCATTACCGATTCTCAAGAGCCAATTGCCAACGTCGCACTGTCTGTATTGAAACTATCCATTGGAAGTATAAAGTAAATCGTTCCATAAATAATTTGGAGCAGCGATTCGACCGATCTTTTCTGCATCGAGAAAATCATTAAAAATCGTTGGAGCAATCTTGGACGAGCGTTTTAATTCTCGTCGACGCCAGGTTACCGCGACACAGCGCGTCTCAGCGAACCGCAGGATTAATCCGGAAACCATGGCTCCGATTCAATAAACTTTCCGACACCTTATTCATTTACGAGCGCTAGTCGCGAAAGCTCGTTTCACTCGGTCGACTATTTCCGCAGCGTCAGAGGACAAAGGAGAACCGGTTCGATACTCCGGGCCGGCGAGGATGCGGACGAGCAAAGATACCAAAGATGAGAAACTACGGTTGATATTGAATTAACCTTAATGCACCGGCAATGTCATCGCGACTATTGCAACAGAGTTATTACGTCCTAGTGACGCAATGAGTATTACGCGCCTGTTACAGAATGGTAGCGAGCACGAGAACGTTGCCTCGTTTTGGTAAGAATCCTAGCCAAGAGCACATTAAGCTGGAAAACTTGCTCTCTGTATCCAAAAACTGCTGGCGAAGATATGGAAAATTCATGGTAATGGTTGCTGCTAATATTTTGGGTATAATTATTTAGCTGGTAAAACGAGGATTCGAGGATTGCTTTTTGTAAGATATTTACTTGGAGAAACGTATTTTGAGAACAGTACATTGAATATGGTTTGTACTGAGAATTTGGTATTTTAAACCTCTTAACAATAAATTTCTCTTTGATTTAATTGTGAAACTGAATAAACTTTTTGTAATAAAAGACAATTAAGAATGAAACTCGGCGTACAATATATATCTTTTATAACGTAATATGGAGCTGAGCATACATGTACATATTTTTTAGTACGAAGTATCGTAATTCGGATCTACAAAGAGATCAAAGGCTAAAATAATCGCTTAAATTAAAAACGGTCTAAATTAATGTTCGTATGTGTGACGGGTATGTGCATGAAATAGTCGATATTTGTAATTAGAAAAGAAAGTCGAAGAGGAGAGCATACAATTATTGTTGGAGAGTGTATTAATACTTTTTACCGTCGATTTTCATTAGTATGAGTATAACGAAGAAAAGAATTTATTTAAATATCAATACCTTCGATATAGTTGATAGATCTATTACTCGATACACGAATATATAAAATTTTCTTATACTTAAGCATGTTTGTGATTATTTCTGAATTTTCAGCGTATTAGTGTATTCAGTATTTCATTCACATGTGTGTCGTCGAAGTTCTTGAATTATAAATACTCGTATTCTTCTATTTCGATACTCTGTTTGACCAGCTGTGCTGATACGAGCTCCCGGCTTTGGCGAATAATTTATCACTAATATTTAACTTTTTAATTTTAGTATTACAAAATTGATAAGTGTAGATCTGTGAGATAGTCGTTTCGAGCGTTTGTTGCGAAAGTAAATAAATACAAAGTATTTTTCTCGTATTCTATACTAAGATAAGTAGAACATTTAGCAATTCCACCAAATGTACAGTGACTGGAGTAAATATCCGAATACTTAAGACATTTTCTATGAATTTTATATTCATCGCAATGACACGGCTATTATAATTAAATCGGCAAAATTTGAAATGGACTTGAATCGATCACCAAAATGAAATATTTGAACAGTCAATTACCCATTGTACTAATAAGCCACAATATTACAATAGGGCGACCTTCGCAACGATTGATAATTGTTGTTAAATTATTACTTAATAATCAATAATAAAATTAAAAAAAAATGTCATACGATACACGTGGCAGATTCATAAAAGTTTTCCACAAGTATGCAAATACCTTCATGAGTCATTCTACATCTTTTACTACCTGTAAAGGTTAGTTACAAATTTCACCGTTCTATTGTACCGATGCTTTCAACGAATCATCTTAGACAACAGTTTCGACCTATCTTTTACCAAGTATCTCGCGGATAATCAGACTTCTCGCGGGGGAAAGCAAGCAAAGAGAAGAAGAAAGTCACGTCACGAAGCCGAGGAGAAAATAGTCGGTGAGCCGGCTTTATCGCGAGCGTACGATAGGGGAAAGGAGTTTCTCGACGGGCAATGAAGCCGAAATTTCTTCCTGTGGTGGCTCGATTAACCTCTAGAGCGCGGGGCGGTTGATAATCATTCCGTAGAAGGAAGCAGGTTGCGCGGCAACATCCACAGCACGACTAGAACATATCAGAATGCGGTGTCGCGAGAAGCCACATCGTCGCCGGGGACACTTATTGCGACAATTTGGCAAGATCTTTGGCAATATTAGCGTTGCTTCGAGTTATCCCACGCCCGGAACACATTCGCCTGGCTCTTTTCGGTACGTTAGAAACTTAATAATATAAAACGAAGCAACGAGTGAACAGCGGGCGCGCACAATGAAGAAACCGGCCATCTTGCGGTTGGTGCCGGTTGCAACTGAAGAAATAAAAGAGAGGAAAACTGTAGGTAGAGACCAGAGTTTACACGGTCTGGAGATTGTATCGGAATTTTCTCGGAGTTGACCAAGACTACGCGAGCTCTGTAATTACTGTTTGCCCCCGGTGAGAGTGCACGGAATGGATACGTTCCGGTTGTGCCGTGCTTTATCGTTTTTAGTTCCATGCAATGATCGTGATACGTATCTGTTAATATTGGTCCGTTATATACCGTGGCGCAGCTCGCTGGTAGATTTGCATATTTGCTGCTACGCAAATAAAAGGTATTATGGGGCAGCAAAGAACGGAAAGTAAAGAACGAAATGGTTTCGTATGAATGGCCGTTGCGTATATCTTGTTAACGGAGAAAACCTGAGTGGATAATAGCGATCGCTATCAATTATTTTCGAGTGCAGCAACAAAAGGCATATTATAGGTAATAATCCTATAAAAATATCGCATACGGATATATTCGTGTAGGATCTGACGAACAGAGAGAAATTCAGTGATGTAGAGGTAAATATTTCTGGACTTTTCTAAAGAATTAATTTTAATCGCCGATTATTTCATTCGTCAAAATTTATATAGGTATGTAATTACAGATATTAATATATAAATATCACAATTTATTGGAAAATTATTGGATACAAATGCACTCCGTTTATGCAGAAATAAGTTACGAATAGTATATACCGATTATTTGAAATCTTTCGATAAACAAAAAAATCCAGACTGAAATTTTATTCCAGCAAAATAGTCCTCAATTTTCATTCCCCTTATTCTTATTCTTTACGATTACTGTCTCGCGGCAAGAGTTTCGCTTATAACTTTCATTTCCAGTTGGAGCATCATCGAGCTCCGACGTGTCGCTGGTTTTGGTATATGGCTACAATAGGAACGCGTTGGATAATTCAAAGGACATTCGTACCGTTCGCGAAAATCCACTCGTACGATGGACCATAGATGCCGCCCCATTCGAGATCCGAGAATATCTCGGTGGAACGAGCAATATAAATGTACGGAGTTGCTGAATAGAACGGAGGATGTCTAGTGTGTTTCTCCGCCGTGTGACCGTTTTTCTTACTTTACGTCGTTTAAGCGGGGGCGATGCGGCATGGCGTGGCGTGGGGCACGCGCTAACGAAAATTTAAAAGCGTTATCAAACGGGATGCTCGCGACTTCTGAAAGCGGGGACACTCGTTTAAGAGTGGTTCCCCGTGACAAATTCCTGATTTGCAACTCCATCCCGTCGGCCGTTTGTCGGTGCGCCGCTATAAAAATTTAACAACAGACGAATGGCACGCATTACTTAAGATTACGCTTGCCCGCTTCTTTGTAAGGACTTTAACGTTCCTCCGTCCGCTTCTCACTGTTGCTTGAAGATAAATAAATGCTTTTGATCAACGAAAATGAGAACGTTTCAAATAGATTGTTTTTATATGCAACAATTGACGATAATACATCGCATTTAAATTGGACAATTACATATCATGTTTCCAATACATCAACCCAAGCATTTTATCCTTTAGTTCAATAACATATAGGAGCATTCAAATAGATGTAGTATCGGGAAAAGGGACGTACTTGACAATGGGTCATACCTGTGGCTCTTTACAACATTGGGGTAATTGAAGGGGATCTACCTGGGAATGGGTCAAGCACATCTGGAGGACAGGCGGAAGACGTGAGGCAGTCGAGTAGAGTCAGTTGAGTTAGTCAGTTGAGTTAGTCAGTTGCGGAGAGGCAGTTGAGTAGAGTCCGTTGAATGTAAGAGTTGAGTTGAGGCAGTTGAGTGGAGCAGTTTGAGTTGAGCAATTGAGAAGTTGGAAGCCGAGTGTTAAGACGTACGGCGATATTTGTAGTCAGTTTTGTGTTGAGTATTGCTTGTACGAATAAACTTGAACTTAACTCTGAACAAACCATCCTTTCTTGTCCTTGCTCTAGATAATAAAACAACACCTTTGTAGGTTACTACATAGATGGCATAAATTTGTTGATAATATGATATAATCTTACTCGATTGATCTAGAATATCACACGTTTAAGCAAATCCACGCAGAATTTTCATTTATCTATAGAACGTATCTGATTTCTTCTTCGATGTAAGAACAAATAAAAGTGTCTAGCTATGAAGAATCCCCGAAGCATCGAAACACCACTTTCATATTTATCTTTTACAATTCGTCCACAAGGACAATGCTTCCATGTAATTTGCCGTTGTTGGAAAATGAGGAACGTCCTCCGGCCGAAACCAACATCGACGTTAATGCGATACGCGATAACGCGACATAACGCACCCGATGCAATATGTATTTTGATGCATAAATCATAAGCGTGGTATTAAAACTGAGAGAAGCGAGTCCACGGGGGCGGATACGTGAACGAATTCGCTCCTATATATCGGTATACGTTTCAAATCCATCGAGGAAGAGTTGAATCCTAATGTTGTATGAAAAGTAGCCAGCCAGCTACCAGACGTCCTTTTCAATTCAGTGACCTTGCGCATTATGTTTCACCTATTGATACTTAATATCCGTACACGTTGCAATTTTATCGGGAAAGAGAGAAAACACGAAATCCGGCCTACGAATGGAAATTTAGTGAAACGAATCCGTTTCTAAAAAAATGGGCATCGCAGAATATCCAAATATTCCTATTTGAAAGTACGTTTAGGCAGGGATAATTAGTTGAAATACTGGACTGCGCTCTCTGTATCAATATAGACCGACTGAAAAAGTGAAACGAACCGGAGAAACGTAATACGCGCAAATTTAAACGTAGGTACAGTTTTTTAGTGGACGACAGTTTGACAAATCCTCCTATCTAGGTCGGAGGTAGCGTTTTAATATAGATACATACGTACGAACTGATATGTAAACATGCATCTCTATTGGATAGTTTATTTAAGTAGATTCTATGTGCGGAAATTCTCATATAAAATTTATCATTCCATGCACGTAGAGATCAAATTACAGCAGAACTGCCAGTATTGGTATTCCTGCTATCCAAATGTTCCAGTATTCGAACATTCTACTACTTAAACGCTCCATTATCTAAATAGTTCTTCGTTACTTCGATGTGAAATCGATATTATAGAGGTCAATACCTTGTGTATAACAGGACGTAAGAGAAAACATATAATGCTATCTGTAGACTAAGATACGTTTTAAAAACTAGAATGCGATAGTAGTGTCAGAAAAGTTGCAAGATACGACGCTTTTGAAAACGCTTTCATCTTGAAATATATTTAACATTCCCGTATATACACAAATATATTTAGCAGATATTCAAATGACCTTATTTTTGTCTTTTTGTCTTAATTTTGACCTTTCATTGTATTTTTAAGAACATCTTTCTCAAAAGACAATTATATCACGGTAACTATCTCCTTTTAATCACAGAATTTTCATCCAGGAACACTCTTATACAATCATATTTGCATATCTGCATCACGATCTGAGAAACACGGTGATCTAACTACTTTCGTCGTAGTCCCATATGAAAAAAAATTATGTAATTCGATTTCCGTTTGTCAAACAAAACCGAACAAATATCAGCCAAAGTACTTTGGTTTCGATTACTACAGACTTATCGGTGGTGCTTCTCCAAATTGTTATCAGCATGTATTAGGTAGAAAATGATACGTCGAAAGGCAACCCAGTCACTCATAGTTCCGAAATCGATAGATGCCGAGTGCTTGCTTTGAAACAGTACACAGCGACAGGGAGCACGCGGTTAGGCAGTAACCCGAATCAACCGAAGATTTACGATTCCGCGATTGATGTATACGATCAGGGAGATTTTGGCAAAGTTCCCCGACGACATGATGTGCAAATAATCCCAGCAGGCCCCCCGACATTTCGCCTCTAGCCGTCTGCTTCCTTCTATTTCACTTGGACGACCCTCGCAAAACCAAGCAGTTTGGTGGCTCCTGTCGTGCGTGACATACCCACAGACGAGATTCTACTCCGTAGTGCTATCCCTCCTGCTTAGCTGTTGGAAATATGGCATGGTCTCGGCAATAGGAATACGAACTATCGACTAACACAATTCGTCCACTGCGAGGACAGTTTTATCACAGGGATGTAGAAACCAAGCACTTAAGGCAACAACCTTAGTCAGAACTTAGTGGCGGTTCAAAGCTTGAGTTATTCTACTTACGAAGTGGATCGAGAAATTTCAGAGCCAAAGTAAATACGTATATGGCAATTATTCTGTAGTGTTCAAGTTAAATTAAAAAATGTGAAATTTAGCGGAAGATTATGTAACATGATAAAATTAATATTTATTTAGACTAAATAAAAATGTTATATTTCTAATTAGTTTCGTGGTCTGCATGACGGGAACTTGGTGTCCGCGAAGTTGACACGATTTTAAGAAATCTTCGAGTATAATTTTTGGTGTCAGGGATCGTGTAATTAGTTGCTTTCCTCTACGAAATACGAGCCTGCCTCGTAGTAGGTGCTGTTAACCTACATTGGCAAGAAAAGGTGTGAAAATAAGATTTCCAGTGGTTAGAAAAAGTTAAGTCTGTGCCTTCTGCGGTTCAGCCGTATAATCGAGTTAGCTCTTGTCATATTGGCAAACGTTTGAATATCCATGGCGACTACGTTTTGTTGGCACCAATACATTAATACCTTGTTATTCAAGGGTAAGAATTTAAAGACATTGGATCCCAAGGTCATTGAATCCTACATCTCCGAATACTATTAATCCAAGGCCGGTGGATCACTAGAATTATGAGTTCATCGAAAGCTATTTTTTAAGGAGATACAGTCTGTCACACAAGAGCGTGTCTGCGATATTTCTGTAAATATTTATATATTTGTAAAAAAATTTATATGAATTGAATCTACATCTAAAACACTAATACGCTATTACTTAGTAGGGTGTCCAATCTCCTCCATTAGCGATTATAGCTTGACATCGTTTCGGCATACTCTCGACTAATTTTTGAGCGTAGGATTCTGGTAACGACCTCCATATCTTTCGAATGTGATGTACAAGTGTTCTTATTTTTGTGATACGTCTTCCTCTCAGCTTGCATTTCATTAGGGACCACACATTTTCGATAGGGTTTGCATCAGGGGACTGCGATGGCCAAGGAAGTACTGTGATGGCGTTTTTCGCTTTCCATTGGGTGCAGATGCAACTTCGATGTTTAGGGTCGTTGTCTTCTTGCAATATCCATTGGTCCTCGGTTTGGTTGAACCAACGTTTCACGGATGTGAGAAGTCCCCTTTGGTACAATTTCACCATCTTTTGTGCATTCAGATTGTCTGTAAAGACGCACAAAGTCCCAAAACCGCGTGCGTTAAAGCAACCCCAAACATGCACTTTTATAGGGTGTTTTACACTTCTTTGAATCATCCTTCTTCCATGGATAGTCCAAGCACGCCTAATAGGACACCATGCCCAAAACGAAGATTCATCAGTGAATATTATATTACTCCAATCACGATCTCTGTTTTCATTCGCCCATGCCAGACGATTTTCGACGTTTCGCGTACGCGGCACTCATATTAAAAAGCTCTGTTCCTTTCACTGTTTCAAATGAAACTGAAAGGTATTCAGCAACGCGTATTAGAGAAGTTTTCGTTTGTTTACATTCTTTTTATCTCATTCTGATTAGGTGTCAGGTTTCGCAGATATCGCAGACACGCTCTTGTGTGACAGACTGTACCTGGAATTCAACAATCTCAAAGTTCCGACTCTGTTATACAGATTTTAATGATCTCAGGGTTTACTCTATGAATTTTAATGATCGCACAACTTTATCGTATATGGTCTAGTGATCTTGGTAATTTCACATAAATTCCAGGGACATCGAGATATCGTACGATCCACTGATCCTCGAAACTTAATATATATGTCTCGATGCTTCAGAGTTTGGGTTATCTGTGTCACTAGATATGCAGAATATTTGATAGACTTTGAACTATTGGTCGCACGAATATTGTCCCATTGCGATCCAAGTCGCATCAGCGGAATTCAACGATGATATCTATTGGTAAATTCGCAACTTTTTTGTCGCCGCTTATCTTAACATCTGAGCAAATGGGCGATGCAATCCGGTATCCGGAAGCACGTAAAATGTAACGATGTGACGGCTAATTAATTACAGAGAGAATAGTCGTTTGATTTACTAGACAGAACCGCGAGATAATTTACCCGCGACCAATTTTATGTTTCAGCTGTCCATAACGGAATTCCTGCTAGCCTGCGTCATCCTTAAAATATTCGGCGTACATCTGCGTGATATTACGTAATATTATTTGTAATAAAATTTAATTAACTTCGCCGTTGCCACAACCACCAATGTCACGAGTGTCTGCATAATATGCGATGGTAAATTACATTTGACGTAGCATCGCGCAACGCTTATTTCTATCTACCATAATAACGCAGAATTGAACACGATGGCGCTATCGACGATTAGCTTCCGTGCCTCGTTAAGCCCGCTAGTCGTGTCTCATATTTTTACGAAACTTTTCCTCGATTCCAGCTTCAATTCCCAACGAGGCTCGCGACCAACTATTCGCTGCCGCGATCGATTTGCTGCCCCTTGTATTCAAACCGCTCGTCCACGTATCGCGTCGCATCGCGAACAGTTATTTCCCATGGCTGTCATTGTCCGGTTAAATTAATTCATTAAAACTGACAGGCTCTGCAAATGCTGACGAATGGAATTAAAAAGGAAACACGACCGATATGTACGCATATCAGCTCGATATTTTCTCCACGTCGATTTTATTCTACAGCGAACGAGAGGGCTACGAAATGCGACTAACGTTTCGTTTACCATAAAAAGCGATGTGTTACAGCTCGCGATACATTTTAAACGATCGTTCGAGCTTGTAAGAATTTCCGCTTGCGAGAAATATTTTGCTCGAAAGTATTTGGACACTCGCTTACTTTTGAAAACATGTACTTTAGGTAGAAAATTATGATTGCGAATCGAGATACGAATAGAGATTGTGGTCGCTATAACTCGCACAGAGTATAATATATTATACGTATACAATGTGCAATAACAGAACTGATATTTGTAATCGTAAAACCTTATAGAATTATTTTATTATTCGATGATTATTCATTTTTGAATTACTAAACTCGAATGAATTTGACTCACGAATGAAATTTCAAAATTTTTCGTACAATACGTACGATATATTCATAAAATGTTTCTATAGATGTTCATATACTTTTGCGAGCTACTGTATTTATAAAACGCATTGTATGAATTAAAACTTACTTTTCAGGCTATCCAAATCAATTCAATAAGCAAAATCTACTAATTGTAAGTTCCTTTTACATCTGTTTGCGAGGTGAAACGAAATTGGCTTGTTAGCAAACGTGTGGGTTGTTGGTATTTCGCACAATCGGATTCGTGTTTTCAATCTACACTTTACAAGTTACACGCTGACGGCGCGGCAACGTGAATGTCTGTGGCAGCGGTCGAATGATCGAGAACCGACATACGAAGCGCGAACCTTGATTATTCCGGTGGTTACTTCGCGGAGTTTCCCAATCACTTACGAAGCGGGATTACTCGTTCCAGTTTCACGTCTCAACAAATTTCTCTCTCATATCGTCCTAACACATCATACGAAACTCCGTGTATGTACGGGGAGGTAGGATTACAATCATACTAAGATCTAATCGATCACTTTTTCGGGGATAACGTGGCCATATGACTCTCGACGAAAAATGAAGACATTCACGATTTTTCGTAGTACCTGAAAATTCGTTGCACTCCGTACCTATTCTGTTCGTTATAAATATTAAATTATAATACTAAATTATATATGTCGGAGATGAAAGGAAAGCCGAAGCCTTTCCTTGGAAATTTTGGGAATATCCTCTAGTACTCTAGCCTAGATTTTATCATAGCTGTAATTGTTCGAGATTTGCGATAGCAAGATTGGGTTCAAGGTGACAATTGGTCGCCGAACGTAGCCACGGTCGCGGGATGGACGTTTTGCCTAAAAGAGGTCTGGAGTGGTTGTATGGGTTTTCCGAGAAATGTGGTTGTGGCGGCATGCGGCCTCGGGAGCGGGCCTAGCCACGTGTGATGTTGCCTCGGAGGTGCCGATACGATGGGACATACATTGTATTAATAATCAAACTCCAGGCAGAAACTGCCTAGCAACGGCGTTTGGAACTTTCTCGATGCTTCCAAACGGGTATAGAGAACAAATGCGATCGTACAGCGAGAAAAATCTCCACGAGGCTGGCATTCGTGCGATTGCCTTGGAGAGCTATGTATTTGCGCTTAGTAAAGAGTTATCCCGTTGACCGTGGATTCGTTTGATCCCAAAAACATTGTTAATAGTGTTCATTAAACTTATTATTCATTAAACTTCTTATATGTTAATCTTATTATTAGTACAATCTATTATTCGCTAACTTTATTATTCACCAAGTTTATTATTCATTAGACTTATTATTTGTTAAACTTTGTGATAGTCTTGTATATACGTGTAAATATAATCTCGGCTTTGTGAAACAATGGCTAATCCACGTGAAGAGTTGCTACGCGCTCAAAATTCCAATCTCAACCCGACATATATATATTGAAAATCTCGATTTGTTGTATAATATGGCCTAATAGATATGATAAATCGATCGTTGATAGGATCGTTGATTTTTACACGAAAAGTATCAGACTGTGCTACTAAGAACTTCGATCGCATCGAAAAATAAACTATCAATAATTATTTATCGGATTTAGAAAATGAACTTTAGTTTTTCCTGTTTTCTTCGTGCTTTAGTAACGAATACTCTGTCATAAACCACGAAGTTTCTAGAGGTTCTTGCGACGATACCTGAATACCTAACGGTTTTCGAGACTAGCTCGAATCCTGTGGGATGCTGAACCCCTTCATCCACCCCTGTGGTAGAAAGCCCCTGTTCCCTTTACAGAGATAAATCGCATTGAGGGCATCGCGATAGAAGGTAGAACATTAGGTGCTAAAGTCTCTCGACAAGCACAATTTCATATAGCTCTCAATCACAGTTCATTTAGAACATTATTTTCTGCCAATCACTGACAGTTTTGTACAGTGTCAGATATGTGATTTTTCTCGCTAATACTACATCAAAATGATAATGAATTCTGTCCTAGAATAGTAATGTAATTTGTATTTTTCATTTCATTTATAATAAAAGCTACTGACACTTTTCGATGGTTCGAGAAACAAGAATTAGCTGTAACTTTTTCTATAGTTTCTTACTTTTCATAACTTTATTATAATCTACTTACTCTTTTGACAGTAGGTATTGATACAAGGTGATAGAAAAGTCAGAAAATTCAAATATACCGGGGTTGATGTATTTTTGAAACGCACTGTAGTTTAATTAACTTCATCTATAGTTTATAGAATCAAAATTATAATTGGGAAGAAAGGAATTTTAAGATCTTCTAAAATAGTGTTAACCGATGTTAGTAATTCCTCCGTTTGTAGCAAATTGTATATTTTCAATGGATTTATTTCTGAGTTATGAATTGTTATTTAAATTTGAAGGAAGCTTAGGCAATTGAACTTGTAGCGTTGTAATAAAGAGAAGGAAGGGACGAAAGATATAAGGGTCGGAGAAAAAGAAAAAAGTAACGTTCTCCTCTGGGCCCAGCTAGTGGGCTAATCAGTAGACGCAGCGATAGCAGAGGTCAGGCGATTTATTCGTATGGATGCGATGATTAGACGAGGACTTTTGAGAATTCTCTGCTGATAGGGATTTCTCTAGCGACAAGTGCAGGTGAGCTGCTATAGCTTAGTTTTAAATTTCTCATCTTCTTACATCCTACGAGATAAATTACATTTATTCGTGGTGCGAAGTATTAGTTTCATTTCATTTTGAAAAAAGATACACCAATAATTCCAGAAATAAATTTGAGATGAAATAGTCGTTATGAAATTCCAAACTAAAGAATATCCAATTTTTACAAAAGAATATATCTAGAATGAGAGAAAAGAATAGAACATTAATCATATCAGATGGTATCGTTTCCAATGGCTGAACTACGAATTTTTATACAGAAAGGGGAAATTTAAACGCGCAAAAGTGCACTTACATAATATATCAAAATATCCAAAATATCGTACTTTAACCTTCTTTTTCTAGAATTATATGCATAAAAATATAAACTTGTAACAAAGACTTAAATAATTTTTTCTTAGCAGGTTTATAAACAATCTGTTCGTTCGACGATTATAAAAACGATATATCGAAAAAAGAGGGAATTGAATAGAGCTTCTCATTCGTGACATTTCGTTTAGTTAGGCGCGATAGGTCAGGGTTAATTGGAATCGGTAAAGATCTCGTCTCGCAGAACGAAGCGGACGGGTACGAGCTGTAATTTATTTTGGTTCTCCGACCATACGGAACGAGGGGTGCTCTATAACTCAATGGAATCGTCTCCGTAATATTTCAGCGGCGCATTTCGTCCAGAAGTTGCCTCTCGTGCCTCGAAAATACTATTTAATTAACAGACTGAACGAAACAATACGCGCGCACTCTTCTAAAACGTGTATCAGGGATGATTGGCGGCTATTGAAGCGGGTCAGTGATTTTATGAAAATATTTAAAAAGCTTTTACGGAAAAGGTTGTTTCATAGGCACTTAATTTATTTGCAATCGGACCTGCGCGAATTAATTTTATCGATTCTATGATACTTCATGAACAGTTATCGCGATTGGAGAATATCATATCAAATTTATTTTCGTAACCTTTTGTTCGCCGATGAGTTTCAATAAGTGGTTTAAATTCCATTTTTAATCAAAATTCTGATTCAAATATGTGACTATGCTCCTCAAACACTGAGCTGTCGTATAAAGAGAGATCGACGTATCGTTCATGCGACACTATAACGAAGGTTGACTCGGAGATAATGATAAAAAAATGTACAGATACAAGGATCGAATATAAAAATCAAAGTAAGATGGAGAACGATCTTTTGCTTGCTTCGAGCAGTATATTTTTCTTATTTTTCCATTTCTTCTTCTTTCTTGATTTCTTTCCTACTGCTTTATTCAAACAAATCTCTATGTAAGTGAAACGAATCATTTCTTTCAAAATAATGAAATTTTCCCCTGCAGTAGAAAAGACTCGCGACTACTCTAGTTGCCGCAGATTAAAGTTCTAACGCGTCTACGAAATATTCGTTTCAATGTTTTCACGTTTACCGCAATCAAGTGTGAATAATATATTACGTGAACATAGGTTATTAGAGCTGCTGTACGTGGTTACAACCACGCGAGAGGAAGAGAAAGAGGGAAAAACGAGTATTTCCTTTGCGACATATACATCACAGTGCCTACGTGGTCTCGTTTAAGTGCGACCGCTACTGAATAATGAACGTCACAAAACGTCCCAAATTCCGGAAACGGGGTGTACACTATTTCCGTCAGGGGAGCAACAATTTTGTGCAGTTTTATATCTTCGCGGCGAGCAGTCTACACATGTTTTTCAATGTGTGTGCCACACGTTGAAAGCTGTCTCTGTCCATTCGTTACAACATGCATGACTTACGTCACGCACACCGTGTTTTCTATCACCATTTTACATGAATCTTTCTTTCATTACGAGGAATTATTAGGATGTCTCACAGGAAATGTACGTGTATTTGTCCTCGATATTTTAAATTCTTGTCTCATTTTAATGCATCTATGCAATTATCTGCTGAACTATTCATTGTTTAAAAAAATGTGTTGAGAATTGTGAATCTTAATTGCCGAAATAAAAGTAAAGGAACACTAAGGTTACACTTAGAATTCATATTGAAATAGTTTTAGATTTATTTAATAAACGATTGCCAGGATCTTCGTCGATATACAGTGCTGGACAAAAGTATTGGCACAGCAAGATTGTTATGATACAAATGCTTATAACTATTAAACAAATTGATTTAAACAAAAAACTTTTTGACGTATTTATTTATTATCTATCCTAGTTTATTACATAACAAGAGCAACAATATAAATAAAATAATACGCAAAATAATAACAAAAATATATTTTTTGAACATTTTATGGGTGGACAAAAGTATTGGCACAGTAGAATATTTACGCTTATAACTAATTACATAATAAACTTCTAATATTTTGTTGGCAGTCCTTTTCTTTTAAGGACTTCCTTTAATCTTCTGGGCATCGAGTGGACTAATTTTTTAGTGAATTCAGGTACAATATTGCTCCATTCCTGCAGAAGAACTTTCTTCAAGAAAAACGAAAGAAACCACAATTGAAGAAAGAAAAATAATATTAAATTTATATAAGATGAATAAATCTTACAACGAAATTGCACAAATCATAAACAGAAGTCGTTTTACTGTGCGTTCAGTCATAAAACGCTTTAAAAGTGAAGAAAATCTAGAGAATCAAATTAGGAGTGGTCGCCCTTCTAAGGTAACAATTCGAGAAAAAAGGAAAATCGTAAATATTGTAAAGAAGGATCCAAAAACTAATTCGACTGAAATTGCTTCGATGTTAAAAGCTGAGTGTGAAAAAGAAGTAAGTACCAAAACTGTACGTAGGGTATTGAAGGATGCCGGTTATTCTGCCCGTGCAGCACGAAGAAAGTCCTACATCAGTAAAATAAACCAAAAGAAAAGAGTGGAATTCGCGAAAGAGTTTGTTACGAAAGATACTGATTTTTGGGAAAAGATCATGTTTTCAGATGAAAGTAAGTTTAATATTTTTAAATCTGACGGCAGAATATTAGTATGGCGAAAACCCAACACAGAGATGGACGAACTGAATCTGCAAGCCACCATGAAACATGGGGGTGGTGGTTTAATGGTGTGGGGATGTATGGCATCATCGGGTGTAGGAGAACTTATATTCATTGATGAGATAATGGATGAATATGTATATTTAAATATACTCAAGCAAAATCTTTTGAAAAGTACTCAAAAATTAAACCTCCCCAGGGATTTCTATTTTCAGCAGGATCGAGATCCTAAACATATGGCGTATATTGTTCGTCAGTGGATAATATATAATACTGCCCACACATTAAACACACCACCTCAAAGTCCCGATATGAATCCCATTGAGCACGTGTGGAACGAATTGGAAAAAAGAATTAGGAAACATAATATCACAAGCAAGTCTGAAGAAAGTTCTTCTGCAGGAATGGAGCAATATTGTACCTGAATTCACTAAAAAATTAGTCCACTCGATGCCCAGAAGATTAAAGGAAGTCCTTAAAAGAAAAGGACTGCCAACAAAATATTAGAAGTTTATTATGTAATTAGTTATAAGCGTAAATATTCTACTGTGCCAATAGTTTTGTCCACCCATAAAATGTTCAAAAAATATATTTTTGTTATTATTTTGCGTATTATTTTATTTATATTGTTGCTCTTGTTATGTAATAAACTAGAATAGATAATAAATAAATACGTCAAAAAGTTTTTTGTTTAAATCAATTTGTTTAGTAGTTATAAGCATTTCTATCATAACAATCATGCTGTGCCAATACTTTTGTCCAGCACTGTACATTTGCACGCGTCTCAGCACTTTCTTTGTCTCACCATCTTCCATACCACACTGCCAACGGAACAGTTACATTCATCTGTTTTTCGAGATACCGCGCGCACACACTTTTTCCACACGCTCATATTCACATACGTATGTCACTACTACGCGGCCAGTCTAGTCTAGCACAGAAAATTATACATATCTCAATAAAATGTTTGAGACGAAAGTTATTCCGTTTCAAAAGGGGAGGGCGATAAATTTTGATTAATGATAAATTTTGTCTCAATGGCGGTGTGTTCGAAATCTCAAGGTAACTTTTTCTTTCTTTTAATGCAACTACATATATACATTTTAATTGTTTTGGCACGTGTAGGTATTCGTAAGAACAGTAGTTTGTCAGAAAATGCATAGATCGTAACCATAGTCTTATTGTTTCATCGTCAATAGCCATTTTTAATGTCAGTTACAAAGGTTGCTTTTTCGTCAAATTTCCGCGTTTGAACAGCAGTGTTTTTATCGCCCTTGTGGTTTTCGCGTTTCGTTTTTGGCCTACGAAGTTACTATCCCCACTGCAAAGTTTGCAGAAACTTACCGTCGACGGATTTCTCGATAAGACACGTTTAGGAGCGGTGTTTTATTAGCGAAATGACAAAACCTATTAGCTGCGTAATTACGTGGTCGTTAAATGCGCGTTAAAACCGTCGCTTTGACGGCAAACGTGATATAATATTTTGATATGGGAAATATTTGCTTAGGATAATCATTCGCTCGAAACGTGCCTGAAGGCTGAACAACTTTTCACAAGTGTCGAAAACGGATTCACGGAATCGAGCTACTAGATGTACAGTTGTACTGTACTGATCAAAGATCTCGGTATGTCGGAATAAGCTTAGATAGAATCGACATCTGTTTCTAGAAACAATTAATGCTAGAAGCTAGCAGCAAATCGATCCTTGACGTCGAATAAGGTCTGAGAATCGTCGCGACGTATTTCACATGTTAATGAGAAAAAACGATCAATCACGTGTATTCGTTTTATAAAACCGTTTCAATTTCAAGATGGTATAAATTGGTTCGAGATATCAACGGAATTAACTACTATTCGTATGGAAAATTTCTTTTAACAAAATTATACATCAAGGGATTAATAAATATTTATTTCTGTCAGAGATAATAAAATAATGGATTTTCAAAAGAAATGTATTCCAAAGGATTTGCATTCGTATTTATCGGGGAAAGTAATCAATTATAGATATACCGGATATGCTGAAAGAAATTGCATTCACGTTCCATTCAATCATCGGTCGACAAATCTCATTTAATTTTAGTATTACTTAAAATACCTATAGGTACATTATATTTTTGGAATTTCTAGAGTAGGATATTAATTCTTTTTATTTAGCACTTGGTATAACCTAATTTCGACTCTCTCAAGCTTTCTCGAAATAACATTTTATAAAATAAATATTTCTCTAAATGAAATTTATCTTGTAATTAAAACTGTCTACGCGCGCGGCAGATTTCATTTGTTTACGATTCTTTGCCTAGCTAGTTTCTAAAAGTTACCCATCAACCACGCGCACATTTCACAAAAACGAGATTTACCAGCAACACCAAGACGGTGTAAATTAAAAGCACATACCGTGGCTATTTCGACGAATAAACAATTTACTGTAGCTATGGAAAAACATTTGCTCCCTCATAAACAAACAAGCGATCCAATTTGTTGGAAATACATTTAGCGAATAGTCAGAGCTGAGTGTCGCGTTGTAATCATAATACAGCGAAAATATAAAACATACCTCGTTAATTTTAGCGATGTTAATTATTCATTAGAAGCTAGGTGAGAATTATTCGAATTACGGATAGGTACATTACGTATTTCGAATTATAGTCTCTGGTGGTTATACGTATCTTTTATTGACAAATATATTTTACTTAAATGAGATTTAGATTATTTGCATCTTTTTTGTTTCTACAATTTCGTTATATTCTTGAGCCAAAAGCTTCGTTCAAAGTCACGGTCAATTACGTCTCTTTCACGAAGTTTAAACCAAGCTGTAAAGACTTAAATTTCAAGCTAACCAGTCCGAAATCGTATCCCGTTCAATGCGCGTGGAACAAATCAGGCTGCAAGACAGGCATGCTCCAGGGTCCGAACAAAAATGCATATTAGCACGTAGCTTGTCGCACCGATCGCGTTGCACACAATACAGCGGGCAGTATCGAATGCCTTCGAGCTGTACAGTACGCGCGACACGTGTCACACTCCCCCAGTCGGCCACGCAACTCGATTTATGTGCAGATACGATCTGTATGTATGGGATCGTAGTTAGATCGAAGTTATTTCACTGGAGAATTTAGCGCGTGCCGAGGTGAAGACGGTCCCGATTCCGACGATTCCAACGATCGTTATGCTACGTTTACAGAAATATATGGAATGTTCCGAATTTTCCCAGTGAAATTTCATCGCTTAATACTCCCTGTCACGCCGTAAAAGAAATTTTTTATCTAACAAACCATTTATTTACAAAACACTCGTGTCGATGTACTATCGCTTATATTACTGTATTATTAGTTAAACTAATAATATAATTACGAACAATATTTATTCATATTACTCGTTGTATGTTTGTCCATTACGGCTAACGTAAGAATGTGAATTTTAGATTTCAAACCTTCACGATTGTAAGACGATATATTATTGTTGCTTTTACGGGAGCGATCGAATGTATTTTACGCCAATGTTTCGTAGACGTTGCAATGTTCTTCTCCAGATCTGAAGACACAGACAGATACGACGTGCACACGATTGCTAATAGTTTTTATAATATCCTTGCAAAATGCAACATATTCATAGATGAACAAGTTTATCGCACAATCTAATATATCAAGTAAAGGATCAACAGTAAGTATTATGGACGAAGTACGTACATAAACTTTATATTAACTTTTTCAGCATAATATAAAACAACCCCTAGAGCGTAAAAGAGAGCTAATCGATACGTCAAGAATTTCGCGGAAGGAACGAAGAACCCCTTGAACGTAGCTCGTCTCAAAGATTCGGTAACTCGAAAATTAAGAATTCCTGTTTGATCTTGGTCCCCGACACTTTGAATCATTATGCATACCTCCGTCGATTCCAAGCACGGAGGACCGAAACAACTTTCTCCAACGTTGAAAGCGACGCGAATCAGTCCAACGATCGTCGGGACGAGGACAGAATCACGGGAATCTCTGTATCTCTGTCTCTCTCGTTTTCTTGGGGTCTTGCCACCCTGCATAATGCATCGCGGAACGCCGTTAAAGGCAAAGACGAAACTTCTATGACGTGGAACGCCAGAAGCACACACGTCTCCCCTTGTCGCCGCTTGTTTCTTCCCTTATCCTCTACTTCAGCCCCTTCTCTCCCTCTCGTCTCAACGCTTCCGTGCAGCAATTCTCGAATTATTTGTTTCCTCCGCCCAACCCGCCGAACGTGCCAGCAAAACGTAGCCAGAGAGGTTTTAATCGTCTCAGACGGTGATTAGGAATTACAGTTACATTAAGATTAAGAAGAGAACGCGTCGCTGCTGTAATTAATAGCTCATGCTTTATATCGCACGCTCTGATTATACTTACGTTGATTTAGCAACTTGCAAATTGTTAGACTGAGAAATATGTTGGACATAATGTAAATGTGTCTTGATATATTGGAAGATAGTTTCATCAGGTTGCTTATTTTGATGTTGTACGTGTTTGGTATAATATATTACGTTTTAAATAAATTTATAAAAGACTTTTTCAACCTTTTACGTTTATAATTTACACATCAACGGCGTGCTAAAAGATTTTCCGGCAAATTGGTTTGAAATAGAAGATTTTTCTTTTTTCTCTTTTACGATCTGGATAATATTTTTTCAGTTTTAAGAATCTCTCATAGAATATTGCGTACTTGTATTCGTTATAATTATACAGAAGAGATTTTTCAAAATAGTTCTCCTCGTTAACTAGAATTGTTTCGGATAATTATAGCATTCCTATCTTGACAGATAATACACTTTTAGAAACAATGTTATTCTAGCATACCAATGATACCTATCAATATTATATCGTCTGCAATATTAATTCATAAACATCAAATAATCGATTGATTTTAAGATTTAAAATATAAAACTCACGAATTTTCTGACAATTTCAATGGAGTTTATTTGAATTTTTTTTTTTATTCATTTATCTGGAAAACGCTATAAGTTTCTTTGACTCACAAATGACCCTAAAGTCTTCCTATGGAGAGGAAAGTTTCTGGAGATACCTAAATTTCAACAAAATTCAATGAGACATATCTAAAATTAAAATACAGCTTCAAAGGATTATATGAAATCGAAATATTGATTTTATTTAGATACGGAATATAATGTATTATATCGCCAAAGACCGAGAAACACATACACATAAAATACAGTGTGCAGTACGCCGTACAAAATCAAATCAATACCAGATTTATTGTCGTTGTTTTCTTTAATGTACTGTTTACAAAATCCGTATATTTTCGACATCGTATATATCCTCGTAATAATAATATTGTCATTATTTTAATGTTTCGACGTCGAACAGGATTTCCGCCACAATAACATTTACTAAAGTTTACCAAAGAAACATCGTTTCCTATTGGTAGTCCCTAGCTTGCAACATATCTATCCAAGTTCTCCATTATTCCACTAAAAACATATATTTTTCTCCATTTCTCCATGAGTAATCATGTTAAATATTTATAACTATTACTTTTAATATAACTATTTACTTTTCAATTTGTACTCGACATTCGATAATGATCTTTTAACCTAATCTTGTAAAAAGGTTTCTAACAGGATACTAATTACCTAAAATTCGGTGTTACTTCACATATATTTTATTTTTTCGTGCAAAATCATGTAACAACCTGTTTGATCATATTCACCCTCGAAACTCAGATTCTCGAAAAAAGCATTCTTGTTACACAGTTCAATATACGATACTATACTAATAAACTTATGATATATTCTAAAATGATATAAAATAAAATAGTATACGACTACAAAAGTCACTTTTAGCAATTTAAATGAATTTGATAACTACAAAGCAACCGGTATAACAAAATTCTTTCCTCGTTTCAATAGCTATTTAAATATTAAAAAATTATTGATCACAAGTTATGAGAATAGCAGGTAATTTCGTGTATTTACTATTATTTCGGACGTAAGGATTAGCGAATGATGGGACTGTTGATCGAATCGAATCAAAACTGTTGCGCCGCCGTAAAGTAACAAAACTTCGTAGACAGACAATACCGTGTTAATTTGAAGTTCCCATTCCTCGATTTGAAGATCGTGTTGCCTAGGACACAGTACGCGAGTCTCGCCCAGTATCAGCTAAGATAATCTACTTCGTGAAAGTTCCATCGAGCTCAGGTTAAGTCGATTGCACTGGATAAGCCTGGGTGTTACCACGGCTGATGAATCCGAATCGCTTTCAGAGTATGGTTGACGAAAAACGACGTGTTTTCAGAACATGATGTACAATCTACGATTATTGAGTTATTCCAAGTTCGTATCGAAATTTAAGAAAAATTTTCAGCCGATATATTCTCGTAGAATCAGAATTTTATAAAACGATATGTGCACATCTTTTGTAGTTATCTTTCCCCATACATCGAGTAATTTCATGATCGCTCTTCCTAAGGATTTATTGTTTTGAACGATGAATTATCTGAAGTAATTTTCGCACACTTCTAGAGTTTAAAGTATCGAGCTTCTTATTATAGAAAAACATTTCACAAAGACTACACTAAATGATAGTTTGATGATGCTATGTATGGCGAATGAGATACAGTCTGTCACACAAGAGCGTGTCTGCGATATCTGCGAAACCTGACACCTAATCAGAATGAGATAAAAAGAATGTAAACAAACGAAAACTTCTCTAATACGCGTTGCTGAATACCTTTCAGTTTCATTTGAAACAGTGAAAGGAACAGAGCTTTTTAATATGAGTGCCGCGTACGCGAAACGATTTGAAGCAGTATTCTTGTGTTGCCACCCAAAAGGGCCAAAATTGAGTTTCCCGAGTGCTGCTAAATATATGCACGAGTCGGTACAGTTTGTTAAGAAGTGGGTAGACCGATATAAGGAGACAAAAAATGTCGACGACTTCCAAAATCGGGGGTTAAAGAGGAAGACCGATATCCGACGAGACAAAATGATTCTCCGGCTTTTCGAGAAGAATCCGACTCTCTCATTACGGAAAGGTCAAGTATTTTTGGCTAAAAAGGGTATAAATATCAGTATAATGACACTGAAACGGCGTTTAGACGAATTTGGTGTTAAGTGGCAAAGTACATTGTTAAAACTGATGCTTTCAAAAAAGCACGTCGAAAATCGTCTGGCATGGGCGAATGAAAACAGAGATCGTGATTGGAGTAATATAATATTCACTGATGAATCTTCGTTTTGGGCATGGTGTCCTATTAGGCGTGCTTGGACTATCCATGGAAGAAGGATGATTCAAAGAAGTGTAAAACACCCTATAAAAGTGCATGTTTGGGGTTGCTTTAACGCACGCGGTTTTGGGACTTTGTGCGTCTTTACAGACAATCTGAATGCACAAAAGATGGTGAAATTGTACCAAAGGGGACTTCTCACATCCGTGAAACGTTGGTTCAACCAAACCGAGGACCAATGGATATTGCAAGAAGACAACGACCCTAAACATCGAAGTCGCATCTGCACCCAATGGAAAGCGAAAAACGCCATCACAGTACTTCCTTGGCCATCGCAGTCCCCTGATGCAAACCCTATCGAAAATGTGTGGTCCCTAATGAAATGCAAGCTGAGAGGAAGACGTATCACAAAAATAAGAACACTTGTACATCACATTCGAAAGATATGGAGGTCGTTACCAGAATCCTACGCTCAAAAATTAGTCGAGAGTATGCCGAAACGATGTCAAGCTATAATCGCTAATGGAGGAGATTGGACACCCTACTGTAATAGCGTATTAGTGTTTTAGATGTAGATTCAATTCATATAAATTTTTTTACAAATATATAAATATTTACAGAAATATCGCAGACACGCTCTTGTGTGACAGACTGTAGATAGGATCAAACGTTCCAACTATCATTCAATATATATTTTCTGGCTATTCTTCGTCGATGTGTGAGAAGAATTACTCGGAAGGTTATGACGGAAGGAAGCTTGAAGCGGGATATCGTGGGACGCTTCTTAAATTTTGGCATTCTACTGTAATTCTACCGCAATTGTGCCAAATTTAGTAAGTTAATTCTGCTTTTTCGTAGAGGTCTTTTTATCAAGCACAGTAACGTTACGGAATTCTGTTTATATCTTATATATTCCAAGCTTGTTTAAATATATTAATTTTTTATTCACAATTAGAAATAAATGAACAGTAATAAACGTATTTAATAGTATTATAAAAATTACAAAACATTTTATTTTAATAACGAATTAGCATAGAATGTTAATTTAGTAGTGAAGATAAAATACTACACTAGTTTAAAAGCTACACCAGTGTATCTAATCTATTCATCATATGATAATAAGTTATTATCATTTATCATATAATAAATTTCCTAAGCAAGGAACACATATTTAATTAAATTATGCCACGTTTGAACATGTTGCCTTAGAATTCCATCTTTTACGAACAACAGCTTTCGCGATGATTTAACTTGAAACATTTGTTTATTGTTATTTACTCAACAGTTTGCCATAATTAATTTTATACTTAATATTATGTTTGCAAGTAAACTCTCGAGCACAGAATGTTCTGTATTCATAAATAAAACAAGATATTTATGTACGGGTATCTGACAACGAAAACTCTCTTAAGTTAGAATGTAAACTTTGGTAGACACGAAATACACACGGTTCGAAGCAACGTTGAAGCTTCAATTGTTAGATTATCATTGGTAAGCTTAAACAGGTTCAAACTATCTTTGGTTATCGATTATAATAAATAATCCCGTAAGCTGTCCTCTCGTCGATTTTGAAAAAATTAAGTATTCTACCCCAACGATGCAAGTTTATTGATCCTGTATGTTCGCCGACATGGTTTACATACATACATCCTATGATCGATACAATTTAACAAACGATTTCTTTTGAGCTTTGCAACTCGTAAAATATGTTTGTTGAACAAATAACTACAATACAAATTATTAGATAACCACACTGTTATGCCACGAGGTTTACTATAGGCCGTATTCCTAACCGTTGCTCGCGGTACTACAGAGTCGCAGCCAGATCGTCTTATCTGCCCGACGGAAAATATACAATGTAGCGACGAGTATGTCACAGACGAAATCCGACATTCTACGTGCAACGGGCTACACACCACGGGCAGGATGGCAGCCAGATGTCCGCGCATCCTTGTCGCGTACCCTCAATAGCCTCAAGGACCCGTCATGAACCTTAGGAAATTCTGGCTAAGATCCTACGAGCCGGATGTATCATCTGTTTAACAACTGTCCTAAGGTTTATTGTCTATTACGGGAAAGATAGTTTTTCGTACGTACGATGCCTCCCACTATCAACCTTCTCTCGAGGGCGACTAAGACCTTTCCTAGTCTACCAGTCATCTTATTACCCAATGAGAAACAATGTCCACTATCCTCACTTTCCTAACTGAAGATGTCATGAACAAATTCGGTGATCCCATGCGCTAGACACACCCATCACTAGCTCTCCTCCGACATAGCATCGTAATTAAAAAGTCAGTCTTGAACAGTCACGCCTAGAGCTCGAAAGTATATTGCAAACAATACACTTATATAATATAATTGTTTCTTTCTCTGTTATTTTCGTATCGTATTCGAAAACAAATTATTTTTAACAATTGTGTATTAGTTTTAATTAGATTACACTGTAGTTTGGCATCAGAAGTCTGAAAGTTACGAACTCCGTTTCATGTTATTTGTACGAGATAATTTGAAATCGTCGAATCTCCTCTCTGTCTCTCTCACTCACTAACTCTCTCTCTCTCTCTCTCTCTCTTGTTCAATGCTTCGATAAATATAGCAGTTGTTTAATTATATTTATCGAGTATCGACACGCTACGTTCAGGAAAGATTAAACACGGCGACGTGATCGGCGAGAATCACGGTTAATGAGAATCATGGAAGATTAGATGTTACAGTTATTGACATTTTTTAAATTTTATTTTCAGTTCTTTACGTTTAACGGATTATCGACAGTAAGGTAATATACGAGATGAATATTTTAATAATAACATATATATACGTGTATACGTACATGTGTACATTGTAATTATTATGATTAAAAGTAACCAAGATTTCTCGTAATATTTGTAAATTAAAATGTAAGAATATATCGTAACTATGTTATAAATTCAAGTTATTGTAAACACAAACGAAAATACTTGTTTATAATTATCTATAAATGGTAGCTTGCAATAAATAATAGAAGAAAGTCTGGAACTCGTTAAATGTATTAAAAACGATCTGTTATTTTATTTACATATTTCAAGAATATCTTTTTAATAAAAATTTCGATGCAAAAATCTAGCTTTTACGTTATCTACACTTTTTACATTAATCTCTAGCTCTTCCAATCTACTTCAATTTTTTGCGATCTCTTTAAAGGATTTCAATTTTTTAATTTTTTATTTACAAAAGATTTATATTAAAATTATGGAAACGTCAATTGCTTTTGTAATTAAACGCAACACAAACGTTGTCTCAACATCAAGAGAAACACTCTCCTGTGGCAGATTTCTATTGCGGAAGCAACATTCAGAACATCTCTATTTACTTTAAAATTATCCGCCTCTGCGTTACGTTCGTCCTGTTACATCGACAAAATATGTAAATTCGTAAACTCGTTATATAACTGCGAACTCACTATGGTATAGTGACCAACGCAAATTTTCACGTCAACACTTTGGTACGCTCGAATATCGGAAGAGTACGATGAAATTTGTGCATTTTGCGCACATGACAAATTAAGAGGATCGATAATTTTGTAGCACTGGGAAATCAAAACGCAAATATGATTTTTTCCAGAGCAACGAATTACACGTTTTTACGATTATTTGAAGATAAATAGAGATCAACAAATATAATATTACTAAAATATTTGAACACTCAAAGAAAAAAGTATTTTGAAATGTTACTAGCGCTGTAATCATCCATATGATTATCTTAATTTAATTTCAACATTTACCAATATAATCAAAGCAATCGTTTCTCATAACGTCATCAATCACCATATCCATCATAGTCAACAGTATAACCATTATCAACATACACAGCAAACACCATAGCATGTCATAACCAATCTTCGAAAAAGCTCATCTCAAACGTACTTTAATAATTACACTACCAACGTCTTAACGATTCTTCGACGGTCACCAATCAATACAACTTCATCCATTTCCAAATTCATTGCCCATGCACGCTAAAGCTAGGATAGAGGCAAAAATGAAAAGTTGCACAAAAATTTCGTTCCATCGCGTAACATAATTCACGGGTTAAGCGGCGATTAGATGGATCGGGGGCCAGCGAACAACAAAAACCACGAACCACGAATCCAGGGGAAGGAAGACGACCGGCTTAAACCGGTCGCGCGAAAGTCTCGGTGACGCGTGTCTGCAAAATATTCAGCCCCAGAGTTTGCTGGCCGCACGGTCAAACACATCACCCCCTTTGCTTCAAATGTTTTTTCCCTCCGTTGGTTGGCTGTACTCGGTCGAAGCGTCTCCGCGTACTATATATAGTTGCGGCACATTCGTCACGGACAAGTGCGAGTATCGTCCGTGCATGGGCGCAGCTCAAAACTTTCAAGTAATATTAAACACCTGTCAAACTGTTGCGGCCAAGAAGGGTAGAGAGGGATGAACCGGCAGCAGGGTTGATTCGAGGGTAAGTCGGATCGAGTCAGGGCAGCCAATGTATGAGTTCCACGGTGGCCCACGCGGAGTGGAGTTACGAGTGTTTCCCGGGATATTATGTTTGAGTTTGGCCCGTAATATACGCTCGCGCCCGTAAGTCCGACGTACGCCACGGGAAACGTAACCCCGTCGCAAAATCCCAGCGCCGACTGTTAATTGTATCGTGACATGGGAGCAAAAGACACCCGGTTATAGCTGGTATAGCTCGCGAAATATAGGCGTTATAGGCGAGAGTGGATCTGTAGATGTCGATGGTTGGACTACCGAAACTCGAGGAAGTTGGTAGGCTGCTCACGGGATTGTCTCATATTTGTTGCTGTATCTTTTCTGCTTACTTTTACAAAGCACGTATGTATATTGTTCGAGTAATATGCAATAGGATTCAGTTATGAACCATTGATCGAAGAATTAGCAAAGATATATTAGAAGATAAATGACATAATATTTAACTACAATCTGATGTAATACAGCTAATATAACCGAGATATAAATCAAGTCTCTGTTAAAATTGATAGAATTATTCCAGGTAAATTTATAGTGACGTTCGTTTAATGAAGAGCCAAAGCAATCCATTCAACGTTCAAATTGTTAATGGTTTCCATCAATTATTCGTCAAGTACTTATTCACGTGTTTTTAATCCGCTCGATCCTGTTTCGCTCAACCGTACTTTTCATCATTTTATATTTCAATTCCTGCGCCACTTGACAGAAGATCCCCGTTCGGTCGTTCAAAGTTAGCAGAGAAATTAAAATACTATCATCTAGAAAATTGACATTTACATAGTACCTGACAAGCATCACGTTATAAATATACCACCGAAGTTTAAGAAATGAACTCGATGGTTGATTGACAATGATCATTAATGGTGAATATAATATTAATAATATAACTAACACATTCGTATAAATCATTGTAGTAGTGTTTGACTACTTTTATCAGCTAATTCTACTTCAATTTAGCTCGCACTCCCTAGTGACAGAAAATCAGATCATCGTTGTTCATATACGAGCAACTGCCGAACACAGCGAAGCTTATCCGTGTAAACGGATTATATTTGGTCCGTTCTCACGACTTATCACGCGACTAGAGACGAAGAAATCGATTTTTAGAGTAAGTTTTTCTTGGTGCGATGGAACGCGTGCCTCCACCCGAAGGAAACGAACTTTAATCAGGAAAATAGGCAACCGACTAATTGAAGTATTTTAATTATTTCGTAGCGAGGAAGTGGGGAAAACAGGGAGGGGGTGGAAGTTTTCGAACGAATGGTCGCTTTAGTGAACTCTGGGCGTTGATGCTTCAAAGCGGACTGGTGTAAGACAATTAAGCCGGTAATTTAAGCAATATGAACTTTTGCAGTTAATGAGGATCGCACGGCCGGCAATTAATTACAACTGGCTGAACAGACTGGCATGTGTGTATTGCGAAAGAAATCTATTTAAATGAGGATTTTTTGTCCTGCTGCTGTCACTTTGTTTACCTGTTTCTTCGACGCGATGTAATTTAGAATCGCGTGTTTTCCCATGAGAAGAAAAACGATCCAGAGAGAAATCGAATCTAAATATTTCGGTATTCGAGTCCCTTTTAAAAACAGTCATTTTAGTACTGTTTGGTACTGTTTTCACAGCCTTTTCTTTCATTATACGTGTTTTACAATATAAAGTACAAAATAACGTACAATTTATCACATTCTTTTCCCAATAAATACGAGGAATACGAGTCTTAATACTTGCGACCAACGGTATATATGTCACATTTATAACGATACAACGTATCAACAAATTGTTACACAACCAAACGGAAATTCGCTGCCATGTAATAAAATCTGCAGCAATTTTTTCCTAAATAAGAAGTAACTCCTTCAACTTTATATATACTGGCTGCTCAATTACGCTATTATTTTCCTGCCGGTCATAAAATGGCGTCAGCTTAAGCATCAAGTTCAGGTAATCTCGATCCCGCCGAGGTAAATTCTAACGATCCTTAATGATCGGTTCTTTAACACGCACCCAATACGCAACGAAAATCGCGATCTGGCCATGAAGCGAGCCACGTACGATAATTCTCATGGTGTCACGCGAATCGAAGCAGTCACGCTTAAGCGTTGCATCAAGACTGGATGTAAGCTTGGCTTTCTCGACACTAACACGTCGTAGAACGTACCGCAATTTATCTCTGCCACCTATGTCGTCCAGCACGGGCGATTCAAGCACGGCAAGACCGTTTGTAGCTTCGATTCCGTCATTAAGGCAGCACTCATGGTTTATTCAGATGACCACACTGGAGAGGACCAACCTCGTAGCTAGCGACGGGCTTACGCGGTTCTCTAGAGTCACTTGCTCATTCAGTTGATTACGTCGACCCACGAGTATGGCTTCCCTTACGGCTCGAACACCCTAATCCCGCCGTTGCCAATAGCGAAATGCCCTTAAGGTGTTTGCACGAACATTCAACGAGACTCGCTCTACGCTTGGGACTCCTAAGTTCTTCAGCATCGATCACGCTCGGTTAACAGAAAAAATATCGGCGCTTTTGCCTCAACGTTTTCGCTCTATTCCCCCGTGAAATTGACACTGTTTCGTCGTTTTCGTTTGAACAAGAAGTTCTGGGTTTTTTTTTTTTTTTTTTTTTTTCTAGAGAGCTTTCGCGAAGGTAATTCAAATACGAAGGCTGACGTGGAGATATTGTTTATCTTGATAATTAGTTATTATTAGGTTGGTGGATATGAAACGTATTTTACAAGTGAAATTTTAACCGCAAACCTAGTTTCTTCAAGATATCGTGTACTTAAACAAAATAGTTTCGACGTGTTTCAGTGCACTTTTTCAAAGATGAATAATCAAATTCATTTTAGATATGAAATTTATAAAAATGATCAATTTCAGATTGCGAAAGTTCTTAGAGAAGAGCTGCTACAGTTCTTTTCAATAGAATAATTGTTACATTAAAAAATTGTTCCAGCAATTTTTATATCATTTCAGAGTATAAGTTCATTGAAGAAAGTCATACAAATATTTTGATAATTCATGGTGACTATATAATTGCACACGTGAAACTATCAAAGCTTTTCATTTATTTTACATTTGGTAAATTAAAAAATTGTTCCTTAACAGCGTGTAAATGTATCGATAAACTATTCTGAATAATTCCGAAACAATATTTCCATGTGAAACTGTAATACACCTGTTTCTATACACGGTTCCACTTCTCCAAATCCCACGATGTTCAATTAACTGTTTAATCGATGTTTTATTCTCCGTATAAGAGGATTAAATACTTAACTCTCCATTTGGATGACTTTTTAACAGCTGTAGAGATGAATACAGTTATGGAATATGGAACAGGAGCATAAACCATTGAATGATGCATTTTTCTCTCATCAGTCAACCATTCTATTTATGAATCGTTTCATTTTGAAAAGCTTTACACGGTCGAGTCATTTGGAATTCATCACGCAATCAGTGCCGTGTCGAATCAGTATCTTGGTGACGGTGAGACACGACGTTTTCTCTAGTTAGAATAATTTTTATCGTTGCCTCAGTCGTTTTGAATATTCACCGGCAGATCCGTTCGGTTCATCTGTCGTCCACCTGAATATTCAATGTTTTCGTTCGTTCGTTTACTCGTTCGCGCAGTCTTGCCACAGCGTTCCAATCAAATCTTTCTAGTTGCTCGTATACGCCATAAACGTTTGTCGCCGTAACGTTCGTGTTGCGAAACGAATCTCCCTTTTCTTTTTTCTTCGCCCGCGGCGGTCGTATAAATACGTTTATACGAAGTTTGTTCTTCGAGAAAAATTGAACGGTTGTCGCGTACAATGCGTGGATTAAGGTACGTGTATTTAATTACGTTTCGAGCCTTGATCGAGTTATCTTCTCTCGTTGAGATTTTTATCGGAGAAAAGGCTAAAGAAGACTAACGTATCTTCGTTTTTCAAGATACGTTGAAATATTTGTATCTTGATAGAATAAATCGCGAATTCTTAATCTCATTTCCATTCTTTTTAACGAAATCCTATATTTTGAGACATAATACGAATACAGTAGCGTTATATAGTCGTCAAACTTGACAGGAAAGATTTGTTCCGCGTTAAATATGTAGCAACTTGTTACCTAGCACGAAAGCTAATATTATAGCAATTGTTAACAACATTAACGAAGCACGAAGTTAACGTGTGTCCGTTAAAAAATATTAGCGAGACGAGACAGAACAAAGCGGGAGGTCGCGATGTGTTCACGCGAAAACAGATCCTCAAATTAAATTCCTCTGTTGCCTCGGCTAGAGGCGGTAGATGTCAGACGATCAAACGACCATCGGATCTTTACGCGTAACTAAATTCCACCGGTGGCACGTGGACTGGAAATGCCAAATTAAAATTTTGAGGGTTGCGCTCCGTTGTCCGATAGCCCGTGGTTGCAATTTCACGCATGACGGGGCAAGGTCGAGGCACGGAATTGTTTGCCAGCAATTGTTACCAAATTAATACTATCTGTGTGTGTGTCTGTGTGTTATCAAATTTACCGTATTTTCTGCACGAACCCCTCTGGCTTTCGCGTTAACTTCTTCGAACGTTCAAGGGTGAGTTTCGTGCACAAGACTGGTATCAGTGAAGAGAAATTTTTGTTGTTAGTGAAAGTTAGTTTGTTGCAATGAATGACGTAGCTGTGTTCAGGGTTATGACACGTATAAGTCATATAATAATAAAGGACAAAGATGTGTACGAGCTTTAAAAAATAAAAATTCTCTACGAGAATATTACTTCCACTCACCAAAGATGTAGAAAGTTTGTTCAAGTAAAATTAATATTTTCGGTAGTAATTATCGTAATTATTTCGAGAATTTATTTTATTCTTTATTTCTTTTACATAATACTTCCTCGTAGATTCAAATAATCTTACCATACGAGTCATCTTTTTCTAAATTTCCTTGGACTTAAAGAGCATAAAATTTTTTTATTCTTTGATTGCTACAAATATTAAGGAACAATAGCGTTTCATAATATAAGTTTGATTATTTTATAGAAACTTCAAAGTTGAAGCTCAGCAGATTTTAGTAATTCCACCTTACTCTATCTCCAAATAATCGAGTGAATATCGTTTCTCATTGCAACGATACGCGAGAAATTACAAATAGACAAAAGATCAACCAACAATATATAAATAAAATAAAACTCATTTCAATCAATCAACGTGTTCTAACGAAATTATATTGTCTCTAATAAACAATAGCGAACATCACAAACCGACCAACACAGTGTGGTTGTAGATGTGTTGTATAACAAACAAGAATTCATCTGTTTCATTGGTCCAGCGTATTTGCGAGAACGACAGTTGATCGGGACACGCATCCGCTAAAGCCATAGCCTTAACCGTTTCCGCGTCAACCAAGAGCATCCAAGCGCCTCTATCGGATTGCCAATAACGAGAGTAACGTTGACACTCGATATGGAATCAGTCGCTTCGCGATATTAAGAGCGAAATCGTCACTCACGTAGATCGAATTAGGGATCGCCATTATTAATTTCCAGCCGAGCACGTTGATCATCGTATACTTGCTGCTGTATACGCCAGAAATCGGTCGGCTTCGTTGCGCAACGATTTATTGGCAGACGCTGGCGCGTCGAAAACGCGTTACGTATAAATGAGAGTATCAAATGCAACGCACCGACGAAACATTTCCTGTCAACCATGACATTTATGGACGAGTCTTGCAAAAAGTGCACTCCTCCGTGTATCCATAATACGAGTGATAGCAGACGTACATGCCGGTTCACGAGTATTAAGACATTTGGACTGGTTTCACACGAAACTATTTCTAAATAAAATTTCCAATTTTACGTAAAATTAACGCAAACGGTAATTTAATCTTTCAATGTGTTCGTTTTGCAATATTGTGCGTTCATAGTTTAAGCACATCGCCACTTCATCATTCACGCAGAGTGCCTTAATCTTCTAATATACGCACTTTGAAAACATGGTCGAGTAAGTGTAGTCTTGTTTCTATCTAGTAGCTTAGTTTAACTAAGCTTCATCGATGTCTCGTTCGCCAGGTAGTCGGTAATCTGGGCTTATGTAGATAGGAGGATCAGGTGATATTAATTACTCATTCGGCTCTCGGTTGGGACCATTGACTTAAGGTTCGCTTCTGTGCCTTTAATCGGATTTCACTTGAGTCAAGAATTTTTTTTTTTAAGAAAAGATCCTCTTATTTTATTTACAAATCGACGATTGTATAACGCCGCAATATCAGACTATTTTAAGGCAGCGAATCTTAAATCTTATCGTTTAATGGTAGACTGCACTTACGCGGCGTGCGCGTGACGTCCATTCCAAAGTGGATCTTTCGTCTTGAGAAGATACGTACAAACGTATGTCAGTTTATTATGCTCTTGGTTCCTTTTAGTAACGGTCACTATATATGAAATTATGCAGAAGGTTTTTAAATTATATAACTACGTACTATAAAAAATGTTCCCGGGATATATGAAAGTGTACGTGCATTGTATTTTCAGGTACAAGTCACATTTCAACGTAAGTTGCGTTAGTAGTTGCACACGCAAGAATTATTCTCTCCCCTCTCCATATATTATGAGCTATTTTTTTATATTACCTTACATTCTTTTATACCTATTCTTTATAATTAATATGACATTAGTTTAACGTTTACTTTATATCGTCGCGAATATAGTATACCACTTTACTTCTCCATTTATTCTCCTCAAATACTTGCTCCTAAAACTTTCATGTTTTCCGTGTTGCTTACGCACTATATTGCTTATATGGTTAATGATCATGCACGTGAGTGCCAATATCATAATCGTATTAGCCCTGGGATAAGGGTTTCTTACTCCCAGCTATTATTTAACAAAGTGGAATGTCAAAATAATATCTAAACATTAACATCGAGTTCTCAAAGCCTTAGAACCTTCTCCGTAACGCTACTTATTTGTTGTCCCGTATTTCATTCTAAGCAAAAATCTTTAAACAAGGACAGCATAAATACCCACACTTATCTGTACACTTTGATTTATCTTAGGCAAACGTGTATCGTAATCACTCTGCAAACAAACATTCTAACAAAAAAATCTGTATGCAATCGTTTTCGCGATAAATTCTAAATAAAAGTTTGTTTTCTTACGAGCGAATCGCGAGTAACAGAGAAATGAAAATGTATGGAGGCGTGAAAAAAGCGCGGTTTGAACATTTGGTTTGTTGAAAAATCGCACGGAAGGCTATCGGATGTAGGGTAAGCAAGAGAAACGAGAAATCTCGTTCAACGGACCGGCGATTAGAGGGGACTTTAAAAGCTTTAGGTGGCGCAATAAGTCACCTCGCTGGCAGAAAAAACGCGAACGCGTGCGCGCGCGTACACGCGGTTCTTTTTTGGCTAATAAAACGTGTCGCTCGTGACCAGTGTTCCGAGAAACTCGGGTTAGATACATTTCTACTGCTATCTCGTGATTGCGGGTCAAGAAACATTTTACAATTTGTCCAATGGCAAAAAGAAAAAGAGAAAGAGAGAGATGAACGAGACTATCCGTTGGCAAGCACGAGATTATAATAATCTCATGGAGAGTAAAAAATGTGACAAAAGGTGAACGAAATATCGACGTTAACTCTGATGTTAAAGTTGTGAGGGCGATTTTGAAGTTTGTTGTACGGTAGGGTGTTTCACGGTACAACCCGATTCGTTTCCGCAGAGTTGAAAGGCCAATTAGAGTATTGGAAAACTGTCTGATGTCAAATGATTTTATTTCTGGTAATAAGTTGGACTGATTAGTGGATGTATTTAGTACTGAATTGCTTTTGATTGTAATTTGAGGTGTGATCGGTTCTGATTTGATGGTTAATTGTTTCAAGAACTGGATTGACCGGAATGCAATCATTCACAATTACAATATTTAAAAGATATGAAATTTCTTTCATCTCTAAATTGTACGTGTGATTATCAAACGGTAGAAACGTCTATCGAGAAAAAGAAAGTCTTCTGTTATTTCTAAATTTCCTCTATTATTATATTGAAACGTTTTTCAACCGTAGATAAGAATTTTACGATACAAAAATGCATGATGACTCTTAATAAATTTAATTAATCTGTCAAAGTATGTTAAAGTAGCGATATAAATCAAATTCAAGACGTATAATAAAAAATATAATATCGCTCAAGTGTAAAGTTGTTGGGAACATAACTGAAAGTAATCATTTGACAGGGTGATGCGAATGCAGTAAAGGTGCTTTTAAAAAACGTTAAATTCTGATGTGCTTTATGATACGATTCCTCGAAGTAATACCGTCAGAGAACACCGATACAGCACACGGTTGCAGAACAGAACACGGTTGCTATTTTCAACGAGGGGAAATTCCTAAGCACGTCCGTTTCCATGAAAATGAGCAAGCTCTCCACTTAGGCTACGTATAAGAGACTATGTAGGTATAAGTCTGTTCTCCTGCTAGCAGAACACATCATGTTGCAAAGAAAATACCTACACAGTCGTGGAAGGAGCGTAGATGAAAGGAAAATCCTGTCGAATCGCCGACGCTGCCTGCGAAGAATCGTTGAAGGAAAACGTCGAGAAAAACTGTATTACGTCTGACGTCCTGTTCTTAGAAAAATACACGCTTTATCTGAATGAAGGTAACACGAAGAAACTCTTTGACACGCTTTACGTTTCTCTTTTATCTTTCCTCTCTTTTTCGAATAAAATAACTCCGTCTAAGTTTGTATAAATGATGAAACAGTCTCGATGTTGTCTTTCTATCGACAACTCAGGAATCGAGAAGTTGGTCTTAAAATAATACGTCAAGACGTCAAGTTGGTTTTGTAAATATCTTTTGATTATGCATTGGTTATTCGATTAGGTTAACTCGATGAGATTGATTATAGTCAATCGGTGAATATATTACGATGTGCGAAAGAAGAAAATTAATGAAATAATTAATATCTATATTGACGTTTCTTTAAATTAAAATTATTAAAAGCAAAGTATGAAAATATTACGTAAATCAACAGTCATGCTGTACACATAGGTATTATCCGAATCATGTATTTTACTACTGTGCTGCCACCTTGTAGTAATAGATCAGATACAAAGACACTTTTCATGACCTTTTAAGGCTATGTTAATAGCAAATTTTAATATATTACACGTGAATTTAATATATGAATATATAGGAAGATATTCAATGAATATCTGAGTGAAGCAGAAGTGATTTTTATACGTATTTATATATTTTGTTTATATGATGTATACGTAATAATTACATATCTCTTGAAAGTATCGTATAATGCATAAGATCGATCTAGAATATGATACAGAATTTAATAACTTACCTCAATATCGAAGATTTGAAGATTGGTCGACTCAGGATATGCAACAGCTTGCACACTTCCTTGACATACTTCACATTATATCAATTCAAACAATCGATAAGTAACGTGACGTAAAACAAAGGAACCCGTTTCCTCAATCCCGCGTGTATTGAGAATAATGCTCTTTCTTCGTTGAAGTTGCGAGCAGGGGAGGGTACAAGATTTATACATCTTACATTTTCTACGATTCTTCCAGGAGACCTCGTATCTTTTCCACGGGTCGTCGGCCCAACGAGTAAATTATTCCAGAATTATCAAGCATCACTCTCGAACTGATACGAAGTTTACCGAGTCGCGAATTCCAGACGAACGTTACCATCACACAAAATTGCAATTCACAATCGTATAGGTTGACTTTCGACGCCTACAAACTGTCTACCGTGAACGTTTTGCATTTCCCCGGAAGCAACAAGCCTTTATTGCCGAAATTTACTAAAGCGTCGCTGTGCGAATGACTCGATTCTCTTTCGATTCTCGATCCGTGCGATTCTCGAAGTTTCGCAGTGACGCGACAATCGCTAGTGAGCATCGTGTCCTGAGTGTGAATAACGTTTATTACTGTTGTCAAATGTTTTTATACGCGCTTTGTTTGGCTGTCCAATTCAAAACAGATTTTGAATTTGGTCACTTTTAATCAGTTCCAGCCACGTTGGCCACAATGCAGTCGTTAATTTTTTCTATTAGTCGCGTTTTACCGTGGTTTGTGTCACTTGACACTTTAAGGTTACCCACTATAATTACCCCTTTCGCGCGTGTTTCTCGATTGTCTTGGACTTCTTTCGAAAACAGCATAAGAGGTATGCCAAACGATTGTCAATTGCGAAATATCATTATGTCAAATAAAAGAGTTTATTATATTTTCAGTCGCCGTAAGAGAATACCGTGGATGCAGAAAAGTATATGACATCAGCAAGGTAGAACTCATCGAATCTATAAAAAGGTAAGTGACAATAATAATTTTGCTTCATTTACGTTAACTCTTGAGGCTAATGCTTGAAATGTTAATTTCTGCCACAAATAAATATTATTATCTACAGCTTCTTGCAACATTTTACATATTTTCTTGCATAGACATAAAGTAATAACAGACTATATGTGTAACGTATAACATAGGAATTTAGTGTAGGAAGTATAATGTACTCATTATTTTTCTATTGCGTACGTGTATCTAGATATTATGTATATTACGTTATTGTATGTATTCCATCAAGGTCGCCATAAACTATTATTTATTCTATCAGAAATAACGAATGCTTCTCGTAGTATTCGTCATAAACGATAAGATCAACGATACCAGATAATTTTTAACCTAATCAGCTTCTTTCGATTAGTTTTCGCATGGGATACGCTTTCAAGCGTGAACGGCGCAAAGTTCAAATTACTGTTTCAGCGCCAGCGGCAAGATTCGGGGCTGCTTGATTGCATAAAACTACGCGACCTGGCTCTACTCGAAAATTCGCAACTCTTGGAGAAACGTCGACATACGTAATCAAACTTCGGAAGGCATTACATACACCCTGTTTTTGCTTCGGCTACTGCTAAATGGGCACCGAACTCCTAAACTATAATTAATATAGTTACAAGGCTGAATACAACGTGTTCACAGATACTGCCACTTTCTCTCTCTTCTATTACTTTCACTTATTTCAAAGGAACTTCGAGTTATCAGGTTTTGTGCTTTCGTCTAACAGTTGAAATTCATGGGCATACGTTTCCTCTCTATTGTCGTAATGTGATGCATTTCTCTTATAAGAATCGGAGGTACGATTATTGAGAATTAATATTTGGTAGAATTATATTAAGTTACGAAAGTTTCAAAGGGTAAATGGGAATTATAAGCCGGAAATTAAGAGAAGTAAATCTGCTTTGTAGGCTTACCCTTTTATAAAATAGACTGATCAGAACATTCAACTACGCTTATTGCACAAAACGTTGACACTTGATAATTGAAAATACACAACAATTTTTTGTTAACAAGATGTGTAAATATGAGTAGTCTGACGTACTTCTCTCGATGTACGATTCAAATAAATTGTTGATGAAATCTATGGAATATCGTTCGTGTCCTGGATTCTTGACATCGGCTTTCTGCTAACCCTTGTGCTCTTGAGATGGATATCCCCCGGTGTGCATGCACTCTCTACCTTCTGCATTCGTGTTTTCGCTGCCTTGGCACGTCGGTATTATGTTGTCTAGGGTAATAAGTGCGAGGTTGGGCGGATCAGAAGTAGCCTGCTCCTTCATTAAAACATCCGAAGAAGCTTTATCTGTAACTCGCAAGCTCTGCTTGGTCGTACAGCGTGTAAATTACTCGACATGAAGAGGATATCATGTTAGTGACTAAAGGATAGATTGCAGAATTTATTAACTTGTTTGAAATTAGCAAATTTTTCCTCGTATTTTCTTCTTTATATAATTCATATCGGTTTTTCTCTACTACAATTCAATATCCCTTTTTTTACTGAATTTTGACAAACTTAAATAATACAAAATAATTAAATTAAATTATAATACAAAATATATGCATGATGTGCTGAGATTGTTTCGATATTATGATAAAATCAGATAATTTTTCGTGCGGATATAGAGATAATACAAAATATTTTTGCTGTAAAAATATACGATATCTGTTAAATATGTATATATAATACAGCTATTCTAATTTTTTTGTCATTTTTCTCTTAATAAAATAATTTGTACTTTATATGACATTACATTAGAATATATCACATACTATAACAGCGATAGCTTCTTGTCGCAGAAGTATCGCGAGATATTCTGAACAGCTTATTTTATAGAAAAGGTGATCCAAGGGAAAAGTATTTAATTTTCTCAATCTATAAATTCAAATTTGCCTTTTATGAAATTCATACGAAGGCAGATTTTCCAATAGTATCTTCAAGTCCGCGTTGAAGGGAATGTAAAGTTCCGAGATCGTGAATATTTACAAATGGTAAAGGAAGAAGACAAACAGTGGGAGGATAGATTTACAATATTATTTAATCAGAAACATTGTGAATTCTGGAGAACGATACCAGGCCAGAATAATCTGTTTATCGTTAGATCCATCATCTTTATTGGGACGAAGCCAGCGATTTTGGAATTTGTCTTCCATAACCCGTTTATATATCAGCGGTTCCCTTTTATGGAACCTGGTAATTCTATTCACCGGCTTCATCGAAAACTGATTATATTCCTTTCGTTTTGGGTCAGCGATATTTGCATTTCATTTTCATTGTATCATGTTCGGCTTTTTGTTCGGTTATGCTTCGGTAAAACGGCAAAGAAAAACAAAACCTCGTTGAAATTGATAGGTTCCTCCTGTTCAAACAGATGTCACGTCGCGAAGGAAACCTTTCCTCTTATGATAAATTATGGACAATATAAAGTGTACCAAGTGAAGAGATAACAATCATTATCTTGCTCGCTTATAATTGAAGGGAAAATCCTGTTCAAATAGAAATCCCTTGAATTAAAAGAAATAGATAGAGGGCATCGATAGAAAAAATTGGAATTGGAAAAATTAACGGTAGTAGTATAAATAAAAAGCTGCAAACGAAAGAAAATATCGACTATTATTAATCTTAATGTAAATATTATTCAAGCAAATGCTATTCACAAATATTTATTTTTCGGGCTTTAAAGTATTTTCCGAAGCGTTTGAAGTACAAACAGAACAACCAATGTATCTCCGCTAAATTTTATGAAGCGTTATCGCAAAGCTGAGAAATCCTGCCACAAAAATACTGTATGTTATAAAAAATATGCGTAAAAAAGAAAAAGAAGCGAGAGATAGTTTTCGAAGCGTACATGAAAGTGTTTTCTAAAATCTTGATCGTAGGAGAAAAACGAACGACGAAGTATTTAGGCCAGGAGAAATGAATGGCTGGGGACACACCAGCGTTTATTTTAGCCAGTCGACGATACACGAACATCTTCTCATTTTTTTCCAGTTTTGTTTCCCGTGGTTCTCAATTTAAATGTGACCCAAATACATCGCGTCGTTGACGACTGTCAGAGAAAAGCTCAGTGTTGAATGAATGGCGACAATGCCATTAAGATCCCGGCTTTAAATATGAATCAAGCCGCTGTTCACTTCAGCTCCGACTTGGTTGCTCGATATACCTTTCTAACATCGGATGTCTCGCATTAATTAAGCCATGCTGCTCATCAATCTTATTTTCTTTTGCACTGTGTCCCAATGGGGGAGAAGATTAATGTAGATAAGAGAGAAAAGCAAAGGGCGGAGGAAGCCTCGCATCCCCTGGCGATTTACAGCTATACAGTGTCGCGCTCAAGGAACCTGCTCTTGATTGTTTGAATTAACTTAGGGCATGTGGAATTCAATTATCCTTTGGATAACTTGTGATCTTCCATACATTTCTTATCACAAATGATTATTTTTTTGCATTTAATTAGTTGAGGGAGAATTTCTGGTTTCATTGCAACTTTATGTTAAATGTGTTTTATTACCTTTAAAATTATTCGAGGAATAAAGATGAGCTTACGAATAGTGACTTTATTTACGTGATTTATGTGACGAGTATTTAGAAAAATGTGAAACAAATTGGTCGATATAAATTATTTCCAAGTGTAATACATAGTTAAATGAATTCTAGATATAGAGAATATAGTAGGATTTCTCGAGAAAAGCGTGGATACATTTTGAGAGAAAAATCTCAATGTACTTCTTACAGAATTTAACCCAAACTTAATTAAGGCAACAATTAAAAGAGTGATCAACCGTCCGATGAGACATAATTTTGTAATTTCAGATTAACATTCTAAAAATTACGTTAAATATATGGAGTTTCCATTAATCATATTTCGTAAATTCGTTCGAACTCCATCATTTACTCCCGTCTGAAGTAACCAAAATGTTAAATTTCCACTGCTACAGATATGAACAAACAACTCATTTCACCGGCCTGAGGACAGTCCAAATTGTACAAAAGTCACGAACTCGTGTTAACATTAATCCTAACGTTCTGAATTTTTTTTTCTCTGCTACGACATTATATACTGGCGCAAGAAACATTAGAGTTCTGATGCATTAAAAAATTTTGTGGTCTCTCTGGGACCTCGCCTGAGAGCTAGTTGAATGGAGACGTAATTTATATTACGGCACGACAAAAGGTCGTGCCATTAATTAATTGCTTTTGGCGAAAAAAATTCATGGCCATTACTTTGTAAAGCTACTTATCCCGTGTTAATGCATGGACGAAAAGATGCATGGTCCTATTCGGCGATGTAAACGGATTCTTTCATCCTTGGAATATGCTGTCTTTAGAGGAATATTATTTTTTTAGATTTTCTCATTACGAGATTCTTCTTGTTCGCATAATTAACTGATTCGCGATGACCCGTACGGTGACCTCGCAAAACTGTTAAAATCAAATCTTCCAATAGAGATAATTTTATGGAAGTTTCTAATCATCTTGTTACAACCACATTTACGAGAACAAATTCACTGAATTTGAACACTTGCTTTGAGATAACATTTGATTTAGCGATTAAATGTGTATTTTTATTATTCATCTATTTCTGAATATTTCCGAAATATTTATCGCCGTAACGTGTCTTGCTTTTCGTCCATTCAATTGTAGTCATTATTTCATAATAATCCGTATAATATATTACAGTATTGCTGCAAAAGTAAAAAGCCCGAGGATATATTTCAATATATTTTGAAAAATGAGAAAAATATTAGATAAGGCAATTTAACTAACAAAAGGAGGACCGCGTACCATGTTTTCCTTACGCGTTCTTCAAATAAATCCTCCAATAAATCGCTTCTTTCCGATTACACATAACATATTGTTCGAATAAAGAATCGAGTCTCTGGCACGGCGACACATGCTAGACGCTGATTTGGCGGAGGCATGAATTTCTGTTCGCGTTTTTGTACGCAAATTATCTGTGCACGACGGCGCCTTAACGTCTCGGGCGTAACATCTGATAGCCCGGTAAGTGCAACGTTAAGGCTGAATATAAGGCGGTGCTCGCGGTGGGTATGAGGGTTGACAGGTGGCGAGATAACATTCACGGTAGGGGCGCGTCGCGTTTATCGTTAAAAGCATCGAGGGAAATTTCGCAGTTTCTCCAGGCGAACGAAACCGATGGCGATACATAGCGTGTCTTTTCTTCCTCTTTCTCGTCTTAATACACCCGGCAGCCACCCGGATCTTTCTTTCAGTTTCAAATCGCCTTCTCTATTTCCCGTGTCGTGCGCTTTTTGCAGCTTGCCATTGCCCTCTTTTTTATCGTGTCTTCAGAAACCTGTTTCCCCTCATAGAATCGCCGTTGATATCGAGTTGCCATTGTGTTCCTCGCGTAACGTTTGATTTTGTGAGATCTTGCTTCTTCCTTCGGGAATTATCCTACCGTATCCTTTTGCCATGAGAAAAGATTTTCTGGATTTTGTTTGTCCTTTAGCGTTGCATTTTGTGGATTACTATAAAGGTGTTAGTTGTAATGGACAAACATATGACAGACAATATGGACGAATGTCGTTTAACGACAGCAATTCAGGAAGAAAATGAATATAAGTGTTGAGTAAAAAAATTGCTTATTAGTATAGTCGTTTCGTGAGTCGTTCAATAAAAGTTATTAGAGTTTTATTTGAGTTTATGATATTTGAGATTACTGAAATATCTATCTATATCGAACTGTTAATATTGAGACATTAGTTGCTTCAATATTTGAAAATATATTATTCGATAGGTTAACAAGTAGATACGATTATTTGCAAAAGGCAATGAAATAAAACAATACATGCATCGTAGGTTAAATATGAAAAGTAACATCCGATAAAAATGATTAGAGTTCCATTTGAGTTTATGATATTCGAGATTACTGAAATATTTATTGTTACTATTAATATTGAAATATTAGTTGCTTCAATATTTGGAAATATATTATTCGATAGGTTAACGAGTAGATACGATTATTTGCCAGAGATAACGAAATAAAATAATACACGCATCGTTGATTAAATAAATCTTATACAAAAGCAACAACCTTCGCAGCAGTTTTAAAGAAATAAAAAAGAGTTTATCGTACAACCTAATACATTTTACTTTCGAAGTCGAGTGTTGCTGCGGAAAATTCCAAGTTTCTATCGACGTGAAAATTTAACGATTTAAAATCAACTTCGCGGAGCAGAGTGTTACGATCGGTTTACCCGAGGCAGACTTTAAGCTCACTCGAAATTCGTCGGTATTGTTTGTACGCAAGGTTGGCGAATTACTCGCAGAATATTCGATGCGGCGCCCCATTCGACTGTGTAACTTATGATCGACATCGATTTAATTTGGCCTGTTATTACCTTCGCTCATTTTGATATGCAGTGCGGGTTTACAAAGTCTGGATCAGTCGGACGTACTCCGCCAGCTTTTGCCATAGCTAATTAACATATGTATCGTTGATGAGCTTTGAGTCGATAATCTGAAGGATTCTTGTCGAATCCATAACTTATACACGTTCGCTACTCATCACCGATGCAGACGTTTTCGTGAAATATCGATCCCGATAATCGTCGTACAGGGTGTTACTCTGTTAAAACCATCGAAATAAATCGTTCGGTTGCTACTGCTTTTTCGCGAATAACTTTTATGATTACCATATCGCCGTTATCGTTGAGAATCTGATTAAATAACGTTTCGCACGGCGTGTTACTAACGTGGAGGGGATTTGATAAATGCGAATAAAAATGTCATTTTGATGTCTGAGAACACGTAACGCAATATAATGTATCGTGGAAGCACGTTGCGCTGGCGTGGATAAAATATATTTTTGCAGCAGACTGGACCTCCACGTCAGTTACAGACGCACTCCGCAACGATAGTAGCACCTTTATGGACCGTTTTTACGAGACACTCCATGAAGTTTCTTTCAACCTTCGAAACCGTCCAGTACAAAAGCTTTGTAAGCAGTTTCTGGTTAAATAGCACCAAGTACAAACATCAACATGCGACGTCATATTGTTGGTAAATCGAAACGGATAAGGTCAGAAGCGAGTTACGCGTATACGTTGAGAAAAGCGTCACTGATAGGTAGAACGAGCTTAACTCGTAATTTGACTGGCAATAAAACGTTTGCCAGCGAAGATTTTTTCATGAACCAAGGTAAGTCGATTCTGACAATAATCTTACCTGGTTTAGAATGACGTTGGAGTAAAATTACGCTGCTAACGTTACTTTCGGGATATCATGCAAGTTAGAAAATTCAGCGGTCCGAGGGTAAATTTGATATCCCGGCTTTCACAATCTCTTCTTTCACACTAAAATACATAAAATTCGAGATATCTTTTAGAAGAAATTTACGTTAACGATATAATTCTCTATGATGTAAAAAGAACGCGACAAATCATCGATTTCTCGTCCTCCGATTTGATCTCTCCGTACGCGTATATTTCCGCTTATAGTATAAAATAAATTTTCACGCTACATCGAACACCTATTATCATCGAACCCTGTTTCTTCATCGTGTAACGGATAATCCGGAGTACGCTTATTAAGATCGTTAGCGCCATCGAACCGTTGTTCCGATACGTTTATTACGGTAAACGACATTCCATTGGCCGAGCTTTTTCCACGCGACACGAATTTATGGTCCGTAAGAGGTAATATTAAGTGAGAGACGCAAAACACAGATAATTACCTGAAACGAGGGTAGTCGTTCGGAAAGTTCGTCGTTACGAAAAATATTATTGGCGAACGGGTGGCTCGCTCGTATTATGATCTACTGCGTTTCTAGCAGCAAAAATTTAACGTCTTAATTGCACGAACGGATGCACCTTTGCGTCACGACGTTCTAACGTTCGGATTGATGTAATAACCGTAAGTAGCTTCTCCATTAGCAGATCCAGCCCCTAATTTAGGTGGCTGCCGCTTCATATTCCAATCCGGTTGAACTCAACCTTAAGAAAGGTCCTATTAGTCTCGCCACCTGCCGCCAACACCCGTCATTCAGCCTGTTCGAATTTCCGGGCTTGTTCGTTTGCGTCGGCCCGTTGCGTGCGAGCATCTCGAGTGAATTATGTCCCGCTGCTTCTGGTCGCAAATTAAACGCGTTTCGCGTCTGCTCGACGAGTATTAATCGACACTTCGCGAAATGCTGTTGCAATTTCGTGTCGTAGTCATCGGTGTTTACGAAGACATCTTCGTGCTTCTTCGTGGATACGTCTCCTACATTCTACGGTTGCGTGATTTTCGAAATTCTATGATTATCGACGTTGATAGCTGGATACATTTGCCAGCTTTCGTAGTTATCAGTTTATGAATTTTTAAGACACGAATATATATATATATACAGTCTGTCACACAAGAGCGTGTCTGCGATATCTGCGAAACCTGACACCTAATCAGAATGAGATAAAAAGAATGTAAACAAACGAAAACTTCTCTAATACGCGTTGCTGAATACCTTTCAGTTTCATTTGAAACAGTGAAAGGAACAGAGCTTTTTAATATGAGTGCCGCGTACGCGAAACGTCGAAAATCGTCTGGCATGGGCGAATGAAAACAGAGATCGTGATTGGAGTAATATAATATTCACTGATGAATCTTCGTTTTGGGCATGGTGTCCTATTAGGCAAGCTGAGAGGAAGACGTATCACAAAAATAAGAACACTTGTACATCACATTCGAAAGATATGGAGGTCGTTACCAGAATCCTACGCTCAAAAATTAGTCGAGAGTATGCCGAAACGATGTCAAGCTATAATCGCTAATGGAGGAGATTGGACACCCTACTGTAATAGCGTATTAGTGTTTTAGATGTAGATTCAATTCATATAAATTTTTTTACAAATATATAAATATTTACAGAAATATCGCAGACACGCTCTTGTGTGACAGACTGTATATATGTTGCATTCGGTTGGAAAGTTTATTTTATAAGAATATGGAGCTTGTCTCCTGTGGACTTGCGGTTTCTTGTTTCTTGAATTTTTTTATAGACTTGTACAATTTCGAATAGAAATCTCTTTTTTCTACCCGTGATTGGAAAAGTTAATATATTAGTGTATTCTCTTAGTTGTAATAATACTGTTGTTATTTGTGTATTTAGAGGTAGGATCACAATAGCCATTATTTTGTTCTTTGGATAAATCTATTACATCGTTCTAAGCCGAAAAACCTTTATTGCACTTTCTTACATGGACTAGGATAAGAAACAAAAGAACATCTTAAACCTGTCGATTGAATCTATCGATTGTGTCTAGAACTATCTCCTATTTACTATTTATTGTAACTAGCGCATCTGCGCGAACTCGCGTTGTCATTTTCAACAAATACAATATTAGATTCTTTTCAAGAAGTCTTAAGATTTAAGTCTTAATACTTTGTCGAAAGTCGGAAACAATTACGGATAAATTACGTTATTATAATTCGTTTAACTCGATACGATGAAAGAGGTATGGCTAGAAAAATGAAATAACTTTGAAACGCAACAAAATTCTTTATTTAACCTAATTATTTCATTTTTCTATTTTTTTTTTTATTTTTTATTTTTTTTTTTTTTTTTTTATCAAAGAAACTTTCATCGAAAGGTGAAAAGCTTTTGAAAATTTCATAAGAAACTTATGGTTACTCGTATTACTGTTTCGTTTTATCATAAAATACTCAGCTACTAATAAAAAAAAAAAGCTAAAAACCAGGCGCAGTAGGAGGCATCCAAAGCAGTAGCTTCAGTAACCTAAGGGTCTACGATGACGGCACTTGAATAGCTGTTCCATTCAACGGTACTTTTGCATTATTTTTCGCGAAGCTTTCACGATCAGTCATCCATGCAACGGTCGATTTCACGGTGCAGAGATTGCGTTTAATTAAAATGCATCGCGGTAGCTCTTGTTTGCTAGGCCGCAAAGGGATTAATAAGTCATATACGTACAGAGAGAGTGGAATTTGTATCATGGGTCGCGACTCGTTCATTCGTAAAACGCGTTACCTCCGCCACCGCGTTCATCGTTTGCATCGTCAAGGATAATTTTTTATTCAAGTTACGCTTAGGATGGCTACAGGATCGTTTCGTTATATGTATTTTCCGGGCTCACGAATAGCTTACAACCCGAATTCGCATTTTCGAAATCGATGTTCAACCTAAGAAATTCGCCTGCTTGTGTATCGTTAAGCGTACAAGCATACAAAAAACCAAGTGCAAAAAAAATAAACGCACGGTATAATATAAACATTATACGTAATTTATCAAATTATCGAAGCTTTACAAAATCTTTAATCGGTAAAATGTACGGTAGAAGATGATCTATTCTACAACTTACTGGTAACGTACAATTTGGGTACATTGTGTAGGCATAGACCTTCGGAATTTTGAAAAGAAGAAGAAAATAAAAAGGAATTGGTTTATTTTCTCAAACGTTACCTACAACAACGTGTATAATAATTAGCGGCGGTCTTTAAACGATCGGATAAAACAGTGCGAAAATATGAAATCGATCATGGTCTATGTTGACATAACGAAATATCAAATATTCAAAAATTCTAATTGCGGAACAATCTCGTATGACCTAATTTCCGATGTTCCCGAAAATCCCACTAATTTACACGTTAACGCGCAAAATCAAAACGAATTATCAGCAAAATCGCATTGTTGACGTTGATACGGCTTTCTGACCGGAAGAACGAAAGTGCGTGTCTAACGTTTCGTACACGCAGAATTAATTCCGAACAATGATTCACCAACTGCCTGACTCGCGATTACTGGAAATGAAGCGCAGCGCTACTCTGCGGGCACGGACCTGTCGACAGCCGCCTATTTTTTTGCGTTCGCGGTTCGGATATTTTTATGGAATGTATCGTAGTGAGTTTTATGGACCGTGCGCGGTGAATCGCCGATTTCTAGGCGAATGTCCAAAGGCAGGTATTTCGTTTCAGCTGGTATAGCGGACCGACCGACCCGTTAATCCGATAGCATTTACAAAAAACGAGGCAAGCATGATCGCATCTTTGGATTTGCCAATTTACGTTCAAACGTACCAACTTATGAAATAAGCGAAAAGGAGCGGGGACGAAGTTAATAGCTTGAAAAAGATTTCAAAGCATCTGATAAGATAGAATTCGTTAAAAAGTCCATTTTAAAATAATATGTACATAGAAGACGTTTCCTCAAAGTAGATAATCTGTTTTATTTTATCATTTAAAACTCTATTTTTCAGTCCGAATGCGATATATATTTATAATTCCAACATTTTCGAGGTCGATGTATTATTTTTAGATTTTAAAAGATTCAGAAGAGATTACTTTTTTTAACGAAATCCTTTTGCAGATTTTAGATCCATTTGAACAGTGCATACGTACATTTGAAAAATAGTATTTGAAACTCTAAACCTTCAAAAGTTTTAAAACCAGGTTTCAAATCTTTGATAGATGCAATATTTTCTTTCAATCATTCAATGATCCAATATTTTTGTAAGCGTATCTTTTACTCTGCTTTATTCAATATTACGTTCCCCCTCTGAGCTTTGGATCGAAACCGTATACCTTGATACATTTTCATTTTCTATTAGAAGGTTTTACAGTCTGTCACACAAGAGCGTGTCTGCGATATCTGCGAAACCTGACACCTAATCAGAATGAGATAAAAAGAATGTAAACAAACGAAAACTTCTCTAATACGCGTTGCTGAATACCTTTCAGTTTCATTTGAAACAGTGAAAGGAACAGAGCTTTTTAATATGAGTGCCGCGTACGCGAAACGTCGAAAATCGTCTGGCATGGGCGAATGAAAACAGAGATCGTGATTGGAGTAATATAATATTCACTGATGAATCTTCGTTTTGGGCATGGTGTCCTATTAGGCGTGCTTGGACTATCCATGGAAGAAGGATGATTCAAAGAAGTGTAAAACACCCTATAAAAGTGCATGTTTGGGGTTGCTTTAACGCACGCGGTTTTGGGACTTTGTGCGTCTTTACAGACAATCTGAATGCACAAAAGATGGTGAAATTGTACCAAAGGGGACTTCTCACATCCGTGAAACGTTGGTTCAACCAAACCGAGGACCAATGGATATTGCAAGAAGACAACGACCCTAAACATCGAAGTCGCATCTGCACCCAATGGAAAGCGAAAAACGCCATCACAGTACTTCCTTGGCCATCGCAGTCCCCTGATGCAAACCCTATCGAAAATGTGTGGTCCCTAATGAAATGCAAGCTGAGAGGAAGACGTATCACAAAAATAAGAACACTTGTACATCACATTCGAAAGATATGGAGGTCGTTACCAGAATCCTACGCTCAAAAATTAGTCGAGAGTATGCCGAAACGATGTCAAGCTATAATCGCTAATGGAGGAGATTGGACACCCTACTAAGTAATAGCGTATTAGTGTTTTAGATGTAGATTCAATTCATATAAATTTTTTTACAAATATATAAATATTTACAGAAATATCGCAGACACGCTCTTGTGTGACAGACTGTATATCCGCAAACTATTACGAGCAAATACGAGCTATAACGTATGAAACAATACATCAATTTGTCTACATACGTCTACGTATCAATATCAAGATCCTATCGATTGGATAAAATCATTATTTGTTGTAATTCTAGTGCAATTCAAAGCTTTCGACTGTCACGTTTATGATCTTCGCTTCCACTAAATGATGCTTTCATGAAAGAAGAAAATGAGTCTAAACGATTTCCTAAAGTTTCAATTAAACCGTCGAGAAAAACATATTTCATCAAAGTTTCTTGTTTTATTTCTTCGATAATTGGACCTTTCAGAAGTCGCATTGATTAATTGCATACATCGAATAGTCAGGGAAATGGTTATGTTATGTATAAATACTGTTTTTCTTTACACTTATGTAGTAACGTACAGATGGTGTTTGTTTTATTCTCTAGAGCAAGGACAAGAAAGGATGGTATATTGAGAGTTAAGTTCGTTTATTCGTGTAAGCAATACTCAACATAAAGCTGACTACAATCGTCGTGCGTCTTCAACTCGGCTTCCAGCTTCTCAACTGACTTAACTCAAACTCCTCCACTCAACTGCTACTATTCAACTCGACTGCTCAACTCCTTCTCCACTACTGACTAACTGACTCTTCGACTGCTTCGCGTCTTCTGTCTAACCCCCAGATGTGCCTGACCCCTTCCCAGGTAGATCCCCTTTAACTACCCCAATGTTGTAATGGGCCACAGGTATGACCCATAGTCAGGTAGATCCCCTTTAATTACCCCGATGTTGTAAAGGGCCACAGGTATGACCCATTGCCAGGCACGTCTCTTCTCCCGATACTACACTTATTTTAGAATTTACCATAATTTATGTCATTTTCATGCAATGGCTAAACTAAGAACTCGTTCTTTCGAACAAACTTGAAAATTCTATCTTTTTTCGACGATCGCGATTTAACTCGTAAAAATCGTCCATTGTATCGATCTCTAAACGCGTTACGAGAAACAGATGCGAAGATTCGTATAAGTTGCTTTTTCGCGAGTCGATTAAAACTTATTAAAGCCGTGTTTCGTTCGAACCGGGTTTCGACGATCGGATCGGACGAATACAGAGGACTAGTAGAACAGAATTATCCGAACGCCAGGCAATGTGTTCAATGCGACACTCTTGAAATTAAGCACGCGTGTAAAGGACAGGCCGAAATTAATAGACACACAAAACAGTCGAATACTTTCTCACGTTTCGTGTGCTCTCTTGTTATGTTTGCCTCTCTATCACTTGCAGCTATTTCGCCGATAAATGCTACTGCGCAGAACGCACAGTTGCACAGTCGAGTAGCGCCGTTCGTTTCTATCGTTGAATAATTTAATAATCTGTGCATGCGAGTACAGTCTGCACGGTAAAGCGTTTTAATTTTTAATTAAACTTCAAAAATTTTCCTTTTACGAGTCACGAATATAATTTACTTCAGATAGGCTGACTGGTTTACCATAAAGTTACGTTACCGTTAGCAACTTGCAAATTCGTCCTGTAATTATATGTCTGTAATTTTCCATTGAGCAAAGTTTCAATTATTAGGTGAAACTTCAATTTTCTATTTCTCCAGGGTAATGTTATCATATGGAGGAGTCGAAGCTGTAGAATTTTACAGTTATCCTGAACCGCTAATCCCATAGAATCCAACGATGCTCTTGAGGTTTTGAAAATCCTACACTCGAGTAGTTCCAAATTTAGATGAACTCAGGAGACTAGCACTCGACTACTACTTACCATAAATCTGTTAGATTATTGAATCATTCGACCCTTCGTGGTCCGATACCTACGATGGTTTTGTCATATTCGAAGTTAACAAAAACCTGTACATTATCCAAATATGTATGTGATCATGCGTGTCGATTTACACGGATCTTTTGATAAAATATTTGTGAAACATTTTATATTCCATAGCGTTAATTTATTTTCGCTATGTAATCCGCTGTCGTTTATGTTGACCACGTAAACTTACTCGGTAAAGTAAACGAATATACATACATATTTCATGTAAGTACAGCAATGTACTAATCTAGTAATAACAATAAGCATACGTGAACTATTCGGCATTATCCGCATCGACTTTCACAAATGTACCACTATATAAATTGGGTTTCAGGAATACGATACGATTGTCTTTATCGTGAGTCACGATCGTCATGAATATAAACTTCTTCACGTCCTGTGTATAGAGTTTTATACAAAAACTTAATACAAAATCTTATGAACTTGTTTTTTTATTAGCAATCAATAGTAATCAATTAAAAGTATTCGGTAATAATAAGTCACAATTTTGTTAGCGCGACCAACTTTGAAAATGGTCCGTGAAAGTTTTGAAAACGTATCCATTAATTCTAATCGATAATAATTTAGTCCCCGTGATTAATAATCACTGATTATTAGTCAAACTAAAAATTTAAAGTACTCCAAAGTATAAGAAATATATTTAAAAACGTTATTTTATAGGAAGAATATAGGAGTCAAATTTTTCATAATACAGTTGTCTGCCTACACGATGCTTGTTCTACTTGAAGTCACGCAGCTCTAAGTTGAACTTTTTTTATTTATTTTTTTTTTATTTAGTAGATTATTTACAATCAATTCTCTACAGAATTTTAAGTAAATTCTTTTGGCGTGGTATTGTAACTTGGATTATAAAAGTTTATAGTATGTTTGATTCTTCAATGCTTCAATTTAAGGGGCATTTCCTTTTTAGTCTGCGGATCTGATCCGTCGTGTCAAGTACTTGGGTAACTAATGGGTTTTAGTGGTTGTTAACTCTTATATTGTATCTGTTTCTGAACTTGGTTATCTCTTCTTTAACTATGGGAATCTTAAGGTCGCGATGTATTGTTTCGTTGTTAACATACCAAGGTGCATCTATTAAGATTCTTAGAGTTTTTGATTGGAATCGTTGGAGAATTTCTATGTTGGAGTTGCTCGCTGTTCCCCATAGTTGGATCCCATAGGTCCAAACAGGTTTTAATATAACTTTGGCTAAGTTGAACTGTGTCTTTTTTTGAACAGTCATTAATTAACGTGTTATTCCTCTGGGGAAGATTAAATGTTTTGTATTTAAATATTTAAAGTTTCACGTTGCAATTAAATTAAATATTTGCAATATAGAACAATAAAAAATCACGAATTCATCATATATTATGATATGCATTGGTGTTGTTACATTATGATATGTTGAAGTGGTCACCATTTCTAAGAAAACTCTACATCTGGTCGTTTTAATTTTCTCAAGCACTGAAGCCATCGACAGCGTATAGACAAAAGACTGGGACGAAGGCAGACTATAAACAGTGGACAGGCGACAATGGCTTCAGGGCTTTCAGTCATAGGGTAACGCTGCTAGCGTACGGATCTGGACCAGCTCAAATTATATTCCTTCTTGTATTTACACTTCTGTATTAAAATATATTTTCTACTTTACAATTTATCCACGACTTCCTCCGTTCACACATCAAACACCCTTAACATGATAGAATTAAAATACTTGTATTATAGAATAGCGCACATTTTTGATTATAAACTATTATTTGAGAAATATTATGCTTATAATCGTACGGCTTTATCCTATGCGTTCATATATAAATTGCCAGTTATATATAACATCGACAGTCTAAATAGAAAACAGGAAAGTTCTTATCGTAGATGGGCATGCTACTATCTCCACAGTTCAGTCCGGGTAAATCTATTACGGAGGTACGTCTGGTGGTGCCAGGAAGAAAGTTAGCAAACTGGGTCATCTGATAAAGGAAGAAGGCGCGATGGCGGCTTAAGTGCGATGTAGGGACGCGTTGATATCAGTTATCACTGTTCATCGTTGGTGGCTTCTTGCTAAATTGACATCGGTCTACGTGTTATTCTATTTAATCCGATTCGATTAATTATTCCTCCTGTTTTCGAACAATCGTATACAGATCAGTTACAAGTTTTGCAACGAACAAATCATGACAATAGATTACGTTTGTTTGGATCGTAGTTATCGTTAGTTAAATAGCGTCGAGTGTCAAAAATGATATTTCTGTGAAAAGTAATGTTACGAAGAGCTAAGAAACAGGAAAATGAAGCGATAAAGAGGAGAGAACGGCGGAAAGAAAGAAACATAGAACGAAGTAAGAGGAAAGAACAAGAGGGAAAGGGAAGGAAGAAAGGAAAGGTTGAAAAAAAATAAAAAGCAAGATAAGATTCAACTAAATAAAGTTAATTACAAGTACGATATTATTTCTCTCGTTATAATTTATTATCCTAATTTAAAATATACTAAATTTAATAACACACATGCCAACAAAATATACAGTTCAACAAAGCGTCAGTTGCAAGAAAGTGATAAAGCAAAGATCGCAACGAAGTGAAATGGAAGTTGCAGAATTATATCGACGCAAATGTACGCGTTTTCTGCGGAGGTAACAAGGCGTAAGTAGAAACGTGTTGTAACTGAAATTTGTAAACGCTTTTGGATCCACGTGTATACATGAAACCCGACTCCTTCAGTTCTCGTATGCAAAACTCAATTTCATGCGAGCGCAGTTGGAGCCACCTTTATTTTCTACCGCGTTTTCTTCCAGCTGCAGTGCAAAATCCTGTTTCCACGAAATTTTACGAAGAAAGCTCACGACTTTGTTGTATCGCTACGAAACGACCCCGTGATTTCTGGCGAGTGCCTCTCTTATGTGTACAACGTGAAAAGCCGGATTTTACGAAGTTGCAACACCGTTGCCATCGATCGAAATTTTTCATTAATTTTTTTTTTTTTATGGCTCTTTGGATGTTCTAGCCAATTTTTATCTTAATACGAATTTGAAGGAGAAATTAGTTATTTGTCGAAAGAAATGTCGACAAGAAGAATAAAGAAACTCGATTCGAAGATAAAAGGGAATATTATAGAAAAATATTCAACAGCAGCAAAATTGTCACTAAAACTGTCGACTACTCTTAAACTACACATTGCATGGCTTGCTCATAGAATTCACCATTATCGTTTTGCATTCCGTTGGTGAATCGCGCGCGGACACAAACGGACGAGCCTCATAAAGCGGCGTTTCCACGCGCCCGAATCAAGAGTTTCCTCGAGGCTCGTCTCTCCTTTTCAATGGCACCGTCGATGAGACGTCGACGCGAGAAATACCACTTTTGCCCCGATGCTGGCGTTCCACTTTGGTGTCCTGCTTCGTATTGAAATCGTTCGTGCGGCAACACTCACTGACGTCCTATTTAAAATTGTATAAAGAGAACGTCTGTGAAAAAGAAGAAAGAAACGCGTAATAAGCATTGCCGCGTTCCTTTTATTTATTAACCAAACCGAGTTTTGAACTGGCTGGTTACAGTACAAGTTACGTTGGTTTAATAGTAAAACGAAATACGATATGTCACATTCTGGCTTTGAGACCGACGCAATTTAATAATAGTAGTTTTTTACATCGCAAAGATGTTTTACATTATCTATTTTGTTAATAATTTAAGCGTATTCGTTTTGAACACAGTTTTCTTTTTTTTTTTTTGTCAGAAACCAATTATTTTTAGATAGATATCTGTATGATTGCGTAGTAGAAAATAAAATAATTATTTTTTCATTATATACCGTCCATACGTAATCACTTTTGTATAATTTGAACTTCAATATTTATTTATAATAATTTATTTATAATTATTCGATCAACTGCGGTCGACTGCGATTTATAGTTAACGCAATAATGTAATATAACGCAACCAACGATTACCAACTGAAATTTCTAATTAATATTCGGCACCTTTTTCGTGATAAAGCGAGATCGTTTCATTTTCTACCGATGTTTCGTCGGTCTCTTTATTCTCCTCTCGTCAAGGTGCACGGCGCGTTCGCTTTGTGGAAGACCAAAACGAAAACACGAGGAACACACTGAACAACACGATGGAATTTCGTTGCGTTCCAGCTACGAGACCATTCCCGTTTTAACCTCGATAAAGCCGTTGTCCCACGCGTTTCAACGCCGTGCGAAACTGATTTGGCAATTTAATTATTTCTGGAATCCGACATGGGCAACGAAAATAATTGCGTTCATCGAAAACGATTCGAAAACTATGCGAGAGCATAGTTGACCTATCTTACAAAGTCGTCTAACTAAGTAAAACTAAGGCGAATTCAAAACAGAGTAGAATGTTTCACGTTTTCCCGAATTGATTATCTTTTAATTAAGTTACGGAATTTCTCGTCGTTCCACGCTGATGCAGGGCACGATATTTTCTCCGCTCGTGATGTTTTTCTTGCCGCTGCTGCTCCTAAACTTTCTAGCAATCGGATAAACGCGATGTTAAGAGCGCAACGTTTTCTTAACTCGAATGAAATGGTAAGCAACATTTAAGAAGACAACGTTTTAACGTTAAACAGACCAGTTAAGAATTAGTGATGTTTTCAGAATGAACGTTCCCTTATCGTACAACGTCCAAATTATTAGAAACACGCAAATGAAAATTTAATTCTTATTTACCGTATGACGCGTAGATGATCGTTACAATCGCGTTATAATTCTCGTACCTAATGCTATAAAATTTCCGTTCGTACCAAATATTTGCTGATATAATCGTTTGATTAGCAATCTGCAACAAAAGGTACTAACAACTACATAGAAGCAAGATACTCTGCGTAACAAACTTCAAACATACACTTGCTGAGTACTCTCGGAGGACAGAAGCGCGGAGAATAAATCAAACCGAACAAAGCTCTTTCATATGCGCGCGACACAAAAAGAACAAGCCGTAAGTTCACTGCGATAACAGTACATGCCGCGAGATAGTTGAGTCCGATTAGAGGCGGAACGATCGCGAAAACAATTACGGAACAATGGTCGAGCGTAATAAGCCGGCGGGATATTCGAGCGGCCGCGGAATTAGCTGCGATTTCGTAACTGTGGTCCACGTGGAACAATTTCGCGTTTGGACTAATTGTCGGCCGATCGGGAGACGCGTTTCCCAGCCATAGTTTCTGGGACGCCGACGAATCAATGAGACAAACGTCGACGGCAAACATACGCACAATACGTCGTATTAAATTCAAATACACTGTCTGTAGCGCATTATCCGCGTATTATCGGCGAACGTGGTAAAACGAGAATTCACCTCACTGGTGAAACAATATCGGAATATGATAGCCTTCCCTGATGTGGTATATTGTTTCCTGAATCGCGCGACTCCCTCTTCCTTTTATTATGCTGGCTGGTCCGTAATCGAAAATAGTAATTTAACGTAGAGGACCGGTTGCTAGCCAGAAAAATTCCGAAATTCTGCAACGGAGCACGCAGTTGCAATAAACGTATTAACGTTTTAAGGAATATTCATTGGCGGTTGAAATTTTCTAATCCTCAAAAATAACACGATCAACAAAATAAATACTTGGTAGGTCTATTATCTATGTTATTAGCTAACACGTCGCTTCTTTCGGCAACCTTGTCCCTACTACAACGTAGCTTCATTCGCATATTCATCTTGTTCAACTTGAGACTATTGTTATTTCCCCTAATCACCGTCTATAATCAAAATTATGCTTCTTTCGATACATTTTGCAAAGAAACACAGCACAGACCAATAGAGAGTTAGTGGCAGTCCTTTCATCAATCGTGTACAAATCTGTTTATACTTGGCGTTTATATTACAGGTTCTTCTAATATTGTACTTTGTTACTTGTTTGTTCAGATATAACCTTCCTTATTATTTAAAGTCCGAATTCTGCTTCGAGTCATTTCATGGGAGTTCGTCTATTCTTATCAAATTAGACTCGAATTCGAAAAATAACGCGAATATATTGAAAGTTTTAACGGATTTTTGTAATGCAGGATAAAAAATACAACCTGCATTCGACTCCAATTAACCTATTTTTATTAGTCTCTTTTGTTTGAGCTGAGAAAGCAAGTTCATTTCGTTAGAATTGCCATTTATTTTCTTGGGATTCGATTAAGTGTTAACTACGGTTCTGATTAAAATTTATATAATAACACTGCATGTGACGGATATTAAGCTTCTCAACTTCACCGTAAATAGCGTATAGTGAGATATAAAAACGTACTACCTACGAACGACATGGTCTAAGGTAGTATTGTATCCTTAAGGCCACGTTGTCCCTGCGGACAAGTACCATGAATTTCGTATAAATTTCAATGATATCCTCTTAGTATAACCTACGGTTCTGAATAGAAAGGCTTTCCGACTAACGTTCAATTTTTCAGCGTTTCAGCGAAATATTAAAAATCATTTGTCCTGAAAATCAATTCTCGATAATTAATGTTAAATGAAGCTCGAATGGATTAATAGGTAGTTCAGAAGTACTAATTAAGGAAGTACTACTTCTGTTTCAATAATATATTATATTAGTCGATAATAAAATATTCTTCTATTTTTAAAACTATTAAATCATCTTGAAAATTTCCCTGATTAAGTTTCAAGCCATTCATTCTGAAGGAACGTAGCTCTTTCGAAATCGAACTTATCTTTCAAACTAACTTCTATAATATTCCATACGTTAGCTTCATGACCAAATCTAAATTTCTATAGAAGAGAGACGCAATGTAGAAACACATTTTCCAGTTTCCTAAATCTTCTTGCGTAAGAAAATTGTTAAGCAAATGGAAAATGGAAAAATCTGCCTAATTGACATGATTTTTGTATTTACTCGAAGATTTATTATTTAATATAAGATGTATTATATTCTAAAGAAAGAAAGTACGAATTATTACGAACATAATAGTGTGTATGTATATATATGTAGTAACTTACAAATGTGTGTGTGTTATCTAGAGCAAGGACAAGAAAGGATGGTTTATTCAAAGTTAAGTTCAGGTTTATTCGTACGATCAATACTCAAAACAAAACTGACTACAATATCGTCGTACGTCTTAACACTCGGATTCCAACTTCTCAGTTGCCCAACTCAACTGCTACAACTCAACTGCCCAACTCAACTGTTCAAACTCAACTGCTCCACTCAATTGACTAACGTCTTCCGTACCACGATTTTCGTATTCCTCCTTATATTCTACAGATGTGCATGACCCATTGTCAGGTACATCCCTTTCAATTACCCAATGTTATAAAGGGGCACAGGTATGACCCATCCGGATCTCCCACTCCCTCACTCATCTTTACAACAGGCCCAGTGTATACCCCCCTTTCCCGATACTACATATATCCGACTATATCTCAATAGTATTTGAAATATTTACATGCCGTTAAACCCAGATACAACAAAATTCGTGGAAATTTTCAAGGTGACGTAATACATATTCATTTATCAGCAATATTTTTCAAACGAATTTTTGAAACGTGATCTACTATCTGATCGAAAAGCTTGCGCTTTTGCAAAGGGGAGTCTTTTTCACCCTCAATCTACAAATCTGACTTTCTGCCTGTTATTTTCTGGCTAGATTGTAGCTTCGCCGAGTGGCTTTCAACATAATTAAAAAAGATTTGCAATTTCATAGCTGTTTACAATTGAATGCATTAATTTCGCTGAAAATCAGTTCGTTTAACAGCTGCCACGATATTTCCATGGAAATAGATTCGCCCCGCGTTATTTTTGCCACATGCACCTGCGCAAATAATACTCAATGTAAATTTTTTAATTTCGTTAATGCATAATCTCGAAGCATCGATATTTTTCCCCTCTATTTTTGTTCATTGTTTTTACTTTCTGATATTTTTATTTTTATTTTTACTGTCTGAATTCGCTATTCAAAGTCACGTTCAAGCTTCATTATCTCAACGAGGCTATTGTTTTAAAAATGTCAGTCAAAAATCTTTTACATTTTATATTCTCATAGCGTCCAATAACATAACCAATTCGCGAATATATTTAGAATTTTTTTTTCAAATTATTAGAAACATAGAAGAAGATCCTTGAGCGTATTATGTAATTATAATGTTGAATTTTCATTCGAGTTCATATGCTATGAAAGAGGAAGTTTGGAAACAAATTATCCAGAAAGTAATTTGTTGGCAATGTAGAATGAAATGGTTTTGAAGGGAGCATAGGTCGAAACGGAACAACGGTTTCGTCGAGCGGACGGATGGCGCTCGAATTTGCAATAAAAGAACAAACGTAAAAATCAGAAGAACCCGGGACAAGATAATCGAATCGGGGACGGCCGCGCGTCGTGTCAATGCGAGGATTTATAGAAAAACCTTTGTGTCTTCGATTGCTATTGTACACGTCGGCAATTCCACACCGCTTTATTGCACATTCCAACACTTTTCTCTCTTCGATTCGCTGGTTCGTGAATCGGAATGGTCGGGAGAATCATGCAAGAAACAAAAGAAATAAAGAAACGACGAAAGAGAGACGGGCTTGACAAAAAGACCAGCAAAGCTAGAGAAAGACGCGGAAAAGATAAAAATAGCAGTGGTGGTAGCGATATTGTTCATCACAGTAGTCACTTTCCTGATTTTTGGAAAGAATATGACGTGTCGTGTATTGTATTGTATTTCCTCTGTGGTCTTCAAACGTTAGATACAACACGGTATATGAACGAACCTTTCGAAACAATTTTTCCAATTTTTGCTTACTTTTTTCATCTCCTGGCTAGATAATTTACGAAATAGATCACTTTGAACGATTTGATGGATTTAATGGATTGTTAACAATTAAAAGCTGATGAGAAATAGCATTAACGGAAAAAGCCGTAAAAGGGAGAGGAAACGAGGTTGGTGATAGCGATCTTGTTTAGTATGGCAGGTACTTGCCTAACTTTTTCAGGATACCGAACACTCGGTAATTGCGAAAGTTTCATAGCTTAAAATTCCGGCTCATTCGGTCGTTCTCGTTGCCCTTTCACAAAGAGAAATCGCACGGCTGGTGACAAATTCATCGGCAAGCTTGGAATTGCACGAATTCTGACGAAGGGCATTCGTATTACTATGCTAGTTGACCGTCGACGATTTGAGTTTGTTCGTTTGCGTTGGATTGGCTCAGCCGGTCTAACTCCGTTCGTTACTGCAGTCTTTACCCTTTCGATCCTCATCGATTGTCTTTCCCAAGAACGAAAATTATGACTTTATAACAAGTTTCGGTTAATCTTCAAGTACGTTTGTTTCATCGAGGTTATATTTCATAATTGTATGTAACGAAAGTTTAGATTTGGAAAAGCGGAATTTTATGAAACCTGCTTAGGAGAAAGCTATTGGATAATTTCTATTAATTTTTCTAATTCTTCTTCTAAACTCTTATCTTTGCAACTTTAATTATCGACGATGTTTACATTCATTAAATGCTTAATAATTCAGTTCATATGGTAAGAATAATTCGCAGTATTTATAAGGATGTAGGACCTTGTTTCAATTTCGTTTAGATATTCATATACCTACCGTCAGTAATATATCTTTTTTTTTTTTTTTTTTTTTTTTTTTTTTAAGAACACGGTCTTTTAGTCATCTTCTTCCATCATCCTAACTATTCTAATTCCTCCAATTACGCTGTGTTCTTTTATGTTTCTTCTTCCACCCTGTCTTACATTTAATTAATTACATAATTAGGTGAAGTATGAAATAATTATTACTGATTCTGCCTGAAGCTTACAATCTTCCTCGTTATACACTTAGACAGACGTATAACATACTACACAAGAATGTTATCCGTACAATAACTAGTCTAGAATACTGTGTGTACTTTCATCGGTATTCTTCCGTATCTGTTTTTATGGATAAATAAATATATAATAAATATATACAACAAATTTCAATTATTATTGCTACTAGTAGCTCTCGAACTTAACAAGACATCTCTCCCGATTCTTCGTAAAGTTTCTTCGGGGTTGCAAATCGAGGGTGTCGTTGTAACGTTCCGTCGCCGGCGTTTGCGTGATTCGCTGCGAATTCATACGCAAGGAATATGCAAATCGTGGTAAGAACTGCCGGCTTGAGTCGACTCCCCCCGAGAAAGTCGGAGATTTGATTTTATTTGAAATTTGCGCACCGCCGCGGAGGAAGCAGAGACGATGCAGTCGGAGAGCTTTCCGCGTAAGTGGCTGAAAAAATAAGCATCTGTGAGAAACGAGTCATTTTATACCTTTAGAAGAATAATCAACGTTATGTGAAAAGAAAGTATTATTATTGTGGTCGATGATCATAAATTGTTACAATGATTGAACTTTCGCAATTCTGTTCGCTTTATTTTATCTAGTAGCTATGTAATTTGCAACATAAATAAATAATTTTAAGCGACTTAATACGGTTGTAAAAGACATAGTATTGATAGAATCATTTTTACATATATAATACATTGTCGAATTTGTTTTAACCCTATGAACGCATATATGCGTTCTCACATAACCATTCAATTTAGACTATGAACGCATATATGCGTTCTCACATAACCATTCAATTTAGACTAAAAGTGGCGTTAAAGTGGGCTGACAAAAAAGACGTGTTGATGTCATCCACCTCACATTCTGATCATTTCGTTGAAACAAAAAAGAATTGATTATCAAACTGGCAAATCAAAGTAAACACCAAAGTGTGTAGCAGACTACAATGCCTTTCGTAAAAAATGCGCAACCCACGGTGTGCTTCTTTGTAAAGAGTGGACAGTCCACGGCGCACGCTTAACACGTTCGTCTCCCAGTGTGATTCGGCCAAGTTTCCTGCGGGGCCCAAATTCGACCGCCGGTACGCAGAACGTAAATAGAGCGAGAAGCAGGAATTCATCGTTTATCGCCTTCGATTCATTATAAAGAAAAGATTATTTATTTCTGAAATGGAGAAAGCGATAAGCTATCCAGCTAGAGTATTCCGAGGGATCTCATGGCAGATATCTCGGATCTTTCACTTAGCCGAGAAGCATACTTGTGAGACGTATATCGGTGATTTTTTCCTCTTCAAAATGTTCAGTAAACAGCGTGAAAATATGGGCACATCGAAAAATAATTACAGACTCCGTCATCATTACTCTCCTCACTTTCAAACTCACCCCAAATGTGTTTGGAATGTTTTAACGAATACCATACAATATAAAATAATGTAATATACTATCCAGAATATAAATTAATAAAAAGTATGGTATAATGTGTTTTTAATATTTTTATGTTGTATATGCTATATATAATATCGTATATTTAATTAACTCGAACAAGAAGAGCGTCACCATCCCTTGGTGACGGGGTCCCCACGCAAGTATACCCGTTGCATAGATATGTGCGACGTGGCGACGAACGTGTTAAAAGGTTCGAACGTTCGAGTCGGGGGAATTGGTCGCGGTACTTGAAACAACGGTCACAGGGTATTATATGAGAAATGAAACTAAACGAGAAACGTTGATACATTTTCGTTCTCCGTTTCACTCGACCAAGTGGTTTATACTTACGGGAGAGAAACGTCGCTGCTCCCTTACGATTCCACGAATACGAGGTCCATTTTACTAGAGATACGAGAAGGAACACAGACGCGGAGATACGAATACGAAATCGAATCGAAGAAATATATGTATATCGAACGTGTTAACATCGGACAACGCAGCGCTCGAAGGGTTAAACTGTATGCTAATCATGTCAGACGTACAAAATCCTTTTCGTGACACACATGACATACTCGGAAGAAGTTTCTATAAGTGATCGAAATACTGTCGCAAACTTTTCTATGTAGTAACTTAGGTGATGTGGTGTTTGTTTTACTTTCTAGAGCAAGGACAAGGAATGATGGTTATTGAGAGTTAAGTTCGTTTATTCGTATAAGCAATGCTCAACATATAGCTGACTATAATCGTCGTGCGTCTTCTACTCAGCTTCCAGCTTCAACTCCGCGTCTTCACGTCTTCACGTCTTCCCATCGACTTCCCAACTCCAACTCCACGTCTTCACGTCTTCACGTCTTCTCTGCCACTCTCCAACTCCAACTGCAACTCCCTCGACTCCTTAATGTACTCTCCTTTTACCCCCAGATGTGCCTGACCCATTTTCAGGTAGATCCCCTTTAATTACAACGATGTTGTAATGGGCCCTAGGTATGGCCCATTGTCAGGCACGTCCCTTTTCCCGATACTACATGTATATATTTTGATATTGAGTAAAGTGAAGAAAGTAAACAAGAAGTTAGTTTATTAATCGATCGACGGACTAGGTTGTTATTGTAGTAACATTATCGAAAGGTTTGTGGTGCGAACGAATCGAAAGGTAAACGGCGTTCTCTTGTAGAGAAACTTGGATCAAGCTGGCTACGAATCGCCTTCCGAAAGAGCCACAAAGCCCGGAAGTCTGGAGTGCGAACTCGCGTTAAGTTCCGGATACGACAAGACGCGGCCATTGGATATGTACGACATAAGTTTAATCCCGAATTGGACGGTAGCAAGAAGCTTTCAAGAAGTTTCTGCATGCCGTCGGAATGTTTCAACACATAAACACACTTACGTTCACCTTTCGCCACGAGTTCCATTCGATATGCTGAAAAGATTTCAGCGTACTCTTCGATTGCCTGAAATCAGGCATCGCTCGCCAACTCTCGGTAACCTCAACTTTACCACCGGCTCTGACAATCCACGTGAAAGAAATTTCGTGGTTTTCGATTCATCGTACATACCGAACGCTAACAAATTTTCTTCCCCTTCGTTGAAATACGTCGGCAGAATTTTGTCTGCTTCGAAAGGTTGCTTCGTAAGACGATCATTTATTTTGCATATGTGTAAATAGTAAAATAGTCGAGGTATACTTGTGTCGATTTTGGAAAAGAAAAGAAAGTAACAGAGAAACAAGTGCTTCGTTAAATGAACAGCCACATCGGTTCTCTAAACGACCAACTTTAAAGCTGCACCACGACGTCGGTCGTTCGCTAAAACTTCATGCAACTTGCAGTGCATCTGATGAACGCATCGCTTATACGATCGGAGCAACGCAGCTTATTGTTAGTCACTTGAAAAATCGTGTATCAATACACTGTCTGTATAATGTAATGTCCAAAGAGGAGAGACGAAATAAGAAATAGAAAGAGAAGAATAGCAAAGAAAGCGCGCAATAGCGCGATCGAATGCTGAAATAAAAAAAAGTCAAAAACACACGAGAAAAGAGAAAAAAGACCTAATCGAAAACTCGCTGGTTCTGATTTTAAATGATTACGATAAGCTTACAAATAACTCGCTCTGGAAGAGTACACGAGTTCAAAGAAAACTGGAAGCGATTCAACAAAGTTCCAAGCGTAGATGTGGTTAAAAAAAAAAAAAAAAAAAAAAAAAAAGGAAACACAGAATCGTCGGAATGTGCTCGTTAGACGAATGACACTAGCTGAAGCACGCGAATTCGCTATATCCATGCAGACACTATTATTTGAAGTATTAACTACCGATTGGATGTGACGGTGAGCCTAGCAGATTGAGAGAGACAAAAACAAAGAGCAAGGGAGAGAGAGAGGAGTATCCTGTTCTGGCTTTACGGATGCATCACAGTTTACTTTTTATTCAGCTGCTATAAAGTGGACGCAAAACTGGCCAGTAGTATCCGGCTCGGGAAATGGAATAGTGAATATTTCGAAGGAACACTCTGATGCGATAAATATACGTTATGTTAGTGCTACACCCGTCGTGAGAGTTTCATTCGTGCATGAACAGCGCTTCCATAAAAACGCTTTTCTACCGATCGTCAGAGAAGGAGAGAGAAGGATGGTAAACAGGAGAAAAAAAGATGAGAACAGAGCGGTCCGAAGAGTATTTGTTTATTCGAAATCGATGGAATTTGTCGTAGTGAAAATTTTATAGAGTAGCAAGCGAACAGTAATAGACTGGAAATTCTGTTCGAAGAGAATCAAATTTCTATCGACCTGGAACACTTTCAAGCGTTCGAGTCGCGTATACGCGTTCGACGATATGGTTTTGCAACAACGCGAGAATTGGAATTGCTAGAGTTCGTACATTGCGTTTCACCCTTGCTTCTTTCCGTCGTTTACCTCTTTTCCGCTAGATTAGACGGTCTAACGGAATGGGCGTTTAAAAAGTATGGATGAAAAGTTGAGAAATGTCAAAATGTTTGCTGCTACGAATCTTATGCGATCCGTTATGCAGCAGGCAGAAATAACACGTACTGTTTTACAAGTTTCACGCGCGTTTCTTAGCAAAGTGCTAGACTAAACGTTTGTACAAATTCATACTCGTATTTATCAATTAATAATTCGTATGTACGAAGATAGTTGAAGAAAATTTGTTTACGTAAACGTTTGGAAAAGAAAAACGTTATAAAATACTGTGAAATGCAATTATGATACTCGTTACATCTCGTACGAAAGTTATTTGCACATTTATTATTGAATCGAGGTATTCGATCCTACCTACCTGATATTTACGCAGATTTGAGAAAAAAGTGTTATAAAATTTTCTACAATACAATTATAACATTTATTGTACACATGTGCTATATAAAAATGTTATATGCTTTATAGTCTTTTAGTTTTACATATTTATGCGTTTAATAACGCTTGACTTAATATTACAATATTTGGATAAAGAAAATATCATGAAATTACCATTTATTATACTCTTATACTCATATTTCTAAAGGTTTTAACAATTTTCTAGTGGTTTTTCAGCTTTATCTTATTTTTCCATTTCACTATATTCTTATGGTAACGGGGATTACTCTATAATTATATGAGGTGTATGCGTGTGCAAGATTGTGCCGTTCCTCCTTTATAGAGAAGCTAATTTCAAGACAAAATTTAGGGGAAATGATTACCTTGCGCGTTTATGAATTCACCCCTTTTCTTCCGTAAATAATGTTTCGCCATTTTGCAGTAATTATAGCCGCAACCTTGTTTCTGTTCGCGCATGTTATATTTGTTATGTTGCCTTAAATGGATTACTTTGATGTTTAGAAATAACGTAAGACCAATACAAGAAGGAAGAAAGAAACAGACTCGATGCAAAAGCTAAACGAAGAGACTTTTCTTATTGTTCCATTATTCTAAAATTGCTCTCTTGTATATACATATGTGTACCATGTCTTTATCCAGTAGTTCTCTTTGGTCTTTAAGGTCTAAAATAGACTTTTTAAAATATTTTTGTTAGAATTTAATCTTAAAGTTAAGATAAATACAGTCTGTCACACAAGAGCGTGTCTGCGATATCTGCGAAACCTGACACCTAATCAGAATGAGATAAAAAGAATGTAAACAAACGAAAACTTCTCTAATACGCGTTGCTGAATACCTTTCAGTTTCATTTGAAACAGTGAAAGGAACAGAGCTTTTTAATATGAGTGCCGCGTACGCGAAACGTCGAAAATCGTCTGGCATGGGCGAATGAAAACAGAGATCGTGATTGGAGTAATATAATATTCACTGATGAATCTTCGTTTTGGGCATGGTGTCCTATTAGGCGTGCTTGGACTATCCATGGAAGAAGGATGATTCAAAGAAGTGTAAAACACCCTATAAAAGTGCATGTTTGGGGTTGCTTTAACGCATGCGGTTTTGGGACTTTGTGCGTCTTTACAGACAATCTGAATGCACAAAAGATGGTGAAATTGTACCAAAGGGGACTTCTCACATCCGTGAAACGTTGGTTCAACCAAACCGAGGACCAATGGATATTGCAAGAAGACAACGACCCTAAACATCGAAGTCGCATCTGCACCCAATGGAAAGCGAAAAACGCCATCACAGTACTTCCTTGGCCATCGCAGTCCCCTGATGCAAACCCTATCGAAAATGTGTGGTCCCTAATGAAATGCAAGCTGAGAGGAAGACGTATCACAAAAATAAGAACACTTGTACATCACATTCGAAAGATATGGAGGTCGTTACCAGAATCCTACGCTCAAAAATTAGTCGAGAGTATGCCGAAACGATGTCAAGCTATAATCGCTAATGGAGGAGATTGGACACCCTACTAAGTAATAGCGTATTAGTGTTTTAGATGTAGATTCAATTCATATAAATTTTTTTACAAATATATAAATATTTACAGAAATATCGCAGACACGCTCTTGTGTAACAGACTGTAATCTGTGGAAGACACAATGTTTATGTTAAAATAATATTAGGTGATATTTATTAAACAGAACTACAGAACCAAATGTATAAGCGAGTGATGGATTGTTGACAGTTGGTCAGTTACTCTCAGACTGACTGTAGGAAGTGACCCATGATCCCTTAAATATTTTGAACCCAACTCTTTATACATACAGTAATGAGTATGACCTATGTAAGTGTCCTGTTCAAATGCCTGTGTAGTTGTCTGTATAAGAGTATTTATGTCTATGTGTGTAATATCGTTGTATTCCAACAATTTTATATTTACTTAACGTAATAATAATATTCTAGGGAATTATATTTCAAACAAAATATCGAGAAGTATTCGTAGAGAAATGAAATAGTCAAACACGAAGATGGTATCCCGCTAGGAGCAGCTATCCACGTGTTATTTAGCAATTAAATTAGAGAAAATTACCAAATGTCCAGCTGGACAAATTGTAAAGTACAAATTAAATAAAAAGAAAAAAATATTCGTAGAAGGATCGAAATTCATCAGTATTACGTCCTTCGGAGTAAGTTGTTACATGTAACAACTCACAGATGGCGCCGCATTTCATACAAATGTAACTTCAAAAGGAAAAATTCTATTTCTCATTTTTCATACACGTATTCTTACGTTGTTCAAGTATTTTTTAACAGTAGAAGGAACATCTAGGCGCAAAGTGTAAAAAATAACGGCTATTTTCATCCATCTTTATCCATAACTCAAGCCTACAACGATACACAACATTTTTCAAACACCGAACTTTCACCGTCGCTTCAATCAGACCGAAAGGCCTTTTCACAATCGCACCGTTGCGGTTCGCACAGGGAACGACGAATTCCCGGCGTGACCATATTGTCCTATTAAATTAGGAATAATTTCCTCGCATGATAAACGAGCGTGAATTCCGACGGGCGGTCGGTATTCGACCCAAATTGCGAGTCGTAAATAATCGGCGGAAAACGGACCGACAAGGAGACAGCAGAAGTGGACCGACAGGATTCGCGTCGAAATCGCGTTGTCGTGTCTTCTCGTTCCGTCCTCATTTTCCGCCGGTTGATTTATCGATGCGTTACTTGAAGTGTCGCGCGGAAATATTATACGTCCAGCCGTGGTTGAACACGACCGCGTATAAATAATGTAAAACGCGAGAGAACGAGTGTCGATCGGTCGTGGATCGGTTGGAATCGCGCGTGTCCGACGTGTCAGTCGTAAAGAGCTTTGCGGGCCATTCCCTCCGATCGTTCGTGCAACGTTTAGATCGCCAATCGTGAAATCTTTCGATTAAAAACGAACGACTCGTTGTAAACCACCGATTAAATACACCCGCACTTCGATACTTCTGTTTGGACGTTTCGTTTGCACTTATCTCGTTGATGGTATGTTTCGCTCGATGTACGTGTAGTTTACACGGTATGAGAATTGCTCTGGTAGAAAATACGTACAGAACGAACTGTGTGTGTATGCACATAATTCCTTTAGTGTTTTGGATTTATTTGTAAGAATGGAAAGTGTTTTATATAACATAGAAAAGGGCCGTGCCCTTATTTTATCGCACAGCTTTTGTCCCTTAATTCGTTCCCAAAGAACAAAAATAAAGCTACGAGCCAGGAGTCGAGCGATCAAATAGGCGATGAACTTTTTCAGAAAAATTACGTTGTAATAAGTGCAATAAATAATATTCTGTAATTACATCGCGCAATTATTACAGAATCGTCAAATTGTAATTATAAATATTATATAAAACATAGTACAACTGTGGCCTCGATAAATATACAGCGCTGTCAAATATTCGTGCATCGTCTTTTGTCAGCAACGAGAAACGAAATACTAAAACAAAATAATTACGCATAAAGTAATGATAACACCAATATCGATAAACCACGATAAAGAAATATTCTACCAATTGCAAAATAAAAAATATATCTAGAAACATCAAATAACTCTTCACCGACCCTACTTCTTCGCAAATTCATCGTCAACCATAAACAAATATAACACGAGTATTCTCACCGATTCGTTATCCTCCCTCGTAAATTTAATTCGTCGAACCCGATGAAAATTCGATTCGAATAATTCGTTGGATAAGACAATTCTCGCACTGTGACGCGATTCTCTTTCTAGGAATGACGCGTGTTCGAGGCAGGGAACATTTCCAAGCGTAATTATTCCTCGAGAGGGAGATAATTCGACGAATTCGTGTAAGGCTATTCTTAATCCGGCTTATCCAGCGTACCTCTGTCCCCGGTCCAGAAACTTCACCGAGAAACCAACCCCTGCTCGCCTCTTTCGTCCCTTCTTCCACTGGTTCGCTCTCGTTGGCAAATCTTCTCGAGTGTTAAGCCGCTGATCAGAGATTGCGACTGTTGCTGCCGTAACGGCAAGTCAATCACAAGAAACGCGCGAATTTATTAGGTCGAATTCTGGGGTATCAATGTTTGGCCAGCTCTCAGCAACTTCGAATAGCCTACGTCAACTCGTCGTTTGGCTGTTGTTTAAGCTACTTCGCAAGCTCTAACACGGTCGTGCAAAGCCTCGGAACGGTCGAGCCGGATCCTTCACGACTGATTGTGTCCGACGATTACATCGATGATGTCGCAACCACGCGCGTAACTTCGTTCTTCGTACCAGGTCGCGTCACTTTATGTCGTCGTTTTATGACCGGGGGCTATATCGCGTAAAAATGACAATCTTATGGAGTTTCGAGTTTGTTCGAGGTTTACCTTTAGATGCAGAGTCGTTGATAGGGCAGCGGTCAATGTGCTTCTTAAAGTTAGTACAACCACAATCGTAACGTGTACGAAGCGAGAAATTGGTTCTAATTCCTTAACACAGTAATAAAACGTAGATATCAGAATGATCTGGAACGTAACTGTTTATTTGCCGTTAAAATTCCTTGCGTTTTTGGTATTAGATGTAGAAAATATGAATTTTTAACATTTCATACGCAAAACGAAGTTACGATATTCATAATACGATATGTCTGGTAGCGTTTAAAATGTGAAATTCATAGTACTTACGTTCGATGACTCGCCCGAGTCTCTTGCGGTATACCGTGAAAAAGCAAATTGCGTAAACGGTTTCTTTTTTTGAGCGATTTACGTGCAGCGAAGTTTTACAGAAGTTTTTCGTTCATGATACAAAATATTTACGTAACATGGTCACTTTCGATTCAACGTACATACTTTGCGGCATTTTTCATATCGAGCTTTTTGAAAATTCTATAGCTGTTAACCTTTTACAACTTTTTTTATCGACACAATTCCAATCTAAAAGAAAGTACAGATAACATAACTTTCATTTATAGTAAACTAATTCTTCTTAATTAATATCAGAAGATTACTGCTGACACAGGACCCAAATCTTTCTTCGACGTTGATGGGCTGCACTTACCTTTAGAAACTTTCCGTCATCAAACTTACATCTACGCCTTTCACGTGTAATCCAATCTATTGAGAGTTGACTGTTGATCGGCGTGGTCGAAGATCGAATACCTGTACGTTGCAGGTATAAAGTTCATTGTCACTTCTGGCCAATTTCCTTTTTTATTCCTTATATATTCCCCTAGATGGTTTCAATGTCTCCATCATAGTCGTTTGCTTTAATCTGAAGTTCTTTACTTTAAATCCAAGTATTTACCATCGTCTACGTAATTGCCTTTTTAATAGCTCTATTCATTTTAAAGTGAGTCTTACAAAGGAGCAATGGTATTGGAAACGTTCTGCCTTAATAGATCAATTGAGGTGTCTAGGTCAAAAGTGACTAGGAATCGATGAATTAACAAAGACATTGCAGAACAGAAAAGTTATAAATATGTATCGATGAAATATAATACATACACGATATGAACACATACATACGATATAGCAATACTAATCTTTGATCCTTATACATCCTATTCGACGAATGGTCGCAGGATATGTATTACGAGTTTCTTCGCACATTTACGTGAAAAGTATTTAAGACAGTAGCGAACATTCCTTCGTCAAACTACCACGTTCCCCGACATTGAGATAGACATAGACGAACACACACCGAAACGTAATAAACCCAAAAAGCCCCGAGAATGTTGTCGGTTGGCCCTCGCCAGTGACCCGAAGAATTAACGGAACCACGGACAATTTCAATAATCCCATCTACAAACGTAGCATACGAACAGCCCAACGATGGATACGATTCGACATGGCACAGGTTGATGTAAAAGGACGCTGCATGTTCGGCAGGGTTCCGATTACGTTCGCTGTAGATCGGTTCCGTAGAAATTCCCTGCGGATTTGCAGGTTCCCGAATGTCTACGCCTTTCTCTCGTAAGCCAGCGATACTCCGCCCCTCGATGACTGGCAAGGAAGCTAGAGACGGGGGTGGTAAGGATAAAACCGGCCCATGGTGACATAGGATGGCAAAGGTAGCGGTGAATTTTCGTCGGACGTCGCGAACACGAGTTTCGATGTCGGTGGAACCTCGTCAAAGCGCTCTCGCGCGACATTACCGGAAATTGCGGACACTGCTTTTCTCCAGTCGCTTGGATAGTCCAGTTTCGGCACGAAATGCATAAGTTTTGCTGCGAATTCGACAGCTTGTACGCATGCACGTGCAGTTGGCGCCTCCAACTTATACAATCGTCGCAAAAATAGCCTGACTCGATGTGTATACTGTGTCTGACTCGTGACTACATTAATTAAATATATGTTCTCTACCTCTGTCTGTCGGTCTGTTTGTTTGTCTGTCCTCTTGTCCGTCTGTTTGCGTCTTTCTCTCTTTGTCTCTCGAGCTTTCCTTCTAACCGGCCGAACGTTCTCCACCTTTGATTGTCCATAAAGTTCCCATTGTGGCGGACCAAGCTGTCTCTGACACCGGAACCTCGTACCGCGCTGCGATGTTTGACGAATCCTTGTTGTTGGCTCGTTAAACATTGTGATCGTTCCTGGGATCATAGTACTTGGGACTTAACGCACGATGTTTCGTGTTTTGATTGGAAAATTATTTGCTACACTCGCTTTGATCTTAACGGTATTCGCATACAAAATAATTGGAAAGGTTTTCTAGAAACAGGATTTACAAGATAAAATTGCGTCGGAAAGATTAACTTTACTTTTTTAACATTATTAGCAAAGTTTGAATTGATGATTTTAATGGCTCTTCGAGAATTTCGTTTTTTTTTTTTATATATCTGCAAAATAAATATGAATTTGATAATAATTGAACTGTTTAAGCAGAAAATATATTCGGTTATTTATATACGCAACTTATGATATATGATGTATATTTGTAATAGATTTACAGACCTTTTTGTCTAAAACACTCCGAGTTGACGATAACGTTAAATTTTTAACAAACCTGTACGAATTAATTGTATTTCAAATAAAATTGAAAATATAATCAAAATAAACGTAGATCGAGCCGTTTTGTATCGGTAATTAAGATTGGTTTAAATCGTTTTATTGAAAACAGATAATCGAAAATTAGACGCAAAGTTCAACAATCGCATGTAGTGGAAATCGAAGTTTTAAAACTACCACAGCAAGACAAAAATACGTACTAAACGATGCAATAATTTAATAAGTCAGAAGTAGAAATACGATAATACAGACTTATAATGTCTTGATGGTAGAAGGTTGTGATGTAACAGGAAATCTGGATCTCTGATAATAATCCTTTTATAGAATCTGTGTAATCGACGGCTACTTGCGATGCTAATTCCTTGTCCATCTGCTTTCTAATCGGATTTCCCGTTCGGCATGAGCGAGAAGTTTCAACCACACTGACTCATAGCTAACTGCGACGATCCAACCTGCATTCCTGCTGCAATTGCCACCGTGCCTTTTTCTTGCCGCCTGTCTTCCCGAGGACACGCTGGAATTGCATTTGTAATACTAGACGCTGACACCCTTTCACAATGGTCGGAGCGTCTTCCATTTCCTTTGGGATATTAACATCGGTTGGATGCATTATTAAATACTCGACGCCGTGAAGATCATCGCTCGAACGCGTGAATATATCGGCGACGTTGGTCCTTTAATTAAATGGAAATGAATATTGTATAAGGAGTGGGTCACATGCCTGTTTTAAATCATAGGTCTTTTCCCAGAGCAATTAGCTAAAAATAGGAAACAGGAAAATGAGCGATCCAAACGATATTACATTTGTCGATTGATATCTTTTGTGCATAGAGCAACTTTAAAAATGGAAATACATATCTGTTTGCATAGATTGAATATTCTCGCCTTTCTACGTAAAGAGGTATCGCTTAAAGCGTCTAAGGCGCGCCGATTGTATTTTCTGTGTTAAATTGGCGGTAGATTATTTTATCTCAGTATGAAAACAGGAACAATTTTATAACTGACGAAAAGAACAATTTGTCTCTTCATTTAAATTGTTTAAAACAATAATTAAATTCGAGTTGAATAAATAGTTCGTATCACTACGCTTGTAAAGACGTGGCTTGTACGACACATGTAACTCATTTTTCAAAAAACCAAATGAATATATCGGATAAATGAACACGTAATTACATCTAATTTAACGTAATCATGCTTAGATAAATTTATGACGAAAGAAGATCAATGTTTTATACACCAACATTATCTTTATCATCTTAACACGAACTAGCAAGGAATTAATAACTAACAAGTTCCATTTCCTTCGAACATGGACTTTTGAAATTTCGTTTTTCGTCTGGAATTTTAAGAAATGCCTGTCGACGATACGTCAAAAGGGATCATCGCTATCCACCGCAGCGGAATGAAATCCACAGCGTTGTATTAATTTCGTCGATTTTTCACGAGGGAAATCGCACGGTTATTTAGTTAGGCGCGCGTCGCTTCTACATACGCAAGATTAAAAGATTGACTGTCGACGCGAGCAATATCGTCGCGGATCGACGCTGATGTTTGGTTCGGCAAATCGTTCCGATGATAAAGCGTTGTAGATTCGACAGACCGAAATTCCATGATCGATCGAAGCTTACTTTTCCACGGGGTGAAGCAGCGAGTGGCGTGGAAAAACCGGCGCAAGCATATACGCGTATATCGATTTGGTTCGCGCGCTCTTTCTTCTTCGACGTTTCCCACGTTTCTTCTTTATGCCTGGCCAAACGAGTATCGTTTTTACAGCGTCGACCATGGTAACGACCACGGTCCTCCAACGTTTATAGTAATCGTAATTCGACTTTTGCTATTTCTAGGTACTTGAACGCTGTGCGAGTGGTTTTCACGGAACGAATCCGCTCGATGGACAAGGAATGTCGTAAAAACGAACGTTCCATAGACCGCGATGAAACACGTCTCTATTGTAATACTTTGCAATACCACCCCCGCAACAAGCTCTTTATCGCTTCCCATAACGAGCTCGTATTCTCATTACGTTCGGCGGGTGCGACCGATCCGTTCCCTCGTTCGATCCCTCGTAATCCTCGATGCGCATTTAGGCAGGCAATAACGAAGAACGATTACGTACTGCGATTCTTCTTTTCTGGTAAATGGCTAATTCTGTTTTTGATTTCAATGCTGGCAACAACTCTTTTTATAATGTAGTTACGAGCTGCATTTAGAAAGGTAATAAGAAAGGACAGTTACTGGCTCTGGCCATTTCTCAATGATAGCAACTTAAATCTCCATTAAAAGGTCATTTTTATTATTTTTATCTTTATTATATCTATTGGATTTTATAGTCACACGGAAATGTGCATTTGTTACACGCTGGTCTCTTGTGTGTTTGTTTTGTTTGTGCGATAATTGCCATAAGATACGAATATTCAGCGAGCGATGTGTTTAATGAATTACTAAATTGTTAGATTCAACTTTGTTTATAGAAATTTATCTTGAGTCAATTATATCTTCTTATTTAATGTATCTCTGTCTTCGAAGAATAATGAAATTTGCATGCATTAAAAGACGAAGAAAAGTTTGTTCTTGGATTTGAAATATCAGGTAATACAAATATTAGAAAATTATTAACGAAATTTAGAGATAAAGAATCGAAGAGATTCAATGCGATTGAAAAAGATAATCGAAGGACTCAGACTCGGAATTACAGCAGATACGCGTGCCAGATTACCACGGAAAAAGTGCAATGATGTAATATGTATCTATGCATGGCACGATAGCAAAAGAATACGTTTAAAGAAGTACAAGTTGGACTAAAAAATTAAAACATTTACCTGACTCAAAGTCAAAGAAGATAGCATATAGTATCCTTACGAGAAATGTAAGAATAAAGAGCGCTACCAAGCTGTTAATTCAAATGTAACAGATTAAAAGCGAAAAAAAACTGAATTTTCCGTTTGAAGTTATCAACGAGACGATCGTTTGAATAATCTTCTTGAAAAGATTTAATTCCTGAAATAATTTTTCAGAAGGATTTAATTCCTTGATCTATATTCATCTCGACGTTTACTTCATTTCTGATGTAATTCGACAATTTGTCTAATAAAACTCGGCGTTTGCATATTTATCATGGATATGTAGACAAATTTTCAACAAAACTGTTCGTTCGATAAATAAACTCGACGGATTAATAAATAATACGGAAAGTAAGACAATTATTCGATAAATAAAAATTAGATCAATCGTAAGTTCGTCTCTTTCGCTGTTACTACGATACAAAATAAACGATCGCGCTAGAGATCACCGATCGTTTAGAAAATTCGCACGTCGTGTTTCAACGTTGAGAGAGATTTAATTTACAGATTACCGTTATTATCGTTGTTAAATTGTCTTGCCAGTGAAAAAATTCGAAATCTCGGTCGATCGCGCTTCCTCTTAAAATTTCATCGATTCGAACGACTATCATCTTCTATCCGCTTTCGCATCATCCAGAATCAAAAGCAAAGCCAAAATACGAGCAAAGCGGACACAGTTCTTCGCGACTGCTCGCGATGGATCACCCATAGCGACTCTGGTCCATACGAGCAGGTAAACAAACACGAGGTTCGCGGAAAACGAGCACGCGATGGAAGGCGGCCGAGAAAAGTGAGAGAGACAGCGTGGAACGCAGGAGAGAAGTGTCCCGGGGTGGCTGGTGCGCGGGCGCGGCTTTGCGGGTCAGAGTGCGCCGGGTATATAACCGGGCGGTTGCCGTCGTCCTTTAGTCTTGCGCTTATCGTCGTCGCGACGACCCGCTCGAATTTGATAACGACGCGGTAGTCGCGCGCTCGTGATCGCTTCGTTGCGAGAGGTTGTTTCGCTGATGGCGCGCAGTGCATTTTTGTTCGGTGGTTCCACTCGTGAGGGTTGAGGTTTCGTTCGTTCGTATCGACCTTGATCCTATCGGAACAAATTTCCTTTACCAGAGAACCGACATAACAATCTGGTACCACTAGTTATACGTATTTGGTTCCACGAAGATTATACAATTTTTTCCAGTGGCACTTGTACATTTCTAAACGGTGCATCAACCTGTTGTAACTGTGTAACGCGGTCGTCTTCGAAGCGTGTAAACAGAAGTCTCTCGGGTGTCGTGACACGAGACGAAAGTGTCGTGGAGACGTAGGACGAGCTAAACGGTTGTAACGCTTGTCAAACCGGTTTCTCGACGAGAAGAAACGTGGATCTCTAGTACTGTTCTATCGAGGGTAGAGGAGGCTGACAACTGGATCACGTTGCAAAGGGGCTGCAGCCAGAGATTCGTCGATCATCGGGTGAAATGTCGCGGGAGGAAGGAGCGTGGAAATTGAAGGGTGCGAGAGGAGGAAGAATCCAAAGGCTCGAAGGGTGAAACCGAAGCGAAGAAAGGAAAGAAAGGAGAAGAAAAAGGGGCGTCACTGCATTAGAATTCGAGGGTTGTGCGCGCCTCCGGGCAGATACCACCGCTTGTATAGATCTATATGCATAGGAAAGTCGCGGCGATAGAAGTAGCCCGGACACGATGGCGTGTATCTGGGTCATACAGCCGTCCTCTTTCTGGCGCGCGGGTGTGTACTCGCGTGTTATCGGTGTCGCCGTTGGTTCTCCATAATTTTAGAAGATTCGTTCGTCCAAACGAAAAGAAGATAGGATCGTGGAGTGGTCGTGAGAACGAATGCGTCTGGAATTAAAAAGGAAGAAACGAGAGAAGGAGGAGCGCGCGTTATATTCCGGCTCGTCGACACGGTGCGTCGATATCCTCCCGTGGTGTTACATCGCGATTCGGATCAAACAGCCAAATCGCTAAGTTAACGAGTCGACTGTTACTTTCTTTTGCCTCGTCAGCGCTTCTGTACGAAGAGGTACACCGAGTATCGAATGCTCGTGGAAACGGGAAACAGGCAGCATACACGAAGCATCGTGAAGAAGAATCTTGGACGTCGATATTCGTGAGGGAATTAACGCAGGAACGGTCAGGTTGAAACACTTGGGGAGAACGCTTCGTTGCCACGAGTTGTACACGGTTTCTCGACGGACGAGATCCACGGAACCGATGCACGCAAGCTCGTTTCGACCTCTTTGTTCGTGCAAAGGGTAGTGTATCGTGGTGATCACGGTGGTTCGAACGAAACCCGTATCGGCCGGTTGTTTCGCCTGGTCGCCGGAACCGATCGGTTGAATCGTTCGCGTAGGACCTGCAACGCGTCGTCGGACAACTCGATCCCCGTGACCGTAACGAGCTGTTACATCGTTACAGCTGTGCAAGTGGGGAGGGGGTGACGCGGAGAAGAACGCGACCGACTACCCTCCCGCGGGGACAATCTCGACCGAACGAGCACCATGCGAGAACTATTATCTGTGGAAGAGCAATCAGTTTGCGCGAAACCCGTTTCTCTTTAGAGCGGACACATCGGACGTGCCGGCTCGGTAAATAATGAACCTCCGCAGTCATTTATCAAGCTCGCTGCGAGGCCCACCAATGCTCAAAGTAGTCTAGTCGAAGTAAATGGAAGAGTGCAACGCGAGCCACGGACAGGTAGTATCGCGCGCGTCACCGCTTCCTGCTGGATTTCGCTAGAAAAACAGAAAAGATAAAACCTTCGAACCCCTGTTGCCTGCTCTATTTATCGGTCTCGATCGATCGTTCCGTGATAGTGTGGCGTTCGCTAAAATGGAACGTTTACTGCTTTAATTACGAACAATCACGAGGAACAGGTCGCGATAAAAAGCCCTGTTTTCGACTTTCGTGACCCCCCGATTCTACGCGAAAAAAGAAAAAAAAAAAAAAAAAAAGAAACGAGAAAATATCTGGTCGATGTCGTGGTCATTGTCTTTGAGGTGTTTGAGATGCGATCAGCGATCGAGTCGTGTGACGGTGAACGGTGGATTCGTTCCACGAGGATTTATCAGCTCGGTAGATAGCGGCGTATGAGAGCTAACTTAGCTCCATGAGAGTGATTATTCCCGACGATCGCGGCAGAACGTTTAGCCTGTTTCGCGCACCAGTGTAGTTCGCGTTTTGTGAACCATGAGACGACGAAACAACGGTTGCTGTTGCCAGAACAGCAAGAGGGCTGGTCGTACCGGGTGCAACGACTCGGAGGGAAACGAACCGCCTGGTTGGTGCATTTACGCGACAGTCGCTTTGGTTGCCGTTGCTTGTTACCTGAACGCGTTAGGTGGTGATTTCGTGCACGACGATATACCCGCTGTGGTGAGAAACAAGGACGTGCTCGGTCAAACATCGTGGACTAGTATTTTGAAGGACGACTTCTGGGGGACTCCTATGCACGATATCAACAGCCATAAGAGCTACAGGCCTTTGACGACATTGACGTTCCGGTGAGTCAAAGTGCTTCTTATATGAATTTTTCTTTCTCCTTGTGGTTCACGATGGTTATTAGATCACTAACGTTTCGCGAGCGTAACGAATACAGTGTTATAAAAATTCCAAAATATGTGCTCGATTTTTGTACTTTGGCGACCTTGAACTCTACCGTGTCATAGGTTATCGAACTCGTCTCTAGAATCGTCGATTTCGTACTAGTTCTAAAAAATAACGGAATTTCGTTCGGAATTTTTGCAACAAAAGCAGTGGGAACTAATAGCGTGAACATTCTATATAATTAAACGATAATTCCGACGTTCTTGATAATATAACGATAATGCGAGATTTCGTCATACAGAATTACAAAAGTAGTGAAAATAATCGAATAGTATTTTTTCATGGAAATTGTATGGATTTTCAAAGGTGCATTTCTAAAGAATCCGATGGTTTTCTTTTACTCAATGTACTTTAAATTTGTTCATACATCTTTCATTTCGATTCCTCTGGTACCAAATCCATACCTTGATTGTCAATAGTTCTAGCGTTCAGAATAATTTGAGACAATTACACGCGACATTAAACTTGTTTCTCGCTCTTTAACGAGTATCAAGATACAGCGTACGTGCACACGAATAATTATCATAATCGAAGTTGACGCGAATACGTTAACTTTCCTTTGGTCGCCCAAAGCAAGTTCGAGCGTTCTCACCTCGCCGAAGGAGATTATACTTTGGGATGTTAGATTATACGTCGGTGTTTCTTATCCTATCCTTAGCAACATAATTTCTGTCACCGCGATAATTAGTCTCACGCTATCTTCCAGATGAATATTCCGACTATTTTCGAAACGCGAGCACTTTCTCGTGCAAATAAAGTCATTAAAAAAGAAGAAAAAGGTAATCGCAAGATCGGAAACGCGAGGTCGATTAAAATCTCCGCAAGTGGCTCGCGAGCATCATGGCAATCAGCGCCGGTATTATTAAAACGAATTCGCTGTGCGCCATTCCTACAATTAGTAGACACTTCGCTTGGTCCACAATTAAAGCTGCTGACTCAAAATAAACCGCTATGAGCGTGCTCGTTCCGTTGGCTTATCGCGAATGGAATAATTACACGTTGTAAGTTTCGTTGCAATTTCTTTCTCGTCGCTAGCCAAGCCGGTATGAAGCGCGATCGCGCGAAGATGATCATTCTTACGCGACGTTTTAAGGAAGTTAAAACTTAAGACTGCGTTCGCAGTCACTGCAAGCGGAGCGTTATCCCTGTACGTTTTAAATGCACCTCGTTTAAATACATTACAGTGTGTTTTAAGCTTTTGGCAAAACAATCGCAAATAGAACGCTTCTTCAACTTTTTTTAGAGATTTGTATTTCGTAATCTTCGAAAAAAGTTGACATCTAATTCTGTTACTTAAATTTGTCGTACAACGTTGGATCTATTCGGTTCGTCCTTCATTTTAATTAAATACAGCCTGTCCAGCTAATTCCGTCGTGCCCTCTCTGTAAAGACATTAAGGATGAATCCGACAGATGTAAAACTTGCAAGTTTTACTCGTTGATGCTCCAGCAGAGCAAAGGAACTTTATCGCTGACAGCGATTAATGAGGATACTACGTAGGAAGATTGTACTCCACTTATTTATGAAAGCTTGTAGGTTGAGGTTAGGTGGAGAGATATATGTTGGATAGTCGGAGAGTCCTTTGTCTAGACATTTGCAGTCCATAGCTTACGAAATAATTAGTAGTAAGCATCGTACTAAACGTATTATATTCCTAGCGAATATCTGCGCATTTTAAAATCGCAAAAAGAAAACCTAACTATCTCTCGATTAATTAATCGCCTCAACTACACACAACCTGCGTTCACCCGCGAGGAAACAAACAGAGGAAGAAACGAAACGACGCTTTCCGCTAGCGTAACCGTAACACTCCGTAACCACAGAGTCGCGTAATCACCTCGTAAGACGTCGCGATGCCGTCCCTGGATAGACACGACATCTGTAACGGACAATTTCTCGAGCGGCTCCGTGTCCGTATATCGATTCGCTGGTTCCGAATGGCGAACGGAAAATTGCGGATGCGTGTCCGGTATAGCAGGATCAAGCGCCGTATGGTCGTCGCGTATAGTCCGCGTTGCGGCGGCGGTATGGTTACGGGATGGGTGACAAGAACCTGATCACGAGAAGCTGGCGGGCACACCGGCGCGTTACAGCGTATCCTGTAAACGCGAGCAGACCGCTCGCCTTCCGCCTAGCGCCGATTTGATGCATGGATACCAGTTTGCCACACTCCGCGCGCAATACTGCATATTGGCTGGTATTGGGCGATCCATCATACCGCAAGACACCGGCACATCGCTCATTCGCCTTAACGCTCCAGATGCCGTTGCCAACTTCGACGTGGAGAGACGGCTGGCCTCGTACATTCTGCCGCTAGAATGAACGCGGCAGGAGGGGCGACGTTTAGGGGTGGAAAAGGGGCGGGACGAGCGGGAAGGGGTTAGCATTGCACTTCCGTGTTTCGCGCGTTGCCGGAAGTGGAACGCATCCATAATTCCGGAGGCTCTAAGACGAGAAGACTACGCCTGCCGGCGGGTGACGGTTCGTTCGTTTTGAGATTACGGAATATTAACGATCGGGAGCTGGCGTCGTTTTCAGGTAGTTTGCACGAGTTCCTTCTAATCGTTCTGTCCGTAATTATTTTTTCAAATAGATTTATCGTGGATTTCGTTTAGCGATGCCTTTGTTTTGTTACCAACGTTCGGACGTTGGCGTGTTAAACGCAGGGCTGAAGATAAGAAAGTTTCGTTGTTTTCTACGGCACAATGCGAGTTTCTACAGTTGCTAGTCACGGGGTATGGTCTTTACGGCTGTTGTACTTTCGACCGTTGGGTTTCATACGTTTTGATCGTTGAACTGCAGTGTGAGTAGTAGGTGTTTCAGTTTGAGGCGAATTTCCCTGAGAGTAAGATTTTTTGGTTTCAGTGACAGATTATCCTACGTTGCGTTTTCTTCTCTGTTTCTATATAACCCTGTTGGTATTTCCAACATGGTTATTACTATATTTCATGCATTTTATTATTTGCTTAACAACTAGCTAATTTCGAAACAAACGTCGTACTACGTACACGCTCAGGCAGAAATGTTTAATATTTCTTAATAATAAAATTAAAGGCAATCAGGATATTTATTTTGTTTAGTTTAGAATTTCGATGAAGGAAGCTACGATGATTATTTCCACCGAAACAGTTCCAACCCGATTAAAGTGAAATGAGAAAATCCAACTTTAAAATATGCCACAAAGTCGGACATTCACCGAAGGTTTAAGTTCATCTAAAAACCGGACGGCTGATGACTCTTGCGCTTCTGAAAGCACGAGCTCGTTCACATGGCAACTGGAACGCGCGTCCAGAAAATACTAGTAACCAGGAAAAGAGTATAGCGTATGTTTATAATTACTCTTTTCATATCTCGCAGGGCCTGGTGTCGATTACTCTCTTTCGGTTCTTAGCCGTAGGGCTATACACGGGTCAAAGATTCCGAACAATTCAGTTCCTTCGCGTGCCAGTAACTTCGCCTACATTCATACACGTACACATAAATACATATGCACGTTTCATTCGCTGTCTTTTCCTTGTTATTCTCCATGCCTTTGATCCCTTTATTGTAGAGAAAACTTTCACGACGCTTAGAATATATTTTGCTTTTCAGAATTTCGATTTCTGTAGAAATGAAAACGTATCAACGATCCGGAAAATTCTGAGTGCAAGCTGGTTGACCCGTACATTTCACGCTCGCAATTCCCCCAGCAAAGTATCTCAGGGGTTTCCGAACGTTTCTCACTAAAGCGGTCATCAACTCGGCTACGTGTAATGCACGGGCGCGCGCGTGTTTGCACGATTACGCTTGCCGTACGAACATGAAAACCACCTTTCGCAGATTTCTGACCAACGAAACGAGAATATCTCCCCTAAACTCTGGTTCGATAACATGCGATTTGGTAGAATCGATCCCCCCCGCATGAGAAACGAACTATTCCAACTTCGTTTCACGTAGCAATCGTTCGTCGAATTGACTTCTCCGTGGTGTGTGAGCGCCAAATAGTTTCAGGCCTTAAGCCCAGTTGTCGAGCAATTGCTACGAGTATGTTTTCGTAGGAAAATAAGGCGATTCTTCAAGTATAGCAACTTGTCGTAGCGTTATTATGCGATTCAATTAATTTTCTCCTCGCATTTTATTAGGTTGGTAACTAAGTGAGGTATTGACAAAATCCGCAAGCACTTAGTTGTCAACCTAATAGCACAATTTTGTACGGTAACCAAAGAAAGTGTTCGAATACTATTCGAAAGAAAGAAACTTTTCCCGAGTAAATTATGCGTTACATATTTTGAAATTTTTGATCTTGCAAACGTTCACGACGATTAGACGACCGTCTGCACGATATAAATAAAAGTTTGATAGCAACGAAAGGAAAACTACGATGCAACAGAGAATCTAGTTTTCATACATTTCATACACTTTAACTGTAAGTTATATTCTTTTTTTTAAAATTGAAAGTCACGATGATCCGATACGATGATGGCAACCTAATAATACTGCTTACGTTAAACATCAAAGCTTCCAGAATTGACTCCACTTAGTCTTCGTTACGGTAGCATGTGTTGCGTGTAGCAGCTTATAAAAGAAAAAAATCGTGCAAGCCTCATGAAACATCGACTTGAAATATTGCGGCGATTTTTATCTTTGCTCAACGTTGTCTCGTTTAATAATTTAAGCTCTATTTACTAATATTACGCTGCGCGTATTTTGCCGAGTACGCTGTACTATATCACACGATAATGTTTTATAACACAGTGTGCGCAATTGAGCATAGGGCAATCTTCATGTAAAAATAAATTGAGAATAATAGAAATTTCTTTACCTAGGGCTCCGTCTCCGGGGAAATCGATTTTAAGCGGTTTCCGAGTATAAATATATTTGACTGTAACAGCGAATTTAATTTAAAAAGGTAAAACATGTATTGGTATTAGACAAAGTAAAAAATTTAGAGACTTTTATTGTGCTATTTCTACGGAGAGCGAGAAAAATTCTACAGACAGTGAAGAAGAATAAGAAAGTCAGGCTCAGGTTGCGAAACAGTTTCAACAATTTTAAAAATAAACCTATGATTATGGACTTTTCGAAAATTCAACGATCTAATGTAATCTCGAATCTAATGTAAATTTTCGAGGCGTGATAAATATTCAAGTTCCGACAAATTATGCGTTTGTCGAGATGTGTAAGTGTTAGAAATCTGAAATAAGCGGTGGACGCAATCTAGCGAGAGTCTTGACCACCATGTAGGTAGTTAAATAGCGGAGGAAGCTCGGTTAGGTTCGCGTTTGCAATGGCGAGAGGTTTCCTGATTTCGAGTGTTCGCTGGATTATCGCGTTCGTAAATAGAAACGAACGGGAAATTGTTCCCGATTATCCGATAAGAAACACGGCGAAGATAGGATCGAACGGTGTTTTGGCCAACAACTTTTAGTTGATGCTATCTTTTATTTAGTCATTTGCGGTAATGGAACGAGGAACATCGCCAGGAAGTCATTTACGCCCGAATAATTAATTAATCTTGTTTTTTAATCTGCTAGCCGCGTCGCTTAACCAAAAATTGAAAATTATTAGGAATTTTTCGTCCGGAAAGTATCTGCAATTTTGAGCCATTTAGTTTGAAAGAACACGATTTCTTTGAAATTGAACGTTTTATTCAAAAAATAATTAATTTGTAATTAATTAATTTACTACGTTTTAAAAATTGCCAAATTTTTATTCCAAACAAATTCCTTGATGTTGTACTTCTCGACGCATTACTGATGCACGTTTTTAAGGGTATTAATTTCATTGAATTAATAACAATGCAAAGCCCCAACGGAAAGAATCTTTAGGAGAAAGGAAATTGTCAGGTGAGCGTTGAAAGTGAAAATCGATCGGAAATAAATTAATTTAAGGAATATGGGCTATGAGGTAGAACTAACTGATACAATTTTTGAAAGGTTTTTTAGCTCTTTGAAACTCTTAAACATGTCGAAGAAAAGAAAATTATTATGTCTTGAATAAAGGAAACACTTGAAATATTTTTGTGGCGCTAGAGTTAGATTTTCATGGCGACATATTGATAAAGATAAATGAATTTCAGATGCGTTAATTTTCCTTCTTTTGGGTATAGCCGTGACATAATTCATTTTCGACAGAAATAAAGCAACATTTAAGAAATAGAATATCTATAAATAAAGAAATTATTACGTAGACGAGATTGGGAATTCGATTGACGGATTTACACGCTTTACGATCTTTACAGAAATTCTGACTTTTATTATCAAATATTCCATAAAATATTCAGTAGTAGTCATAGGCATAGTTTTAATTTTTTATGCCCCTGTAAAGTTTCATTAAACTCCGAGAGTTACACTGCGTGTGCTTCCCTTGTCAGAGTTAGTTATAATTTGCATACTACGTAACGTACATTAAAATATTGCACTGCAATTTTATTGGCTTCGTCATAAATTCTCACTTTTATAAGTTGAAATTAAGCCTAATATTACTGTTAAACTTTATGTCGAATAAATAACTCTCATTTATCGTTCTTCTCACGGATTATACTTTTTATTCCGTCCATGTCTATACGTATATTTGCGCGGATGCATCGAAGAAAATCAGCGATATGGTTTCACCATAATCTAATAGTATTCTGTAACAAAGTGCACCACAGACACGTCTATATTTATGTATATAACAGGAGGAACACATTTGCGTTTGTAACAAGGGCTCAGTTGAATTACGCACAAATGACGGAAGGCAACATAGAAACCGATGTTTTCTTTTTTCTTAGCTGAAAATCATAAGAACTATTTTGTAACGTTACGCGTTGCCAAAAGACTAATAAGGAAATGAAGAAAAATATAAGCGAAAGAACACAAAAAATTCTGTGGTTAGTAAAAAAAACAAAAACAAACGGAAGCTTCAGGTAAACATGATTTACCGTAACCGTTTCATAACCAGAACCACGTAGGAACACAGGATAGAAATGCGAAATACCATCAAGAAATGCAAATGTTTCCGCAAAGAGCGAAGATCCATTAAGCTTCGCGAAATCTCGTTTTCTCTTTCGTTCTTGGTTTAAACCGAGCGTCCTTTGCATTTTAATGTTTACACTCGTCCGATGAAAGGCGCAAACAAAAAGAAAGCCGAAGGCAAAGAGGAAAGGAAAGAGAAAACAACTAAAAGAAAATGAAGAAAAGAATGGAAAAGTAAAGAAATAAAAAATGGAAACGAGCCTCGAATCGTTCTTTTTTTTTTTTTTTTTTTTTACTAGTTTTCAGCGCTCGCGCTCGGTTATATTCTTCCTCCGTTCGAATCCGCGGGTGCGTTTTTCGCAGCGTTCGTTCTCTACCATTTATTCGCGCGCGGCTTTTTGTGCTCGCACAATGACGATCGATATAATCACATTTGCCGCAAGTAGAAACTTATACCGTTCCCTAAGAGAGATTCTTCTTTGTTTCATCATACGTCGAGAGGATAAGGAGAGAAAGAGACAGAGACAGAAAGCCAGTTTCGCGCGTGTCGGCCAGAATAAAAATTGTCGGCGGTGAGTTTTATCCCAGCGAAGTTAGCGCCACAAAGCTTTTATTCGCTGCGCGCGGCCGTGCGCTCTTTTGTGCCGGTCTTTATCCGTTTCTGAGGGAGAGACGGTTTTCATTAGGAGTCCGCGTGACGAATTATCGCTGGAAAGCAAGTTTCCCTTCCTAATGGATCGTCGATTACTTCTTACAGGTTCTTACTTTGATCGCAAAAGAATGTGTAAAGTGCTTGTTACATGTAGCTGTTTTGTTTGTGGAGATGTTTGTTTTAAAGAAAACCAGATGCTGTTAGCAGGTTCCTTTCCTGCGTTGCACTATCCACGTTAATTGAGTTACTAAGAATATCCAAGTTCCGAAAAGATGGACCCATGAATTTTGAAACTGTGCTTTGGTAGTATTCGTAGAATATCGATGTAAAACTGACCCAAATTGAAATTAAAAACTTAAACGTCAATAAACGTTGAAATATAAAACAGAATAGAGCAGTGCTCAGACGACTGGTATAAGAATTTTTAATTAGTTATATCATAACTTATATAAGGAAATTACATTTCTTTCGATGTGGGATATTTTTAACGTGGTACGAAATAGTAAACGTACAAGCAAGATAAAAAAGAATTCGGGAGGATAATAATTGTGACAGATGTGATCCCTTTGAGTTCCTTGATGTGTAAGTTTTTAATCGTACATCAAATACTTGATGATAATTTAGAACCTTCACGAGGATTAAAATTCAAAGGTTACGTATAAATAGTGAATTATGGGTATTATTATGTAAGAACAGGTTATTAAATGTCTTATTCAAAAACCTACATATGTTCTACTTAAGTTCTACTTAATCCATAGTCTTCTACCAATTTTATTTTTCTGTAATTGTACAATTCATAAAGTGAGACAGATGAATCTGATTAGACATATTAAATTCTCAGGGAATTCTGTTTGATTCTGAATAGCAGAAAGCACAGGAACTCTGCGATTAAAAAGCCGCAATGCAGAAGTCGGTAAGTAGGTGTACGTATTGCTGACTATTCGAGCTTTCACGCCTCTTTAGTCTCCTGTGGCCTCCAGTCTCGCGCAACAATGCTTGCCAGCGGTGAGACTGCATCCTTTCATAGTATCGCATAATTTTGCATAAAAATTTCAAGCATAAATATACCAAAATATAGCAAAGTAACATAAATTACAAAATTATGATAAAAATTACTAGTATCCGTACAAATACTTGGACTTCTTCATGTACCTATATCGATCGATAAACGGTATACAATTACATAATTTTTTGTGATATCGTTATCACGTCCGATCAACGAAATTAGCAAATCCGATTATATGAATTCAAAGAACTCCAAATTCCGCGTTCTCTTTTATAAAATTATCATCCGTCTTGCGATCGCAAAACGATAGAAAAGGAACAATGAAAAACCAACCACGTAATGGATCGATATTTGAAATCAGTCAGGTGTATCGTATTTCTCAAACAGCATGGAGTTTGGTTTCGCTATTATTTCGCGACTTTCGTTTCACTCGGTTCGATTATACGTTGGAAAATGGGTGGAACGGTGGTTATGCGATTTTTTTAGTAGTTAACGTCAACAGAGAGGAAGGACAGTCGTCGGATTTTCAAAACAGTCACGCAGAAACGCCTTGCTGTTCGTCGATGCACGGTAGAACGGCTTTATCTCGTTATCACTGGCAGAGACCGTAGCAAATATAGGAGTAACGAGGCGAAGTTGGCAGTTGCGGTTTGTTTTCCCGCGTATATACGAATCCTTCTGGTCGATCTACCGTGTATATAGAGCATAGGGTGGGGAAGGAATGGGCAAAGGGTGACTCGTATGCGACACGAGCATGGCAGTCAGGGGTAGAAAGCGGAAGCTTCAGGGACGCTCGCGCGACGTCACTGAAAAAGCTCAGTGTGGAAACGAACTCTGGTAAATGATCACTTTTATCGATCTCTTTTCACCTGAAGAGCACGTAGCGCACGCTGCAAGATAGTGTGAGCTTCGTTCGCCAAGCAGTCACGACGCAGTCAATCGCCAAAAGAGATAAGACACACCATGGGACTGTCGAGCTGAGAGGGCGGCTTCCGTTCAAAAGAATTTGCAAGTTAGCCGGGTAACGCGTCTCTTCAGCTACCGTCAGCGAACGAGTTTATCCATGAAAGGCGAGCTGCAGTTGTAAAAAACTGGGTAGAATATTCTACCGAGTGAATTTCAAGCAAAGGTTGGTTCCTACTTGAAAAATGTTATCGATCGTAGAATGTGTTTGCCATATACTTTTTAAGAATAACACACGATTTGGTTAAAGAAAGCGATTAGAATATTTTGTAGCATTTACTCGGCGATAAGTACCGTATTCGCTTAGACGATTTCTTCGTTCGAAACACTTGAGCGCTTCTCTTCTGATACCATTCAGCTTTGAGCCTTTAGGTTCTTTTGACGACAAGGATTTCTTGGTCCAGCGGTTCACTTGACGCCGGTAAGCTCTCGATCTTAAGGTTTAGTCGACGTCAGGGACCTTCCCATACCAGACTTCATTTGGAATCAAAGTCATCTTTGTCTCTGGCCTTAAAATCAAGTTCTCCACTTCAAAGTTCGTTTGTCACCAATTCGTATAGCATATTCAGATATCGATTAGCCGCCACGTGTTACAAAATAGCAAAGCTTAGGCATCGAAAATATTTCATCGCCCAAGGCGTTTAAATCATGATTCACGATAGTCGGGGATTTCTCAGGGTGGTTCTATGATGATTTATGAGCGAAGTCGCGAGCAACGATGCGCTATAGCGCTCGGATGCGTGCATATGCGAGGGAATAATTATTATTAAATTACTTGACCCGACGCACCGAGCGGAATCTCGTTTCACGGCGTTACTGACACGCATGAATGATTACGTTGCGGATCCTAATTCAGACGTGCGATATCGCATTATACAGCTTGCCACGTACGTTCCCTCGAATTCCATTACGTCACGATCCACCTGATCTGATATGTCATTCGTTTGTACGATAAATCCACCGATTATCGTGGATTCCGCGTTTTCTTTGGCGCTTCGTTCGTTCAAAATCGTCCGGCACTTCGAGCGTTTTAGCACTTTGCTAGTCGTTTCAGAATCGATACAGGTAGTCGATCAGGTTCTGATCACTACGCGTTTCGCATGAGCAGCGATGGAAGGACAAATAAAGCGAGATACAATTTCTATTATCCGTAGCCTTGTGTCGAAGTAATTCATCGTTAAACTGCGGATATTTATGCAGTTGAGGGAAATTGATCGTAACAAGTAAAATTATTGTAACTGTAATATCATTTCTTAATTCCAATTATATACAATATATACGTTTCCTTTGTTATAGGCTTCAACGGTTCAAGATAAATCAATCGGAACCGAGTATAATCGTTACGCTAGTTGCAAAATTAGCGTGAAAGAATCGATGAAATATCTGGATAATTCAATCATCGGTAAAATTCGCGAAACACAAAAAATTCCGGCTTGAAATGCCAACGATCCGATTGGGGTCCTCGTTCATCCCACCCCTGTCACTGCGCCACAACAACGATCATTCTCCCTTTAACGCGTTTACACAGGACGCCCGCCATTGATTAAACGTTCGCGGAATATGTAACGTAGAAAACTAGTGTTGGTGGAATCGAGTTGCGGTGCGAATTCTGTACGTTACTGGCAATCGAATTGCGGTTTAGATTCGGTCGCAATAGCGAGGATAGAATTTTCAAAGGATCGCAGCCGGAACGAGGAGAACGGGACACGATGATAAAAGAGGGAACGCCGGTTCGAAACGAAAATCTAACGAACGCGTTATCAATCCTGTGACGAAGTTCCGTTACGACGTTATGTCGCGCTCGTACTCGTAGAATTTTCAAAATTGGCAAAAACTTCAAAGACAGAAAAGAAAAAGGAACTGGATGAATTTCTTTGCGATACAACTGCGTATCATTGAGCGACTTCTTCTCGCTGATCTTACTCGTTCCACGCGTTCTTCGTTTCATATACGATAGCCTACGAGAGTATTGAAACACTCGTAGCACACCTTTCACGAGCATAGAATAGACTCCCGTTTTAATCGTTCTCCGCTCTAACCGATCATGCATCACTTGATGTCTGATCATGCACTTGCTATTCTACTGACGTCGAAATATTTCATACTGTACTTCCAAACACCGCTATAACTTCTAATATCGACTGTTACTGATGACTAGTTGGAAATTGTGATTGCGATTATGTACCGAGACGTGATATTCCGTAAAACCTATATCTTTGATACTATTAATTGCGAAATGCAAACTTATCGTTATTATTCTTCCTAACATGCAGGTTATTGAAATTTTTGGGTCTGCTTACTTATTTTTGATTTCACATTCTGGCAATATAATCGTAATAGCAGTGTCTCGTTACAGTACCAATGAAGTTTCCAGATATTTTATACAACACGCGCAACGTATGATTTTCTATAGTTTTACGAGCTACTGTAGCAAAGAATTCTGCGGTTCTCTTATCGACCTTCCGAGCCTCCTGGTTTCGGTATTTTCCGTAGTACGTCTTTGTTTCGACATCTCGAGAACACATAGTGTCGACAGTAAGAAAAGAAATTCCTCGTCCGAACGTCGACAAGAAGGTACCATTACGCGAGGACCGTTCTTTCGGCGTTGATCGTGACGAGGAATCCGAAGCGAGCTTCCGGATACAGCTCTTCGAGCTGTATCCAGCCGTTTATTGGATTCGTGAACTTTGCCACGGGGTATGTAATAACCGAGCGGGCGAAAACCCCGTAAATCCGTGAGAAAAGAAGAGGAGGAAAAGCGAAAGAAAAGAGTGGAGAAGAATAAGGTCGGAGGGAAGGAGAAACTGCCGCTCTTAAGGAGTCTGGACAGATGGAACGATATTATTGTGCCATTGAAACGAGCGCGGTATTGAAAAAGTTTGTCCTCTGCGTATTTCGATAAATGATTAATGCACGGCAACGTGGAAAATTCCCGAACCGATTTTTATTCTCCGTTCGTGTACGCTCCTACATTTTAATAGCTTTCTCCTTCTCGGACCGCGATGCTTCTGTATTCTTCGTAATTATATTATCTTCCTAAATGAGTCGTATTCAAAGTTTGTCAAGAATAGCGAACAGATATATTTTTCTACCACGGTTAGTAAAAAGTTAATCGCTTGACAAATTTTTAACAAAGTTATATCATTTCGGAGCATTAATTATTATCAAAAGCGAAGTAGCTCGAGTCGAAAATGCCGAAGAAATGGAAATAAATTCATAAATACGAATTTAGACAGATTAAGAAGTTTTTTTAAAAGATTAAGAATGTTTAAATAGAAAGGCAAAGATAGCGTTAAATTGTTACAACGCTAAGAAATTAATACAATAGAGAGATAAATATATAGTCATAGATTTTATTGAAAATAAGAGAATAAAATTTCTGTGCATTTATGAATAAGTTTACTTGTGTCGTTTTCAGGTAATAATAATATTTTTTTTACATTTGCAACAATGCGTATAATTAGTACAAGTATTTACCTACAAAAGTTCAACATCAGCTTTATAAACATAATATCCAATTTTACTTAACTACATTTTCAAAGTTCAAGCGATCTACGAAGCAAAATTATGACTAAGACTTCGCTCGAAGACGTTGTCAGACTCTTTCAATTGGAATGAACGAGTGTAAGGTTTTCACGAATGGTATAATAAGCTTTGAAACGCCGAATGATCGCGACATCTCACAGGTGTGCAATTTTACGAGAAAACAGCGAGAAATGATTGATCCGGAATGGCTGGCGCGACAATGACAGGAAACCACCGCCTCTTCGTCGTAAATATATTTTCGGCCGTGAGCTTCAACTCTCGCAATCGTAAATGCCACTAGATGCAAATACAGTCGTCGGCGAATGGGTCGACTGCATTTACCGCAACAGAATATCGGTGCCGTGGAAAGTTTGGCCATACGAATTCACCGAGAGGGTAAACTTTCTGGATACCCTCCGGTTATTTGAATATTCATCGTACTGAGGCTAAAAACGCAGAAAACTCCTAGTTGTCTCCCTGGAATGACTGGCAGTGATCTCGCGCAATCTATCAACGTAACAGAATCGAGGCATCTTCTCGATCGGAAGGTGTATTTTCGCAGTTCGGAATGCGCGATAACGCGTGCTTCGTCGCGCGAATTCTAAACGCGTTGAAATATTTGTACGACTTTCGGTACGTTTGCCGTCGTTGTCTGAATATTTGCTACGATGATTCAATTTTCTCGAATTTAGGGTATTTCATTGACTGGAATTTTGAATTTGTCGTTTTTGTGATTGTTGGAGTGAGATAAGGTAAGATCAAGGGATGTTTCCGATAGTGTTTGCTCGTCGTGCTGACACTGCAACAGTGCTGATGCTGCGACAAACTGAAAACAGCATGACCGAGTCGATAGAACGTCGACTTGGCAAACTTAATTCATTTTCGATCGGTAATCCTGTTTTATCTCTCTGACACAGCAACGATTAAATCAGACGAAAGCATCTTTACGGAAATCGCGATTTCGATGGATGATAATTAATTTCCAATAAATGGGAACGTTCGAAGGAATTTGTTTCGGCGTTAAAATTGTCCGATTCATCGAGTTGGCAATTTCACGATCGCGATATTAAAACGCATCGCGATGGTTCGTTCAATCGAATGATCGTCGTTTCTCTTCCCTATCCGCTGTTGATCGGTACGTATTTTTAAATACCTGGCAAGTCGAACACTCGCGGATGGACTTATCGGTATGCGTCGCGAATAATACGAAAATTTATTTCACCTCCGTCGAAAAGCTTGCTAAAACAACAAAGCCCCGACCGAAACGCGTTTACCGCGCGTTGCACGCCGTGCGTTTATTTTCGTTCGGACTAATTCAGCATTCAGCCGGCACAACCGAGGAGAGTATCGATTTTAAGCCGCGCTGAAATGCGTTTTTAACGTTCTTTTCATTCGTATAAACACTCGATCGAGCCCGACTCTCCCCAATTACAACGCATTCTGCACTTTTCGCGACGCGTTTAGATCGCTTGCAGCGATTCGAAGAACGCCGTGCCGGCCGATTCGATGTAAATGTTCGAGAAATGGACAAAAGGGAATAAGTTGAGGTGAGAAAGAGTTTTTAAATGTAATGCGTTAATTCGCGGTTTAATAGAGAGATATTGTATTGCTGTACGTTTCGTGAGATAATAATTCAATGACTATCCTGTGATAAAACGAAATTTTGTTACACGATTATGTTCATATAGGTACACTGACGAGAATATAAATGGAGGAAATCCTTGTACCAAATATAACTTCGTTTGCTTCGTAATTATTACTCGATATAAAAATTTGCAAGCTTGCTCTGTCTGAGATCTCGTACCTTTCAGTTGGACTGGCCAAGCTCTTGACTGAACTTTTCAGTGCCATACTTTTATTTGCTTATACTGTTAGTTAATAATATATACTTTTCCAACGTAGTGGTTTCTCGAATTTATTATATTCCGTAACTTATATTTTATAATTTAGATAAGTATACTATACTTCGTCCGTGTCTTTATTTATAGTGACAAACACAAAAAGTTACACTTTAATTTAATTGAGTTTGAAATTATCAGTCGAAATAAAAGTCTACAATGTCTAAGAATACAAGAAGCATATTTCTCGATGCTAGATTCCAAGAAAGTCGAGAAATGAATTTTTTCATAATTACATTTTAAACTGGGCTGTGTGTTATAAATATCAATCGGCTTGGAGTTTCTACTTAACAAATTTTTCGTTTGCGTTCTTCTATTTTCTTACTTATTTTTTATCATCGCTAGAAACGTTCTCTTTCAATACGATATTTTGTCATTGAACAATTTCATCCGAAAGAAGCTTACAAGCAATTCTCTTAAGTAGAACGACCAGGAGGATCGTATATTCCGGCGATCCTGTTGCGATTATCGCGAGTATTCTCGAATGTGTGATCGTCCTATTGTATTACGACATACTTGAAACGAGAGTTTCTACGAGAGTTCTCGGTGCTGCTAATCTGAAAGCTCTTCAAGTCGAGGTTACGCTCGTTTGAAAATGCGCGAAGGATTAGCGAAAATAGGACAAAAATTCGGTAAAAGTCGAAGAACGTTGGACTCGTCACCTTTCTGAAATACCGTCGATGTCATTCGTCGACAAACTCTTTCAGCCTTCGAATGAGAGTTTCGACACACGCTCATCGATGTGTTACGTGCGTGGCATGTTTTTTACTTATACATTCTGTAAAGATATAGGAGGGATTCGGAAATACAAATAATTCATTTTATTTAGCACACAACAGTTACACACATATCTTATACTCTGAAGACCTCGTAAACCTACTCGCACGCACGCTTGTGTCAACCGATTCTTCCAGATGCTTCTAAACGACTGCCAATCGTCTTTTGTGCCAACTATGGCCTGGACACCCTCTGACGCTTACACACACACATTCACATGTACAGTGTAAATGTACCATCTTCCTAACACATTCGACATAACTGACAGTAATTATTTGACATAGTTATAATAATGGTACACTTGAACGATGAAGAACTTTAACGATCAATATATACATTCCTTATTTTTCCTGCTTTTTTAAGACGTACTTAATTTCATACTTATTTCGTTGATTTATTTTTACGTTCAGTCACGTTCTTTTTCTCGGCCTTTCCTTGGTCGACCATTCTTTTTCTAAGAAGATATTTTTTGTCGACACCGGTAAGAATTCTGATAGAGTATGCTATTAACGGTGATCGACTACCACGCAAAGTGGTCACTCGTGTAATGTTAAATCGAATACTTCAATCTCTAAAAGTACAACCCGTTTATTTTTATTAGTCAACTAAGTTAAAACCGTATACTCTACCAACACACGTTTTCATAACCTCAAGCGATACATCCGATACCTAGAATATCAATGGCAAAAATGTTGTATAAAGCAGCAAGTTACATCATCGTGACCATTTATCAAGCTCGAAAGCAATAATATCATCTTCTCGATAATATAAACTTACGCTTCCATTTTCATCTATTATCCCAAGTAAGAAACAAATAATCCAATAATAACATCCGATTTCCAGTATTCTGACACGTGACTCAGGCTAAGTTCCGATTAAAAAAGTTTTAAAAATACCCGAGACCCTTTCTACCTTACATAGTCCACAAGAGATCGCAACATCGTCTTCGGAGACGAATTATCCCGAAAGAGCGTACAAATTTATACCTCTCGTTCTCGGAGCAAGCCCTGAAAGGAATGTATCGATGAAATTTTCAGCCATTGGCGAGGTGGTATGGTTGGAATCGTGACTTTGCCGAGTCTATCTCGGCTCCATTTTCATTGAATAATTGCGCGAATGGTAGGAAGGTGGCGGCGATTCGTTATCAGGCGGACGTGTCGTTCGATTCCTCGGATCTGTAGAGTCGACGGTGGATCACGCGCCTCGCGTGCTGCCGGTCTCACCGTGCAACCCGGTCTGTTTCACCAGGAGGAAAGGACGGCGGGTTTCATGGCTCGCGTGGTCGAAGCGTGCCGTGCGCCAGCGCTGTAAACTTGCCTCGCTCGATCGTGCACATGCATTAAAGAACACTTTCCCAGCACGGCCACCGATATTCACGATAGACGGTGCTCGCTGGTTGAGCACTTTATTGCCTCGTCGCGTCGTCGCACGACCACGCATAATTTTCATCCGGCTTCTATGCGTCGAGCTAACGTCACCCCGACGTCAAGCGAATTAATTAACGATTAAGTGTCTCTCTCTCCCATTTCTATCCCCCATGATTCTCTAATCCCCGACTACACTCCGTCTCCTCGCAGAAACGCTGATTATCAGCGTTTAATTATTGCGGGCTAATCGTTGAACGTGTCGCTAGCAAACATCGTGCTCGGATAATTGGGCATGACGCGTCTATTGTGCGATCTGCTCCCTCGCTTATTTTCTCTCGCCGCCAGAGGCACTTCAAATTACCAACCTCTCGTTTCGATTCGTATACATATCGCGAAGGATTTTTCTCGGCAGTTTTAGTGGAACGTGGTGGTTTTCACTTGCCGTGGAAACGAGCGCCAATGAGTAGATTTCGATATGAATTTGTAATATTCGTCGAGTAACAAAGCGGTGAAAGTGATGGAAATGTAGTTGAAAATTGTAGCTTTATCGCTGTTTCTTATACTATTTATGATATGTTTATACTAATACCTTAAAACTGTCTCGATGATGTACGTAGTATGGTATCGTTTTTAATAAGACTGTAGATACACCGCTACTATTCCGAGTGACGCATCTGTGTACGTTTAATATCGTTTTGTTTAAGCGTCGTTCTAGAAATATATAAAGAAGATGCAACAGCTACATGTTCCGTTAATGTTCGCAAATATATTTTAAATTGTTGAAGTAATCGCCACTTCTAAGAAAACTCTACATCTGGTCTTTAGTTTTCTCAAGCACTGAAGCCATCGACAGCGCATAGACAAAAGACTGTCGAAGACAAACCAAAAACGGTACACGTGCAATGTTGGCTTCAGGGTTTTTCAGTTATAGAGTAACACTGCTAGCGTGCGGGTCTGGACCAGCTCATATATTGTATTCTTTCTTTGTATTTACACTTCAGTTTAAAATATATATATTTTCTATCTTGCAATTTATCCACGCGTCTCTTTGCATTCATATACACCTAATAACCTCAACATAAATAAACTCGGCTGAAGAGTAAGAAACAACCATTCTACTGCTGGCCTTACTACTACTACCACTACTTCGCTAAAAGTGATCAGTTTTTCTTCTTTCAATTAGAAAGAAGCCCGCAGATCAATTCAATATCTATTTGACACGTCGCGTACGTACAAGAATCCCATCATTTTTTTAACTCAACAAAGAACAAGCGTCTAACTTAAGGAACAGGGGCAAGCGGCCGACAAGCACGCAAATCGAGCTTCTTTATTTTCACCGCGGCGAAATTCCTGGCACAATTTAAATCCGCTTACCATCTCGGTGGCAAGCCGGCGCAAGTATTAATTTAAGTTTCAACAGCGAACATCCAAAGCTCGCGGAAACAAGGCCATCGGGGTCCGCCGCGCCGGCTTCAAATTCATCGCAAAATTCGTCGGCCTCTCAGCTAAGCGATGCAAATACATTTTTATCAAGGTACTGTCAGGCGCGAGAAACGTCACGCGAGAATATCGCGCATTCGTCTCGGTTCCACTTCCTGTCTGGCTACCTCGCTGAAATTACACCCTTAATCGCGAATATTTATCCGCAATTATTATCGTCGCCTCTCGAACGAGCAAAATTACGCGCATTTATGTACGCAGATGTGCTCGAATAATGGGACGGTTTAATTGCGTAACTGCAGGACGAATCCTGGGAATTGTACGAACTGTTATATTCATGTGCACGTGTGCGTGTGTGTGCGCGCGCGCGACCGTAGTTATCATGTACAGATGCACGTTCGTTGTGCGAGTTAAGGCAGCGAGGATGCTTTGCCAACCTCCTACGGCAGATAGTTAATTACTTAATTACGTTGCCGTAATTAGCTCATAGTTTTGAAGCCGGGCGCAGACCAAGGCGCGTGATTAACGAATCGCTGTGATAATAAAATGCTCGCCGCTGTCGAAATTCGCGTTCACGCTCCTTTGTGCCCCAGAGATGTGAATATGCATCGCGCATAGACGTTCTACGTTTCGCTTGCTTTTATTTCGACAAATTTACATCACGCTTGTTATTCTCCTTCCGTTTGAGCGAGCTTCTCCTTTTGCTACGTTTTGTATCGACATTCTGCTTGATCTTGGTCGCAATTGCGAAAAGCTATGAAATTGAGCGTCGATTTTTGTTTACGATAGTGGAGTTTGGTTGAAAGTTTCTAGGCTGTGGTGTTATCTACATGTTACGTTATGTAATTACTATTGAATGTTCCTATCGAATTTTCATATTTAAATAGGATTATTTAACACCACGATTCTTAATCGAATAGTCGAATCTGCGAAATTTCGAATGTTTTGCTTTTGTACGTAAACGCTAATTATCGAAACCATACAGTTGCCTTCAGCGAAATTAATATTGACTTTTACTAAGTAGAAACAATTGTATATGTCTATCTATGTAGAGTAAATTTGGAAACATAATGTATGTATGTTATTAAAGATTATTCAACAACGAATCCTACATCAAAAGATCAACTTTTTATTTAGGTGTATCGTGTCAATTCTGATTCTTATTGATCGTTCTTATTGATTACTAAATAATTCCTAGTCTTTTCAAGAATACTTCACTGCGTTCAATTAAGCATTTGCGAGTCGACGTGGTAAGAAGATATTTGGCGGAAACTTGGAAACTCGACAAGAGAATAGTTTACAATTATCGTGACATCAGCGTGCTAACTACGTATATCTATTTCGCCTCGCGAGATTGACATAGGAACGTGAGATCGGAATTTTTCTCCAAGAGAAAGCTAGGATGAAAGAGCAGGTTCCATTCGACGCTCTAAGAATTAAAGTCACGTTTACGTATAAAGAGGCTGGCTGTTCACAGAGGCAGATCGTTATCCAGCGTAATCGATAACAGAAGGGGTTCCGCTTATTTCAGCGAATTCAATTTCAAATCGAGCCCTCGGGCTGCTTTCTCTCTCTCACTCCCCTCTCCCTCTTCTCTCTTTTTTTCTGAATACCCGTTCTAACCAATTTAATTACAGTATCCTTCTTTGTGAGGCGATATGTTACCGATCGAGCTGCTATTATATGAATGGGATCTAAAGAATAATCTTTTGCATAATTAATTCCTCTCATTGTTCCGTATTGTCGTTGAAGTTTGTAGAGAAATTTTTTTCTCCTCAAGATTCATATACAGTGCGTTAACCCACTGTGTAGCCGGTTGTACTTCTTACTTAGTTAAGAGTAAGGAATATGAGTCTGGAAAAAGAAAACGAGTAGTATACGGCGCTGTAAAATCTATTTTCCTATAATCTCAATTTTTCTTACGTACAGTAATGCATTTAAGTAGGGTATAGATGCGTCTGTTTTATAAACAAGAGTACACATTTTCTTCGTAATATCTCGTATATACATAAGAGTAGAAAGTCAGAAGATGTTGGGAAAATTGATGTATCGTGAAATATTTCTCATTGTCGATAAAACGAATGAATTTTTCTAGACATCATTATTTAACGGAGTATTATTTCAAAGTTGGAATTCTATGTGATAAAAAGTAATCACTAGATGGAAATTGGAAATTTAAATATGTAGTTGTCTACAGAACACGCATATTGTACAGGAGTGTACAAAATATTTAAACTAAAGGAGTAGCTGTGATATTTAAATGATGCAACAAATCCTTGTTTAGAATCTGATTTTTTAATTATATTTATAAAAATCCGAATTGACACAAACATTCGCGGTCTAATGTTAAGCACCCGTGCCAGGACCATTAAGATATGCTTAATTATTTCCAGCTATCATTCTTCGAACAAAAAAGTAGTTCACCGATGATATTATAAGAAAAAATCTGACATTAAAGCCTCGTCTATATTAGTCAAATTATTTCGATTCAACCGATTTGAAATTCGCATTGATAAAGCGTGCTCGTATTGCTTGAATTCAAGTAGCTTGACTAATTCAAACGAGGCTTAACCACCTACGCGTCCTATATCTTTACTTCATGTAGTTATTTTCATACTTACAGACACGTTAAAACAGATTATATTTCTGTCCATGACACCTCGCGAAGCACAACCAGGCCGAAGTTCCAAAGGCAGATCGGATCCGTCTTCGCGGACGGTCTCTTGCTTGTGTGCTTAACAGTAATGACAGTCAGACTCTTTGAAACTTGTATTCGTCTCTCCCCATACTTCTTACCTTATTCTTTGTCTTCAACACTTTTTTTTTCTGCCATACTTCTCCAGGTGTCAGTTCCATTCTTAGAACCCTTCGTTCGTTGCATCTTGCTTTGCCCGTTGAAAACGAGCGCTCCGCTTTTCACGGAAATCTTTATGCGCGAAAATGCGACCAACCGTATTCACCTCGCTTGAACTCGCTACTCTTTCTTTTTTCCCTTTTCTTCCTTCTTTCTTGTCGAATCGCTAAATACTCGTATTTGCCCGTTCACGTGCTAGCAAAATCAAAAAACGTCACTTTTTAAATTTTCAGCGGTGTACTTTTAATCATTCTCGACGATCTGTCGTATATAAAATTCACGTAGAAAATACACGATAAGTTACATTGTTTGTTTCTCGTATAAGAGAAATTTTAAAATCCGATAGCTTGTTAACCAATCGCATATTACCGAAATTGTATTGTTATTAAATTTGGTCCTGAAGATTTGTTACGTCGCGTAAGACGGTCCGTGCGACGGCCCTCATGGTATGACCGCCGAGGCTGACATATCGTTATACTGACCTTCGATAAACCTAAGGAACCATCATAAACCGAATCTTTTTAGCTTAATTTCTATTCACATAAGTATTTTCGGTTTATGGATGGTCCTTAAGACAGTCCTTAGGTTTATTACACGCTCTTATAACTTACGGAGAAAGCGGTTGTTTGTCCATTAAAAATAACAGGTATTTCCCATTAAAAAGGACACCCATACCGAGCTTTCCTCCGTAATTGAACGAGACGGGTCAGCACTGTTCGACAAAACGTCGTGCCGCCAACACAACTGTTCGACAAAACGTCGTGCAGTCAACACGACTGTTCCTATCAGCTTCGCGTAGTCCTCACTTCGATCAAAGTGATATTAACTTAGTCTATTCTTTATTATTATTACTCATCTAGCAAGTGTATTATTATTCATCACTTCTATCAACTATATCTTCCTATACGACGGAACCTCCCGTGTAATAAGTTGTTAAAATATAAATATTATAAGACTGTAGACTACAGTTTTATTCCCCAACAAATACCCTTATTATCCCACAAGAAATAAGGGGATCGACCTGTTCGTGGTGTCGATTGTTATAATCGTAACGGGAATTTACGACTCCCGTTGACGCGCTTCATCGCGATCGCGTCTCCCCGCGACTGGACGAAATAACAAGATTGTTGTAACAATTAAGTACATCCTCTTAGTTATTTTCTATGAAAATTGTACCACTCCATAAGCAACGCAATTCTTTGAAATTTGAGTATATATCTCAATTTCTTTGGGTTTCCGTACATTTGTATACCTTGAAACTTGCCATAAACGCATAAACGCCTGCGTTCTCGTCATTATACATTTTTTCAGATACTTTTCATTTCGATCTCTTTGGCTGAAATTTTGTATTTTAATGGTTGGTGGTCCAGTATTGATATAAATTAGAGAACAAACAGAAATGGTAAAGGACGTCGATTTATCCGGTCAACGGTATTCCTTTTGTAGACGCGTTTTAGCATTACCATAAAATAACACGTTTACAGATATTCGTCGGTGGTAATTCAAATTTCAACTTGACAGTGGGGCGGATTTCGTCGGTCTCGAATTTATGGGATTAACGCGGATATATTTTCCACGTTGTACTTTGCCGACGCGACACAGGAGTTACATAATGAAATAATACGCGTTTGTAAATCCATTTTATGTAACGTTTAAATTCCAGTTCTCATGTTAACTGGGAAAATTATTAAGCATGCTCGCATGCTGTTGATCGGACCTGCGAACTTTCGTGCCCGATGGTACGATTATGCTAGCCAATGTCAACGTAATTTATGATTTTCCTCCTTTATTTTTTATCCTTATTATATACTCATTGTTTTTTATCGATCTGCTTTCTTTTCTGTCCATATAACATCTGGATATAACATATAACATCATTTGTGGTGATGTGTATGTAGTACGATGATAAAGTTGTGCACGCGTGTGCACAGCATGTATAGAAGTTGGTCTAAGACGATTATTTTTAACGCTGTTGCTTTCGTATCTGAATTATAAAACTATCTTTTTTTATCCATTATATTTTCTAGATGTTTACGAACCCGGATTTTTATTTTACTTTCCCCTTTTTTATTCTTATTCTTTGAATTCTTCTTTTCCACAGTAGCTTACTATTCTTTAGCTGTCTTTGCATACAATTAGTTTACCTATACTTTTTACTTAGTTTATTCTTCGTTCCTTGATAGTGTTATTTACTTTACTATACCCTACTACTTTTCATTATTCCCTTCTCCTACTTTTATTTTTCTGGTCCATTGGATATTAAGTAATATGTATCATTTGTAGACAGAAATTGATCATTTCGTATATTTCGCCAAGGGAATTGTACGATAATTTAATGTCACTCCATTTATTGAAACAAATATATTGATAATTTTGCATCTTGACTGCCGAAATAAAGGTATAGAAACACTAAATATACATTTAATATTCATAATAAAATAATTATACATTTATTTAGTGAACGATTCCAAAAATATTAATCGATACATTCTTCCACGTATCTCAGCGCTTCCTTTTTTCACTACCTTCCATATCAGACTGCCCACGGATCAGTTACAGTCGTCTGTTCTTCGAGACGCCGCGCACACACATACCCCATACTCACATACTACACAGTCAATCTAGCACATAAAATTATGCAAATCTCAATAAAATGTAAGGGAGAAATAGTACAGCGAGCCAGAATTGAGGATCAAAGATAGGAATATAGTTTGGAACATTATTAACACAGTTTTCGTTAACTGTATAGGGTAATCTAATTGGTCCACATTAGAGCAAACTTAACTAAATATGATCAAGTCAACGAAGGATCCACATTATCATAAGTCAATTAACGTTAACTTTCACTGAAATGGAAATAAATATTTATCGTATATCTATATAAAAAATACGTACGTATCTGTAGCTATTTCTTTTTGTCGCATCACTGTTGTTTCGTTCACTCGCGGAGAGACGCGATCGCGAAGAAGCACGTCAACGGGAATCGTAAATTCCCGTTACGATTAGATAATCAACGCCGCGAAATGATCGATCCCCTATTTCGTTTAGGATAACAGGAGTAAATAAAGTGAATGTGACACGGATATAACAATGTATAATTAACAGTTTATTCCAACAACCTTGTAATGAATAGTTACGCTGTTGCGTATGTACAAGTTAAGTATGTGACTGATCTAATGGTAGAAACTCGGTCAAAGGTGTTGACCGTTCGAAAGATGGAAAATCAGTGGCGTTTGGCAATGATGCGGTGGCGGAGGAAAGCTAGTGATGGGTGGGTCCGAGGACATGAGACGAGCTGATTCGTTAAGGACAAGGTTTCGTTATGAGAGAGGGAAATAGGCTTCGTTGTCAACTGGTTGTTTGCTGGGTTGGTAGGTGAGGAAGGGTAATAGCCGCCCTCGAGATGAAGTTGCTAGTGGGAGGCTGCATACGTGAGAAGAACTAACTTTCTCGTGTCAATCCGTGGTGCACAATAAGTTTAGGAAATATAAATCAATGAAAGAATGTTTGTTCGGTATGAAAGACCTTTAGCCAGAAATTCCTGAGGTTTATGGAGGGTACTTAAGAATATTGAGGGTACGCGGTAAGGACGTGAAGACATCTGGCTGTCAGCTTGCCCACAGCGTGTGGCCTGGTCTAGGAACAGAGTTGGCCGTCGTAACAACTGTAATTATAATCATTCGTGTATGTACAGCATATTTAACTACGTGTATTATTACACGTGTATATTACTGAAACAACAAAGCAGCAGACGTTTGGTGAAAATAAAACTGAATTCAGCGTTAGAATTAATAAATGAACGTAATAAAATAGTAACCCTTGATTTGAAGTTCACTGTTTCGAAAACGAAGTACAATGAATCGCGTCCTTTCTATTTCCCACTCTCGTTCGCCAGTCCGGGAAATTGGATCTTCCGCGTTCTCCATGGAGCAGCGTCGTCTTTCAGCTTTTTACTCGTTCAGCTCGGTTCTTGGATAACGTCGCCTAAGCTTCACTAGCGAGTAAAAGGTAAAAGACCTTCTTCGTCCTGGCTTCGGCGCTAAGAAAATTAAGACTAAACGTACCTTCGACATGCAGAACTGGAAATGTAATCAATTATTTGTGAGACATTCAAAGCAGGGCGTGGCTTGACATTTGATTTTAACTTATTGAAATACTTTGAGTAATTGCACGAAACATCAGCAAAATCTATCGATGCGCATGGAATGTCTAAACAAGTACAAGTATCTGTATGGAATTTTAATCTGGTAACCGCTTAACATATAGATATTTTTATGACATATACAGATTAGTTTAGCTGATTATTTTAATCTAATCATCGATCCTTATAAATGAAAATTATGAGGTGGTTATGGGTGCAATAATAAATTAATCCTTTGAACTCAACAAAGGTTTATTGTCTGAAGTCGCGCGTACAAGCTGTTCGTTGGACTGTACGGTGTGACGGTCGCAAACATTCTGTGTGTCGTAAACGATTGTTGAAGACGTCTCGGTGGACCGCCCGCTAATCGTTGGGTTCGGTCTCTTGTCTCAAGTGTTTATACTTCCCGTCACCTAGCTGTTACCCGAGACGACGGTTTTACAGAGTATCTATCGCCACAATTATATATTAAAAGAATCCTAAATACTGATACACAGAGATCTATCTACGTTGCTGTAACGATATTGCAAACAATAGTTTTACACGCTTCGTGAAATTTGTATCAGCTGCTCTATGTACCACGGGCGATGGTTTACAATGATACGAAGTGCGCTAGATATGAAACGAGAGAGTGTATGTTTTATGTTGCTCATTGCCGTAGTGCGTTAGCGTACAGGCGGTAAAGCTACGTAAAGAGCACCAGCCGTGACTAATTCTGCTCTACGGAAGCATTTTTTCCAGAGAGCCGGCGTCAAACATGAACAAAGTCGTTGGCATTGCTCATATGCAACCATAAAGCCGCGCATAAGTGGCGTGTCGTACCGTTAATCCCGCGCAATCGTAAAGCGAGTAACATAAAATATACGGGCTCTTGTCACGGCAATCTCGTTCGCGAGTCAGCTTCTCTCATTCCGTTTCGGGGCTTGCTACCGGCGCGGCGCGTGGATATTGAGTTGTTCGACGTTGACTTCATTATGTGTGACGATACAACAAAGATTCTTTTCTGCCTGTGTTATTGCAACTTTTGTTCTGAACGGAGCTTCCTTTTCGTCGTTTGTTTCATTCCAATGAAACTTCGTTAAAAAAAAAGAGAGCCGCGAAGTCTCCGCACGAGGAGATTGTGTTACTGTCGCTGAAGGGAATTTACCAGGATAATATTCGAAATAGTATTGATTTCGTAAACCTTTGTATGCTGCAACACTTTCGTTTGTAAGTGGAATTTACTAACGCCACTTTATCTCCTATTAGATTCGATAATTTGTGGTCGATATTTTATTCTGGAGATTTCAAGAGCGAAGTCCACTTGTCGTGTACACTTTAGCGATACATACGCGTATAGGGTTTATAAAAATTGGATTATTTTCTAACCGCAGATATATTCTTTTTACGAAACATTATTTGTATAAAGCGATAAATTTCTCACAGTATTCAATTTATCATGACATTTCGGAGCAACAAAAGCTTCGTTATCTCAAAAAGGACACACGGCAAGCGTAGGATACGTATAAAACATCAAAACGACTTTTTAACGCGAGAATTAAAAAGCGCAACGGTGCTTATAAGCTGTAATTGAAACAAAACATTCAACAGAGCGAACGTCGAGGCAAACAAAAATGAAAAGCCAGATTAATTTTGCAGTAATCGATATTCGGGTGAAAAAAAAAGTATATTGAAAAATATATCGTTTTTCAGATTTGTTACGCGCATCCGTTTGACTTACAATGTATCCCATCACACAGCAAACGGTTTATATTAACGCTTGCTGTAAAGGTCAATTTGTTTGCTTCCATTGGAAAACTTTTTCAAAATTATAATCACGCTTGTGTAACGTTACGTCAAAAGAACCGGACACACGTTTTTTCGTCGAAATGAATTCGACGCGTTGCAAAAAACAAACAGGTTTAATCGATTCGCGATATTTCGCTGTTGACATTAAACGTTTCCTGTCTCGTTGGATGATAGTCGTGTTTTTTCTCCTATTTTTCTCCATTTTCTAATACACGCTACTCTACGCTTCTAATACGAATAAGTACGAAACGAGAAGGCTGACATGAATTTATTCTAGCGAATCGAAGCGATAAGAGAGTCAGATTGTGGCGCACTTGCCCGCTCTAATGGATCAGATCCCTGCGGAATTGCTTATTGCCTGTCAATGTTCTCTGTCGACCATATCGCAGTTCTACGGGCTTTGCATCGAACAGATTGCTGTCCCGTTACCTTTGAACTAGCACCAAAAACGTTTTCCTTCTGCCAACGTTTCCGATTCACCATCCTCGTATCATCGCCAGGAAAAAGTATTTCGTGATTGAGCATGATATCTTATCGAATTCATAAATCTTTCGGAGGATCTTCATTTTCAAAGAACCTATCTTTAGTCTTTCATCTTCTTGCCGAGTTGAAACATTAGAACGCCTATCGTGTAGTTTGACGTTTTAGTAAACGTCTTTCGTGATCTTATTATGCTGTGTGGGTAATGTAATAGAAGTCTTTCAGAAATAGATCACGAATATTTGTTCATTTATGGGAGATCCGAAAGCTGCAAAAACGAGTAAAACGCGTATAATAATAAAAGACGTTGGAGCAATCACCTAACACGGTTCTGGGATAGAACGCTGCCTGCGTTCGTCTGTAAAAATAACCTTTCCACGCTCGAATTAAACTATAATTTCATTCGATAAAAACAACTTCAAATTTCAGTGCGTTATTAGTAATTAATAGAAAGTAATGTTCCTCAGGCAAAGAAATTCTGCCCTGAAAGAGATAGAAGGTAAAAAGATTAATATCAAGTATAGAATACTACAATATGCTGAGTAAATATTTCACTGAAATCTGTTTAAGAAAATAGACTGTAAGCGATTATTAATCTTGGCAGTTACGTTTAACCGTTGATTCTTCCTTAAACTAGCGACGTAGCGTATCGAAGAACATTTCACTGATGACATTTTCGTTTTATGAAGATGAGACGTTTAAGGTGGTTTCGACAATGTTTAAACGTCACGAGCGAGGCAATGGGAATGTTTGAACTGCAGAGTTGTGAATCTAACTGCACTATAATAATTAATTATAATAACAAACTTTTAAATGTATCTTGTACTTGAAGGACTTGTTGATATTTCGATTAATGAATCTTGCTTCGATTGTCCATGTCAGATGATGCAAGAGACTTATTTAATAATTTATTTATTTAATAAATATCTCGATACGAAAGTTGCCATGTTTCGATGTATTATCGATACACAGTTTTTACGAAAGAAATAGATCGTTTAAAACGACGAGAGAAATATTGTATGTTAAATGTATAATTTCAGAGAGATAAGATTCTGGAACATCGGATAACTTATTCATCGATGAATACATAATTTCTTATAACTGATTTGAATAGACGATGTCATAATCCTCGGCATAAAGAGCGCGATATTATGGTAGGTATCATTAAATAGTAAAAACACAATGAATCGTACTTTCATCTAAAACGCAGCTTCTGCTCGAAGTGATTATGCATAATTCAGAAAATCGAGCATTAAAATTATTTAGCAGTTCCGAAAAGTTTTTCACATTTGAATCGACTGTTTGAAATTAAAACAAGTATCATCATATTGTATGTATCGCAGACAACGCATATCACGATATTATATACGTACATAGAAATTGATCATTTCCAAATGCATGGACGCTTACGAGATGATTTTATATTTCATATTTTATTATTGGAATATCATTATTATACTTTATTCGTTCGATATTTGAAATCGCACGATTTCTAAACTACAAACCATGGATTGTTATAATGATACGTGTATAGTATGATACTTTTTTACTTCATACTTTGTATTTATGACATGATTCTCCCTATACAATAGTAGAGAGAGAAAGATAGGAAAAACCAAGATGATAGGAATCCTGAGAGTGAAATTTCATTCATCCGTTTACCCTACGTATCGTAATATTAAATTCCAAGATTTCTTGCTTCCTCCCTGTGATTCAGATGTTGTTCTTTGTTACCTGTTTCTGTTGTCAAAATAATCTTACTAATAACACTTAATACGTAAAGCAAAGAACGTTTTCAGAATATCAATATATCCTCAATATTTCAATATTCTCAATTTAAAGAATCGACATATGTATATGGTCGAATCAGCATTGTCAGTATTTATCGAAAAATCGCATCTTCCTTGAGAATCTTGAGATATTAAGATATTATTGTTCGTCTCAGGCCACTCTAACATTACACTGGGGAATTAAATTAAATTCTCCCGCAATATATTAAAAGCCTAATCTAACTGTTTTAATTCCCCCCTATATTATATCACTCGGCAAACATTAATTACCAAGTCCAATGTAATTCACATCTTCCCTCTCTCAGCAAGATCGTGTTACCTCAGCTTAGATATTATCGCGCGTATAATATTCTCAATAAGGGGCAAACAAATAAATCTCGTGGCTCGTGCAGAAAGTTTCGAGTCGGTGCTCGTCTTGCGCTTGCATTTCGTAGATTGAACAAGAAGCGAGAGTTGTGGTGGTCCTTCGACGGTGGCGCGCAGTTAGAGCAGCAATTTACGTTTAAACAGCGCTGGGCGTAATCTGTTTAAACTCGTGGAACAATGTACGGAGGACGTGGCGACGTTATCTGTGCAGCTTAGCGAAGCTGAACGCCTACAAACAGTGAAACACGGACGGACGGCTTCGAGGTTCGCGACGTCTCGACTTTGGTCTCCGGTTATTCCGATTGTTTCGTGCGCGAACGGCGAATTTGAGCGGTGAATTGTTCGGGAAGAGTGGCTTGTATATTGGTTTTCCAACGTGACGCGGGGTTCCAAGGCATTCGCCACTCACCCGGTGAACGTCGTTTCCGGTCACTGGTGACTCGAAGATAGCGCGGTATTGCGTGGAGAATTTGCTAGAGGATTCGCTACGGGATACACTGGCGTATCTTACTTACCGTAAGACGAAGTTTATTTCTTTTTGTGACAATGAGTCATACAACTTGCAGGTGATCATCGTTCTACTAAAAAGATGACTTATTTCGTGTTAACCAGATATTAGCGATTTTTCATATTGCACTTGTAACATGGTTACATACGATCCTCGTATCTCTGAATGTAATATCAAATAGTACGATGGAATCGTGTTATCTTCACCAATTTATAAAATGAAAAGACTTACTCTTAAAGGTGAATGCGAAATGGATGCACGACATGTACGATAACGTAATCTTGTGAAAATCTGGTGGATTCCATCTAACATAATCTCGTACAATCTGGAAACATAGCGAGATACAAGCACGTTGCCTCTTGTCGATAACAGATTTCAAACAGTCTAGAGGATCTGCGGTTAAAAGTGGCGGCTAAAATTAACGAAGCAGCGGTAGCGAAGCGAAAACAATAACGAAGCAATCGGCACGAAATAGATTAGATCGGTGAATCGAGATTTTCGGCTGGGTGTTTTATCGCGCGCGCTGCCCGCGCCATCGCGTCCGCCGATTTATTACAATTGCTTTAACGGCGTATCAGAGCTCTTTGCACGATAAATTACCGTTGTATTGACCGAAAAACGAAGCTTCGGTGTAAATCGTACGAGCTAGGTCATGAAACTGAAACACCGTAGATTTCGTGGCTTTCGATTCTGCCGATGGTCAGAGAAGGGTGAAATCGTTGTGGTCAGCTGGATTAGGTCTGATTCGATTCTGGCGCAGCCTCTTGCCAAGATCCATTTCCCTTCCGAGGGTCTGACCGTTTTCGAATTGGGCCAATATCGGTGGACCAACTTTGCGAAGTGGTGAGGAAGGTAACCAGAAGTGTCATCGAAAGCCCTTTTTATGCCCTCGATGTCCCGGCTTGATAGTGAAATGATATAGGCCGCGTTGGAGAACGAAGAGGTTGAGGAGGGTTCGATGTGCTTGCTCGCCCATCGTCGAATTTTTCCACGTTGTGAATTCTTCGCCGAGGTCATCTCGGATCGGACGAGAGCGTCACCTCCCTCGGACTTCCATATATTTGCAATTTAAATCCCTCGTTATTTTGGTAACGTCCGACTCGCAGGAAATTGGGAAATGAATACCGTAAGAGCACGGTATTCTGCGGCAGATAAGTGAAAATATCGGGTCGCAATTTCGTCGCTTTGTGTGCAATTATATGAATTGGTTATTAGAGCTTCTGCATTTAATAATTAGCTCCTCAGCGCGGATTTAATATCGTTCTGAATGTTATTCACGATTAACTTAGAAATGTTCGCGTTTACAGCTTTTCGAAATTGTGTTTGGTCATCTTGAAAATTACAGGCAACGCGAGAATCTCCTCGCCGCAGCTTCTATCGCGTTTGATTGAAATTACACCGTCTGCACGTGACGAAGAAACGCGCGACCGATTGTATTGCGATCGTGGTAAATTCTATAGCGCTCTTAAAATTGATCGCGTTACGCAGCCGATGATTTTGAGGAATCCAAGGACGGTCGGTGTGAAATAGGGTGTGTCGATGAAGTTGCAGTCCTTAGTCCCCGCAGGAGTCTGAAACCCGTGTTTCCGATCATCCGATTGAGGCTACGTGGTGCATAGTCGGTCGGTGCTTACTATCTCTTGGCACGCCACCACCACCGCCGCCATCAACCAGCACAGTTCCTTCTATATCCCGGCACACGGCACGCCAATCCCTAATCCTGTCTGGTAATTGTTTTTGTACCCTCTGTGTCAGCCAATTATCGATTGAGCCCGAAAACCGGGCGTAATCAATTATTTCGAAAGTCTCCAGTTAAACCTTTCGCAAGCGATCTTTTACGCATGTTTCCTTTTTATTCCACATATGCTCGTTTCTAGTACGTTTTAGTATTGTGCGTAGTTTGTTCGTGCGTTTGAAAGAGTGTTCATTGTGGTCGTAAATGAAACGTAATGCGGCAGACAGAAAAGACTCGACCAATGCATGTTTGAACGCGAATATGCTTCGGTACGTATAAACGAATATTTAAACAATTTTCTGTCATCGCTATTTTTTTTGTTAATGTTTCTTAGAATTCTCCTATCGTTATCTTTTTTCTCTTTTGCATCGGATTTTTTACATATTGCTCGATAGTTTTGGTAAAGGAGAAGAGGGCTGAACATTTTCTGACAACTTACTACGAATAAATGGGGGATCTTCTTACGCAGTTATGAAAAACTCAAAGATGCAACGATACACGCACGTAATATGTGCAGCAAAAATATATATACAAAAATACATAAGATATATAAAATATCCGAAGTAGAGTATACGTCGCTAAAACAAACCTCCCATTTCCTTCCACCTCCAGATTTCTTTCAGTAGCCTGAACAAAAATATAATCCTGTGTTTTAAATATAAATACCCGCGATCTAGTTATGATAAAGTACACAGGGTTGAAATAAATCGTTATAATTTTAATATATTCTTCGTAAATTTATTTAAAATTCCTTCTAACTTTTGTAATTTTAGACATGAAATATACCATAAAGCTCATTGGCATAGATACTAACGTTAATATTTATTACTGTTTGCAATCGATCACATTGAAGTTCATTTCGATTCCTATAAATCGCCGAGCACAAATTCACGTTACGTTAATGAATTTTTCCATTTCCATAGCGATGTTAACGTCCCGTTAGTTTTTCCGTCGTTTATTTCGACCATACGATATTTTACGGTTCGCCAACATTTCTGTAATACATGTGTACGTGTTTACGCGTTCTCGGTGCATTCGATTCACGTTGAATTCGGCAAATTTCGGGGATGAGAGGGATTAACTCATCGGCAAGAAAGTTCGTTGAGTACGAAGCGTGGAAATTACCATTAAATATGAATATTTTATGCCACCCCCGGTGCGCTGAATTCTCGGACGTTAGTTAGTGTATTTCACGCGCACACGCGCTGCGAGCAGCGAATGTGACGATGAAGCAATACTTTCCCGTGCAATAATACCATATTTATGTAAGCAAATTCCCGGCCTCTCATCGGGAGAGGCTTTCGAAGAAGAATTTGCATTTATTTGAGAAGTAGCTTATATACCAGTTGCTCGAAAGCCCCGTCCTCTTTTTCATGCAAATTCGAACGACTTTGTCGTAGCCAGGAGGGGAAACTTTCAACTCCTCGCGTTACAAAGCGGAAGTTAAGTTTTCTTTCCTAACCCACACACGATGCAATGCTCTAACCATTTAAATATATAGAATACGTTAGTTGTAATAGATGCTCGATGATTTTTCCTCGTTTGTCGAAAATGTATTATTAGATTATTCTGAAAGTTTGTATAGTTTTGAGCTATTCGTTACGAAAGAACACAAGCGGCGCAGTAAAAAATACGATTTAGTTTAACGAAAAGTTTCCAATTTATTAACGTGCCTGTAAGAGTTTTCACCTTCTTTCTAAATAATTTTGGAAATCTTTCTGTGCCTTTCGTAAGTGGAAGAACCGCACTGAAAAGGACATTTTGCTTACTTAACCATTTACATGCATACAAATAAAATAGCATTTGATGTGTGTTAGAAATACCATTTAATATGGTTCAACATAAAATTACGTAGAATTTTCGGTGTTTAGAAGACGTCTACGTCTAAAATGATATATTACGAAAGAAAAGAAATGAGAAATGTTTCTCAGATACCTTTGTACGTTAAGGAGTCAATTGTTTGATCTACGCTACATTAAAGACTCACCTGGTTAGAAAAATATGATCAGATTGATTTGATGTTGTGTCATAGAAATTTTGGTTTGATTATATCAAGCATAACCCAATTAAATCCAATTACGTGTCATCTCTTTATATCAAGGAAATTATACATGATATAACTTTTTCTATCTATATTTAAAATTTAAAATAAAATAAAAATGATACATAAGTGTTTACTAATGCAAAAATGTCAACAAAAAATCCCACTTTGTACATGTTGGAGTGGTCATCACTTCTAAGAAAACTCTACATCAGGTCTTTTAGTTTTCTCAAACACTGAAGCCATCGACAGCCTATACACAAAAGACTGCATCGAAGGCAAATCATAAACTGTACACAGACAATGTTGGCTTCAGGGTTTTCAGTCATAGGGTAACGCTGCTAGCGTGCGGATCTGGACCAGCTCAATTATATCCCGAACTTCGTATTTACACTTTAGTATTTTAAATATATATTTTTTCTACCTTACAATTTATCCACGCGTTCCTTTGTTCACATACATCTAATAACCTCAACAATACACGTGAATATTCAAACGAATATCTCCAAAAAGTAAAGTAAACAGTTTTTACGTTCAAATCGTTGATCGCTGTTACGTACTCACATATTCATCTGCTGCTCAAAACGCCCGGAAATTCTACAAAGCAACAAATCCACGGGTCAAACAGATCAAAGTCTGAAAGAACAAAAATAGCATCGAAGCGGTCCACGGTGATCCATAGAAACGAAACAAAATCTTGCAAATATTTGCCTCGTAATATCTTCAACGCGACTGAATAGGATCAGATTACAAACGGATGAACATTATTTGCGCATGCCGACGTTGGCCAGCTGATTCGCATAGCTACAACGATTTACGACCAGGAGATTCAGCGATCAATGCCGACGAAAAGTGCAACGAAATTGGAATGCCAGGCGTGAATAGTGATCAAAGAGGCATGATGGTAGCACGCGTTCCACGAACCTTCACCCTGCGTAGCCCTGCCATCCGTAGCCGGGTCGCAATGAAAGCGCCAATGACGTATGACATCGTTTCCAGGGCCAGCAAGGCTGAAGAATGAAAAGCATGCGACGCGATATCCGAAGCACGTTACGCGTTTACCAGAGAGTAATGACCAGCGCCGTCTGATCCCACGGCTGTTGTCGCGATAATTGGATGCTCGTAATTGGCCGAAATAGCACGCAACAGTGAAACCTTCTACGCGCCACTATCCATTGTTGCGGGTTCCGATACATAGACTCCACTGCATCGCATTCTAATGATTGTTGAATTTGGTCGTACAATGCCTGAGGTGCAACGAAGGAGCAGCTTCGAGAGAATGGTGATATTTGATCTAAAGTTGTGATAATTCCCTCGTGTACAAAAGAATTGTTGTTATTTCTGTATTCAGAGGTAGGATCGCAATAACTATTATTTTATTCTCTGGATAAATTTATTCACACCGTTCTGAGCCGAAAAACCTTTATCGCACTTTCTTACGTGGGCTAGGATAAAAAACAGAAGAACATCTTAAATCTATCGATTAAGTCTATCAGTTGTATCTAAAACTGTCTTCTAACTACTATTTATTGTAACTAGCGCATCTGCATATGGATGACGAGCGCGAACTCACGTTGTCATTTTCAACATGAATTTAAGTTACAAAGAATTGTATTTATCGTAACATTTGCATACAAATTAATTAGGTCCAAGTATATTAATAGTTTCGTGTAATTAGAAAAATTTACTTCCGTGAAGATAAAACATCGGGTCTGATAAGGGAAGTTTCATTGAAACATAAGGGTGTGTGCAAACACTTTGTCGCTGTAAGTAAGATATGTACATGTATCATAAGAAGATGTATGTAATGCGATGTATTGTTTCATCTTTGTATTATCTCGTTTCGGAGGAAAATGGACTTGTCCCGCTTTCATGGTGTAATCCTTACACGTAACTATGTTCTTTGTTTCTGAAAATTGCACGCGCTAATCGCAGTGACCCTAATGGAGGAAATAAGAGAGGGTGAGCGAACATTGTAGGCACGTGTAATTTTTCATGCTCCTATATTAATGTACAGAAACTGTAGGGACTTAGTTTGCAGATTACGGTAATGAGCCTTGGTACCGATGTCCATGGCATCTTAACGAGTTTCTCTGCATTATAAGTTTCGCGAAAAGTTTCAACTTCATTCAGGAAGGAAACTCGGCCCCCTTGAAACGTCGCTTACCGATGCTCTCAACGTCGCGACATTAAGAGACATTATTCCGGAACTGTCAAGCAATGAACTGCTTGAAATACTATCGTATTCTTCACGCGCACGTAAAGTCTGCTTTGTTAAACGAGTTACTTCGATCCTCGAGGTTGCACGATTTCGACCTGCCCCCCTCCCCCGTGAAAACAGAGAAGTTTCTAGAAACTTCGGACCTTTTGGGCTTCTTCATCTACATCTTAACGATGTTCAAAAAAAGAATGGCGCGAGCAGTTTGTAATAGCCCTAGAAGTTTCATTGTTCGTAGCGATTTGAATTCAGCAACCCAATTTAATTAACGATGTATTTTCCTCGTATCTTACTGTCATTTAATAAAATTATTGGTATTATCGATACAAGCGTTTCTATTAACGTTCGTCCGTTCGATTTAGAAAAATGCCTTGGAAAGAGAAATAAAAGAAGCATCGCGTTTTGGTATCAACATTTTCATTCGTATTTTCGGAAATTAAATTCTCGTATTTCCTATCTCCTTAATCGTTTAATTACTAATTACAGGCATCTACAGGAGCTACTTCTTATTCGTAGAAAAAGCGTGCTTCCTGTTTCTCGATTAGTTTCGCCATGGAAGGATGTCAAGGGAAAGATGAATATAAATTATGTGTTGAGCCAATGTTAATTTTATAAGCGTATATAGTATATGTTTAATGGATGCATATAATATTTACTCACATTCGTAGATATTTTAGCTTTCATACGCATTTGGAATCTAGTGGCAGTGATAGAGCATCTTTTAGCGTAACTCGAATACATTGCATACATCTATTATCCAGTCAAATTCTGTCGATGTTCGTTGAAAATATGAAATACATTTATTTATTCAGTGACAATGAAAACCGTGAAAACCTCAAGACCATCGTCGATTTATCTTTGTCACAAATCTTTTAATTGTCACGCGTGTATAATATATTTTTAAAGATTGGTAATTAGTAATTCGCGTATTAATAAATGAATCTGTAAAATCGACGTCATGGCTCCAACGATTTCCAATGCCTAATCTACAAAATTTTATACATATCAGAGAAAAATTACTTAACTGTAATCGGCATACAAACATTCTTCGAATGAAATGCGACAACGAGGTTTAACTAACCAGTATCTTTTCATCGGAAACAATTTGACGGCGTAATTTGAGAGAACATAATTGCTGGCAATTAACCGTCGTTTGAGGAAAACCGAAGGTGGATTTGCATAAGATTCGACAATTGCACCGATAAATTCGTGTCGTCTGTTTGTCTGGCTCACAATGCTGGCTTCCGCGATTTTCGGGTATTCCAAGCACGCGATAATAAATTTCGCGCGGAGATAATTTTACCTCGCTTTTTACACCGACTCACAGGTGTAAATCCTGAAAAATCTCCAACGAAGGCAAACGTCCAATGGATCTCGACAAAAGACGAGGAACGTTCGCTCTCCGATTGTCGGTAATTTTGTTCACTGTCGTGGAACGATCGTACGAAAACTGTCGCGTTATCTTTGTGCACAGCCCCGGAAAAACTGGAATCGCGTCGTAGCGACGTAACCTGTCAACTTATCTCTTGAAATCTCTGTCTCCCAGAAGGAAAACTGGACCCGTTTCCGCGATAGATCCCGAACGTTCAGTCGCTGCGCTGTTTGCTTTAACATGGATGCCGCAGACACTTTCCTCTTTGGTTTGCTACCTCGGGTAAGGTGGATGTGTTCTGTTGCTTCGAAATTTCTTTATTTTAAGTAAAATGTTCAGAATGTATAAAGATAAAAGGGACGTTCTCCGATTCAGAGGAAACAAAGTCTATTTATGTAATTGAAAAGGGATTCAAATCTAAATCTATAGTTTTACTATATATATGTATGTCGGCTTGAGATTGGAATGTTGGGCGCGTAACAACTCTTCACGTGGATTAGCCATTGTTTCACAAAGCCGAGATTATACAGTGCTGGACAAAAGTATTGGCACAGCATGATTGTTATGATAGAAATGCTTATAACTACTAAACAAATTGATTTAAACAAAAAACTTTTTGACGTATTTATTTATTATCTATTCTAGTTTATTACATAACAAGAGCAACAATATAAATAAAATAATACGCAAAATAATAACAAAAATATATTTTTTGAACATTTTATGGGTGGACAAAACTATTGGCACAGTAGAATATTTACGCTTATAACTAATTACATAATAAACTTCTAATATTTTGTTGGCAGTCCTTTTCTTTTAAGGACTTCCTTTAATCTTCTGGGCATCGAGTGGACTAATTTTTTAGTGAATTCAGGTACAATATTGCTCCATTCCTGCAGAAGAACTTTCTTCAGTTCAGACTTGCTTGTGATATTATGTTTCCTAATTCTTTTTTCCAATTCGTTCCACACGTGCTCAATGGGATTCATATCGGGACTTTGAGGTGGTGTGTTTAATGTGTGGGCAGTATTATATATTATCCACTGACGAACAATATACGCCATATGTTTAGGATCTCGATCCTGCTGAAAATAGAAATCCCTGGGGAGGTTTAATTTTTGAGTACTTTTCAAAAGATTTTGCTTGAGTATATTTAAATATACATATTCATCCATTATCTCATCAATGAATATAAGTTCTCCTACACCCGATGATGCCATACATCCCCACACCATTAAACCACCACCCCCATGTTTCATGGTGGCTTGCAGATTCAGTTCGTCCATCTCTGTGTTGGGTTTTCGCCATACTAATATTCTGCCGTCAGATTTAAAAATATTAAACTTACTTTCATCTGAAAACATGATCTTTTCCCAAAAATCAGTATCTTTCGTAACAAACTCTTTCGCGAATTCCACTCTTTTCTTTTGGTTTATTTTACTGATGTAGGGCTTTCTTCGTGCTGCACGGGCAGAATAACCGGCATCCTTCAATACCCTACGTACAGTTTTGGTACTTACTTCTTTTTCACACTCAGCTTTTAACATCGAAGCAATTTCAGTCGAATTAGTTTTTGGATCCTTCTTTACAATATTTACGATTTTCCTTTTTTCTCGAATTGTTACCTTAGAAGGGCGACCACTCCTAATTTGATTCTCTAGATTTTCTTCACTTTTAAAGCGTTTTATGACTGAACGCACAGTAAAACGACTTCTGTTTATGATTTGTGCAATTTCGTTGTAAGATTTATTCATCTTATATAAATTTAATATTATTTTTCTTTCTTCAATTGTGGTTTCTTTCGTTTTTCTAGACATTATTACTCTTTCTTGGTTTTTTGTTGTTTAATAACTGAAGTCTCCAGTTTCACTGATCGAGTGTTATAATAAAAGACTAACGGGGGATTTCCCTTCGCTACTTCCAAATGATGATCGGAAATCGTTGAAAACGGCGACGATACATTGTTTGTTCCATGCTGTGCCAATACTTTTGTCCACCCATAAAATGTTCAAAAAATATATTTTTGTTATTATTTTGCGTATTATTTTATTTATATTGTTGCTCTTGTTATGTAATAAACTAGGATAGATAATAAATAAATACGTCAAAAAGTTTTTTGTTTAAATCAATTTGTTTAATAGTTATAAGCATTTGTATCATAACAATCTTGCTGTGCCAATACTTTTGTCCAGCACTGTATATACAAGACTATCACTAAGCTTAACAAATAATAAGTCTAATGAATAATAAGTTTGATGAATAATAAAGTTAATGAATAATAGATTGCACTAATAATAAGATTAACAGATAATAAGTTTAATGAACACTATTAACAATGTTTTTGGGTTCAAACGAATCCAAGGTCAACGGGATAACTCTTTACTAAGCGCAAATACGATGCTCGATGTGTCACTCTCCAAGGCAATCGCACGAATGCCAGCCTCGTGGAGATTTTTCTCGCTGTACGATCGCATTTGTTTTCTATACCCGTTTGGAAGCATCGAGAAAGTTCCAAACGCCGTTGCTAGGCAGTTTCTGCCTGGAGTTTGATTATTAATACAATGTACATATGTATGTCCCATCGTATCGGCACCTCCGAGGCAACATCACGCGTGGCTAGGCCCTCTCCCGAGGCCGCATGCCGCCACAACCACATTTCTTGGAAAACCCATACAACCACTCCAGCCCTCCGTTAGGCAAAACGTCCATCCCGCGACCGTGGCTACGTTCGACGACCAATTGTCACCTCGAACCCAATCTCGCTATCATAAATCTCGAACAATTACAGCTATGATAAAATCTAGGCTAGAGTACTAGAGGATGTTCCTAAAATTTCCAAGGAAAGGCTTCGGCTTTCCTTTCATCTCCGACATATATATCAGAAGGAATATTGTTCTACTATAATACTTATATGTATTATACGTCTATATGTATATTGAAATTTGAATTCATCCTTTTTTTTTTCTCTAATCTCAAGACACAGAATATATATGTACAAATAAAACCAAATTGTTTACGAAAATGCTTTAGATATCATTGAAGTGGACCGAATAATTTTACAAGATACTTGTACCACCGATTATAAAAACTTGCGAATGTTGTTAATGAATGTGAAAAAGGCATGCGAAAACAAAGGCAGTTTCGTTAGCACTATGAAATAGGAAGCAAGTTTGATTCAGAGCGAACGAGTCTTTCGTTTCAGCGTTTTTATTTTCAAAATAATCGAATTTATCGGAAGGTGTAGACGGTCATTTTAACAAATTGCTCGGTACTTATCGCACGACTGAAATATCACGTCGCCTCGTTTCTCCGGAGGAAGGACGTAATCTACGATGATTATTTCCCGCATCGAATCACGCTGGGAGTTTCGTTGGAGTAAGAAGGGTAACGGTAAAGTCTCGCGGAGGAACGTCGTGGCTCTTTCACCGTGGGCTCGATCTCGAATCGGAGTTTCCGACTGAGCGGATCCTTCGATTTCGAATAAGTGCTCGAATCAATTTAACGGGCACGGTCGTTTCGTTCGACGGACGATTCAATTATTAGCGGTAGTTTTCAATTTAATTAACTCGACGCGAAAATTGCCGCGTTGTCAACTGCTGCGAATCGGTTTTACGAATTTGTTTCGCGTGCACGAACCCGAACGCTATTAAACGGGCCGAGACTTGTTCGATCGTCGACCAATAACCACGCAATAATTCTCGACATTTTAATAGTCCGTCACTTAATGCAATTTCAAGTGATTCATCGTAGATTATTAAATTCGTGGTCCATTGAAAGTCGGTCGCGTGAACTTCGATCCAATCCAATCCAATCGAATTCCGAATTTCGATTATAATTTCTATCGATCTGTTTTTAACATCGACGGCTTTGTCAATATTATAAATTTGTTACACAGGTTATTACACGAAATACGAAGGAGTTTCCAGGGAAGAAAAGTATGAACATCGTGTACGATATGGGAAGTGAATTACCGCGTCACAGTCACTCTTGGTAAGGATGGATAAGGATACAGCGAAGTCGTAGAATTAATCCGGCTTGAATATACATGAATTTTCAATGCAAAATTTAAGAACACTCAAGAGAACATCAGCTACTCGACTTTCGTCGAAAGAGTAAGATTTACTCTTAGAGTAATGTTCCTTTTAGTGGAATTAGTTCTTTCGTAGCATAATTTTTATAAATATAGCAATTAACGTAGAGAGAAAAACGATAGGAGGTTAACACGGTGCAACTTTTAACGAAACTTCGAAATATCGATTCTTAGATGGCACAAAAGTTAAAATATTTACATTTTATACCTTCTTCAGATTGGTAAAAGCGCTTCGTTATACCGTTGCATCAAGAGTATGGTCGATATTGACGCGATCAACAACTTTTTATTCGTATAAGTATAACATTGCTCGACATCTGTTACCGATAACGCTCTATTGATAACGCTCTATTGATAACGCGGATGTTTCGCGCATTGGGATTTGGGTCTAATGACTCGTTGCTCGTTCGTAAACAGAAAGATACGTTAATTATAGAGGGGAAAATGAGAAATCGTTACTGATACAATTTAATAATGCGAGTCTCCAAATGGATAGTTGAGAATTTTATTTCGGTACTATGCATGCGATCGAAATAGATACTGCTAACAATCAGCTAAACTACTTCAGAGTAATAGTCAATGTACAATTAAATTTATGTTCGTTGCTTAGTCTTGTCTTTTGTAAATAATTGTTACGTTATAATTAATTAGCTCGGAATTCAGAAAAATCAGTTTGCTTTCATTTAACTGTCATTCTTATACAGACTGATTATAACGATAATAAATCAGATAGACGATGATATCCAAACACCACTGTTAACTGAATCCTTATCTGGCGCTTATACTTTACATTCATTAGTCATAGAAGATTAAGTTTGTGTGTGATGTGCAGTTTAACTTACGCAACGGCAATAGGAAGGAAAGCTTAAATGGAGCAGCTTACCGTTGATGAACAATGATACTAATTATAACTTGGCTAAGTCAAATGTGCCGGAGCGGAAACGGCAGGGAAATTTCGTTATACTACCGAGTTGAGTAACGACAGTGCTCGAAAGCTATCTTCAATTGTTTTAGATACCGAACAACCTATTTTTTCGATAATCTAAACACGACAATCTCGATCTTTTATTATTATAAATCGAAACAATTTCGAATTCTGGATAAAATAAATAATTGGAGGAGATACTTAGCGACTGTCAAACTTAATGAAAATTTGCAAAAGCTACGATAAAAGGTAAATTCAAAAAACCAATGAAGCCATCAAGTTTTGGTCAACGAATAACAGAACGATTAATTGTAAATATTTTTAAAATTGTCGCTTAATTGAAATTTACTTGAAAATTGACTAAATTCATTTCTCATTCAATGTTACGAGCCATCGCTTTCCGTAATCGTTAATGTTTAATAATTCTTCAGAAAATTTGATCGAAGTCTCGTACTGAACGATGTAGCAATTATCAACCTCTATCGAAGCATCTATGCATAAATCAATTCAAGCTGAAATCTAATAGATTATTCACACGGAACAACGTAACATTAGCCCGTTACATATTTATAATCGGGCTATATCTTTAATTAAATGAAAATTATCCGGGTCAGGGATTTTTCATTTTCGGTTATTATTTCGCTGCCGGCATTCGCGTAATATTAATTAACGGTATTATTAAACGTAATGCGATACTCTCAACGTTGTTTCATCCACCGGTGCCAAACAGATCTTGCTACTCTTTTCAAGCTGACGGTAGGTTAAGGCGCGATTTATCGAAGTATGTATCCTCCTCGCATTCGTAAACGTACAAAGGCATCCGAGTGGCCATTTACCTAATTGGGTTAGATAATACGATAAAGAAGATAAATGTTCGAGTTACGTCACGAACTTTCACACTCGACACTCGACCAGGTTATACGGCAGTTTTATCTTCGCTTCGTTACAAGGGCTGCAAGATCGTTCGTAGCATACTTTACTCGGATAAGGCTATTATTATAATGGACGTACCGTATATCATGGAAAATATAGTCCCGCATGGGAAAGAACATATTGTTCTCTTCTCCAGAAGCGTATAGACATCAGAATGAATTGTATCAACGATCGAATAGCGAGTCTATTCGAAGGACTTCTACGTTACGGTTATACGAATGGCTTTCGGAAATTCCACAAAAATTATAGTAGCCAAGGCACGATACATCTTCAAGTTGCAAGATTTTCAACATTATAATATAATGCACCTTAATATATTGAATTTAGTTCGAGTTTATCTCAATTTTCTTTCATCTCTAGCTTAATTTTAATTTATACGATCTTCAGCTTTTGGGTTCTAGAGTTTTAGCTTCAATCAATTTAATTTTAATTTGATGAAGTTCAAGAAATAAACCAACATCAAATCTAGATTACTTCCTCGAAATCTAGTTTCAAAAATTACCGGCAACAAGCACCATGAATCAAAACTCTCGATATGAAATTCCACTAAGCTAAAAATCGCCACTACCAAACCTCGAGAACTAAAAAATGGCAACCGCTAATTTTTAAACACCTAAAGCTTATCGCCATCTAAATTTACGATCAGAAAAAGAAGATTCACCTCCATTGAGTTTCATAGCACGGAATTTATCGCGGCTTTGTTTCACTATGCTCGAATCCTCCCGAATCGTTCTCCGTATATTTAAAACGAATGTTTCTGAATCACTTTTCCGTGTACTTGAATATTCAAAGCAAGCGGCGGTGGTACGTTTTCGCTGGTTTCGTGCCAAAAATACGCATGATCAAATCCTCGTACGATCTGCAACGATGAGGATGCTTTTTGGTCGTTTAAATGGACGTGTCGTTTAAAGCGGAAAACCGGCTTAAGTGTCGTGGCGTTCCACGGTACAAGATAAAGGGAACGCGTACGTGTTTTGCACATACAGTGTGGGCACGACGAGTAATCACGTCTCCTTGCCACCCCATCTCCCTTTTCTCTGCTTTACGGTTCGCGCATCTAGTCCCCTCGTCTCTCCCTTTCTTTTTGCCCTTTGCACTACGAACAGCTGCAATGTCACGCGTAATCAGCATGGTTACTGGCATCGTGTAAATATTTGCGCTTATGCTTTCAGTCGGAACAAATTTTAACTGTTGTAAATATGCTATTTGGAGAGTTCGTTTACTTTGTCCAAGAGATCGAGTTCGCAAAAATATTTTAGACCTTCTTCTTCTTTATTATATATTACGCGATAACGAGTTATATATTTGTCGATTTATAAACTAACAGTTTATTAACTTACGTTTATTGCCGAATTAAACATTTATCAAATAGTAAATTACTCGGTCTTAAAATAAAAATTGTCATCCCTCCATGATTTTTACAAGGTAATCAAACGATAGATTGGACAATCGGGTTCTTTTGTACAAAAATATTTTCTTTGTTTATTCTGTAAACCACTCTAATATCGCATAAACATTTGCTTTCCCAGTTTACATCGCAATTATGAAAACGACTTTATTCTAAGCAGGCCATTTTAGTGGAGAAAATACATATATTTATCACTCACTTTGTTGATTAATTTGTAAAGTACAGTGTTGCGTCTAGCATAGTATGGAAGGAATATCTTACAGTGGAACATCTGATACACTCGATAACTCCTCTATTCTTCTTCGTTTTCATCGATTAATCACTATCCTCCACTCTCAAAAAGAAAGCACTACATATTCTTACGTTCGCCGTTGTTTATTTATCGCCCGTTCTACACAGCACAAAAACATCTCTGCACCAGCGTTACACGATACGCAAGCAAAATGTAAAGAGGTAAAAAGAAGCGAAAAGAAAAGAAAGAGAAGAAATAAGTCATAAAAATCAGCCTAGTTGTCCGATCTCTTTCCTTTACGTAGAACCGTGATAAGACAACTGTCTGCAGAGATTACAGAAGAACGTAATCGGTTGCGTATCGTCTACGTAATAATAAAAAGACAGACGGGATTGGCTAGGAGAATTAGCGCTTTTGGTTGACCGTGGCAGCAGACAAGAAACAAAAACAAGCCCTAACGAACGTCCGAGGGCATCCCTAACTTTGACCGCAACAGCGCCGTTCCGGATGAACTTTGTCTGTTACGTGAGCGGAGAGCTTACCTTAGTTTTCTTGTCTGTCGCGTGTATAGCGCAAACCTGGATCCCTGTTATCAAGATTCTCCCATTTCACCGTTGGTTTTACTGGAAGACGCTCTCGAGGCCGCGGGAGAGGAGAAGAGATGAAAGGGGTCAGAGAAACAGCACGGCGGATATTACGATTTTCCCGAGGGGCGAGTAACACGTAGTGGAGCACGAGGGATGAACACGCGCGTCGAACGATTTTCCTAATAAATTGAATATCCCGACAAATTAATTGGCGGTATCGTCGTTTGGAATTTGTCACGTGCGCGCATCTGCGACGAAGATTCGTAAAACTTGCGCTAATTGTTAGCTCACAGAGGTGTAATTCGATGCTGTGGAAGCGAAGACTTACGTTTGGATGAGATTTTTTTTTATTTATTTATTTATTTAATTTTACAATTTGTCCAGAAGGACATTTGGTAAAATGTTATAACTTGAAAAATATAGCATGTGGATGGTTACCCCCAGCGGGGTTCCATCTTCCAGGTTGTTTATTGTTTTTCTATTGCGAGGTCTGCGGGATGCTTCTTCTTCAGTCTTCTTTCTATTACGGTTTCTTTTGTTTCTGCAACTAGCTGGTTTGGGTGTATTGCAAGTCTTTCTTTGTACTTTTTTGCGTATCTAGCGATTTCCTCTTTAACTGTTGGAATTTTTAGATCTTTTCGGATGTCCTCATTTCTGACGTACCATGGAGCGTTAACTAGTGTTCTTAAAATTTTTGCTTGTTCTGTCTCTATTTTATTTATGTGACTCATTGCTGCCGTCCCCCATAGTGGGACTCCGTATGTCCAGATTGGTTTGATTATTGTTTTGTATATATTTAGTTTATTCGTGTGGATGAGATTTTGGATTGGAAAAGCAGACGTGGGAAACCAACGGTATATTCTACGGGAATATTCGTGTCTTGTCTCTCTTTTTAATAATTATAAATTACATCTGCATTATTAGAAAGAAGTTTTAAAATGTACTTAAAAATATCGTATGTGCAAGAAGAACATGATTAATTCCGAGAGTTTATTTACAGTCTGTCACACAAGAGCGTGTCTGCGATATTTCTGTAAATATTTATATATTTGTAAAAAAATTTATATGAATTGAATCTACATCTAAAACACTAATACGCTATTACAGTAGGGTGTCCAATCTCCTCCATTAGCGATTATAGCTTGACATCGTTTCGGCATACTCTCGACTAATTTTTGAGCGTAGGATTCTGGTAACGACCTCCATATCTTTCGAATGTGATGTACAAGTGTTCTTATTTTTGTGATACGTCTTCCTCTCAGCTTGCCTAATAGGACACCATGCCCAAAACGAAGATTCATCAGTGAATATTATATTACTCCAATCACGATCTCTGTTTTCATTCGCCCATGCCAGACGATTTTCGACGTTTCGCGTACGCGGCACTCATATTAAAAAGCTCTGTTCCTTTCACTGTTTCAAATAAAACTGAAAGGTATTCAGCAACGCGTATTAGAGAAGTTTTCGTTTGTTTACATTCTTTTTATCTCATTCTGATTAGGTGTCAGGTTTCGCAGATATCGCAGACACGCTCTTGTGTGACAGACTGTAGTTTCATTGATATGATCCACGTTCAATTGTTAACTATGTTTGAGATAGGAAACCTGATTATAATCGATAAATATACGCGCGAGCGCGCTACTCGTATCACGCATAATTACCCATTCATTTGTGTTTCGCTGGCGATTGTTTGCTAACAACTGGTAGCATTCGTGGGATCAGACGAATCTAAGGGAAAATTCGGCACACGCAAAATTGAACTGGTTCGTGTTAAATCTATATGACTTTAAATTCAGATTTCGTAACTGCAGTTATAACCATCGATCGTAGAACGGTTTGAGTATAATGTGATAATTTGAACAAATAACGCTTAACACAGTTATTCACATTCTAAAATATTAGTTAGACGGTTTAGTCGATTTGTAGTAACAATATATAAAATTTCGCGGATAATTAGCACCAGTGCTTCCTAACTTTTTATGCAATCAGCGAATCATGAATTTAAGGTACTTGTTAAACAACATAGCAATGAAATATTTTATTATTTGCGTTTACTATATACTTAATTAGCGCTGTTTGCATCAAAGTTTAAAATGTTCCATTCATTTAGAAGAATTAACAAAATAATTTTACAAATTATGACAATTTGTTATTACTTGTTTGCTCCTAAAGATCAATTTAATCGCGTTATAACATTCTATCGTATTGTACGTACGTACGATGATTGCAAAGAATAAATTCACTGGTCAGATTTATCCGTAACATTTTTATCAAAACATATCTTATAAAAATAAACAATTATCTTGAAAGTACTTTAGAATACTCTCGTATCTACTACTTAACACACAGTTAATTAACAAATAAATCGTCTTGTCTGTATTTTAGCACCGTTCTGTGCATAGTTTACAAAGCATTTCCATTCAGCGTCTGTAACATTAAAACACCAACTTCTTTTCCCGTTTGACGAACAAACGGGGCTCTACTTTGCAGTTGGGCATCGACGGCCTCCGGTGAAAACACTGGGATCTCCTACACATTAAAAGGAGCGTGCTGACTAAAAGGATTCCGCGGAAGTTGCTTGGAAGGAGGCGAACGTTTCGCCTCGACTGAAAAATGCATTCGCCATTCCGTTTGCACACGTAGAAAGGACACATTGTGTTTACGACTTTCCGTCTTGGATTCTATTGCATTTGCGCGCTGTGTTCGACTGCGAGAAAGCAGCTGCAGTTCACGCTGCATTCTGCCGTGAAAATTTCAGATGGTCTGCTCGACCATGTCGCAATTCGCATTTACAACCGTGCATTGCGCAACGGCTCTCCCTTAAAAACCAACTCACTCTTAGAAAGTGTCTTGCGAGTAAAACACAGAGGTGAAGCAGCAAGATTTCGGGAAAGAAAGCACTCGTTGAACATCTCGTTGTTCCTGAGTGTTCGCCACTTTGCGGACTCTCATCTTTGCGAATAAATAAATACGCCGTTTCCGTGGCGAACAGTCCGCGTGACTTTACTTGCAGATGTTTACCCCTTATTAAGGATTCCGCAACGCGCCGTGCCGGCTTCGTTTACTTCGTACACCATCTTCGGTTGGAGCGAGAGCCAGTTTTCTTTTTCCCCGCACGCGGATGGAGTAAATATGAAGCTTCCTTTAATGCCCGGGCAAACGAAGCTTTAATGACGTTCAGCGGATGTTAAAGGGAATCTTAAATATTTGAATATCTTAAGAACACTTGCCATCTCTGGCTCAAACTCTAATTTTTGAAGCTTTTTAGAAACTTCCCAGTTCTCCTCACCGAGGCTACCTTTACAATTTATCCAAGTGCTTTGGTAAACCGTTTAAGAGGTAACCGGTAGGTCGAGGGCTCGTTTGTGAAGCATTTTGCGATGACTAAAAACGTATATTTTTAAAAGTTCACAATTACTACACACTTTTACGTATTTAGATTTTAGAGAACTCGTACTTTCTTCGATACTTGGTGTGTTTTATACTGGCATTGATGCAACTGGGAAATTATTATTTGAAGTTTGTGAGAAAATGAAGAATCTCGCGAACTAATAAGCTCATTTTGAAAATGTCAATTTGAACTTTCCAAACGTATAAACACTTCGAACTTTCCAAATAAGTTAATAAGTTTGTTTCTTTTAGCAAGAATGGTTAATCGACTAAATGTTATGTCAATGGAGAAGTTTGAAGAAACTCTTTCAGCTGCTGATGCATCGAGTAATATCCCCAGGACTAACTTTGCATAGGGAAATTTGGTTAGCGAGTTTGCTATATTCGATGTTTATTAAATGTCGTGCCTGAACCATTTGCAAGTTACAATATTATTATATATTATATTAAGTAACCAGCAACTTATAACGAAATTATTAACAGTACCTGCGTTTAAAATTACTGCAGCTAACTCGTCTCCGCTACCATTAGTTCATTTGCTTCTGTGCATGTGCTCGCGTGAAAAAGTTGATTGCACCAGATAGTAAATCAATGCCTGAAATATTTCAGTCTTCCTGCATTACCATCTCAACCTTCCTAGCCATCGTGAGACAAAGAAAATGTAGGTTTGCTATGCGGAACGTTGCCAAAAACTGAATTCGGTGGTTGCAGCTCGGTTAAATGGGTTTATGACACGTCAGTCTCTATTGGGGACGAGGAGGAAAACCAGTAGAAATGGCGTACGTAGCTCGGAGTAGCTCGAAATTTTCATCCTATCATCGAGTTTCAAACGTTTCATCAGATTTTTAATCATATGTTATACTTAAATAGTTATAGCTATATATCTCAGAAATGTTTGAATAAGGATATATCTAGAAGATTCTAGTTTATACAGATTTATAACGTTATTTCGTGGACGAAGAGGTAAGCGCTTCTTGTTAAAAGCTGAAATCATCGAAGTGCTTTAGAGTTTGCGTGAATTACTCTAGATGTACAGTCTGTCACACAAGAGCGTGTCTGCGATATTTCTGTAAATATTTATATATTTGTAAAAAAATTTATATGAATTGAATCTACATCTAAAACACTAATACGCTATTACAGTAGGGTGTCCAATCTCCTCCATTAGCGATTATAGCTTGACATCGTTTCGGCATACTCTCGACTAATTTTTGAGCGTAGGATTCTGGTAACGACCTCCATATCTTTCGAATGTGATGTACAAGTGTTATTATTTTTGTGATACGTCTTCCTCTCAGCTTGCCTAATAGGACACCATGCCCAAAACGAAGATTCATCAGTGAATATTATATTACTCCAATCACGATCTCTGTTTTCATTCGCCCATGCCAGACGATTTTCGACGTTTCGCGTACGCGGCACTCATATTAAAAAGTTCTGTTCCTTTCACTGTTTCAAATGAAACTGAAAGGTATTCAGCAACGCGTATTAGAGAAGTTTTCGTTTGTTTACATTCTTTTTATCTCATTCTGATTAGGTGTCAGGTTTCGCAGATATCGCAGACACGCTCTTGTGTGACAGACTGTAGATTTTTATCTTTTATCAACTTTCAGATGGAAGAAGTTACATACATGTAGCAAATTTATAGCAGTAACAAATTGAGAAAATCTTAATGTTGCAAAGATCGTTTACTTTTGTTGAGGTTATTGGATGTAGGTGAATACAAAGGAACGCAGGGGTAAATTGTAAGGTAGAAAAATATATATTTGAATATAAAAGTGTAAGTACGAAGTTCGGAATACAATTGAGCTGATCCAGATCCGCACGATAGCGGCGTTACCCTATGACTGAAAAAATCCTGAAGCCAATGTTGCACGTGTACCGTTTTTGGTTTGTCTTCGACAGTCTTTCGTCTATGCGCTGTCGATGGCTTCGGTGCTTGAGAAAACTAAAGACCAGATGTAGAGTTTTCTTAGAAGTGGCGGCCACTTCAACAACTTTGTTAAAGACTAATAAATCTATCATGAATCTATCAATTTGTTCATTCTAGTAGTTCTAGCGTTACTCTCAGTGAACATGATTCCTATTACCAACTTTCAAAAATAGACATTGCGATCTGACAATAAAATTCTTAAAAAGGGAAGAAAAGAACAGTGTAAAACCATCTTAACTGAATAAATCCTCTTTTAAGTTTCGTAATATCTTGTTAAGTGGAGACTGATAAAACGGAAGAGAGCGTTAGCATTTCATCAGCCTCGCGAAACACAGTTCTCTGTCAACGTAAAAAGGAGAATTATCCGCGTCAGGAATCGCCTCTAATTTCACGTGTACTTCTCTTTAGCTATCGACGTTGGTTGCATAAATAGGGTTAAGCCACGCCTCTTTGCCGACGTTTCTATAAGGCCTTACCTCACGTTCTACGAAGCACAGTGAAGCGCTTTTACTCTTTAACTCGCGTTTTTACGAGGACCCGAACGTAATGGGCTTCGTAGCGTGTCTTTTCCTTGGCCTCACGGTAGTCCGATACGATGCGATGTCGCGATAGAAAATCATCGATTCTTTCTCTTTTTTCATCATTCTTTAAGCTGAACAGGAGCCAACCGCTTCCGTTTCTTTCTTTTTCATCTTTCTTCCTCTGTTTCTTTTTCTTGCTTCGCTTTTTCTGCACCATCTCATCCTTTAACAATATCCGGAAGTTTTTGATCGAGGATGTGACCCGAGCCGAAGGTAATGTGTCCTTTAAATATGAAGTTTCGCTAAAGAAACAGCGAAGAGAATGCATATTACAAGCTCCGTATGAGCTCCATCATAATCTCCTTTTTTGCGCTGTTACCTTCCCGTTTTTTATTTACCGTATCTGCAGATACGTGGCAGATATATTAAGCAGTCGAAGACTGTCTACGAAATTAGAAGAGAAACTTCATAGAAAAAAAATTCATAAGACAAAATGGAGAATTGAATAAATTGCATTGCATGTTTCGATTCTAGTTCTTTTGACCAGAAAATACTCTTGACAAATATACATATATCTACCATAAACATATAGGTGTTTTTTCCGAAACTTTCTCGATTAACGATGCCTCTCTGTCTTTGACCTTTGTGATTTTCTTTAGTTTTTATTCAAAAATTTATTTTCTTAATTAGACGAGTGTTACAGAATAGCTGAAAAGTTACAGTCTGTCACACAAGAGCGTGTCTGCGATATCTGCGAAACCTGACACCTAATCAGAATGAGATAAAAAGAATGTAAACAAACGAAAACTTCTCTAATACGCGTTGCTGAATACCTTTCAGTTTCATTTGAAACAGTGAAAGGAACAGAGCTTTTTAATATGAGTGCCGCGTACGCGAAACGTCGAAAATCGTCTGGCATGGGCGAATGAAAACAGAGATCCTGATTGGAGTAATATAATATTCACTGATGAATCTTCGTTTTGGGCATGGTGTCCTATTAGGCAAGCTGAGAGGAAGACGTATCACAAAAATAAGAACACTTGTACATCACATTCGAAAGATATGGAGGTCGTTACCAGAATCCTACGCTCAAAAATTAGTCGAGAGTATGCCGAAACGATGTCAAGCTATAATCGCTAATGGAGGAGATTGGACACCCTACTGTAATAGCGTATTAGTGTTTTAGATGTAGATTCAATTCATATAAATTTTTTTACAAATATATAAATATTTACAGAAATATCGCAGACACGCTCTTGTGTGACAGACTGTACTTTCAAGGCTACTCTCCGTTAAATATTTCATAATGTATTTCATAATGTTTCGTAATTCAAAGTAATATGGCAATATCAATCTCTGATGGTATTGAAAGGTATTTAATCGATGTTGATTATTCAGTCGCTTTAGCTACATCCTTATTACCCAAAATTCTCTCTTCGATTGCTGAAGTGGTCACCACTTCTGAGAAAACTCTACATCTGATCTTTAGTTTTCTCAAGCACTGAAACCATCGACAGCGTATAGACAAAAGACTGCGTCGAAGGCAAACCACAAACAGTAGATAGGCGACGTTTGCTTCAGGGTTTTCAGTCATAGGGTAACACTGCTAGTGTCACGTAAAAAATAACTCTCGCGATGATATGTATAATAACTTTATTTCTCAGGAGTGCTCGAGTACCAATATTACAATATTCCAGTAGCGTTTCGCGATTCAGACTGACTTGACTGTCATTATTCGGGGTCTAAATACTAGGTGAGAACAACGGTAATCATGGAGGGGATATTATTCTTGGAAGTTCTTTATCAGGGTGAGAAGGTATGTCCAGTGGATATCTTAGAGGTGGTCGGCTAAGGTGACGTAAAACAATTCGGGGTTATACTTCTTGGAAGTTCCTTACCAGGGTGGGAAGGTATCCTATGTCCAGTGGATATCTTAGAGGTAGCCGGTTAAGGTGACGTAAAAGAATTTGGGTTTACACTAGCGTGCGGATCTGGATCAGCTCAATTATATTCCGAACTTTGTATCTACACTTTAGTATTCGAAATATATGTAGTAACTTACAAATGTGTTGTTTTATTATCTAGAGCAAGGACAAGAAAGGATGGTTTATTTAGAGTTAAGTTCAAGTTTATTCGTACAAGCAACACTTAAAACAAAACTGACTACAATATCGTCGTACGTCTTAACACTCGGCTTTCAACTTCTGAACCGCTCAACTCAAACTGCTCCACTCAACTGACTCAACTCATCTCCTCAAACTCAACTGCTACATTCAACGGACTCTACTCAACTGACTCTCCGCAACTGACTAACTCAACTGACCCTACTCGACTGCCTAACGTCTTCTGTCTGTCCTCCAGATGTGCCTGACCCATTCCGAGGTAGATCCCCTTCAATTACCCCAATGTTGTAAAGGGCCACAGCTATGACCCATTGTCAAGTACGTCCCTTTTCCCGATACTACATATATATTTTCTACCTTACAATTTTTCCACGCGTTCCTTTGTATTCACATACATCTAATAACCTCAACATCGATAAATCAAATTCATTTGTATCCTTTCTGATTATATGTATGCTTCTTAATGGATTCCATTGGAACTTATTTAACCGCAGTAAAGTACCATATGTTTGTGTACTTAAGAAACCTTAACAAGTAACTCACGAACGCAAACACGGAATACATGTTCGATTAATCGGCTTTGACGAATGGTTCGCCTTCGTAGGCAAATATTTGACGCGTGCTAGACTAATAGCGCGCTTGCGAACACTTACGGGTTATAACGCGTGGTGCCAATATTGTCCGGTCAAACAGCAAAATATTCTGTAACATTTATTCAGGAATATCGACGAATAGTCGGCCCCTTTCGCGTCGATCATATTTATGACGGCGATCTGTTCGAAAATTCGCGTGTGGACGAGTCGTGTACTTGACTGGGACCGGTAATAATGCACGATAAGCTAATATTGCATCGTCAAATAATAAAATATCCCAGGTTGGTTTACATAATGCGGTTTCACCGGTGATCGCGATTTCGATCGATGCAAGTCGATGCATGCAGACAATGCCATATCTATCACCATATATTGTTTGAAGGGAAGTTTATAACGCGCAGGTGATTTTTCTGCTATTTTAGGTTTTAGATTTTCCATTGATATTTTTACCATATCTCGTTTTAGTTTCGTTCCTTTATAGCCAGGAAAACGTCATCTTTTTTTTTTTTTTAACGGAAAGTTCCGAGTTTTTTCCTGTACCTTAATACCAATTTATTCATCGCAAACTCACGAACTTTCCAGCCTTGTACTAGCGTTTGGTCTTTTCCGCGAGTGACGTGTACGTTACACCAATATCCTGAAACCAGTAATTACTCGCGGTCGTTGCCATTATTTAAGAATTCAATTGATTCTTCGTTGATTAGCACTCGATCATCTACCTGGAAAAGGATTTTTGCGTATCATACCCTTATGAAAGAAAAACGAGCATATAGGTTCGAGATTTTTCATACTTCGTCACAATTCGTTTAACTAACACGTAGCACATATCAAACCACCTTCGTAATAACGTCGTATAATCTCGAGTTGCATTCATAGATCGATTAGCCCACGTTGTTATTTTAAAAGTTGCCAATGCCAGGCTGCTTATGCGAGGTTCCGCAACGTATTCATCGAGTTCTCCGGGTGTTGATACGATTTTCATATATCGTTCAGAAAGCAAGTGGCATTTTATCAAACGCCGCGTCGTCCTGACACATCCAACCAGACACGTACACACGTCATTTTCTTCCCTCTGTGTCTGCGCTTCACACTCATCCCTTTGTTTAGCTGATTTATGGAACGACGCGACTGTTGCAGAGACCGAGCTCGCGGTGAAAGTATTATATGTCGGATCTACGAAATGATTCGATGAAACCTCAATTCGCGGCGAAATCTCTCTCTCTCTCTCTCTCTCGCTCTCTCGCTCTCGCTTCCTGATATTGCGTACCGATCGAACGTTGTTGTATCCGTCGAACGAAACAATCGAGAAACTGTACGCGAAGTCTCAGAAGACAGCCAATTTATTTCGAGAATATAAAAATAAGAATATCGCGAATCAAAATATAGCTTTTGAATTGAATTTCAGAGATTCTTCGGTATCTTCCTTGGAAATTTCATCAGGATTTATTGATGTTGACAGGTGGAATAACTGAGACGATTAGAGAGTTACAATTACAAGGGTTTTACGTAACTTTCGCATTTGTTACTCGTTGGTCGCATAATAAGGAAATTTAGTGTTTCACAACGTATTAGTTCTGGATTTGATGGAATAAGAATGTTACCAGTATCCATAGATACTTAACGTTCTACAAACATATTATCTATAATTATCCTTAAAATGATCAGCAATCCGAGTAACTACAAAAATGTTTGAAATGCAGACACTCTAACGTTGTTGATTTCGTTTAAAAGCTGGGCAGAATACTCGATTGGATTTCGAAATTAATTGTACGTCGGACCTAAAACACGCGATAACAGGAGAATGTGGAATCTAAAAAAAAAAGAAGGAATTAAAAAGATAAAAAACAAAGAAAAAAAGCGATGAAATCCGCTCGTTCCTTCGTCGATCAAAATCGATCAAAATCAACGATGGTACGGTTCAGATATTCGCGCGTGGCATTTCATCGAAACTTGATAAATTGCCAGTCGTTAGCCGCGGCAAGATCGTTATCCCGACAGATATTATATGGAGCGAGACTTGGTGAAAATCGAATACATGGCCTGCTCGACCAAAGTGGTATTTATAACCTTTCGCCAGGGTACTTTTTTATATATGTACGCTTGCATCGAGCACGGTTATTGGAAATCAACCACCCTTTGGTGGATCTTTCTCCGTCTAAGCATCGTGCTAGATTAGAAATTGGTTAGCCGTTGCTATAGGACGCGTTCACGTTAGAGCCATTTAGCAGGGAATTTTGCTCCTTAAGTTTGAAGCAGCAATTTGGGACATCAGAAGCTTCCTCGCTATCGATTACTTATTTATCAATGTTCCATTCATCGACATATATTTTAGATCATATATATTTCTTAAAAGTATTGAATTAATTTAAAGGCAGTGACTACTAATTATATCGCCTGACACGGCAGAAAATCTAAATCATGGGACTACTTATCGGCTTGTACATATTCCCCTACGAGTATGAGTAATAGTTTCGTCCTTAGACCGAGTAATTTATTATTACAGCGGTGTATTATGTGGCGAGAAAAGGAATAATGGAATCTCGAAGGAAAGGAAAAGTTCCACGAATGAAAGTTCTTACGGGGTTTATGCTTTATAAGAGTCTAGATCCTGTACCTTTCTGGAGCTTATCCTTTGTATGTTACAATCATCGATCTAGAACGTCACGTTTTTCGAGTTCTCGCTCTTCAATTTTGGACAGATGCAATCTGTATTTTCGTCCAGTCGCGGGGAGACGCGATCGCGTTGAAGCGCGTCAACGGGAGTCGTAAATTCCCGTTACGATTATAACAATCGACACCACGAACAGGTCGATCCCCTTATTTCTCGTGGGATAATAGGGGTATTTGTTGAGGAATAAAACTGTAGTCTACAGTCTTATAATATTTATATTTTTAACAACTTGTTACACTTGAGGTTCCGTCGTGGCGGAAGAGATAATTGATACAGGTGATGAAGAATAATACACTTGATAGATGAATGGTAGTAATAAAGAATAGATTAAGATAATATCACTTTGATCGTAGCGAGGACTATGTTTTAAGTTGACTACGCGAAGCTTATAAGAACAGTCGTGTTGACTGCACGACGTTTGGTAGAACAGTGATGACCCGTCTCGTACGATTACGGAGGAAAGCTCGGTATGAGTGTCCTTTTTAATGGGAAATACCTGCTATTTTTAATAGACAAACAACCGCTTTCTCCGTAAGTTATAAGAGCGTGCAACAAACCCAAGGACTGTTTTAAGGACCATCTATAAACCGAAAATACTTATGTGAATAGAAATTAAACTGAGAAGATTCGGTTTATGGTGGTTCCTTAGGTTTATCGAGGGTCAGAGTAACGGTGTGTGGACCTCGGCGGCCAGACCATGAGGGACGTCGCACGGACCGTCTTACGCGACGTAACAATTATCGAACTTTTAAATATTTATAACGAATAATACAATACTCTTGTAATTTAGTACTATATTATTATTTTACGATATTATGGTTTTATTCTTCTAACGTAATAAACATGATGGACTTTCTCTCACATATGCGAGTGAACGATAGACGGATAATGTATCGAATTATTCTCAGTGCAATCCTATCTAACAACCTTCTTATCGTTCTCTTCATCTAATGTCTTTGCGTTTATCGATAATAAGCGTGAGACTATTTCACTCTAACATAAACTATCCGTCAAAGCAAATTTTTCAAATGAAATGCATGGAAAATGGACAAACAAGCTAATAAGAATTGAAGTTCGAAATGGCTGTGTAAACTGCTAACTACGGAGCAAACGCTGTCGACAGTCAGAGAGAATAATTTGATTATTATTACTTATTTTTCGTTCTTCATATTAATTGTGCAAACATTGCTCGAGTCTTTTCTTTCGCAAATATAAAAGTATAGTTTTGCAGAGTTTTTAATTAACCACAGTATTTGTAGGCTCGTATTTTCTCCTTTTACCTTTTCTACGATTTCTCTATACTTCTTTTCAAATGTACACAGCATAGCTGTTGATTCGATGAAAACTGAATAAAAACTGAATTCACAATAATGTCTCTGAGCTTTAATAACTTTCAATCGCGAATTCTATTTATATTTTAATAAATAAATGAAATAATATTGAAGTTTATTTAACCATATTGAAGAAACGAAACGCTTACTCGTTTACGGTTCACGAATCATGATACGATGTTTCCAGTACCATCCTGTAACCTACTTCGAGTTCTGCTTTGTAACTTTGTTCAAATTCTACTCGAACTGGTGCTATTGAAATGTGATTCTGGCAGAGGAGAATTAATGGTGTAAAAGAAAAGGAAATCCGAGAATCGGAAGTTCAGAAGCGATGTTTGCGTTTATTTCACCTTACGTCTGCTAATATTTGGTTAAACAACGATACTACATTGAATGACTAATAGTACTCATACTTTTGTCTTATTGTCTTAAAATAACCACGTTACTGTAATAAATTACTATGCGGAGAATACCAAGCTGCGTTAAGGGAGAGATTAAAAGAGACTGCACGATATACACCACTCATAAATTTCGCCGACCAGTCATTGTACGTTGGAGCTGTGTAATTTATAGCCTGCACCGTCAAACTTTTCTCGATGCTTGCATTCTTCCAGAAATGCTAACTGATCGTCGCTTTCGTGGACCACCTCGTTCTTTGTAATCTCTTACTCGAACTTTAGAAACAGGATAATTTTATATTTGATTTATACAGTCTGTCACACAAGAGCGTGTCTGCGATATTTCTGTAAATATTTATATATTTGTAAAAAAATTTATATGAATTGAATCTACATCTAAAACACTAATACGCTATTACTTAGTAGGGTGTCCAATCTCCTCCATTAGCGATTATAGCTTGACATCGTTTCGGCATACTCTCGACTAATTTTTGAGCGTAGGATTCTGGTAACGACCTCCATATCTTTCGAATGTGATGTACAAGTGTTCTTATTTTTGTGATACATCTTCCTCTCAGCTTGCCTAATAGGACACCATGCCCAAAACGAAGATTCATCAGTGAATATTATATTACTCCAATCACGATCTCTGTTTTCATTCGCCCATGCCAGACGATTTTCGACGTTTCGCGTACGCGGCACTCATATTAAAAAGCTCTGTTCCTTTCACTGTTTCAAATGAAATTGAAAGGTATTCAGCAACGCGTATTAGAGAAGTTTTCGTTTGTTTACATTCTTTTTATCTCATTCTGATTAGGTGTCAGGTTTCGCAGATATCGCAGACACGCTCTTGTGTGACAGACTGTAATGATCAAAACGATCTTTAATCGAGAATTCACGTACATTTCTAACGTGATAAAAACTGTTAAAAATAATATATAAGTATCGTTACGATAGTTTTTATTCGCAGATCTACCTTTATATAACATTGTTCTTGCTTCCAAATTATTTTTGTTTATAAAACGTAGTAAGTTTCACTTTGGAACATTACGCGTCAAATTTTACGAGACTTTTGGAAACAGTAATATTTAATTTATATTATCCAGTTGGATTATCCGTTCAACTTCTAAAAGATTAGAAACTGATCCTGATTAAGAAACTTCTAAAAAATAGTTTAGCTATTGAGTGGTTCATTATAATTAAATATAATCTCGATTGACCTAGATTAATAGTTTTCGTTCACAATTATCCATTATACCGTGCTTTAAACTACTCTGCATCGGTCTCGCATAGATAAAACCTAACTGACTAAGGCTAATTGTAGAATAACTTTCGACAAATGAGATAAATAAATAAAGTATACACTAGACAAATAAATCCTATAGACTTATTATTCCTGCTACCATCGTTAATTCACAGTCCTACAATAATATCCTGCACAATCGTTGCAACCAATATTTAGCCGTGTTTTAAAACGAGCTAAATTAAATCCACAAGTCGTTTAATCAATCAACACCGTCGTTTCATTGCAGTACAGACAACAGTCAGAAAGAGGATACGACCACAGGCCCCTGTTGCATTTTGCGTGCCAGTTACCGGTCGGCCTTCGATATTCGTATTTTCCATCAAAGGGTTGGCACTCGTCGATCTAATTAGCGGATCAAATCCGGCTGCAAACGGCGGCAATTCGCGCGGTTCGAAAATTCACGCTATCCCAGTGATTTTTGATTACGCACCGGTGCCGCGCGATAACGTGCGGCCGCGCGTTCAACCGAGGTCGCGGGTGAAATCGTTCGAAAGAATTTATTTCGCGCGGCCGGCCGTGCGTTCCACGTTCATTCCGGCTATCGCGGCGGCGCGATAATCGTGGCCCTGTAATAACAATCGCCACGCCGCCATACCATCCCTCCGCCCCCGTAACGACATTTTCGGTTATTCGTTGAATTTCCAACATCGCCAGCTGTACCGCTCGCAATCTCATCTTCCCGTGGACCGCGAGCTTGCATGTACAATATTGTACAAGCGCGAGGACGCGTCAATGCTGCTGTAAATACCAGCACGGACAGCCTGGAAATCAGTTAACCCAAAAAATTCTATTTCTCCCTTTCGAGGGCTGGAGAGAAAGAATAATTAACATTTTTGACATACATATTTACACGGCAACGTTGCTTCGCCCTAGTATTTTTTGAGTTAGCTGCCTGTGCATATGTTGTGCGCACACGTGTACAGTATACATTTTCGTTCGTAAGTATCGAGACACCTGATTTCATAGGAAATACGATAATTAAAATTATATAATATATGAAGGAAATGATCAATCGATCGAGATTTTGTATTCGTGCAGGATTGAGATACGTGAAAAATAAAAACTGGTTGAAGCTGTTCGAGAAGATTATAGTACGTAATATAGTAAATTATGGTAATTATAGGGGTGGCATTTGATATCATTCAATGTGACCAATCTTATCATAACATGATATTCGTATAAATACTGAAACTAAAGATAATCTATAGAACTACATTGCTTGTATACTGTTGTGTACGATACACGATCGCGTTCATTTAATTATATGTGTGTCCAAATCGACTGTCTCCCTCCATCTTATATCAACACAAAGATTTAGTAAAAATTAAATTGTTTATATCATAAATATATGAAAGCTTTGTTCAGAAATGAGTTAATGTACATTTCAATTTCTAATATTTACGTCGAGTTATCCAAAACTCGTAAAAAATAATCATCAAAACAGTCGTCATTCGCATTCAGACATTGCCGAAGATTATATATCTTCCATATCATCCTCGAAACGATGCATACTAATTTGCAACGGCAAAATGAAGAGGAAAAACGACCGAGAAATCGGAGAAACTGGTGGACGAGGGATCAGTCTAGCAGCACACCTAATTTAGGAGCGACGGCTCGTCTCCAGTTTGGGTATTGTCATGAACCAGAGGTCTGCGAAGGAAGCGAGAACGGAGCAACGAAGAGAGCAACACACGAATTGGTTTCGCCGCTTCATTTTTCACGCCAACCTGGCCTGGGAAAATAAACCGTCGCGTCGCAGCGCAGCCTGGCCGAATGTCATTCACAATGCGTCCCGGCCTCCACAATGCTCGCCATTTTGGCAAGTCACCCATTTCAATCAACCGAGCGGGCGATGAATGCTTCTAGCTGTCACGTTATCGCGCGCCGATCTTCGAAACAAGCATTTGACCGTGCCTTGGTAGAACTTGCTGAAAGAAAGAAGATAATAAACGAAAATTTGAACAACTATGGCGACGATGACATCGACTAAGAGAAAACGAAATAGAGAAAGTGACAAAGAATCGTAAGTGAATGCCGGAAGATCGCGTTAAGCGATGAGTTTGAATATCGTAAAAAGATGAGAAAGTAGCTAGCGAGAAGACACGGGGTCAGAGGAAGTACGTAGATAGCGTTGTCTATCGTTCATCGTCACGCATTGCTCCAAGGTCTTCTTTGTATATGAGACACTTTTCGCCAATACGTTTGTGCATCTTTATATTTATATCGGGTCTATTAGAAATAATCAATCAGATTCGCATTCATTTGCCTATTCTTCTCGTCTTTGCATATACATATGTACGTCGCAAACAGTTTCGAACTTTGACCGATTACGTTCAAATTTTCTATATTCTATAAGTATCGTTCCATCAGTACTATCATCTTTTATTTTGCATTTTGAATTTCTACAGTAACATCGAACGGTTATTTCGTCGAATGATGTAATTGGTAATTAGAGGAATCATGTACATTATGAGTAGATTTTTCTTACGTACCAGATCATCGCGTTTCCTCCTGTGGCTTCCATATTGAAATTGGTCGCATCGTTAACGATGACTCGTGAAAACCGAAAGAAAAAATTGGGTTGAATTTTGATTTGCCGCCGTTCTTCTCGTCGGCAAGCAACAATTTGCGCTGAACGAAGGGATGGAGAAATTTATGCTCCTTTTGTGAGCGTGGGAATGCTTACGTATCGCGGAGAAAAAGCATATTCTTTGTTTCCTTGCACGAACGTGACACGTTGCAAGGTTAGGTTAGGTCTGCGCTGTGATATATCCCTTTTCCGCGTGGAACGGCGAAGGATTCCTTTCTACGTATTTGGCGCTTCTGAAATAAAAGGGTCATTTAAATTTTGTTTTTTCCCTTTGCCCGGTTGTAATCCGCGCAAATTGCACGCTCGTTGCTGCAAACGGTTTTGACAAGTTATATGTATTTTCGTAGAAATGATTCCTCTTCTTTCTTTTTTACATATCTGCTTTTTCGTATTTGCAAAGAACCTCTTTTGATAAAATGATTTTCTGAATAAGGTTACAAGGTTGTGACATTAAGCCTGCTGTACATTTGAATATTCTTACTTTAGAGTTACGCGATTTTTATAATTATTTTATATGCTTGTAGAATATTAAAAGATTAAAAAACATATTAAATCATAAAGATTTAATAAATGGACGAGACTGATTGCGAAGAGAAATTTCAAAGTCTCGTTTAGATTAATCGAGTTGGTTTCTGAATTCAAACGATGTAAAATCAAGCATTTAACAGATGTGAATCTGGCAACTCGCTTGGCTGAAATATCCTTTCAAGTTATACTTTTTATCGCTAGTTAAATCGTTTGATATCAAGCCGCTTCGATTTAGGTAACTCGACTAATCTCTGAACGAGGCTCGAAAGATGGAAATAAGATGTCTGACCACATCGTGATACATCATCATATTCTACTGTCAGCAAAGAATTCCAACGTTACCCTATGCACAAATAAATTTCATTCTGTTTATTTATAATCGCAGTGCTTACAAATCTTCATTTGTAGTAATTGACATTTAAAGGCCTTACGTCGGAAGAGCATATCAATTCCAACGAGCAAGGGGATGAGTGAAGAGCTTCTTAAATTGCTATCTTCCAAATAATGACAACGCTAATAAAATTCATGATCAGAACATTCTGCAACACGCTGTTACCTTCCATTCGACAAATTATTTGCAAAATAGGAACGCTGAGAGCTCAAAGGAGCACGCGAGAAGTAAAAGAAGATACGAAAGAAGAGACGAGCGTTGGATAGAGAGCAAAAGTAGGTAAAAGAGAGTCGAAAAGACAGCGTTTGAAGAGGAAGGAAAAAACGTTTATCGAGCGTGAGCCACGTCATATCCGGCCGTACGAATCGGAGGTTGCTCGATTCATTTCCGTGCCTTTAGCTCGTCGTTCCATCGGAAATAATTACCCTGTCTGTAATCGACGGCCACCGCTGATCATCCTCGGTTCGTTCGTTGGTGAAGAACTTCTCTTTTTAATTTTTTTTCTCCATGGCAGGATAAGATCGAGTTTTCAGAGATGAGAATAATGCGACTCCGTTGGAATCGTATAGCAACGGGGCGGAATTGTTTCCGTGACCAGGGCCTGCCCTACCCAGTCTGATTCTTGGCAAGCATTGTTGATGAGGATGAACGATGAAATGGCTCACCGTGGTCTGCTGGTCTGCCCGTAGTATGGAGTCGTGTGGTTGATGAATTGGCGCTGCGCAAACCGCCTTCTACCCTCCCCTATTCTACTCTTCCACCACCTCTTCTTCGTCCTGCGTTTGGTCCTCCTCTCGTTTCTCCCTGGTCTCGCCGCCTCTCGTGCATTTTCTCTTTCTTTGACCAACCTTGCCGCTCCTCCCTCCCATCTCCATCTTTTCTCTTTTGCCCTGCCCTCTCATCCCCCCCATCGCTATTATATCTATTCTTTCTTCCATTATAATTCTTCCGGAGGATGTTCATGGCTACGTCCCGATCCTCCGCCGTTATTTTTATAATTGTTTTCAACGGGTATCTTTCACGTTTCTTTTTCCCTTTACACGTAGCCTCGCTTCATCGAGCTTCACACTTTCTTACGGAAGATCTTCGCTTGGAAGGTCTGGAACATGAAACCAGCTTTTTTCTCACTGCGGTATCCTGACAATCGAAATCCTGTCCATATCCTACGTCGTTCTGTTTCGACGAACGACGAAACGTCTGAAGATCACGATACACACACTCGTAAGAATATACGTATTCGATCGCTTTGACGCGTCGAGGTTGTCAGAACACCAGTTCGCACGAATTCGCGTTCACTGCAACGAAAGCCTCGGAAACACGAACTGTGAACCAGATAAAAAGTTGGTCGGTTGATTCATCGATACGAGTATATTTCTAGCGTAAAACTAAATAGTTTCCAACTGGAAAAATTAGTCTCGAACGATATATTTTTCTGCATGAACATTTTTCATCGGTTGGATGTCCAAAGTCGACCCTATAAATATCCCTCCACAAATGTATTTCGTGACACTCTGTAGATCTTCTGTCGCGCTATGGTCGGATTCATTTTGACCTATATAAAAACACCATATATTAAGATAATTTACGACAGTTAGGATATTTATCTTCTCCATCTTCTCTACCCAGTACGTCTTTCTCTACGTGTGCAAGTACTTCTTTTCACACGCGTATTCTTTTCACGACCTGTGTGAAATTTCACCGTGCGAAGTAATAGTTTTCTTAAATAAAATATTCTTTCCACTCATTCGAATAGAATTTATATTATGAAATTTGCATCAGAGAGAGGCAAATTGATCCTTTTGGTTCATGGAAATTGAATGCCGCCACTTTACTGGCTGAAAAGGAACGCCGTGAGAGCTTCCACGCGTCTCTATAGTCATTCGATTGTGCCGTATGCTTTCCATACATCTCGTTCGTCGCGACGTTTATGATCATAGCCTCTTTTGCGGGACACTTTCGAGGACACTGCGTGATATGGTTATCCTTTGGTGGAGACCAAGCCGGGAAATGGTTTAATGACATCTAATAATCGGAGAGCTGGCTGGTAGCAGCGCACCCCTAAAGTCGCCGGAATTAAGGGTTGCCTCGTGTTTCGGTGGTGAGAATTGATGGTTGCAAATTTTGACGGTACACAAGGTCCCCTTACTGAATTAGTTACCCCAATATGTACTCTGTCTTTGCGAACACGCTTCCGTTATTTTTTATAGTCCTCACACCTGAATTTCGCGTTATTTTCTCTCGTCCATTGTTTTGCGAGTTTTCGTTGATTTCTCTTTTTCTTTCAGCCTGCTGCCACTCTAAATTTTACACGCTCGTTGCCGAAAGTATCAACTTTTCCTAAATTGGTACGAAATTCGAAACGCAACTTGGAATATGCTACCGTAAAAAAATTTTGTGCAAGCTTTGCGTAGGTCCTTGTTGTTACGACCGTTCGCGGAGAGACGCGATCGCGAGGAGGCAAGTCAACGGGAGTCGTAAATTCACGTTACGATTAAACAATCGACGCCACGAACTGATCGATCCTCTTATTTCTGGTAAGATAATAGGGGTGGTTTGATTTCAATCAAATGTAATTCATTTAAATGTAAACTCATTTACACTGATATAACAAGTATAAATTACAGTTTATTCAACAACTTGGTAAATATAAATTATGCGAGTTAAGTAAGTGTTTAAGGGTAGAACCCGTTACAGACTTGTTAACTGTTCTGACTACGAAGAACGACTTTGACTTAAGGGTAGACCCCTTTACAGACTTGACTGTTCTGACGATGTATAACGACTGTTCTAAAGGTGGAAACCTGGTCAAAGGTGTTGACCGTTCGAAAGATGGGAAATCAGTCCGATTCGGTAACGATGTTGTGACGGAGGAAAGGTAAGGATGGGTGTGTCTAGAGTACCGAACCATCGGATTTGTTGATGATAATTTTGCCTAAGAAAGTGAGGGCAATAGACATCGCTTCTGATTGAACAATGAGACGACTGGTGAACTAGGAAGGGTCTTAGCCGGCCTCCAGAGAAAGTCGCTAACGGAAGATACTGAACGTGACAAACTTTCCCGTATCTTCCCGTAGTAGACAATAAACTATTCATTAAAAGAATATTCGTTCGGTCTAAAGGACCTTAACTAAAAAATGCCTGAGTTTTATGGAGGGTACGGGACTATTGAGGGTACGCGGCAAGGATGTGAAGACATCTGGCTGCTATCTTGCCCGCGACGTGTGGTCTGGTCTAAGTAGAAAGTCGGCCGACGTAACACTTGTTATTTTATGACACTCCTTTGTATGGTTTTTTTTAGCGGGAATAGCGTTTTGTGGTTAGAGATTGGTCTATAAAAGTAAGTTTAGCTTGGAATTTGTTCTTTTGGTAGAGTCTGATTACGGAAGTCCAAGTCAATTTGGCCCAACATTTTTTATTTTATGTGTTTTTACGATTTAACCTTCCTCTAGAAAAATCTGTACCCGAATCAAGTCTGATTTATGTACATTTTGTAACTACAATTGAATAGAATCATATTTAATGATGTAGCGTAATTACAATTTGGTAAAGCCACATTCACTATTATCGAATAACTAGCGTTTAGCAAAGTCATAAGTCTTCATAAGACTTCGCATTATTTATTTGTGTTTTATATATTTCGAATTGCAAAACTTGCATTAAAAATTCCTCCGTCTTTCCATAATCTAATTGTCTTTCATCGTCTCTTAACTACTTTTATTACGAATAACGTTCTCCTACACCTTCATATCAAGTGATGCATATCAAGTAATTATTTGCTAAGAAACGAATATATCATATTTTTATCAAACGTAGCCAACAAGTAAACTGTTTCTGTCATTGACAACTTCGGACTCGTGTAGATGTTATTTGTCCTCGTAGGATCCTTCGTGCGATTCTGTGAAAAGCGACAGGCAAGTTCGACAATTTTATGCAAATTGCATATCACGATCCTTCGTCTTGGAAAAAAGTTGCTGAAACTTGCTCTGTCGGTTTCTCATTAAAACTTGTCTATTCACCGATGAAAAATGAAATTTCGTAGGGTAATTTAGCCAACGCGCAGGGTAATTTTCCCCGTGTGCCACAGAGAACGCCGATAAATTACGCTTTAATCAAATCACCCGTATCTTGGAAGTTCGTACAACAGGTGAATGCTAATTCAACCGAACAACATTATACATCTGATTAAACAGAGTTTCGGAGAATCGATACGTTTCAACGCGATTATTCCGTAACGACAATGTTTTTTTTTTGTATCGGATCGTCGCCCAACGAACGATATTTCCACACTGCGAAATTCAACCTCCCTCGACACTTTAATTAACTTTCGTCCAGAGCAACACGTGCGTGCTTATAAATAACTGAAACGCAACCAACAACGAAATTTTCAGAAAATTTTCACGTCGTTATACGCTACATTCTCTTTTTCAGCCTTTTCGTTCGCGACTTTTCGCGTGGATAAACTTTCAAAGGATTTATCATAGCGAGATATCCGGCGGGCAAGATTTGCTACACACGCCGAGCGCCGTTCAGAATCTCGCAAAAATTTGCCGGTTCGCGTTGGATATTTTGAAAATATTTTTTGGACGTGCAGCAGGAACAACGTTTGAAAATATTATCTTTCTGTTTTGGGGCAGTTGGTGCGCACAAAAATTGTACCCGACGTTGTGATCGAATGGAAAGGCCGACACGTTTCGAAAATGGCAATAACATGAAAACTTGACGCGGTTTACGTTTTTATTCTTTTTTTTCTGCTTCTTCTTTTTTTATTTTCAGGAAAAAAGTTTTGCAAAGGTTTCCAGACTTCTACAGCGCGATTGGTTCGCTTCGTGCGAGGTCAACATGTTTGCAACGATTAATCCTTACTTGATCTAAACTCTCGTTAATGTCCTTACGAACTTTCATATCTCGAGAAAATACATCTTCTAGAAGCATAGAAACACGAAAAGAAGAATGAGAAGATGTCTCATTAATATTAAGTCGTGAATAGGGTCGAAAGTTAGAAAGAGAGGCAGGGGCAGAAAATTTAACTTTAACGAATCAATCTCTTTTCATGCGTCTCCGAATGCCTGCTCATGAATATTTTTATTTTATACAAAGCGTACGAGCTATTTCATTAATAAAGATTGATACTTTTTATTGAGATGTGTATAATTTTATGTGCTAGATTAGGTTAGATGCGTAATAGTACTTCTTGTGTGTCAGTATCTGTGTGTGGAGGCGTCTCGAAAATAGATGAGTGTAAACTGTTCAGTCGGTTAACAGTCGGGTATGAAAGAAAGTGCTGAGACGCGTGCAGGTGTGTATCGATGAATATCATTGGAATCATTTATAAAATAAATATGTAACTATTCTAATATAAATTCCAAGTGTAAATTTAGTGTCCATACACCATTATCTCGGCTATTAAGATCCGAAGTTCTCGACACTTTTCCTTGAACATTGATTAAGAGCTAGTTAATGATAACATTCTGTTCTATCGTCCAGTCGCGGGGAGACGCGATCGCGTTGAAGCGCGTCAACGGGAGTCGTAAATTCCCGTTACGATTATAACAATCGACACCACGAACAGGTCGATCCCCTTATTTCTTGTGGGATAATAGGGGTATTTGTTGGGGAATAAAACTGTAGTCTACAGTCTTATAATATTTATATTTTTAACAACTTGTTACACTTGAGGTTCCGTCGTGGCGGAAGAGATAATTCATACAGGTGATGAAGAATAATACACTTGATAGATGAATGGTAGTAATAAAGAATAGATTAAGATAATATCACTTTGATCGTAGCGAGGACTATGTTTTAAGTTGACTACGCGAAGCTTATAAGAACAGTCGTGTTGACTGCACGACGTTTGGTAGAACAGTGATGACCCGTCTCGTACGATTACGGAGGAAAGCTCGGTATGAGTGTCCTTTTTAATGGGAAATACCTGCTATTTTTAATAGACAAACAACCGCTTTCTCCGTAAGTTATAAGAGCGTGCAACAAACCCAAGGACTGTTTTAAGGACCATCTATAAACCGAAAATACTTATGTGAATAGAAATTAAACTGAGAAGATTCGGTTTATGGTGGTTCCTTAGGTTTATCGAGAGTCAGTGTAACGGTGTGTGGACCTCGGCGGCCAGACCATGAGGGACGTCGCACGGACCGTCTTACGCGACGTAACATATTCGTTATGATTCTTTTTCTTAAATATCCCTAACAATGATTTGTTGAACTGGTAATCGTTAGACGCAATATCGGTGATTGGAATCTTTCAGCATCAGTCAATCGATATTAAAATAATCAAAGTTAGTTTCCATTCCCTGGTTCCGAATCCCAAATTCGAAGTAAGAAATTGTTAATTAGTTAACCAAAGATATTAGGAACGATTGATCGAATTTCCAAGTTAACGATCATAGTATATAAATACAATGAAATTCAACTTTGATTCAAATTCAATTCAAATTGAAATTTTTATAATAATCACGAGTATCTAGCAACCGTTTAATATGAACAAAATTGGATTTTGTTTGATTTTTAAGGTATTAATAATGCCATACATACGCATTATTCCATATTAATTTTGACGTTAATTTTTGACTCGTTTACGATCTAATTCACGGGGACACATTTTGGAATTCGCATTTTATTAAAAATACAATCAGAAGGTTTTGTATATGCCGCGTTATCACATCGAACTGTCAAACGCATCGAATCACTTTTTTAGCAGCAAGATCGAGTGACGTTTGTTTAATCGGGAAATAACAGCACAATTGAGGACTGAAAACGAAAACGCCTTTACAAACCGAGCAATTCAATTTTTCTGATGCGCTCGTTTATTATTCGACGACCCTGCACGCGATTGGCAGAAACCTCCCCTGTAATTGCTGAATTTATCGAAAAAATTTATTTTGTTCGCGCCACGAATAATCACACAATTGACAGGTATAATTCTCGCTTTGCGTGATTTCTCTTTGTTTAATATGACTTGTCTTCCGTCAAACAAATGCAGCTGTTGAAGCAATGTGACCAAGATGTATTATTTACCGTTGTAAACGAGTATTCAACGTAATGGAAACATTTATCTGAACTCTATCCTTTTCTCACGAAATTTTAGTTACAGGCCGATTCAACGAAGTCTTGCTAATTGAATTTCGTTAATCATCCCTTTTTCGAACTACAGTAACACTTCGTTTATCCAAGAAAATTCCATTTATTGGGATGAAACTACAGTTAGTATGCTTTACGACAAATGGCATATTTTTTTTAATTTCCGATTTTTAAAAAACCAGACCCTGAAAATTGTAATACATTATTCTGTGCAATTTATCAACAAGTATAACAATCTTTATCAAAGAAGGCTTAAAATCTTCTGAGATCTTAAAAACGAATCCTAAAGAATTTTGTAGTGTTGTACTGTTATTAATAGCAAATGTATGGCATGTATAAAATCTAATAACTAGCGTATATTTCAAGCCTGGAACGAATATCATGCTATTTCTTGTAAGAGCAATAAAATATTCCAATCTGTAACGTTCGAAAATGCTACTTTGTTTCGTATACATTACCTGCACAAGTAGCGTGCAATTTGTTCCACTAAGGAAGACATATGACGACATTGTTAAAAGACGTGCCAGGGATACAACGGTATTTTCATCGTACAAAATGGTAGACGGCCATTAGCAAAGCAGTGTCAATAAAATGGAAGACGTAACGTTATACGTTTGGATTTACTGCTCTGGCTTCGATAAAGACAAACGCGGTTCGATACAATTTATTGGTCGTACGTGTTTCTTCATGCCGGGCCGAGTCGAAATTTGCAGCTGCTTCGTATAATATCTCCTGGAGACTTTAAGCACGTAAGCCGAATAAATCTCCGCGTTTGATACGTCAGAAGAGCGCTTGATACTCGATACGAAGTCTCGTCGTTCTCGTTCAAAGTTGCGCGTTCATGAGCTGTGTAACGGTAGTAGCTGTTGCAGCCACGCTGGAATAATTATCAGGATCTCCTGGGCTAGCTGTATCCCATTTTATCAGTTTCGCTTCCAGTGGTTCCGTGAAGTTCGTGTTATTCAGCTAGTTACATTTCGAATAGAGATTCGTTTCAAAAGATCTCATCCAAAGAAATCAAATTTAATTAGAAAGGTAAAGACGTGGGAATAGCTGATAACGAGAACGTCTACCGTGAACCATCCTTTGTAATATTAGGCCAGCGTATTTAATTACCAAGTATCTGCGTCAATTTACGAAATAACCAAGATCTTCTGAACTTTAGAAATATTCAAATTTTAATCATCGTATTCGACAGTAATTTACGAATTTTCATACGATTTAAGAGAAATAGATTATGAATCCAATATGTGGTGTTATAAAATTTATAATCCTCTGCACGTATTTTGAAAATGGTTCTAAGGGGAAATACATGTACGGTTTATTGTTAGTCGTATATTCAACGTTTTACGTATCAGCGTAATATTTTGGCCCATTTTTCGCCGGGTTTAAGAAAGTAACATTAACTCAAAAGCCATATTTTTGAAAGCAACTTCCTTTCTATCTTAACCGCACAACTATAAAATTCATAGTACCCAGTCGACTCGCGTAAAATCGAACGTTTGGTTAAAAAAGCTACCCATAACCGACCAAAACCTTCTCCGCTTCGTATAAAACTTAAGATTTACAAATGCGCCAACAAAACATTTCGAGCGTCCAGCACCGGGAGAAGATTCGACGATAAAAACAAAATTTTTATCGTGCGAATAATTTTAAGCAATTTCAGTGTATCCTTTACCATCGCGTCATTTACAAATATCATTAAATCGAATCGTGAAAATGAAATTTTTATTTTCTCTTTTCTTACTCTATTTCTCTATCCTCGCCAATCGATTTTCATTCTAAAGATCCTTCAAATTCAATCTAATTCTAATCTGTCTAAAGGACAGGGTACAAATTTTTCAATCAAAACCATATAAAAGTCGTTCTTACCAAAATATGTTTATTGAGATTTTGTGTGCTAGATTAGATTGGCCGCGTAGTAGTGACACACGTATGTGAATATAATTGTGTGAAAGTATGTGTGTGCACGGCGTCTCGATAAACAGATGAATGTAACTGTTCCATTGGCAGTGTGATATGGAAAATGGTGAAACAAAGAGAGTGCTGAGACGCGTGCAAATGTATATCGACGAAGATCCTGGAAATTTTATTAATTAATTTATTATTAAATTTTATTATTAAATTTGATTAATTTTATTAACTAAATCTAAAGCTATTTTAATATGAATTCCAAGTGTAACCTTAGTGTTCCTTTACTTTTATTTCGGCAATTAAAATCGACAATTCTCAACAATGTTAAACGCGCTTTATAGACCATTGTTCCAGGTTTTCTATTCAATCATTTTTCACTGATTATTGTACTGGCCTATGCATGTGCCCTATTCACCGATAAATCGAGGCACTAAAGAGATAATAATTTGTACGATCGCGTATTGTTCCACGTTCCGGTACCTGTGACGTTCGCGTACATATGTGCGCGACGTTCATTACGATCCTGTCTGACATATCGCGATGACACATTGTGAGAAGTTCTGACAAATATTCATCTCACTGGGTACAGAAGCACGATTCGGGACTTCCGGCAGCCGCTAAAAGCAATCCCTTCGAGATTCGCGAGCGAGAACATTCCGACTGCATTTGCAGCGTTGATTAAAGACTTCTCTCTGTTTAATGTAATTTGGTAGTTTCGTGTTCCAACGGTGACAGCGACGGCGACGATTTTGACGCGTCACGTTGCTTCCCTATTATTTGTTAGTTTTGCCACGGCGTTTGTTATTTGTTATTGGGTCGCGTTAAAATCGACTCCAGCTAACGAGCAAATTATACAGATTATGCGTGAGTTGGAGAAATCCCTGGGCTTGCAGGAATTATTGTTTTAAATTTATGGTCATTAGGTTCGTTAATGGGACAAGATTATGCTTGTAATCGCGCTAGGGATTTCTGACATTGAACTCTACGAGTGGAAATACGTCGATTTTGAACTTTTTGATAATATTATTCGAGTAAAAGGGTATTCTTATACATATCTCAACGCTGATATTACATTAGGGATATTATCTGTAAAGTTGAAGAACTTTCAGAATTCGTAGCTATTTTGACCTTAATTTTTCAAGATCGCATAGTTTATACAAGAGTTTGGACCTTAAATTTTGTTGGTCGTCGTATATTTAAATTTCTTAGAAATCTGTGTCGATCAGTTTTCACGATCCTTAACTTCGAAAATCGTATCTTTTAAATTTTGATACCTGCGTGTTAGCGAAATATTAACGAATCAGTGGAACGAACTTCGGATTAAAATCCAATGGAAATTCATTAAACAATCCTACAAAAGGCTTTGTCAGGCAAATTGGAACGATTTTCCAGGAACTCTGAATCCATTGCTTTCGATCCTCGGTAGATATCGGATTGTCGCAGGAGTTTGCATTAACGTCACGTATAATTTTGAGATTCTTTTTTTATTTTAATTTACTTACGCGACGAAAACTGTCAATACTACTTTTAATACAATTAAAATTAATTTAAGATCAAGCAAGCTAAGTTGACTCCAATTTATACTACTATGATCACGCATGGATTCAGTGATGTCACTCGACAAAGAATAAAATCGGTAGAAAGCAATTTATAAATGAATGTTTAATTCATTAAACAAAGCACTACAACTCGACGTTGGTATCTAATACTCGATAGTTCTACCATTCTACAGCGTAATATCACGTAAACTGGAGAAAAACAAGTTTATCGTTCGGTTCACGAGATTTGCTCGTCGAGGAGAAGCGGTCGTGGCACGCAAGGCTGCCGGACGTGACATTTCCTTCGTGTTAAACGTAATACGCGTTTCCGTAGGATAATGTCATTTAAAAATGTTGAACACGACGACACGGTGGATGGCGAGTACGACGCCCGGTAACGTGGCTTCAAAGGGTGGCCACTTAAAACTAGGAACCTAGCTGCATCTCAATGTGACTCGCATTATCAACGGCTGATAGGTCCGCAGGTGTAAAAGAAAATTGAGGCTGCGCGTGTAGCGGCACAGAGCGAGCCTTTGATTTTCGCGTGGCTACACGGATGCACACTATTGCACACAGGCGTCCTGGTAACTGCCCTTTGCAACCATCCTCTCTCTCTCTCTCTCTTCCGCTTCCGCTTCTCTCCGTATGCATCCTGTCTCTTCGTCCATTGGTTGACTTCTTTTTTTTCTCGTCGCGAACTAACCAGTGTGTGTAATTACATTAACGTATCGAATTTAACACGGAAGCGCAAGACCTGTTCACATTTTCACGCGATAATGGCAACGGGAATAGCGAACGCTCGTTAATCAGCCGTTGGTTTCGACCAATTAATTGTCGACGAACACACTGGTCTTATGGCGACACGTCGAAAGGCACGCTGCGAATAAACGAAAAACGAATAAATGAATAAAGCGGCTTGCGTGAGAGTCGATGGCGCTTTGATCATCGAATTGGTCGCCGACCGATGAGATATTAACATGGACGAGAGCATCGATACTCCCTGTCCTGTTTCGTCGTTTTCAGTTTTGCGAAACTCCGGTGTTTTCGTTCCAAAGCCATCATCGCCGTGGATTTACGAGCGTGCGCGCCCTCGCGATCAGAAACGTTGCCGTGTGTGTGTAGGTAAGAGATAGACGGAAGAAGATGGGGCCCGGCGTTCCACGAAGGTTAAATTCGTTTGGTTTTGCAGATAATGTACGCGGTTTGAAGGGCTGTTTAGTGATACGATAGCGTTTCGGTGATAAGCGAAGGATAACGCCGTTGCGTTGTGTATCGATTTGTAACGATCATCAGGCGAAAGTGATTGCGCATGAAGCGCAAACAGTTGATCATTGCTGCATAGCTTATGGAAAATTGGGTTAAACGAGCGTTTTAAAAACGTAAAGTGAAATAAGAAGATATTGCTTGGAATTGTTTAAAAGAATTAATGTTCTTTGAAATATCATTAATTGAAGGTATTAATACGATTGATGGTATTGTTTAATTCAATTAAGATTATTCGAGCTTAAACAATCTCTGAAAGATAAATTTCTAATTGATATCGTTGCGATATAAATGATCGCAATAGGTTGCCTTAGGCTCGAATTATGTTACTCAATTTTGCACCGCTTAATTTCAATTTATGTCTCATCTCGTGCGACAAATGCAATTATTATTTATTTATTCGTCCATTATGTTTATTCGTAACATAAAACAAAGTAACTTAACTTGCATTATTATTCGTCGCTTGCAATTCTAAGGTATCGTCTAATCTGAAACCTATCAAACGCTATCGATAGCTCAGACTAGAAGTTCTTATTAAACTTCAACCGTAGGAACCTTACCACCGTAATAAAATATTGAATTCAACGTCACCAATATCCCCGGAATAAATGATAAAAGCATTTTTACATGCCGTTAGAAGAGAACTCCGACGAAAATGTAAAGAATCAGTGGCGTTGTATTTTGTTAGAAGTCAGGGAAGTCAGTTAGAAGTAAATCATCTTTCAAGTTCCGCAGAGTTCTATCCTTCCAGACGTATGATGGAAGACTCTGGAGATACGGTTTTCGGTGTTGGACTGATCTCGCGAGGCTCGGTAGAACGAACGTTTCGCTTAATTGCAGCTCGATCTTTTATAATGAAGATTAACGAGCGTACGTCGATTGATTGATCGACGGGATATTCGACTTCAAGCGCGTTTATTTCCTTTGAGAAATTCGAGAAAAGGAAGCGGTGCTTGAGCGATCGATGGCGTGTTCCGCGTGTGGAGGAGTAGCGCAAATTAAAATTACTTGCAACAGCGTGGAGGTTAGTTTTGCTAATTAACTTGAAAACGTTGGTAAAAACAATATGCAAAATGGAAGAAAGAAGCACGGATATGTAGATGAAAATAAGGCAGAGAGGAAATTAAAATTAAACGTAAAAGATGAAAATAGCCCGTAAAACGAAGCCACTGGTAAGAAAATAATGAATTTCTTAATGAAATTATACGTGAGATTGTACTTTGCAAAAGTGTTTCGTAGAGAATTGTCTCTCGTTGGATAGTCTTGCTATCTTTTTAAAATGAAGATTTTCAAATATCGACACTATACTGTATCGTATAAAGCTACGACAAATATATTTCTAAAGGTACAAAGGTAAAGGTACAAAGCGAATAACAAATTACTCGGTTAATAATTGAAAGTCAAAGAAATTGAAAAAAGCCAGATACATATTTTTGTTGATTTAATATCAGCTTGCGATGGAGAAAAGGTGTTTTAACATGGCTTGATTGAAAATGAAAAGACCTGAGATGTAAGCCTCTTAGAAATAATTGACAGATTGACTACCTCTGTAAAAAACACCAAAGTTATAACTATTAAGAAGCAATATTTTAATATTACGATAAGCGATAATTTAAATTTACGATGAGGATGAAAAACGTATGTTTAACTTCAAAAGTAAGTAGAAAGATAATTTTGGTAGAATCGATCGACGGCGTCCTGAATTTTAAAAATACGTCCCTGTAGAAAATGAAAAATATGATATATTATGTTCTTCGAATTATTATCCACATATTAAATAGTATAAGGTGTGCATTAAAAAAAAAAGAGAAAAATATATAAAGAATCCGAAGCGTGACTAATGTAAAGTGGTTTCTGCAGACGATAAACGACACGAAAAGATAATAAATGAGATTCAGGTGAATTTCTCTTACCTCTTCTTTATGTTTCGTTCGAGCAAAGTTTCTTTAATAGCACGCTACGTTATTCCACAAAGTTCACGCGTTAATAAATGATTTTTTGCCTCGCTCGTCTTTTTAGTCAGCATGGCCAGGTAACTCGAGACGCTATAGTTCCGGAGCACACGCATTCCGACCGAGCTACTGTGCAATTTGTAATAAAAAGTACAAGAGGAAAAACGAAGAGACCCTTGGAAGCTGCGGCAAAAAGCAGAAAAGGAACTCGCCGTTCATCGTGCGAACTGTTCACAACCGTACAATCCACAAATGAAAAAGTTTCTCGTGGTGTGATACGTCGAAAGATATTCGAGGTGTAGTCGAGATTTTGAGATATTTAGAAGCGCATACTTAGCGTTTGTTACTTTTTTCTGCCTCTTTGCAGCTTCACGTTGATATCTCTCAACGATCTTCTCACCAACATACGCTACGAACAGTCTTATTCGAGACGAACACTTCCTCACTTCCACAAACAACGCTTCTATCACAGAGCATCGTATCCTATTTACCTTGAATCGATCGAATCGCTTCAATCACGCCGACGAAATTCAAACGCCTGTTCGTTCACCAAGAAGGAAAGAAGGTAGAACGCGTGATTCGTTGCGCGTCGATGTATACACGCGAGTCGAATCTCTGGTACACAACGACGAGGGTGGCGTTCGACGAGAATACGACGCGACGCGTCGTAGGAAAAAACGATAGAGAAACGGCGATCGTTCGAATCACTTTGGCGAACGCGCGATGCCAAGGAAATAGCCGGGGCGCGGTGAGATACGTGCCGCTTCTCGCATAAAATACTTTTCTCGTTTAATCGAGCTGTCGTCGAAGTCACGTAGCCCGTGCCGACGCTGCAGAACAGATCGTTTATTGCGATTCCGGGCATCCGAGGCGGTTATACGACCGCGTTAAGTCATCGTCTTCAATTAAGGGTAATCGGTAAATTGCCCTCCCCTTCACCCTTCCTACGCGCCACCCCTCATTCGTGAGCACCCAACCCACCACAGTCACAGTGACACGCAGCCGCTCGTTCGAAACGACGACGCAACGGTTCTGCTGGCCTGTCGTCGCAGAAAGATACGGCACGAATTCTACTTTTGCTGTCGTCGACGTTTGCATGCATTACAACTATCGTGACATCTCTACGCCATCGGGTTGTTGCGTGCGCGAGCCCGATGATTCAACACGGAATCGAAAGAAACAGGGATTACTGCGTAGGTGTATGGTGTCGCGGAACTACGTTCGTAGTACGCAATGAGATTTCGCTCTGATTCGTCGAGGCACGGAAATGGTGTTTACTTTTTCTTTTTCTTTTTTTTTTTTTTTTACTATTAAATTGAGTTTTCACAGTTGTATCGGTTGTTGGAACAGATTATTGACGACCCAGTTAGAATGATAGATGCAGTTCTATATCTTTTTGGAGATGGTTGGTTTACTTTGAAAGTTTTCGAAATTATGTTATCAAATTGAAGTTTCTTAAATTACCTTTTGTAGAAAAGCAATTATTATTAAAGCATGACATAGCAGGAGAATCTGTCGCAGGGCAGCAAGTGATTTATTTTTGTACGAGCCATCCTGATTCTTAAGATTACAACCTGATGCTGTTTTAAGATAAAGTTGAAGATTAGTTTGTTACGAAAGTGGTTCTAGCCTTTGTTAGATCGTATATCGTTACACGACTGGTTTATTAGACGATTAGACTAATTTCTCCAGCTGGTTTTTGTCTATCGAAGTATACAAGGTGCTCCGTAAGGAGTTGTGTAATAGAAAACAAAGTAATTTTATACGTAAAAATAAAGAGAAAATAGAATGAGAAATATCGAATGTAGAATAAAATTTTTTAATAGACAGATTCGTTCTTGAGGAAACTGAAGTTGAATGGAATAATAGATTGAAATGGTTATGCTTCGATTGCGGGGAACTCGCTACAAAGTAGTTTTTATCGGCATTTGAATACTTTCATATTGAAAGAGTAAATGTTCGCCTTTATTAATTTTTCTACCGACAGACTCTCGACGATGATATTCTGACGACTCTACGCTGTTATCTGAAACGAAACTTCGTTTTGCGAAATTTTATTCCATATCGTCGATTCATTTTTGTGTACACGTAGAATCGCACCACTGTTGGTTCTACCCTTCACTCTAAATTATCTACGTGTATATACATAGCACAGAAAATTTTTACATCTTTTACCGTGAGATTATTCGAAGCGACCCGAAGCATTCGCATAGTATTGTTGCAACGAGATTTTACCATTGAAACAATCAATTTTACTTTCACTGTGAATTGATTGTGATCATATACGATTGAAGTCTAAATGCTCAAAGTCTGCATGTAACGCTAAATCACAGTTCTAAATCACAATTCTACCAATCCCTTAAATGACAAATTTTAGATTTTTTACTTTTATAATTATTTATGTTGAAGTGGTCACCACTTTTAAGAAAACTCTACATCTGGTCGTTTTAGTTTTCTCAAGCACTGAAGCCATCGACAGCCTATAGACAAAAGACTGCGACGAAGGCAAATCATAAACTGTACACAGACAATGTTGGCTTCAGGGTTTTCAGTCATAGGGTAACACTGCTAGCGTGCGGATGTGGACCAGCTCAATTATATTCCGAAATTTGTATTTACACTTTAGTATTTTAAATATATATATTTTTTCTACCTTACAATTTATCCACGCGTTCCTTTGTATTCACATACATCCAATGTCCTCAACAATTTATAAGTAGCTACAGTGCTGGACAAAAGTATTGGCACAGCAAGATTGTTATGATACAAATGCTTATAACTATTAAACAAATTGATTTAAACAAAAAACTTTTTGACGTATTTATTTATTATCTATCCTAGTTTATTACATAACAAGAGCAACAATATAAATAAAATAATACGCAAAATAATAACAAAAATATATTTTTTGAACATTTTATGGGTGGACAAAAGTATTGGCACAGCATGGAACAAACAATGTATCGTCGCCGTTTTCAACGATTTCCGATCGTCATTTGGAAGTAGCGAAGGGAAATCCCCCGTTAGTCTTTTATTATAACACTCGATCAGTGAAACTGGAGACTTCAGTTATTAAACAACAAAAAACCAAGAAAGAGTAATAATGTCTAGAAAAACGAAAGAAACCACAATTGAAGAAAGAAAAATAATATTAAATTTATATAAGATGAATAAATCTTACAACGAAATTGCACAAATCATAAACAGAAGTCGTTTTACTGTGCGTTCAGTCATAAAACGCTTTAAAAGTGAAGAAAATCTAGAGAATCAAATTAGGAGTGGTCGCCCTTCTAAGGTAACAATTCGAGAAAAAAGGAAAATCGTAAATATTGTAAAGAAGGATCCAAAAACTAATTCGACTGAAATTGCTTCGATGTTAAAAGCTGAGTGTGAAATAGAAGTAAGTACCAAAACTGTACGTAGGGTATTGAAGGATGCCGGTTATTCTGCCCGTGCAGCACGAAGAAAGCCCTACATCAGTAAAATAAACCAAAAGAAAAGAGTGGAATTCGCGAAAGAGTTTGTTACGAAAGATACTGATTTTTGGGAAAAGATCATGTTTTCAGATGAAAGTAAGTTTAATATTTTTAAATCTGACGGCAGAATATTAGTATGGCGAAAACCCAACACAGAGATGGACGAACTGAATCTGCAAGCCACCATGAAACATGGGGGTGGTGGTTTAATGGTGTGGGGATGTATGGCATCATCGGGTGTAGGAGAACTTATATTCATTGATGAGATAATGGATAAATATGTATATTTAAATATACTCAAGCAAAATCTTTTGAAAAGTACTCAAAAATTAAACCTCCCCAGGGATTTCTATTTTCAGCAGGATCGAGATCCTAAACATATGGCGTATATTGTTCGTCAGTGGATAATATATAATACTGCCCACACATTAAACACACCACCTCAAAGTCTCGATATGAATCCCATTGAGCACGTGTGGAACGAATTGGAAAAAAGAATTAGGAAACATAATATCACAAGCAAGTCTGAACTGAAGAAAGTTCTTCTGCAGGAATGGAGCAATATTGTACCTGAATTCACTAAAAAATTAGTCCACTCGATGCCCAGAAGATTAAAGGAAGTCCTTAAAAGAAAAGGACTGCCAACAAAATATTAGAAGTTTATTATGTAATTAGTTATAAGCGTAAATATTCTACTGTGCCAATAGTTTTGTCCACCCATAAAATGTTCAAAAAATATATTTTTGTTATTATTTTGCGTATTATTTTATTTATATTGTTGCTCTTGTTATGTAATAAACTAGAATAGATAATAAATAAATACGTCAAAAAGTTTTTTGTTTAAATCAATTTGTTTAGTAGTTATAAGCATTTCTATCATAACAATCATGCTGTGCCAATACTTTTGTCCAGCACTGTACGTGTAAATATAATCTCGGCTTTGTGGAACAATGGCTAATCCACGCGAAGAGTTGTTACGCACCCAAAATTCTAATCTCAACCCGACATATATAATATATTTGAGTACACATTAGTAGTTGGTTGTCCTAATTATTGATATCTATTAAATTGTAAAATTACATTTCGAACATTATGATTGTGAATTTATGTGTGACAAGTATACGTACATGTGAGTATGTAGTTCAGTGTTATTGTACGTAAAGTGAAATTGTAAAGTACTTTCATCTTTGATCAGATTCGATTGTGAAAGATTAATATTATTATAGCAGCATAAAAGCAACAAATGGGGCGAATTAACCTGTATATATTGTTAATTTCGATGGCATAAGAAGGCATGTTTCGAATAAAAAAAGGTCACGTTTTCGAAACTTGTATTGTTATGATGAGTTTATAATGATTTTATAACGACTTTATAATGGCAGTAAAAAGCACAAAGCTTCTTTTTCAATGCAAGAAATGCAGTAAATTATTGGGTTATCCTGAAATTACCTGCAAGATCGAGCAATTCATTTTCAACGAATATAATTGACTGAAATGCTATATTTTTATATAAAATAAGTATTACTGTTTTTAGTATGTCTCTGTCAATTTATTACAGTAATATAGTATAGTAACAGTAGTAGTAGTAATAGAATAATACAAATAATTTCCAATATCTAGTAAAACATAATAACAATGACTTTTATTACAAATACGCTTATATAACAATTTATACAATTAACGTTATCATACAAACTTATTAAACGAATAATAACAATATAATTAGTTCCAATATAATAAAAATGTAATAACATTTTTGATAACTACTAATATTGCTATTGCTAATAATAATAATAACAATAGTAACAGTAATAATAATAATACCACTTTGCACGCTAGTAAATTTTTTCAGGAATACACATATATTCCTAACTTTAAAGTAGAAATCGTAAAATTTATATAAAACCTAAAAAGCGAAATGGTTGCGTAAAAATTTACCGAGACTTTCCTTCTTACCGGAAGAGCGTCGTAGAATATAGCAGCGTATAGCACGATAGAAGCTGTTTCCGCGTATGTACGAACTACTTGCTTGAAAATTATAAGCTGGATAACGACAGAGGACGCGGCAAACAGGCTCAAAAAGTGTATCGTTTTACAAGCGTGCGGTACATCTGGTACAATTTATGTAAGTAGATTAACGTAGAATTAATATGTAAACGATTATACATCGGTTCGAGAACTTTTAATAAGTTTACGATAGTTTCGGGGTCAAATGAATAGCTCCTCCGCCGCGAGTTATCGAGAATTCGTTGCGTTTAAACTTCCTGCGAGGCTACTTTCGAAATTTATAAAGTATCCCTTAATTAACTAATAAAAGAACTTTGTCGAATAATAAAGAACATCCTCGATCGATTATTAATTTTTCTTCTAGTTCGTAACAACGTTACGATCTAACGTTTTTTCTTCCTCTACCATTATTTTCCTTTTCTTTTCTTTTTTTTTTTTTTTTTTTTCTCTTCATTTCCTCGGAAAACGTTTACTTCCGATTTTATTTATCGCAGTTTCATCTCGGTTACGTTTGCTGAAATTGACGTTACTCTCTCGCTATAGCGTGTCTCACCCTCGAGAGAAGAGGTGTCTTCATTTCTTTGATGTTGGGTAGAATTGATCGAAAGGCACTTTTACACCCACCTTTATTCCAGTCAGCGATAAGTTACCCTCGCTGCCACCCCGAGGGCTTTCGATCTTATTCATCCACTTTCGCATCTTTCTCTTACTCTCCCCGCGAGAGAGTTGCGATCAGGCAACAGTCGGAGATCCAGTTTACCAGAAAATACGTCGATCTACAGGTTGTCCCATAAGTTGTGGGGTTGAAAAAAAAGAGCAGAGAGACATTGTCGGCTACGGTGCTTTCGCGATAAATATTCGCCAGACGTCTGATACTTATGTGCGGACTTTTTCCTCTAACTCGGCACTATAGCAAAGTTCGAGGTACTATAAATTAATTTTATACAAAAACGAAAAGAGACTTCCTGTGTTCAAATTTAGACTACTCGCGTAACCAGCTTAGTTCGCGTGTCAAGTGAAAAAATTGAATTTATTTCGAGCATAACAACGGGAGTACGAAAAGTGCGTATACATATAGCTGGAAAGTAACTTTGAAAATCATCGTATGGAAAGCGCTTACACGTTCGTTATAATGAGAGCACAGTGCGTACAAATTTTATAACAGGCTGGAAAATATTTCAAGCTCGCAAACTCGGCGCGAAACAGGCAGAAATTCACGTACGTGTATTAAATAGTTGATTAGCGAGCATTTAATTTGAACGAAAATAAAATTAGAAAACTTGGAATATTTCTCATAACAAAATTTCGCAGAGACTAGGCATTTTATTTTTTCCATTGTATCCTGTTTCAATTTGATTTCCTTGATACAGATCTCCTATTGCGCTCGGTAATTCTAACGGCAACTTTAGTTACTTCACGTAAAGAGATAGTGTACGGTGATTATTTCTTGCGACACAAGTAATTGCCTAGCGAATTCCGACGAAGAAGAGCACTCGCGTAGGGTAGAATTTGGTTTATTAATATGATGAATGATAACGAGGGCAAAGTTTGCAGGAGGCGATGTCGTCCCTTGCACAGTAATATTCCACGGAGCACGCGGTGGCCTCCGTATTCTCTGACGAATACAAATCGTTACGCTCCGCCTCTGTTTGGTCCCAGGCAAGCCGTTTTCGCGCGCCTTTCACGTACAATGGAAAATGAAACCAGATCTCGTGTACCTACGGACCTGTCGCTGCACTCTGCAAGATTTATCACGAATTCCTCCTTCAGCAACTGTAGCGGCGTTTTACTCTCGCCTCTCTACCGTGTACCACGGAATTTTTGTCGCTGCAAACGAATTTCTCGAAATTTAATATGCTCTTTGGTTGCTAGAATGCCTCTCACCTCGATTCAGACCGATGGCAATGTAAGTTTACGGGTAGCTGCGACGATTAGGTAACGTTCTGACACGGATGGTGCTCCGTGAAAAATGTTTTCTGGTATTTGAATTAATTTGAAGACACTTTTGTCGTAGTTTTTATGGAACTGTAGAGGCGTCGTATAGACCGTGGTACGTTGTGGCTGCTGCTGGTAGTAGAGGTCGCTGCGGGGGTAGGAGTCGCCCTTTCTTCTCGATTTGTATCGCGGAAGAAAATATCGGACTCCGGTCGCCGGGATTTGAACCCGAGTTCCGAACGTTCGTAACCTAAGGCGCTAACCACTGCGCTGCCGTCGTCCGACGCTAGTTAGTGTCGAGTGGTGGTGTTTTGACTGTCGAGTGCCCCCACAGAACGTTAGGTTAAAACACAAAAATCAAAAAAATTACGAGTATTTGGAATTAATTGATGTACCTGTAGGATAAAAGATATATCTCTGATTTCGTCGAAATTCAATTAGACGTATAAAGTTGCAAGCTGTTTCTGCAGCATTCATATTGCACGAGAAATTCATTTAACTTACGACTGCAAGTTAATTAAAACATTTCGAGATAACAGAAGTGTGAAGTTACAAAGAGAAATTGTATTCTAACAATGAAGGGTTCTGTTGCATTTATTCCGTAATTCTCGTTTCAATTTTCAATTCATAACTCTGTACGTTGAAAATAATTTGCCGACGTTTAAAGATAATTTTGTTCTACTGAAAATTCGGAGCCACGGCTGATTGCTGTCCCTACTTTAAGCAAAATGTTGGCCTGAAAAAATTCTGAAAAATCAATTAATGGGTGCAATTCGATCTTCTATGCTATCGTGATAGTTTTATTAGAAGTCGAAAACGAATAAAATGATATTAAGTAGAAATTACACTAAAATTGAACTATGATATAATGGAAAAATTATACTTATAAAATGAAAAGCTTTGACGAACAAACCTTCGCATCGACACGTTCAATTATCTGTGTTTCAAATCCACAGAGTAAAAATAACTTGAATTTTGATTTAATTTGAATTCGACTTGACAAGGATTTTCTTCTACAATTTCATGCGAAAGAGAAGCTAATTAGGTTACTGACAATCTTTTGCTGATGATCGACATCTAATTTCCAGAAAGCAGTTTACAGTGATAAAATTACTGGAAAATTTGATCAAAAAATGTTTAAAAGCAGGTTGTACAACGCTGCTCTGTGTTTTATATAAATTAACGCGAGTCGACGTGAAAGTTTCAGCTTAATTACACGCCTTAGCAGTCTAAGGAAAACATTTCATTTTAACATAGGTACATGTTTTAATTACTGAAAGTTTCAAATCTGAGCATTCTGATATACTTTCTACCAAGCTTGTAAACATCTCGAAGTCTAATTTTCTTACTCAATTACGTTATTTGATTTATCGTGAAATTCTTCTTGTTATCATATATTTAATGATGAAAAATTACAGGAAAACGATCAAATATTCCTGGAATGACTGATGTTATACATACAGTCTGTCACACAAGAGCGTGTCTGCGATATTTCTGTAAATATTTATATATTTGTAAAAAAATTTATATGAATTGAATCTACATCTAAAGCACTAATACGCTATTACAGTAAGGTGTCCAATCTCCTCCATTAGCGATTATAGCTTGACATCGTTTCGGCATACTCTCGACTAATTTTTGAGCGTAGGATTCTGGTAACGACCTCCATATCTTTCGAATGTGATGTACAAGTGTTCTTATTTTTGTGATACGTCTTCCTCTCAGCTTGCCTAATAGGACACCATGCCCAAAATGAAGATTCATCAGTGAATATTATATTACTCCAATCACGATCTCTGTTTTCATTCGCCCATGCCAGACGATTTTCGACGTTTCGCGTACGCGGCACTCATATTAAAAAGCTCTGTTCCTTTCACTGTTTCAAATGAAACTGAAAGGTATTCAGCAACGCGTATTAGAGAAGTTTTCGTTTGTTTACATTCTTTTTATCTCATTCTGATTAGGTGTCAGGTTTCGCAGATATCGCAGACACGCTCTTGTGTGACAGACTGTACATATTCCATTTCATAAACTCGGATAGCTAGTCGAGTTTTGTTACTACCATGATGAAGAATTTTACAGCTGTCTACAAATAAAATCGTTTCATGCGACGTAACTCGGTTTATCGCGAATCTTGCATTATAAAACAAATATCCAGATGTCGGTTTCCATAGCGTGCAGTTTGTGCCACAAGCATTTACAGCGAGATGAAGATAATGGTACTGAAATGATGAGATTGGAACGTTTGAATGTACATCATTAGAATGATTGTTCGGTAAATCTTGAACACCTGTACAACTATCTCGATTTCATTTGTGGTTTTAACATCGTATACTAAAATTGAAACTAGTTTTTTATTCTGATAGAGTTATACGTTCCATTTCTCTCTGTTAGATATTAATTACGCTGTACCTAACTAACAGAAGCTAGTTCATTTTGGAATTTCAAAGTAGAAAATTTAAAATCCTTTAGCCCTTGACATAGATATTTTGGGAAAAGTAAAACTTGATCCAGATTTTTATGCAATTTCCCTCGTGAATACCTTGTTTCCACAGTGCGAGAAATTTCTAATATACGAAATCCTATTAACCGAAAATTGTCTCGTACAATAAGCAAATTTTGCAAAAATCTTATAAAAATCGCAAATATCCTCGGAGCTTGGAGGCTAAAAAAATCGAGGGAAAGTGACATTAAATCTTCCAGTCGATTGAAAATATATACTACTCTGAATTCCTTGAATTATTAAAAAGGAAGATCGACGAAAGACACAAAGATCAGTGAACAGGGGACGATCGGTGGATCTTCCAGTTTTCCAGAAGTTCCACGAGTAGCGTCGAACAGGATGACTAATTTGTTTGCTACTCTCCTCTCGTGGAAATGGTTCAAATACGTTCGTCCAGTTTTCAAAAACAAAGTTTAAACGACCTATTTGTGAGTTCTTGAGTGTGCACATTGTTCTATTCTTTTTACTACCATTTTTACCCAGTAAACTACTCGACAAGTCACGACAGGGTAATGAGGCTATTAGATTGTTTGCATGGCTTCAATCGTTTAGCTATCGCGCATGTTCGTTGCGTACGTCTATTCCATTTTGCTCGTTCAGACATCGCGTATGTCGCATCAAGGAGAATAAAGGATGCCTACTTATGGCCGTCTTAACGAGAGTTGCATTTTTAATGAATATTTTCAAGTTTCATCATGAAGAATTTACATTAGCAGCAGAGGGTTTAACCTTTCGAACGGGAACGTTTACTTTATGCGTTCGTGAGATATCGTCACGGTTAAAATTCTTGGGGAGAAAGCCTGTTAAAGTTAATGATTTTCTTATTATATTGGGTCAAAACTGGATCAAAAAGAAGAGGAAATAAAGGGGGACGATCTTTTATTAGAAAGATGCATTGTTTAAAATATTCATAGGAGCTATAGTTGTAAGTATTATGTTTAAGTGACGCATTTTAATATTGTTGAAGCCATTTGTCTTTTATATTAGTATTTATAGTTATTATAGTCGACTATATAGCGCAGAACTCACGTGTCATATATTTTACATTGGCGGTGTTTTTATATTCTATATCTTATACGTGTTACATATATTCTCACTCGTGAGATTTACCCATATTTCTCCCGTAATATTCACATCCGGATAGTATATTCGAAGTATATCTGCATTTGCTGAGAGACGAATAGCAGGAAATGTTCAGTTTTAAACTCCACTGCTAAAGTCAAATTTTTACATGTATCTGTCGATTCTAAATATTCCTAAAATCGGGAACATATTATAAAATATATAACATATACTATCACAATCGTATATACGATACTTGTAAAAAAAAAAAAAAAAAAAAAAAAGAAAAGCAAAATTACGTATCTACTAAGGATGTCTGACATAGATCTTACGACGCGACGCGACGCGACGCGACGCTGTGCCACGACGTCGAGATCATGCGATATGATTCCTCCGAGACCAGTCTCACGGATTTTGGTCTTTCACGATTTCACGATGGTCCAAGCTGGCTTTTACAATTCCAAGATCACGAAATACGAAGACTCACTGGCCAGGAAAGGTTTGAGACGAGTTCTGCAACTATGAGGTTATAGAGTTCGAGGATTTTGATTTTGTCTAAGGCACGACCTTATGTCTTGTGCGAGGTTACGAAGTCTTAAGCCTGAGCAATGGACTTGGGACAGTCCGTTTTGTGTTTTACTTTAGGATGATTGGCAACTGTCTATAGTCTTATTTTCTTTTTTTCTTTCACTGTCTTTTATATTATTTGTCGTATTATGTACATGCCTTTCATAATAAACTAATCAGACTGGGTGCAATCTAAAGTGCATAATCTAGCAAAAGTGTAGTACTCGTTATAATATTTGGCCGATGAAAGAGATCTTTATGTAAGTTTCATTTTTTATGTATTCAAAAAGATACAGATAGCAGAACTATAATTACACATGCTTCTTAAAATAATTGGAAAATTATAAATTTAAAAAATTGATTATAATAAGTATCGGCAAAGAACTTTTATTCTTAAAATATAGAAGTTACTTAAATCAACAGAGGAGAAAACAATACTTTGACTAAACATTATTCTACATCATTTTTAATTTTTATTTAGTTCAAGTCAGCTCTAATTGAGAATTTCTGAAAATATGGTACCTTTTAGAAATATAGATTATAATAAATTACAAAAAGATCCCTCTAGTAGCATTTCAAACAAAGCAAACTACCTCATAATCAATGACTTATTCGAAAGATAGCTATCGTATTTGCAAACTCAAATTTGGTAGCATTAGTTACCAATGCGAATGGAGTATAATGGAGCTCGTATAGACGTTGAGTCGAAGTAGTAACGAGAACGGTAAACAATCAAATTAGAACAGTCTCGGGTTAGGTTTCAGATACACCATAACTGGTAGTAGGAAGCGGTAATAATCAATAGCTTATGATTACGAGGCAAATAAACGCAAATATCCAATCTAACTAGGGTAACTTCTCGATAAAAATATTTTCAAAATATTTTTAAAAATATTTCTAATTAATTTTCATTTTCACTTTAAAGTTAATTTTAACCATTTTTCTGCACAAAAGTGTAATTTTGACAAAATGAAATTTGACGGGACTAGGATGAGACCAGAGACTATAATAATAGAGTCGAGGTAACAAAAAATTTAAAAGCATAATTCATGAAAGCAACAAAACCTTTAGATGATAAAGTTTCCTTTGATCTTTTATCTATTCATAAAATTGCTTCGTTATACTCGAATGTTTCCAAAGATTCCAAACGTGCCCGATAATTTATTACAAAATTCTACATTCCGCATCTTTGTAGAAAAGTATATAGAATATTTATTCCTCTCCGAAGAAATAACAAAATATTTCTGGAATCACACTCAAACACCAGATAGACGATTGAGCCTGTTCTTTCGTCCAGTCGCGGGGAGACGCGATCGCGTTGAAGCGCGTCAACGGGAGTCGTAAATTCCCGTTACGATTATAACAATCGACACCACGAACAGGTCGATCCCCTTATTTCTCGTGGGATAATAGGGGTATTTGTTGGAGAATAAAACTGTACTCTACAGTCTTATAATATTTATATTTTTAACAACTTGTTACACTCGAGGTTCCGTCGTGGCGGAAGAGATAATTTATACAGGTGATGAAGAATAATACACTTGATAGATGAATGGTAGTAATAAAGAATAGATTAAGATAATATCACTTTGATCGTAGCGAGGACTATGTTTTAAGTTGACTACGCGAAGCTTATAAGAACAGTCGTGTTGACTGCACGACGTTTGGTAGAACAGTGATGACCCGTCTCGTACGATTACGGAGGAAAGCTCGGTATGGGTGTCCTTTTTAATGGGAAATACCTGCTATTTTTAACAGACAAACAACCGCTTTCTCCGTAAGTTATAAGAGCGTGCAACAAACCCAAGGACTGTTTTAAGGACCATCCATAAACCGAAAATACTTATGTGAATAGAAATTAAACTGAGAAGATTCGGTTTATGGTGGTTCCTTAGGTTTATCGAGAGTCAGTGTAACGGTGTGTGGACCTCGGCGGCCAGACCATGAGGGACGTCGCACGGACCGTCTTACGCAACGTAACAGAGCCGTAAACGGACTACTCGTACAAGTGAAACATTGATGTACCAATCCTTTTTTGCGTCTGCGTGTTTCAATCGGTGGATTGGATACGTATTGGCAAACGTTTAATTTCAATGTTTCTTTTCTCATAGAATCGGGACTGACGAGACAGAGTTGTATTAATGTTCATCAATTCCATTTTCGATATTCGTCGGGTAAACACGCTGGCCAGCGAATTTAATCCCCGATAGATCGGCCGATTTTCCCGTGTTGGATGAAATTGCATTCACAGAACTTGCAGTTGAAATTTCCAATTCCCCCCCTCCTCCATTCTATGTCGCTTAACCTGGAGATCCCTAATTTTTCAGTGGTCGTATAATCTGCGCTACTTTGGACCGGACTAGTGTCTTTATCCGCGATTCCTCTTCGTTCGCACAAATGAACGAAACGGATAGAGTAAATGAGATTTCGTGGCCTCGAGGGATCGGTAAATATTTCAGAGAATGTTTCGAATAAACTTGTAGTGCATGTGTGCGCGATTTTAGAACAAATTAAAAACTTCCGGGCCTTATCATCTCCTCGCGATTCGGAATTATTATCCCTCGAGCGATTTCCTTCCAAAAATTAAGGATCTAAGCGCATCCTCAGAAACTTTCATCATGTTAACTCTTTGCATTTGGACAGTCTTTCAGCATCTCTTTCTATCGATTAAATTGTAATTAGAAAGCGACTTGGTAAGGAAAAATTGCTTTATTTATGTTCGTTACTGGGCAAGTTCTTGTATGATGTACCGCATCGTTATATTTATTGATTTATATTTTATAACGACAAATTGTTGGAACGATTGCTCGAAAGAGTAATCACAGATAGAAATTCATGCTTTTCGAATCTCATCGTAGATTCTAATTAAAGAGTTGGCTCGTTCGAACGAATTGTTTTAGGAACTTTTTATTGAAAAGATCAAGATAGTCACGGATAATGTCAATAACGTTTTCATAAATTGATCACGTGATAATATTCCAGGGAGAGATATTTTTCAGCCGACGACGAAGATTGTCTTCCTATTAATTATTACCCATAAAAACACATTTCTAGTTTCATAGAGATGCAAGAAAACGATGCATTAACGTTCCAGATTAATTTTGTCGAAAGTGAAAGAAATAATTCCGTTGTTTAATTACATAATCGGTGACTTGTCAAAGTATAATGTTGCATATACGCGTCATCGAGACAGGATTACAAAATTGTTAATAACGTTTCCCAATGACCAATCTGATTGTGTTACGTCGCGTAAGACGGTCCGTGCGACGTCCCTCATGGTCTGGCCGCCGAGGTCCACACACCGTTACACTGACCCTCGATAAACCTAAGGAACCACCATAAACCGAATCTTCTCAGTTTAATTTCTATTCACATAAGTATTTTCGGTTTATGGATGGTCCTTAAAACAGTCCTTGGGTTTGTTGCACGCTCTTATAACTTACGGAGAAAGCGGTTGTTTGTCTGTTAAAAATAGCAGGTATTTCCCATTAAAAAGGACACCCATACCGAGCTTTCCTCCGTAATCGTACGAGACGGGTCATCACTGTTCTACCAAACGTCGTGCAGTCAACACGACTGTTCCTATAAGCTTCGCGTAGTCAACTTAAAACATAGTCCTCGCTACGATCAAAGTGATATTATCTTAATCTATTCTTTATTACTACTACTCATCTATCAGGTGTGTTATTATTCATCACCTGTATCAATTATCTCTTCCGCCACGACGGAACCTCAAGTGTAACAAGTTGTTAAAAATATAAATATTATAAGACTGTAGACTACAGTTTTATTCCCCAACAAATACCCCTGTTATCCCACAAGAAATAAGGGGATCGACCTGTTCGTGGTGTCAATTGTTATAATCGTAACGGGAATTTACGACTCCCGTTGACGCGCTTCAACGCGAGCGCGTCTCCCCGCGACTGGACGAAAATACAGATTGCATCTGTCCAAAATTGAAGAGCGAGAACTCGAAAAACGTGACGTTCTAGATCGATGATCGTAACATACAAAGGATAAGCTCCAGAAAGGTACAGGATCTGGACTCTTATAAAGCATAAACCCCGTAAGAACTTTCATTCGTGGAACTTTTCCTTTCCTTCGAGATTCCATTATTCCTTTTCTCGTCACATAATACACCGCTGTAATAATAAATTACTCGGTCTAAGGACGAAACTATTACTCATACTCATAGGGAAAGATGTACAAGCCGATACGTAGTCCCATGATTTAGATTTTCTGCCGTGTCAGGCGATATAAATAAAAGAATTAGAAAGCATCAAGCGTTACTATGGTTGGCGATTTAATCTGGCCGAGCATGGCATTACGTAGTCGCGATAATCGCGACCCGCGTTACGCGTAAATACGCTTTAGTCGCGTGCACATTCGTCCATGTTCTATTCGCTTTTCTGTGTGTCCACGTACAATTGGCGATGAAAAGAGCGGCAACGGAACATTCGAAACACGTGACGATATAATAATAGCCGACAACGATGCCTTTATACGTTGCAAATGTGTTTGTTTAGAACGTTTCGGTGAAATTGTGTAAAACATCGGTCGGAAATTGTCCGCACAAAGAAGATGCTCTAGCGTCGACGGAAAGAACGCTTTTTTAATTGGTCGCGATGTTCTCTCGCGTCGACGAATCGCTTTGCGCAAAGAGATGGCAAATCTAAAATGTTCGCATAGCCAGGGGAGGGGCGGCGATATAATAAATGATTAACGATATAGCATAATGTGTCTATGCGCGTTTGTGTGTGCTCGATAAGACGGCGCAATTCATTATGGCGTTGATAGCCTACGGAAGCCAGTGCACGATATTATCGAGCACACCAGCCAACATAGATAATATAATTAGAGGAGTTTCAGCAGCTAATTATGTTGCTCGGCTATTTACATAATTAATTAGTAACTCGGCGCGATGGACTCGTATTCCAGGCTTCCAAGCCTATCAATGTTGCTGCTTAAGTTATACGTAGTAAATGTTCGAATTTTGTTTCGCGTTTAGCGATGGTGATAAACTCGGTGAAACGACAAGTTGTGTCTTGTCGTTTATTTTGTTCGTACGTGTTAGAAATTAGAATAAATAAGTAAGTATTCGTATACGTGTTACTTTGTCAAATTGTTTAACTTACTTGTCAAACATTTCCACTCGTCTCTACTAGTGCGAACTTGGTATCGTGTGAACGAAATGTGTTCTTTGTGATGTAACGGAAAAAGTTATAGATTCCATGAATCTCAAGATGACTTTAACTAAGAAAAGAAAATACTTTCGAAATGTTCATTATCGTTAGACTGCGGATATCAGTTTATATATTTATGGGAAATTTGAAAATTAATACGACAATTTCCAGAATATACGTCGTATGGAAAATGGTAGTGCTCGATATTATAGTTAATTTCTGTTGCCAATAAACAGGAATCTGAATAAATATCTGCAGTCTAATTATCGTCGTATATTCTTCACTCGACGCAAGCAAATTTAGTTAACAAATTGTGCGAAACGTGACTTATTTATCGTGGACTAATTAGTTGTAGAATTTATGACGTTAATGTAATTCCATCTGAGAAGTGGGTAGCCGAGAAACGAAAACGTAGAGTGCTGGAATTTCAACGTGGAATGGTAGAATTTTCTGCTTTAAAAATTGAGGAATATACAAAGAACTATTCTCTTTAGCAAGCACTGATTTTACACCATGCGATCGTTAAAACTTTTTTTCTTATTTGAACAAACGTTGCACACCCTGAAACTTCGCAGCTCCTTTTTGCTCAAACAGCTTATTGAAGTAAAAGTGTCTTAATTTTTAACAACTTAATAACTAACAAGCATAAAGTCGATATACCAGTAAACCTTTATGAGATTCTCGTAACACGTCAATTTTTCTGATAATATTTAACATATTTCTGCATAACGATCTATTCGCGATAAGATTATGAATTTTAAAAACAGATTGCTCCGTTATTTTCTATTCTTCTATATTGCAAGCGAATACGATACATGAGAAATAATCGATGTAGCCGCGAATAAAAATCACAAAGGAAAACTTCTACGCGTTACCCTCGATCCTCTATACGTAACTAGTGTAGTGTTGTCAAGGCCAGCGTGACCTTTTGTGTGGCTGGGTTCGAAAATTTTGCGGGGCCTCAATACACTTTCAAATTCTCTACTAAAATTTTACAACGAGGAATTATTTATTTACAAACGCTATTACATATTATATATTTTTATAAGATGAATATTAAATAATAATACAATCCAATAATAATATTAAATAATTTTCTCGCTTTTTTCGACACCAAATCTTTGATAACATCATCAAAATCGATTGAATTTACTACTTCACTTTCTATGGACAGAATGGCCATAGATGAAAATCTCTCTTGGCTTATCGACGATCGCAGATAATTTTCGTAGACCGCAGAGCCCCTCAAAGCTCGAGGTTGGTTTCCGGCGAACGCGCTGAACCTGCCTTGCGCTGAACCTGCCTTGCGCCGGCCCTGAGTGTTGTTGTATGAGGTATCGGTGACGAGAACTGACCTTCGATAGTTTTCTGTTTAGTTTTAAGATCAGCAGTCGATGAGGGGCTGGTGGCCACGTGTAGTCCTTGTGAGGTACGCAGGCGTAGGCCCAGGTTTTAATAATAAACTAACAGTTCAACTAAAACTAACTAAAAGGATTAGCAATAAAATAATAGTTCAATCTTCCGTAATAGTCCTCCGCTTTATCTATTCTATAAACTAGAAAGAAATTCTTTTTTGTTTTTAATTTACAGACGATAAATGTTACGACCGTTCGCGGAGAGACGCGACCGCGAGGAAGCACGTCAACGGGAGTCGTAAATTCCCGTTACGATTAAACAATCGATGCCACGAAACTGATCGATCCCCTTATTTCTATTACGATAATAGGGGTGGTTTGATTGAATCTACACTGATTTAACAAGTATAAATTATTGTTTATTCCAACAGTTTACCAAGTGTAAAGAAGTACACTGATGCGTCGGTGCAGTAAAGTAAATGTTTAAGGGTAGAACCTTTAACAGACTTGTTGACTGATTTAACATTGAGTGACGATTTTTACTTGAGGGTAGAACCCTTTACAGAGCGGACTGTTCTGACGACGAACAACGAATTTGACTTAAGGGTAGAACCCTGTACAGATTTGTTGACTGACTTAACGTTGAGTGACGACTTTTACTTGAGGGTAGAACCCTTTACAGACTTGACTGTTCTGACGACGAACAACGAATGATTTTGAAGTGACGATGCTGTGTCGGAGGAGAGCTAGTAATGGGTGTGTCTAGCGCATGGTACCAACGGATTTGTTCATACCATTCTTGGTAACAATAAACTTTCCCATTATCCTTCGTTCTGCGGGCCACTCCAAACAATGTCTATATACTTTTCTGCACGGTAACTCGATGCTACACGAAATTGTCTTTTATCGTGTCTAGCTCCTAGAATCCTGTATAGAAACTAAAATGTATGTACACAGGCCGTCCCTGTCACGCGAGCGATCTCAAGAATCGATCAGTCAGTCTGGAACCAATGAATAATTACTATATCAACAGTCATGTAAATTCGCCGCAACGCTTCAAGTAACTCGCACAGAATATGCGCATCTTTAACGAGCGTGTCGTACGTTCACGAAAAAAGCCGCGGGAAAAAAGGGTAAAATGGAGCTACCAACATAAAGGAAGCAGCACCATAGTTCCACGAACTGGCGGTCGTAATTTTCCATGCTTCCACGTTCATTTTTATCGCCTGGAACTAGCTACGAGTCCAACAAAATCGGTGTGACCGTTGGTCAAGTCGCGTTACGTCGCGTGATTTCTTGTTTTCGCTCTCGTTCCAAGGGAAGTGGAGGGTGAACTCGAGAAAGGGAGTGGAACTTCCTGCGTGCTTACACGAACGAAAGACACGAGAAACACCGTTTCGTTCTCGATGGTCGATTCGATGGGTCGGCGAAGAGGTCGTAAGAGGCGAGGACCGATTACCGTTTCTACACGCTACACCTTTTTAGTACGTGTTCGCGATGTTCCCGCGATCAAGCTGCCGATTAAGGAGTAATAACGCGTGTCGCGCTACATCGCCGTCTGCTTGCTGAAACGGCTTATGTGGCTTCTCCTCTCGTCGATCCATTCGACGAGATTGCTGAAACGCGAGCTTTGATTGAATCTGTCGCGTATCACCGACCGACTCCTGATGAAAATTTCAATAAAAATACCGATGCAAGGTTGAGACGAAACTTTTCAGGTACATTCACATATCTGTGATTCTTGTCTAATTCTTATCTCGTTAAAACGTCTTATCTATCGTTTCAAGGCTTTTTTGACTTTCTTCGATCAATTGAAATCTATGATAATTATTAACAGTCATTATAATCTAATTTAAGTATAATTTAAAAAATGGACAAACTGCTATATACAAAATGTGCGAAACCAAAATTCTGTAATTATCCAATAAGAGTAAAAAGGGAAGATGTTGATCAACCCACCTCACATACCACGCGAACGATGACCAGTTCCAAAAATATAATTTTGTACCAAACATATAGGTGATTGAACGAACAGGTTCGAGAATTTTGTTTAAGTTTCGCCAAAGTTTTGACCAGGCTATCGAGTATAGACTATATTTATTTTTTCTTATTTATCGATCTAAGTGGAATTTTGTAAGAATTTTGTAACAATCGCTTGTCCGTCTTGTTGACAACTTGTCTATCGATGCTTTGACAAGTTGTTTGGCGTTATTTCATTATCGGAATTAGTGCCAATGCCGATAACGCCTCGTAGAATCTCATATACAAGTTTCACGTTCATACATATCGGATAAGATTACCGAAAGTAGCTTAAACTTCTTTGGAAATTTCTCCTAAACGTATTAAGTGTTTCATAACTTTACAAGTATACTTCCTTTTTTTGCACAGTTTACCGTGACACCTGAATGATTAATCACTTGCGTAGATACAATCTGGTATTCATTAGTGCTGCACACCACGCAAAGCTGACGACAGTTTTGAAATTATTATATTAAAAAGTAAAATCCGTTTTGCGCCTGTTATACATTTTGAAGAAAAGCGAACTAAAATGAAACGAAGCGGACGAATTGAAAGGTTTGCACACGATACAAAAGGACTTTGGTTCTGTGAATCCGAAACGACAATATTTACATCATTGACGTCATTATCGATTCACGTACTTTGAATACACGTGTACTGGTTAATGATGCTCTTAATCTTGATCACTAATCACACGCTCCACATCTCGCTAATTATACTGGTATTCGAGATACGTTCGATCGTGGCTTATGTGGGTTTTTCTTCATTAATGGAGTCCAATTATTTCCATTACACGAATGGAGTTCCGCAGTATCTACGTCAGTCATTCACTACAATCAAATAGTACGAAAAAAGAAACCAATGGGAAGGTTAGAGTTGAAATTGTATTAATAGGTCGTTATGAATAGTTACAGTTAGAATCGAAATGAAACTTTTCTTTCGAGATTATCTAATCGATCAAATATCAGACTGCGGATGTTTATATAAGTTCGTATTTTTCCGAAAATAGTTTAAAAGACTGAACTTATTCTGTGTAGAAATTTGTTTAAATAAATCAGAATTGCTAGTTTTGTGCGTGCGTTCAATTTTCACGCGATATTCTATACGCGATGCGCATCTCAGATTTCGAATTTCATGTTATCCGAAGAATAAATTATATTTCGTGAGACGAATATTATTATAAATTTTTAAGCGATTGTGAACGCGTACTATACGTAATACAGTAAAATTTCATACAGGTACTGAATATTATTATATCTGCATTATACGACAAATTTTACAGTATGAGATCAAAATTAATATTTATCTTTGCGACAAAATAGAATTCTACTATAAAGTTTCATACAATCTTTATTTAATACGACAAACTTTTATATCGATATTATTATAATTTCTACTAAAGCTTTGTTTGATAAATTTTATAGTAGGATATAGATAACAACTGGTAAACTATTTTCTCTTATAGCAACGCATTTAATTTTGACGCAGCTACTAGATTCTGCGAGATCATGCGACTCATACACTCTATCCTATACGAAATCACGTGACTGTGTCGCGAAATATTTCAATCTCGGCTGGTCCGTGTGTCCTCGTTTCTCAAAATCGACAGCCCCATCGATTCGACGGAAAATGAGATTTTCGGGAACTCGAGAATATGAACATAGTTCGCTTTATTGTGATTCAATAATCGTCGTTCGTGAATTTTCTGCATTGCAATTCATCGAATCACGTGTTCGTACCTGTTTGAGAATATTACCTTCTCTGCTCGGCATGAAGAAGACAATCACGGCTTTACAGACATTCATAATGAGACGCGATATTTTTCAATCTACCTGTAATGACTTCTCTTCCTTTTAAGAATAGTTGCATTGTTATTTTTAATGCTGATGCTGCGCCCGGGATTATTCGCTGTTATACTTGGAAACTCATCGTATTGTCGACCGCCTCTGAGCGGCCTCTAAGAAGATGATGTTCAGAGAGAAAAAGTCACTCGACGAAACTTCGCAACTACTTCAATCGTTCGATGTAAATTGCTTTTGGTGGTCGTGTAACTTGTTTACACGAACTTTAGGAATTTTCTGACATCGGTCGATTTTTAAGAAATTTTATCGTACTTTATTAATGAAACGATATCCCCGCCATAAAATGACATATTCGCAGTTTATAAAAAAACCCATTAAATATATAAACTTTTCTTTCAAACGTTTGAGATTTCGTAAAAATGTACTCCACGCGAATTGTTTCAATATTTATATTACGAATCAAATATCTTTAAAGCTGATACCGAAACTACGCGCTCCGTTTTATGAAATCCCATAAACTTTAGCAGCTTTTATTAAAATACGTATCTCTGGTTATCACTTGACTGGCACGGTATCACAGTGAAAACACCGGCGCTGGAATAACGACATTCTGCATGGTCGCGAAATAAATTATACGTGTACATGGCGCGTGCGTGCACCTAGCAAGATAACACGATTATGTCAAAGCACATGCCACCAGGTCCACAAAAGATACGCATCGGCACCAACGACGACGTTATAATGCACAGTACTGGCGTTGGTCTTTTTTCGATCGGTGGTTGCGACATTTAAGCGTAGCTTAGTAAGGCTGTATGTATCTTTATCATGACGTGTGGTTGCTTTCACGGCAATTTAATATTCAAGGTCTAACGGTATCGCTAGGAGAAAGGGTGAAATGATAGATGTATAGGTAGATTACGAATCTTTATGCATTTATGAAGAAGAATAATGGTGTTGTGAAAAATTGATTTATTTTATAGCATGACTGAACGAATCATTCTTACGAAATATCGATAGTTTATTAGATGGGAGACACATCTAAGGAAAGTCGAGTTGAAAGGTTCAAACAGAAAATTGTCAATCATTCAACTATGTATCGATGAAACAATTTCTTTCTTTAATAATTTAGCTGATATCCACTGAGTTTCGAGTATTTTTAATAAAGTATTTACATGCATTTCCTTCTGTAAAAAGACAGGTAAAACAATTTTTATGATTTCTGTTAAGTAATATAATCCTTTGAATAATTGTGACACTCATCTGGTAAATAATTTGCGCGCGAAGTCGATTTTTACGGATATGTCAAAATCGACGACTTTTAAGATATATCACTCTCCTAGCAAACCGATGATATTGTTTCCGTGCCACGTATAGGTATACGTCTGATGTATGAAGCGATAAGAAAATTATGAAAACTGTGTATAAACCTCGAAATATCTCGATAGAATTAATCTGATTAACGTATTTCGTTGTTGACCTTTTTGAATAACGGTCCATTAGCAAAATAGTCATTCAAGAACTCAGATAACAAGTCCAATATGTTCAGAAATTTATAAAATTGTTGTTAGGTGAAAGTAACGATCGGTAGCAACGTTTCACAGCAACGTTACGATTTTCTTTCGAAGTAGAAAACAAATTCAATGTGTACAGTTTGACGACTCGAGTGAAGCCGATTTCGAATCTCCGACTCGAAAATATAGCTATTTAATCGTTTTAAAAGTTCTTACATTTTTAAATACTTGGAAAAGCACAAATTGATCGGAACTTCTTACCTCTATCCGAAAGTCTATTAAAATTCTATCAATCTTCGCTACGTTCTTCGCGTTTTTCTGTCCCAGTTTCGCATCGTTTTGTTTCTTTCAAACTAAACCCGTTCAAAAGATATAAGAAGTTTTAATGCCATTCGTTGTTTAATAATAATCGATTAAAGTTTGTTAATATCGAAAACTAATTAAGCTCCACGAACTGGCTATCTGGCTTAAGAAAGTACGTTCAAAATGACCACATTGCATACATCAACGTACAGATTATCCAAATTCTGTGTTGGCCAACTTTAACAATTGAAACATAGTGAATGGAAATCCATTTGCATAGAACGATATCACGGTGGAGCAACGTTTCACGAATTTATCAACGCACTTGATAATAAATTTATGACGCCACCGTTCCAGCCATAACTTCACCAGACTCTGAATTCACCTTCGAAGCCTTGTAACCGGCCGATGCCATCTGTACCAAGTAATTGCAAGAGTTGAATATCGGAATTTGGATCTTGCTCGTGAGAGAGATCGAATAACTTGCTGTTTCTACGCGACATCTCCGAGTGAACTTCGAACAGACGGAACTTCGACGCGCTCTCTTCGAATCGATGCAATTAACATCACGCCTCGGCTTGTTACGAGTAACTACCAGATTACGAAGTTATAACTGTTCGAATTTATGCTTGTTGCATCCAGTCGTACGATACAGACGCAAAATGCATCGCCAGAAAAGATAGAAGACGTTTATCCCTTAATTAGATAATAACATTTAAACGTAGATTATCGTTTGTACGCAACAATGGTCGTGGAAAAGCGTAATAACCGAAACAAAGATGTAATAAATGGACAAAGTGTTTGATCATTGCTCCGTGTTAAACGACTAATTTAGACTTTAAGCGAGCATTCCAAACGTGCAAGATGATCCACAGAGCAATCGTAAAGATTTGAACTAGCACGTGTGTCCATCAGAGAACACTCGATAATCCGGCATCAAAGAGACGTCGTAAATCCCTGATCAACGCGATTATAATTGAAAACAAACCCGTGACCCCGATAATTATCCGGCTAAATATTTAGCTTGTTCGAGTAACATAGAGCGGTAATTATCAGGAACTTTGAGCGGCATGTCGAATCCTCCTATTATCGTCGATTCTCAGCTGGTGTGTCTGTGAAGGCTCAGCGAAATCACGCGCTGCTACGTATGCGTAATAATCGATAATTAGAGCTCTTCCACCCTTCCCCTTGCATCGCTGAAGGATGTCCATTTGGGAAACGCGATAGCCCAGCCATGCCTATTATTATCAGTGCTAATCCCCAGATAACACCTGACATTGGTAATCGTGTACTCGCGTTATTGGAGTTTCTGAGTATTATGAACGTTACACACGATTCTCACTTCCATAGATCTCTCCTTTCCTTTTCTTCTCCCATTGGCGCGCCTTCGTCAATCCAAAACTTCCATTCGTTCGTCGAATCGATCAACGATCGCGCATCGTTTCTTAGAGGTTTCCTTCTTGGCCGTGAGCGAATTAAAATTACAGGGCCCGATGCAAGCCAGTGGTAGTTTACCACCGACCCCCGTCGGTGAAACGTGTTCACCACACTGTGAATTATTAACGCGAGCATTTCTCATTTCCGGTGCGCTCATGCGCGACAGAAATTATTGGTGATCTCTGCAGATATATTATGCGGCCACCACGATTTATACGTCATCATGAAGAGGATTGTACGGTTTACATCGATCCGTCGTGGTAAGCTGTACAACCGTCCTATCTTTTTCAAACCTCTGGTTTTCCCTTGACTCCCTACCTTCGTCTCGCTTCCTCTTCTTCTGTTCTTTTTTACTCTTTCCTCCGGCTGAAAACTGATACAGAAACGCGGAACAATAACCGTGCGAATCTTAAATAAGCGCATGTATTATTAACGATGTAAAAAGATGGTGCACCAGCAAAGGTTATGCGCTGGTAGTTACCACCGCTGCATGCATCGTGGAGGCAGAGTCGTGCAGGGAATTTGAAAGTCGTTCCAATATTTTTTTTCTTTTCTTTTCTCGTGAGATAGCGCGTCGTGGTACTATGTTTAAGGCGAGATGAAAAGATATCTGATACCGTTGCCTGCGGAGATTAGACGTGCAAAGGATTTCATATTACTGTAGACGAGAAGTTATGGACAACAGTTGTAAATGAATGGTAAAGAATTATATTTTTCTCATGGTAAAAAAATAAAATTTTCAACGGATCTAACGTGCGTTTGTAATTCAGAATTACACGTGCTATATTTAAAGAGAAGTCAGAAGAAATTGGCGATAAAGTATTCAATCTTCCATCTTTCGTGTCGTGTAAATATAACGTTCTATTTATTCTAGTTTTCAGCGTTGATCAAGCTGGTTCCAAATATTAATGCATAACGTCTGTGCTACAGGATTGTTAGAAAGTGCGTTTCTACTAATAGGAATTAGTGAAAAAGAAGAATAATTTGTTTCACAAGTTGGGCGTCGTCCCAACGTGAAGTTAATGCAATATTTACAACTACTTTCGCGAATTTAAATTGTCAAATTCCATTCTGAATTTTAAGAGCTTTTTCGGCGCTTCTTTTGCCACTATCTTATCTTTCATCTAAAATGCACAATTTTATGAAATGTGAAAAAAGTTATCAAAGTGATATATGTTTTTTTTATGGAGCAAACATTCCCAAAATGTAATCCGTGGAATGTATATCGGATTTACGCGTTGTTGCACAGTGTTCTGGAATTTGCTTTATTCGTGTAACAAAAATTGTTTCGGCTCCAAAGCGTTGCGCTCGAAATAATAAATAAACCTCACACGACGCCCAATTTTTGTCGTTCGAAATACTGGAATTATTTGTTACGAAAATGTCGCGTGGATCGCTGTACGCTTCTTGGAAAATTAAAAAGAGCAAAAGGAACGAGCGAAAGCTGATTTTGATCAGACACATTTTAATTTTTTTCTTAAACCACGCTCGATGCGTGTAAGACAGAATGAGAAACTAATCAAGATTGAATCAGAGAAAAAGCACATACAAAACTTAAAATTCAATTATGTTCTTTGCAATTAACGCAAAGTTTTACATACGTCAGAGTCTTTACGAGCGTCTTATAATTTAAAAAAAGGAACAAACCTATATCCAAACTCGTTTCCTCGACTTTTTTATATTTTCCTAAAAATTAGGAAACTTTTTAACAGAAGGGGAGCACGGATGGGAAACGACCCGGAGACAGCAGGATTATCAACATTAATTAAACGTACTAAGCTATCCCCGTATTAAGCTGCTCGAATTCAGAGAAATCTTGCTGTTCTCTCTTTCTTGCATTCACTGAAAGGCAACAAGTGCTGCTAACAAGATATCCGCTGACGACACGCAAACGAAAGGAAATCGAAACGGATAGCCTGTTGGAAAAAATAAGAAAAGAAGCAACAGTGGGGAATAAGAAGGAGAAATGAGAACAGGAACTGGGAACGAAGAAACGATGAAAGAAGCTGTGGAAGCAGGAGCCAATTGCAAAGGGACAAACGAGGGAAGGGGTGAGACGAATCGAGCTGGATAAATCGGGTGACACGAATCGAGCTCGATAAATCGAGCGACGCTGAGGATAGAAATTTGGGTTAGTTCGGCCGTAAAATACAGCCAACCATCCGTGATGGAAGAACTTGCCGTGGAAAAGTTTTAGTCGCTAATTACACCATCTCGGTGTCTGTGCGCGTTGCAATGTGCGTGTGCATGTAAAAACACCAGAGGAAGGTAAATGGGTGTACTTCCTTGTGGAGAAAAAGTGGACGAGAGAATCCTCTTATTTCGTTCTCGACAGTTGTGACAGCCAGCACCGAAAACGTCGACGTGCCGGACGGACGGACGCGTCGTCGACGACGCGAAAACTTCCCAGCCACGTAGAAACGATGTGTCTGCCGCTTTAGTCTCGTCGCGCGCTATAATGACCCCATCGTGAAACCTTTATCGCGCACGCTCGCCTAGATGAGCCGGGGTGTTAGAAAAATGTTTGAAAAACGTGTACACCTTCGTGTGCGACGAGCCTCTACGAGAGTTTCGCGCGCTAAGAGACGTACGTAGGATGGAATACGTAAGAAGCAGTGACAGAAGTATATATATATATATATATATATATATATATATATATATATCTTCTTCTATATATATATAGAGAGAGAGAGAGAGAGAGAGAGAGAGAGAGAGCTATGTGTATCTATATTCACCGTATAGAGTTCATTTGGAGAATATTGAAGGCTTTGAGTTTCACTAGCTCGAAAATGTTCGATACGTTCCAGTGGTACGTTGTGTTCTATAGAAAGTGTTTTGATGCTCCAACCGTGGTTGGTATTGTTTCTGTTGAAACCTGATGAAGTTCGAAGTTGATGCTATATACATAGGTTGCTTTGGAATTACGAGTTAATCGAATAGGATGAGATACAGAGTAATGAAAGAAACGTGTATCGTTCGATCAACATTTGCTTAATATCGAATTACATTACGCGTGCAGATTTTCAACATTTCTTAACGTTTATGTCGTATTGTGAGTAATAATATTAATATAAGAAGAAATAGAACAATCGAATCTCCGTGTGTAAAGAAATATGTAATTGGTTACTCAAACTGTTACTGAAATCCCATGAACGAAATTAGCATATAGTTAAGTACGCAGAAAGAGCATTCGTATTTACAGTTTAATTATTACAAGTTAATTGTTGGAAAATAATGCGGATGTTCGAAATTCTGTATCTTCTTTCAATGCAATCTCTGTCCTTCTCTATATTTATCCAACTTTTTCGATTAAGTTAGTAAAGTGAACTCTGTGATGTCATTCACGATCGCGAAAATAGCTTTGAGAGACCAATTGAGAAACAGTTATTATTCTTTCTTCCTGACGGTTCGATTGGGTATCAGAGATTTGAAACTTGAATGATGCTGTTAAAATATTACCTAAGATTAAAAATAAAAAATGGTAACCAGGTAGACGAGACTATTTAACCTACTTACGTTACTGCTATCTAGTATTAGGATGCGAGTAATATGTATTTTGCAACATTCTTCCACTGATATGATTGTTTAGTCCATAGTTACTTAGTTTGTAAATTTTCTACGAGGACAAATAATAATTTATCATTCATATACATAATTGGGCACAAATGCCAAATGGAAACAACGAATAGATAGATCACGAAATTGTCATTACGTCGTTTTACGATTAAACGCTTCTCTAGCAATTATACTGTCAGTGTATGTTCACATCATGTAGCACTAGCTTAAACTTAATCGAGGATTACTATTGGAAATAATAATCGTTGAATGACATATGCGATATTTATAAAGTGAACTTTTATACATATGGGTCGATACATGACGATATTTAAATCCATATTTGATATTTTCATATTGTTTCATTTGACGCAAATTCATTAATGGTAGATTTTATAATATTTCATATTTAATTGAATATTATTTATCTCTATCTAAATATCGAATTTCAAAAATTACGATATTTTTTAATCACCACAAAGCAATCAACTTTGTAATCTGAAAATCAGCACGCTTTTGTGAAACATTGAAAAGTATTATTAATGAAACTTTACGAGTTGCTTGTGTTAATAAATTCTCTAGTAGTACAGTAACAAGTTTGACAATAAAATCAGAGAAATTAGAAAGCTATCTATCTAACAATCCTATTTGTCGTAAAATAGTAAAATTGTAGAAAATAGCTTAATAATCTACAACTTGTAGCTTGTCAATCCACGAATATTATTAGTTGCTATACTACTGTATGCAAGAGTGCTGAAAGAAATTCGTACAATTTGTTTCAGCCATAGATTTTTTCAGGATCGTGTAGCAATTACGTAAGCAACATCGCAATTTATGAAAGCAATAATCATTCCGTTTTCTCGAGTGTTGCACGTCATGTTTCCAGCATCGTGACTCTGATATATATGGATAAATTACAGCGTGCGGCTTGTTCGTTTCACTTTTGTGACCCGTCTACCTGACACCGTTACACCGTAAAATGTATGACGTAACTTGGTATTAGTTTACGGCCGACTTTTACACCACGAAACGCACGGGTTGTTACACCTTGAAATATTCAGCGGGATGACGATTTCAGGCGAAGTTCACACATGCGAATACGTGGATGAAGCCGCGAGTTGGATGTCGTTTCACGCAACATCTGCGGCAACGGTAACTGTTCTAACGAAAACGTACAAGGTTTCCGTGACTATACCAACAGCTAAAGTCAGAAGAGAGGGAGAAAGATGGGAGGGCAGGGATGTTATATCGACACGATACAGCAATTTGCCATCGACGACATCCTCGAGGATCCCTCGATATGAGATTGTCTCCTCGACCTGTCTTCGCAACGTGTCCATAAAACTATCGTCTACCTTTCCGCGGCTTTTCTTTGTCCCTTTGTCCCGTCTGTTTCGTGGTAACACGTGTAAAATCGAACGGAAGGATATCTCGTTCCTGTTTGTTATTCGCCGGCTGCGTAAAAGCGCAACATTTGTAAAGTTTTTGCTTGATATTCATCGTTCAGCTTCTGCAAGACAGATACGCTAGAGAGGAAATCGTAAGATAAAATGACCGACAGGTATTGAGAATATGGAAATTTGAAGTATAAAGATAACATTATATTTTAATAACGATGATGATATTACAAGAAGTGTTTAGGACGAATTTTATTATATATGTATTAGTTATGTGAAATTCTAGTAATTTTTTTTATGAAATTGTTGTATTTCAAAAGTTTCTATAATGTTTCTAAAAGAATGGCGATTGTTCGAAAACTAGTTGATAATCACTCAGATATTTTACTTATACATTCAATTGCGCCTTCGGTGAAAGAAACATGACGTCATTTTAAAAGATAGCGAGAAAGATGTTGGCATAAAATGAAAAATGCTACACACAATTCAAGACTAATAGGAAAGAGTATAGAAGAAGAACTTCACTGAGAGATATACGTTCCTCCTATATGCGTAATAAATTCTTCATAAAATAAAATTCCTGCTGTAATTCGAGTTTCCTACTTTAATACCTCAAGTTTTTCAAGAACTTTAAACTAGAATTTTCTGAACAGCGTGAAGGGAAGAACGCGACTGAAAACCCGGTGGTAGTCGAAAAAATTTTAAACGTGATAATCCTGAGAAAACGGGTGCTCGAGCAATTCTTCCTGCAGAATTTTTACTATCCTTCAGTGCTACTCTTAGTTTCTTTCAGATGGCTGAGAGAGCTTGTCCGCCAGGTAAAACGCAGGTCTACGGCACGCAGTCGTGCCTTGTGTGTTTGGCCAAGGTACACAAGATGGATATTTTCGTAGAACGGGCGTTCTGAGACAATACGAGACTCTCGAGACGAGAGGGCTTCGTCAGTCTTCGCATAATGAGGCTGGCCTTGTTCTACTCTTCCATGCTGGAGCACGCCGATAAGGGTGTCTCTAGGTAGCCGGCTGGACGAAGGTTCAGCGACGAGAAGAGGCGAAGAAGTGGCGCGGTACAAGTATCTAGCTAAGAATATACATAGCCGATCCTGAGATTCCCTAATTTAAGTCATTAATTATAAAAAAAAATATATCGTAGACTAATTTTGTGTTCCCATCAACTAGATTTGCATCACAGTAAAGTGATTTACATCATAGTTCGGAAATCTTTAGATATATTAACATGAAGTTAATTTTATGGTAAAAAGTAACGGGTATAGAAAGAAAATATAATGCCTACTATTCGATACTCTTTTGTTTGTTACATAACATTTTGGGAAAGGAGGAATAATGCAAGCGAATATAGTATCTCAGAGATGTATGTAACTTTAAATAAGGAAAGTACAGCAAAAAGAAAGAGAAGTCTCTGGAATTTCTTCGTACATTTATGAAAATTCTCTCTCGTTTGGAACACAAAAGCACGTCAATTTCTTATTTCATTTTAAGATGCGAAATCAGTTGGAAAACGTAAATTGCGGAGAAATTCTAACGAGAACAAGATAAAAGTGCTACTTTATCGAATTTATCTTATCATATAACGTAAGGATTTTTCGTTCTTTTGCGAAGAAATTAATTTACCTCTTTTTTTTAAAACATTAATAACTAAGAGTAGAAACCTTTTCCGCTAAAGATTTTGACGACTCTATCATTCAAGTTGTGTCTCCTATTTCGGTACGATTGGACAATCTTCGATCAATTAAATTTTTCGCGAGAATGTCGTTTCTTACAAAGCTCAGCTTCACAGGTTTGCTTATTGTTATTTAATCTTCTGTTCATTTTCCGAGACGCCTTTTGACCCATTGAACGAACAGCAAAGGATTCATTGGCGCACGAAGGGCTTAGAAGTTTATCCCTTGGGGCGAATAACCTGGGAAGTAAGGAGAGATTTCCAGGAAAGATCGGAAGGATTGTATCGAAAGCAGTTTCCAGAAGGTCGAAGGATTGTATCGAAGTTTTTACTATTGCAGAGAGGAAGTCGAGTGTTCGGCATTTCCACATTGTCGTTTTGTAGGTCAAGAGAAGAATGAGACGAAAAACCTCGCCACGGTCTCACAACTTTCGCCATTAGCTGTATTGTTCCGATCCTCGAAGTTGTTCCACCGTTTACTATGAAAATACTGTTTCTCGCGTGGATCACATTAGCATTCGCTTTCCATGTTTCGATTATTTCGTCGAATCACGAATTCACTTCGCTGCACTGCTTTCTTCCATCTTGCTCTTCCGTTTAAGACCACTGGCGATATTTTTGCAAAGCAGTTTGCTTAATCCGTTTATCGTATAACCGAAAAAATGACAAAGCTTCTTTACAAATTCAATTTTGCTTACATTTTTTACGTTACTTCGTAAAGACCGAGTTCTTACTTTTTAGTTTTCTCGTGATTCAACGTAAATCTTACGAGTCGGTCAACTGCGGATTCTTAAAATCAGAATACATAATTTGTACAAACGTGAATCTTTATTGTGCTGCCAATCTTTCATCGTTGACGTGACATTTAATTTATATAAAGAAACTTTGAATCCCTTGGATTATGGTAGCCAATAAAAGTCATTTACGATGCATTTAATATACGTATAGTCGAGAAAGAGAATTACAGAATGATTTTAAAGTTGCTGGTTGTAGTACAAACTAAAACTTCTAACTAATATAAACATCAAAAGGAAGCGACAACACGTAAAATATTATTATTAGGGATTCTGTTGTCTACGCGAGTTTAGAAGCTTATAGCGAAAAGCTCTCTGTCCCTACTGCAAATTCCTTCGCCACACAGTGCTATAAACGAAAACGCTAACTTCTAAAACACGAGTAGCTACGTTAGTTGGTTTGCACAAGTGTAGCAACTCAGCGAACGATCCGTCACTGTAAAATTGAACGCGTACGAAACATGTTAATCTCTGAAAACACTTCGTCGCGATGTTAAGCGCTTGTTCTGCAAAGCTGCGGTGCAATTTTCTTCTTGGTCGTTTTATCCCTCCTGTTTCCTCGGCGAAAGTAACAATATAACTTTCCCAAGACAAGTGACGGGTGTGTCTTGAAAGTGAAATAAGGAAAATAGGAAAATTTTTTCCTCCATCGCTCCTTCTTCTTGTTTTTCTTTCCTTTCTTGGCCTGCTTCCGGTACGGAATAAGACGGTTAGAGGCGACACGTCCCTCTCTCAGGCTGACACAGCGCACTTCGCCAGGAGTTCCGTTCGGAATTTTAAAACGCCCGCGTCAACCGAGCGAATAGTTAGGTCAACCGGGTAACTTGGAAACTCCGGAAAAAATTGAAAATCTTTTAGCGCACGTTTATTGTCTCTTTTCTTTCCCTGAGGATGTGTCGTGAAATTCTCGTTCGTCTAACCGTCGACAATCTCGCATGGTACAAACTTTATGCTCAGTTGATGCAAACGAGGAATGCGAATTTTACATTTTCATTTCACGTTTTTCTCTTGTCATATATTCCTTATTTTATTATACTTTCTTATAACCTTATTTATCGTCGTATCACTGCATGATTACGCTGACACTGACTATGTTGATAATTTTTGCCGACTATCTAATTTATCTACTTTATCAATAATTTCAACTACTCCGAGAACGAAAGACGATTTACCTACTTTGTATTCTGTTCATAGCAAATACCAAATACACCCACATATTACACGATACATATGTATTAAAAAACGCGACATTCTCTACAACTGCAATCCAAACTTACGTGTAGGTACTTGAATCGTGATTAACAAAGTTATTTTACCATTCGCGTCTTCAATTACTGCTATAGTTCTTAAGTTCTCTCGAACCACCATCAACCGACTCAACGTACGGTGACAACGAACAATTGGAGACGTGTTCACGCCGACTGACCTTTTCCCGAAATTGCACGAAATCTATCCTGAATAGTGCTTAGTACTGTTTCCACGTTTCTCCATTGTCCTATAATACCCGACGGAACTAGCACAGTCTAAGAGGAGGGATAAAGAAGGAGAAAAAGCCGGTCCGACGAACTTATCGTCCTGGCTAGCTTTAGATGAAGGATCTCTGTTGGTTCACGATGGGTCGTCTCTCCTCGGGGCTTCGTCATATCTGGCCTGGAAATGTATTTCAATCCGCTAGAAGATACTGTCCGTCTCCTCTATTTCATATGGATGTTTCTTCATCCCAAGTGGTGCAGAAACAGGGATTGGTAGGGCATGCTGGTATACGCAGAAGCGTTTAGTTCAAGGCGTCACTTTATTCCTTAAATACCCAAAGGTATTCTACCCACGGAATTGTACATCTTTTTCTTCTCTTCGTCGCTAAATAGCCCTGGATATCTTGCGAGGATAGAGAAGTTAGCCTGCACTCGTCTCTCTTCAACCCATCCTGTCTTTTCTTTTTTTTTTTCTATCTTTCGTTTTCCCTTCTTATTCTCCGTTCTCTTGCTCGCAAAGCAATTTATACGCGCCTCCACCTTGCAAACAGCCAACCATTACTCGAGGACGATAAAGCTTCCCGAGCTTTGCGAACACGTCCCGGCTTGCATGTACGAGACCGAATTCTCTCTCTATCTTGTTTTCTTCCCGTCTCTGTTTCGACGATTTATGTCGTTCGTAAGTTAAGAATCGCAAGAGAGAACCAAGGAGAAATTCGTTCGCGTTAATTGCCATGTACCTGGCACCTTCGACGACTCTTGTTAACGTTCGACTCGATCGTTAGATTGGGAACGTTATTTCTATTGAGCAACTAATTGACGACTAGTGCAAATACAGTCGGTTACAAAAGTCTATATACATTCTTTGATTTGATGAAATTTTGTCATTCCCTGGATTTCAAACGAGCGTAAAATGTTTGTGATGATTGATTTCGAAATTGCTTTCTTGTGCCGAGTTTTGTGATCGATTCCTGGAAATTGGTTGGTATATATTTGCTCTTGAGATGAAAATAGTTAGTAACACGCGAGAAAACAGTTAGTATGGTTAAAAGTTGCGATGAAAATTTGTTATAGACTTATAATCGCATAGGTGGAAATTTCTCGCTTGATACGCTATAGTCTCTTCTATAATTTAAAACAGCTGATCACTTAACAATTTTTAGGAATGGAGAAGTCTACTATGCGATGTATTTTATTTCTATTATTTTATGATATCCGCGTTTCATACGTGTTTGCATGAAATTGAGCTTACAGCAGGAACATATAGTGACGTTATCCTGCGAATTAATTAATTCAGAATTGGACACAATGTAGCTAAATTTCCCATTAATTGCTTTTTCATAGCCACCCTAATGAATTCATTCAACTAGATATGAGATTTATATCCTGTTACATTAAACGCAAATTGCGTAACGCTATTAAGCAAAGAAATGGCGCGACATAAAAAGGCAACGCGTGTCTTGAAATGCTAATATCGAGAATAAAAGGGAATATTTAAGTTGGCTACACAGCTCTATTGAAATTATAAGGAAAACAGTCGTTTATGATCTTATTCACGATCGCAGAAGTACGTTCGAATAATTATTTAATCTCGCATGTCATATAATTCGAATCTTCAATTTCAATTATCAATTATTAGAATCACGGTCATTCAATTCGATTCATTTTTTTTTTCAACGTATAAAATTGTACACGTACCGAATTTTCTATTGCTATCAAACGTGCTTACTATAAAAATACTTTACTATTTGTAAACATTTTATACACTAACAGAGATAAAAGAAACTTTTCAAATTAATTCTCTGTTGGCAAGCTGAACAGCATATTTATATCCACGTTTACCGTTTTTACCATTTTATATTTTCAAGGAATCTAGAAAATTTCTGGAATACTATGGTTTTTATTACGCTATACAATAAATTTTTAAATGAAATGTTCCAGAAGTTTTCAAGAAAAATAAAATTCGCTTCGAAGGAATTCACGAGCAAAATCTCGTCAGGTTGTCTACGGAGGGTTAAGCATCAAACTCTATTGAATTCAGCCATCGATGCTATAAAAATACAGCTGAGCACATAAATCAGCTTTTTCGTGTTACAAAACAACAAGCACTTACGATCTTTTCAAAAATGCCATAAGAGTTACGATCTCTCGATGAAGGCCAAGAATGGTAGAAGTGTTTCATTTCAGGAAGCTTTCCATCGTGAATGGAAGTTGTCATCGAACTATTGCCAGTCCTTTCAGCAACGGTTCGTATTTCACCATTTCCTCGCAGCGACGTCTCATCGATGCTGCGCCATCTACGCACGCGATAGAAACAACGCGCGAACAGAACATACGTCGCGGAATGTTGGACGCTTCGACTGATTGCAACTTTACAGCCTCTGACTCGATAAAATTCACGTCATAAAGTTAAGGCAGCAAGGGTAAAAAAAGGAGGGAAGATCACGGACAAATGGATCAGAGGATCGAAAGAGAGCGAGAGAGAGAGAGAGAGAGAGAGAGAGAACGAGGAAGGCAGGAAAGGAGCGTGAGAGGGGGAAATTTGAAGCGCATCGCGTATGCATACGCTCGTAAATCCACGGTAGGTGCGTGCACTTCGGCTTTATGAGTCGTGGCTTGATTGTAAAACCAGCGTTAAATCAGAAGCGCGTGATACTTTCGTGTCGTTGCGAATGGAAACTGAATAATCACGGGCTTACTCGAGTACCTTCGTGCGGCGAATGTCGAATGCGTAGTATGTATTGCGACTAACGGTCGTACACAATATACACACCGCTCGAAGGTGTTTATATCGATGCCTTGTTTATTTTGCTGCGCCACCTATATCTTCCAAAGACGCCAGTCGCTCTGCGCAATTAAGAGTGTGCGTTCAAAATCCGCTCGTCTCGCATACGTTGACGCGTGTTTCGTGTGTTTTACGTGGTTTTATAGATACTCTATTCGTCAGAACACGTATTTGACCGACAAGCAGCTTTTAAGATACGAATATGTGACACGAATATGTGAAGATAGTTTTGCAAAGAAAATTGACCTGTGCAGTGTGTATCACGTTTGACAGACGACGATGACCTTCGTTGTTCTTCTACCGAGCAGTGCTTGGGTAAGTTTTTTTCATTTTGATTGATTTAATCGAGAACGAGAAAAGTATAATATTTCGCGCTAGTTTTATCTACCTTCGTATATAACTTCAGACTGCGACAGCTTGCAGGTTACCAGGTTATAGGGTTAGGTAACGAGTTAGGTTAATAATATCGTATTAGAAGCGCTTGTCATTAAGGAACAATATTGTTTTTTCGATTTTGAAATGCAAACAGTTAACGCTAGTGATTCTAAATTAATGAATTAAATGACGTTTTAAATCGGGCCATTACAAATTATAACCTCTTAAATGATTAATCAGTCGTTTTGCGTCGACATTATCGTAATCGTTTATAATCGATAAAATAATAAATCGATAATAATAAACGATTTGTATAAATGACAACGAATAAATAGCAATAATTTCATAGAAAAATTGTAAATTGGTAAATCAGCGTACAATTATTTTATGTCAACGTTATCTTAACAGTTTCTAATTAATAAATAATTAATAAACGACCTATATAAATCATCATTTTATACGAACAAATAACAACGAGTTAAGAGAAGTAACTAATCTTTCTACATAAACGAAGTACACGAGAAAGCATCAGAATCATCAAAACTTGAATCACGAAAAACTAAAACTAAAAATTGTTTCACGCACTCCACGGTAATTAAGAAAGGAGAGAAGTGTACTTTGCCCGAGGAAACTTCCACGAACATTACTCAACGCGTCTCCTCTTTCATTCTCTTTTCACCGCACTCGCAAATACAGGACTCGTGCACCGGCAAGAAAAGAATGATTAAAGCCCGAACATTTCCTCCGCTTTCGAGACTAACCAAAGAATAGCGTTCTCAAAAGCAGTGTAAGCAATCTCGTTCGTGCCGTAAATTCCGTTCAATTTATCGCGGTGGCCGTGGGCTGGCGTTTTCTAACGCGATACTCGTTGCTCCCGGGGTATTTCTTATTTTTCACGGGCCGCGACCTTTCCGCCAATAAACAACCAAATTTCCATTACACCGGCGGAAACAACTACGAAAACGGATAGGAAGGATATAAAGCGCGAAGCGAAAAACCGTGAACCTGGATACCGGTAAGGCAGAGAGTTCTAATTTCGTTCGCTGGCTCATTGTTCGTTATCATCGCGCACTTCTTCTTCCGGTGGAAAATGCGAGATCGTTCGAACGTCGTGTTTAATGCCGGGGTCCCGGGAGAAAACCGGGAACGTAATTAATCTCGGCTCCACGAGCAGCCGCCGGTCTCGTGCAGTTTCGTGCAGCACCCTGCCGTTACAACTGTAACGATCGTGGCTTGAAACGAGCGCATCCTGCGCTTCACGCCTCCACGAAACAACCGGTAGCCCGAAGCTACCGTTCGTACGGCCCTTTCGTGCATCGTTCTCAACCGAGAAGACCGGATCAGCCTCTCATAAACTGTCCCTCCTTCCTTTCTGCGGCTGATTGTGTCGATAAAAAGAATTACGATTAATTCTTTCGGCGTGATAAGTAGCTGGTGCTTTCTGAGACGTATGTACGATTCTTCTTCCTTCTTCGTGGTTATCGAGGTCGCGTGGATCGAACATACGACGAACGGCGTTATTATGCGTGGTGGAATTATTCGGCGATCATAGAAATTGTATAATTGTAATTATTGGATGATTTTGGAAATTGGACAATTTTAGAAATTAATTTCGGTTTCTCTATTCTCCTTCCGAGTGAGATTGTATTTAAAAGGTCTTGTGGGTAGGGATCTTAGGATTGAGTGCAACCACAAAGCAGTACAGTGGATAATGAGAAAGTTTATGTCTGTAACTTTTCTTGGGTTATCTTTATAACTTGGTTTTTTTAATGAAACTATTGCATTTAACAAAATTATTATTTACTGATTTTATTTTCTATTTAGTTAAGAAATAATTCGAATATCTTAAGATGATCCTTGAAAGAAATCTTTCATTTATTACAGATCATAATTTATCGTTCGATATTGAAAATTTGTGATGTCGCGCGCCTAACTTCTGAAGAATAGAACGATCTAAGTAGATTAGGTTATCCTATTCTTGTTATCTGCTACACGTTCTACGATTTTGGACTTCAAAGTTTTCTCGAAAAGTTGGTACAGCTGGTACCGCAAATAAAGATTTATCGGACTGATACGGTTATCTAGGCACTTCAAAAGAAAAAGGTGCAAGAACGAATGTCGGGATAGAATATGTAGGTATAAAAAGGACCAATGGAACCATCTTGCTGGACCAGAACTCGAATCTTTGAATAGTGCAGCCTTCCAACTTATTGAGTTATCTGATCCGTCAGCGCATTTTTCCTCCGCTTTATTCTCATATGCATTCTGCATTATCATTCGAATAAATGTGTGATGATTCTAAAATTTCTAAAGGACAAACTATTCTTCCTGTGTCAAGAATCTACTATTAGTACAAAAGGATCAGCATGTTTTATTAAAATTATGGCGCATGCTTTTTGAAGAGTTTAACTTTAATCACGTACTGGTGAAAACAAAAAGCGTAATCGATCGGTTGGATTTCTAAAAAGCTCAAGCAACATTTACTAATACTGCTATAAAATACTACATACACTTCTGAACATTATACGAATAAAATTTATCATAATTAATTTAATATTGGAGAAGTAGTTAGCTAATATTAATCAAGTTAACTTAATCGAAAAATAATTCCAACCTCATCGTTCTTTTCCTTTCAACTTTCGAAACTGTCCATCGCACTCGCGTCAAAAGAGTTACAAATACTTAGGATCGAATAATTTGACCATCATACAATTACAGACCCGTCGAAGCATTTTCCCGTTAATTGTTTACACGCCGCGCGAATACCAAATTAACTTGGCGACAGTGTGTGGTTTCCGCGGCGACCGCGATCATAGCAGTCGGACGAGCTCGAATAGATTTCGCTGATGCAATTGTTCGTAGGCACGAAATATATCTATAGAAAATTTGCAGGCTCGTTAACGTTTAATATTGAGAATTATTGGTCTGGCCGGAAACCGTTGAATAGGACCCTGCTCATTCATGCTCGCCGTTCGTCGAACACATTGTTCTGTAATTAGTTTTAACTTCGTTAAAGAGCTATACCCGCTGCTTTATTTCCCACGAATTTATCTGCGTAGTAGGTAATTATTGGTAATGAAGGCCGGGAAAACAATGAGTGGCTATAAAGGAGTTTTTGTTTTCTCTGACATCTGTTTTTAAATACTCAACTTGAGATTGAATATGATCGATATCTCACCAACTTTTAATACGTTTTTTTCCTATATGTATGCTAAGTGCTTATAGATTTTTAAATTTCCAATGTCAAATACGACTCAAATGATTTTTATATATAATATAAATTAATATTAAAAATTGGAGGATTATAATTTTATCGTATGGGTGGGTACATTAGGTAATTATACATGTTCGTTGTTATCGACTTTTTCATTGCAATAAAATATTCGATAAAAGAGACGAAATAATCGTTGCGGTTAAATGATAAGCGTACAACTATCAGCTTTCATTTAACAGCACATTTTCCAAAGGTTCAGGCTTTCGTCTTTCATAATAACGTCCCTCTTTACGAATTGAAATCTCACGATGCGTCCGATTCAACATGGAAACAATAAGCGCTTGAATGCTGTCGATATCATGAAAAGCGAATTGTGATTATTTCACAATGAACACGATGTTTCATTCGATTTATGTCATTTTTTTTTCAATTGTACACGACCGCGCGTACACGTTTCTCCCTGACGGCAAATATTACATGAATAATCAAGTTCGTGAAGTATGATGGGGCTTTTAAAATCGACCGTTTTTGGTCGAATCATGCATGAAACACGTCGAATCGAAAAGAGAGGCGGGTGGGAAAAAAAATAGAACGAACGTGACGTTTCTTTAACGCTTATTCTTCATTACTTACGGTGAATTTAACGTGGGTACGCAACAGAGCATTCTGACATAAAAAAAAAAAAGATATAAAAAGTATAAAGAGCGTTTTACACACTTTTTTCGAGTCGTAATTCCTTCGATAAAAATGTATCTGGGTTAAGCACGAAGGACCGTTTTATATCTTTATCCTCCAACGTGCCGTAACATCAGAAATTTTATCACCGATTGTTCTTCTTCGGCTTAATCTGCATAATTAATGTAGTTTCATCTTCTTGCCTTGTAATCGTATCACATTATGGTACGTTTTATTTCGATTCAGTTACTTTTTCTCTGTGAAACGAAATAGCCGCAATGACGTATTAAATAATTTAAACTGTCGCTTTTAAATAAATCCTTTTCGTATTCTGTTATACTGAAAGTACGTAAAATTTTAAAATACATATTGCACTTTATGCTTCATTTATTGATAATGACAGTATTGGGGATTGATAAATTTCATTGAATTACATTTCATTATTTCAATTTTCAATTAAGAGCGATTCAAATATATCCAATTTATTTCTCATATTTTAATATTTAAAATCTTACGTTCACTGTAAACAAATGTGATTTCAATCCTCTAAATAATAATATTCTACGATACATTTATTAAAATTCAGTGATAAAAACCGGAATTTTAAATATCAAAGTAAATTTCAACAATTAAAAATTCGTTTGCGAACGAAATTTTGCAACAACTAGCTAAACACGTTCACCTCCCAAGTATTCCACAAACATACAGGAAAAAGAACCACGGCAAAACTTTCGCGTACTACACAAAAGTTTACGTAGGAATAAAAAATGCGATGGTATCAGCTTCTCTGTGAAATGTTCCATAATATATCAATTCGAACTAAGAAGTAACTACCCATTGAGTAACAGTATTTAATCAACATTTTGCGACTCGACGTACAATAGGAAATTATTATGGCAACATTATGCGAGAAGCTATTCGTAGGATAGCACAGAGTCTGGTAATTACCGTTATTTACCTTTTTGCCACGCCGCATCGGTTGTAGTCTGCTCCTTAACGAGGCATGTCACGAGAACACGTTCGATCGCAGGGTTAATTTGGACGCAATGAAACCAAAGCCCGGGGCATTCTACGATTGCATCTCGATACGATCGTTATAGGATGAGCTCTATGTCGGATTTTCGCTTAGCGATATCAGGCCTACCTCCGACGCCATTGATCAGTGGCATCGTTCCAAATTACCCTTTAAACATCCATTCGCCGACGCGGAATTGTTCACTTTTCTCGATCGGTCGATCAGTTTTTACGTGCCGGCATTGCAGACGCGACTGACGTGTAATTTCTCTTGACATTTCGCCCCGATTTCCGGCTGAAACCGTGCCGGGGAAAAAAAAAAAAAAAAATAACAACGAGAGTTCGTCCAAGTTCTACTGCATGAAACACAATAGCGCATACTTTCTGTCTCTCCCTCTGCCTTTCTTTCTCTTTCTACGAAACCCTCTTTCCTCGACAGCACTTTCAATCCGTTTGATTGAACGAAATTCGGATCGACGTGGAGACAGGCTAGAAAAACTCATTTTTGATGCTTGGCTCGAAGAACCGATGGAAGGGAATTTTCGGGAAAAAAGGGCGCGCGGATAGTCCCGATGCAAAAATCATGATCGGCCGGCGAGACTTGCAGCAATTTGTTGGACGCATATATGGGAGGAGGAACACGAAAACCGTGACGAGAGAATATTTTTGAAAATATTGCCGCTATAGGAAAATGTTATTGGACGGTACTGAAGTGCCTTAAGCGATACATTTTTTGTTTTATTTTAAAGGGAAAATTCAGTTTTCTATGGGTGAAGGTTTTAATGGAAAATTCGAAGTCATTGTGGTTTCTGTTACCCGTTACAAAATCTTGCGTTTTGTAATTTATAAGATTATCAATTAATGAACCGTTAATAGTGATACATAATTTATATATCAAATCACATTTATTTTAGTATTTTTATACTTAGTATATGTGTAAACTCCTTAGAGTTCACGTGTGATAGGGGCTCTCTCCTTGTTTACGGATAGCACGACTTTCTTTGTTTCACGGACAGAGCGACCTTCTTTTGTTTTACGGACAACTATTTTGAGAGACACTCATTTCCCAAACGGAAGGACAGAGAGCAACATCAGAGATAGACAAGATCACGGGATAATTATTTAAAATATCGAAGATCGACGGAGAAAGATCGGTAGCTCAGGACGTTGAAAATCGATTCTCGATTTTCAGACTTCAGAATCGATCACCTGAATTATCCCAAGATTTACGCTATTACATATGTATAATTTTTATATTGCCACTAGTGTTGCACATGTCGAAGAAGAATAGACAGTTTTTTATCCATTAGTGTTTCTATCAATACGCGAAAGCTCCATCGAAGTAATTTAAGAATGTTTAGTACAGTCATCGTTCTTTCATCCAGTTAAAAGATAATTATATTTCATAAATTAATCAATTTCTACAGCCCTCTAACGATATAAAAATCTATAACGTCAGCGCAATGTGTATAACTGCATGGCAACGATATTTCTTCAAAGCTACTAAAATTTCCGAACATACCGCCATATATTCCATTTATCAAGTACTCTCATTCAAACGTAATAAATGTAGAATTCTTCAATTTTGCAACTAACGTTTCTGACTCGAATTCTTTGAAACTCCAGTTCCATCGGTACTTCCAGCGAACGAAGATTATCGATCAATCGTCGCTTTAACACACTGTTATTTGTTTAATTTTCGTGTAGATCGGTCTCCATAATGCGATATAGGGCGAAACGTTGCAAAGCGTAGTACCTGTAATTTCTACAGTGGGTCGGATAGTGACGGTAATGCATAATGATTATGAGGTATTACGTACGAACATTGTGCGCGCTCTCGTTGGAAGGTCCTTCATCATGTTCGACATGGACACGCCATATTTTCCAATACACAATCTGTGAAAGGAATGAAGCACGTTCGTTGATATATGGTGCCACTCAAGGCGTATAAGCGGCAGTAATTCACGGTATTATCTGATCTGGATGCGTGGCTATGCGAAAGCGGATAGCGCTCGCGCTAGAGTAACAACAGGAGGGTGGCGGAAACCACGTTGAACGTGAAAGGGGTGACGATGATGAGAGAAAAAGAGAGAGGGAGAGAGGGAAGGAAAAGAAAAAGTTAACGAAGAGAAATGATCATCCATGGCGATGGCTTACCAAAGATCGGCACTGTATTGATTTGATCGAAACGGTTTCTCTTTGTTTTACAAGATTATCCCTGAATTGATGTCTTGCGGCACAAGCTTCGATAAAATACGGTTTTCGCGTATAGTATTTTACTCATACAGACTTTTCTTGGTAATCTGCTATTGTGTAGATACATTGTGCGAGAAAAATTGTTAGATTTTATACGTTTGAATGATTTCAAGATTAAAAATGAAGTTTATTTACGCAGACATATTTGGCGAGCTATTTTCTTTCCTTTCTTATCTCTTACAAATTAACTTTGAATCTCCCAGCCATTTCTTAGGAAATAAAGTTTGTCTTAGTACGATACGTATGAAACAGTAGACTGATATTAAAAGACTCTTTTATTAATATAATACTGAAACCGATTTGTTTAATGCCAATACTGATATAATACTAAGTATAATTTTTTAAACAAGATTTTGATAGAGTTTTTAAAATTTTTTAGAAATTTCGGTTTTTTGTTTCTCCACTTCTGCAAAATATATGTACCATATGCTTAGCATGTAGTTTCAAGTACGTGTGTTTATGTATACATATCTTCATTTGTTAAAAGATTCTATGTAAATGAGTAATACATTCTTAGAGTTCAATCGACAATATCGCAAGATATTCTCAGCGCCTGACAAATTTCGTCAAATTCTTTCATCCACAAGTACCATTGTTCTTATAATGAAATTCACGACTACTTTCCCTCTGCCATTTATTTCGTACCCGCCCATTCGTTTCATTATTACCGTCGTTGAGGGTTTTTATTCCTTGGTTCTTGCCTCGTCCCCGTTCCTTCGGCACCGTAGTTTATATTTTTCATAATTAATTGGCCAGGCCGGAGACTTCTAAACAATGGTTAAATTCTCTTCGTGATTTTCGTGATTTTCGCGATTCAAGAAATAATGAGGCGTATTCATCATCTCGCGGAAACGTCGCGGATGAAATGTGTGGTTTGTTACAGTACATAGTTACTCTGTGGCACGAATTCACGAATTTATTCACCCAATTTTCAATTTCGTTCATTCTATTTCGTCCAATTAAAAAATTAGAGTGAGATCAAGAAGTCTTTAACGGAACCGTTTTTAGAGGAAACGATATGAATTGTGTCATTAACAGTTATAAAGAGCAATTATATAAAGTACAAGTAAGGTACTTTCATTAAGAGAAATAAAAAAAATGTGAAAGAGAAGTTGAATAAGAAATAATTAATGCACGACGCTTTATAAAAAGCAGGAAGAATTTAAAATACAGTATTCGTCAATTTCAATTACTTTTAAGTTGAACTGTTAAAATTTTCAAGTAAACTTTGACGATGCGATATAAAATAAAAATGAATATTTTTGATAAATCCACGGCATGAAAAATATTTTTAGTCTTCTTTTCGAACGTTCTCTAACGCACGTTTTCCAAATAAAATTCGCTTACCACCATTGGCACAATCAAATACGAACGTGATATTACATTTGAAATTGAAAAAATCTGAAATGGTTTATCTGAAATCCTTTATGTCCAAATGATACGATATCGTAGTGTATATACGTATCCTATCGTTCGTTATCTATCTACGATATCGCAATATTTTCATTTGTTCGGAACAGTTTCTACGAGCACGTGTCGGCACATCGAAATGCTATTAAACACAGTTCATACTGATGGAAGAAAGATCGAAGTCGCTGAATGTTACTGATATATATCATCGTACGCTTTCTCGTTGATACGTGACTGGAAGCAGGGGAAGCTGGCTGGGTTTCTTAAATCACTGAAGCACCGCCAGAGAATAGTAACCGGTATCTTTGCTGGTAGTACCATATTCCGTGCACGATTTACCCAGAATCGGAATGCCTGGTGATCGTGTCCTGCGGTTGAGGACGATTTCTCCAGTGAATGTAAGAGACTAAAGGAAGAGAGAAAAGAGTTGGAGAGATGACTCGATTTCCATTACTTACAATTATTGATTTAGACGAAATCAGTCAGAGACGTGAAGAGAAACCGGAGTAGTTAACAATAAAGTTGAAGTATCTCAATGACGTTCTCTATTATTATTATTATTATTTCTGAAATAATGATTCATTTTTTTAAATAATTTTCATTTACAACTTGGTGATTCCATAAAAAAGACAGCAAGTGTTGCTTCCGGTTATTAATTCATCGTTAATTTCTACACTTTGGTAAAATTCCAATCGTGTTGCTACAAGTTGATCAAAATACCTGGATACTGACGAACGACAGTATATTACGGCAGTGACTTTAAAAATTAATTGAACGTTTATAACTTGCAAGAAATAAGGCATTAGACTTTTGTCTCTAATTTTGTATTTATAACTTCAAAATTTTCTCCACGTTTGCTACATTTTACGTTTATTTTCCAATGCTGGGTCGTTTGGAATTAAATGCATTTTAATATTTCATGATATAGATTCTAAGAACGAAATATCTCGAATCATGTTCGACAATGATGGTAGTGGAAAAACAGCCATAAATCTCGGCTTCCCGCGTCTGAATACTCTTCGCGTTGTATTCATGCGTCTTTTGTCTGATCAAGCGTCGTCATATATCACTTCCTTGTCCTCTGCTGCACTATATTTTGCTTATCTGAATCGATACATAAAACAAGCACCTTTTTGTTATAAAACAAACACGATGTCTCCTCTTTCTCGATATTTGTATATAAATATTCCTTCCGCCACATTGTATCAAGAATATTTTTCGAAATATGGAAAGCTGATTATCTATGACGTGTCTTTATGAAAATATATACGTACTTTGAATTAGGTCAATTGTCAGTTTCTCAAGTATTGTCAAAACTTCTCTTTCGAGTAGATCCATAGAGACAGAATTCTACTTGTTTGCTCAGGCACGACCCTATTCTATTTGTTTTACCAGACACGAACCGATACTACTACTTTCGTGCCCGTTCGTATACGGTGTAATTCTACTTGGCTATCCATGCACGATTCCATTATATTGGTTTTGCTTTGTATTGGAACGCAAACTTTTGCCATAAATACTCGAAGACAAAAATAAATTGTGCCACTCTAAACACACGATATTCACGACTCTATCCTCGTTCTATCTAAATTTTTACCCAACTTAATGTCTCGAAGATTCATTCGAAATTCGTTTAACAAGTATACATTTCGTTCTAACGATTTGAAACTTTTTATCTCGCGTTTATGTTCCTCTATTCTATTAGAAACAAATTATTTCAAAGATCGTCTACTACGAATTATCAAACAGTTACCTGTAAAACCTGAAACGTTTGATCAAACTCATCCTACGGTTCGTTGACGTGATTTGAAACACGCTCCTTTGAAAACACGCCTCTTATCTTTCATTTTTCTCGAAAGTTTTGAAACGAGTTCGTCTCGCTCTACCATGTCGTGTAAAACATTACTCGTGTACATAAGGCTTCGTTATTGAAACACGGATACGCAGTGACGGGACGTCAAGAAGGCGTCAGGAATAATCACGCCTCGTTGCTCTGGCGAGAAACTTTTCTCGTCCTTGATGCATGCACGTTGCACGGTTCGGCAGGTGAACAGTCAAAGTGCTAATGCATGACGGAAGAGTTGGAATAAGTATCGATCGGCCGCAGTGGTCGAATAGCAGTTACCGGCGAGCATGGTCAAACAGTAGTAGTAATAGAACCGGTCGTGGTTAGCCAGTAGTAAGAGGGTAGTTGCGGTCAGACAGTTAGTATCAGGTCTCGCTGCGGTTTGTCGTGAATAACAGTTTTAGTTCATCATATTGTATTCTTGCTTTGGAAATGTCAGCGGTTACGAATCGGTTCACGCTGCAACGCTCTGGGGAAAATTAACGTGGGTATACCAATGGGGGGAAAAAAGGTGTTGAGATATGTGTAATTTTATGTGCTGAATTGACTGCGTAGTATGTGAGTATGGGTGTGTGTGTGCGCGGCGTCTCGAAGACAAAAGAACGTAAACTGTTCTGCAATCAGTCGTGTATGGAAGGGCATCTGGTATGGAAGGTAGTGTGAGAAGGAATTGCTGAGACACGTGCAAGATTGTATCGTTCAATATGGTTGAAATCGTTCGCTAAATAAATGCATAATTACTTTATTGTGAATATTAAATGAATATTTATTGTTTCTATACCTTTATCTCGGCAATAAAGATCCGTAATCATTAACAAAAGGAATGTCGAGGAACGTTTCTACGCCTGTAATAAAACTTACGTGTTAACAAAATTCACAGGCCGCCTTCCTGGAAGAAGGTAAAAAGAATAGGAGAGAGGGCAGTTATAACCAAGGAAACGAAATATTTACTTGGCAGGCAGTTGCGGTCGAGTTTGTAGAAACCTCGCTATCTTCATCTTTAGGGCGTGTAACGAGATATTTCGCTGTAATTTGTAGAATTCTTTTTTATCCGCATGTTGGCTTGTTCATTATGTAACGAGATTCTGCGTTGTGTTGTGAAATTACTGCGCATGGTAAAATTAGTTTATTCTTGGAATTAATATTTTAACGAATTCTAGAGAAGCTTTAATTGAAAGTTTTAAGGATTTTTAGATACTTTGGTCGGATTATTGACGGAACATTAACCGTATTTTATCATATTTAATAAAGAAATTTTATAAAATATTATAAGTAAAATAATTCAGAATGTTGTATGAAATATACAGTTGTTCGCGAAAATAGCGCTACGGAAATTTCAAAATATTTCATATAACACGCACACTATACCTATGCATAAAGATTTTCCACGGTAGGTCTTTACGTACCTTCGTGTACCACTTTGCTTCATAGTCGCTTCGTCTAATATCGTACAGTAATAACAAATGGAGCCTGCAACGAAGCACTGTATTACAAATTACCACAATTACCTTCTTAGGGGGAAAAAACAGTAGCTTACGTGACACTAAAATTCGTGAAGCCACTTTACACGATCTTTTATCGTCCTTCTTCCCCGTCTTCGTAACTGAAAATATTTACAACTTCAAGAAATTGCGTGACTCAGCTTGTTTATCAACCGTAGAAACGTAGAACGTTTCCGAGCCGTCTTAACAATACCTCGCGTAGGTTTCAACCGGTCCGCGTCAAGATGTAAACACGTTCGAGTTTCCGGGTGGGCACGGTAATTTAATCAACTTCTTAACGGCATTCTGGACGTTTTAATATTTCACGGAAAACTATCCAACTGGAGTTCTCCTTTGCTCGCCCTGGTGAAAGTATGTAAGCGTCGTTTGTCAACAAGTAACGGCTTCGTGGCACGAACCACGGAAGTTAGGCTGGCTTGGCTTGCCGTGCGTTTAAGAGGATGTCAGGTTGAAACAAAGCCGATTAAGCGCTTAAGACCGAATCGGTTGAATGCCTAATTACGCTGTGAATGGCGTTCAAGTAGATTCCTCTCGCTGGCAATGCTACAACTTTCCTCTCTTCCCATCCCTTTTCCTGCCTTTCTCTTTCTCTTCCCTTTCTTTCACTGTCCACTTCTATTGTTCCCCTTGGGCTCTACTTGCTTAGCTTCTTATCGAATACAACTGAAATTCCTGCTTTACCTCGTCCGAATCACTTCGACGTATCGATTTCTCTGTATACATAGGGAATCTGTATAAAACCATACAATTAGGATCTTAAGTCTACAACTTTTTAATTTAGGAAACAAATTATGTAACCGAAATCGTATTTATTAAATGTCTTCATAATGAATGTGGAATAACTGAAATAGGATTCGAAAATTTAATAATCTCAATACTGGAGTTAACGAGAAAGCTGTTCTTTTTTCGATTTTGGCCCATAGGCTTGGTAAAACCGTATATATTGTGTTGGCAACTAAGTGGTTGCGGATTTTGTCAATACCATTTAATGACAAAATCCGTAATCACTTAGTTGCCAACCCAATATATACGGTTTTACTAAGCCTATGGGCCAACCCAATACTATACGAAATTGCTCATAATCTAAACAAACAACGGTAATATTGAAAATCATCGGATCTATAGCCAGTGCAATTGTCACACCCTCATCTATCGCATCTAATACACTGACGGCAATCTTCATTCAAATTGCTTACATCATATTGCTCGTGACGATGTGTGCAAAAGTCATTTTCGTTATTATCTTTCCCGGATTTATTTGCTTTAGCGTTTCCTGCGTCAACATTTTTTCCTAAACATTATTGCCAAGGATTGAACGATAGTTTGGAAATAGCGGAGATGATAATACAGCCCTTTATATGCCGATTTCACCCCATATTTCTTCCTCTAACTTATCTGATCATCAAAACACTGTTTATGATACTTTTGAGGGCCGTGGGAAATAAGATCGCAACACTTAAACTTATCACTCGGAACGCAAGAAACTTAATAATTCAGTGCAGTGTACATGTTTCGTAATATTGTAGGATCTTATACTGCAATCAATTTATTTACGATGAATGGATTGTACAGATGTTGATTAAACAGAAAACGATGATTGTTTAACGTGAACTAAATACAACAACGTGCTATAATTAAGACAACCAAATAGTTAATTTGCAACTCTCGTCACCACGGATCCAACGCTCTCTCTCACGCTCTCCCACACTTTCTCGACAACTCAACTTGCACTGTCTGACTTCTCGATTCACACTCTTTGGCTTCTCCACTGACACTGACTGTTAATTCGTCTTTCTCCCTTAGCATCCCTTTGTCTTTTGCCTTAGCCTCAGCACGCAGGTGTTCCGCAACCGCTCGTGGCCAGGGATGCTTAGGCCCTTTCCACGAAACTATTCGATTGAAGGATCGACGACACATTAATGGCTCTGTTGACACTTCGGCTTTCTCGCGACACTGTTTATGGTTCAGCCGATATCCCTTAGGCCTTTTGTCCACGATACTACGATATGATTTTATGTAAAAACTTTAATATGATGAAAATTAATTGTCAAATAGCCGCCGATTTATAAATTGCTTTTACAGATAAACGTAATATATGGTTTTACTCCGGTATACGGTTTTGTATAGATTTTTTGTACTGGCAAACCTAATTACTTCCGATCTGTGAAATCGATAATGAACATTAGATCAGTCCGAGACGCGTTATAGTACATATTGCGATAGCTGCGTAATAGCTTGTCTTGTTTTACGAGACTGTGTATGTATGTATATAGGACGTGATCAATTACGTTTGTCATTTCTAGTGTGATTTCTATTGTTTTGCGGATAATTGGTCGTTGTACCGAATTGCCATAATATTCTGGTATATATACATGTAGTAACCTACAGGTGTGTTTGTTTTATTCTCTAGAGCAAGGACAAGAAAGGATGGTTTATTGAGAGTTAAGTTCAATTTTATTTGTCTAAGCAATACTCAACATAAAGCTGACTACAATCGTCGTACGTCTTAATCTCGGCTTCCAGCTTCTTAACTGACTTAACTCAAACTGCTCCACTCAACTGCTACTCCACAACTCGACTGCTCAAGTGCTCTGCTCGACTGCCTAACGTCTTCTGTCTCTCTTCCAGACATGCCTGACCCATTCCCAGGTAGATCCCCTTCAATTACCCCAATGTTGTAATGGGCCACAGGTATGACCCATTGTCAGGTAGATCCCCTTTAATTACCCCGATGCTGTAAAGGGCCACAGGTATGACCCATTGTCAGGCACGTCTCTTCTCCTGATACTACATACATATATATGTACAATATATATATATTGACTTTATAATGTATGAATTCTGCGTACATACAGAACTTTGTATTGTATGACGTAATATGATTCTATATGGTGACGATTTTACCTTTCAATTGGGTCTGATTTAACGTTAAATTACTCTTTACTAGCGAGTTCAATAATATCCATGCAATTTTCAGTTTTATCCATATTCTAGATTTGTAATGTTGTATAATATCGTTTAATAAAATTTAACCTGTGATAGATAATATTTCAGTAATAGTACAATTTCATATATACCCTTTATAAATGTTTGAGTGTTTTCTTTGAACATTTCCTTTCGACTTTATTGGTAATTTGTTCGAGACTTGTGGCTTGGACGTTGAATCTGCTGGTACTTCTTTCCAGAGCAGTTAAGGTTGAGTTATTTACAAAGATTTACCGAACCTCTAGTGTCGTGGATATTCATGGACATTTATATCTTTTAAAATACAATTAAAGAAATGGAACATAAACGAAGAATTGTTGCTAGCTAAATATTAAAATGACTATTTTACTTTGTGTATTTTGTATATTTCTACATATTTTAGGGATTTTACACAATTAAAGTCTAGTCACAGTCTAACGATTAGTCAATCTACGGACTGTGACTATAAAAGTCGCTACGTTAGACACATTATGTATTGAATGAAGTATCTAGTGCGTGAGATAGTCGAATTTTTAGAATCTTCGCTTCGATGTGCGGGTTCTTCCGTTTCCGGAGAAAAATACAGTGTGTCAATCGATCCTTGATGAATCTACACGTGCAGCTACGGTAGAATATAGTTGTAATAGTAGCGAAATATCAGAATGCATTGTCTTGAATGTCGCGGGAGCTTCGAGTCTAAAAATTCTGCAATGCCTGACCGTAAAAGCCTTGAATCTAATAAAATACTCGTTTTTCCTAAAATGAATCGATCCGTAGAAATTCAAATTATAATTTCAGAAGCCATTCGACCACTATGAATAATTGTGTCAAAGTGCGCTCGTCTCGAATATGTCAAAGAAATCTTCAAAATCTTTTTCGAAATTTTCTTATAAAATAAACAGCTTCGTATCTCCGATTGTGAAACGTTTAATTATGAAAAACTGTCGATCGTATTGAGCGAATGCCTGGTATTTAAACACTAACAATGTAAATTCCATTCGTTCCATCGAGATGGAGGTCCATTTAGCGATCCACGGGGAAACCGAATCTGTGTAAACAGTCGAGCGAAACCAAAGGAAGCGGAGAATCTGGAGCAGTATAGCGCTTCGCACAACAAGACCGGAGACTCGTGCGTCACAGCTAGGAAGCCCTTTAAGTGCAAACAGGAAGATCCTAAATATGCAACCCTCATACCCTTTATGGTGCGAGCGCCAGTGCATTCTCGCGTCTTGTGAAACGAGATTGCGTCTCGGAAATGTTTCGGAATGTTGGTTGGTCTCCGTTTGCTAAATACATATGGACGCCGGAAATAAGGATATCCGTTTGCGAATATATGGCTGGGTGTCGTTGTACCCTCAAGAATCTACTGCCCCAGAAGAACATTTATTCATGGAATGATATTTTATGTTCAAAGCGATCCGCTTGACCTACAACTGGATCTCCTTCGTTGCAACGACGAAAATAGTCATGTTAACTGTGCAAACGTGTTTTCAATTTATATGCTAATAAACACCACATACATAATTATAGATGTAATATCGTCGGTCGTAGGCTCGCTCGATCGACCACTGTGAATATAATTGGAAACATTCTTCCAAGTTTTCACGATCGTTCTTGTTGAGGTTGTTAGATGTGTGAACAAAGGAACGCGTGGATAAATTGTAAGGTAGAAAATATATTTTAATACAGAAGTGTAAATACAAATAGGAATATAATTTGAGCTGGTCTAAATCCGCACGCTAGTGTCACACGCTCAAGAAGGCCACCCGCTCAGTAATCAGATAGACGAAACATGCTGCATACCACAGCTATCGAAACAATAATGAAAAAGTCGCCTCTGATACACACCCAACGATAACTCCTTCAAAGGGACTAAAACCTCAGTATAAAAACCCTCCTAAATTAGCACTCGACACATTATTCTGTTGTAACACTTTGAACCGTCACTCTTTTGGATTTATATAATAAATTTCATTATCATATACGGAGTTCAATTTCTTCACCTTATTCGTGAAACGTTCGAATTGCGGCGCGAGGAGATTACCAGCGATCTATCGATTTCGTGATTTCTTGTGTCTTCGACGTGACACTAGCAGTGTTACCCTATGACTGAAAACCCTGAAGCTATCGCCGCCTGTCTACTGTTTATGGTCTGCCCAGTCTTTTGTCTATAGGCTGTCGATGGCTTCAGTGCTTGAGAAAACTAAAAAGACCAGATGTAGAGTTTTCTTAGAAGTGGTGACCACTTCAACAATTCTTATTTGTATTTTGTAGTTTCTTGGACCCCCTGTTTCTCTTCTACATATTTGATATTTTATTCGTTGAATCACTGTGTCATGAAAATTAGTCTGATATAACTACAGTCTGTCACACAAGAGCGTGTCTGCGATATTTCTGTAAATATTTATATATTTGTAAAAAAATTTATATGAATTGAATCTACATCTAAAACACTAATACGCTATTACAGTAGGGTGTCCAATCTCCTCCATTAGCGATTATAGCTTGACATCGTTTCGGCATACTCTCGACTAATTTTTGAGCGTAGGATTCTGGTAACGACCTCCATATCTTTCGAATGTGATGTACAAGTGTTCTTATTTTTGTGATACGTCTTCCTCTCAGCTTGCCTAATAGGACACCATGCCCAAAACGAAGATTCATCAGTGAATATTATATTACTCCAATCACGATCTCTGTTTTCATTCGCCCATGCCAGACAATTTTCGACGTTTCGCGTACGCGGCATTCATATTAAAAAGCTCTGTTCCTTTCACTGTTTCAAATGAAACTGAAAGGTATTCAGCAACGCGTATTAGAGAAGTTTTCGTTTGTTTACATTCTTTTTATCTCATTCTGATTAGGTGTCAGGTTTCGCAGATATCGCAGACACGCTCTTGTGTGACAGACTGTATTTTCTTGAATGACGTAAGGAACGTATCTTTTTGTTGTACTCTTTTTTTACGGTTGAAGGTACAAGGAAAGAATAAGGAAATAAAAATTTAGTTTTCTCAGGAACGAATGATGCGTGGTTGAGGGTATTTGCATTTTACTTAGAGAGGCATCTGTATTCTACTTGGCTTGAAATATCGTTTTAAATTTCAAACAAGGCTTCTTCGACCGTTTCACGAAGAAATATATTTTGAACTGTGTGAGTCGTGTACAATGTGAATTATAAACAAAACGATAAGAATACGTGATTCGAGTAATTTGACGTTGGAATCTTTTACGGGTAAATACCCGAAAGATTTTTGGTACACGAAACCGAAGGTTCCTTCATTCGGTGACTCGTATTTCATCGATTTCGATTTGTGGTGGACGGTGAGACGAGTTAATTTAATTAAATATATTTACATACTATATATTACAATTACTATATATATATTACAAATATAATTTTTTAATAGAATTTTGAATTTATTATAGATTTTAATAAAAATTAAAAATTTAGTAATTTAGTAATGTTGATTAATTAAATATTATATATATATATTTATAAGTTAATAGAAAATTTCATTTCTATTTTATGTTTTCAAAACGTATACTTATTCAAGTTCAGTAACTATTTTTTTAATAAAATATCTCATATATTATTTATGAAGAATGAAAAAAGTAAGTAAAAGGAGTATATGAAAGTAAATAATATATTTAAATTTGTATAAGGATATTCAGTTATTTCACTTCTTAATCAAGTTAATATAATAAAAATGTTAATAAATCATCAATATAAGATTTTATTAAAAAAGTAAAATTTATTATTTTTTAAGTTATTTAAATTGATAAATGGAATTAAATATAAGATAAAAATTGAAAGAAATAATATTGAATATGCAAAAAGAAAATATTATTCAGGTTTAATATGAATTGGAGTAATTATTGGATTTGTTATTTTAAAATTATCAGGATCACCTAATATATAAGGAAATTGAAGATTGATTAATATAAATAAAATAAATGTAAAAATTATAGTAATTATATCTTTAATTGAGAAATATGGATGAAAATTGATTTTATAGATATTAATTTTTAAATGAACAGGATTTGAAGATCCTGTAATATGAAGAATAATTAAATGTATAAATACTATAAATAGAATAATAAATACTAAAATAAAGCGTATTGAATAAAATCGATTTTATGTATCATTATTAATAGAGAATATTTATATAATATAATAAAGATATTTTAAAATGTAAAATACACAGTTAATTGCAAGCGTTGCTCGCTTGAATGTATTCATTATAAGATTGTGCGATACTGCGGTACTGATACTAATTGTTATGCTGATTCGCTAGACTGATTCGCTAGACTGATTTGTTATACTTATTCGCTCGACTGACTGACTTCTCGAGAATATGGTTGTCTATTTGTACTGGTCGAGGGGGGTACCGGAAGGTTTAAACTTGTTGCCGATTGTAGAATACACGTAGCAACGAAATTGCTTTGTCCAGAGATTGTTTACTACATTATGTGCGTCGTACAGTGTTACTCCTCTGTGGAAAAACAACTACATGAGGCATCTTCGTATGGAAACGTCCTAAGACGCATATGCAGCTACAAATCTAAGGACTTCAGCGAGACGCACGAGCCGAGTCAGTCCGCAACCAGCCGCTAGCTGATTCGACTACGATGGAACGAAATGCAGTTTCAAAGAATAGTTGCACAGAGGCAGTTAACGTTTTATTAATTCATATAAAGTAGTTCACTGTATAGTTCTGCCTTGTCGCGTGTTCACTTGATACGGACTTTCGTTGGATCATAATATAATAAAGAAATTCAAGGCTTGGCTTGCATCGGTATAATCTTGAATGCCAGGAATATCCGGCCAACATCGAAACTTACTTGGAAACCTACTTTCTTACGAGTTGAGAAATTATTGAGTGGATTGATTTTGAAGAATTGACAACAAGTTGAATCTCGATGTGAAACGCGAGGTGTGCTGAATAATACAATTTAAGAAGTTCAGGTTGGAAAGTAAATTAGAATTTATACAATAACGTTAAGTATCATAAAGGTTAATCCTTGACATTATCCATTTAAAATTCAGAATCCTTCTTAATACTCTTAAATTTTGCGCTTGCATGTCTGTGAATTTTTAAACTCTTTTCAAGTTGTATTAAGCACTAATATTTATGCAGTAACTACTAAAAGTTTCCGACCAGAATGTAGCTCTACTTTAGCTTAAATTATGCAAAACCTGCAAAACTCTTTGCGATATTTTATAAGATTACACTTGTGTGATAGATTTTCATTTTTAGAAATTCTTTATCTCAACGATATAGTGAAATTATATTTCACGCAGCTACTCTACTATAACGTTATTTTCATTCTTTGATTATATATCAACATATAATACAAAAGCTTATCAATGTAATATTAACACTTCCGCGTCACTATATTTTATTTTATTTTATTAGACGAACTATTTATCTCTATAGAGCTTTGGCATCTCAGATTGAAATAACAATTCTTTACTTCGAATCTGCGCCACATATTACACCGCTTCGTAGCAAGATCAGTTGGATCAAGATCGTCCATCGACGTCTCATAAAATTCGCAGTAAAATCTGCGTACGAACGTGCAACTGACACTTCCGAGTTCTTTGGTTGATCCAGAGCCAAGGAGATGACAGGATACGCCTGCAGCCGAGCAGGATCCTTGACACCTGGAACGAGGCCAATCTCCGGTCCGCCAGGAGCGTCGAACTTATGCCGTCGGCAGAGTTTCAAAATTATTACTCGAACGCGTCAGCAGCTACCGTGTTTGTTTTCGTCCTGATGCTGCTACCCTGTCTCACCTATTTTCCATCCTCGTTCGTTCTTCGCCCACAGTTTTCTCTTTCAGCCGCCTGTCGCGCTTTCTTTCTTGGTCTTTACGCTGTTTCGTCTTTCTTCGCGTTTCTTCGTAACTGGAATCGAAGCGTTTGCAATGAAAAGCGGCAATGTAAATATTGAAATTATATTTGTTGAAAGAAAAAGAAAGTACCTATAGATTTCACGTAAGGATCACAGAAGAGAAAACTGATTGTCCCATTTTAATATCACTTTATGATTAACTAGAAGAATTTTAACACTAAATGTATAACAAGATAAGATTGGAAACGAAAACACCTGTTATATTCAAAGATGACAAATTTTTCAAAATAATTGAGAAGTTAAGTTGATGATGAAGTTTTGTAGAAGCCAAGGACCCGATTACTGAGACAAACGATATATTCCAAATTTTTGAAGGGAATGAAAAAACGCGTTTAGTTGATAAATAAAGCAAGCAATTGTGGGAACATAGAATTGATCGACAACGTATTGAAGTCTCTTCCCCATAAAAAATAGAAAATGTGATTTATGTTCTTCTCCTATAGCGTTTAAGAGTGGCAAATGATTTGATTTTGGACCGATGGTTGATTTTCAGTTAATTTTATTGCATTTTGAGTTGCTTCTTCCAACAGCACCTACTTCGATCGTGCACGACGAGCGTTTCCACTGCAGCAGATAAAGTATTCGATGATCAATGGTCATGGAAGAAAACGCGTGGTATAGAGAGATGGGAAGTTTCACAGGGTACTTTCATTAGAAACGAAACACGTGGCGCGAGGAACACCGGCGACACAGCAAGAAAAGCAGCGAGCAAGAGAGAAATTGTACACCGTTTGCGGTGAATGGACGAAGCAGAGCGAATAGATGTATGAAGTGTTTTCTACAATCCGATTATCTTGGTCGACTTAAGCGGATTTCCGTGAAAACTTCGCCACGGCTGCGCCGTCAAATCCTCTGTAGTTATAAACGGAAAGACTGCTGCGCCCATTGTTTTACGATTTCTCGAGTGGTCAGCTGATGGCAGGGTATTGACAGAAACAACTAGATGAATTGCATACCGAAGATAAGGTTTTGTATTTATGTCGAGAGAGATTTTACTGGAACGTAAGCGTATATCGTTTCGCTGATACTTAGTTTGTTGATTGTTTATTTTAAAATCCAGTGATAATATCTACCAATAACAATGGTGAATCTTTAATAGGCTTTGAACGTATAATAAACTTTAATAACACGTAAATGTAATTGTCTAATTACAATCACGGCTTACTGTTTTCTACGATGCTTCATTACGAGTTCCGGCCGGAATTACTAACGACTTTGTCTTTAGTATCTTGTTGGAGAATTCTATTGAACGTTGGTCGCTATCATCGCGAATTGTTTGCTATAGGAATTATGCGTACTGTATTTTCAAAACATCCATAAAAACATCTTTTTAATAAATCAACTAAAAACTTTTCTAATAATTCATCTTATCTTTGCATATTTCTCTGCATTCTTATTTGTAATATATAATATAAATAATATTGATAGAAGGAAATGTAATTTATACATTTTTATATTTTTCAGATATATTAATATAAACTTAATTACCACACAACATCTGAAATCATTATCGAAGCACGTTTTAATTCAGCCCGTTTCCGTATTTTCAGGTTGAACTACTTGATGTCGGGATTAACGCCAAGCTGGTATCACGCGACGAATATTGCCCTGCACGCCATTGCATGCGTTTTGGTCACAAGGGTGAGTCTAGCGGTGGCATCACTGCGTCCAGGATTTGCTGCCTTGACAGGTTTGCTGTTTGCTGCTCATCCTGTACATACTGAAGCGGTAAGTAATAGCCTCAAATAGACACGATGAAAGCTTACAACTATCACGTGCCGAAGCCTGAAAAAACGAAATCGCCTGAACACTTTACGTATTTTTTTTCTTTCGAGAATATTAATACAAAATAACAAGCGGTTGTATAAACAGAGAAAATAGTTTGCACGTTTTATGCTTATAGTAGAAAAACAAATTTGAAAAATATATCATTGAGAATAATTCCAAAATTATCTAATCCAGCGTTAGAAAAGTATATTGGTATAAAAAATTGTGCAAACTAACGTTGAAACTGTGAATTTTTGAAAAAGTAATAATCACATATGTAGATGGGATAATGCGAGAGAAAGCAGTTTTATTAACCGTGAAACATATGATGTGAAATATGTTGTACGAAGACCCAAGCGAATCTGGTACATCAGAAACAGTGTCCTAATTATAATGCTGTTCCTAGTTTTATCATCGTCAGCTTCGCAGTGTGTAATAATTCGAAGAGATTAACGTAAAAACTAATTTAAAATTTTCGCCTAGTTTGGAACTTGTCTTAAGCCGCTTAAGGGATACGAAAGTGATTGGCAGGAAGTTCTCTTGTACTTCTCGTTGTATCTTCCGCATGATGCACAGCAACAATAAACGTCAGTGATAATGTTTGTGTACGTAATCTGCTTCGGTTAAGCGCATAATAGCGATATTGTACTCATTATTATCTTCGATTATCTGTTATTTCAGAGGATGTACGTTTAAAAACGACGCGTGAAGAGTGCACACTGTTCTATGGAACGCTATTGACAATGATTAACGATCCTTTCGCATATAATTTTTGATCCAATTGTATTTTTCTAACATTCGAAAATATCTCAGAAATTCTTAGTAATACGTACGATTACGCGTTTCAATCTCACGTTACATATTTGTTGAAAACATTATAGATCTTCTATGTTTGCTAAAATGAAAATAAGAATGAAACATGAAATTGAAAAATGTCAACGAGGTAAAATATTGTCTAAAGAACATTTGCAATTTTTCTAATGAAATTAAAGAATCATAATTTACAAACGAAAATGGGAAACAAACATTGATCAAGTTTTTTTGCAGAGGCTTTTTTACAAAGTTGTAAGCAAACACTGAGCGGAGATTGAAACACGATTCTATCGTATAGTAACAGATCCCGCGTTTCTACGTAACAAAACTTTCTATAATAATTTTTTTTCGAATTCTCAAATTATAAATTTACTTCTGTCGTTTGACCAGAACTGAAACTATTGAGCATAAACCGTACATACTTGAAAATAACTATTTCTCCCTTTTCAATTTAGTTGCATCCTATTCACAAGTTTGCCACGAATGTTTCTTCTAGCGTATGTTATTGATTATTCGAAAGCAAAATGATCACTAGTCACGAGTCTATTTTTCACTTGTCGTGACCAAGATCTGCGTAGCAATAATTTCAAATGCAACGTTTAAATTTGCATTTTATAAACGTCAAAACTCCCAATTACCAGGGGAAACTTGTACAAAAAAGAAAAAGAAACACAGAAATTAACGCACTATTATTTGAAGTAATGAAACTCACGCAGAAGCTACGATAAGAAACGTCGTTCGCTGTTCGTTAAAAGTTTCTTACGAATGGTCATTAACGTAAGACGCAGGCTTTCGAGTGAAAATTACCGCCTGTGCGGCATATTGATTTTCAAGGCTGAATTGTCTATGCTCCAGTCCGTTTGCTGGTCACGCACTGTTCTGCACCCCGTTGTATCACATGCGTGCACATATTGTCGCATGTGTGACGAGTCGCGTGTGAACAACGACCCTTTGTCGTCCACGCTGTTATCGCGATGTTATGGTCGTATCACGTTCGCGGATAAAGAAATCGGACATAGACGCGTAACTTGCGATGCCGTTAAATTGTACCGCCGTGCTGATTGGCTTTAAGATAAGGTCAATCGCGCTGTTTCATTCAAATTCGTGAGTGACTTTATGGGTCTTGTCTAATATGCCACCAACGTGATTTCGAACGTGAAAAATGTGAAAGTGATACGAAAAGTCGTGTAAAATTGTTTATTGAATTAGTTAGCAGTTAAGAGATAGGTATTGCAAATATCCATTGGAGATTCACAGAATTGAATCTGCGTTAATTCTCCGATGTGAAGAGAAAGCAAGGTAAAAAGGAGGGAGAGAAAAAACGAGGCATTTGAAGAAATGGTGCATTCGAATATTTAAATAATTCGCCGGTCAATTTTGTATAGGATGATCAATGAAAATATTATTTAATAAGTGTCCTTCGCGCTAATTAGACATTCAAACGAAAGTCTATGTTTCAAGAGATAAACTGGTATCCATCGCGCTCATAATTGAACATCCTCGTCATAATGATCTATAGTCGAGGAAGATACAGTGGTCGAACGACAAATCTCGAAAGCAAACATTCTATTCGGTGGTAGAAGGGGGTGGGTTGATCGCTGGTAATGCTACCGGCGATATTTTGCTTTCTATGCTATCCAATCGGAATTACAGCTTCCATCGGTTCTATTCGATTCGCTCGGTAAGCCTCATCATATTGCTATTCAGCCGCTATTCCGACAACAGACGCGGAATCCCTTTGTTTGTCCTTGTAGGCGTTGTTTACCAAAATCATTAAATCCGGTCCTGGATTGAATCCTTGATCGAACAACGCCGTGGGTGAGCGTTAATCAAGTTGTACGAGCAAGCCATCGAAAGGCCTGGCTTGCCAAAGACACGGAGTCTTTTGATCGCGCTTGAACGATCGTTTATCGCGGCGTGAAATGGCATCAGGCGTTCTTTGTGCGGATTTCCGTCGGTTCCGGTGGAATCGTGACACGTCATTTCGCGACTCGCGCGTCACGATTCATCTCTTCGCGTGTTATTCACGCGTATATGTGGAAGCGTGTCGCGCGCGCACGCGTCAATGACGGGGACAACGAGACGTGTCCTCCTTGTCAAATCAGTTTGCGCGGTCCGTCCGCTGTTTGCCGAAATGATCAAGCGGTGAAAGCACGGCCGGTTTCTGGCTGTCGGATCAAGCCCTCGACCGAACGTTGAAAGGTAGCGCGTTAATTAAGTACAACAGCACCGAAGCGGCTGTTTCCAGTGTAAACCCTGACGAACAAAGGATGAACCGGTACGGAAGAGGGACGAGAGAGCCGGCTATGAAGAGGGTCACCGACCGTTCCTGAACTTGGTCGCGCGTTCAGGCTATGCGCGAATTTCCGCGATCGATCGATTATCACGCCTGTCGGTTCTGCTATATAGGTCAACCTTTCGGGTCTACTCCCACTTGGTGAATTGATTGCTAAAGTACCTGGAAGGAAACTGACTGAACGTATCGACGCGGAAGCGAGTCTGTTCCGTTTCCTACGAATACTTCGCGGAGTCCAACTGTCTGCTGTTTGAGCTAGTACGCTTCTCCGTAGGAAATATTAAGTCCTACCGAATTGGTACAATTTCTGCGCCTGACATATTCTGCTTTATCCTAGTACCGACTTTATTACATTTTTGCCACGCGCAAGCATTTCAAATTTATAATTTCTAAAATTTTATTTTAGAAAAAATTCTAGTTGAGGGATATATTCTTCGTTGTTCGAAATCTAATTGTTGTTGAGACTGATCGTATTCTGAATCATATATCAGATATCCTTTTATTCAGTTTAATTCATACAGTTTATTTTAGATATCCGTCGTTAAGTTATTCTAGCTACCACATGATAACAGATTACGAGATACACTCATCTTAGAAGATTCCACCTTATCCACGCGTTCCTTAAATGGATCCCGTTGTTAGTCGTACAACGTTCCGTCCATTCCTGTACCAATATCTTAGCTTATATACCTAAGTCACGCAGTCTTGGTTCAAACCATGACTCTCAATCGTAACAGTTCCTTGCACGAATTCCTCCCTTTTCTCAATCGTTTCTCCCCTCGTGTAGTTTTCCCACATGTGTGAATCCCAATTTGACTGGATATAGCGTTTGTCTGCTGAATCGAATCTATCTTTAGAACGGTTGTTTCGTGTGTTGTGGATTGCACATGAATGGAACAGCGTAGTTTTATTACGAAGGAAATTTTATTGACATATCTTATTAAACAGCAAATTGAATTGCTATTTACGATCCAGACATCCAGACGGATATTGTACGTAGTTAATTGGTAAAGCTATTTCTCGGATGAATAGCCAAAATGAAATCCATCTAGGAGATTGAACAAATAATTACGAAAGTTATAAGAAGCTGACTTATAATGTCATATCGCGATTAAAACATAGCACATACAAAGCAAGTCAAACATCTAGGAATACTTTTAGACACACACCTTACATGGAAGCATCACATAAAATCAATAATAAACAGAATACGTGAAATAAGGAAAAAGATGTACTGGTTAACCAATAAAAAATCTAAATTAAGCACAACGAATAAACTAAATATATACAAAACAATAATCAAACCAATCTGGACATACGGAGTCCCACTATGGGGGACGGCAGCAATGAGTCACATAAATAAAATAGAGACAGAACAAGCAAAAATTTTAAGAACAATAGTTAACGCTCCATGGTACGTCAGAAACGAGGATATTCGAAAAGATCTAAAAATTCCAACAGTCAAAGAGGAAATCGCTAGATACGCAAAAAAGTACAAAGAAAGACTTGCAATACACCCAAACCAGCTAGTTGCTGAAACAAATGAAACCGTAATAGAAAGAAGACTGAAGAAGAAGCATCCCGTAGACCTCGCAATAGAAATACAATAAACAACCTGGAAGATGGAACCCCGCTGGGGGTAACCATCCACATGCTATATTTTTCAAGTTATAACATTTTACCAAATGTCCTTCTGGACAAATTGTAAAATTTCAAATAAATAAATAAAAAAAATATCGCGATTAAAAACGATTACATTTTTGTTGCAATACAACGATATCAATCGCATGCAGATAAGGTGATTGATCATAAGGATCCTTCCCTTCGTTGCCCAGCGTCATTCCCACTAGCGTGCGTTCGTGAGATGCACCACGCGGCTAGCACGTGCATGCTCTTTAGAAAATTCGCTGGAAGAAGCGTAAGGACATGATGGAACATTCCAGATGGATACGTCGAGAAGCTACTAGAAGGTTCTGTGCCACATGTGACGCCACACAGACACCCACACAGGTCACGCTCACTACTGCATAGAGAGTGGGGGTCCTAAATTTTTTCAAGGGTCACGGGTCACTAAGCCAGCCTTATAACTGTCTGTGAATAATTAGCCAACTGTCTACATTCCAGAACGCACACTTATAATTCTTAAAATAATTGTTTAATAAATATCACATTGTATTATTTCAACACAAACATTGTTTCTTCCATAGATTATTAATCTTAATTCCAAGATTAAATTCTAACAATTTTAAACATTCACTAAGATATATTTACCGATCTTCGTTACGTTTACTTAATTATAACGTCGTATGTACGTTTCTAAGGTATGAAATATTTGTCCACCGATGAAACGTTAATTACGTTTGCGTAACTGAGGAAAACTAAAATTAGATTGGAAGGAAACTCGAAATATTTCCCTAATTGCCAAACGTACGTGGCTCTTCAGCTTTCAGTCAGCGTTTGTAATCAAAGGCACATCTCTGATTTGTGTCTGACAGAGCATAAGAGACCGTCCTACACATATAAGGTGTCTTCGCCTCAAGAGTTTCGTATTGACGATAAACACTGGCTATTAAAGCCGGCACCATCGATCGACGTGCTTCCTTTAAGCCCCTTTTCGTTCATAGGAACGTCGAGTCGCTGCCTTTGAATTAGCTTGTTTTCTGCTCTACTAACTCTAGCCGTATCGAAAGTAGCGTCAAATGACGCTCGTTTATGTCGCGAAATTTCAACGACTTCCCCTGCTGCAACTCTGTAGATCATCCAAATATTCGATGCACTCGTGCAAATGTTTGTTGTACTTGTCTCATTTCTTCCTACTTTTATGCCTATTTCAAAATACAAGTTATTATGACTATTGAAAAAAGGAAATAATGTTCGTATGCCAGTTCAAAAGCAATCGATACAAAATTTATTAACATTTTCGAATTCAAGTTCTAATAGAGCTGTGTTGGAGTAATTCTCTTTATCATATCTTTATCTATATACATACTACCAGGTTTGTCTCGCGTATTTCCAAACTGATATCCTGGCAAAATGGCAAACAAGTTTTAATGTATACTTTTCTTTCTCAATAATGTTACCAAGCATTCTTGAATATTTAACGATACTATTTATCTTCTTCGCTCTTCGTTTGTGATTTTTGCTCTGAACATCTTCCTTCGTTTATGTGTACAGAAATTAGAAACGTGGAAGAACCGATTTTTCGTTATTTTGCTTCTTGCTTTTCTGTAAATTTCAGAGTAGTTAGCCTTTTCTTAGGTGTTTTACAACGATTCGTTTCCTGGTGACTTTCTTCGAATTTTCTTCTCGCTACGTTCGATTTTTTTACGTTGCTTCCAACTATGAACTTTTCCGTATTATAAATTGCACGCGAAATTGAATGCATCGATTTTCCTAAACTATATGTCCTACTTTCGGATATTTTTGTCGGATGAAAGCCATATAAAACTTCAAGTGACTCGTGGAAATATCTTCTTTCGCGGCAATGGGAAATTCTATGACAATTAATGTCTCCAGTGTCACGATAAATAAACCTGGTTTGGATGCTAATTTAAAAGGTATCGGCCAAGGTATCGAATGAAAGCTTGTTGATTTCCTAACTTTTACTTAACATATACTTCTGTTGTTATGTTATTTACATTGCATTAAATGATAGAATTAAAGATAAACGTAGGCTCTAGGGGAAGCGGCCCCGGTGATCTTAATCTTGACGCATGTTGTCAAGATCAAGGTCATCGGAGCTGCGTCTCCTAAAATTAACGATTACCTTAAAACGTGGAAAAACGAATTTGATTCTGCTGTGATCGATTTGAGACCACAAAATCAAAAAGACAAGTGACGCGTATCGATAACAATTCTTCTGTATCTCGTCTACTTCTAAGAAAATTTTTACTACTGGCCAAAAAGTACATTACAATACTGATTAAAGAATGACCCAGGTGAAATGATCTAAACTCTCAAGCTTCCAAAACGTTCTACTTTCACCGCTGTCGCAACTACGTGGAAAACAAACAATAGCGGAGGTTAAAACAATAAACGCATTTCGTTTTGTGACGGTGAAATTGTCGGTTGGGAGTGTTTTCACAGTAGGTGGCGCGCGAAAGTGTGATTTAGAGGGTTCTATTCTACTTGAAGAAAACTCGGAACGTGGAGCGCGGCATGTATTCCGTCTTTCCGCGGAGTTGTACGCGTTCCAGTGAAATCATTCGTGAAATCGCAGTCGTCCTTCGTTCCACCGGAACACAGGGCTCGTCTATTTTCCTGAAAGCAATCCGTTCTGGTCGACGATGGTGTCAGAGTAGGCAGATGGAAATTAAAGGGACCGACGAGACCGTGTAGATGTTGCTTGCAGGATATTTTCGCGCAGGTTGTGACGGTCCGCGTTTCCAGGGTAATGTCGACCGAGGAGAAATCGCATTTCTTCCTTTTTCCTCTCTTGCTTCTTCCTACTCCTATACCGAAGGTCGTTCGAGATTCGGATGGCACCAACAAGAAATTTTAGAACTTCCATGCATCATCGAGCGAGAGTATCCGGTAAGAGCTGGGCTACATGGGTTAAAAGGAACTTTTAGCGATAGAAGAAACGGTCGAAGGGAGGTTACTCGAAGTGAAGTCGAACTTAAAGTAGGCCGCGTCGATATATACGAGTATGTACATACGAGAGTAACATAGCGCGTCTATCTGATTTAGAAATGCGTCTGACGAATCGGAAATATTAACTCGTAACTAGTATGCTGATCATTTTATCAGGTAGACGATAGGTTGAGCAATTACGCGATAATTAAAAATATAAGGAAGATACTATCGTTTGAATCGTGGTCATTATTGCAGACTGTGAGTTTTTATGTATCTATGGACAATTTCGAAGGTAGAAATGAATTTATCCCGCTTCTCGAAATCAGCCTATTTAAAAGAAGGGAAAAAGAAATTGTAATGTAATAATAATAAATTATATAAATAATAAAAAAATAATTTAATATTTCTAGCGTTTTAATATCTCTCCTTTATCGTATCGACAAAATACCATTTATGCGCTTTGACGTTTCATTCAATTTGAAATTTCGTTTAAGAGATTGCGAAAACAGAGGAAGAAACGCAAACAGAAAGAAGCATACGCGTCCCTCTTTCTATTTATCTCTGGAGATATACGTAAAGACTCGCCAGGTTATTTTCTTCTAACCTTTTTAATCCTCTTTGGACCTCTAGTGATTCTCGCGAAATTGTTCAGCGAATGGAAAACACCGTTCCATTTCTCGCCATTAGATACGGTTTGCCAGGGTAATCGCGAATTGCTACGGACATACCATTATTTCCTATGTATGCATGGCTACGTTCTTATTCGTGTTTAGCGAATAGTCGTACGAACTACGGCTCCCACACGATATTTCAATGCTCGATAAGGATAATGGGAAGTTCCTCTGAATTAACGGAGGACTTGCCGGGTCGACGCGCATTAACGAAGTAATTTACGAATACTTCTGGGTAACCGTGGGTTATCCAGCACATATGTCTTCGGCAACCTTCCGCAGACCATTCTTTCCCTACCACTGCACCACCGATATTATTATGCTACCCTCTGCAGCTTTATTGCGGATAAAGACATTTCTATATTGGCCCAGATTATTTCTAATTTATATACGATCCATAAAGCGTTTTATCCTGATTGTTCTTTGATTTTCTCTTATTTTATGCCTAGTTAATACGTGTTTTACCAAAGTTATATAAATTGTTGAACATTCCATGACACTACATTGCTCGAAATTATTGAACGATGGTTTCTGATGTTAGTCTGACTATTATGTCCATTCTTTGCATATTTCGTTAGGAAATTATTGCCTCCACTACTGTCGTTCTAGAATTTATTTGTTCTTGTATCCTTCTCTTTTTCATCTTACGTAGATTTTCTCGTAAACGAAGGCATTGTTATTTCGTCCAACGTTTCCTCACAGCGGTAGGCAAAGGAAGATATATGGGTATTTGTATCAGATTGTTATTAACATCTGAGGAAGACATGTCATTACGTAGAGAGCTAAATATACACAACTATGGTTGTTTCGTCCTTAGTTTGCAGAATGATCGTCTTTCTTTCCTCGTCGCATTCGAATATCATTTCGATCACGATACTCGATTGTTCCGGCTAATTTATTATCTCGCCACGGCTTAATTGATTGAGAACTCGGTAATTGAAGCTGCGAGTCACAGAACTTTCGGGAGAATACGCCATGGAGCACAGACGAGCCTCTTTGTGGCGAGATTGGATTCCACGAAGGGTGTCCCAGTTGGATTTCTCTGCTGAGGGAAGGAAACCGAGGTTGAACATATGCTGGCAATAGTGTTCAGTATTACTAACATCGATTACATTTGCTTACGATCCATATTGTTCTATGGCATTGAATTGCAATTAATAAGCGAAAATATGGCAGATAGAATAGATTAACGCTAGAATTATCAATCTCTAATATCTAGAAATGAATAATTATAATTAACGTTGTAATGAAAACAAATAGATATGTACGTATTAGGTCGTCCGAAAAGTTTCTTTCGTTTTATAAGGAAATAATGGATGCACAACGTTTTTCGTTTTATATTATTTTATCGAATTACGTACGATCCATTTTGTTCTATCAAGATAAAGATTACAACGTTCGGCAGATTGTTTCATGTTTGTAAAAAACGTGTCTGTAAAAGAAAGACACTTTTCGGACAACCTAATATAAATACGATTATCTGTGTATTTTAGCGAAGACCACCGTTAATTTTGCAAGTTAATCGATAAGTGTAGGAGCAAAAGACCCGAAACATGTTAGTCTCGTAAGGACGGTAATTCTAATTTTAATCATATGTTTAATAATTATTGGGGCAGAATCGTATTCGACGTGTTTGTTCCCATGGCCATTAATACGACACTCGAGGATTTTTACTATTTTTCTTAGACTCATTACATCTACCTCCGCCATGTTTTTAACCCCATGCCTTATAAATTGCCTAGTAGCATTTTATCTATGATCGTTGTCCATTCATTCTTAATACATCGTATTAAAACTCTTTTACAAATATAGTATAACCTGCATTTTCTGAAATTGGTAACTACGAATCTGACACGATAATAAAAGTATCGTTTACCATTAGCATTCTCAAATTTTTGTCTCTGCCCTACCATTGAGCTTACCACCTTCTATAGGAAAAGGCCAAACCCTCGTTCCGCGGATATCCATCCCAAAAGTCTTTAACTCATCTAACTTTAAACTTACGAACTTTTCTCTAAAGCTCGCAAACTTCAATATCACCGATTCATCCACGTGATTTGATCATCGTTACGCACCGCTCAGTAAAAAAGAAGCTTTCTCGTGCTTTCCAAATCAAACAAAGTCGCTCGATTATTGCAGGGTTGCGCTCGTTACGATGTGGCGTTTCCATGAAACTTGCTCGGTCCCGTTTTATACAGCGCTCGCCGGAATTGCCGTGTATCGATGCCGATCAAACGGTAACAAGGTCGATTGAAGCTTCCTTTAACGCGCATTATTAATGAGCGATCGCTACGAAACGCCGTGCTGCGTCATCGGTAACCTAGATACTCTCGCAGGAGAACGTAATTTGGATCATTACGGAATTATGTTAATTAAGAACAAGCTGAACGATTGGTGGCGCGATATTAAGGGGTTCCCGGAGACATATTCGTTATCTCGTGGGTCATCGATTCTCCGGTGTTCCCGCGGGACCGCGGCTTTGGTCCGTTGGCAAGCACAGCGGCGACCTGGGGTTAACAGCGTGAGTTTAAAAGTGATTTATCTCTGATTTATGGAGGAAGAAGACGGCGCCGGAAGCCGAAAGTTTCTCGGCTCCTCGGCGGCCAGGCGGAAAGAATTATCGGTTGGCCACAATGGACAGTTGGCGATATCGTTTACACGTCGAATCCTACGACCGTTTGTTCCGCGACCGGATCGTACCGGGGATAGGACAATGGCAGTTCCTTCGTTCATCGAGAAAAAGATCTCGCGTGTTCTGCGATCTATGCGGTTTGATTCGGGTCAGGAATAATGCCGATTGAAAGGAGGCGACGACGCCCTTAAATCTTGGATAGATAGCTGGCGAACAATATGGCCCGTGTTGATTCATGCTTGCACTTACTCACTTTAATTTTCGAGTCTTCTGGCCTTAGGACGTAGCGGACGATTAAATGGGAATTTGACGATTTTATACGTACATTTGCTAGTTTTTTGGATGGTTATTTATCGTTAATATTAGTTTTTACTTATCATCGTGCTTTATAATCTTATGATTTTTACTGAAATCTTTTATTTAGCTTAGAATTTTTGTAAAGATATAGGAGAGATTCGGAAATACAAATAATTCACTTTATTCAGCACACAACAGTTACACACATATCTTATACTCTGAAGACCTCGTAAACCTACTCGCACGCACGCTGGTTGTCAACCGACTCTTCCAGATGCTTCTCCACGACTGCCAATCGTCTTTTGTCCCAACTATTGGCCTGGACACCCTCTGACGCTTACACACACATTCACATGTACAGTGTAAGTGTATCATTTTCCTAACAATTTTATATAATTCTATAATTATTGAAATATTTTTTAACGATATAAAAGTTTGATTTATGACTCTGTTTATGATCGGATTTCCTTCTGAACCTTGTTGATCATTAAAAAAAAAAAAAAAAAAAACATATGACCAGGTTATTCTTTTATGATTCTACTTTTAGGTACAAGATATATAAAGATACTTCCATTATGTTTTAAAGCAAAGGCTAATTTATTGTATAATACTAAGAGATGCTTGAGCAACATTAGGCCATCAGTTGTATTTCAACGGTATATAGTTTACTTGTTTATGACAAATGCGTATTAGTTAATTGGTTTTCCTAATTGTCTGAGAAGGAATCCATTACCTGCTCCGTTTATATAACTGAATATTCAAAAACAATTAAGTTAAGTGGTTGTTATTGAAATAGACAGTTTGAAACTTTCTTTCGAGAATTCGTATTCGCATAATTTAGCGAATAGAACTTCCTGTACATAAATACAATGATATTTACTCGAATAATATCAGTCTTCTGCCTTGACTATATTATATTATGCATTGCTGGTAGACAGATCGAAAGGAGAAGGCATTATTTGTATATAACAAAATTAATAGCACTCGCAATCTCATAATTGTATTTTACATTTCATAATATTAATCTACAAAATTCTGCAAAATATCCAATTAATACGCTTCACATCGAAAGCACCGTCAACTTAAATATTAAAAATTTTGGTACGTCTTTTAAATCTCTCTCTCTCTCTCTCTCTCTCTCTCTCTCTCTTTCTCTTCTGAGATATTTTCATGATTAATAACGTTAGTAAATATGTAGTCAAATAAAGTTGGATTTTCAAATAAGTAGGTTCCATATTAATTGCTTGAATACTAACATTGATTTAAATGTGCGATCTTGTCGTATTTACAAATTATTATGTCATTTTAGCACGCTTATATATGATCAATTACACAAGCAGTTTACTAATTGCCTGTAGATATTTATATATTTATAGGAAATTTAAACATGCAAATATAAATTTTACTCTATAAAATATCAAATAATTTACAAATTATGGAATATTGTTACAACACTCAGGGAGTGAAAGAAACTCTGTGGAACTTCTATTTCTTGAGTCGTGTTAAAAATGAATTTAAATAAACACCGGTTTCGTCCAAAAGTCGATCATATTTTTTGACGATACGGAAACGTATCGTAGCACAGAGTCATATCATCAGGTACAGTAACACGCCATTAAATTTATGTTCTCAAAACTTTGCGTTACATTATTTTTCTCGGCTCGCCATCTGTATAATTCTAAAGAACATACTCGTAATAATAAAATATTAAAATAATAGAATATTATAATATATAGAATAGAATAGAATGATCTCTAGAAAAATATGGAAACGTTTAAGAAAAATTTGGTGCGTTCTTAATTAATTTATTCACAATTGTATAATATTATACGACACGTAGAACATCCCTAGCTAAAATCACCGAAAAACAGCAAACCTACTTCGCTTTATTAATGTATCGAATAAAACGACAAACAGTGCACACATTTGGTATTTGCCATACGTTCAATCGTAAAAGTTATTATTCGATTATCTAAAGAAAATACTTTGAAAATATCGAAAGCAAACATTTTACGTTAAATCTGGCAGACGAATGATTTCATTATTGACAGGTACGATCCTGTATTGAATAAAACGCGAACGTGATATCAAACGATAAGGCGTGGCGCAAAGTGCAGCAGGTTGTTCGTTGTAAATTGCCAATCCGAATAAGGTAACTATGTTTAAACAGCTGCGTGTCTCTTCCATCCGATCCATAATGACTTGCTAGAGGAAAATCTTTTTCGGCAGTGGAATATCATATTCCGTATGCCATGGTGTCCTGATGTCAATTCAAAGGGAGAAACGCTGCCGTGCAAACGAAAAGAAGGGACGTCCAACCCCGAGAAACGAGTTTAGGTGCCGCTCCTCTCTTCGAAGATAGTGCGTCCTATGCACTACCCGTGCACGGATTACGTCAACGGTCTTGGATTTTGTCAGCATAAATATTTCACCTCTAGATCCCGCAAGCTCGCGGGCAAACCCGGAAGGAAGATGCCGAAGATGAATTTTTACCGGTGACAAGGAAATGCTTCTCGATCAATTATGCATGTATTTGCAGCTGCGCGCCGCGTAAATAAACGCAAATCAAATTATCTCCGGAAACGAAACGAGACACCACGGTTTCGCGTTGAATTTCTCATCGGGATTGGAATTATACATCACTGCGTATTAAATACCCAAGTATGAATTTTTAATCGTCTACAGTTCTATCGATCCTTTGTTCAAGAAAAAGCTTGAGATCCGAAGATAAATTTGAAAATGTTTTTTTTTTTATATTGGAAATGATTTTTTATTGAGAAATAATGCCGTACTTCATGTACGCTACCATAATTTCGCTTATGCTCGACGCTATAAAATAGAAGATAGCGTCGAACTAATAAACTACGTTACGTTAAATCCTTCGCTAGGAAATGGGAGAAAAATAGGAAGTAGAGGAATTATTACTGAATGTTAGCGAGTCCTTAACGGAATGGCCAAATTACAACGAGGGCAAAGAAAACTATTTGCTCCGGTAACTATTTTCGTTGGTATTCAAACTCGTTTTAGGTAGGTAATTGTCGAAATTACTCGGTTCGTTCGCGCGGAAACGTAGCGAGGCGAGACCTGCGCCACCCATCGAGCCCCACACTCCACGACAGAAGTTGCGAATCCTGGTGAACGCTTTTAACAACAACCGGAAGTAGCCAGGCATCAGCTGTCTGAAGTTCCTCGCTCAAGTGTCTACAGCCTTGATTGCACGATTCATAACGGCGAGAATCCGACTCGTTCATCCTCTCTCTTTCTATTTTCCGTTTCCGTATATTCGTTTCTTCGTAGTTGCACACGCGCCATAATGCTTTGGCCAGCTTGCCGATTCTTGTTGCTCGTTGCGGATCGCGCTCGTTACCTGGAGCTAAAAAGTGGAATTTATACTGGCGGAAGATGATCGCGCGCGAGCACCAGCTCCATCAACTTGCCAGCAAACGATGGAAAAAGGTATTTTTCTCGAGATCACTAACTCATCCGTAACGACACTTTGGACAAATTCGCTGTTTCCTCCGAACGACTGCGGTTTAAGGTTTTTCTGAAGGCTAAGCTCGTTTCATGGCGGAACTGCCGCGAAAACGTTTCGGATCGACGTGATTCGAGTAAACCTGCAACTTTTGCGACCTCTCTTGTTAGCGAGTTGTTTCCTCCTACCAGTTTTGTTACTTCTAAATGGGACAAGTCGAATATCTGTCCGTGGATAGAGTTTGTCGCGTAGGGCATTTATTTCACAGCTACTTTTAGTTGTGCTTTATCGATGTTTTGTTTGCAATCGCTGTTAACGTAGATATAGAGATCTTACGGGTTTAGGAATGAGAGAAGCTTTACCTTGGTTATTCCGTTTACATAAACGAACAGTTAAAGCGAGAAAATCTATTGGCAATTCTTTAAACACATGGACATTTTTTCTTCGAGTAATTTTATCAAGGATTCGCTTCATTTCAATGTAATAGTAAATATAATGTACTCGAAAGCAAAATAATTCTCCGGTAATCAGAACGTTTATTACGGATGATGTTGATTTGCTTCTACGTCGTGTAATGATTGGTTTCAGATTATTTGACTTTGCGACACTAGAAGTACAATACCTCGTACCATGCATCGTACAAATCGCTTTATCCCATACGTCCATGTTCTATCTCAAAAATATAAACCTCCCAAAAACTGGTTCGCATCAAAGGGAAACACTGGACTTTTCTTCTACTCCCCTTTAGCTCTACGTCCGAACGAGTACGAGTAACGCGAATAGCATGAAATTATTAAGTCTGCGCTTAATCGAAACGAAAGAGCAATCCTCTGTAAAAATCGAAAATACTTTCACGTCTAATCGTACAATTCCAGTATTGTAAATCCTGATTCGGTACATGGAAGACCGCGAAAGTAATACCATTCGACTAACTGGTCTGGATGGAAAACAGGGCGATTTCGCTATTCGCTGGTCGAGATGAAAGGCTTCAATTTCGGCGGAAACTATCAAAGCGATCCCATAAGGTTACAACGTGGCATCGTTATCGTCCTTTTTGTTCGTTCCATTCGATATCGCCGTTAAAATTCGCTTTATCCCAAAGGAACCGATAGGGAAGTCGAGGTCAAAGCGGGTCGCTCGCGACTATCTAGAGCAACTCGAGGGCATTAGTCGACAAGTGCATTAGTCGGCATAACTCAGCCGCTATCACGACGGTATGTAAATGGCTGAGTTGTTGCTCGGTATTCCGGGATCCAGATAACAATTTCTACCCGATAACATACGCCATGGTGGACCCTCTCTATGGCATGGTCGACGAACTTGCGGTAAGTTTTGCGTAACCGTGCAATTTACACTTGGACGTCATAGGAAATTGATTCTGCTCGGTGACGACTAAGATTAGCAATCTCCTGCTACACGTTCAAACGCCTGTATATTCAACAGGCTACTAATTGAGGTCATTAATTAAGCGTGCCCACCAACCGATATTATCCGGCATGTGACAATTTTAATGAATCGTGCTTAATTTATTTTGCTCACTGTCGAGTACGAAAACCAGAGACTTGAATCGAAGATAAATTTAGATAATTAGATAAAACAAGGAGTTTTTGAAATAATATGCAAATTTTTGGATTTTCTACGAATGTATATATACAGTCTGTCACACAAGAGCGTGTCTGCGATATTTCTGTAAATATTTATATATTTGTAAAAAAATTTATATGAATTGAATCTACATCTAAAACACTAATACGCTATTACAGTAGGGTGTCCAATCTCCTCCATTAGCGATTATAGCTTGACATCGTTTCGGCATACTCTCGACTAATTTTTGAGCGTAGGATTCTGGTAACGACCTCCATATCTTTCGAATGTGATGTACAAGTGTTCTTATTTTTGTGATACGTCTTCCTCTCAGCTTGCATTTCATTAGGGACCACACATTTTCGATAGGGTTTGCATCAGGGGACTGCGATGGCCAAGGAAGTACTGTGATGGCGTTTTTCGCTTTCCATTGGGTGCAGATGCGACTTCGATGTTTAGGGTCGTTGTCTTCTTGCAATATCCATTGGTCCTCGGTTTGGTTGAACCAACGTTTCACGGATGTGAGAAGTCCCCTTTGGTACAATTTCACCATCTTTTGTGCATTCAGATTGTCTGTAAAGACGCACAAAGTCCTAAAACCGCGTGCGTTAAAGCAACCCCAAACATGCACTTTTATAGGGTGTTTTACACTTCTTTGAATCATCCTTCTTCCATGGATAGTCCAAGCACGCCTAATAGGACACCATGCCCAAAACGAAGATTCATCAGTGAATATTATATTACCCCAATCACGATCTCTGTTTTCATTCGCCCATGCCAGACGATTTTCGACGTTTCGCGTACGCGGCACTCATATTAAAAAGCTCTGTTCCTTTCACTGTTTCAAATGAAACTGAAAGGTATTCAGCAACGCGTATTAGAGAAGTTTTCGTTTGTTTACATTCTTTTTATCTCATTCAGATTAGGTGTCAGGTTTCGCAGATATCGCAGACACGCTCTTGTGTGACAGACTGTATATATGCTGTAATAGAGTATTTATTTTATTTTGATTTTCTTTTTGCTTACGTAACCGATTTTATTTAATCTGATGTTGCTCTACGTATAATTATATTTACACGTTATTGTGCTCGAATAATATTTACACAACGTTCTTGGATTAAATTGGCCTAAATAAAAATTATATTGGAGGGTAACATAAGAAGAGAAGATGTGTAAATATGTAGGTAGCTATATTAACAATTTTCGGATTATAGTATCGTGCCGATTTGTCAGGGAAGCATAGAAGCTTTTTAATAAAGTTAGCTCGTATTGGCGAGTGGACATTTCCTTCTTTATACGTTTATCATTATAGGATATGCCTGACACTGCACGATGCGTCGCTTATTCTACTTGTAGTCGCGTACCTTTCAATTGGATTCTTTCTTTTGAACGCTGTATTTTTATTTGCCTATTCTTCTAGATAATAGCATATAATTCATTAATATAGAACCTCTAAAAAATAACTCTCATAAGTCAATTGTACGTTTCGTTTGTGTCTTTGTTTAAAAAGTAATCAAATTTCTCTACATTTGTAGTGCTTCAAAGTACAGGAAATATAGTTTCAAATACTGTGCCATGGAAAAGAAAATAGAAATAACATTTCGTACAGTACAGTGAGTAATTTGCTAGCGATCATTTCGTTATTTGTACGCTTGCGACTAGTTTCATAAAATAATAACGCGTGGAAGTAACTCAGCAAGCGTGTTCTTTATGGCTAAAAGTTTATGTCCAGAAATTACGTAATTCCAGTTCATAGCAACCATACTACCTACGTCGTACCTATACAATTCAAAATACCCATAGTTCGCTTCTATTCTCTTTGCACCTTTCGAAAATTCCTCTGGTTTCGGCAATGGTGAAAAAGTTTCACGAAGTATCGCCAATACTATTACAAACTGGCCAAGCGTTGCAACTTAAAGCACCGGCAGTCTAGCAGCGAGTGTCTGAAACTGCGCACTAGTTGCCCGCGGAAGGAAACTTCATAGAAGCCCGTCTTGACTGGGGTTGGAAAATGGTTTTATGCAAGTTGCAAGAAAAGAGGCCTGCCAACTCCACTTGGGAAAAGGGCTTTGCCACCGCATCTCGCTTTCCTCGTTTCTTCCATCGGCTACCTTCTTCTTTTCGTCGATCCCCGCGTTCTTCTTCCTTTTTCTTCGTTTCCGCCCGTCATCGTTTGCCGACCTTATTCTCGAATCGTTTCGCCGCACAATCCTGTGAACTTTCTTTCGTCGATATCGTGAATCTCCAGTATGTGCGCGTGGTTAAGTAATATTCCGATATAGGAATAAGCATAAGAATTTGATTCTTCGCCGTTTGTTTTTCGATAACAAACGCTCAAAGAAACGTGAATTTTACTTCGATCTCGTTTTATAATCGAATCATTGCTATGTCAATCTTATGTACTTCACTTTTATCTGTTTTATGAAACTTTCTAAATGCTTCGTATTGATCGAAGTTCAATTACTCTGAAGTCGACCGATCAAAATGACAATTTTGTAATTTCTTCTAAAAATTTTGTCGATTTACCCTGTTGTATTCTTGAAACCTTGAACGATTTTTTCCAAAGTACGTGGGATAAAGACTTGTTCTTTCACCTGTGTGATGCGTTTTTTCCATGTAATCTCGCGTTTTAATTTTCGTTTCTTCGATTCAAGTTTTACGTTATAGTTGACTAATTCCAACTCTTCTGTAACACGATAATCCTCTTTCGACGTCGCACATCGTTAAAAATCTACAAAACCCATTATCCCTGTCACGAGTTTCTTCTCTCGCGAGAACCGATCCCGTAAACCCTCTGTCGTCAAGCCTGTCGGAAGGATCCACCGCTGCAGTGTCTCAACAATTACCGTCACCACAACCGTTCAAGCGTCAGAACCTATAAACCCTACGGACTTATAAATCCGAACTTATAAATCGACGAACGCACCGGAGAAATTGCTTCGGAGCGACGTCGCGTCGCCGCTTGCTATCTCGTCGCTCGACATTATTGCAGCCGGAAGAGGTATCGACAGAATTACGTATCGAGCGGAAATCCCTTTGTCGGGAAGGCTCGGTCCGTGAACCGGCGAGACCGATAGTGGCGTGCATTCCACCGCGTCGACGTTTTGTTCTATAAAAGTTGCCGAGGCAGTGACCGCGAGCTTTTCTCTCTGGACTCGCTTTAAGAACGTCGAAGCTTCGACGGGTAATTGGCGACAAATAGAGAAAAGACCTCAGCAACGGTGGCCATCCTTGACGGTCTGGTCATCCTTGCGCCTCGTTTGAGAGTTTCGACGTTCCTTTGCACATTACCCGCGATTCTGATTTCTGAATCTTCGAATGACAAAGAGACCACGTTGACTCGCTCTTAACGAGTTTTTAGAAGGATCAACGGCGCGTTAGCGAGTAGCGGAGCTGTTACCGATGTTTCAGGAGAACGAGCGAATGATACGTTATGTATCCTTATGCAAATTTGTTTTTTTTTTTTTCTTTTCTAAACTCAACTATTACACTGTAGATGTTTATGCGTGTCTGGAGAATTGAAACCTGTAGAAGGACTCGGTATGTTATTAATATGGCGCAAAATGCCTAGGAGCATGCATTGTATTTGTATTTACTTTCAAGTAGGTATCGTGGCGTATGCTTTAAAAAATTATTTTAATTGTAAAATTGAGTACAGGAGAGTTTAATATTGTTGAGGTTATTAGATGTATGTGAATACAAAGGAACGCGTGGATAAATTGCAAGATACAAAAAATATATTTTAAATACAAAAATGTAAATACAAAGTTCGGAATATAATTGAGCTGGTCCAGATCCGCACGCTAGCACCGTTACCCTATGACTGAAAAATCCTGAAGCCAACGTTGCCTGCGTACAGTTTATGGTTTCCCTTCGACGCAGTCTTTTGTCTATGCGCCGTCGATGGCTTCAGTGCTTGAGAAAACTAAAGACCAGATGTAGAGTTTTCTTAGAAGTAGCAACCACTTCAACAAATGTAAGAGAACTTGTTCATGTTGAGGTTATTAGATGTATATGAATGCAAAGAGACGCGTGGATAAATTTTAAGATAGAAAATATATATTTTTTAAGCTGAAATGTAAATACAAAGAAGGAATACAATATATGTGAGCTGGTCCAGATCCGCACGCTAGCAGTGTTACTCTATAACTGAAGAACCCTGAAGCCAACGTTGCACGTGTACCGTTTTTGGTTTGTCTTCGACAGTCCTTTGTCTATGCGCTGTCGATGGCTTCAGTGCTTGAGAAAACTAAAGACCAAATGTAGAGTTTTCTTAGAAGTGGCGACCACTTCAACAGTTCAGAACAGCGATAAATCCAAATATGTCAATTTTGAAGTCGAAAAAGGACGTAATTCTATCGATCACATTATAAATTGACTAGTACGAAGAAATACCACTATTGACTATGTAACTTGGAAAGCTCGAAAAGAAGCTTGTTGAAATGAAACAGATGATCATCAATCGTTCGTGGCCATCGATCGTTCAATTTCTACGCTAAAATAAATGCTCGTATCTAACACGTGAACCTTAGATATAGAGCAACACAGAAAACAATAAAAATAGTAATATAGAAATAGTTCGAAGCTCAAACAATTTGTTATCCAACTCATCGTTTGTTACGTCGCGTAAGACGGTCCGTGCGACGTCCCTCATGGTCTGGCCGCCGAGTTCCACACACCGTTACACTGACCCTCGATAAACCTAAGGAACCACCATAAACCGAATCTTCTCAGTTTAATTTCTATTCACATAAGTATTTTCGGTTTATAGATGGTCCTTAAAACAGTCCTTGGATTTGTTGCACGCTCTTATAACTTACGGAGAAAGCGGTTGCTTGTCTATTAAAAATAGTAGGTATTTCCCATTAAAAAGGACACCCATACCGAGCTTTCCTCCGTAATCGTACGAGAAGGGTCATCACTGTTCTACCAAACGTCGTGCAGTCAATACGACTGTTCTTATAAGCTTCGCGTAGTCAACTTAAAACATAGTCCTCGCTACGATCAAAGTGATATTATCTTAATCTATTCTTTATTACTACCATTCATCTATCAAGTGTATTATTCTTCATCACCTGTATGAATTATCTCTTCCGCCACGACGGAACCTCAAGTGTAACAAGTTGTTAAAAATATAAATATTATAAGACTGTAGACTACAGTTTTATTCCCCAACAAATACCCCTATTATCCCACAAGAAATAAGAGGATCGACCTGTTCGTGGTGTCGATTGTTATAATCGTAACGGGAATTTACGACTCCCGTTGACGCGCTTCAACGTAATCGCGTCTCTCCGCGACTGGACGAAAATACATCGTTCTTTTCGAACGATGTGCCGCAAAAAGGTCGAGTAAAATTCACAGTCAGGATGACTGTGTGTATATATTTTGTAAATTTGAAATTAAACCAAAACAGAGATTATTGGATTAGCTTGAGGGCAAAGTACACGATCCTGATATATCGGTGACTATTTTCACAGGGCGTGCGATATCTCGATGACGTCAGCAGCATCAGGGTCCGTGATCGATGGACGAGCGTAATGCTTCTTAAAGCCTGGCGTTTTTGTCGATAATAATATTCTCTGGGAAAATTTATGCTCGTCAGGAAGATGGAACCGTTTCGCTCTTCCTTTAGAAATGAATGGAACGGCGAAATGAGAACTAAGACAAATCTAACGGAATGTCCCGGGCAGTTAAAGTTAGACAAGAATCTGTACGAATGCCATCTCATTCAATGTTGTAACATCTTATAATACGATATTCATAGAATCGATGAAATCTTATAATTCTTGAAATCTGATAGTTGAAGAATTTGTAAGTGACAAGTATATCCCGTACGAAAAGCTCGTCGGAATTAGCTTTCGTTTTTGAGCGCATTGCGGAGACACGTTTAGTAAATTGGAATGGTATGAATTATTTCTTGTGTTGGGTGAGAATAGAACTGACTCGTGTTGCCGATCAATTTATCTATACGATATTTTTTTACAGAATTATTGAATTTTCTGTCACTTTTTTGATTCAAGGTGTTGAAAAAGTTAGAAAATCATTCGTCGCTTTACAGTTATTGAATTTGATATAGTTTTCCTACACATAAATACATGGCAGAGTATAACGAATATACTGAGTATAATATAAAAATACAGAAGATGTTATTTAATAACCTGTGTGTACGATTGCAAACGATAAGTTGGTAAACTTCTGCATAAAGCGCAACAAAATTTAATTTTCTAGAAACGCATAACGCGATCTATTTAGAAATTGAATGTCTCGTAGGTAAGAAGATAACTAAGAAACGCGGAGTGCGTTCCTTCTTTAAAATTCCATTGTATTAACAATTCAATCGAGGTTAACAGCCTCGTTGTCACGATGTAGAGCAGAATAGAAGCGGAGGCAGAGACAAAAGTAGACGATATTGTCACGTCCCAAACCGCCGCGTTATAAACGCCTTAACGTCCTTAATAAGCTTGTTGTAGCAGTAAGGATTATTGGCCTCGGCGTTCTCAGCCACCCCTTCGTCTTTTCGGTAGCAGTTTTCGCGAATGAAATTCGAGGGAAGGTAACGACGTCGTTATCCAAGGGATACAGTCGAGAATGGAGTTGGCAGCTTGTAAGAAGATGAAGGTTTAATAAAGACCGCTGTAATATTAAAGCAACGGATTGCCCGCAACGTGTAACCGCGAATCACGCGACTTCGCTGTTGCTTTTGTGCAAGCTGCTCTATGATGTGGTAATATCTTCTATTTGGTTAAATTGCATGCCTGTTAAAACCTGCACAACTGTGAAGGCTTTTCCATTTGTTCCATAAAGGCGTTGAGGTGTAATGCATATACTGTATATAATATCATATAAATATCTTTATAAATATTATCCTTATAAATATATATTATATTATATTTATAAATATCCGTATAAATTCCCCAGACATTGCCCCATCTGATTACCACCTGTTCAGAGCATTACAACACTTTTTAGTAGGTAAAAAATTTGAAAATATTGACATTCTCAAAAATAGCTTAGAAAATTATTTTAACACGTTCGTCGCCACGTCGCACATATCTATGCGACGGGTATACTTGCGTGGGGGCCCCGTCACCAAAGGATGGTGACGCTCTTCTTGTTCGAGTTAATTAAATATACGATGCTATATATAGGATATACAACATAAAAATATTAAAAACACATTATATCATACTTTTTATTAATTTATGTTCTGGATAATATATTACATTATCCTATATCGTATGGTATTCGTTAAAACATTCCAAACACATTTGGGGTTATTTTGGGCACGTCGAAAAATAGTTATAGACTCCGTTATCGCTACTCTCCTCATTTTCAAATATATTTTCACTCTGTTTACTGAACATTTTGAGGAAGAAAAAATCACCGATATACGTCTCACAAGTGTGCTTCTCGACTAAATGAAAGATCCGAGATATCTGCCATGAGATCCCTCGGAATACTCTAGCTGGATAGCTTATCGCTTTCTCCATTTCAGAAATAAATAATCTTTTCTTTACAATGAATCGAAGGAGATAAACAATGAATCGAAGGCCATAAACATTGAATCGAAGGCGATAAACGATGAATTCCTGCTTGTCGCTCTATTTATGTTCTGCGTACCGGCGGTGGGATTTGGGCCCCGCAGGAAACTTAGCCGAATCACGCTGGACGACGAACGTGTTAAAGAAAAACAAGAGAACTTTTATCGAGACGGAATAATGGCCCTACCAGAAAAATGGGAAGAAGTTGTACAACGAGAGGGGGATTATATTTTTTATGAAACTGAAAGGTATGTAAATAATCTTAACATATATAACCGCTTGAAAAACGGCACGAACTTATAGGATGACCTACGTGTACCTGTGTACATAAACGCGTATTTCCTTTACCTGTACGATGTATCACAAATTTTTAATGATCTTACGAGACTGCAAGTGTCAGCAAAAATTGCAAGGTAGGGATAACTATATATAAATATCCTATGGCAACCTGATTCATGCTACGTATTAGAATTCCACGTGAAGACACCGCATACGTTCTCAATTTCGGGAGAAGCGGTCGTTAATCCTCCAGCTCGAGTCTATTTAATGTCTACCGCATCTATCATAAATTTGCATTCCAGGGTCGCCATTGAAAAGCGGGAACCTTGAATACCCGAAATTCTATTTCGATCCTTCCCAGCTTCCTTCGCGTATATTCGGCTATTACAAAAATCAAACACATAAACTGTACCGTACAGGCAGAAAGAAAAAAAAAAAAAAAAAAAAAAAAAACGAGAGAAACGTTGTAATATCTTCTCTGCTCTATAAAGGGAAAGTTGAATTTCCATGAAATCCAACTGGTATCAAAGATGTAAGTTATTCATTGCAGAAAGAGAAACCGAAATGCGTATACTTTACCCTGATAATTCCATAAAAGGATAAAAGAGACAGTCTCATATCAGTCATATATTATGTAGTAAAGGCTCGCTTTTTATTTTTAAAAGCAGATATCTTTTTATTATATTCTGCGATAAGATAATCCTGACTACTCGCGTCCATTCGTTCAAGATACGATCCAATTAGCAGCCCTGGAAGAAAAATATTGGGAGTAAAAATGTCGAGGAATTCTGTACGTTTATGCTATCTCTTTACGATGAACGAATTTGTGCAATTAAGTCATACGTTTCTTGACAATTGAAAATTCATCTCATACCTGGGTAACGAATTTGAGACATTTAGGAAAAGTGGAGTTTATCAGTTTCGCTTTCAAAAGATTCAAATATGCAGTGGCTGTAATCGTCTAACAAAATAGAACCACCATAAGTGACTGACACATAGGGAGGTCTTGAATGTGGAATTAATCTCTGGAGAATATCTACTTTTGTCGATAGTTACAGATACATAGTAAGTCTTTGACACGATATTCTCTTTACTAGTTTCTTATGCTGTCAAAGACGATAAAGAACTTTGCCAGAGGATGGAAAAAGGATCTTAATTGCACCTTTTTTGATTTTATATTTTTGTCGAAATTCATTTTTTATCAGACGAGGAAATTGAATTAATCGTGAAATTTTGTGTACTTTCAACGAATTATCAATTCTCTAGTCAGCGATTGTTAACGTAATATTATAATTTAATTGCAGAGTCGTTTGACGTAAATATCGTTAAATGTGGAAAATCGGTATCGTGTAAAGCGAATGTAAAAATTATTTAATATAGTAATTACCGAACTAAGATTATAGCAATCATTTCCAAATTATTCCAATAATAGCCAAAATAATCGTAACACAAACAAGAAAACATTGTGTTACTTCTAATTTCATAAATCATTGGGTTAAGCTATGTTATTAACATATACAGGTTACAGTACTCCTTAATGTCGCTAATTATTAACGCGATATGTTACACGATATAGCGGAATTAATTAATTTCCGGCCATATTGATGTTACATGGCTAACCACATTTGATCCTCCGTTACCGCACATATTATATTAATTGTACATTATAGATTAACATTATAGATTATAGATTAACGTATTCATATCTATACATTAATAACATATAGGTTATCAAGGTACAGAACTTCCCTGTAACATGCATAATTTGCAAATAAAATACAACTAAATACAAAATGCAAACATAACGTATAAATAAATATTTATACGATATAATTCTAAAGAAACGATATGGAGAACTTACCTAGTAATATTCGCGCTATCCGCGAGAAGATAACGATGAAACCGGATTCTCTTCAAGTTGGCAAGTATTCGAAGATTTAGATAGATCCGCAGAGGTAAACGCGTTACGTGGTAGAGTTGGAAATCAAAGGAATCGACCGTTCCGACAAGTCTGTTTAGCCCTCGGAATTCTCGCGTTAATTACGCGCGTCTGTGACTACGGAAAGGCGCGGGAAAGTAAAAGGAATGCAATCCGATATAAAAGAGCGTGGAGGAGTTGCGAGGAGAAAGCTAGAGGCCGGAAGAAGAAGGGGCGGATAAGCCACCTCCGAGTAACGAGCGAACTGCTACGGAACTACCGCCTCATATAATCAATTAGGGCTCTTGAACGAGTAAGATGGTAATGGAGTTGAGCTAAGTACAAACTGGAGCAAACTGGCGTCGACTTGAACGAACGTATCAACCACCGCATCCTCCCGGCTTCGTCTACTTCCATCTATCCGATTCCACGAGAACCAGCGATCTTCGACAACTCGAGCATTTATTAAGTATCGCGTATAACGCCATTCGCATGATCTTATCCTTATTTTCGTGTGATTCCACGTTCATACTATTTTGCTTGATTAATCGAATAATATAAGAACGACCTGGATATAACGATAAGCGTTTTTAAAGAATGGATAGAGGCGATTAGTAGACTTTGTATATTTATGCAAATCCAGATTTTTATGAATATAACTGGAAAAGTAGAATTCATAATTTTGCAGATTCATATTTCTCTAAACACAGCTAAAGGAGAAGGATCTACGTAAAAAGATTGGCTTCGCCCTCTGAATATTATAACGAGCGTTACAAGAGTCGAGAGAAGCCCAAAAATTCTCTCGATTGCACAACGTTCGTTTTAATCCGTTTTTCCCACTTGAGGGTAGAGCCGCCACTTAGGTTAATCGTTGGTTGATGTTTTTTTCGAAATTACCCATTATCCCTGGCCATCAATTCGAGGGACATTGAAGGCGCGTGAAAGAATCTATCACAAAGTGGTCAGAGTAATCTCTGTTATCTTAAGTAGACCCTTCGTTTATGGCTCCTTGGTCCTCGTCGAGGCCACTTTCGACTCCTTTCTCATCCCCTTGACGTTGACGGAGTATTGTTCCACGTCCGAGATTTTCCTCGAAGTTCCTTCCACTAAGCGGATAGGGTAGATAAGAGGACGAAGGACAGGGCCCTCGGAAAATGTCAACTTGTTGTTTATCTTATACCGATTTCGTTTTGGCCCATTTACCTGCGATGAATCTCACGCCCTGAATTGCTATTATAACTCGTAAAACGCGATACGTCGTGTCACTTAGATAATATTGTATTGCCGCAAAAGATCCGAGATTAGAACGGTGCTCGCTGATAGCAATAAAATTGAAGCCGACTAGTTTATCGCAGTATGCAAACGGTATAATGGATCATACGAGAGATAATCAAATTTTATTAAGATAATTTTACTTGTTTGTCTCGAATGTAGGTTTTACGCTCCTTTCGCGGATCTTCCTGAAATATAAGATTCTCGCAGATAAAGATTTTATGTTTCGTTTCCAAATATTGCTTAAACGTATAACTACCAGACTGTAGATATTTATGCCTTTTTGGGAAATCTAGGATTCCAAAAGTCTACAAAATGCATATACCTAACGTGCAAAAATATATAAAATAAGCAAAGTGATCTGAAACAATCCGATGTAACCTGAATTTCATAAATTAACTTTCGAACAAATTCTCGATGTTGCCTATGTAGAAATGTATATTTCGAGTAACAGTAGCTTTAACAACAATCGAAGCACATTTCTAATAAGTAACCATGCCGAGTGCAATTAATGTTTCATTAAATCGTTCCCCCTTGGGAAAAGAGCTCGATATCTTTCCTGTATTCTTTTCATTTCTTTTCATCATCCGAAGGGAAAGGGATTGATTTATTGCTTTCTGATGTAGCCGGCCACGTTGAAAGTCATATTCATCAATGTCCATCACGGTCGCAATTACAGTCGAAATTTAATAATAACGCGAGCAACTGTATCGGTTTTGCTTTCGAGCATCCTTGAACCATCCATAAAATGTATGAAATTAGCGGATCGGCGTATGCAACGGCGCTTCATTAACGGTGACGTAATTTATTGCCGTACAGGACAGTTAATAATAACGAGAATTTAATGATACGGGGGAAACTTCGAAATTTCCCAGACAAACGTTAATCATTTTTCGAAAGCAGAGAATATGCGTATCTGTACATTGTTAATCATGGTGTGCCGCGTGTCAATGAGTAATTAATATAGCTGAATAGAAAGATGTAACGTTTCGATGCTTGACGTTCACCTAATTTCACTAGTCGCCAGACGAAAATTTAACGAAATTAAATGTTTCGCGATTGACGATGCAATATGCGTGGAAAGTTCCATCCTACGCACGAGATTAAATTGCAAAAGCGAAATAACATTTTTCTCTAGGAGACTTCCTATCTGATTTTCGAATTCAGACGTTTTTTCCTATATTTGAATGTTTTTAATTCTGTAAAAAGCGTTGAGTCTGATAAAAAAAGATATAGTAGTTTATTATATATGTATATATATAGAGCGTCTATTTATCATATTATCGAAGATACGAGATACACAAAAGGTTTGAATTCTAGAAAATTGTATAAATATTAAATTTTTAAAAAATTTATTTTTATTTAATTTATATTCAATTACAGTTGGACACTTGTATTTTTGTTTAATAGAGAATTCATCTTTGCTCTGTGTACTATTAAAATTTATTCTCCGCTGCAAGAATCGTCGGCGATATTACACATGCACATGAGAATACAAATAGCAACATTATCATAACTCGCGTAAAATATGTAATTTTTTATTTCTAAATTAATATCATTGTACCTTAAATTGTTAAAAATGGATGCTAGCACTTATTTATATGCTCCATACAATGTACATGTTAGAGAAATAAAAAAACGACAAAATAGGTTAAAGATTGTGGAACCTTTTTCTTTCTTTTCTTTAATTGGCAACATTATCACTTAATAAATTATTGTACACCAATAAGGAAGAAATTCATCAATTCAATTCAATTTTGTTCCTCTTTTCTTTCAATTCGCATCTTTCAATTCCGTTCAACATCGCATCAACCATTTGTTTTAAGCGACTCAAGGCTGAGATTTACAGTTTGTTTCGTCCGGTGACTCTGCGGAGCCCGGAATCCATCCCTCGGTCGGGGTGGTCACTCGCTACGTCAATATAATTAATTTATTCAAGAATATTCGAAGAAATTAATTAGAAATTATAATCTCGTCCTTTCACCTCCTTTAATCGTACATACTAGAAATTTTGACGATAGGATAATCAAGTAATTGTGCGCAGTTAATAACAAATAACTCTGACTATATATCGTAAGTATAGTTCAATGTTACAATAGTTGTGTAAAACTTGTATATATTCTGAACAATAACGTCATGTAAGAAACATATTTGCAACTTGTTTCACACAATTAGCCGTAAATTTCCAAATATCCCACACTCGTTCGTTGCGTGTTCCCACCATTCGTCTACTTTTCCATCAAACAATTCGCAACGTTCGCGACAAGTTGGCATTCGGCAATAGCGGCAAATGGAACAGCGTTACCGCAAACGTAAGCAGGTTATCACGAAAGTAACAAAGTTGATTACAACTATCGATTAACCGAAATTGAAAATTCGTCCACCGAACCAACAACAGAGACGCGAGTTTCTGCAGACGGTGCAGTGTCGCAAATTAACGCGGAATAGTTGTTAGACTGGATGACGGTAGCTGCATGCGCGCGTCAGGGACCGTATCGTAGATCGGAAGATCAATTCCGCCGGACCTCGATCCAAACTTCTTCGAAACGATTCCGTTTAACAAGCTCTCGTTCGAAAGCTACGAATTAAAAGTGTAGTATCGTGGACGAAAGGCCCAAGAGATATCGGGCGAACTATAAACAGTGTCGCGAAAAAAACCGAAGTGCCAACAGGCCCAACAATGTGTCGTCGGTCCTTCAATCGAATAGTTACGCGGAAAATGCCTGCGTGGCCCTGGCCACGAGCGGTTGCGGAACACGTACGTGATGGGGCTAAGATAAAAGACAAAGGGATGTTAAGGGAGAAAGACGAATTAATAGTCAGTGTCAGTTGAGAAGCCAGAGTATGTGAATTCAGAAGTCAGGGAGATAGTGTTGCTAGCGTTGTCGAGAGAGAACGTTGGAACCGTAGTGACGAGAGTTGCCAATCAACTATTTGATCGTCTTAATTATAGTACGGCATTGTATTTAGTTCATGTTAAATAACTATCGTTTTCTGTTTAACCAACATCTGTTTAATCCATTGTAAATAAACTAATTGTAGCAAGAATCCTACAAAAGGGACCTTCGGTTCCTCATTTCGAGTGTCCGTATCAGCGGCGTGAGAATCTCAAAATTAATTGGTTGGGTATGGTTGACTGATTCGTCGTAATGGACGATGTCCGTAAATTCCTAAGATGCAACTCGCTGAATGAAGGAGAATGAAAGGAGAAGGGAGTGTTAGAGTGGAACAAAGAAGGATAAAACGAAAAACGGAAGATGCTGAGGCCACCCAGTGGCACATACGAATCTATGGATCGAGGTGATCCTCGAGTATCTTGGCACCATCCGAGCCGATAGCTCAAGACGATCTTTAGGAAGCACGGTTATTCACTGGTGGCGAACTGTCAATAACTTGGCCAGGCTCTCTTCTCTTTCAATTCGTCCCTGGCCCTTTGGATCACATGGCCGTGTTCCTCGTCGTTTGTCCTGTGAAAGGGATCCCCTCGTTGGCTTTCTGACGCGTCGTGGCCTTTTCGTTTTACACAGCCAAATCCAATTTCAGTCCACCGCCTACCCTGCAAGTTCTTCGCACTGGCTCGAACGTCCATTGTGCCCTTCGATTTCGCTTCTCGGTGCTCGTGTCGAGAATCTACAGATTTACCACTTTGGTATTAATGTTCCCACGTTGAACCGATCATTCGGGTAGTTTGGTTCTGCGAGGATTGTTCTGCGTTTTTAATACTTTGATACAAAATAATTTGTTTGCGCGATATAGTTTATATAATTTGTGATTCTACACCGTTTTCTTATATCGACACTCGTATACCAGATTTTCATGACATTTTCTTCTTGTTTCAGGTAACTGGCATCGTAGGACGAGCAGACGTACTCGCTTGCATCTTCTTCTTATTGTCGTTTCTCGCTTACCATGGGTGAGTGTAATTTTATGTAAAAACAATTGCTCCATACAAAACCCATACAAATTATTATACTTTTCATGCATTTGCTTCGTCATGATGCGTTTTGCTTACTCGTAGTTAAGTTAAATGAAGTGAAACGAAATTGAATTTAGTATAAGAAAGTTTCTTAATGTATTGCACATGCTCTCTACCGAACGTAATAATCAGATTACAGACTTGTATGCGTACGAAATTTAAAGATATCGTACGACTATCGGTGGCGATATTTAACAAATGAAACTGGGCTTCTACCTTTATTGTTTTCTTAAAAATCCATCATTCAACGATAATGATTCTTCCTTGCTTTGTCAATTAGTAACTGTCGCATTGTCGTATTACAAATTCATCGTTGTTGAAACGTCAAATCCAGCAGAAAACACTCCAGCGAAAAATTCACAGACGTCAGCCAGTGAAAACTCCTATCAAAAGAATAACAAAAGTGATTCTCCAAAGAATAACAAAAGTGATCCTCCCATTTTCTACGTTCTATTCTGTTTGTTCTTGCGTTCAGGTTGCGAGTAACCAAATAGGGTAGCGTGCTAGAGGCCATAATACAGCCATAATTTCATAGAACCATAGAACTTACCAGGTGTGCAGATACGTACGTATGTATGTACGTCAGCGACGTCGAGCGTCACTAACCGTCGGGACGACGCCAATCTGACGTTGAAACAGCGGCCCATTTATTTTCATGAGCGACTAAGCGGTGTGTGGAAATTATAAACTAAACTAATTTACTCCCTCGGGCCCCGAAGCGACAGCCAACTATAGTATATGCTGGCTGGTTGATAGCTTCCGAGCGTTCCTCATCCTCTCTTTCTCATCCTAACTTTCTCCCTTTGGTCGTTTATATCGATCCTTAAACGTGAAAATATAAAGTGCTTACGAGCACGATCTCGCGAACTTACCGCGGAAATCTTTTTATCGTCGGTGTAAGAGGATTGCGGACTTATGCATGGTAAGCGATGTAACGGCTAGTTCGTCGCTCGACTTCGGGCACTTGGAGGGGGTCGTTTGACTTACCTGACTCCCGTCATAGTATATTAAAGCGTTCTTCTGAAGTTGAAGCTTTCTTTTTGTTGTTTTTAGGGCTTGTGTCTTCTACCTTGTCTTTGGGAAGCATAATACGAGGGCAGAGATTGAAAGAAGAGTATATTTAAGAGTATATGGATGGGTCGATAAGTGCGCTGAGAACGTGGCATCGAAAAGTTAATTTCAATTAATAACGATAATGTGAAATTGAATACGTACACAGATTCGCGGAGGTATACGCTTGTAGACACTTCTTACGAATATACTCGTTGGCACTATCATGAAATTGATATTACGACCATCGTAATTACGTTGTCGTGTCTCGTTTAAGTGCCAATGAACCGATCGAGCAAAACATCGTTGAAAGAACACAGCGCGTTAAAAATAGTTTAACACGGTCACGTCCTTAGTTTCGCTTTCGTAAAATTCGTAACATTTTTATCAGGCATCCGATGCGACCGGTTTTTCAAATCGAGACCTCCGCCGTGAGAACGTTATCCAGCGAAAGCAACAGCGGCCTGCTCGGTGAAATGAATTTCGACGCCGGACGGCTACGTAATTAAACTTGAACCTTTCGCGGGACAACACGGGGCTGTTTGAAATGAGGGGAAAAACCAGCTCGTATTGCAATCGATCGCGGCGCTCTCGACGTCGAGCGAATGCGCGTTTTTTCCCCCTCGATGGAAATAAGAGAAACAAATATCGAGATAGCGGCGCGAGCCGTGTAAAATACGCGGTGTATCGAGAGAAGCGAAGGTGCATAACTCGTAAACGGCGAGGTAAATGGCTGCTCTGTTTAAATGACCGTTGAAACAGGTCAGTGTGTCAACCCTCGGGCTTTTAGGTAATGAATCTCGAATGAATATTTGTATTAAAAAAGGGGTGGACGCGCGGAAGGGGGTGAAAGAGTAAGAGGAAGAATACGAATCGTTTGGGAACAAACGTTTGTTGTTGGAAATCAGTGACATCGTTCGTCGAATTACTCAAACGTATTCGACTGTTAGCGAACGTTACAATAATCCTTGGATCTCTTAATTTCGTTCGGATGGTTGTATTGGTCTTTTTCTTCGTCCACAGTTTTACGGGAATAATTGATCAACTGTTCGTTGAGCGTTAAAGAAAACGCGATTTAACGGTGAATTTTAATTTTGAAGAAAATGATGCTTTTGTTTTGGTACTTGGATTACTGTTTCCAATTGCTTCTTGCGAGAGAAATGTATATGGATATTATTTGTATACAAAAGCGACCATCGAAATCTGTTCCTTTTCGTTATGTGTCGATTTTAATTTTTTATCGAATCGTAAAATTCAAAGCTGTACGATCTCTGTCCCAAAAGTCTCGTGATTCTATTCGTGGAACGTTCCAAGCCAGCAAATACCCAGAAAGGAGGATAGCGTTTGGAAAAACTTTTGGAACGAAAAGTAAAGCCATCGTTGAGTCGATCGATTGACAGCTGGATGCTTGGATAAAGCGGTTGTCTCGGAATCCACGGGATCCATTCGTCCGCTTTTCCATTTCCCTTTGGTTTAGCCCGTCCTTTCAGTGACGATACTTTTCCTTATCCGCGTAATTGCCACCTTTTAAATCCGTCGATTCGGAACGAATCTCCTTTTCCACTGCTGCTTATGCAGCATTATGCATACTTGCCAAGAAATTAAGTGGCTAACGATTTACGTTGATCGCAATCTTCCATCGAATTCTTCGCTCTCTCCATTTATTACTCTGCTATTTCGTCGACGTTTTTCAACCATTCAAACCTCTCGCCATAGTTAGACACAGCAATGCCATAAAGATTGATTATTTAGACTGCGTTTGAGAATAAAATATTTACACAAGCTTGGAGTAATTTAATCACGAAATGTAATACTATTAGGTTGACAACTAAGTGATTGCGGACTCATTTAGTAATCATTTAGTTGTCAACCCAATAGCTATGAGGATGTTTATGCAAGGTCGCCTTTTTACGAGCACAGTGAAAAAAGTGGAACCCGAGTAAAGATACACTTACTAACGTTTCACGACCTAAATATTCTAACGACTAATCTATATTACTTTGGATATTTTACATATTTTTGCATACTATGTATATTCCATGCGTTCTTGTAACTAAACTTTCCATAAATGCACAAAAATACATAGTAACTGATAGTTGCGATAAAAATTTGATGGAAGTTCGATGTGACAGTCGGATGTTTAAAGCATGAAGAGGAAAAGTGAACTGAGCTACGTTTTTTCTAAATTGATCACGAGTTTATAGCGTTAATTTATTCCAATAAACTGTATTGGTCTAGTCGTATGAGAATGGAGGGATTCGTGTTGCTCAAATCAGTGCCTGATAACTTAACGGAATCAGTCGTGCAATGAATATTTTGTGATCGCATCTATTTTAGATGGCGAATTACTCAGCTTCTTGAGTAGTGGGGTTAAACTACTTTTGCTCTCAAGGCTTCAGATATGTATATTAACTACCTTTCTCCTCAAGTATAGGAAAATAGTTCACTTTGCATAAAATTAATACACGATATCGTATGACTACATTATTTACTCTATGTGTATGTACTTCAGTCCTATATACGTATATATACGAACATTCCAAGAAACGTCTGTACGTACGTTCGATACGAATACTTAATATACGATGCTCCGATTCTCATGCAATCTTGATCTGTTCCATTCGACTTAAAATAAATAACTCTGACCAAAATTCTTTTACACTGATCTTTGAACTTTAAGAACATAATAACATTAATACGTGGATAGAATTATACGTGTTCGTGCGATAAAACGTCTATCGTCGTTAAAAAATTCGAATTATTAAGCTATTCGTCAAACATCAGCGATCTGAGCGGAACTTTTAAATCACTCACGATTAAGCAGTTCACCAATCCCCTCGAAGAAAGAACCGCCCATTTCAAGTCGAAGTTTCAACGAACAGCTGCATTCATTAGCTTGATGAATCCATTTTTGAACACAGAGCATGGTCCGATAAATCATAAGATCAACGACCTTTTGCCCGTTTAACTTTTTATCTCGTTTGGTCATTCGTTCCTTTAATAGAACTTACAATTTATGAAATGTCGTTGTTTTTTTTTTTTCATTTCAATTTCTTTCCACGGTGATAATTACCGGCCGAATATCCAATAAGTAATAATTTCTGCGCGTAATCCTCCGTTTTCAGGCGCGAGCATACGACCATACTGTTTTTGCCGTCTCAGACGGAACTCGGCACTCTGCCTCGTTACGACAACCGTTCATTAATCTTACTTACCGAGCTTTGATGTAAATTGTAAGAAATGCCGCGTCGCTCTGCTCTGGACGTTCTCGTCGTTTTTACCACCCCATGGTTTGCGCTTTTACCTTCTGGCGGGCTTGTTCCGCGTTAACCCCATCCTTCGAAATCTGGTGCCATTTCCCTTTTAGACCATTCGTTGCTGAAACTTGAGTGAACCTAGATGAGAACGTAGCCGAAGAACGAGATGTTTCTTTCTTTAGGTAGATTGGAAGGGATTTGGATGGAAGTCGACCTATTCATTCGTTAGACAGTGTTGTTAGCGTTAGATAATTTGATAACGCGAATAAGTCGTAAACGATGTAATATGTACGAATTGTCGATTTCATTTGACATTGAGTTGCTCGACAGGACTGGGAATAAAATTTCATTCCAATTTGTTGTTCGCTTGTTCGTTGTTCCTTAGGTATCTTGCCCATCTAATTTCACTTTATTTCGTTTGTTAGGCGAGAGAGAAGTTTATTCTCTCGAATATTTATTTGCGTCAATTAGCAACAATTACCATATGTGTTCGTCTGTGTCAAACGTATTTCCAAATCTTCTATCCTATTGTGGGGGCACTCGACAGTCAAAACACCATCACTCGACGCTAACTAGCGTCAGACGACGGCAGCGTAGTGGGTAGCGCCTTAGGTTACGAACGTTCGGAACTCGGGTTCAAATCCCGGCGACCGGAGTCCACGATACAAATGAGAAGAAAAGCGACTCCTACCCCCGCAGCGACCTCTACTACCAGCAGCTACAACTACCACGGTCTATACGCCGCCTCTACACTATGAAAGATTTATTCGTTTTAGCTAACAGAAAACGAATGTATTTATTATCTCCTTAATCGTTATTCTAAATAAGACGCTTGCAAATAGACGCTACAGAATAAAAATAGTTGAACAAAGAATACGAAATGTCATAGTAAAGCGAGTTCTGCGAACTTTAACAGGATACTGGTGCGCAGTACGAACTAAGTTTCATTTCTACATTTAAGTTCTCCGGTCTAAAAATATAACGCATTAAAAGCTTGAAACACGAGAACCATTGAATTTTAAGAGTATTTAACCTGAACATGGAGAATGATTGTAATAACAATTCCAGTCCGAGATATGGAACGAAATGAATAAATCCGAATTGAACCGATGAAAAGTGTAAACGAGAGAGGGAATTTAAATGATCGTTTAATTTACCGTGAAATGCGAGAAGAGGAAGCTATCTGGATCTGGCGAATTTCAATTTGGTTTCGGCGGAGGAAAATGTGTATTTCCAAACTTCTCGAACGCGTAATTGCTACTATCGATATATATATATCCCTTTATTGTCCCTTTCTCGTTTCTTTCTCACTGTTTTCTATTCCCCTTGCCCTTCGTCCCGTTAAAAACAAAATTATCTTCCACATTCGTTCAGAACCTCCTCTGCTGCTTTGCTATCCGACCTTCTCGAAGTTTGCATGCCAACGCCGGGCTTCAAAGATATCCTAATTTAATTTCAAGAAGTTGAAATAGTTCTCGGCGAACTGTAGCTTCTTCCAGTAAGATGAAAAAAAGGAAACAGAAAGAAGAAAAGAAACGACCGACGAGTTTCTCAACGCCATTGTTGTCGACGATATATCTTTAACTTTCCTCTACTTCGGTTTGAAAGGTAACATTCCAGGGAGCTGTCACTTTACAATGACAAGTCACGAACTTTCTTAATAACAATTTACCACGAGTAAAGGTTGAAACATCCTTCTGGTTAGTTGTACGTAGTAAGACCGAACGCTCGAACGTTACGTATGCTGTTTTTCTTATTTTCAAAGGAAATATATGCATCGTTTAATCTCTGCCGCTTTCACATTCGTATATCTTTACCTCTTTTCTTTGTACTTTCGAATAATCCCTCTTCGAGTATGATATTTTTGCCGGTCGTTCTTCTCTTTTGCAATTTAAATGCAAATTCGAATTATCTCGATGAAAGCAGGCGAAATGAAAATTTTTCGAACGTTTAAATTCCTTAAGGGTTTATATCGCGATATTTCAGTTCGAGTTCAGATTAGTCGGAGAGAAATTACAATTTTACGACTATTAATTTCGCAAAAATATCGACAGAAGGTATGGATTTAAATTCAAATTTAACACGGGCTCGTTTTTCCGCAACAGAGTTTCATTATTCGTCGTACGTATCGAATTACGAGGCGTTTCGCCACGTTTCCTTTGTCTATATTTTTCCTACTTTCCAACGATCGTCCGGCCAGCCACAATGCAATCTAAATGTATCTCGCGAAGAATGAATATAATTGTTCCTTGCGGTGCCATGATTCACAAATAGCTCAAGTTTATTATACCTTATAATGATCCTCGTTAATTTTTCCCAGGAATGCGTTATTAACTCCGCGAGCGATCTTTTAATTTGGACGTTTTTCAACTGTCATTTCATTTAGATCGGCCCTCCAGACCGGTAAATAAATTTTTCAATAGTGGTTCTAGAAAGTCGCGTTCTAAATTTCGCGTCACGTGGAAGAATCTTTAAATATGAGCCACCGTTTCTGCAATTTTTGTGCTTCTTATTGCATTCATTTGGTTTTGTCACGTTTCGAAGCTGGCTGCTATCTAGCGATGTGTCTTTTTCTCGCATTTAATCAGGTTTAGTACTTTTAGAGTAGCTTATTAAGCTTAGTAGCTTAGTAGCTTACTAAGAGTAGCTTATTTTTTTCATTAATACCATCGAGATGAATTTCTCATTTAATGGTGATCACAGTAGTTGTTACGACCGTTCGCGGAGAGACGCGATCGCGAGGAAGAACGTCAACGGGAGTCGTAAATTCCCGTTACGATTAAACAATCGACGCCACGAACTGATCGATCCCCTTATTTGAATTACGATAATAGGGGTGGTTTGATTGAAGTTACACTGAATTAACAAGTATAACTTAGAGTTTATTATAACAGTTTACTAAATATACAGAGGTACACTGATGCGTCGGTGCAGTTAAGTAAATGTTTAAGGATAGAACCTTTTACAGACTTGTTGACTGATTTAACGTTGAGTGACGACTTTTACTTAAGGGTAGAACCCTTTACAGAGTGGACTGTTCTGACGACGGACAACCACTGAATTTGAAGTGACGATGCTGTGTCGGAGGAGAGCTAGTGATGGGTGTGTCTAGCGCATGGGATCAACTGATTTGTTCATAACATTTTTGGTTAGGAAAGTCAGGGTAGTGGACATTGTTTCTCATTGGCTAATAAGATGACTGGTAGACTAGAAAGGGTCTTAACCGCCCTCGGAAGAAAGTTGATAGTGGGAGGCATCGTACGTGCGAAAACTAATTTTCCCGTAATAGACAATAAACCTGAGGACAGTTGCTAAACAGGTGCTACGTCCGGCTCGCAGGATCTTAGATTTTCGTAAGATTTATAACGGGTCTTTGAGGCTATTGAGGGTACGCGACAAGGAAGTGCGGACATGTGACTGCCATCCTGCCCGCGGTGTGTAGCCTGGCCCAGGTAGAAAGTCAGCCGACGTAACAGTAGTAATATAATAATACAGATTATAATGTGCACAAATTTGAAAAAAGTATAGACGAAGCATAATTTACATTTATAACAAAGATGGTGTAATATCGAAGACGTTTTTATTTCGGGGAACTTTCGGGGAACAAAACGTAATTCAACGTTATTTACAAAATTAATATCGTATACACATACTGTGTGCATATGTTTCGACACGCAATGTATTATTTCCAAGGTTTAACGAACAGTAACAATCGTTTCCTCCTTCTTGCTTAATACGATTGCGTGTAACGTTTTTGATGATGGAGCGATATTTTCAAGTTATTTCTTGTTTTACACTCAAGACAATATAAATGTTACGCCCCGAGGCTTACTAAAGGCCGTGTTCCTAACCGTCTCCCTTGGCACTAGTGTCGCAGACAGGTCGTCTTACATGACCGGCGAGTATACACAATGTAGCGATAAGCGTGTAGTTGTAAGCGCGAACGGTCGCGAGACCCGAGCGTTGTAGAGGTCGTTTCCAAAAGAAGACAAAGGAAAAGATCGAAGGGCAATCAGTATCATACGAGGAGTTAAACCGAATGCATCGAGAGGCTCAGAGAAATAAAATCAAGGTAGCTTAGTCAAACGAATACGTCGAGAAATACTATAAAGTCGAGTCGAATTATAATAATAAACTAGTTGTATCATCGTTAAATCATTTGTAACGTGTTAATTATAATTTTAAATATCGTTAAAAATAGAAGCTTATATTCACCCTGTTAATTCAGTGTTACAATCAATTGAACTACCTCTGTTATCCTAATCGAAACAGGGGAACGACTGATTGGCGACGTCGACTATCAAAATCGTAGCGAGAATTTACGCCTCTCGCTGACGCGTTTCCTCGCGAACGGCCGCAACGATATATATAATATAATAAAGGTTGTGTCAGCTAAGGTGATGCACCTGATACATTACGATCTAAGATTTTATTTAACAATAATAAAAATTTTAGTAAATAATGTGAATACAAAATTCGAAACAAGGTGTAGTAAAAGATAAAATAAATTATATTAAAATATCGTGTGAATCTAAGCTGTCATATTTTTGAAATTTTAATAACTGTATGACAAAATCACCAGCAAGTGTTTCGACACGGACTTTGTTTGTTTGATTCGTTTATCTAGTAGTCTTAGAGTGGCTCGAACCATAAGTTGTTTGCAGCCATACTGCAAACGTCGTCTTATCCATATAAAGTATACGAAAAGACAAAATATGTAAGCAGAAGCTTAGTCTACTGCCACGACCCAACCAGTGTTTACCCAAACAAAGCGCAAATCCTCCGGTATATAAGTTTTCTTTGTTGGACGTGTTATTACGTATTTTTGGCTTGTAGGGTGAGTTGTTATTAGGCATCGAAAACAGGAACAAAAGAAAGGATGGAGTAAATATTTTTGATAATTATTATCGCGGCACCCACTGCTAGGTAATTTGCTATTTACGTAAACTACGCGCAATCATTATGTTAATGAATTTAATCACGTTAATCGAAGAACAGAATGTTATAGAAAATTACGTATATGTAATTTGTAAACTGCAATGCATTAAAATATTTAATCGATTAAATTTTGACGAATTAATGATATGGTCTTTCTGAGGTCGAGACTTCCTTTTAAACATTTTGGTATTTATTTATGCATTTGATATTTGTTAAACATTTTGGCGCACTGTTGTATACGAGTTTTGAGAATTAACTGAAAACTCACGTTTTCGGTTAAAATAATGCAGTAAAACATTGTGATTATCAACGGTATATAATAAATAGAATTAAAAGGTACCTCAGTTGCACATTGCTCTCCATTTCAGCGAGAGTTAACCGCTGCTATTGGAATTGAGAGAAATAGAGGAATAAACATTGTATACCCGATCAAACAGTGGTTCATCGTTTAATAATATTAACCAGGAAACTAACTCTTTTTTCTCTTTCTATCAATTTTCTCGTTATATACTAATATTTTAATTCTTTTGCAGTGTTCTGCGCGAGAATCTGAGGCAAATTACAGTCTGTCACACAAGAGCGTGTCTGCGATATTTCTGTAAATATTTATATATTTGTAAAAAAATTTATATGAATTGAATCTACATCTAAAACACTAATACGCTATTACTTAGTAGGGTGTCCAATCTCCTCCATTAGCGATTATAGCTTGACATCGTTTCGGCATACTCTCGACTAATTTTTGAGCGTAGGATTCTGGTAACGACCTCCATATCTTTCGAATGTGATGTACAAGTGTTCTTATTTTTGTGATACGTCTTCCTCTCAGCTTGTATTTCATTAGGGACCACACATTTTCGATAGGGTTTGCATCAGGGGACTGCGATGGCCAAGGAAGTACTGTGATGGCGTTTTTCGCTTTCCATTGGGTGCAGATGCGACTTCGATGTTTAGGGTCGTTGTCTTCTTGCAATATCCATTGGTCCTCGGTTTGGTTGAACCAACGTTTCACGGATGTGAGAAGTCCCCTTTGGTACAATTTCACCATCTTTTGTGCATTCAGATTGTCTGTAAAGACGCACAAAGTCCCAAAACCGCGTGCGTTAAAGCAACCCCAAACATGCACTTTTATAGGGTGTTTTACACTTCTTTGAATCATCCTTCTTCCATGGATAGGCCAAGCACGCCTAATAGGACACCATGCCCAAAACGAAGATTCATCAGTGAATATTATATTACTCCAATCACGATCTCTGTTTTCATTCGCCCATGCCAGACGATTTTCGACGTTTCGCGTACGCGGCACTCATATTAAAAAGCTCTGTTCCTTTCACTGTTTCAAATGAAACTGAAAGGTATTCAGCAACGCGTATTAGAGAAGTTTTCGTTTGTTTACATTCTTTTTATCTCATTCTGATTAGGTGTCAGGTTTCGCAGATATCGCAGACACGCTCTTGTGTGACAGACTGTAAATAGAATTATATAAATATTGTGTTTTAAATGGCATTATTAGCCTATGAATGTTCATGCAAGTTTAGAATATTGTTAATAAGTTATGAGATATCCGTGTCGATTGTTTTTCAGGATTAAATATCAGAAAGACACGAAACTAGTGGAGATAATCATAATTACAATAAAAATTTCATTAATAGTCCATAATTAAGACACAAAATTGGGGTTGAAATTGGAGTTTTTTTGCAAAGTTATTGAATGAAAGACCTGCCTAAGTTAAATTCATTATTAGATTCCAAGTATTTACGTAAATCTATGTTCTTATAAATATAACTAAACAAATGTAATCTAATCAACAATTTCTTTCATTCGCTACATATTATTACAATAGAATGAGTGCTATGCTTTGGGTATTTTTGTACCTAATTCTCCATGAGTGCATAGACATTGAGAATCTAGTCATCACACGCAAAACAAACATTTAATACAATTTTTAATTCTGTTTTCTGTATTCGATGTCATAAATGCAAGAACTCTTCAATCGTTTCTTTATTACTCCGTCAAAGGGATAAAACGAAAATTGAAAATTTTCGTAAGTTTCAAGATGCAGCAATATTTAATATAACAATATTTCGAATGTATTTTTAAGCTGGATCGAGGCTGTAGCTTCGCTTGTGAATTTTACATTAAAGTGCTCAACTTTTTATATCAGGAAACTTTGATGGTCACTGTGGAACTTTCTGTTATACAATTCCATCTTAACGACCGGATTCTATCCTAAACGCATCAAATGAAATTTTTTCTCGTTTCGTGTTCCAGGCAGCAGACGGCTTACGTGTGGAGCAGCGTGTGCTTGGGAGCGCTGTCGATGCTTGCCAAGGAAACCGGCATTACTGTTTTGCCTCTAAACCTTCTTTACGACCTTTGTCGCTCCTGGCATTCAATCAAGAGGTAAGCGTTTAAGTCTCACGCCCGTCGACCAGTTTGGAAACGCGACACGTAACTCACGTCGATAAATCCTGAAATAAGGAGTAACATTGTATCTAGCTCGTAGTTTGCGCGACTTTACGCGACCCTTTGTCACTTCTCAACCCACGATTTCTTCGTTTATAACGAGAATTGCAGTGAGCCGAGGGTGGATTTCATGCCGGTAGGATAATACGGCATAGCTTCGACTTAGACTCTCGCTTTTCCAGAATCGAAAAACTCGAAAGCCTTCGCTGCATCGAGATTCACAGGAGGACGAACGATGCCTCGCTTCATCCTACAATTTCCGATATAATTATCTATCGATGTGTCTACATTTTATCGTATTCCTTTTGCAAAACAATGCTACTTTTGTGTATTTGTAGGTCAAATCAGGGATGAAGACTTTTTTTACTTTAATGACATGTCTGGATTTTTCCTGAGAACTATCGATACTTTGACTGCCACGCCGAAATCACATGTTTCGCTGAGGACGCCACGGGAGTATTTTTATTACTCAAAGCATATAATGGCAGAATAATAATAAATTGACTACGTAAGACAACATTCTTCTCCAGTGGGCCGTTTATCTTATTGGTGGCGCTTTGGTAACAGTTGATAGCGATATATTATAGCAAGGCTTGATTTATTTCAACAAACCATTCGCATTCGTCGTTTCGTCGTAAGCAAAACGTGCAAAATATATTGTTGAAACGTGTAGAAGATATTAGTAAACAGTATTTGCTCATTCTATATATAATAGTAAGGTATGTGCACACTTCTAACTTCGATTATATGATTATAAAGCAGCATTTACAATTATTTTCTAAGGTGTGTTTATAATAATATTCGTAGATTACCCCTCAAAGATATGGATTCAAACACAGTGCACCGTTAGATGCAAAATTCGTTCTCATTCTTTTTTTTTTTTTTTTTTTTTTTTTTATTTCAAAGTATCTTCTATTTATCGGTTATATTCAAAATGACCCGACTGTCAAGTTCAAGCGCTCCGGTCATCAATGATCACCGTGGTGTCACAGGAGATACCCTGTCCAGTCATATATGATCAACGTTTTTTTTTTATTATTATTTATTTGTTTGAATTTTACAATTTGTCCAGAAGGACATTTGGTAAAATGTTATAAGTTGAAAAATATAGCATGTGGATGGTTACCCCCAGCGGGGTTCCATCTTCCAGGTTGTTTACTGTATTTCTATTGTGAGGTCTGCGGAATGCTTCTTCTTCAGTCTTCTTTCTATTAGGGTTTCATTTGTTTCAGCTACAAGCTGGTTTGGGTGTGTTGCAAGTCTTTCTTTGTACTTTTTCGCGTATCTAGCGATTTCCTCTTTGACTGTTGGAATTTTTAGATCTTTTCGTATATCTTCATTTCTGACGTACCATGGAGCGTTAACTATTGTTCTAAGAATTTTGGCTTGCATAGTCTCCATTTTGCTTATATGGCTCTTTGCTGCTGTTCCCCATAGTGGTATTCCGTACGTCCAAATTGGTTTTATGATTGTTTTATATATCTTTAATTTATTTCCCATGCTTAGTTTGGACTTTCGACTTGTTAGCCAATGCATTTGCCTCCTTGCTGTTTGTATTTTGTCTATTACTGATTTGATATGCTGCTTCCATGTGAGTTGTGTATCTATGTGGAGTCCTAGGTATTTGACTTGCTTTGTTTGTATTATATATGACCAACGTGGCAGTGAAAGTGTTAAAACCCGATAAGGAAGGAATAGGGACAAGAATGAATAAAACTGCGTTCGACAATAAAATATAAAAATCGCGCGACACGTATGCAATATGTAATACGAATATCGTGGATCCTCCTTTGCATACATTTGGAGAATAAGATTTATATGCACACGATCTGCGTTAATGGGGGACTCTGGCTATCGGAGTTAAACAAAGACAATCCGATGCTCGATCGTAAAATAGCGAAATCGGATTAACTGTTTACAACGGATTATACGGGGCCAGCGTATTTGAATAACTGCGCTTCGAGGCACGCAAATGAGGGCCGCTAAATTCACGAGTTACTCGGAACTTTAACTAAATGGAAGACGCTTGGTTCGATTAAACGTAATTTCTGAAATAGAGGAAAGATAAGGAGCAATGAAAAGTATTTGGCTGATGTCGATTCGATCATAAAACGGCCAATATCTGCAAGGTTGGAGTTTTTTCCACGATAACGACGAAATTCACTGAATGCTTTGTTTTTGCGTTTCAGGTCTATTTTCGAGGCCAGATGGAACGACGATTCGAGACACTTTTCTCGTCGGGCTGCAGCGCTGCTTGTTTCGGTGAGTTCAACGTGTATGCTCTAAATTAAATTAGATTAAAAACACGTTCCTGTTCCTAAGTATGACAGTTATTGATTATTATAGGGACGATTAATTGGAATTATGTACTGTTCGTGCAGATAGAAGATAATGATCAAAGGGTTCTAGGATTGACAATTACAGTCTGTCACACAAGAGCGTGTCTGCGATATCTGCGAAACCTGACACCTAATCAGAATGAGATAAAAAGAATGTAAACAAACGAAAACTTCTCTAATACGCGTTGCTGAATACCTTTCAGTTTCATTTGAAACAGTGAAAGGAACAGAGCTTTTTAATATGAGTGCCGCGTACGCGAAACGTCGAAAATCGTCTGGCATGGGCGAATGAAAACAGAGATCGTGATTGGAGTAATATAATATTCACTGATGAATCTTCGTTTTGGGCATGGTGTCCTATTAGGCGTGCTTGGACTATCCATGGAAGAAGGATGATTCAAAGAAGTGTAAAACACCCTATAAAAGTGCATGTTTGGGGTTGCTTTAACGCACGCGGTTTTGGGACTTTGTGCGTCTTTAAAGACAATCTGAATGCACAAAAGATGGTGAAATTGTACCAAAGGGGACTTCTCACATCCGTGAAACGTTGGTTCAACCAAACCGAGGACCAATGGATATTGCAAGAAGACAACGACCCTAAACATCGAAGTCGCATCTGCACCCAATGGAAAGCGAAAAACGCCATCACAGTACTTCCTTGGTCATCGCAGTCCCCTGATGCAAACCCTATCGAAAATGTGTGGTCCCTAATGAAATGCAAGCTGAGAGGAAGACGTATCACAAAAATAAGAACACTTGTACATCACATTCGAAAGATATGGAGGTCGTTACCAGAATCCTACGCTCAAAAATTAGTCGAGAGTATGCCGAAACGATGTCAAGCTATAATCGCTAATGGAGGAGATTGGACACCCTACTAAGTAATAGCGTATTAGTGTTTTAGATGTAGATTCAATTCATATAAATTTTTTTACAAATATATAAATATTTACAGAAATATCGCAGACACGCTCTTGTGTGACAGACTGTATATATCGATACTCTCAAAGTCTGAACCTAAATTTTATTGATAAAATTTGAAGTCGAGTATTACGATCAGGAAATCGTAAGAAACCTACGTCTAGAAATATTAGAGACAAAGGTATCGTAAATACGAGACTCGAGAAGCCCACAATCGTCGCCAATCATGTCTTTTTTAACACGGTTACTCGCCTATTGAAATCAGATTTCATAGCTATCAAATGGACAAGTCAACCAGTTTCTCCGATGACAACAAGAGAAAGACATGGCAATAAGCCCCACTGCGCAGCCACGAATACCATACAGGGAATAGAATCGAATCCTCTTAACGTGTCGCACGTGGTCACTCGTGCGTGGAAGCCCTGCATGATTTTCCGACGAGCAAGGGATGCACGTATTTTATCCAATGGGTATGTCGTTATCGTATTACCCGCAATGTCTAAACTCGTGTCGAACAGGAACGAATAAAGAGATCGTGCTTAGTCTACGTATCCGCGTCTATCCATTTATCTTGTTTCACGAACTCGTTCACCTTGTGCTTCGAGACATCGTTCAGGAAATTCCTGACCATAGCAGAGGGGACAATAATGAAATTGAAACGCAACACCGGCTGAGATCGATATCGGCGAGGTTCGGGGCGTTCTGCGGCAAATTTATACCGCCGTTTACATGGAATTATCCATTTGTGTAATGGCTAATTGACTGCTCAAATACCTCTGGCCTCTATACACTTGCACTAAATATCTGGTATATCAGATTTGGTTCAAACTAGTCACGTTTCGTGATACTTGCAATGAAATTTCAAAATTTGTTACACAACACGCACAGTATGCGTGTTATACATATCTGGAATAATAAAGTAGCAACGCAAGGCTCAAAGATATATAATTGGAGACGAGGCAAGTGGTCTGGACCATCGATAAGACTGGAAACTGCGTTTTGTAGTATTTTCGAACGCACTCGGATCCGCGTCGTTAATTTTTAACGACCGATATCTTCGGTTTTTATCGTCAGACCGCCGAGATGTTAGCAGCGTCTCGTTGGCTTAAGTAAGTTTAACGATCGTTAACGCAGATATACTCGACGATGCCGAGAGTTCACTTTTACGATCGCGTAAGATAAACTCGCCTCCCTCGAATTGTGTTGGCCAACCCACGGAAACTACTTAGGCTGTTCCAGCCTGACGTAAAGCGATCGTGGCTTTCGAGGACTTACGATGAAATACGAGACAGAGAGATGGTAGCAACGGGGTAGTTATGATTGCGCAAATGCCATTTATCAACTTGCGTTTTCTTTCTCCTCTGTATTCTCTAACAGACTTGTCTTTTCACGAGAACGTTTTTAAAATTGTAACTTTTATGGAAGTATTCGTTAGTAAATAGGAAAGAGTAATTGATTCGTAATATTTCTTCTGCTTGTAATTAGTTTAACTTGCGCAGTGTTTAAGTAAGTATCGCGTTGAAAGTTTTAGACAACAATGATATCTAACGAGCGATTTTTGCTAGGATCTGCGAGAGACGCACGTTGTCTTTAAATTTTTGTCCGTGTTTTGACTCTTTTCGTAATTCGCGTGATTTGTACCGTATCTACGAGGCTATGGACGTGTACCAAGTACTGCCGAACCGATGGAAAATCTTGTGTACGCACAGCGCGTAGTTCTACCAAACGGGATTCCGAATTATGCTAATTTATGCGAAGAAATCAGGGAGGCGTGCGGTCACAACCCTCGTGGAGGGTCTCGCGTACGCACTTCACTGGCTTTCCGTCTTCTTCCTTCCTGCCACCTATTGCCACTTACATGTTTGAAGGTATGTTCTTTCCAACAGGGTTACTTGACGTTCTTCTTCCCCTCAGCAACACTGAATTTCAAGGACGTAAAATTTGCTGATCTTTATGAGGTGGACCCCTGGGTGGATTTCGTGTTATAGGGGTGTTTGGTGATTCGAGAACGATATATCGTTTTGAGCTACCTTCGTAGAAATTTGTTCAAGTTCTTCATCTTGTACGGAAATCAGATTTTTATCGTTTAGGTATTGTCCATTAATTATACGTTTTATAGAGAGCACCAGGAATTGCAAGAATTTAGTGTAATTAAGAATAGAGAAAATTTAATCACAGTTTTCAGAAAGCAAAGAACAGTGTATAAATATAAAAATGACTTGTTTGACGCTAGTCTTGTGTTTGTAGCGGTAGAAAAATTCTTTGATATTTTAAAGAAATAAGTTATATTTATGTAGTAACTTACAAAGGTGTTTTGTTTTATCTAGAGCAAGGACAAGAAAGGATGGTTTATTCAGAGTTAAGTTCAAGTTTATTCGTACAAGCAACACTTAAAACAAAACTGACTACAATATCGTCGTAGGTCTTAACACTCGGCTTCCAACTTCTCAACCGCTCAACTCAAACTGCTCCATTCAACTGACTCTACTCAACCGCTACACTCAACTGACTCTACTCAACTGACTCTCCGCAACTGACTCACGTCTTCCGTCCCTAGACTTTCGTATCCCTACTTATGTTCTCCAGATGTGCCTGACCCATTCTCAGGTACATCCCTTTCAAATACCCCAATGTTGTAAAGGCCACAGGTATGACCCATTCTCAGGTACATCCCTTTTCCCGATACTACATTTATGGAACCAACAATCAGATTCTCGACCTTTAAATTGGTAAAGCAGTGATAGATTTTCATTGTAAGTTTGCATAGTACAAAATTCGTTGCATTCTTAACACTAGAACTACCGATAATTTACACGAAGCTATTTATACCAAAACCAGTGAAAATGACTGGTCTTTAAAAAATACGTAATAATAGAATATTTGTATATTTATTGATTTATTACTTTCTTACAGAAGGAATTTCATGTTATGTAGTACATCTTTGGTATTATTAATCAATCTGCTACTATGATCCCTAAACGAGGGTGACACATTTATGTAGTAGCTTACAAAGGTGTTTTATTTTATCTAGAGCAAGGACAAGAAAGGATGGTTTATTCAGAGTTAAGTTCAAGTTTATTCGTACAAGCAACACTTAAAACAAAACTGACTACAATATCGTCGTAGGTCTTAACACTCGGCTTCCAACTTCTCAACCGCTCAACTCAAACTGCTCCACTCAACTGCTACAACTCAACTAACTAACGTCTTCCGTCCCACGATTTTCGTATCCTTCGCTTATGTTCTCCAGATGTGCCTGACCCATTCTCAGGTACATCCCTTTTCCCGATACTACATTTATAAAATTGTAGAACCAGTCATTTTGGCTGGTGTGGTATTTCTAAATAGTATTGGCATCTAGCGATCGATTCGGAGTTTTCCTGATAACTGATATCATCATATCGAATGATACGCAGTAAAAATTTTAAAAAGACGTGGGAACTTGTACAAAACGAGGAAAGTGGTTAATTGGCGTTCGATAAACAGATTGCAGGACTCTTTTACACTTTGACAAGCAGCAGTCATTTGTGACTGTTATTGGTATAAGTAGCCTCGATACAAAATTATTCTGAGTTTGAATACATAAAAAACAAAATAAAATTCATTACGTTATTCTTGTAGTTATCGTTGCGAAAATCATTACATCACTGTGGAAAAAAAATATAACATGAAGTAGGAATTTTAAAATAAAATTGTAAAACTAGCCAGTTTGACTGGTGTGGTAGTTCTAGTGTTAATAAAAGCTAAGAATACGTACCAGATGCACCGGAATTACAGTTTACAAATCAAAATATATAAACAAAAATTCTCTACCAATTTGATCAAGTTGAATGAAAATATACGTACGAACTTACTTTATTTGGTCTCAGTGATAAAATATATATCATACAGGAATATAAGCTTGCTTTGCTTTACTCAAAGAAGTCGTGTGAAAACGTTGAGAAGTCAAAGAACTCGAATGTCGTCACTCGTAATTAAATTCTTCGTTCAATAAGTTCAGTGCATCGATAATTATCGATACGCGTACAGGTACATATTGGCTTTGGTCGAACGGTATTTACTTTCGGTTAGAACGGAGCGCATGATTCTCTACAACGGTAACAGTTGTAATCGATAACACAATGCATTAGAGATGCTTGCTGTTGACTGGTTCTATACGAGTATGTCTATTGTTACTCAATTGGTTTGTCGCTTAAATCTTAGCTCTATGCTTTGTATTATCTTAAGGCTGTGAACGTAATTATAATTTCGTGTAACCGAGTTAACGTGGCTGCAAACTGCTTTCGTTTGCAAACAATAGGAACGTTTAATTAACAGATTCCAAAATAGAATGCTCGATAGAAGATCTAGGAACGTGATGACGCGTTTACGAAAGCCGCAACATACCTTTGATAGTTCTCACAGGAAAATTAATTACACGTGTAATCAGGAACTTTGTGCGTACGTATACGGTGTTCGGCGTATAACATTGCGCTTTGTTATCCAAATTAATCTTGCATAATGTATTCGTAGGAGAGAGAAGCGGAGTCCTGATCGCTGGTCCATTAACAGTTAACTGAAAGTTCTCTCCGACTATTGGGAGGAATCATACGTTTCTTGCCTCCGACTATCGGGACAAGGTTCGCCATTTGAAACACCAAACGATCCACGATTTACGAATGCTCTACGAATAACTGCGGATGTGATCGATTTGACTGTCGAGCGATCCTGTCTCCGATCGTCGAGACGAAACGTTCTCTAAAAACACGCGTGCTGATTAGTTTTCACCGAAGGCGAAAGAAGATCAATCAGCAGACTCGTTATATACCCTCACGTGTGAGCCTGAGGCGCGCCTTTAACGAAGAGGCAATGAACAATACTTGAAGAGAATGAAAGCAGCGTTATAAGTGTTACGATCATCGAATGAAATTCTTCCGAATGAAAAATAGCCTCTCACGTTCCAATTACTCGTTTGCCATAAAATTATTTTCGAGAATCACATTGCTGTTCCTTGGAACGAAACAAGTATCTTGGAATGCTACATCATAGAGAAGAAATAGACAGCTCTAAAACTTTTGATAAACAATTAATTCCGTACGTGTATGCCTCTGGGTTACGTACAATATAATTATATAATGTAACGTATTTCTAAACGATATTTGATTTCTACCTTACGTCTTTTCCATCGCGCAATGAAATATCATCCAATCGTCACACCGAATTTTATCATAGCAGGAGAAAAAATAAAACGGGAATCGATGGAACATAAAAATACACAACGGAGCGCTTGGTCTAGTGAGAAATATATTCCCGGGTGTACAGGGGAAGGTTATAATACCACCCCAGGCATTCCCGGAAGACTAACAAGAGGGAATTCCGACGGGAACGCGGTCCAGCGACGTTCCACGCGCGTCGGATATTTACCGAAATTGAATTTCTGTCTCGTTCCTGGCGTTCGTGGCGTGGGTCAGCGAGCCCCTTGGCGACGTAACACGATATATTCCCGCTGTGTCGAAGGACGAAGACGTCAGTGGCCAACGAAACGAGGGGTGACGTGGAACGAGTGTTGTTCGACATCGAAACGTCGACGTGGGACGTGTATCAAGTACACGTACGTAACTGCGGCTTCGTTGATCGGAGAAGAATATGAATACCTTGGATTGACAGACATTGTCCGGCTCTAGAACCCTTCTAGAATCCACTCGTTTTATATCTATACCAAGAACACGCCGGACATGCAGGATGGAGGATTCTGGCGAAGACAGAAAGAGAAAGGGTTGATGGGAACCGTATACGTGGTGAAGTTGGAGGGTAAGGCGTAAAGAGCGATCTCCATCGAAGAGGATGGGTTGGCCTGGCTATGGGAATAGCGAACTGGCGCCGGACGTGACAGAAATGCGACCAAAGAACGCGTGTGTCGTTCTACTACGTAAACGCCATGACGACGTCTCGTTCTATACCATTGGCATCCGATCGGAATGTTATCTGCTATATTTTGACGTATTGCGATGGAAGATCGATTTTTGGCTACGAGATATGTATGGTAGAGACGAAGATGTTTAAAGGAAAGATAGATATACGTGTATGATCAAATGCTTCTAGTTCGATTGTAAATTTGATTTATCTTCTCAATGGTAATTTTTATGCGAGGTTGTACGTTAACGAGATTAAGTTTTCAGCGCGGTGCTAGCGTAAATCTGTGATTCGTAATTGCAATGCGATCGAACCGAGATGTGTAATATCAACGATATTCCAGTTAAAGTACAGAAAAAACTTCTTTGCAACGTTATATTGTTACATATTGCACATACACTCTGGTACAAAAGCCTCGGGCCAGCTTTCATTTTTAAAGAAGATTTAGTGCTTGGTATAAATTGAGAATCACGAAGCACGCAACTAAGTCGGGTAGTGTATTTCCGCGTAAGATTTTTAAATCGAGGCTTTTCCTGTTTTCCGTTTTCCAAGCTAGCGAATGAAACCTTCCAATGCTTCTAGCAGTGTAGCGAGTCATTGAGCCGCAAGCCGAGAGCCTCCTCCAGAGAAGGCTAATAAGTAGCACTTCCGCAATCTGAATTCCCTTTTGTTTTACTCTCATTCATCTTTCGAGTCGCGTAAATCTTGGAGAAACAATTCGTTGAAAATTTGAACGAGATTAAATCGATAGCGTAATCGGATCTATGAAATCGGTGAACGTTGAATATTTCATTCGATTCTGGTTCTAACTCTAACGACGACTGCAGTGCTTGATATAAGTAGATACACACGGATACAGAATGGAGTTATCACTTTTTGATGTTAGTCTGACATTGATGTCGCTCGAAGATTCATCTACGATAAAAAAAAATATTATATCGAAGTTAGCTTTTTATAGAAGTATTTGAACAACTTTACTACGATCTATGTGTTTTGAACGTAGACGAAAGAAGAAAAAATTGTAAAGTAAATACGCGTTATTCGAAACAATTAAACACGCAACAATTGTTAAAAGATTTTTTTGTTCGCAGTTTGGTGTGTTGCTGGTGGTACGTCTGGCTCTTCTTCATGGTACTCTGCCCAAGTTCTCGCCGCAGGATAATCCGGCAGCTTTTCATCCCTGTTTCCACGTCAGGTGAGTATCCACATAAGTCCTTTATGTTACATGAGTCGTAACAAGGAATCCTATTACGATGTTTCAAAACTCATACCACCTGCGGACATGCGGAAACCGTATACGGTTGTTGTCTAGCTCAGGATGTAGCAAGCAGTATCGTGTAAACATGAAATCAAAATGACCAACAATCAAACGTGTTTATTACTTTGATCTTACTATACGCGTTTACGTTCCCTTTTTAGCAGCTGTTTGTTGTACGTTCAATTGGAGAATTCAATTAATCTTATTAGAATCTAATTCTCGTCCCTTTGAAGCCTTGCTTTTATATTTAAAATCTTAAAGATTAAATCGTCTTTTGATAATTGCAGATATAGTAGTTCCTCGTAAACGAATTAATAGGGAAATAAAAATGTCTGAATATAGTGGAATTTGCAGGTAATAGAATAAGATATGATGTTAATGAAATTTCAAGTAAGCAGTAAGAAACATAATGTCTTTCATTTCTCATAGAAAAGTAATTTTCAAATTCGATGTGCTATCAACCACGTTGAAATTATTTTTACATTTGATTTTAGAATCAAATACGCATTTAACGTCCTGCACAGTTATAAAATATTAATAACGTTAGTTGTATTATATACACTATCGATAAAAATAAACTAACGTAACGATTGAACAAATATTATCCGTTTCATGTAAAAACTTTGCGAATTTGTCATCTATTTCCAATAAGTTTATATCTTCGAATCTATCGGATCATATTCTCCTTCGACTATTCCATTTTAGAACGCGTATTGTTTTTTTAGCCATCAAGTGACATAAAAGTCAGAAAATTATATTTTTTCAGTGTAATCTTCATATTAGTAAAAATTTTTTATGATCGTTCAAATGCTTCCGCGAGCTACTGTAGCTTCTCTGTTTTAACCAATGAAACAGTTACCCCGAGGCCAACCACACAGAATGTCATGTCAAACTATGTTTCCTACAGGATATCCTTTGCTCGTGAAGGATATCTCTCCGTTTCCCAGTTTCCCGGATAGAGGCCATCGTTTATACCGTGTTGCTGCTTTCAGGTTGACCCGAATCTATACGATAGTGCTCGAGTTAAAACGCCCGGCTTTTTCCTCTTTGTGTCGCGCTTCCAGCGATATCTCAAACTTCCGAATTCTTCGCCAATGAACATTTCTCTCGGCTCGTCCCGGTTAAACCGACCGATTCGCACTCCACTTTTCCAGCTGCTTACTTCCGATTCCGACACAGGTGGGACGAGTTTAGAAACGCGAAGGCAAATCAAGCCAATAGTTAGCTGCATCGTGAAAGAGCCGATGCTCGCGCAGCTTTTAAAAACATGTCTCGATCGAATTACGAAGAGCAAACGTACTCTCGTTTGCAACAGTCTGAAGGAGCGTCCTTTCAATTTCCAATCGTTCCTTGCAACATCCTGTGAAATTGGCCTGCGTTTGCTCTAGTACAAAACTGTCCCTTGGGGCACATCGTTTGTAACGTGTTTCGATTTACGAATGTACTTACAAATGTGAACATTCAAGCACGAACGTCTCGAAGTGTGAATACCTTCGATATCGCATATTTTTGCAAGTTTTACAATATTCCTATCGTTTCCGGTTGGTTTCACAATTAGTATGATACGCTTCCTGTATGGTATTACTATACAAAATATTTAGACACGTACAATGTCAATTTCGTACTGTGGTAACGAAGGAAACGCACTGTTCAGATAACAGAACGTTCGAATACCAGAATGTTCTGATGGTAGAATGTTTGTACAGTGGGTACTCCGATACTGGAGATTCTACCGTGTTCCTAATGACAGTGCTGGATTACATCAGGATTTATCCATACATCAGATATAGGTACGATCAATTGTTGTTACAGCTAACATTGACTATATCTCTGTATTTTGGCTACCTTATTGATACGAAATGTGATACTGGCACAGATAGTTCTTCCTATTAATACGGTACTCCTGTTGCAATCATATCTATTTTAAACTCAAACAGCTCCTGATCATTAATAAACGGACTTCATTCCATCGATATACCAATCCTGAGATAATCGTATGATACTCAGCAATTAAATTTTGTAGATTTCCCATACTGGTTTAGGAATTTTTAAATATTAATAGACTTTCCGTTAATATCCCTTGAAAAATTAAAAAAAAAACGCTGCTTTTATCTTCGGAGATTTAAAAAATGCAAGTAATAGATTACAAGTACTATACAAGAACATTTCATTAGTTGATAGAAATATAAAATACAAATTGTTACGTCGCGTGAAACGGTCCGTGCGACGTCCCTCATGGTCTGGCCGCCGAGGTCCACACACCGTTACGCTGACCCTCGATAAACCTAAGGAACCACCATAAACCGAATCTTCTCAGTTTAATTTCTATTCATATAAGTATTTTCGGTTTATGGATGGTCCTTAAAACAGTCCTTGGGTTTGTTTCACGCTCTTATAACTTACGGAGAAAGCGGTTGTTTGTCTATTAAAAATAGCAGGTATTTCCCATTAAAAAGGACACCCATACCGAGCTTTCCTCCGTAATCGTACGAGACGGGTCATCACTGTTCTACAAAACGTCGCGCAGTCAACACGACTGTTCCTATAAGCTTCGCGTAGTCAACTTAAAACATAGTCCTCGCTACGATCAAAGTGATATTATCTTAATCTATTCTTTATTATTACTACTCATCTATCAAGTGTATTATTCTTCATCACCTGTATGAATTATCTCTTCCGCCACGACGGAACCTCAAGTGTAACAAGTTGTTAAAAATATAAATATTATAAGACTGTAGACTACAGTTTTATTCCACAACAAATACCCCTATTATCCCACGAGAAATAAGAGGATCAAGCAGTTCGTGGTGTCGATTGTTATAATCGTAACGGGAATTTACGACTCCCGTTGACGCGCTTCAACGCGATCGCGTCTCCCCGCGACTGGACGAAAGAACACAAATTCTACGAAATATTCGAACAGCGCAATACATTCTCTTATTTTTTTCATAAGAAATCATCGATTATCTGATTGTACCAGAATCGCAAAGCTACGTTCTACAGAAACGCAGGAACGCTCGCGCGAATCTAGCCCGCCTTAAAGGTTAGCTCTGTGTAGGCTCGAACGATCGTAAATTTTACGAAACGGTGGTACTTCCGGCCAAATTATACATCTCATAAAGTATTCCCGGCTGGTTCCTCGAAGCAAGGCAGAAAGTATTTCGCATAATATCTTTTCGAGCCACGCGGCAGAAAAGGTGGTGGGTTGGGAAAGGGGAAGAGAGCGATACGAACCCTTCTGTCGGGGTTCGATCCGTCGCGACTGTAAGAGAGAAAAAGAAGGAAGAAGGATGAAGCACGCGGTACCAGTGAGGAGGAAAAACGAATAAATACAGGAGCAGAGTTCGAAAGAGAAGGAGAAACTGGGACCGGTTCCGATACGCTGATACGGCGGAACGATGCGAAAAGAACGGCACAATATTTCAATATGCTAAAATTATCGAGCGTTTCCTCCGGCTGTACTTTTGCTAAGTAAAGCTTCCAACTCTCTGCTTCTCGCTCCTCGCATCGACAGTTAACGAGGATTCCTTCAACGTGCTGTGGATTTTCACGGATCGATTCGAAGCGATTCTGAAAGAATATAACATAGAGGAGTAGCGAGATGGAAAGTATTTATGATTCTGTTCGCTGAATAATCGAAAATCGACGGATTTGTTTTTTCCGAATGATTTAATTTTCTGCTAGTACTAAAATCGCTCTTACGTACTGATAGCAGGAAAACGTATTTTTCTGTAAAAAAAAGAGAGAGAGAAACTATGAAAACTACCCTTACCCTGCTCAACGTGTTTGCACGAAGCTTAACGCCAAATTATTCACATCATACGCAGCGAAATCGTTAAGCCAAACAACACATCCAGCAACCGTCACGTTCAAATTCCACATTCGGTTCATGAAATGTATCTACCGTTGAAAATCCCCGGGACACACCGAAAATGTATCAACTGAGCCGCGTTAACCTAGGACAGGCTGCACGCGTTATTTATTACCGGTCGACATCAACACCTATTTATAACATCACCGTCAGAACTCGAGGGCCAAAAAACGGCCAATCTGCGTATCAACTCCGGTATCGCGTTATCGGAACGAATGGTCATTCGTTATTGTCGCGCGACGCGATTCCCAATACATATACGCGATTGGGCAAAAACGAGGACACGAAATCGAAAACGGTGAACAGCGTGCTGGACGCTTCTATTCGGTTCTATTCCTCGAATAATACAATAATTCTTCCGTGGACAGGGTGGCAGGAAGCAGGGACGTTCCGGCGTAACGTGGTGGAACGCGAGTTCCAGGCCGAAAAGGAAGTGCACCACGTCATATCGAGATATCGAAATGGAGCGTTACATCGGGGCCGGTCCTATTTTCTCGTCCGCGTAAACCACCGGGACATATTCCTTTCTCGTGGCGCGATAGCTACTCGGGTCCAGTCGATATCGTCGGTCTTCGGGGAGATAGCGAAATCGGCTTCACCGGACATGCTCGTCGAACCGTAAAATCGAGTCGTATATTTCGGTATTTTTTCGCCACGATTTCAAGACGAGAAAGCGAGGCACGTCGCTTTCCTGATTTCTGCCTTCTCACGGTGTGTTACGTGCTTAGATGGAATAATTTAGTGTCATGATGGTAATATTTGAGGCCGGGGCTAGACGAACGTTGAACCGGCGCTGCATTGCAGAAATCTACCGACACACGATCGTTTTACGCATAACACCCAGTCTGATAGGAATCCGCGTTCTTTCTGATGTTTGCTTGTCGATTTGAAGATTCGTAGACATAAACACTCTACGAATTTTGATATTGGCATCTGGTAAGAAATCAAACGGGGAAAGATCTTCGTTACTTGTGTTATCTCTGCTTATTCGTGCTTATCTCGCCCATACTCATCCCAGTTTCTTTACTTTTTCGATAACTTACCAGCTGAACTTTCACAAATGTTAGATATATTTTTCGGCAAAATTTTTGCAAAATTTTAATCGTATCAAAATATAAGGAATATTTTTGTCATATTGTGTTTTTGTATTATGGCTTGTAATAAATGTAGCAATAGTAATAAATAAAGCAGCAACGAACCGCATAAACAGAAGTCCAGCAAGTCGAAACATACAGTTAGTACGCTCGTACCGAACAGATTCTCTAAATCGTCTATCTCGAAAACGGAGTCTCATATGGAAAAGCTTTATTCTACTTTTTCAACTTACTTTTTCATGAGGCGATCTCACGATTGTAGAGCCACCGCGTACGCCTATAGATTTCGCACTGGCTTTTCCACACGATTCCCTGTTCTCCTTTCGAGGATTCCAGGCACTTGCTGGCCTCATATGTATGGCACACATGGTAGGGCGCTAGCCGACACGTGTCTCGGGAATGACGCTGCAGGTCGTGGAAATTCGAGCGTGATATTTCGTTTTCCAGCCGTCCGCTAATATCGCGCGACCTAGAAAGATTTGCGAAATTACTTCCCCGCCGTGCAGCGGATGGATGGGATCTGGCTGCTACTGCGAACAGCGGTCGCGACATTTTTTAGGCCAAAGAAGCTTCTTTGCGTGTCATCTGTGCCGTTGGTCGTAATTTATCGGTCGTAGCAAAGAATTTTGAAGAAGTAATTCTAAGTAATCCGAAACGATCGAACGGAATATTCTTAAAAATGATCTATTTTAAGATACATATATTCGATTTACTGTCGAATGGGAATTAATCGGTTCTATAAAAACAACTGCGTACAGAAACAACGTTTTACGAGAATCTAACTTCGCAATGTAATTAGATCTAGTTCTTCTGTGATATAATAACAAATATAGCAATCGTGTAGTATGATGAACGTTTCGTTTAACAAAATTGAATCGTATTGGACGAACGTATTAGAAATATTAGGATATTCTTTCACTTTTTTGAAAAAAGATACAAGTATAAAGTCGTCTTTGTTGAAAGCTTTCAATTGTATCAGATATTTTGTTTCAATGAATGGCATTATGGAATGTACTTTAAAACTATACATCGATTCGAATAATTTTGACGAACGTCTTATAAACTTTGATTATTCAAAGAGATATTCCATTGCGATGAATTGAGAAATTATATGGAGTGTTTTAAAATGACCAGTCAGTAGAATATGTTTCTTTTGAAATAAATATACGATTGAATAATTGATCGTCGTTTTCTATTGTGAAGAAATAATATTTCAAAATGCAGCTTTGTAGACGCTTTGTGAACGAAAGATATAAAAAAGCTGGCGCATACTAGCAAATTAATCATCAATATATATTCAAAGCGTATAATTTTAATGTTTTCTTATTGAAAAACAAAACATTATTGGATATACGTTTATTAAATATAAAACGTTCCTATCATCGAGCCTTATTACCGTCTAATTAAATGAATTCTGTAATATTATATTCTCTGCAAATCCTGCATATTGTCCAGAGTATTTCAAAACAAAATGAAATATTTGAGAGGACGAAAAATTCAGTAGAAAATAGAGCGAATTATGTCGCATTTAACGTAGCATATATTTCACGAATTTATCAGAAAGTTTGATAAATTCATCAAATGACTTCGGTGTTACATTCCAATCTGAGTTAGAGAAATTATTTAAAAATTCCATTCAAATTAATTCAAGAAACCTAGAACTTCTTCATATATTTGGTTTAAAATATTCGTCCAAATTTCTTTAGTATTCGTTAAGTCGCTTGACTTCAAATAATTCGGAACAATTCAATGATGCAAAACTGTTATTTTGCCGAATTAAAAACGTACTTTCGAAAATGTTGCGATTCTTTCAACTATTCCTTGGGATGACTTACACGCTGTTTCCCCCTGACACGTTGAAAAAGATTGAAATGTATGTATGTATGAAATAGAAGTAAATTGGCAAAAACATTAGAACGTAAGTATCACGTTTTAGGGAACGAGCGCGATTTAAGGCTAAGCGATGGTGTCGAGCAAAGTGGCTGAGGCAATGTGAATTTTGTTGCCGCCGCTTATTTTCGCAAAATGCTGCAATTATAGCTTTATTGTGGTATGCGCGGCACTATAATTTCAGACGAGGCAAGTTGAACCATACCTCCACGTTATTCTCGCTCGTGTCCTAAATGACGGCATCGATGAATATTCCTTCAGAAAAGGAACAGCACCCACGAAATTAAACTCGATATTTATCATCGCAATTTCGAACAATTTCTCCTTTTCATGGTATAAATTAACGACACATTTAGAGAAGCTTTATGTTAAATATTTGAAGACGTAATTTGCTTTTGCAAAGTTATTTCATTATGAAATAGTTGTTAACGTTTATGTCTACTTCGTTATATACGTAAACGAAACTAGTATTGCATATCATAATAATGCAATTTATATCGTAATATATTCCACATCTCCGCAATATTTCTTGTTGTATAACAATATACAGTGCTGGACAAAAGTATTGGCACAGCATGATTGTTATGATAGAAATGCTTATAACTACTAAACAAATTGATTTAAACAAAAAACTTTTTGACGTATTTATTTATTATCTATTCTAGTTTATTACATAACAAGAGCAACAATATAAATAAAATAATACGCAAAATAATAACAAAAATATATTTTTTGAACATTTTATGGGTGGACAAAACTATTGGCACAGTAGAATATTTACGCTTATAACTAATTACATAATAAACTTCTAATATTTTGTTGGCAGTCCTTTTCTTTTAAGGACTTCCTTTAATCTTCTGGGCATCGAGTGGACTAATTTTTTAGTGAATTCAGGTACAATATTGCTCCATTCCTGCAGAAGAACTTTCTTCAGTTCAGACTTGCTTGTGATATTATGTTTCCTAATTCTTTTTTCCAATTCGTTCCACACGTGCTCAATGGGATTCATATCGGGACTTTGAGGTGGTGTGTTTAATGTGTGGGCAGTATTATATATTATCCACTGACGAACAATATACGCCATATGTTTAGGATCTCGATCCTGCTGAAAATAGAAATCCCTGGGGAGGTTTAATTTTTGAGTACTTTTCAAAAGATTTTGCTTGAGTATATTTAAATATACATATTTATCCATTATCTCATCAATGAATATAAGTTCTCCTACACCCGATGATGCCATACATCCCCACACCATTAAACCACCACCCCCATGTTTCATGGTGGCTTGCAGATTCAGTTCGTCCATCTCTGTGTTGGGTTTTCGCCATACTAATATTCTGCCGTCAGATTTAAAAATATTAAACTTACTTTCATCTGAAAACATGATCTTTTCCCAAAAATCAGTATCTTTCGTAACAAACTCTTTCGCGAATTCCACTCTTTTCTTTTGGTTTATTTTACTGATGTAGGGCTTTCTTCGTGCTGCACGGGCAGAATAACCGGCATCCTTCAATACCCTACGTACAGTTTTGGTACTTACTTCTTTTTCACACTCAGCTTTTAACATCGAAGCAATTTCAGTCGAATTAGTTTTTGGATCCTTCTTTACAATATTTACGATTTTCCTTTTTTCTCGAATTGTTACCTTAGAAGGGCGACCACTCCTAATTTGATTCTCTAGATTTTCTTCACTTTTAAAGCGTTTTATGACTGAACGCACAGTAAAACGACTTCTGTTTATGATTTGTGCAATTTCGTTGTAAGATTTATTCATCTTATATAAATTTAATATTATTTTTCTTTCTTCAATTGTGGTTTCTTTCGTTTTTCTAGACATTATTACTCTTTCTTGGTTTTTTGTTGTTTAATAACTGAAGTCTCCAGTTTCACTGATCGAGTGTTATAATAAAAGACTAACGGGGGATTTCCCTTCGCTACTTCCAAATGACGATCGGAAATCGTTGAAAACGGCGACGATACATTGTTTGTTCCATGCTGTGCCAATACTTTTGTCCACCCATAAAATGTTCAAAAAATATATTTTTGTTATTATTTTGCGTATTATTTTATTTATATTGTTGCTCTTGTTATGTAATAAACTAGGATAGATAATAAATAAATACGTCAAAAAGTTTTTTGTTTAAATCAATTTGTTTAATAGTTATAAGCATTTGTATCATAACAATCTTGCTGTGCCAATACTTTTGTCCAGCACTGTACGTCGTATCGGTAAATCATTGGGTTACACGTTTTACAATTCATGAGAAATATCCAACATAATCGAGGTTATTAGATGTATGAACAGAGGAACGCGTGGATAAATTGTAAAGTAGAAAATATATTTTGATACAGAAGTGTAGATACAAGGAGGAATATAATTTGAGCTGGTCCCGATCCGCACGTTAGCAGTGTTACTCTATGACTGAAAGCCCTGAAGCCATCGTCGCCTGTCTACTGTTTATGGTCTGCCTTCGTCCCAGTCTTTTGTCTATACGCTGTCGATGGTGTGACGCTAACCACATGAGAGACAATGTATGTCGCCGAAGCGAAGTGCCTAATGAACCCTCGATATCCCAACGGTTCTTTCGCCGAATGTTCGAGAACGCCTAACAAACGCGTGGATAGTGGGGATATTGAGGGATGATAAAAAAAAAAAAAAGAAAAAAGAATCGGATTTCGCCTAAAGTCAAGTTGTAAGAGCTTCAGTCTTGAGAAGTCGTGCCTAGAGTTCAGAAGTAAATTGTAGCTAGTGTAAAACTAGTGTGAAGAAATAAATTTTCTTTTTTATTTTTATATTATTTTTATCTTTTATTTACATCTTCAATTTCCTTTTTTTTTTTTTTATTTTACGTGACAATGGCTTCAGTGCTTGAGAAAACTAAAAAGACCAGATGTAGAGTTTTCCTAGAAGTGGTGACCACTTGGCATTTGACAATAATCGCGACCAAATTGTAAATCGCGAAAGAGCAAATTCAAGAAGATCGGAGACGGCTGAAACAAGGTGCAAATGTCGAAACAGAAGGCTCGAGATCGTTTTAATAGCCACGTTACAGCAGTGTCGTTTATCCATTTCTACGGCAATTAATTTCACACCAATCCACTTTGTGTAACGTGTCTTATTACAAGTGCTTCAGCGGATATCTTATCGAGGAGCTGTGTGCTTTCGCACACGTGCGCGTTCGTCGTTTTCGTGAAAAATATTAATCTCGAAGATCGAAAACCGGCTCAATGCGTGGCTCGAACTGTTTCGCGTATGGAATAAAGCCGTGGTGAATTTTCGCGAGGTAGTCTCTTCGTTTTTGCCGGCTCAGCGTCCCCGCTGAATGGTATTATCCGAAGAAAAATAAATGGGCCGGCAATTGAATTTTGTTTTCGACGGAATCGCCGATACACAGGACACACGCGCGAATTCGCTTCGATCCGAGCGAAATTTATGAAATGCTCCGAGCTGAAAGTCCGCCGTTTGGTAATCGTTATCGATATCGGCTATCGACCATCAGAAATATTATTAACTGTTTACGGTGCAATTGGTTCGGTACGAGAAAGATTAAGCAGATTTCCGCGGTCAATTTTATTGCGTCCAACAGAATTACTGGTCTTCTACAATCAATGGGAAAGTATTTCGCATATTTCGCGCGCCAATTACTCTTTGTTTTGGTATTAGCGAAAAGTTGTTAGAAATTGTTCAAAGCACAGGAAACTTAAGAAACGTGATCGTTATTAAAATTCAGAAACGCTGATAGATTTCCCTCTTCTGAAATCTTCGATCTAATTAATAATTTACAATTCCTCGTTAAAATAACATTTCTGTCAAGATATCCAAGAAGGAAAGAATTTTTCATTGTAAAGTATGAAAATCATTATCTTTGACATTTTCAAAAATTATTAAAGAATTCAGCTATATAAAAAGACACGTTCGTATTACGTAGTTACGATCAATCGCAGGTTATTCGCGGTGGGATAATTCGACGAGGCGTTAAATTCGCGGATCTAACGTCACGACGAGTAGCGAACGATTAATTTTCCTCGATGTCGAAGGTTTCCATGAAAAAACGTCGCCAAATTCATCTTCCCACTACAGTTGCAACTTTCTCGTGCTCCAATTATCTGTTTAACGTACCAGTCTCTATTTCGTGCTAAGAGGGCTTTTTTTCGCTCGAGGAAATCCTCTGATCGGTTGATATCCCGTTAACAGGTAGCATAGTATGAATCAAATGCATAAGATCAGCGTGTGGTCTATTTGTATCGATGATTGCGTTAGATGTTCCGAATCACGCAAAGATAGTCGAAATAAGAAAGACTTCATTTCATATACATGTAATATAAAATCGGTAGATTTTGCAAGAACAATTAAACTATCATAAAACATTGGAAACAGAATAATATAATGTTTCCTGATTTAGTATAAAAGCAATCGAGATATCCGTTCTGGTGAAACATCTGTTCCTATATTATGCGTACACGAATGAGTACACAGAACGTGGACAATATGAAAACTCGTAAATTTATAAAGTACGCAAAGCGTGGAGATAAAATTCTATTTGATAACGTGTTATCGTGCAGAGTGATTATAGAGAAACGATTCGTAAAACGAGAATCAGTATATCCTTTGGCTTTACGAGTTTTCCGCGCCACTCTGTTTTCACGTACGCGCATTATAAAAGCTATAAATCCTTGGTGAAAATGCAATTCAGAGGAAATGCAAAATGCAACGAACATTCGTCGAAGACAAATACATATATATCGTGAAATAAATACTAAATAGCGCGTACATTAAATCTTCGAGCAAAACGCCGATCGTACAACGATCACCGTTATAACACTTTGTCCCAACTGCTATTACATAAATATCGAAGATCGGTTAGAGAAATCGTTGTCGCGGAATTAATTCTTATGATATTGATTTATCGTAGGAGTTGGATCCATCCGCGGGCGTCGTTGCAATCTAACGAACGACCAGCGGGATCGTTTGGTATACTAGCGATCGTTGCGTGTAAATTTCTGACGGATGGATAAATTTCGTTCGATACAACGAAAAAATTTATTTGTCGTAAAAGCTTTTATGGCAGGAATAAAAGTTCCCTGTGAACAAATTCTTGCCGGTGGAAAGCGCCAGGTTTTATTTCTCTGTCGCATTTTTTTCTCTTCTCTTCTCTACCTGAATCTTCTCCGTGTTTCTTCCTTCGCTGTTCATCTTCCGCGTTTAGCTTCGTATGATGTATTTCGTAAAAATATAGGCTACCACGAACACGATAAACAATCCGAGCGCGCGCGCGTAGATATATGTCTTGTATTGCGATCTCCACAATTTCGACTACTATGTAAACGTAGGGAGCAGCTGGGACACGAAAGTTTGCTTTAAGCTGACGCTTTAATTCGTTTTCCTAGTCGTTGTCGTTTTGCAGTTTAAGCTGTTTCGTTGGAAAAACTTATTCCCGGTCGATATATCCGGAGTGTAGTTTGGAATAGGGGAGATTAGCAGTTAAATAAAATATGGCGACGATGATGACGAATAATGTATATTTGTTTACTCGTTGAGAATGATTCGCTGGTAATAAACGTTACGGCTTCGATCGCGTGCTGAATTATTGCCGATTCCAAGTACAATTTTCTCTTTTCGATACTTCAGCATTAAGCGATACTATTATATTTATGCGAGATAGAAGATTAAAGTAGTTATTTGAAAGAAAACGTTTAAGAATTGCTCTGTCCAAAGTAGAAAGAAGAAGTGGCATATCGGGTATTCAAAGACTCTATTCACTTAAAGCACGACAACAGCGTAGTCGCTTTCGAAAGTCGGCAAAGTCAAGGGTTTCGAAATAACGTTGGAGAAGGAAACGTTGGAAAATCAAAACTCGATGAGTGCTCTCGTGGAAAACATCTTCTGGCGTTGATTTAAGCACGAAGCTGCAAATGTACGATTTAAACGACATTTTTATACGCTCGTATTCAGACCGCGCAAGTTCGAGTATGAATTCATACTGGCTTCTTCTTTCGCGAGTGCTTTCCCATACCGGGAGCTTCCGCGCAATTTATGCTGCAATTCGGGAACCGTCTTTTGTTTTGAGGCGAGAAATTTCATCTGGCACCAACTCGACTCAAGAGATTACGCTGAGAGTTCCGAGACAAGACAGTCGACTATATGTGGATAATTAATAGTCCCTTCTGTGATTTATGAATTTTCCGTTCTTTAAATGCTCGACAATTAATTTTTTCTTACGCAGTAAATGTACTAAACAATTATACCAATAGAAAACAATTATAATAATTATGATATATGTAACTCTAATAAAGATAATAAATAATGATCAAGTTCTTTCGTCTCATCGCAATGAACTTCTACTCGAATAAAAATAATTAAACTCGCGTCATGACTATAACTCAATGATCAAGGCATAGACTAAACATAGACTCGCGAGAGCGTTTGGGCGAGGGAATGAAACATCGTAACGGGAACGAAACGAGATTTTACGATACCGTGAAATATTTCATGGCGAGTGGTCCTTGCTGAAGGAAAGCGTAATATTTACGAGGCGTCGGCGAGACTGATTCGGTTAATGTGCTGTGTTTTATTCTACCCTCTTGGACCGTAATTTGCGAGACACTGGACAAACGCGAGGTAATTAAAAGGTACATTCGATCAATGATGCTGGCAAACGATCATACGAGCGAACAGCGGCGAATAAAGCTTACTGTTGTCCTATTGGAAACACCAAACGAGGACTTTGACGGAGACGCGTAAAAGGAGACAGAGAGCACTTCCCGAAAACGGGCGATCCAATGGGGTGATTTCAGTGGAGAGGAAGAGCAGCGCTAACAATAACGCTATTAGACTATTTCTGCCAGATCCCGAGGGTATGCGCGAACGCGAAATGTCTCGACCGCTGAAAATTCTGATGCTGCGGAAATAAAGCGTTCCTGACAAAGGTAGAATGACGACACCGTTGAGTGCGCGTAATTAGTTATATCCGCCGGGCTTAGCTGTATTCCTGCTTTCCAGTACCCCTTTTCCTCTCTCCCTCTCCCTCTCTCTCTCTCTCTCTCTCCCTTTTTGACGAGTCCCCGCGGTAGTAAATTTTATACTTTACGACGGGACAAAGGGTCTTTACGAAGATGATATCAAACAGTTTTTGCGACTTTTGCGGGACCGCTTTGACATCAAAGAATTAGCGTCCGCTCCTTGTTAGATCGGCTACACTTTGCCGGCGGAAATCTTATTTTTGACTTGGCCGCTCTGAATGCGATATGAAACGCCGCACAAAATTGTTCGTGCAACCGCCATGCTCACCGCCGTTTCCTCTGAATGCGGCTGGCGCTTTTCCGTTTGTTCTATCGCTTTCTTTTCTACTGTCTGCCTGTGTCGCACTGTATGCGTACTTGAACTACTTAGAGCTCCACGTTTGAAGATGTTTGATGCTAAGCGGTCGAGTTTATTGTTTGTGGATACCGGAAAAGGATAGACGAAGCGACGCTTCATTCATCGCGTTGGAAATAAGGAAATTCAAAATTATTTTCTTTTTATTTGAAAATGTATCTTACTGAATGTAATTATTCAGGTGTTCCTTTTGATAACTTCGCGTAGGATTTAGGAAATTCAATTAGATTTTACACCTTCTCGTTGAGCAGCTGTCACGTTACAGTTTGGATCCTCTAAACGTACACACATTTTTCACCTGTACTTTCCATCTGTCACAAGGCCTAGGGAAATTTTCGCGCTCAACGATTTTCCGCTTATCGATAGACTATAGATCGTCGCTCTGTTCTTAACGAAGAACAACGTGATGAAACAGGAAACAAGTAGAAAATCAAGGACAAGCAACAGAACAACAACAAAACGTGAGAACAGAACAAGTTGACTCGTAGGAAGAAACGAGTGTCGGCTACAGAGTATCCAATTAGCCGGTTCTCGACCGAAGACAGTAGCAGCTCGGAGGTTGAAGATCGCCTACGGCCGTCTTGGCCTACAACTTTGTCTCCATTCCGCTGGTAACTCGTACGTGCACACTCGACTCATCCAGCCGGCGAATTTCCGCGAGGCGTTACGCTTTCTAGTGCGCGTGAGGACTACTTATGTAAGACCGCTTGGTTGGATCTCAACGGGCATCGTTGGAACCCCTTCGAGTACCGCGCGTTTTCTCTTCTCGTTTCGTTGGAGGTTTTTCATTCAAGGCTACGAAGCGGCCAGAAAACCGTCTACGCTACGCGACCATGGTCTCGCGGCGAATGGGAACGCGTCGCGTCGTTTCTTGAGGAGCGACGACGTCTGCGTCGGGGTTGCCTCCGTGGATATTTCCCACCCTCTCCTTCGTGCGATATTAAAGCTCGGTTCGTTGCGCCACACGCCGCCAGAACCGTAATATCGTGCCGTATTCAGTCGCGCGAAACTACGAATTACGCAACTGGCAAATAATCGGCGGAAGAATTTCTGTAATGAAATAATGTGGTATATCAGAGGGTTGAAAAGGAATTTTAGGTTTGCAAGGATGAAGAGTGCTGCAGACAGGAATTAATCGTGTTATCGTACGATTTTTATTGCTTGTTTTGTGTCTGGTAAAAATTTCAGAGTAGAATAAGATTAATGGGAATTGGATAACAATTGGAAACTAATGGGGATAGTCATGATAAATTTCAATTATGTTTCAAAATAGTTTCTTTATTTGGTTTTAGGGCTACGTATGTTTTCGTCAGCCTCTTAAACGTTTAAAGATGACCGAACGATACAAAGTTAGATCTACAATATCATACGATATCGTAAGTACCAGTTATTGAGTTTTCATAGAACTTCGTGGATTTGATTCTAATTGTCCACATTTCGATTAAATACTTCCACAGATCTACAGATCGTGTTTTCTTCCTGCGATTTTCAATTGTGAATTAGCGCGCCTTAAAGGATTTTGTATAACGAGGTTTAGAGAATTATCGTCGACAATTGTGATGCAGTGTCTTTAGATGATGAAGTTCAGAGAATTATTGTCGGCAATTGTGATATAGTATCTTTGGATGATGAGATTTAGATAATTACTGTTGACATTTGTGATATACCGTGTCTTAAGGGACCTATCACACGTGTTGCATTAACCATTAATCATAATCTGGTCAGCAAATGTCAAGACCTGCGGTGCAATCTTCTTTATTTCTATTTTTATTTATATAAATTTAAAGATACAATAACATCACAAATTAAAGTAAAACACAATCCGAAAACCTTATCTGGAGAAAATGAACGCGTTTATGGAGAAATCCACTTAAAAGTCATTAACCACTTCCTTATCCGACGAAATTTGTTTCCTAAAGCTTCACCCCATCGTCTTAGCCATAGCGATGATCGTGATACAAGGCGGTCTATGGGGTGGCCGTTAGCGCTCGTTTTATGCGCGAGTACGGAACCACAGGAATGTAACCGAGTCGTTTCAACGACTCTGTAGTGTAAATTCTTCACGACCCTCCACGCACACTGTCGTTTCGTACGTCTGAGGGCTCGGTTTACGTCGGTGCGTGTTCCCACGAGTGTGTTCACGTATCGTCGAGCAGCGTACTCAATTACCGTTCCTGCGGCAGTGACGGGAGAGACGGTTTAGAGTATACCGTAGACGAGAAACGAAGGGTCGCGGGTGATTCCCTGATGAGACGTCACAGAACGATATAATGGGTTAGGTTTGCAGTCTTAACGACGCTCGAGAATAATGTATCATCGTTGACTGGGGAACAGGATAAATCTAACGCCTTGCGGGATTTCTTGTTCGCCGGATAATGGCGGCTCCGGGGTCCCATTACCATTTTCGATTTACGAGCAACGTCACCGATATTTCACCAGAAATACCGTGTAATACAAAATTCGTATGGAATTCGAGCGAAAGATATTAAGTATTCCGGCCGCGTGTACGGGCTCACGGTGTACGTCGTGTCAAGGATATTAGCGAGCGTTTCGCGCGATTCTACCAGATCGATGTAAATGCGTTCGCGCAACTAAATCGCAAGCTTCGCACGTATCGAGTATTGTAAGGGCTGTCCGTTTAGCGTTCGATCTTCGTTTAATATCGGCCAATTTAAACATAGTCGAATGATATTACGAGACTCTCTTTGTTACGTATAAATACTTGCAAACAAGGTGTATTTACAATGCTCATAACGAGAATCTTTTGTTACGAATCGAAGCTGATAATAATATAGCGACGGTGGAATCGTCGAATTGATTTTAATGCTCCAGAATGGTCAGTTAATTATGTAAAGAGGTACGCTGATTATAATACTGCATTATCGAACCCCATTTATGTACTATAATTTTAACGTAGCAATTTGGTGTCGATATTACAATTAGCATTCCGATTATCGGTTTAATTTATACGGTGCTAGTCATATAGCTATTTATAATATTCTTTCTACAAATAGGGAGTTGATATTCTTTCCTTCGGTACTTTCTCATAGAAGCATAAAGAAGGAATTATATTTTTATAGAATCGACTTTTCTATGACACGGTTCTTCATTAATAATTTCGTTATAGAATGTCGGTAATTTTATGTAATATTTATTTCTTTTCTTCCTATCCGAACGATATTTCGGATATCGATAAAAGCCGACTGTCTTCTTAGTTTTCTACCACGTTGACAAATATTGATAACGATGATAGGAATGAAAAAGCAAAAATTCGTAGATAGAACATCTACTTTATAATCTTCTTTAACATTTTAGCCGTATTTAACCTTTTATCGATATTTGTAACAGCTCTGTCAAGTATTCGATGCAATTACGTACAATTACATGAAGCAAAAAAAAATTGAAGAATAAAAAGTCATACATTACTATGGATATTTGTAAAGATATAGGAGGGATTCGGAAATACAAATAATTCACTTTATTTAGTACACAACAGTTACACACATATCTTATACTCTGAAGATCTCGTAAACCTACTCGCACGCACGCTTGTTGTCAACCGACTCTTCCAGATGCTTCTCAACGACTGCCAATCGTCTTTTGTCCCAACTATGGCCTGGACACTCTCTGACGCTTACACACATATTCACATGTACAGTGTAAATGTATCATCTTCCTAACAATATTTTATACAACACCTGCTAAAAGTGAGACAGTTACACGCCATCGTATAGGATGCGATGAACTCAGGACTTGTCACTCAATTATCACTATGCCACTGTATCTCAAACATAATATTAATTTTCTCGAACTTCATTACTATCACTGTAACGTGTCTAAACTTTGATCCAAGATGTACGAGATCCATGAATTTTTCTATGCCAATTACAAATACATGTCATGGACTGGTTGGTCCCCTTGAGGCCTACCTGCGTACACCGTTCTACCATAACGGGAGCAGGAACGGCCGGTGACGTGGAAACCGCAGGGGATGTCGTTGACATCCCTCAACAACGGATCCCATACACCGTGGACGCGCACCGAACCCGAATATTTGGTAGCATAACCTCTGTTTATCATCATCCACGTCGACATCCTGCATTCATTACAACGTGACATCAGACATAGTGCAGTGCGTGTAGCAAACAATGGTGTGGGAATGGTGGTCTCCAAAGGAGACGTCGATCAGATTGTTCTGTCTATGAATGGAATAAATCAATTACGCATCTACGGCAAAAGTTTGTCATGCAGGTTGCCTACTTAGCGTGTCAGGGCATAATTCATTCCACGTGATTCCTCGGGTTTATGGGCTGTGATGGTTATAGGTAGATTTAGAACGCTGAGAATATTAGTGGCGTAAATCAGTCTAGTGATAGTTTTCAGAAAACAAAGTTCTGTATGTTTTGTGGCGGCACGCGACGACGAAACTTTCCGACGGCTTCGTGACACTCGGCGACAATGTATACCGTTGAAGCGAAGTTCCTAATGAGCCATTAATATCCCAACGGTCCTTTCCCCAAATGTTCGAGAAGAAGGCGTGCGTGGCAACGTTTGCGGACGCCTAACAAACGCGTGGACAGTGGGGATATTGAGGGGCGACAAGGAAAAAAAAAAAAAAGATTCATTCCGTTTCGAACAGCGAAATAAACACATTCGAGAATCGTGATTGCTAATTGTTGATCGTTGACTCTTAATTGTTTAGTAAACCTTTCTTTGTTGAACGTCAAGAGTATTTCTTGGAGCACTTACATCAAACTCCACCTCAGTTTCATGAAAAACAGCAGCGGTGTGACACACACTACTATGATCATTAGTAATAGGCAGTCGTATTTAACATATGGAATTTCGATAAAAGGCACGTGTTTGCACACAGCTGTTACTACTATCGTATCGTTTTTATTTCCAACGAATCGTCTTGAATTATACGTTACGATACAATTCCTCTTCGATCAATCAACCTATTCGCTTCTGATTGCACTCGTTCGTTCAATGGTCCCGAGGATGTCGAGTAAATTATTACGAAACGGTACAGCTACGCCTTACCTATCCACCTAGATGGCTGGGCCGGGATTGCACGCCACAAATTATCTGCGTAGAGAACCACCCACTAATTCTCTCGCCTCTTACCGCTCTACCACAGCCAGCACGGTCTTCCACCTTGTACTTCTCCGCCCACCTTTCTGTTCCTAGCGGCGTCTCCTCTCTATCCTCGAGAAATGGTTTCCCCTGGAAGCTGCTTCTGTTTTTTGCCGATTCCTCGGCGCGAGGTTCTCTCCTGCATCCGTGATTGGTTTCTTAGACCATCCTGTTCCTTGACTTTTTTGTAGATCATTTGCCAGATTCTCGTCGCATTGCGTAGATTCGAAATTGACAGATTTCGAGGTTACTGTCGTTTTCTTGGCACAATTAGGTGTTGAGAATTTTGGATCTTAATAGCCGAAATAATAGTATAGGAACACTAAATTTACACTTGGAATTTATATTAGAATAGTTATATATTTATTTGATAAATGATTTCAAAGATATTCATCGATACACACTTGCACGCGTCTCAGCACTTTCTTCCATACCCGACTGTTAACCGACTGAACAGTTTACATTCCACACATACTTTCACATGCAGGTATACTACTACGCATCTAACCTAGTCTAGCACATAAAATTATACATATCTCAATATTAGGAAGAAAAGTACAAGAATTTAATATATTGATTTACTTCACTATAACCTCCGATTAATTTCATGGTTTAACGAAAGGTCAACCTTTTATCCGCCAAATTGCATGCAAATGAGACAATCGAAAATTTTTTGTTCGTTATATTCTTTATCTGTAATTTTTATATATTGTTAGGTTCATACTTTTAATATCAATACACTATACCTTAGACATGTCTGGTATATCAGAACGAGTTATTCTCGCATTGGATACGTGTAATCTAAGCTACGATATTTCCCGCTACCCTTGTCTCCACTTTCCAAACAGAAGGATACATTTTATATATCTATAAACGGTCACATTTGGCAAAAATATTTCGTATCGGTTAACAAGAAATAAAATACAAATAAAAGTAAAATGAAAATAAAATTCAAACAGTAGGTAGTATGCATGTGCGGATCAAATATTGAGAATCGAAGCTTTTAAAATTCACGCGTAAAAATTGTCGTAACTGAAAAATTACAAAGTTTTACCTTTTTGATTCGAACTTTTTCTGGCCCGAGGAACATTTCGGACGAGTAATGGTGTAGGATTCGACCGTGGAAACTTTCATCCTCGGATTCTCAAAAGAACGGAGACGAGGAAAAAGTTGAACAAGTTTTTCTTCGTTTGAAGAAGTCGTGTATGTACCGTTTTTCTCTTACTGGCGCTGGTTCCCTTCATTGCGCGTTGTGATAGATACAAACAGCGACAATACCGCATCCAGCAAGTGTTATCTCGTGTAATCTGGCAGATGATACGAAGTATTGCGTTTATCTAGCTTGTATATCCGAGACTGTGTATGTCTGTTTATATATGTACATGTACGTAGGGTGATGCAACGCGATAGTCATGCAAATAAATCTTGCACGCTCACGTTGTTGAGCTAGTTGTAAACTTTGCTTTGGAAACATGTGTAAGCATTATTGTAGGATTTAGTGAGACCTTGAACTTTGTTACACACGCATATGTTCATAAGGAATAATAAATCAAACTGGGAGCGAAATGGATTGATGTATCGAATAAATTTATTTAATTAGAGAAGCAATTAATTCATTAAAAATTATGTAGGTAATTGTTGGGAAAGTATAAAACTTAGAATTTGATATTTAGATAGTAAACTACAGTTATAAAACACGACATTATCTGGAGCCTGATGTAGATTTCGATATTCTTGATTCTAAATCGTATCACATAAAAATCAATTGTCAAACGATATAGAAATTAATAATTATTAGAAAAAGATTGATGAAACACAAAGTAAAATATTTGTGCAACATACATATTCAAGGTTAAGTCATAAAAATGAAGAATAACTTTTTCTATCACATTTAGTTAAGTGAACACTGAGAAAGTTAATAATCGGATCACATTGTAGAATTTTCATCTGACAATTCGCCATGAATAAAATACCGTACTAATATTTAGCTGCGAAACGCATACTTTATTCGTTAGTCTAATAAATTAAATTTTATGCGGATTTAGGTTCGAAACGTATACTAGCAATTAATTCTTTGAGAAGATTGTTGTATGTAATGAAAATAGCGTATAAAACGATTGAATCAACTGCAGTTAAAAACAATCAATTATGAAATAATTTAGAAACAATGCTCGATGATTATTAATATCAGTTGATGCCGTCAATATTATTCAATTGTAACACGAACGTATTGTTAACACCGTAATTGCATCGCAACAAGATTACGCACATGTGTTTAACGAGCTGTCCTTTTGTTCGGAAAGGTTGTGAATTGATTCGACACTATGGTACACGATGAATAAACTGGTGTTCCATCGCGAATTGATCGTGCAGCCTATCGCGGTAAGTTTCCAAATACAAGTCTGGAAATATTATTGGAGCCGGATATACGCTATTCCAACCATATTGGCACGGTGATAGAGTATCAAGGGCATTCAATGGCCATCAGTAAATATAACGCGGATGATCCTCTTCGCATCGATTCAACGGTATAAATCGCTTATTGACGTTTCGAACGATTTAATCGGCGATATGCGACATATTGGGCTATTAACACGGAGTGAGTACACTTAATTATTGTTTCCTATTGTTCTCGATGTCAAATATAAAAAATTGCTGCGAATAATATTAAAAACCATTTTGCCATGAGATTATCTGTACTTTTGCAGATTATTTCGCATTTGTTTTACATATGTATACTCATCTTTATAGATTAGTGTATTGTATTTATTAAATTAGAAATATTAAACATTCCTTTCTGATTCTTTCACTGGGAACATCGATACGTCAGACAGCCAAATTTATCAACAGTGCGCTAATAAAAATCATCGAATAGAAAAAGTCTTGTAATTTCCTGTATACGCAAGCAACGACAGATCTTGGGTCGTCTGCAACGCGTGCACAATACGCGTTTCTCGTGTGAAATGTATGTACGATGATGAGCTACGATCGTTCCTACGCTTGTTTGTACCGAGGACTTCGGTTTTAAGCAACAGCGACGTTATCGTCCCTTGGGTTGCCAGTAATTATTCTCCTGTTCATACCACGAACGAGTCCCGATGCTCGCGTGCACGTTCAATTAAAACGAGTCAGAGAGAGGCCAAATTAATACGAGCGCGGTCATTAACGACCAGCGAAGAAAACTCTTCTCTCGAAGAGGAGAGCAGCTCTCAACGAGGCTGTAGTGCGACACAGAATAAAGAAAAAGGGGGCGAAAACGGGTGGTGGTCTCCCAGTCGAGTTGCAGGCAACACCTCTGTACGCCACTCTTGGCTTCGATCCATTTCTCTTTTCACCTTTACGAGGGGATTGCCGATTAAAGGGGAACGCTGAAACCAGGCCTCCGGCAGGAAACGGTGCAAAATGTAGATATTGCTGGTAATTTTTCATACGATGGAGCCTCGACTACCAGAATTTCGGTGAATGGAATGGATTATCGGAACATCGATAACAGAAAATTTGGGAATTCCTTTCCTGATAAGGAAGACTGGAAACGAGAATAGGAAGAAATTGCTACTGTTTCAAAAATTGCTGTTCTTGTATGGTATCGATATTTATAAAACAATAATTCGGTTAACGACGCCTCTACTGCGCTTGGTTTGAAATTTACAAGAGCAGGTGCTAATAATCCTAAGGGAATATTGTTAGTTTGAATTATAAGCTTTGCAATTTCTTCAAAGATTAAAATGGTTAAATTTTGTGGGTGTAAAGTGATATAGTTATCGAGAATGTATTGTCGGCAAACTGTTTCTTGCAAATGTGCGGTACTTCGTGTGTTCTAATCTTCCTTTTGTAGTTCATCTCGTTTCGATTTCGATTCTTTATTTGCTATTGAAAAAACGATACGAGAAAGTTCCTTAAGTTCTTGAGGGTCGAGCTCCATATTTTTGTTATAGAACAGTACGAATATGTGAATAATATGAATCATTTATCTACTTTCTTTCTTGACTGCTGAATTTAAAATTTAAAATTTAAGTTACTAAAACATTTCAGATATTATTTCGTTTATACTTAAAGGCAGGGGGTAATAGTTTTGTATAATTGCGGAAATTCATTATCCCAAAACTTGTTAAATTCATAGTTAAATAATTAACCGTTTAATTATTGTCCAAATTCTATTCTATAAGGAGGAAAAGTGTATGTGACATTTATTATCCTGCTTCGATATTTTTCAATTGAAAGTAAATTATTACATCTCCTGCTTGTGCACCAATGTACTTGCATTAAAATAATTCTTGCTTGTCTCCCCGTAAAGATCTATGTGCAATTTCATCAAAAAGGAGGGGATTTACTTGCTTTCGTACAAATGAAGGGTTAGCAGTGGTGTTTTATCTCGCTTCATTTAATGAACCATTAAGCATCAAAAATAGTGTATCTCACAACGCTCCTAATGAATAGTTTCCGAGAAAATCGCTTGTAACATTTTCTACGGACCATTTTGTATTACTAAACACGAATGCATTAAAATCGAAGTGATTTTTTATTCATCTGGGAAATTTCTCGCGTACAACCACGCCATCCATCGCAGTTAATTTACTCGGATACTCATTAATACCCTACCAACACGTTTACAATCTAAACTGGAACTCCTGCCCTAACATTTTAAACGTTCTCTCTAAACCCATCCCACGCAGCCGGTCGTTACACATTTCTTCCGTCACGGTACGACGTTTAACCACGCGAAACTGCTCGTAAGAATAACGTCTTGCCGCGGAATCCAGTAGATCTGTCGTCGATAACATTTACCGCGTATAATCCTCTTTCCCATTTTATTCGTCTAATGCGTCGAGCAAGCACGGCCAAGAAAGATCTCGACTGCGTTTTGAAACTCGCCATTCGCCGAATCATTCTGATGGATATTCAGACAATACCGAAGACGTAGAACGATACTTTCGTCGCAGGACGAAGACGCGTTCACGTGTACGCAGCTGGAATGGAATCGATCAATTTTGTAAGATTTGTGTATCAAAGTCTATAATTCGTGCGATGTTTTATGCTAAACTATCTGGCGAATTTTTAAATACTCTCGCGTCTACTTAATGTCGTGAAAATATATTGGCAATTACGAGATTTGCAGATGGAGTTACGAGGAAGATCAGCTTCTAGAGGATTTTCTTATTTGTAAAAATATATCAGTCTAATGATAGAGAGCGTCGGATGAATTTTTAGGACGATTGCTAGATATCTATAAATTTTCTGAAGCCATTGAGACTTATTGATTGAGATATAGGATCCTAATATGTAGGCTAATTTATGATTTTATGATAACTAAATGATATGATAACTTAACATTACGAGACGTAGTCTGGAGCAAACGATACAGTCAGGATACGTACGCTTAATTCCCTGCGACGATGCAATACATCTCTCATCGGTTTACCGGTAGTCAGGCGAGACGGAAGTGTATCGTGGTCGGCGAAGCGGACACATCCGGTCCGCAAGATTAATTGCCAATAAACCTCCATTACAGGGGCCTCTTCCCGTACTGTCACTCTTCTCGTCCTACATCGTCGGCCACCTACTTCCTATTTCAGATATTCCTCGCCCTGTAATCTAGCTTTTGCTCCGCGAAAATTTCGTTATGTGTTGTGCGCGATGAAACATCGTTACACCGAGGTGGTGAGGTTAAATGCCAACCTGGCTTGTTAATCGGCTGTGATCTCGCATGGATGATATTTGTTTCTTTGGCGTTTGGTAATGGGAAACTGGTAGAGTGTTTTCGTTTAACAGGTTCACTGCGGATCCAATTTTCATTACCCACGATATAATATAACAAATAATTAGATAATATAAATAATTTAATACGATGTCCATTTGTACATCGTATAACGTTACGTATGTATTTCATACATATGAATCATTATGAAATTTGTTGTCGCAATTTTGCGATTTCTATTTCGTACATAAACAATCGAATCTTATGCAAGCGATTAAAGTACTGTGATTAGCCAACAAATGTATTAAGCAAATCTTTAACATTTAAAATTCTCGTACAAAAATTTGACGTAAAAATATTTGCAGAATGAATATTCGAAACGACGTTATTCACTCTTAAAGAGAAGATACGTTGGAACAAGTACAGAAACTCGGTTGATTATGGTTAAGATGAAGTTTCTTTTTTGTAATGATTGAATTAAATTTAACGACGTCATTAATAATCGGTTGTATAACATTACTATGCAGTATAGGAGAAGATGATATCGATTTTCTGTGTTTGGCATAGTTAGTCCCTGACAAGATGACATAATGCATGGAAGATAAGAGATGTAGTAACGGAGTATAGAGAAGTTAGATAAATGTAAAATCTAAAGGCACACATAATTAGATTAGCATATTGAAGTTCCAGTACTGTAAAAATAACAAAATAAAATCGTGTCCCTATGAGAGGGGCTACTTTATGAAATCTTTTTCTTTGAATTCTTTTTGTACAATAATTTCATAATCGCCCATTTCCATTTGAAACTTAGAAATACATTTTCCAGCGAAGAGGATCCAGCTTCTCTGAAGTGCTTGAACGTCAAATAAGCACATACAAATATCCACGATTATGAAATTCTCTGTAAAAAAAGAAAAGGAGAAATAGCGAGCCACGTATACAACGAGGTCCATTTCCTCCGCGACAAGAACAGCTTTTCCGCGATTCGAAGAAAATCTCATAAAAGAAACGGTTATTATACGAGACACTTTGTAGCTCTACTTAGCTTCTTCATTCATCTATTTCCATTCATCCGACAGAGCAAGATTATCCGGTCGAGCTTTGCAGCGCATACAGAGGAAAAATTTCGTTTATCTCTCGCAAATTTTCCACATTATTTCTTCGAAATAGTCTCCCTCTGTATCCATTGTGGCGCGAAGCACGAACTAACGAAAATATTCTACGCTTCCTTCGTTCCCCGCAAGAATTTCATTAACGTTTTTTCTCCGGTACGAATGTTCGAACGAACGAAACGCGTTCAAATTTATGCAAACTCTTTCTCGCTGTAAACTTGTCCCGTCATCGTGCAGACATAAAATACGAGGCAAAAAGATCGTAACAGCGTACACTACCAACCATAAGTATTTCGACGCTCGATGCAATTTGACCAAAAAGTGGCTATTTTTTACAAAGTAACGATCGAAGAACGTTTCTTTGCTAGTGATTCCTTAGTTCTTGCCATAATTGGAATCAAATACTATGCTAGATTTAAACTAAGATGAGGAATACATTACACAAGTTTCATGTTTGTTTTTAACGAGTAGCTGAGAGTTCGTGAAATCTATATAGACTTTTAAAACGTAGGAATCTAGAAACAATAGTGGGCAACGAGTGATTGTGTAACTTTTGTGAAATGAGACTCTTAGCAAATAATTTGTAATTTCAATTTTTGAATTTTTTTAAAAATTCATCTCGTATGATCGCAATAAGTTAGGTAAATCATGTCGTACACGTAGAAGAAATTTCTACAAATGTTCAAGTATGTATGCACGGTAGTGTGAATCAGTAGAATGTGTCTGACGCAACGTTGTTCGATGCGTATTCTACTTCAAGTAGCTTCACTCTGAATTCCGCTTCACCAATAATAAATTTCATTAGATTACCATTTTTTAGCAATATTATTCAGTCGACCTTTTACTCTTTCATTTGTTTATAAATTTCTACAATTTGTTAACATAAACTCCATCCATTTTTTAATATTTGGAAGAGTCCAGGTACTTGTGGACGATAGTGTACAGGACTAATTCATCATTGAAAAACGGTTGTGAACGCTCGCGTGTCTGAAAGTGACTGAAAGAAACACGTGATACTCTGCTCGTGATTAATCTTACTACCAGATCGCGAACACGAATGGATGCTTAGAAATACAACGCGAGGAATCGATCATTGCATCGTCTACGTGGTCGAGACTCCGAGATCCAACGGGAAATTGCTTTCGTATGAATTCAAAGGCGTACATTGGTCGAACATCAAAGTTCCTACGTGCGAACGGTGGAAGAACGAGCGAGAAAGAGGCTCAGAACTTATCACGCGAACGTCGATTAAAGTTTTCACTTCACACCTGGTTTTACGAATTGCCCCTACTGTGATTGATCTACACGAATGTCGGAAACGATCAACGTCCATCTTATTTCCTCACCTCGCGCACTCGCTTTTCCGATTAAGCGGTTTACATGCATCGACAAATCGACCTACTGCTTTCCATTTAGCGGTTTAGAAATGGTTTCTGAAATGGGAAAGTAGTTTTCGAATTGGATATATTTTTAAAGACAGACAGGAAAGAGAATTTTAAAGATAATATAATATTGTTGGATAATTCTGCTGTTCCAATTAATCTAATTAATACCAATATCAATTTAAATATCAATTTTCATAAAGTAAGATGTTTTCAATAATTGTAATAATGAAACTGTATAATATTGAATAGAATATTTACAAATATGGGATTTAAAGAAAATAAACTTCAGTTCAAGATTGGCTTAGTAGCTTAGATCTTCTCAAAAACAGTGATTTAAACGAAAACATTTTGTTCGAAATTTTCAACATCTTTTCCTACGTAATAATCTCCTATCGAGTGTTTACTGCTGTCCAGTCAAGAACTGGTGAGACTCGTGTATCTTCAAAAATGAAACCTGCATCAGAATTTCGTTATTCTTGACGTTTGTCTTATCTTGAGTCACAAGATTTCTCTAGCTTCGCGATACATCCAATTCTATGTAAAATACTTACACATACGATTTAATCCCTAAGCTGGGGCAAGTCAAATTTAAACACTTTAGAGATCTCCAGGATGTTGATGCCTGTGGTTATACATTTGGTGGCGAGATTCCCACAATTTCACGCTCCTTCTCGTGTCAAGGGCTATTTCGCATCAAGATCAACTTGTCACGGGGGTTCACTTGACAAATGTTTCCACTTAGGATCAGGATCTTGATGGCCATGAGGTTTGTCTACTGCCAAAATAGACTAGGCGTTAGGGAGCACTTAGTATTGAAGTCTCTAATGTGATCAAAGTCAAAGTAACATGCTCGTCCCATGGTAATGGATGTTTCTGTTCTCACTCTTAACACGTCGATTGTCACGATGTCTATCGGTCACTTACGTTTGTCGAATGTTTTAAAATCATCAGAATAAGATAGATTTCATAGACTAAAAGGTTTCCATCATATGAATGACTTATACAACATTATCAGAAAAAGATATATATATGTAGTAACGTATAGATGGTGTTGTTTGTTTTATTCTCTAGAGCAAGGACAAGAAATGATGGTTTATTGAGAGTTAAGTTCAAGTTTATTCGTGTAAGCAATACTCAACATAAAGCTGACTACAATCGTCATGCATCTTAAACTCGGCTTCCAGCTTCTCAACTGACTTAACTCAACTGCTTAGCGTCTTCTGTCTGTCCTCGACTGCTTCACGTCTTCCGTCTGTCTCGATTGCTTCACGTCTTCTGTCTCCCCCCAGATATGCCTGACCCATCCCCAGGTAAATCCCCTTTGTTGTAAAGGACCACAGGTATGACCCGTTGTCAGGTAGATCCCCTTTAATTACCCGAATGTTGTAATGGGCCACAGGTATGACCCATTGTCAGGCACGTCCCTTTTCCCGATACTACATATATTATATCATATGAAATTTATTGAGCTACATATATTTAGCGATTTTCTCGAGTTTCTCCTGGTTACATTATTAAAGGATTGACTCAACATGTTGTCTAAACTGCGTCAATTGTTCAGACGATGAAGTAACTCGTAAGATTCAAGACTCATAAAAACACCAGGATATTTAATAAAAATGGAACAAACCGTCGCTTATTCAACACGCAGGTAAAGATTCGTCCAAATCTGTCTCGTGCTACTCCATGAAAAGGTCGACTCGTCTTTTACGATTAACAGGTCAAGTATTTCTGATATCTTGTCAACCAATATTCTTTATTCCTCCATTTGTTAGTCACAGCATCTCGCTAGAATTACCCAGACGTTGAATACATAAAGTGGATTATGAAACTTAAGAATGACACAACTGGCTGAATGCTAATACTTCGTAATAACGGTGCATAACGTACGGTTATTACGTTGCAGAATAGCTATGCACATTGTTCAAATTTCGCTACTATAAAACTCGAAGCGCGCGCGCTCATAATACGCGTACGTGTCAGGAATATCTCTCCGCTTTGCTTGCCGATTTGTATTCCAATTTCAAACGAATCCAGCGAAAAGCTACCTGTTAGAGCCTTCCAGCTTCCCACGGAACCGTACTCTTATTCCCTCAATGGTAATCGAGTTTAACGATGGAAAGATAGGAAGGAAACATACGGGACTCGTTGCTGCGAGTTCTTTGAAAAGGAATGTCTCGTGTGCCTGGAACTATAAAACGCGACTGATAAGTAAAAATTAAAACTCGTGTACGGGTTATGGCCATATCCCTCCGTTTGTTTTTTTTTTCTTTTTTTTTTTTTTTCTTTTTGGCGAAACATTGAGTTTGTGTGTAGTATCACGCATCGCGAATCCTAATGGCGAAACTTTCCGAAGCTCTTACAATTAGTAGCCTCGTCTTCGCGTGCAATGCTCGAAGCATAAAGTAGATTAACAATTTCGACCCGGGAAGCTGCAGTTATCGTAACAATTTTAACGCGTCGTGAAACTACGAAAGTTTCGTTTCAATTTTTAATACACCAAAATCATTCGTACGATTGCTACATTTCTGCGTGTTTCTTTTCAAATTGAGAAACAACGTATCGAAAAAATGGAGCGAGAAACTGGCTCAAATTTTAATCTGCGTACGCTTAGTCAACGTTGTACGAATAGAAATCACATGAAAAGGTTCGCGTACTTTTACCCTCACCTCTAAACGTGGAACAGAGATCTTTTTTCTTACTCGATCCAAGAAATTTAAGATCTGTTTTACATTTCAATTTCCAATCCTATTCTGAACTGTGTACGTTAAAACTTTATCGCACGTTTCCGTGTTAAATCAAAAATATACAACTCTGTCAACGCGCCAGAGTTTCAGAATTAAACAGAATTGTACTTTTAATTTTATTTAATATTTTAACGACACGACAATGCTTTGAAAGGAATTTTTTAATTGACGCACGAGCTGCGAGTATGTTCATATAATTGAACCCAGATATTCGGATTATTACAAAAGAATTTCATTTTTTCCTCTACAGCAGGATGGACTTTATCAAATTAAATCTTCACCGGTCCCGTAAATCATGTTCCAAGTAAATTAAATGCTGCGAACGCGTGTCGCGTGTCTCCTGTATGTGTCTGATTATTTTGTTTTCTTTGTTCCTTATTTTTATTATCGAACGTTGAATATTTACTCTAATGTGCAATCACAGCCCCGCCAAGGTATAAGAATTTAAATTACGGGTTCATTTAATTCCAGAACCTACGATTGCTTTGAAGCATCTCTACTGCTAAACAATTTTCCCAAGAATTTTTGACGTTTTTATCAAATTTATTTAAGAAAGTGGAATGTTTAAGAAATATGCGATATTTAATAACGTCTTCGAGCTGAAAATTACCTATCTCTGTTTTTTTCATGCTTTTCCTCTTTAGGAAGACTTGTACCTCTTGTATTATGCGTATTATGCGTGTGTAACGCTATGAATTATACTAAAAGATCAGGAAATTTATGAAATATAAAATATTTCGCAAATTTAAAAAAGTCCATTATTTGAATCTGTGATTGAGACGATCGATCGATTAATTCTAATTCAATTAATTCGGAAAATAAGAAATACTTTAGAATAAATCAAAAAACAATAACTTCATAATCAAGTAAACTTCCAATTTAATCTATTTCGAACATTAAATATCCTTCTTAATAAACTAAAACTTTTTAAACGTTTAAAATCTTTTCTTATTGAACTTTCTTTTTTATCGCAAGAAATCAAGACCTGCAGGTTTAATAAATCAATTTCCTCGTTTATGCGTTGCAAGAGCGCACGTTGCCACTGTTCGTTCGCCGTTTTCCCTACGCGTTTGATTCATGCATAGCGCGAAACAAGCGCAACAATATGCATCCGTTCCAAATAACGAGTAAAAGCCTATAAATCCCTGAGTATTCGCGGTGGGTTCGCTCAATATCCGGCAGGTATATAGGTCTTCGCAAAAATCACGGCCAGCCCGATTTCTCTGAATGCATGTAAACGTGCACGTCAGTTAGGAATTGTAGAATTGTGTCCGTCACTCCACGTTTCCAAGAAAATCCAGCTCGTTCACGTGATGGTACACGCCGGCCAGCTTGATATATATCCCGAATTATTATTTTGACGTTTCGGGTCAGCCTTTCTTCCTGCATCTTGAGTGTACGTTTCTTAAGCCGTCTGGGTACCATTAATCATGTCAACGAAATAAAAGTGTAGCCTGGGTGCTGAGAAAAATGATACGTCGGAAAAGAGATCGCCTGCCTCCGAGTGGAATACATTATTGTCATTGTTTTTCGCGACCCTTTCGCTCGACTCTGCTTTTTTATTTCCAGCCGGAGACATTAATTAGCATGCTGGTGACACGCGAGCGCGCAGATTACGCGTACGGTATCGAGGATTAAGGAATGCTAATAGCGAAAAGAGAGTAAAACGTTTCATTTGAATGGATCGGTAGAAATGCTGTTGCCGATTATTGAATTAAAAGACATGGAATCCTTGACGTTCTTCAGTTTCCATTTTATTAATAAACATGAAATGAAATAAGGACGTTAGTCCTTTAGTAGTAAAGGTAATATAAAATGGTATAATATTATATATAATATAATAAAAATTAACATTAAGATAATTATTATACACAAAATTTTGCAGACACGAGTAATGGGTATAAAAATCAAATTGACTTGGATAAGGGTCAGTTCCGACTGAGTTCTGGCTCGATTCCGGCTAAATTCCGGCTCAATTCCGGGTCAGTTCCGGCTGAGTTCCGGCTGAGTTCCGGCTGAGTTCCGGCTGAGTTCCAGCTCAATTCCGGCTCAATTTCGGGTCAATTTCGGGTCAATTTCGGGTCAATTTCGGGTCAGTTCCGGCTGAGTTCCGGCTGAGTTTCAGCTCAATTCCGGCTCAATTCCGTCTCAATTCCGGGTCAGTTCCGGCTGAGTTCCGGCTGAGTTCCGTCTCAATTCCGGGTCAGTTCCGGCTGAGTTCCGGCTGAGTTCCGGCTGAGTTCCAGCTCAATTCCGACTCAATTCCGGGTCAATTTCGGGTCAGTTCCAGCTGAGTTCCGTCTCAATTCCGGGTCAGTTCCGGCTGAGTTCCGTCTCAATTCCGTGTCAGTTCCGGCTGAGTTCCGGCTGAGTTCCAGCTCAAATCCGGCTCAATTCTGGGTCAGTTCCAGCTGAGTTCCGAGTCTGTTCCGGGTCAGTTCAGTTCAGTTCAATTCGATAAGTTCTACTAGTACAGAGAACATGTGTGTCAAGTTCAATATCGCATTTGTCATCCCGCTGACCGTGGATTCGTTATTGAGTCTAAGATCATTCCGAGTATCTAATTACCATGGTTACTTGTCAAATTCCGTTACAATCATAATTGGACTAGTTAATATCTTCGCTGGTGCATAACAACAATGTCAAGTCCAAAGAAAGATTCGTTACACGCCCCTAACTCTAATGATAACCCGACATATATTTGAATATAAAAGTGTAAGTACAAAGTTCGGAATACAATTGAGCTGATCCAGATCCGCACGATAGCGGCGTTACCCTATGACTGAAAAAATCCTGAAGCCAACGTTGCACGTGTACCGTTTTTGGTTTGTCTTCGACAGTCCTTTGTCTATGCGCAGTCGATGGCTTCAGTGCTTGAGAAAATTAAAGACCAGATGTAGAGTTTTCTTAGAAGTGGCGACCACTTCAACAAGAAGAAAGGAGTACGATATATCATTGAAGGTAAAAGTAAAAACGCAATAGAAACACAAATGTCGTTACGCGATAACATTTTGGAGCTCATTTACAGGACGTACTTTGTAAAAAGTACTATACAATCGATAACTATCCTTTTTATATTAATAATTGAAAAACTGTAAAATTTTAGTTACATCATTATCGTGGTACAAGGTGAATATTTAATACCTCAGAAATAGCAACCATTTTCGTTCGTATTATAAATTTTGATCGCTCCATTCTTATACCATGTGTCATTTAATTAATTTATATTCAATCCGCTTTCACAAAGGAAACACGCGGCAATTTCGAACGTAAAATAAAATTTTTTGACGGTAGGAAACGTTCTGGCAAGGTATATAAAGATTTTAGATCTTTTATATCCAGGAGCGTCGTGCACGAAGCGTTCTCCATATCGGAGAGCCTTTAAATATTAATCTTCCACGGAAGAAGAGAGAGAATATAATCTGGCTGTATTTTTCTCTGGTGCGCACGATGTTTGCACCAAAAATTCTTTTCCACCGGTACGCGGAGCGAACTTAACCATTGTAAACAGTTGTTGTGTTCCTTCTAAATCCTTGCGCGTCCCGCTGCTCTACGTGTATTCTGCTCCTGCGCCATTGTAGGTAATATATGGCGGTGCGGTTTGGCATGAGGTCGAGAACGTAATATTTGAAGAACAGAGGCAATGTTAAAGCGTTAGGACGGAACTCGTGTTTAATACCAGATATTACCACGAAATGGCGTCCGCGTAAGACTGCCGGAGATTTAATGAAAAGGAAGTGCCATTTGTTAAGGACATTTACATAGATATCCTGTAGATAGAAGTTTGTAATTACTTTCGAAGTGGTGAATTTAGTGCTCTTCGCGGTTTGATACATTTAGGTAATCTTACGTACGTCGTATTGCGAATGTTCGCTTAATTTTTAGTATCCGGAAATAGGAATAGGAAAATTATCAGGGTAAGTGTTAATTGATCTTCTGTTTCTTTCTTATTTACGCTAAACGCTACAATTGCTCTCGTAATTGGCGTATAATTATTATTAGTTTTTATGGAGAGGCGTATATTAATGTCTAACGAAATATTTACGAAGTCGATGAAAATAATATTATTTGATTTGGAAGGAGTATGTAAAATTATTCTACTTTCCACAGGCTTATAAAATTGATAATGTGAGATTACAATAAATAGATATAAATAAAAAAAATTGTTTGAAAAAAATAGACGAATAAGAGAATGTAGCCTGGTTACCGATGAATTATTTAACGTTTTGCGTGAAAAAAGTATGAGCAAACAGCTTGATACTTATAGTACTTTTATGCAATACAAATTTCACAATTACAATTTTACGACACTTGTTTCATCGAAGAGACGTGAAAGACATTTCAACGAGTAATTCTTAACGATTGAAATACTGAAATGTTACATGGAAGTTCCTTAATTACGAAACTTACCGCGAAACAACAGAATTACAACGGTCTAGTTTATTTCTTCCATGACAAGAACAGTTCCTCTACGACATCGGAGTAAATCTTATAAAAGAGCTGTCCGCTCCACCGGACTTCACGTAGTTAATTTCAGCTGTGTCCATCTATCTTCATCTGGAAAACAAGACCGATTGAACTCGTCTTGCGTTTCAACATCGTTCACTTAACGCCGGATAAAGAATACCGTTTCGCAAGAAATTTCTTCTTTAATCGGACGTAGCAAGAAGACAACCAATGTTTATTGTGTATCCTTAAACCTCACTCTACATTGCAAACACGAGCAAGGGATAAAATACGCTGTATGAAAAAGATATTTTAATAAAATGTAGTCCTAGCAGATAAAAATTGGTGTTGGCCAACATCTCATTCATCGCTGCGCAAAATGGTGAAGCACAATGGGAGACGATAAAGTACAAAGCATCTTCACGACGGTGGCAATTCAGAACATTACAAACAATTCTGAATTGACAATATCTGTGTCTTTGTAACGTTCCAAACGATATATATGTAATTACTGTCATTTTCTGTTGGAATACAACGATATCAATCGCATGCAGATAAGGTGATTGATCATACGGATTCTTCCCTTCGTTGCCCAGCGCCATCCCCACTAGCGTACGTTCGTGAGATGCACCACGGCGGCTAGCACGTGCATGCTCTTTCGAAAATTCGCCGGAAGAAGCATGAGGATATGGATGGAACATTCTAGATGGGCACGTCGAGAAGCTACTAGAAGGTTCTGTGCCACATGCGACGCCACACAGACATCCACACAGGTCACACTCATTACTGCATAGAGAGTGGGGCTCTAAACATTTTCAAGGGCCATGGGTCACTAAGCTAGTTAGTCTGCGAATAACTAGCCAACTGTCTACATTCCAGAACGCACACTTATAATTCTTGAAATAATTGTTTAATAAATATCACATTGTATTATTTCAACACAAACATTGTGTCTTCTACAGATTATTAATCTTAATTCCAAGATTAAATTCTAACATTTTCGTATGATATAGAATATACGTGATCTGTTAAATTAACCGGTGACATAACTTCAATGATAAAAGTAGAAACGTGTCGCAATATTTTACCTGTAGCTTACTACTGAAGCAAGATCAAAGTCAAAGTATTAGCTGTAACATAGAAAATTAAAAATCAAGATGTTCCGCGTCTGAAACTACCGTCTCGAAAGGGCAAACACAAGACACATTGTATCGGGCCAAGTTCGGATCAGTTTACCGTGACGGAAGCCAAGTCGGAAGGTCATCTTTACTCGGCGGGAAGTCGAGTATACCGCAATGCAGTTCAGGACGCTGTATATCCCGTGTACCATGTGCCGTGGTCCCATATCCTTCGTCTGTTTCTGTGCACATAATACTACTAGCATCCGATCTACCTACAAAACTCCTAGTGACTTGAGACAGCGGTTGACCGACGCAAAGAGCAACTTCTAGTTGGATGGCTGGTCAACATCTTTTGTCGAAAAGCAACATGCATAAACACCAAATTGATTACGGATAGATAATTGTTCTCGTTTGTCTGTAGCATGGAAAGTGTTGATTCCTTTGTTCTAAGTTTGTCTATCTTATAGAGTGTATATAAGAGTAAAAAGTATAAACAGGAAACAAAATAATGTTCTATTATAACGTTATTGTTAGCTGCGAGTTAAACTTATCATCTACGGTTGGAACCGTAGGTTGAAATCTCTATAGAATTTTAGTTCCATTTCGTAATGAAGAATAATGTTTCTAAAACGTTCCTTTACGCGTGTTTCCTCCTCATAAATTTTCCGCCTTCAACGAAACAAGATTTATAATGCAACCTGCGTAACACCTTCAGCCCCATGTACTTATTTGACGTTAAGCTAAAAGTTTCGTAACTAAAAATCAGAAACTAATAGGAGAACTTATGAAACTCCAGTTTGATGAAATATCTTCTGGCGATAAGAACCTATACCGTGTACTTTTAAAGTTGTTCGCTGCTGCCGTTTTATACACATGCCGCAAATGCGGGAAAATTAACATTAAATTAGTGCACCACGGTCGCAACACGTTACGGTATAATTAATTTAATAAATATTTCATTTAACAAAAATGACATGCGACACGTTTCGTACATTTTTGTACCATAAATGTTGCCTCCTCGGTGAAAGACAACGTGAAACGCTCGCTTGTAGAGAGTTAATAATCCAAAGTAAGGCTCTTTTATAACAAATCCGGCGACGTTCTATTGTTGAACCAACGTGCATACGTGTGTGATGAAAGCGGGAAATGTTGTACACTGCTCTTACGAGATACGCGAGCAGATAATTAGAAAGGGAGCAATGCCAATTAGCATCCGTTATATTTATATTTTCGTTCGCTGTTCCTCCTGCTCTATCTTCCCCTCCACCCTTCTCTCTCTTTCTCTCTCTCGTCTCCCGAGTTGTTCGTTAATGCGAATAATCATATTTCTAAGAATTTAGGTACGATGTACTGTGTGATAAACCCCAATGTAATGTGCACATTACCTGACTATAATGTACGACATTATTAAATACAGAAAATGAGCGTAACATACGTGAAACTCATTATATGAACATGTTGTATGTAAATGGGGACATGTTGAGTGGAATAATGTTCAGCGGCATATACCACTTTAGAAATAACCTAGCCGAACCTAAATCAGACTTGATATTACGTTGAGTGAAATTATATTTTGAAGTTGCTTACAAATTGCTGTTCTAAATTATACATTTTTATGTTTCGTTTCCCGATAATTTTACTATATTAAGTAAAATTTAGAAAGAGCCAGTAATTATCTACTTAGGTAATATCAACTGAACATTTTTCTATATCAATCAGAGAGCTGTTTTCGCATATTAAAGAGCATTCTAACATAGGAAAATTTTAAGCTGATTTCCTTTCGAATTTTACGAGTCCTATAGAACACGTAGCAATTTCAAACTTTTAGTTGGTAATGTAAATCCTTCCAAATGGAAAACTCTACGCTAAAATAATTTTTACTTCAACCATTCTCTTAAAACTTTCTCCAAGCGATTCCCTTTAACGTCCCATGGAGGCCACCGACCCTCGTTTGATATATGTATACTCTACAACTCATTACCGATTTTCATAGTACCTCGGCATAGTAACGGCGATTAAAGATCAAACAAAGAAAAAATTAACGGTCATAGGAAACGGGCAGGAATATTTAGCGACGCGTGGTGGCTGTCGCGTATCGCGTGCTTTGGCTCGTACACGCCAAACAATAGACTTGCCGAGTAAGCCACTCGTAGGCGCGACGATACACCGAGGCTATCCTCCTCGAAGATGGCTGAGATGCTTGCGACGGGACGCTCGACCATTATATCGGTGATTATATCGGTGGATGCTGATAGCGGAGAAAATGGAAGCTCCGCGTCAGCATTCGAGGCCAGACTCTTCAACGGCGTTGTAGTTCGACCTCTTCAACGTCGCTGCCAGTCGAACAATACCAGCTGTGAGTATTCGGAATTTGCGCGAAGTATCGTCGACCAATTTACTCCGGGAAGAAAAGATGAAAAATAAAGGGGAAAGAAAAGTTGTTGGCGACAGCAATGTCTTATACAATGAGTCTCGAAAGTATTTGAAGATTTATCATAGAAAACTTTTGCGAATATATTGTGCGTATACGCGAAAGTTTCCTATACAAGAGGAAAAAGATGATTTGTAGTTGTAGAAAGTTATACAAAGGGACGATTAAATTGAGCGGTCGGGCAAGTATCGATGGTAATCGCTTAAGTGGAATGATAAGATTGCGAACTGTGGGTACTTAATGCATTTATGCGTCGAGGATGCTTTGAATATTGGTTAAAATCGATTCAGCTTTGCGCGCTGTGTTTCAGAGAGCTTAAAGGTAGAGTATGCGTAACTTGGTTAATGAGACGAGAGCTGTGTTCTTTATGTAGGTTAAGTGGGTTAAATTTTCTGAAGCTATTAGGAAATAAAATTCATATTTCCTGTTTTTAATGTTCACTCGTAGCTAATAAAACGAAACAATAAAGCTAATTTGATAACTGCTTTTGGAAATCGGTAAAATTGAAAGCAACGATAGGGATAGTAGAATTTCATTTATATCAACCTGTCACAAGACGAACAATATATTTAGCTGTGATTTTTATTCGTACAATAAGCGTCAGCTGGCCGAAATTCATCTAACCGAACACTGACTAAAATTTTCTCCAAATAAATGGAGTTCATACGTAGCCAGTTCTACTGCAGTGTAAAATAAAAATTCCTTAACAAAAGAATTATCACTGTTTGAAATTTTCAATTACGCAGGAGTACTTTAATTTAATTGCAGGCAATTGGATCGTGCAAATGTGAAAACACCTTTTTCACTCGCTCCGCTTAAAACTATAATTTAATCCATTATAAAACTTTCAGCAAGATAAGATATGCATTAATTTCGTAATTGCATTTATGCAAGGAAAAAAAAGCGACCATGCAAAATGTGGTATTTAATGCATTCCCGAGAGGCCTGAAGTTGACACGTCCGACCAAGCACTCTGGCGACGCGTGATTGACGTTTTCGGATAGTAATAAGCCGTACGTGCCAGTAGCATGGCGGGGACACAAGAGTCGTCGTAACGAAATGCGATTATTTCGCGAATTTCTCGCAAAATCAGTTTTTCGTGCGAAATATCAACGTTGCATTTTTGCTACTTTTTTCTCACCTTTGCTCAATTTTTGTTTCGTTCTTCCTTTTACATCGATATCGAGGAGATATATCGACATCGTTAAAGAGAACCATTCGTTCTTTTATATTCCAGATTATTGACATTCTGCTATCTGGCGGCTCTGAATTGCTGGTTACTACTGTGCCCAGCAACGCTGTCTCACGACTGGCAGATGGGATCTGTTCCTTTGGTCGCTTCATTGGCGGATACCAGAAACCTGGCCACCTGTCTATTCTTCGGTGGCTGCTTGATCCTAACTTACAAAGCCTTCACAGATTTCGAGGTAAGCGCGCGAACGACGAATGAAATTTGGCGATGACTTGCATAAGTGAAACATAAGGTTTCACACGAGTCGAGTTATAACGAGATTGGAAATTAATCCTTTACCACAATTTTAGTCTAGATATTTGAAAACTGTGATTCTGTAAAACGACAAATATTCAGGCTATGAATTTTTTTACAATCATTAGGGCATAAATGCGCATAACAGTATTTATCGAACTCGAAATTTCTACGACGTGTAAACTTCAAACTTTCACACGGAGTTGAACCCAATTTTTCCCGGGCTGTTTACAATGGACGCATCGTCACTGGAGCATTTCGCTACCAGCTGTCTTTCTAATACCCGTTAAAGGGCAACGTAACAAAATTACATCGTTCTGATCACTGGCAAGCGATTAATAAATAGCTCGAAATTAACAACTCTCTCTGCCTGGTTCTATGTTCACGAAACGCTACGTTACATTTTCTGGCCGTCTACATGGTTTGCGAAAAGAACGTTAGTTAATTGAACGGACCTTGGAGTAACAGCTCCCTGTTGCCGATATTGAACACGCTACGCGCACGTAACAACAAGCAAAGTTAAATGACCAGCCAGTTATTGTCCGCAAGAAGTCATTCCACCGCTAAACACTTCGGCCACGAATGCGCCGAGCAACGAACCGCAAAGTTTCGCCGTGGTCCCCGCAGGCGACCCAGCCTATGATGAAGTTGTACTTGCTGCGAGAGTCATAAAGAAAGTTTCGTTGGATGGCACGAGCGGACACATACCTCTGGCGAAGGGAAGCCTGTTCGCCTTTCCGTTTTCCGGATCATTCATCAGTAATGCAGCTGAGCGTTCACCACAATGACCCCTTTAAGCTTCAGCTGGCTGAGCCACTTTTCTCTAAAGAGGCCATATCTGTGTTGTTTTAACTTCGTCTTATTCTCTCTCTCTCTCTCTCTCTCTCTTCTTATCTTCGAGTTTCTATTCTACACCATCCACTGGTATTTGCCAAGAGTATGGGAGGTAGAAACTGGGTGTGATCAAGGCACTGCGTGACACTGTACAGCGACGTTGATGGAACCGCAGGGAGAGGATGCCTTCTTCGAAGAACGAGGCTTGTCCTCTTTCGTCGTTGTCGTGATAATCTTTGTGCCTAACATCCGATTTGAAGGACGTTTCTGTAATAATGCCTCTCGGCATTGTTCTCGAGGCTGTATTGTCTGGATTCAGCGCACATCTTTGACACACTTTCGCGCCAAGACAGCGGTTGATGTTACGTGGTTGGGATACAGAGATCGTTCGAGGACCATTGCGGGGGAGAAGACTCTTGCTTGATCGACAAATGGATTTCCGTTGTAAAAGGTTTCTGCTTTTTGTTCTGTTTATTTCTTGTGAACATTTTCGTGGAATACCCGATTTAAATTTTACATATTTTTTATTAATGTCATATGTATGAACGATTTAAGATTAATTTAGATTCAATATACTCTGTACAATATACTTGTTTTACAGTGTATTCTGTACAGTATACATGTTTTTAATTAATGTAAATTCACTACGTTTTCTTTCATTTCCCAAGTGTTGAAATCAAGATTAGTTTATTCTTTTTGATTTGCTGCGGAATTAAACCGGTGTTTTATTTATAATATATATTGTACGGTATGGGAGCTGTACCTCAATACGATAGATACGAGCAAAATACGTACGAGTAACGATTTTATCACTGGGGATCATTAAATGTTCTATTGTTGATTTTTCCCCAGAAAAAATGGGCCCAGTGATCCGATTTTCTGCTTGTAGAAGATATTAAATTTTTCGAAATTCTCTTCCAAATGTAAATCTCGTACGTACATAGCCCTTTCTCTGTAAAGTATGATTTACGTTCTCGGTTAATCCTTTAGAAGAGAAGACAATATTTTTACGAAATATACAAAAATATTGCGAGAATATGCAGTATATTGACACAATTCATGTTATAGAACGAACCTTTAACAAGATGAATTCCGATTTTAAACAATGCAATGAGATATCGCAAAATTAAAAATAAACATAACAATATTGAATTGTTTATTCTGCGAAATAAAACTCGTATTATATTTAAAACACAAAAGGTAATAATCTCGATGAATTAAAAGGTATTAATTTAAATATTTTTTAAATAAAGAAACTAGTGAATTCTTATGAATTATAAAGAGAGTATCCAAATGTACAATATTATTAATAAAAAGAATATAAAAGTGAAAATCAAAGAATACAGACAATTATAAATATATGTCTAAAAACGAGTAGAGAGGAAGAGGGAGAGAGAGAAAGAGAGAGATGAATTAATATTTTAATAGAAAATGTTCATATTCTTTGCTGAATCAATATGAGCATAAATCTACGATGGTTTTACGGAGATATGCAAATATGCCGGACAGTAATTTTCCCGTTTATCCCGTTGAACGCATCGAAACGGGCAACGAGCGCACACAGCTGCTGATCACGAAACTGCTGACCCGAAATTGATTCGCGCCTAACACATCTTTGAAATACGCAACGACAACTGGCCGCTGTTACCTCGCATTTACACATTTCCCGCCCTGTAATCGTTTCATCGTCTATCCTCCTTCTTTCTCGGCTATTTACTCGCGTTACTCATGATAAATGGTGGTAATTTCGGTATAAAAGGGAAAAAGAAAAAATAATATGGCAGGTCGTTACCCTCGATGGCTTAAAACGTATTTTAATGAAAGCAGATGAATAAATGTTTTACCGAGTCGAACATTTCATTGAAATTAAAGCAATCTACAGTCTGTCACACAAGAGCGTGTCTGCGATATTTCTGTAAATATTTATATATTTGTAAAAAAATTTATATGAATTGAATCTACATCTAAAACACTAATACGCTATTACTTAGTAGGGTGTCCAATCTCCTCCATTAGCGATTATAGCTTGACATCGTTTCGGCATACTCTCGACTAATTTTTGAGCGTAGGATTCTGGTAACGACCTCCATATCTTTCGAATGTGATGTACAAGTGTTCTTATTTTTGTGATACGTCTTCCTCTCAGCTTGCATTTCATTAGGGACCACACATTTTCGATAGGGTTTGCATCAGGGGACTGCGATGGCCAAGGAAGTACAATCACGATCTCTGTTTTCATTCGCCCATGCCAGACGATTTTCGACGTGCTTTTTTGAAAGCATCGGTTTTAACAATGTACTTTGCCACTTAACACCAAATTCGTCTAAACGCCGTTTCAGTGTCATTATACTGATATTTATACCCTTTTTAGCCAAAAATACTTGACCTTTCCGTAATGAGAGAGTCGGATTCTTCTCGAAAAGCCGGAGAATCATTTTGTCTCGTCGGATATCGGTCTTCCTCTTTAACCCCCGATTTTGGAAGTCGTCGACATTTTTTGTCTCCTTATATCGGTCTACCCACTTCTTAACAAACTGTACCGACTTGTGCATATATTTAGCAGCACTCGGGAAACTCAATTTTGGCCCTTTTGGGTGGCAACACAAGAATACTGCTTCAAATCGTTTCGCGTACGCGGCACTCATATTAAAAAGCTCTGTTCCTTTCACTGTTTCAAATGAAACTGAAAGGTATTCAGCAACGCGTATTAGAGAAGTTTTCGTTTGTTTACATTCTTTTTATCTCATTCTGATTAGGTGTCAGGTTTCGCAGATATCGCAGACACGCTCTTGTGTGACAGACTGTAATTGTATTTGTGATACAATTACTTTTGACTTGTGTGAAATTATTGAAATAATTTGTTGGAATATTTATAAGGAAAATAATTAATTTTGCTGACAAGACAATAATCATGTATGAAAGACAAGGAAACACTGTCACATGAATATTGCGTTACTCGTTACGTTGCGTTTTATGCGATAAGTTCTATAAAATTGAAATTAAATGTATTAATTTCGTTTTTATAAATAGGCGTTATCGATCGGCGTACAAAAACGTTTTATAGCTTTATCTGCAAAGTTAGAGATCACCTCAAATCTGTAAAACTCTCTCAGTTTCGGAACGACGCTGTCACTTATCATTCGAATTTAAGTTTTCTGAAAGAAATTTTGTTCCATTTTTTACTCTGTCAGAAGTATAGCGAGTCTCAGTTGTGTAAAACATGCACATGTGCGTCTGTATGTACTTTTATTATGATATATTAATGTAAATATTATGATGGTAGTGGCGAATTAAATAGTAATTTCGTGCAATTGAAGGTAATTTTTATTTATGATGTATACATACATATGTATTTACAATTCAATCTTTTGCAGAATAGCACAATTGATTTTGCTTAATGTTTCAATTGTTTAATACTTTAATTAGTTAATTAATGGGAAGTGTTCAATGGTTTACGAAATGTATCTATATTTTTCTCCGTTATGCTCCATTGATTATATGACATCGTTAATTAACGTTAACGAGAACAAGTGCAAACTTTATATATCACATCGATCTCTTAATATTTCGAGAGCATATTTCTTATATTTTTGATTCCTTGATGGAAATATATGTCTGTCGAATAAATTACTAACACTATGATAATTCACTAACAAGTACTAAGCATATGAAGTAACAAATATTCTAAATTGAATCGTTTGTTACGTAGCCGACGAGCCACTTTTGATTCGATTTCCGTTGAATAGATTAACTATGCTATCGTAAACATTCTTTGAAATCTCGTTAGTGGTTACGATGAGAGGTTCCGTATTTTCTACGTGTGCGATTTTTACGGGCCCTTCAGAAGTTTGTTTCACTATATAAACATCCACTTTGTCTTCATTTGATTCCTATAGAAGCAAAATGAAAATATAAAATGTATTAACTTATAATTATATTATAAATATAAAATATTTCTACTCTCAAATGAAATGTCTTTTTTTTTTAAATATTTGTCTTGGTTTGCTTAATATAAAATTTGATACCAAAAATATTGTTGGAGCTAAAGTCTTTGCCATAATATTTTTAATTTAAAGAGCGTACGTGTTGTAGATTTTGTGATTGACTGTATGTTCTCATTTATTTATGTGTTTTCCGGTTGAAATTTTGATTCTGATCTTACTACAATTCCCGATTTTTATATATCAATCTTTTCTTTATTTTAACGATCGAAGTGATAGTCGACGCCTTAAGAGAACTTTTAACATCAAATTGAAACGAGAAATTGCGCATACCAATTACTCTATCGTATTTTGCTTAAACTTGAAAAAATATTTAACGTTAGAAAAATACAATTGGTTTCAAAATGACGGAAAAATCGCAGCTAACTAATAGCATAAAATTGGTTTTGATATTTTGAATAATGAAAATCATCAAGCGTATTAGCTTTTTCAACTGTACTTACCTGAAGCATACTCGCAGATTCATAGCTTTTGCTTTTCACATTGGCCATGTTTGATGGTATCACGTCGGTCGATACATCGTACGTACTTGAAACTTCGTTATCCCATGCATCATCTTGAAAATGTGTAAACAGTAAACTAGATCTGAGGATATCGCATAAATTGTTATTCGCATCTTCGGTCTCCAAAACTTTATCTAAAGTCTTATACGACGAGGACTTCGCTGATGTCGCAGATTCTGCATCATCGGAATGCGATTTAAACTTCTTCGAAGATACAGGGCTGGACGATTCGCTTTTATTCACGATTTCTGCCCATGATTTTGCCAACTTTCCCGAACTAGGTTGCAGCTTCTTTACGAATTTAGCGTCTGGAATTTCTTCGCTGTCTCGACCAGATAATATCGTTCCAGAAACACGAGACAAGCGGTTGTTTGATTTCGTGCTTTTTCCTTTCTCTTCGAGAGAACGATGTGCGTCTGTAGAACTTCCAATAACTGGGATATTTGAGAGCACATTTACCCCGTGAATATTTACTTCTGGTCTTTCTTCAAAAATTGTGAGTGATGAGGACTGATCGGGAAGTTCAGAAATTGGAAGTGTTTTTCCATCTTTTGTAAATTGAGTAGATTCATTTTCTACTATATTTTCATTATTCGCTATACTTTTCAAATTATGTCGCTCAATATTCTCCTTTGAGTCAGTTTGAGCTGGATCTCTGAATTCGTTACGTAAATTACTATTAAGAGTACTTGATGTATACTGAGATTTGTTCGATATATCAGAGTTAGTATCTCTTTTTATATCGTGTATCAAGTCTTTTGGTATTTTCGATTCATATGTTATTCTCAGTGGCTCAAGTACCGCTAATTCTGGGTCCTGGTATTGACCGTGTAAATCATGTTCAACGTTAGATGTAAGATAAGATTCGACTGGTATGTCAGTATCAATATTCTCTTTTGAATTGTCTTCTACACTTGATTCGTGAATAATTCTCTTCGAATCATTTAAAGTTGCAGCTGAGTCTTGAAGTTTATTATGCAAACCGTTGTTAGCAGTATTCCATATGGAGTAAGATTTCATTGATAAACCAGAGTCAGCATCTTTTTTCGAATCAAAGCTCGGTTTATTGTCTATATTTGATCTATAAAGTCCTTTCGCTAACTCATCACTAACGTTTGTGGATGAATCATTAGATTTACTATGTAAATCACTGAAAGGTTCACTTGACATAATCGAGTCAGCCTCTTTGTTCGAATCCAATTTTCTAGTTAAATCTTCTTTGAGCTTGGGCTTTGTCTCATCATAGATACTTGATTTGTATGTCAATTTCTTTGGGTCATTTACAACTAAGATTTTGTCCCGGTCTTCGTTATGCAAATCATTCTTATCAGCGACAGATGCATAGCGAGATTCGCCTGATATTCCAAAGTCTTCTTTTGAATCCAGTTTGGACTCATCCTGTATATTCGATTCGTAAGTCATCTTCAGTGGATCAATTATGATTTGAGTTGGTTCATGGTAATCACTATGTAAATTATTCTTATTAGGGTCTGATATACGATAAGATTTTACTGATATATCAGAGTAAGCATCTTCTTCCAAAGTGGATTTTGATGTATCTTTTACCTTTGATCCATAACTCACTTTCTTTGAGACATTCGCACTTATGGGTGGGTTTTTAGATTTATGATGTGAATCACTATTGACAGTATTCATCGTATAATAAGATTCGGCTGATATATCAGAGTCCGTCTTTTCTTTTGGATTTAGTCCTGATTCATCTTGTGCATATGAATCATAAATGACTTTCTTTGAGTCACTGACACTCGCAGCTGGATCCTTGAGTGTATTGTGTAAATCACTAGCAATAGCGCTAGGCGTATGGCCAGATCCGATTGATAGGCTAGAATTTAGTCCTGATTCATCTTGTGCATGTGATTCATAAATGATTTTCCTTGAGTTATTTATACTCGCAACTGGATCCTTCAGTGTATTGTGTAAATTACTGGCACTAGCATTAGATGCATAGTCAGATCCGATTGATACACTAGAATTTAGTCCCGATTCACCATGTGCATATGAATCATAAATGACTTCCTTTGAGTCACCGACACTCCCAGCTGGATCCTTGAGTGTATTGTGTAAATCACTGGCAATAGCGTTAGATGTATAGTCAGATCCGATAGATACACTAGAATTTAGTCCCGATTCACCATGTGCATATGAATCATAAATGACATCCTTTGAGTCACTGACACTCCCAGCTGGATCCTTGAGTGTATTGTGTAAATCACTGGCAATAGCGTTAGATGTATAGTCAGATCCGATAGATACGCTAGAATTTAGTCCCGATTCATCTTGTTGATATGAATCATAAGTGAATTTCTTTGAGTTATTTACACTCACAACTGGATCCTTGAGTGTATTGTGTACATCACTGGCAATAGCGTTAGGTGTATGGCCAGATCCGATTGATAGGCTAGAATTTAGTCCCGATTCACCATGTGCATATGAATCATAAATGACTTCCTTTGAGTCACTGACACTCCCAGCTGGATCCTTGAGTGTATTGTGTAAATCACTGGCAATAGCGTTAGATGTATAGTCAGATCCGATAGATACACTAGAATTTAGTCCCGATTCACCATGTGCATATGAATCATAAATGACTTCCTTTGAGTCACTGACACTCCCAGCTGGATCCTTGAGTGTATTGTGTAAATCACTGGCAATAGCGTTAGATGTATAGTCAGATCCGATAGATACGCTAGAATTTAGTCCCGATTCATCTTGTTGATATGAATCATAAGTGAATTTCTTTGAGTTATTTACACTCACAACTGGATCCTTGAGTGTATTGTGTAAATCACTGGCAATAGCGTTAGGTGTATGGCCAGATCCGATTGATAGGCTAGAATTTAGTCCCGATTCACCATGTGCATATGAATCATAAATGACTTCCTTTGAGTCACTGACACTCCCAGCTGGATCCTTGAGTGTATTGTGTAAATCACTGGCAATAGCGTTAGATGTATAGTCAGATCCGATAGATACGCTAGAATTTAGTCCCGATTCATCTTGTTGATATGAATCATAAGTGAATTTCTTTGAGTTATTTACACTCACAACTGGATCCTTGAGTGTATTGTGTAAATCACTGGCAATAGCGTTAGGTGTATGGCCAGATCCGATTGATAGGCTAGAATTTAGTCCCGATTCACCATGTGCATATGAATCATAAATGACTTCCTTTGAGTCACTGACACTCGCAGCTGGATCCTTGAGTCTATTGTGTAAATCACTGGCAATAGCGTTAGATGTATAGTCAGATCCGATTGATAGGCTAGAATTTAGTCCCGATTCATCTTGTGCATGTGATTCATAAATGACTTTCTTTGAGTTATTTACACTAGCAACTGGATCCTTGAGTGTATTGTGTAAATTACTCGCAATGGCGTTAGATGTATAGTCAGATCCGATTGATAGGCTAGAATTTAGTCCCGATTCATCTTGTGGATATGAATCATAAATGACTTCCTTTGAGTCACTGACACTCCCAGCTGGATCCTTGAGTGTATTGTGTAAATCACTGGCAATAGCGTTAGATGTATAGTCAGATCCGATTGATAGGCTAGAATTTAGTCCCGAATCATCTTGTGCATGTGATTCATAAATGACTTTCTTTGAGTTATTTACACTCCCAACTGGATCCTTCAGTGTATTGTGTAAATCACTGGCAATAGCGTTAGGTGTATGGCCAGATCCGATTGATAGGCTAGAATTTAGTCCCGATTCACCATGTGCATATGAATCATAAATGACTTCCTTTGAGTCACTGACACTCCCAGCTGGATCCTTGAGTGTATTGTGTAAATCACTGGAAATAGCATTAGATATATGTCCAGATCCGATTGATACGCTAGAATTATTATCAGTTTTCGAATTAAGTAATAATTTTTGTATTTTTGATTCGTAACCTAATTTCAGTGGCTCAGTTATAGTTGGTATTGGATTTTGGTATTGATTGTGTATGTTATTTTCAGTAACATTGGATGTATAATAAGATTTTATTGACGTCCCGGAGTGGCTCACTTCTTTTGAATTTAGCTTCAATTCATCTTGTATATTTGAATCATAAGTTATCCTTTGTGGATCATTTATATCCAAAGCTAAGTCTTTGTATTTATTCTGTAAATCATTTATAATGGTATTGAATGTGCTATCAGATCTGTTTAATATTTCAGAATCAATGTTTTCTATGTTGCTTGATGTGCCTTGCATCTTTGGTTTATAATGTTGTTTTAATGATTTTTCATCGTTACTCTTCGAATCTGTAATTTCCATTGGATTTAACTGGTTCCAAATAACATTACGTCTATCAGGATCTTCTAAGTGATTTTCACTTGAAATATGCTTATCTCCCGCTTTAGTATGCGTTTCCTCCTCCTTTTCTAAGATATTCTTCTGTTGTTGTTCCTTTACTCGAGGCAACTCAGTTACCGCTATTTCAGCTTCGGTTAAAGCTTTCTGTATCTGTGTTTCTTTTCCATCTTCGGATATTTCATACAAATTCTCCACGGACTGTGATATTCTCTGTTCAGATGGATGTAATTTATCTTCGTAACTTTCTGATTCCTGAGTTGGCTTTCCTTCAGATGTTTCTTTATTTAGCTCGCCAAGCTTGATTTTTGTTCGTGCTTCTGAAGATTCGTTATTTTTCTCTGAACTATTATCACTCATATGCGATCCTTTTATTTCGTTGTTCAAATTTTCGATATCATTTGCTTTGTTTAAAAGAAGTTTTAATAGAGGATTCTTCTCTTGTTTACCATTTTTCAACAAATTATCGTAATCTTGTGTAGCATTTGTAATGCTTAATATCTTTGGTTTATCGTCTTCGTCAGAAACATCCAACTCTGAATATTTTTTATTTAGGTCATATTTTTGATCCAATATATCAGTTGCATTCGTGTTTTTTATATTCTTATTCTCTCGCGCGCCTAATAGATCATCCTCGTACGAAAGATCTAATTTTTCCTGTCTCTTGGCATCTACCTTGCCGTCTATTCTGTAGTCACTTTTGTTAAGTGACACGCTTGCATATGACGTGTTCACAATACTGTTCATAAATTTATTGTCTTCTATTGTTCCCATATGTTCATTATTGCTTTCGACAGAAATGTTGTTAAATCCATTAAAAATATTTTCAGCTATTTTCTCTTTTTCATCGCCTCCCAACCTTTTCATATTGTTGTAAGTGATATCATATCCTCTCTCTTCCGGAATATTTCCTACATTGTCTGTTGAATTTTTAACTTTTTCATTCGACACTTTTACTATTTCAGATAATTTCTTTTTAGGATCTAATTTGGATAAATGCATAGCGTCAGGATCGTAGGTCCCAGTGCTAAGAGTTTCGTTGTGTATCCAACTAGCTTCGACCAGTGGATCTTTGTATCCTTCGTTATCGGTCCAATTAAGTGGACGTAGCGTGGTTGCTTCAAGTAAACGAGATCTAATTGTATTTTCATGTATGTCTGGAGAGCGAGCTTCGCTGATATTCAAAGTAGGCTGAGTACTCGTTTCGGAGAACGCTCCGAGTACTTCATTTTCAATTAATTGCCGCGCTGCAGATGTCGTGTACTTGTCATTCACTTTCGTATGGAGCTTGGTAATTTCATCCTCTTTCGATCTCGTTTCACCCGAACTCGAATTATTCAACGTTTCGTGTTGCTTCTTTTCCAACTTGTCATTTTTCTGGAAACTTTCGGCGCTTAAATCGGACAATAAAACTTTATTCTTCGACATTTTTGGCGTGTTCACCGTAGGTGATGACTCTTTACTTTCTCTGGCGGTATCATTACTCTCAGTCATTTCGATGCTTGTGTTGGATCCCTCTACGGGCGTTTTCTTTTTATTTAAATCCCACGTAATTGATTCACTTTCGTTCAAAGAAGCTTTTGGTTCGGTTTCTTTGATGTACGGGTCGTTTAATCTACTTTTCCCTGTCGTTACAGATTGTTTCTGCGTAATACCTATCGAATACTCGTTACTCTTTTCAGATATATCGATTTCTGATTCTTTCGTCAGATCTTCTTTGTCGTTTTTATTTATTTTCTCAATAAAATTATTACCATTCCCTTCGGTTTTATAATAATTCATAATTTCTGCAGAATTTTGATTTTTTAATAATCTAGCAACGTTTGAAAAATTTCCTTCGAGGTTGCTACTGTCCAGTTTTTCATCTGCTATCGTAGAATTTCTTTCTTTATTTTCTTTTTCCATCTCGGTACTGCCGTTGTTTATAACTGACAAATTACTAATCATTTTCAAATCGCTTTGTTTAGACGAATGATCTTCAGCCGTGTTACGCCCCGTTATTTCCTGTTTCTCCGTTTCTTCTTGCGATCCTTGATTAATTACAGTCGATGATATATTATCTTCTCCGGAGATGCCGCTATTACCGGAGAACTTAGAACTCCAAGCCGAGAATGATTCAGTCGCTCGTTCCAAGTTTACATCATTTGCCACTACTTTATCTTTGTGTTTCCCTAGAGGATCTAATTCCTTCGTTTTAATTAATAATTCGGTTGAAGTATCGATATTTGCATTTAATTTCGAAGCTTCGTCTATTTTCTTTTTCGCATAATATTCCTTCTCCAGATTTTCAATTTTTGTTAATGTAACGTTAATGCTTTCACGGTCAGACTTTATATATTTCTGACTGCTTTCATTAGGATCAATAGTTTTATGATCGGTCTTATTAATGAAAACTGGAGCATTAGTAATATGTACATCTGAGACGTTACTTCCTTCGTTTGAATTATAAAATACAGATCCGATTTTTTCTGGTCTCTCCTTCGACGGAAATTCTTTAGATTCATCACTTAAAAATCCAGTTATATTAATAACCGATTGATCAGCTGTTTCGTTCAATATCTCTAAAGTATTATCAACCTTATTCGCTGCTTGCGTTCCATACTTTTCTTTGGTATCACCAATCACCTGTGTTTCTTTCGCCATCTTCAATTCTTCTCCACTGCTTGCACTACTATATGAAATTGATGGATCTTTTATAATTTCCTTTTTCCCTTCTTTAGCTTCATTTTGCGTATTTTCACTCGACACTCCTCCGAACATCGCTATCTTATTTTTTCCAGGCTCGTTTTCTTCCAAAGGTACTTCATGAACTGCAGGTGCAGGATTATTATTTTCGTTAAATCTACCAGAATATCTAAGCGCGCTAACATCTATATTATTTAATTTGCCGAAATTCGCGAGAATTTCGATTCGATCTTTATCAGGAGTTGGAGACGTGTTATTTCCCCTCGAGAGAAGCTCTTTGTTTTCATCTTGTAGTTTCGCAATGTGTGCTGCGATAGTCGCAGCAGAGAATCCGTCGTTTCCTTGAGGATCTGTGGGACTTCCTGTTCCAGTACTGATACTTGACAGGCTCGTTGCTTGATTTACCTCCGAATCTCGTAACAATGTTTTCTCACTGTTCTCATACTCTTGCAATATTTTATTAATTTTATTCGCAGAATTGTCCTTCTTGGAAATAATAATATTGTCATTGGAAAATTGATTGCTTTCAATATTTAATGTTTTTATTCCGTCAGTCTGATATTCCGATAATTTATTTGGTTTACGTTTTTTCGTACGTATAATATGTTTTTCATTATTTTCCAATGGTTTGGTGTTATGAATTTCTTGATAAATTCTTGGATCGTTAAACGGTTCTTTCTCCTTGGTATTTGTTTTTGCTGATAACACACGAGCTCTATTATTCTTTTTATGAATTCCAGCGGTTACAAATGGTCCCTCTTCTGCAATGTCTGTTATTCCTGATAACGTACGATCTGCTTGTAATTGCGTTCTTTTTACTAATACGTTATTTTCTTCCACCGATGACGCATTTTTATCGAATATTTGATTCGACTTTACGTCTTTTTTATCCTTATCTTCGGAAGTATCACTCTTTATTTTGGAATCTCTCTTTCCGAGAATTTCTTCAATCAAAGATAACTTTTCACGCTCTTTTTCATTTTTGCTACTCGTTTCGTTCATTGCTTCTTCGACAGACGATAGTCCTATTCTCTTCGTCATATCCGCTTCGTATTTTCTTTTATTTGTTACGTTGTGATCCTCTTTCGGCTTATATTTACCTCCGGATGCTTTATCAGCACTTGTATCTTTGTGTATTGCTCCTTCGTACGAAATAACCTCCTCATTTTCTTTACTTTTATTTTCAGATATCTCAGGTTCTTCATCCACGTTCGAAGATTCTTCGCCAGACGTTATTTCATAGTCTTTTTTTCTTAATTCACTTTCTTTATTCGAAATTCCAAACGCGTCGTCATGAGTAGCACCTGAGTCTTCGTACTTGTACGTAACGTCATTGTTCCAGGGATCTTTAAATATTTTATCGTCTTTAGCCTTAACGATTAAGTTTTCGTCAGTTTGATATTGCTTGTATTTTATATATTTCTTTATATCCTCTTCGAGGTTTTTATTTGTTTCCTCGGCATTTTTATTAAATTCATCCTTTTCTTTCTCTGAGGATTCCTCGTCTTTTTGCACAATTTTCTCCCCTTGTTTTATATTTATTTGTCTATCATGAGGATCAAACTGTTCGATATTTTTATCGTTTTTAGTTGAAACTTCATCCGAAGTCAGTAACAGATTGTCTTCGCGAAGCTGTGGCTTGAATACTTCAACCGAAGGTTTAAATTTCTCCATTCCTATGTTCATTGACCCAAATTTATCTTCCTGTGTTACTATCGGATCGTATTCTGTTTCGCCTCGATATTCTGGGCCTACTTCCTTTTCCTTCAAATCCCCTGCTACAAATTTGTCATTGTCCACATTTCGTTCCTCACTTTTTTTCTCTTGTAAATCTCTCGACTCAAATTTCTGCCCTGCTACATCCCACGGCCCAAAGTTCAATTTTTCGTTACCCATCTGCGAACTTTCTGTTTCAAATTTTCTTTTCGCTGAAATTTCTGGATCAAATTTTTTCCTTTTCAGACCTATCGACTCCAATTTATCTCCTTCATTCACATCTTGTAACCGAAGTTTCTTCCCTTGCGAATTCTCAGCTTCAAACTTTGTTTTCTTCGTGCCTGAAATTTCATGTTCCTTCTTTTTATCACTTTCTTCTTTGGACTTCTCTTTCTCTACATTTTCTAATCCGAATCTTCCTCTATTTATATCGTCCCCTTCGATATCTTCTTTGTTCCTTACTTCGGATTTCTGCGTTCTTAAATTATCTTCTGTAGAATATTTCCCTCCAAAATATTTCATCATAAATTCTGTATTCTTCAAGTTCTCTACCCCAAACTCGTTACTATTTACATCAAACTCGAATTCTGCTGTTTCAGGATCCTCCGCTTCGTGCTTCTTCTCTTTTAAATTCCCCACATCGGACTTCTCTTCTTGAGATTTCACATCAGCTATCGCATCCTCTCTTTCCTCTAAAGATGTCCGTTCGAGTTTAACATTTTCATCAGAACCCACTGTGTAATCGGCGCGATCTGCCGATGGAACATTACGTCCCTCCATCTCGCTCTGCTGCCCATCGTGATTCAACGATTTTCTTCGTTCTTCGTTTTCAGCGCCCATCTCTTCGGTAGACGTTGATTTCGTTCCAATACGCTCGCGATGTTTCACAGGGCCACGTTTGTTCGCATCGACGCGAATTGATGTTTCAGCTGCACTCTTCTGTTTATCATATTCCTGTTGAATACCTTTACGAGTATCTGTCGCCGGAGATCCGTCGATACGCCAGGAATTCAACGAGAGATTCTTCTCATTTCCCTGGTACAGATTTTGCCATCTCTGCATCTGCTCTCTCAGGTCCGACAATTCATCTAACAATTGTGGTATTTTTAATTCCAAAGAATCTTTTTTCTCTTGCGTTGTACCGATCGACTTTTCCTTTCCCATCGGTATCATCTTTTCATCCATTTTGTTCCTTGCGAGTGGAATATCGATGCTTTCATTAAAATCTGATTCGTCATCCGGGAACTTTGAATCTGGATACGAATCCTGTATTTCCTTGTTAATTAACTCCCTGTCCTGTAAACTGGATTTTACATCTTGATACGGTTCGTCCTGTATTTCCTTGCTAATTAACCTCCAGCCTGGCATATTTTGATCCACTTTCATCGAGTTTGATTCATCGACTGTCTTCGATTCTTTATCTTCTTTCTCCTGTCTCGAATCGCCTTCCCACTTCGTTCGCAAAACAAATGGATTCGAAATGAAAAACGATTTATCGCTCGAAGGTCGTTTATTTTGGTTCGTTTTATCGTGTGCTTCGAGTATTTTTACAGGTAGTTCTGCAGTCGAGAGTTTGTCACTTCCCACTACGCTGTTCATTGTGTTATCGATTGAAATATCATCAAATAATGTCCCTTCATTTTTTATGTCAAAGTTGATTTTCATGTCACGGTAATTACCGTCTTCGTTCCTATGTTCGTCATTTTTGATCAAGCGTTCTTTATTCGTCTGTGTATCCGAACCATGTTCTCCTGCTTCTTCCAAACCCCATCCAAAAGCTTCCTTATATGTTTCTTCACTTCTATCTGAACTATCTTTTCCGGTGTCTTTCATCGGTGATGCAGCATCTGTTTCGTATTTATTTTCGATTGTACCTGAACCATCTTTGTTTGCTTCTTTCACTCGTGATTCAGGATGTTGATTTTTGTATCCGTCTTCAGCCTGTTCTGTGAGCCAAGACGTTTCTGTTAATTCATCAGAATATTCCGTGTTTTTACCCTCGTTCAAAAGAGACGATTCATATTTTTTACTGAACGCGTCCTTTTTACCAATTTCCATATCTTCGTTATTCTGTAGGAATTGTTTCGTGTTTAGAAATTTCATATCATCGACCCATTTTTCATTTTCGTTCCAATTCTGTATTCCTAGATCGTAATTCGCGTTTGACGGTCTCAACAGCGATTCGGTGAATCCCATTCCTGATCTGAATGGCAACACAAAGGAGAGCCAATCGTCGCCAAACGCATTGTTTCGGAATTTTCCCATGTTGTCCGATTTCACGGTGCTTAATTGCGCCTTGACATTCGCCAGAATCTTTTGAACTTCGTCCTCGTTGTTGAGATTTTGCGTTGATACCATGTAGTCCGAAATACGGTAGTCTTCTAGCGATCTTCGTTGACGATCTTCGTGCGATTTGCGAAGGGTAAAATCGGACTTTTTTAGCTCTGGTCTCATTAAAGAGATTAGAGGCGCGAGATTTCTTTTTTCTCTAGCAAATTCCTGTATTGGAGTAAAGATCAATGTAAATAATGAGGATCTTTCTTAGAAATCAGATATTTTTGGTTTTTGTCAATGTTTATTACAGAATTTTTACAATGGTAGGAGATCGTGGTTGAAATTCATTAAGTCATTTTTTGTTTTTATATCAAAGAAATATTTCCAAATTCAACGCGTTGTCGACAAATTCAACGTTGAAACTATCTTTTATTTAATGTTGTTATTAATTATGCGTTATTGTGAGCTGATTGAATATTTGAAAAATATTAATGACACTAATTATACACGCGGATTAATATTAATATTAATTAATATTAAAATTAATATTAATAAGTTAATAACTAACATAACAACACTACTGCTCTTTTATTTTTATAAAACTCTTATAAAGAAATTTTTAGATCGTCAGGATGTAGAGATTTTTTAATACACGAAAATTGATACAACAAATTGAAAACATGGATGTAGTATCGAAACATTTAGTATATCAATATCGCATTCTCAAATTAAACGAACTACGGGTAGAAATTGAATGAATCAAGATCATAGAACGGAAAGCGGAACACTAATTCTCTTCTGATAGAAATATTTCTGAAATATTTCAAAAATCGCCATAGAGTACACCGACAGATTGACCACTTCTATGTCACATCATAGAACTTCCCATCGTCACTTTAAGATCCTCATGTCTAATATGTAATTACATTTACAAAAGTAATTGTACTTTTCGCTATTCCATGCTATAATTCGAATATTTCACTATAAAATCCAATTGACAAAGCGACAAATATTTTAATCTAAATCATTTTCTTTCCTATTCGATAACGAAAAATTGCAGAAATATTCCAAAAACTACCATAAATACGTCGGCAGATTGACCAATTCTATGCCACAGTATAGAACTTCCCCTCGTCACTTTAAGATCCTCATGTCTAACATATAATTATATTTACAAAAATTAATTATAGTTTTCGTTATACCATACTACAATTCGAATATTTCGCTATAAAATCCAATTGACAAAGCGACAAATATTTTAATCTAAATCATTTTCTTTCCTATTCGATAACGAAAAATTGCAGAAATATTCCAAAAACTACCATAAGTACGTCGGCAGATTGACCAATTCTATGCCACACCATAGAACTTCCTCTCGTCACTTTAAGATCCTCATGTCTAACATATAATTATATTTACAAAAATTAATTATAGTTTTCGTTATACCATACTACAATTCGAATATTTCACTATAAAATCCAATTGACAAAGCGACAAATATTTTAATCTAAATCATTGTCTTTCCTATTCGGTAATGAAAAATTGCTGATAAAACTTCAAATGTCGCGGCGATAAGATTAAAAAGGGAAGAGCACGACATTCGTTTGCTCGTCACTTCAAAGATTTATTTTTCAATGAATCCGACAAACCGGAAGAAAATCAAACGGTCCGCTGTCGGACGTCGAGGAGGCTTTTGATCATCCGCAGCGCGTCCAAACATACCTGTCTATCCGCGAGGCGAAGAAGCAACCCTCCCCAATCAGTTCCGCTCGAAGCCTTTTGCACTGATCCCATTTCCCACCGAGTTAATCCAGCCTCGTTCGCTCGTGATTTCTGTCGTCCATCCTCCAAAGAACTCTTCTTTCCTTCAACATCGTTGGATATGGTTTCCTTGTCGATGATGTTCACGCGTTCTAACCACGTTTCCGGGCTCTTCTGTTCTACAATATACTTGTTCGATGTTTGACTTGGAATTTTAGACGAGACAATAGCGAAAAGGAGCGATGAAAAAATCACTGGTATCTTCATCATCGTTGGTACTTCGGACACTATTATTCGTTATTGCTGATACGTCGATTATATACTCCGCTGGCAATTGTATAAACAGTCTGCTAAGAACGCGTACGTCGAATATATGCGAATGTTGTTCCAGACTAATGTGCATCGTTTAGTTGCGTTTTTTGATGTTATTTATTCGCGAAAATCCTAGACATTTCTACCTAGAAACTGTTGTTTCTTTATTTGTTTAATAGCGATGTAATTTGCCTTATTTTCCCACGTTTCTCTCGTAAATTTAATTACGTATTAAACCGTTCCATAAGTATTCCGTGTTTGTATATGCATGTAATTTTGAAAATACAATCAATTTCTTTAACACGTTGACTGCCACGACATCCGTATTCGGGTGTCAACAAAGTTTCTCATCAGGTCACGTAACCCATATTCAGGTGTCGCTTATTTGACTACTTGCAAAAGATCATCGTAGGTATTTGAAAAGATATTCTATAATAATAAAACCGTTGAATTGTTATAAAAATAATAGGAAAATGGTTTATTAAAAAAATTATTTGGAAAGTAAAACTTTATAGCATTCTATACATAGCTGAGGTTGGTCGAGACAATTTGGATAATAAGTTGTTGTTTTCTTTAAATTTTTTGTGCCTTTATTCGGTCCATTCGACGTACTTTATTTTCATAACATATTTTATTTGTATGCGCATCTAATGCATCTTCTGGAATCATTTTTCCGAGCGGCGATATTATGCTGACTCCATCGAAGACAACCCTAATAATTTTGCAACTAATAACTCTCTAAATATTCTAATATTTATATCCTTCCTTGTTACAATTTTGTAAACCGTCGAAGCGTTTTCAAACGAAACGAGAGATCATTCTTGAGATCACCACTTGAGCGACTCGCATTACTAAAATATCGATGGGAGTATCTAGCAAAGAACGTCTGGTACTGCGGCACGCGTGGCCTGACGGAGATTTTCTTGAAAACACGCGTGGCAGTCAACGTGTTAATAGTGGATAAATGGTTTAATTATACAAGTTCGTTGTCTTGTATCACGCAGAGGATACTCGAAATTTGGTTGACACGTGTGTGATACGATTCCGACAGTTAGCGCGATACAAAACCATTCGTGTTTTCTTTGCTCGTAAAACGTTTACTTAATACGTGGTTAATGGTTGACACAATATTCCGCGGGAAACCCGGAACAATTTCGTTTCCAAGGCAAAACGCTTTTCTCTACGTCTAACGCAGCAACCTTCGTTTCATTTTCAGCAACAGAGGCACCCGCCTCTTCTTCTTGGTTGGATGTTCCTGGTACTGCCGTTCTTGCCCGCATCCAATCTTTTTATTACCGTTGGATTCGTCGTTGCGGAACGTGTACTTTATTTGCCCAGGTAATTTATCAAATCTTATCATTTGTTGTAGTTTTCAAAATAAACACTGTATATGTATTTCAGAGTAGGAGATTTTTAAAGATGGAGAAAATATCGAAAGAAGAAAAACAATCGTTTAAAAACAACGTTTCATGTATATGTATATTTTATAGGAGTAGACCAAACTGAAAATTTCTATTAATCTAAATTTGGTTCGTTTAAACAAAATTAAAAGAAAATATATATATGTAAATGTTCATGCAGTATAGTTTTGGAAATATAATTAAAAGAATGATACGCAGTTACACTTGAAGTATCTTAAGATTTTACTATATTTTAGAGAACATTAAGACAAATTCAAAAATATCTCAAGCGAACAACGAATGTTTACAGCGTTGGATGGATTCTTCTGGTCGTATATGGGATGCAAATCAGCTGGACGGCTATTCCGCGCAGAAGAAGTCTGATCACGACTGGAATCGTTCTACTTCTACTCTTAGGATGCTACAGAACGATACTTCGAAACAGAGACTGGACGTCCAGAGAAACTCTTCTCAGGTTTGCCAGTCGAGCTTTTTAACACTTTGCACTCGAGACGTCAACTGTACTAGCACTATATTTCTGGTGTAAGACGCTTCGATATTGATGAACGTATGCAGTTTATAAAGTTATTAGACATGCACTTTACATTCAACGATTCGCTCTCTTTTCAAACATATTTTCATGCGATTGATTTATATATTTTGGAGGATATTATATTCGAAAAGAAATCAAACATCAAATATATGAACATGAGAACAAAGACTGAAAGAAATTAGCGTCTTTCGCGATTTACTCTGCAAAAAATACATATAACGTTACATTCGCTGAAAGAGTTTGTTAATTTTAATGAATCCGTAATGTAAACATTTAGATGCTTTTAAAAGATAAAAAACAACGAGTTTTGAAAAAAAGTATATGACATTTCCTTTTTTGCTTGATTACGCAGAAATTCTTGAATTTTTGAAACACGCGATTATTTTTCACCGTACGCAAAAGCTGTCATAACATTGAACTGATAACAAACTCGTCGACAATAGAACGAGATCGAGGGACGACAGACACGAACTTCTGAATGTTCGCCGATATCGATGATGAAAAAATGATATTCGATATTGTATTTTTCTTTTCTTTCTTTTGTTCGCGATAGGGAAAAGAGACCGAGAAGTTGAATTTCATCTTAAAGCTCACGAGCCAACAATTTCAACTGGAGCGTCGAAATGTTTTTCAGCTGCATCATTATTCTTGGGACATTCGAGAAATTTTATGAATATTTTTAAATTCGTGACAACGCTTTTGCACTGAATTTTCCGAAAAAAGAGAAAATCTCCACGCTTTATGGAAGCTACAGTAGTTTATTGCCGTGGCAAAGAGATTACCTGCAAGCTTGTAAAAATGTAAGGATATGAGGTGTTTCACTGTAGGTAATGAGTATTCAGTTTTATGGAGTAGGGAGTTACAAATATAAGGTAAAAGATATCCAATATCGAGGAGATTATAAAAATATAGAAGACAAGAGTTTAATGCAAAAATTATTGACGTGCAGGAGCATTTGCAAATATTACTAATTTATAGATGGAATCGACCTACGTATTAGATAATTTTTTAGATTCAGTTTTATATTAATACAATTTATTGATGTTAGTAATTCGACTCAGGACTTGGAAAATTTCACTAATCATATTAATTCAATTATGCAAGAGGATCTTGATCCTCGATAATTCCACATTTATAATATATTTGCTTCCAAAATTTTATTCAATTTATTACTGGATTTCTTACAAGAAAATTTTCTGCCCTTGCTAACTTGTAACTCGTAATTCGTTAAATTTCATAGTCTATGTATATTACGTTTTTATTCTTATCATTATATATTTTTATTATCATACATTAGTACAATGGGATTGTGCAAAAGGAGCCTCATCCTCGATATTGCCCTACCTTTAATGTCTCTACAAATTAGTAATACAAAGGTCAAAAAAAATATTCAGTTGAAAAGTTTGCAAATGAAAAACCAACGAGAAAATGGGAAATCACCATTCACGTTACTCCCTAACTTGAAACTCTGCTCTTAGTCGTTCGTTCGGTACGCAAGCTCGTAATTCGTCGTGCACGAAATCCCCAGTCTAAATTCCCAGAATCGCGGCATAATTTCGCGGAAATTTACGCGGGCCTCTTCGTCACTGGTGGGACAACGCCGCGGGCACACCACCAATGCTGTCGCACGAGCGAGAATCGCGCGCGTGGTAGCAATTGGCCAGACGATATCAGATTTAACCGCGGTGAGATAAAGAGCCGGGGATCGCGTCGAGGTCGAGATGATGACCCTGCCTCTGACTCAGAATCCTCTTGTTTATAGGGCGGGTCTGCGGTCTCTTCCACACAACGCCAAGATGCATTATAACTTCGCCAACTTCCTGCGAGACACGTCGCAACCTAACCGAGCTATCCTACATTATCAGCTGGCCCTTTGGTGAGTACTATGAATAAGAACATTTCATTCGATAATTGTGTAAATATCGTCGACTCTTTAGACAAGATTCTTTTTCGGTTGGATGGATTCTGATAGGCTGATAAATCTCCTGAGACGCGAAACACATGTGTGGTTAACATCCGGTTAAATTTACGGTTTGTCCTACGTTTCCTCGAGCAACAGTACGTACAACGCTTTCAATTTTCCCGTCAGAAACGCAGGGAGCAGCGTATCGACTGACATCATCTCTTCTACGCTTCAGAGTCCCCTTTTCCCCAGGGCGCCACGGCCAACTTTACTCGTGACTCGTGGCTACCCACTTTTATTTGCGTTAAATCAAATCGCTTGAAGCAACCGGGGATCTAAACGGCAGGCATTTTTACATTTTTACAGCGGTATTGTTGACACGAGGTTAATTTTTTAGGATTTTTAAAACTCTTCCCTATCTCTGTGAATATCTTGGATACACAGATGAAAAGTAACGTGTTTGTCGTTAAAGATAGATCAAAAATTATAAATCGACAAGATTTAATTTATCTTATTTATCGCTTGCCACTGTAGTACAACAACATTTTTAGTACTCATAACATGTAATCTGTGACGTGTAAAATTTCATTAATAATATTAGTTTAATTACAATCAAATTTCACGCACTCGTAGTCATTCGGTGACATTCCTGCAACGCTTGCTATACAAAGATTTTGATTCGCCTTTTGCTATGATTATTCTTTAATAAAGATTAGTCCAAGCAAACACGTTGTTCTAAAAACGGAGGAATCAGTCCGTTAACTCAAGAGAGTCTCTCGTCCGAAGTCAGTCACGACGAAAAGCAAGACTAGCAGCGAGCTTACATCCACGAGATTATCATCATCGTTTTTTCTTTTCTTTTTCTTTTTTTCTCTCTTTTACTTCTCGTGTCCTCTTTCAGCGTAGCTCGGCCACGCTTATCAAAGCAGTAAAAGGTTTACTGACAGTGACTGGTATTCCGATAATGAAAATTCCACTTCCCCGTTCGCGCGGATCCTTTTGAAGTCGCCGCCTCAATGAACCGATCCCACGTTCTTCCCACTGGGAACCAGGCCATCAACCCGTTCCTTTTTCGCCACCACATCGCGGCCTTGTTTCCATGTCGCAACAAGGCGAACCTTCCCGCAGACTCTTTCCTCGTCTTTCGTGCAAATACATATTCCCCAGCGTTTGTTTCCATTACCACGCTTTGTCTCCTCTTTCTCGATTTGTTGTTCCATTGTTTTGCACCAGCACGATGAACATTGATGGTATCGATCTCGGGCATTGACACGGTTGTCGTTTCGATAGTTGTTTAAGAAAAATTGGGAAATTTATTTTAAAGGTTATTGAGTAATTGTAGAAGATTTCGTACTTTTTAGTCAGAATTTTATATAAAAACTCGTGTTCCATTACAATTGGAGCGATGACACGTTATCGAATAATTGAATGGAAACATATTTATCACTTTTGGAAGAGAAAACGTCGTTCGAGTTAGACTGTTCCATAAGATTCAAACACCTAACGTGCTTCTTATGTTCGACATCGATCGATTCTGACCAAATATCATGAACCTCTGTGTATACTAAAACGATGGACAGGAACTGTAAAATCATACTTTACTGTTAAATCAGCTTTCACCAAGACGCGCTATCGATCCTTGCCACAATATTCGTGAAGCTCGTTAATCTGTTGTGTAAGATTCATAAAAGTTTCAGGTCATGTAATAATTTGTTATATATATTTTTGGGAAAACTGGACTGAGAAAGTAGATAAAGTTGTGTTTCTCTGCAGACACTTGAAATAATTCAATTATCGATAATAAAAAAGAGCAACACTTTTCGAAGAAATGAAACCAGAGATTTCATGAATGAATGGGAGAATGTACAGTTTAATTCATAATTCCAATTATGGATTGAATTGAACATAAAATTAACGCGCTGTTTACAGGCCTCTTAATTCCTATACAAACATTTATTTTCAAAGCTGTGGTAGAGTCTACCTTTCATGGAATATCTAATTGTTCGAGGAATTACGAGACTAATTATTACCATCCAATTAATTGATTGTGTTTATCTCACTCGTTGTTATAGCTTCTTTTACTGCAAAGAAATTATTGCAAAGAAACTTACACGTTACCTATAAATAAACACAATGGGATATCATTAAACATTTAATGGCTCATTGTACATTATTGACTGCTAATTTTATGACATACCGTGAATGGTAATATCATTGAATAGATATAATTGATAATTAATTTCGTTTCCGATTAAACTGCATACGCGTGTTTTCTACAGGATCAACCAGCCAGTCAAATTGATAACATTCGATTCATCTTCTAACTCATTGTTTGTTAAATTCGATCGCGTATTAATTAAAATCATTATCGGACAGATCTCTCTCTCTCTCTCTTTCTCTCTCTCTCTCTTTCTCTCTCTCTCTCTTTCTCTCTCTCTTTCTCTCTCTATCACTGATTTTGATTCTGTAACTTTGCATTCTTTATTGAAACGTTATTTAATCGAAAAATATCCCGCAATTTTATGCTGCTGCAGCGTTGAGTATATGCACGATTGCATACTATAAATATAAAAATTGATAGATGTCCTTCAGAGACCGAAGCAATAAATATTGTAAAAATACGGTTTTATATGGAAGCTGTCGTAATTGTTTGCCTGAAGTTTGAAACGTTTATCCGAAGAGTAATGAATGTTAATATCATAGAAAAGCTGAGCTGCTAATTGACGTATGGAAGGCAAATAAATTTCATAGAAATTAACATTGTTTTTGAATCTTTGAAAACCGAGCGATCGTTCCAGTGGGATATACTGTATATCCTTTGTTAAATTGATAGCTGGTTTTATCGGCGATTTTGAAATGTGTTGACCTCTCGACGTGCGTGTTTCATAATTTATAATATTTAAAAATTCCCGCCGATAGGAAATGCGTTTCGCGAGTCGGGAAACGCGCGATAAAACTTTAAATCCGATCTATCGAGCTTCGAGCCGTAACTTCGGTTGGATTTTTGCACAAGCGAAAGCACACGGGGAAGGCCGGAAACGCAACGAATCGTGAATTTCTGAAACTGCTGCCTCGTTCCATGTTTCTCCTCATTCAGGACCGGTAAGCAAAATTAATCCATGCGCCAGCGTACACCGTTTACTGGCGCACTAAAATGCAGAATCCAATTAAATAATTCAAGCATGGCGGCGCGATGAAGGGTAGGTTTACAGTGTGCATCCACGCGTACCGTCGTATGCACCAACATTGAGTGCACGCGAAAACGCTACGGCCGAAAGAATTCCCTGCCATCCACTTGATATCTCCACGATAACTGTGATTTAGGGTTCGTAGCTCAGTTTCTCTGTACATCGACTGGCTAAACGTTTTAACATTTTTTGTTCATACGTACTTATCGCTGTATGTCGTGGTACACAGATTTGTAAAAGGTTGGAGAGTAGAGTCACGTGTTCATTTCTAAGAATTTATTTCATTTCACACACAACACATGTGTACACATTTCAGATCTGCATTGGCGAGGATATCGATAAGCATAGGTATTTTTGTCAATTTAATTGAAATTATTGATTGTTTATTTTATGTTACAATTATAAATAACTTAACGCGTGTTACAAAGAATACGTGAAAATAAATTGTATAAGATACAAGCGAAATTTATGTAAAAATATAATGAAAAGAAGCGTTATAATTGTATTAATCCCTGTAAGTACAGGGATTAGAGTTATATATGCAATTTAAACAATTCTCTAAAGTTTAGAAAGTAAATTTCTAATTTATTTTGTGTACCATTAATTTAATTAATAAGGAATATATCTTTTTAAATCCCATACAATGAGAGTACACTTGGAACACATTGAAAGGTAGAATTAAGAACAACTAATTATTCATTCACGTGAAAATGTACTATTTTAGAAAATGTCAATCCTTTTTTCTTCTTTCTGTGCTCATATTTTGTCAATGCCACAATATTCCTATACGAATATTTTGCTACTGGGTTTCCGAGACAAACAATCGTGAAAGTTTGTAATCCAAAATATTTTTATATGAAATTTACTTTATTCCCACTTTGAAACGGTTTTAAACGAATGATTTCTATCGAGTTGATCATTTGTCGCTTAAAACTCTAATATTTAACTTAGCAATTTCGTGGACTTCTTATTACATACAAGTAATCCTAATTGCATCCCAAATTAGATTTTATCCATTTCCATCTTTTTGGAAACTTAAAATTTTTAGAATTAAGTTTGTTTTTGGATTTTAAAAGATGGTATAGAAATATAAATCTTAAGTATGTATAGCATAATGGTAGTAATACTAATCTATACTTGATTATCTGTGTAAAAATAGTTACAAATTAGTCAAGTTACAACAATATTTAAAAGACTTAAAAGATTATAAATACTAAAAATTATAAAAATAATTAAAAAAAAATAAGACTTGAATATTCTGTTCTCTCACTATGTATTAATTTCCTATATTACTAATTTATCGGCAATCAATGTAATAAGCTTAATTTCCTTATAACTGGTTATTACCTGATACCTTTGATCAATAATATATACCTGCTTGAAAAGTGGAATATGTAGTACGTTCTTCGAAAGGAAATTGAGAAAAAGGAAAATACTGGTAAAGCAAACATCATACTTTCGCGACTGAATGATCGCTGGAGATAAAAGGAAAGCGAAAAAAGGTGTTTCAAAGAGCAAATCGTGGTTGAACGAAGGAATAATATTTAGCTAACGAATAATTTTAATTGGAGAACATATACTGATGTATGTACAAAAGCGAAAGAAAGAGGAAGAAACGAAACGGAAAAGATACAGTCTGTCACACAAGAGCGTGTCTGCGATATCTGCGAAACCTGACACCTAATCAGAATGAGATAAAAAGAATGTAAACAAACGAAAACTTCTCTAATACGCGTTGCTGAATACCTTTCAGTTTCATTTGAAACAGTGAAAGGAACAGAGCTTTTTAATATGAGTGCCGCGTACGCGAAACGTCGAAAATCGTCTGGCATGGGCGAATGAAAACAGAGATCGTGATTGGAGTAATATAATATTCACTGATGAATCTTCGTTTTGGGCATGGTGTCCTATTAGGCGTGCTTGGACTATCCATGGAAGAAGGATGATTCAAAGAAGTGTAAAACACCCTATAAAAGTGCATGTTTGGGGTTGCTTTAACGCACGCGGTTTTGGGACTTTGTGCGTCTTTACAGACAATCTGAATGCACAAAAGATGGTGAAATTGTACCAAAGGGGACTTCTCACATCCGTGAAACGTTGGTTCAACCAAACCGAGGACCAATGGATATTGCAAGAAGACAACGACCCTAAACATCGAAGTCGCATCTGCACCCAATGGAAAGCGAAAAACGCCATCACAGTACTTCCTTGGCCATCGCAGTCCCCTGATGCAAACCCTATCGAAAATGTGTGGTCCCTAATGAAATGCAAGCTGAGAGGAAGACGTATCACAAAAATAAGAACACTTGTACATCACATTCGAAAGATATGGAGGTCGTTACCAGAATCCTACGCTCAAAAATTAGTCGAGAGTATGCCGAAACGATGTCAAGCTATAATCGCTAATGGAGGAGATTGGACACCCTACTAAGTAATAGCGTATTAGTGTTTTACATGTAGATTCAATTCATATAAATTTTTTTACAAATATATAAATATTTACAGAAATATCGCAGACACGCTCTTGTGTGACAGACTGTAGAAAGCACTCTGAAGTGTAGAAAACAAGAACAGAAATTGGAAATAAAATCGTATCGTTTGTAACGCCAGATATAGTGAACGTCACTGTCGTTTTAGTCGTGAACGTTTCAAGAAAGAAATGAAATTTTCATTAGCAACAGATGACCATGAACGATGTTATTTCTCATATATTTTGATGAATGATATCGTTATTGTCCAGAAATATTTAAACAAGTAGTGACATATCGATTCAGTATTGATACTACCGTAATTGATAACAAACCATTACGAATAGCTTACGATTTCGTATTTTTCATCTTAATTCGGTTTAATAATGATTGATCGATTACAAATATAAGCCGATTGAACGTTAAGAATTAAAGTCAGAATATCCAATTTGAAGTATTGGAAAAGGAAAGTAGTTCTTGTTGAGGTTATTAGATGTATGTATGTGAATAAATGAACGCGTGGATAAATTGTAAGGTAGAAAATATATTTTAAATACTGAAGTGTAAATACAAGTCGGAATATAATTGAGCTGATCCAGATCCGCATGCTAGTAGTGCACCCTATGACTGAAAACCCTGAAGCCAACGTTGCCTGTGTACTGTTTATGGTCTGCCTTCGTTCCAGTCTTTTGTCTATGCGCTGTCGATGGCTTCAGTGCTTGAGAAAACTAAAAAGACCAGATGTAGAGTTTTCTTAGAAGTGGTAACCACTTCAACAGTTTTAAAAACGGTTAATTCTGTTTTCAACTGAATCATTAACGCTAACTGCAATTGGTCACTACTTTTGCTAAAAGACAAGAATACTTTGTATTCTCTGTCGTAAAATCTAAATGAGCATTATAAGATTCAATGATTGATATCTATCACCTAGACGAGCATAAATAATTGTTGAAAGTATATATTTTATTTATATTAAAAATTTCTTATTTTCGTCCTATAACTTCGACCTATAAGATCAAAAATACAATATCAGAAGTTTTCAATCAAAATATGATTGTATTATACCGTTGAGATATAAGAATTACTAAGAACAAAAGTGAAAAACAACTGGTTCCTGAAATATTAACGATAACCTTCTCCCTTATTCTTCCTTTTTACTGCGTTTTATTAAGAAATCGATCTATCATCGGATCGACGCTTGGGAACCATTGAGCCGTGGTAATGACAGTTCGATCGTGTCCTCGTTTCCGGTCATCTCGCAGTTGCGTGCAAAGAGCAACCACTTCTGATCGAATTCTCTACAAGACGAAACGAAGCGAGATCGATCGGTAATTCATGAATACCCGACTCTTTTGTGAAGGGTGTTCGTCGAATGAATGCAGCTTGGCCTCTGTTCCTGAACGACGAGCCAGAACTCTCTTCGCTGTGGATATCGCGATAGAGAGAGAAAAGGGAAACACAAAGACGTGGAGGAGACGTTTGCCACCTCTTGGCAAAAGCGTCGAAGGTTACAGCAGTTAATTTTCGCGATACTGAAGAATTTTAATCGTCTACACTTTCATAATCTTTGCACGGCTTTGTCGACGTTCTTTTGTGCTGTTACGGGTCACTTGAGGAACGTAATGTTTATTAATGAAAGGGCATGTGTACCGGAGTTAATTGAAAAAGCACAAGGAACGCGATGGCGGATCAGTCAACTTCGAAGGTTAATTTAGCATGTTACACGGCGCGAAAGCAGTTTTATTGAAAATAATTCTTTTGATCGAACCAAGGCCGCGAAAAAATAAATGGCCTTATATGGAAGACTGGAATTAGTAATCTGTGAAAATTTTTAAGATAAACGAAGCAGGTTATTAATGTCGTTAAACTGTCGCAGATTGAAAAGATATTTCAGTGTTGTTTAATATGTATTGGTTTAGTAGATGATAGTTTCCCCTTTTAGACTCAAAGTTTTCACGTTTTTATTTTAAGGCACTCTTTTAACAGAGTGGTAATTAAGGTTCCTAAGAAAGTTTACTAGGTTTGCTGTTCTTGCAGGAACTGTAGATGGAATTATTTTTAAACAACGTCAGCAAATTTATTCACCTCTACTTGAACTGAAATGAAATTCTTATTAAAAAAGAATTGTGCAAATCTTTACAGAAATAGACCTAAATTCATCTAGTTAACCTTCTCTTCAATTCGTGCTCAACTGCGTGCCAGCCTACTTTCTAAGCTCATCTAACGAACAAACGGGCCACTCACCGATCGCATTTCGACTACATTGTCGACAAAGAATCGTTTCCGTGTGCACAATATTCATTCGTCGCATCGTTGCGAAAAATTGCATGGGTTGGTGCGCGCAGGGTGTCTGTCTCGTTGTTCGAGTCTTCGCCCTGGTTGTGACCCGAGAGAAGGTAAAAAAAGAGCGTGTGAGAGAGAAGAAGAAGAGCCATTTTGAGAGCAGAAAATCCATGAAATTTCAGTCTCGACTACGAGATGAGTATGCTGCGTTTTTGATAGGCACCCCTGTGTCCTTGTTTGTCGCGAATGTTTCCCCCGAGAGATAAGTGTATTGTGACCAACTAATTAGTTCGGACAACACTATCGGACTAAGCTTAGTGTCGCGTTTGAATTGCGCAATCCCATCGGTGCCAACAAATAACGAGACGACAGAGGAAAAAAGATAATTACGTGTGATATAGATCTGTTATTTCATTCTCATCGTCTGTGCTTTATAATATAGACCCCCCCCCCCCGCCCAAAAAAAAGAAAGAAAGAAAGAATAAATACCAAACGAAGTAAAATATGCTGGTTTTCTAATAACATAATGAACAGATATTCTAATAATCCAAAAAAACCTATCGTTAAAATTCCTTTTTTTTTTTCCTTCAATAATGTATCAAAGTGCAAAGTTCGAGCGCTTCAGTGCTTGTTCGAAGCCGAATAATATCTCGCCGTTTCCTTAAAACCACTTTGCAGTTTCCGTGCGTCAAACTGTATCGATGTACCGGTAGACCAAGACCGTGAGAAGTCAACAAAAGTGCATTAATTAGCCACATAGCGGCTAGAGACGAAGTGGCAATCGCCTCGCTTCTCTGTCTTCTTCCTTTCGCTTTCATCCTCTTCCTTCGCGTTCGACCTCACCCGTTCATTTTTTCTCAGTCTCTCTTGGGTCGGTCTCTGGCATTTTTCGCCCCTTTTTTTTACTTTCTCAGCAAACCGCAAGCCACTTCTTGCTCTTTTCCTCCAAGCCAGGCTAATGATCCGCGTTTTAACGCACGAACCAGCATATCTGATCAGAAGACCCACGCGTTTAGGGTAACCCAAGAGAGGGGAATCGATGCCGAGGCGAGGTTCAGGTATGAACTAATCGAAGATAATGGGATTATTGTCCTTCGGATGCGGTTTCGGCTGCTTTGATTTTCTGGTCCATTGACTCTCTGTTATGTGCAATTAATGCGAAGGATTAATGGTATCTGACTCCTGAGCTTTTCCCCGAACAAGCGATTGAGTAAATACGTTGCATACACTATCGACTAAAAGCTGTACTCTTCGTGTTTATATATAAATTTTGTTTTATTATTATCGTAGATTTTTTACTTTTCATCGAATGGTGAATAATAATAAAACGTTCAGTTGCGTTTGTTTGATTTTATTGATGTTTAAAATACAAGAAGAATTTATCGATGCGAAATAAATCTGATTTCTTTTGATAAATTAATGTTACAGATACTCGAGAGTATCGAAAATAGCAGAATTATATGCCGATTTGTTTTTGATTCTTGAATTATTTCGAAATTTCGCTTTGAACTTTTCCGACGAGCCAACATCTAACATTCACAAACGCAAAAGTACCTGAAATAGAATATTAGAATATTAAAAATAGAATATTAAAAATTTATAAAATATCTTCTAAGACTCCCACCTGTACACACCCCAATCCATTGGCTGCTTAATCTTTAGTTACAACTCTTATTTGGTGGTATTTATCCGCGAAAATGCAATCAATGCGGTAAACACGAGCGAAACGTGGTTGACTGTGAAAAAGGACGAAGTGAAAATGGGTGAGGGGTGGAACAGAAGAGATGGAAAAGTAAAGAGAAACAGAGAGAAAATAAAAGAGGAGGAGAAAGAGAGTAAAAATGATGCAGGCGTGAGAATAGCAGCGCAGCATCGACGAACGACTGCAAGTCAGATGAAAATTGCACTTGGACTGTACACTCCCGCTCGTCCACCCGCTCGCTTGTAGATCTCATTTCCTAGGCCGAGTTTGCCGACTGTCCCATGTCCCATTCGTGCTTTTTCTGTCTCTCTGTCCCGTGTTCTGTTTCTCCATCGACGCCTAGCTTTCTCCGGTCAGAGCCGGTATTAGCTTTGAAAAATTGAACCTTCGACTAACTGTCAATTTCCTACGCTTGTTTCGTTCAGAGAATCAACGCGACGACCGTTCTTCGAGCCTCAGATGCGAATACGGTCCTTCAACTGCTCGCGAACACAGATCTTACTCTCTTGTTTCACTAACCAGGGGAATTATTTTTGTCGCCAACAGATTTCTGTATTACGTTTTCGAGAGAACAATGGAGAGAACAATGGAGAGAGTTTCGGCCTTTCGTTCGTTTTCGATTTATCCCTTTGTTCCTATTTCGATTGTGAACATTTTACGGGTTTGTGGTGATCCTTTATCAAGTTCCTCTTTCGTTGCAATGTAACGGGAATCGTGTGTTGGTTAAAACTGTTGGTAAAAATTCGGACTTATACGTTTATACACTTAAAATATCTTCTATTTATTATATGATTATTGTTGCGATTATAATTATTCAATGATATTCAATATGTCATATATTAGAAAGCACGATCTTCCTTATCCAACTTGTAACAAGACCCTAAGTAAAAGTTAACTATAATTTCATTCATACGTCAAACCATAAACATCAAACCATGGAATGATTTTCTTCGATCACATACTTAGTATCTTTCCATTTCCATGACTTTATCACTTCCATTTGTACGAATTATTATTATTTTTTTAATACTACATCGATTTGCAAACGAAAATTTGTATATCCTGTCTTTGTCCTGTATAAGGTACAAAAGAAGGTTGACTTGTTAATAAGCTTTTATTTGGAAAAAAGTAGTTGACACGAATTAATTTTAACTTAATTTTAGCTAGAGACTACCAAGTAGACGGATGATAAATTCAAACAGCGACTCTGGTTGTTCCAACTTTAATTAGAGCAACACCTCGGAATCACAACAAATCTCAGGTTCGTCTCTCTCGTTGACGTTCTCCTGGATCCTGACTCGACTAGGACGAATTAGTTTTCGATCAGGCGGCCGAAATTTCCCCAAGGAGACATTCCGCGAAGTTTCTCGTCCGGCGGGAACTCCACATCGGCTAAGTAATTTAAAATAGCCCGAGATTGATCCGGCGAATCCGATGGTCCAGTAATAATTGAGAGCGGAAGAACGTTCGCGCGCGCTGAGTTCTTGCGCGTGTAGAAGTTTCCAAAGTGTAGCTCGGTTGGCTGTTATTGCATTCGCGGAAAGAATAGCTCCAGGTGCCTGGAGAATTGTCAGGGAGGAATAAGAAACGCCCCGGACGGAGAGAAATACGTAGTCAATCGATGGAATGCCACTAGGACCGGGGAACGAAGCAACTTGAGTTTGCTTTTCATTCGCCGTCAAGCGCTGCCCGCTTTCCTGGAACGTCTCCTGTTCTTCTTCCTTGTCGTTCTTTATTTCCTTTCTTTAGCTTCCGAATAAGAAACGTTTCTTCTTGCGTAAAACGTGTTCCTGCACGTACGTTTTCTTCTGTTTTCGTTCTAGTTTCCCTCGTGGTAACGGTTGACAGTATTTTTCGAACGTCTCTGCACCGAGACGTATTCTCGAACTGGTTTTAATTTGACGTACCAAACTGCTTGATTGGTGACGCGGAAGAAGTTTTATATCGTTTAATCGCAGAATATTTAAAAGAAATATAGCTATAGGTATATAGTATACTTTATTGCTTTAGCTCGTTGCTTCGTTTTGCTTTATCAATAAGTGTTTCTCTGTTATCATATATGTTGTTAAAGTAACTACTTCAAGAAAAATTCTACATCTTTATTTATGTACATCCGTGACCTGGAGACTGCTATTACGCAGAAATATTCTAAATAGGGAGCGGTGCATATTATTCTACCCTTGAGTATACATTATGTTTTGGATTGCAAGGTTTAGGAACACAGGAACTAATAAACAGATTTCTATTTATGTTCCCTGTAGTCTCTAGCCAAAGCGTTAACCAAACGTTAACTTTTTTGGTAATGTCCTTTTGCTATAAATATATGAACGTGCTCCCTATCGTTCCATTGTCTAGTAACACTAAGAGAGCAAGGATCTGAATAAGTATAAACTTATACATTATACTGATACTTATACCTTTAACTAATTCAATATACTTTGCTATTACAAATTCATCCACTCGTTCTTCAATCAGTCAACCTGAAGCTCAATATATGTATATTTTTTGGTAATGTCCTTTTGCTATAAATATATGAACGTGCTCCCTATCGTTCCATTGTCTAGTAACACTAAGAGAGCAAGGATCTGAATAAGTATAAACTTATACATTATACTGATACTTATACCTTTAACTAATTCAATATACTTTTCTATTACAAATGAATAAGTATAAACTTATACATTATACTTATACTTATACCTTTAACTAATTCAATATACTTTGCTATTACAAATTCATCCACTCGTTCTTCAATCAGTCAACCTGAAGCTCAATATATGTATATTTTTTGGTAATGTCCTTTTGCTATAAATATATAAACGTGCTCCTCATCGTTCCATTGTCTATTAACACTAAGAGAGTAAGGATTTGCATTAGCATAAACTTGTTCATTATACTTATACGTTTAAAAATTTCAATATACTTTTCTATTACAAATTCATCCACTCGTTCTTCAATCAGTCAACCTCAACCTCAACATATGTGTATGTATATACAGTGTAAGTGGTGTAAACGAAGAAGCAAGGAGGAGAGTATGTTGATAAAGTGTTAAGAATTTATAAATTAATGGAACAACGAGAAGAATTTATTGAAACCGATCACCTGCCATTGAATTATGGAATTTATTAGTATTGAAATCATCTTTTAAAAAATTTAATATCAATCGTGTATTTCTTCAATGAAATTAAGAAATTAGTATAGATTGGAGTGATTTGACTTGTGAGAGGCTCGTATAGCGTTAATCGTCACCGTAAAGAAGTTTTAATTTGAAATATAAAATACGACTGCTTCAATAGAATTCAAAATATCTATTTCTCGAAGATATTGTGTACGGTGGTGGTGTACATTTCCATGAAACGTATTGCGATAATATTTACACTTTGATATAACGTTAATTCGTACATAGATTTGATTTTTTAATTTTTTAAAGGAAATCTCGACGGCTGTTCATTAATTTCGTATTTCCATAATTCAGTCTGCAATTGGACGCGAACAATATGCGTCATCTTTATGCTAATATTCACGCCATGCGAAAACTTCCTTGATGGCAGTTCCACGTAGTTCGGTTCTTGCAGGATATCCCGCCGTAATTTTCGATAGACCGAGTTTATAGTTGCAACGGATCGTAAAGTTAAGGCAACGACAAAGCTGGATAGGAGGATAGAAAGCGGCATAGATAAAGCAACGACGAAGAGGAAAGGTATGTTGGCCATATAGCAAATCCGACTTCCCATTATGACACTATAATGGTGTTCCATACGAAGTTATTGCACGCTAGAAATCATATTGAAATAGGAGAGGTATACCGACAATTTTTAACATTCGCCTCACGTTTTATCGTAATCGGTTATTTTTTGTCCTTCTCTATATTATTATACACAATGATAACACACAAGTGCAAGGAGAGAAACAAGCTTTTATCAAAAAAATCAATCGATAAAATAATATGTTTTCAATTATTCTATATCCCTGTACTTATAAAAAATCATTCGTACGATCGTAAATATAAAATTTCTTTTTTAACCAATTCTAATATTAAGTATTTACGCAGCCCAAATAGTCTTTTGAAATTATATGGTAGATACTCTGATAAGTTTAAAAAATTGATCAAATTTATCATCGATTCAAGGGGGTCGAAGCGGGAAAAGAGAAAGGAGAAATTGATTATTATCGGTCAGTAATAGAGAATGAGTCTTCCCTTGGTACGAGTAAATAGATCATTGTTGTTTCCGTACTATGATGTGAGTATGCCTGTTCGTGCTAGAAAAGACTGATGAACGTGCTATAGGCAGACATTGTTCATCCGGCGGAAACGCCGTTGAATAAATTGGCCACACTGTTTCCACAACACCATACTATCATCCTGTATTGTCTCTATACATTTATTGTGTGAACGTTGATGCTTAGTGCAAGCATCGCACGATTCTATTTACGAGAAACGACGGAATCGATACGTTCGACTGGCAATTATTCTTTGGTTTTCGTTGAGGGAACAAGGTGGCTGAGCAAACGATCGGTACTCGATGCGTGACCGAAGGTTCGAAGGTATATCCACGCCAGCCATGATTAAACTCGTTTGTATATTCATGTATCGCTAACGTAATACGTGCTTCAATATATTTCACGTTTAACGTTTTAACGTTTCCAGTCCTTGTTCATCCGCGTAAATGAACCGCTGAATATTATAAATTCAAATCGTGTCATCTCTTGGAATATTTATTGATATTAATCGTTATGAATATTTATGGAGATTTTAAAGCTACGGAGATCTGGTTTGCGCTGCCTGAAAAAAGTCGACTTACTTGGTATAGCGAAGTTATTTCATTGTCGTGACACGACTTTTGCTAAAGATTTTTGCAGCATCTGAGATATCCGGCATCGATAGAAATTGATACTTTTATAGTTTAGCAATATAAGTATGTTATACTTTATTTAACTCCCTTCATTCGTTTATCGTATAATTATATATTTCATTGCATATATTAATTTTTGTATCTTTTCTAGCGTCACGTTAGGACAAAATTTATGCAATGGAGATAAAAATTATAAAAATTATTTGTAAAAGAGTTAATATCTTTAAACATGTTCTTTTTTTAGCTTAACTTTTAGCGTAACTTAAGCCTAATTTAAGACAGAATTCTAGACCGTAGTACAATGAATAATATTCGTGTACAACAATGTTGTTTTCGACTTGTTTTCCAAGGTACACAGTATAAACAATTTAGGAGTAATAATAAATTGTTGCTTTTAATTATTAAACGAATTGTATGCAATCTAAAATCACGAACCAAACAATAAATAATAAACATTTGGACGAAAAGATACGTAAAAGACCTTTTAAGGAAATTAAATTTTCACTCCCTTCGACGCTATCTTCTCGCGGATGGTCGAGGGGTTAAGTCGTTCGTGCATCAGATAGTCGATATAAACAATAAAACCGGATGCATTAGTATCTCGCGGGCGAAGTAGCTTTTCCACCAGCACCTGAGCTCGTACGAGTCGTGACAGTAACAGGAATTTTTATTGCGGCTCAACGTATTCGATGGATTCTCCTCGCGCTTGATTTACTATCCGACCAGCTCTATATGTATTTATGCTTTTAAACACAGTGCCGCGTAGAAACGTTTTACGCCACGTCTCGAATAATAGTAAAAGCAACGCCATAAAATCGCAATCGTATAATGCGTTATCACGATCGTAAGATCGCGTAATGCTCGCGTAAACTTTTCTCTCTGACGTATATCTATTACGTTCATCGTTGATATGCAAGCAATAACACGATGTAAACATCATTGAGAGCCGTTTTCTATGTTCTCTATTCTTCTTTTCTTCCTTTCTCCCGTAGCATCGTCCGTTGAGACAACTCGTAAACCGAGTGACAATTTACGCGCGAGCTTCCAGTTCTCTTACACGCGTTTACGATTATTGCCGGTGATCGGGAATTTAACTCGACTCGATCTGCGTTTATCGAGCTTGCTCACGGTTTGAAAATGACCATTTTTTAGCTGAACGAAAGCTGCTGAAAAGTTTTCATGAAGTCTCTGGAACACGCTTCTTGAATCTTTAATTGGAGTACCTAGTCATAGCTATAGGATAGAAAAATGTCGAATGTACGAGCAGAGTAAGAATAAAATAATGATAAGAATAGAGTAGAAATAGATAAAAAAATATTAGGTATATCGAATTTTTACTTTTGTCTGTACTTCTTTCATAATTTTGCGTTTTCATTTTCTTCTATGCTTAGGAATAGATAAATAATAGTTAAAAGTACTTCCAAATTTCTGTGAATATATTGTGATTAGTATAAATCAAAAATTTATCTCAGTCGTTCCCAATATAATTTCCAGTGTTTTAACGAACACAACGATCGAGTGTTTTTATATATATATTTTCTAGATGAATTCTTACAGTCTGTCACACAAGAGCGTGTCTGCGATATCTGCGAAACCTGACACCTAATCAGAATGAGATAAAACGAATGTAAACAAACGAAAACTTCTCTAATACGCGTTGCTGAATACCTTTCAGTTTCATTTGAAACAGTGAAAGGAACAGAGCTTTTTAATATGAGTGCCGCGTACGCGAAACGTCGAAAATCGTCTGGCATGGGCGAATGAAAACAGAGATCGTGATTGGAGTAATATAATATTCACTGATGAATCTTCGTTTTGGGCATGGTGTCCTATTAGGCGTGCTTGGACTATCCATGGAAGAAGGATGATTCAAAGAAGTGTAAAACACCCTATAAAAGTGCATGTTTGGGGTTGCTTTAACGCACGCGGTTTTGGGACTTTGTGCGTCTTTACAGACAATCTGAATGCACAAAAGATGGTGAAATTGTACCAAAGGGGACTTCTCACATCCGTGAAACGTTGGTTCAACCAAACCGAGGACCAATGGATATTGCAAGAAGACAACGACCCTAAACATCGAAGTCGCATCTGCACCCAATGGAAAGCGAAAAACGCCATCACAGTACTTCCTTGGCCATCGCAGTCCCCTGATGCAAACCCTATCGAAAATGTGTGGTCCCTAATGAAATGCAAGCTGAGAGGAAGACGTATCACAAAAATAAGAACACTTGTACATCACATTCGAAAGATATGGAGGTCGTTACCAGAATCCTACGCTCAAAAATTAGTCGAGAGTATGCCGAAACGATGTCAAGCTATAATCGCTAATGGAGGAGATTGGACACCCTACTAAGTAATAGCGTATTAGTGTTTTAGATGTAGATTCAATTCATATAAATTTTTTTACAAATATATAAATATTTACAGAAATATCGCAGACACGCTCTTGTGTGACAGACTGTAAATCGAAGAATTTAATTTTTAATCCGATACGTTAACTAAATGAACATCTGTCTAGGTGATGGAACGAATGATTCAAGACTCGTCAATCTTCGCGACCATCTACAATTACGAAATTAATCTACAATTTACGAAAATTCGGAGTTAAAAACGTTCAAGGCGTCAAATGAATATTAAAGAAACAGAGTATCGCTTATTCAACATGCGTGTAAAAGATGGCGTGTGAAAGGGGTACGATATAGGGAGGACGTGTAACACGACGAATACACTCTCTGCTACGCTTTATCTCCTTCTTATAAATGAAACAGGTTATTTATTATCCAATAAAGAGACACTCCTGGTACGCGACACCCTTGCGGGTACTTTGCCGGGGTTGTATCCTCTGACGTGTAAATATCGAGGTTTCCCTGTAACCCTCTCCGGAGACCGGCCAGACACATTTTATCTTTCGCACCCTTCTTCGATGGCGCATATTCTTCATGCTGTTTCAAAACATTTCCAAGCGTATATTCCATTAACCGTGATTTCAAACATTGAATTGCAGCATTCTTAAATAGGAAAAAAGAAAATATTTCAATGGACAGACTGCTTGTACCTTGATCTAAAGTAAGCGTACGCTTGATCGATTTTAGATAAATCGATAAGATCGATATTAGATGTTGAAGTGGTCATCACTTCTAAGAAAACTCTACATCTGGACTTTTAGTTTTCTCAACCACTGAAGCCATCGACAACCTATAGACAAAAGACTGGGACGAAGGCAAATCATAAACAGTAGATAGGCGACGTTGACTTCAGGGTTTTCAGTCATAGGGTAACACTGCTAGTGTTACACGCTGAAGAAGGCCACCCGCTCAGTAATCAGGTAGACTAAACATCATGCATACCACAGCTATCGAAACAATAACGTAAAAGCCGCCTCTGATACACTCAATATAAAAACCCTCCTAAACTAGCGCCCGACACATTATTCTGTTGTAACACTTTGAACCGTCACTCTTTTGGATTTATATAATAAATTCCATTATCATATACGAAGTTCAATTTCTTCACCTTATTCGTGAAACGTTCGAACTGCGACGCGAGGAGATTACCGGCGATCTGTTAATTTCGCGATTTTTTGTGTCTCCGATGTGGCACTAGCATGCGAATCTGGATCAGCTCAATTATATTTCGACTTGTATTTACACTTCAGTATTTAAAATATGTATATATTTTCTACCTTACAATTTATCCACGCGTTCCTTTGTATTCACATACAGTTAATAACTTCAACATTAGATAAATTAAAAACATGAAATACAAATTTTCTGCCGTTATGAAGTTGAAAGGAATTATACTAGAAAAAGTAGTTGCACAGTATTATACTTATTACACTGTACAAATTAATTAGGTGTAAATATATTAAATTTCCTATCATTTACTAGTATTCTCATATAACTACAACTATTTGATATTATCGAAAGATAACGTAGAATCTGATAAGAAAACATTTCATTGGAAAGCAAGAAATACGTAAGTACTTTTCGTAGTCGCTGTTTTATATGTAGGTACAGATACTATTTCCAATATATTTCATCAATAAACATCCGTAGCCAGAGTTATATGTTTCTAAATATTACTTTGCCAATAACTGATCACTAAAGCTACACGATCGAGATCCGAACGTCACGCGTTAAATCCTATTTATCACAGCATCCTTGATTCTCCAACGATTACTATAGTTTTATCTGTTCTTGAACTTTCGCTATTTCACGGCATTCGACGACCATACTACGTGAATCTGGGGCGTGTGCTTGTCTTTACCGAACAAAAAGTTCGATTGCATGAGCGAAAGAAAGCACGAGACTTGGACCAACGGATGTAATTTCTTAAATTGCCCGCGGATGATCGTATCTTACGGAAAGATTTCGTGTCGCGGTGGCCAGTACGGCCATTATCGGCGTGAGTTGAAGGAAAAACAGAAAGGGACGAGTTAACCGTGTACTCGAGACGCTTGACAAAGCGGCTTTAATTAAAACTTTCCAACGAATCGGATAGCCTGGAGATATTTTCGAGCGAGTGTAAGCAGTTTCGAAGTTGGCGGGTTAGGAAAGGAAGGGTTGAAAGGAAGATGTTGCCGATGCTTGTGCCTCAAACGCGGCCTACAAAGGTTTCAGCGTTCGAGATGCCACGTGAAAAATAGCATTCGTCGTTTGCTTTTATAAGAAATTAATTTAATCGTCGTTTAAAGAGATTCGTTTGTGCCGCGGGTTTGGTCAAATATTCAACTTTATAGAAAGATTGTTTAGAAAGAAGTATTTCGTTGTGTTCACTTTGAATTTATCGTACTCTTTCGAATAGGAACAGTCAAATATTCCTTTGACGAGGTGTTTCGTTCGTTTAATATTTTTGAAGATGGTATCAGAAGCGTGACGTGTTGGGAAGTAGCTTCACTGCTGGTACTGTCTCTTCGTTTCGTTTAGTATTCCGAATGCGCGAGCTTTTATTGTTATTACTCTTAAGTGTTGCGGATATTATCTGATATGGATGTTCTGACACGCGGTATAATGAAAGAATATAATAGTATATTGATAAATATTGCAGTACGTTATAACGAAAATAACAATAACAATAGTTCTTAATGAATAAAAGTACGATAATAATTATTGGCATTAATTCACTGTCTTTGTTATACATACTGTGTAATATATGTAGATGAGTTGGAATTGATTAGTGTTCCTGTACTTTATGCGAGTTTGTTCGATCACGAACGTGAAATTAATTCACAAATTAATTTTACAACTTACTCGATATTATAATTGAATTCTTTACAAAAAATTCGACTCATTTATGTATGTAGTAACCTACAGGTGTTGCTTGTTTTATTCTCTAAAGCAAGGAAAAGAAAGGATGGTTTATTGAGAGTTAAGTTCGTTTATTCGTGTAAGCAATACTCAACAGAAAGCTAACTACAATCGTCGTGCGTCATAAACTCGGCTTCCAGCTTCTCAACTGACTCAACTCAAACTGCTCCACTCAACGGTTACAACTCAACTGCTCAACTGCTTAGCGTCTTCTCTCTAACCACCAGATGTGCCTGACCCATTCCCAGGTAGATCCCCTTTAATTACCCCAATGTTGTAATGGGCCACGGGTATGACCCATTGTCAGGTAGATCCCCTTTAATTACCCCGATGTTGCAATGGGCCACAGGTATGACCCATTGTCAGGTAGATCCCCTTTAATTACCCCGATGTTGTAATGGGCCACAGGTATGACCCATTGTCAGGTAGATCCCCTTTAATTACCCCGATGTTGTAATGGGCTACGGGTATGACCCATTGTCAGGCACGTCCCTTTTCCCGATACTACATGTATGTAAATTTTTCTATAAATTTCTGAACAGTTGATTAGCTTGCTGTAGGAACAAGTTATTTTGTTTGTGAAATAATTACTTATAACTTCTAGCCTCTTCTATATTCACCAAACTCTTCTCTCTATTATAATATTAAATTTTCTTGTTACCAAGTATCGGACACGAAGAAAGAACTAAGTACGTGTTTTTGAAGTTGTAATCTATTGAACTACGTGTACCGTAAACAACGCTGTGTAAACATTCGCGTCCAACTAATAGGAGATTAATAAAGAGCGTCTTAAGAACTTCATGTTCTTAAACATCACAAAACAAAGCCCAGCAAGAAAAGCACGAATTCACCGTGCAAGTCTTTTGAACTTTTGCAGTTCGCGATGGCACATGTGCATCAAACTTGAACTTTCCAGCGAGCTTCGAACAACGATCGATTGATTTTCTCTTAACTTGATCCGAAGTTATTCTCCTGGACACGCTACGAAGATATTTCGAGAGAATGATGCATCGCCGAGAAGTTTAATGAACAGCTTAAAATTATCCGAGAGAATCCCAAAGTTTGACGACTTATCGGTTCTGCCTTTTCCTTTACGGTCTTTATATCCATGGAAGTCGAATGCTGTCTGATGGTATCCACTGATTGAACAACAAAATCGAACTACGAAAAAATTGGACTGTCTTTGGTCATCTCGATAATTATTACTGTTATACTTAATATTTTATAATGAAACCAGGAGACGCGTTGCAACTCGTTGAACATCAACGAAATTTGTAAACCAAGAGACATGAATTAGTAAAGTGGAATTGATCGATTTGACTTTTGTGGGTGTTACGCGGAAAAAACCACATAAACCACTTCTAACGTACATAAATCAATACGCCTCGGCAAAATGTGAAAATAGATCAATGCTTTCATCCTTTCAGGAATATCTCTTGCGGAGAGACATATACTCTCATTAATGGCTCGTTCGATTTGTTAAAGGAAACGTTTCAACTCGAAAAATAATTATCCTTTTTCCCTCCTGCAGATATATCAAATTTATGAAAGAGAGATCTTCAATCTTTTTTTTGCTTAAAATGTAATTAATTTCTATGTATAAACGTTGATTCTACAGAGGTTGTAAATACGAAGTTATTACGTAAAAATGTCTGCGAAAAGAAAACTTTCAGCGAGAAAAGTATGCCTTCAATAACGATGTTTGACCATTTACCATAGAGAAAGTGAAAAAGGGTGGAAAGGAAAATGTGAAAGGAGTATTCTGACCAAAGTTTTCACTTCAAACGTAGTTAGTCGTCTCTAATTGAACTTATTAAGAAAGTCTTTCAAATGATCCTCCGATTTTCTGTGTCTGACCGGCTCTTAAGAACCTGCTCCGCGTTTTATTCGTTTCTATTTAAGGCTCATTGCAAAAGTGCTTGCGTTTATTTAAAATCGGGAATCTCTTTCCCATTGAAACGGCCCCGTTCTCGCTTTTCTATCGCAGCTCGATTTTCGAATTAATTCTCTTGTTGAAATCCACGCCAATAACTCGAAAGCGGAGTAATTTTGATCGTTTAAGATCGAAGAAAGTAGAAGATCTCTAAGTTTTCATAAACTGGAACGCCAGTATTTCAAAGGGCGTAAAAGGAGAGTCTCTAGAGAGTGGTCAAGAAACGGTACGATAAGAAGTAATAAAAATACTCGCTTTTTCCGTAAGATAAGCTTCAATACTTCCAACTCTGTGAATGTCTATGTGGGAAGAAACCTTTTTGTCTTCTTCTGCTTCTTTGAAGTAACATCTCATGAAAGAATACACCATATGTTTTTATAAATAATTTTGTAACATAAAAATATATAGATACGTAAATAAAACGTTAATCGTGTGTACGATAATCGCTGTATATTACTTTTTTAAATAATTTGCGATTTCATTTATTTATTTTTCCTGTAATAGCTGTATAGACAAATGCTGAGTCGTCATTTAATTATGAAGTTTATTTCTCTTCAAATTATTTTCTATTTCATAATATTATAACGAAATATTTCCAATATTTCAGAAAAATATTTCTGTACTTTCCAATTTTTGTCTTAAAATATCGAGTCTTCCTAATTATGTGCAAAGAAATTCTAACATTTTAATTCTAACGAACTATACAATTATTAAATATGCGAATGAGATATGCGAATAAAATATAGATAATACTGTTCAGAAAAATAGCAGTTCAAATCAAAGTTAGGCGACTTGAAGTAGAATAAGCGTCAAATGCACTCTACAGTAAAAAGCGTGTAAATATAGAAGTGCATAAATCAAATTAATTATATTATGAGAATATTTATTTCAATCGTTCTTTTACATTTTGCCCTACATTTTCATACATTTTTAGAGCACCGCAAATGAAGAAGGACGTTGAACATTTTATTTTAAGTATAATTATAAATTCAATTAAATTGGATTCAATACGAAAATGTTCTTTATTTATTTGCTAGCTGCTATAATCGACCTGTTTATGAGCAAAATGTACATTTATGTGCAAAGTAAATAATAGGAAATAAATTAACTTAGACTTGGGAAACTAAAGACGTTAAAGTTATCTTGTAAATTCGTATCCACTATAACGGATAAAGTTAGATCAAGCAAACTGAAGCTCCAAATACTATCGGAATCAGCGTTACTCGATTTATTTAGCCTTGACTAGTTTCTAGATGCTGGCTGCCCCACTAAAAGCAATAAATAATATTAAGGCTGAAAAGTAATTAGCTTCTTAAAATATCGATGTTAAATAAAACGTTCACAGGATTTCAATAATACATGAAAGTTATTAATTCTCAGGTACATTTTTGTGGCAGAATTCTATTTTAAAGTATGCAAAAAATGTTTCATGCTATTTCATGCTATTACATATCAAAAAATTGTTTAAGATATTTCAATAATCCGGCGTAAAATTCAGATAAAAATGCAAACATATTTTCTATTCGCATTTCTAATGTTTCGTAAGTCTGATCAAACGCTGTATCTGATATTTTGATGTTTAGCAGCCGTCACTCGCAGAATTTCGAATCATCGATGCATTAAGATTAGCATGTAAAATTCCGCACGAGTGCTCGCAACTCTCGACACGAACACCCTTCCATCATCTCGGTTCGTAGATTCCAGACATTCGTTTTCTCAGCATTTTCCAGGATTGCGTTCGATCCTCGAAAAGAACAACGGGTTTCTAAACAATCCTCTTTTCGAGGCATCGTGAAAGGTGACTAGTGTCTGCTTTTTAAAACGTCGGAAAAATGCCACTGGGATACGATAAACGTGAAGTTTGTTTGTTGCTGCACAACCTGTACCATTTTAGCTTCTGTTTTGTCTTCTTTTCAAGATGTTGTCTTCGTATATTTTATGGAAACGATTTGAATCTTCGTGACAAGATAAATTGTTTTGTAGTTCATTGTACATTCTTCGTTACGAAATAAATTACAAATAAAATCACAGACATGTTACATCATTTTCTTCAATTTTCAGGATATAATTTTTCAAAGACTAATAAACAGTGAAACAGTATGTAATAATGGAATAAAGAAACTTTATATCTGCAGCTGTTTAATTCATTCGATTCTTTGCTCCTCGTGGTGTGTTATATTATTCAATATTATTGTCCACTGACGGGACTTAAACAGTATCAAATATTTCATAAAAACAATTCCACAATACACCCACGTGAAACGCGAGGACTTAGAGCGAACGATGGAGTAAAAGCCGATCGGAATCCTAATAAATTCCAGTCCCCTTTCACAGTTTTATTTTCGTAAAGCAATAAATCTTTAAAGAGTCAGAACGAAACAAAAAAAAATTGCAATACAACGAGTGCAAGTTAAAAAACAAAACTAGACAAAGAAAGGGGGAAAAAATCTGTTTACCGTCGAAATATTTTTGTTCGGGAATCGATATCGTTCCCGGCGACATAAATATAGATGAAACTAGCGTCAAATCGAGTAAAAGAAAAAAAAAGAAACAAAAAAGAAAGTGAATTGCAAAACAAAGAACGCAAAGGGTTAAAAAACAAAAGAAAGACGGGAAAAGAAAAATACGTGCATCGAAGTATTTCGTTCTGGAATCAATATCATTTCTAGCGACTTAGATATAAACGAAACACTTTTCCAAGGGTAAAACAAACGCAAGCAACAAAAAACGAACAAATGCAAGACAGAGGAGAACGAATAGGAGAAAAGAAGAAATGTGGAGAAATAGGAAATACACATCGAGATTCATCCCGAACGCATCGAATAAAACGGATTCGTCGCGGGAACGTGAACATACATCACAGACTCGATAGAATACCGGTCGGATTATACCTCCCTTTTTTGACGCTGGCCGATCCACTCACGTTGGATTTCTTTTTCTGTCTCCTTTATCCGCTTTCTTCATTTCACTGCGTGTAACTTGAACGCGCCCGCGACGATCCTATCTCCGTAGTTTTCTCCGACCTCCAACCCTTATTGAGCTCTCGCAGACAACCCTCTCACCGTTACAACGTTATGAACCAACTATCCTCGAGATGTCTCCAGTCTGTACGAATTGTGTTCTCCACTTTCCTTTCCCCATTCTACACCCGTCTCTTTTTCTAATATTCCAACGTGGTTACTACAGTCCGCATGTTGCCACCGCGATAGCATCATTAATATCGAATATTACATCGAAAAGGGCGCGCCATTCGTACGTCTCGGTGGAGTCAATTTGCTGTTACAGATGTCATGCAAGAAGGGGCGCGTGTATTCGTTCAGCGTAGGGTAGGTTGTCACAATTTTGGGGGTAGAACAAGAAGTTTGGAAGTGATATTGCGTGTTTAGTATTATAATTTGATTTTAGTCGACGTTTGTTTGACATACTGTATATAGATTTAATCGGTTCTTGTACGACTCTTTGAAAGCTAGTAGTTGTTTCAGTGAACATAGACTATTCTATTTTGTAATAGCCTGTTGAAATGTAGAGAATGTCGTAATATTACGTAGGAAAGTGTTTCAACGCTTGTTGACTTTTGTAAATGGATACATTACGTGTGTCACACGAAACGTTCAGAAGTCTCGCTGGCACTTTAACGAGACCCGACTTGACCATGATTATATCGATAAAGTTTTGTTAATTACACTCATGTTGCGTTCTGTCGTGTATAATTTACAGTTATTGGTTCTCAGTCTGAAGATTTCAAATTATAGTTGTAGTTCAAACTGTACATTTCGTTCTAAATGCAATCTACGTTTCTCGAATTAAAATGATAAAGCATATCAGACGTGCGATTTGATATTATAAAGCAGAGGGTCGTACAGAGCTATGAATCCTATAGAAACAAGTGAAATATACGGAGATAGTCCTTAAAAATTCTTGCGCAACAAAGTGCACCGTAGTATCGTAAGTTTATGACTGATTCCGATTTTCGAGATCGGAAATGATTTCTATCCAACGTGTTGTATTTAAACCATTTAATATCGGAAATAAATTTTTTGTTGATAAACCAAAGTTATAGGAAAAAGGATTTCGAAATATCGAAAAATTTTTCTGAGAGTAAACAGCTATTGTACGGGCAAAAAGCGGAATCACTACATGAAACTATATCTCCGTTATAACGAATGGGATATCAGATTTAGGTATCTTTCGTGTTTACCTTTAACAATCCAGTTAGATCTTCGTTGAACACGACCGAGTAAAAGTTCCTCTTTCTCCCCGCTCCAGCCTTTTCCTTCTACCATATATTTGCTTTCAAAAGTAATTTCATATAAAAATTGGGAAACTTTATATCCGTGTCGGTAGTTTATAAAATATCCACAATAAATCAGATGACTTGATGACATTAAACAGCATTGCTGTATCAACCCTTGATGATTTTGTGTGGAACAGGACTCGGTATTCTATTTCGTTCTTATTAGCTTTAATACATAAAGCAATATTTAATAGAATATAAATATAAATTTAGCAGAAACACGATACAAATATTATCGATTATGAAAATATGAAAATTCATTGAAATTCTGAACAGATTTACAAAATAGTGGTGTAAACTATTTTCGCTCGATTCTGAATTTTTTAATGCTCTTCTTATTTATTCTCATTTTATCCATACTATCCTAATCTCACCCCTAATACAAACCGTCAAATTGCAATTGACGAAGGGAAGGTAGTTTACACGGTATTATAATTACAATGGCGTTAGCGCAATGAGAACTGTGTTCCACGCATATACAGAGACGCTGGGATACGCAGATTTTACTTTGCCTGTGTTAAAGCTTGTAACGCTGTAGTTGACTGCGTGCCATGGAGAAGGGTTACAGCCGAAAGGGTGCGAGTGACATTTTATTAAGTACGGAGTTTCATGCTTCGAAGCAATTTAGACGTATACCACGCAGCGAAAGTTTCATACCGGCCTCCAACGTGCGGCAAAATCATTTGAATCTTGAAAGGCGGTCGGTGATTTACAGAGGCCTCATTTTGGACCGGTTACTTCGTGCCTCTCTGTTCATGAGTTTCTTCGCTTTGTAATTACGTATCGTTGCTCCGAGATCGTTTTAACACAACACTTCATTACAATCTAATTGATCTTCGGATGCATGACGCGTGTTCGTTTAATTTATTACCACCATTTACCAGTTTATTAATTTATTTTTATTTCCGTAAAAAGTTTTAGTCGCAGAATGTAATTGATTAATCGTACATTAAATACAGGATATAAAAATATTGTTACGTCGGCTGATTCATTGATTCAAAGCTATATATTTATATATTGAGAAATAAACATCGATAAAGAACTATATTCAATAACAAATAGAAGTTGAATTTCTTTCTTCTATTATCATTTAAGATTCCACTTTGTAAATCTACTGTGGTGATATTTATTCGTCCCTTGAAAATTGTAATTTAATAATAGGCGAAAATAATATATCGTAGTGACAACTGTATTTTATTTGTAATAATAAAATGTTTAATAATGTACTGAAATAATTCTCTTCTAAAGATTTACATTATTTTAATGAAATAATTTTTGTGTTTGAGCTTGTGAAACATCTTTTTATGAGAAATGTATCGTACTTGGTTAATATTATCATTTAAATATATTTGAATACTCGATTAGTATAATTTCTTTGTGATTACTTTATTGTTTTATATTTTTTTATAAATTCCTTTTAATGCAGTCTTCTAAGTAATATGAAGAATTCAGCGAAATATCAGGACGCACGGAAGTCAGATATTAACGAGGTAGAAATTTTTAACTTTTAATTATATTCAGACTCTGGTAAAGTGCATACAGAAATGGAGTCTGTTTCTCTGGACGACAGCTCCAACGAATTATAACATTCTAAGATAAATGTATTAAATAAAGTACCTTGTTATACATAACGAAACGAAATAATTAAAGTCGTAGTTAGCTTCCATTAAAAAAGTAACGGTTAATTTCTGAATAAATTAAAGTTTCTTCGATTCAAGATGAAAACGTTAAATAGTAGGACGAAAGTTTTGTTTCTTTACAATTATAAGACAGTTGACGTCGAAATCGGGGACGGTTAACGTTTCACCGGCCAGTTTCTTCATGACGATTATTTAGTCGAGGAGTATCTTTTATTTCGATAAGAAAGTTTAATTTAGTTCCGCGAAGTAGCTTCCGCTGAAAAATCGAGTTCCGCGCGTTGTTCCACATCCCCCGTCCACAGAAATATAATATTGTTCTTTAATCCTCGTCGCGATGTTGGACCGAATTGCGTCGCTTCAAAGAATCACTGTCAGAATATACGTTTCTCGTCAGAAGTTAGGAAAGTTTTGTCAGAACGCGTTTCCACCATAATACATTTTCCCTAACTGCGTTACTTCAAAATTGGGTTCGCAGCGGCGACGCGAGCAGCGGATTTAACTAAAGGCAGAATTGTGCTCTTAAATACGCAGCGTTGTTAAATATTTTCTGAAAATTAAATACCCATATGCGTTCCACATGCTATTCAAAGAAGAGGAGCGTGTTTAACCTGTTTGCACTTGAAGATAGGAAAATACGAGAAGTTTCATTACCCGAGCTAGACGTTTAACGATAAATGCGCTATTATGAAAGCAACCAGAAGAATTTATGCTTCTGTGTATTTTACTGACGTTTATTTGCTTTGGTTTTTATCCTTAATGTTTTCAACAGAACTCGAATGTTTATTCTTCGAATCTGAAATGAGATTATCTTGAAGCAATTCTACGAACAATACGAAGAAAATTTTCATTACCGAACGTCTATCAACAATTCCAACCAGTTTAAGAAAACCGATTAATCATTTGAAAATCAACCAAAACGCGCCACTTAATTTCCTTCGCTAACCATTCGTTGTTTCCTCTAACTAAACGATAATTAACTGATATCTACTGGTTCCTACTGCTCTAGCCAGTTCTACGGGCATTTGTTAATAAAGGAAACTTTCGGAAATTTTCGCCAATCGTAATTTCCTGTCCATAGAGAAAGGTGAATAGTTTCGCGCAAAAAATTACCTAATTCATCTTTCACCCTACTGCGAATTCACCTTTTATTCGTTCACGATGGCGTCTGCGCATGTAGCCGAATACAATCGAATCCTCGTCCACGATATCGAAAGCAAGAGTTCGCTGGTTTGTCATTATCTCGTAGATTCAGGATGTGTCCTGCATCAGTACATTTTTTTTTCTTTTTTCAGTTTGAAAGCTTAGGTATTACGTGCAACATCTATGTTCATAGGAAACTTATGGAGAACATACGTATAAATATTAGTAACATCGCGATTTCTCCGTGCAGTAATAGATAAAATCCATGATATTATAAAACAAAAACTGATTTGAAATTACATTGCTGTTATGCCTGCTTGTTTGTCGTTGTGTTCGAACATACGGCAATATTTTCACTATATTGTTCAAATTTGCGCTCGAAAAGATTCGAAGGATCGATGAAAATTATTCCGTTGATCAGCTCTATCGTCGATTATTACACGAGCACGTATGCTCATGGGGGAAACGGAATTACCTTCGTGATTAAATGCATGGAAACGCACCGTGTTCCTCCGGATCATTAATCACTTTGTAAATAAGCGGTGTTTATTTGATTACAGGCTGTGGCCGACGTACGCTAGTGCGCATAACAACCTCGGAACACTTTCGGTGGGCGATCAAGCGGAACAACACTTTTTGGCTGCGATACACGCTCAACCGGGACACGTGAACGCACATTACAATCTTGGTCAACTCTACAGGTCAGTGACTAAGTCATCGTGAAAGAAATGTCAGATGTCATGTGAATCGCTGCTTACTTCATTTTTTGTAACCCTTTAGCTATTATACAGAGGAATTTACTGATATTGATAATTTATAAATTAGAAATTATAACATGTAGCTCGTAAAAATTCACTAATGTAATGTAATAATGTTCGGTAGCGTAGAAGGATATTTCAGAAAAAAATTAAGAATCATTTTATTTAACATTATTTTTTATTTATACGTTGCTTCGTGTAAGATAAAATTCTACGAATTAAATGCTACAAGATTAACGAGGTAACATTAATTTAATTCTTCTTATTGAACTCACATTTACTAAAATCATAAATATTGATTTTATCATAACACCTAACGATACAATATTAATTAAATTCTGTAGTATATTTAATCACTTCGTCATCGTTCATCCTGATTAACAATTTAATTAATCATAACAGCTACCGTTAATCATTGAACATTAATTACACTATAATAGACAGCTCAAACGATTCCATTATTATCGACTACAAGAATCATGCACAGAGCCACTCTTTCGAGTTTGATAAGAACTTGTTTCCTCTCAAAAACGTTCACAAAGAGAGAACGAAACGTTACGCTATCGCGTATCTATGATAACGGTCTGTGAAACTCGCAAGTGAAGAAGCAACTCGTTCATTTGTGTAAAAAAAAAAAAAAAAAAAAAAGAATAAACGAGGTAGACGCAGCAGGGAACAACGAGTGGAAATCAAGGATAATTCTCGTTTCTCCGAATGCCCTGGAATCTAATGGTGTCTCCCATCACGCGGAGTAAACAGAGTTACAGGAAGAATTCCGAATCCAACGGTTTCCTGCTTTATTAATGGTATATCGAGGCAATGGTATACCGAGGTGTACGCTACGCGATAAATTTAGCGTGGCAAGGTAATTCTAGCGGCGTGGTCAAAATTAAACTTTAATTAACGCCTCTTGCTTGATAAATTAATGTTTAATTGACGGCAGGAGCGAGGCGTGCGTACGTGCATACCGCCATTGCTCGTTCCGTCCACTCGCTGCTGTTGCTGCTGCTGCTACTACCGCCGCTGCGCTGTACTCCATTTTCGTCTCGTTCCGGCTCGCGGGGAAACATTGCCCATAAATTTTTCGGCTCTCTCCTCCACGAAAGTATTTTCCACCGTGAAATCCCTGGGAACGTGGCTCGCGGATTACTCGGCTTATGAAGTGTGTTACGGATCGTGGAATTCGAAGGTCTGATGGAACAACTTCGTTCGAAAATCGCTGATAACCACTTTTTCACCGATAACTAAACTGCAGATATTTATACGTTTATCGAAAATTCAAAAGATGCACAGATTTACAGAGAATATATATAATTCACGAAAATATATAATATATCAAAAGTATAGCATAGATTATGATATTTAATGAATGGGTAAAGAATCTTTGCGTGGCTTCCAGCTTTTATTTCAGTTGTACTTATGAAGACATATTTGAAAACGTAGATAATTTAATAATCAATAACGATGCGTATCTATCGTTTCTTTGTAAATGAGAAATTAGAATCGACCTTTTTCTCTGTTTCCATGAAACGAATGACCGCGTGATGTACGGTGTTCAGTTTTAAATCTGGAAATTGAATTTCGACAATAGATGGTGTAGTAATATATACGCATTTAAAGGAATATAACAGAACATGAAACATATTAGGATCTTTTGAAGATCAATACATTTTTATTTCTCGTTACTATCATCTTTAGTAAGAAATTCTAATGCCAAAAGAATTTTAATTCACGAACGAATAAAGAGTTAATTTTCAAGATTGAAAATGAACATTAGCAGTTGTTAAGTTAAATTTTTGAGTACTGCATATAATTTTATTAGGTTAGTATCTATCTACTGGTCTATTAGGGAAAATTGTATTAACCAGTGGACGCGAAATTAGCGTCATGGACAGTAGCATTTCACGGAACGATGAAGCGCGCAGAATGCACAATGATGTACACGGTTGCGCATAGTACGTTAAAAGCAAGTACAGGTATTCGTATCTTGATTGTAATCATGTTATACTTCGCGAGAATGATCGTCATACATGATTGGGATAGGTTGTCATAGTTAACGCGGTCGAAATACACCGAAATTTAATTGCCAATAAATCGTTACTTTGCACAACAGATAACGTACGTAACAATGTATAACGTACCCTGTCAATTTTACATTCATGGACAACGATATTTTCATTAAATACTTGTATATAATAGGCACACTAACTAAGCATGCTCGATCGAATCAAACGATTCGAAGTAGATAAGGACTTCACTCGACAGACAAATATCTGTATTCGAATCCTAACATCTGTTGACAATTGTTATCAGTCAAATCATACAATTACACCTGAAAACGTTTCGTTATCGTGATTAGATACGAAGAACAAAAGTTATCGATAGAAACGCTGTATATATTTTTTAATGATATGATTACTCTGTAAAAACAGAGTAGCCAAATTTTTTCCTAAATTTCGCTATCAACTTTTCGAGTAACCTAATACGTACGCATATAAAATAACTTAACGTAGCGTGTTACGTGGTTCCATTTGCCAGGAAAACGAACAGGACAGAGGAATGTATACGGATGCTGCAAAAATGCGTATCCTTGGACCCAGCATATACGCCAGCCTATTTGGTGCTGGCGAGATTGGCAACTGGTCCTACCGCTGGCGTTCTTCTACGGCACGTGGTCCGATTACAACCGAAAAGCCCCGACCATCTCGCGGAATATGCATCGTGGTTGTACCAGAATGGTAAGTGACGGTGGTAAAACGGCTAAATAGCTTAAAGTAGGATAAAGCCCGACAGTTCCCGTTGCGACGGTCCAAAGTACGGGTTAAAGTAGTTTAAAGTAGCGAAACAACATCGAAACTCTGGCCGCGTAACGGCCCTGCTTCAGCTTTATACTCACGCCAAATCGCCGTCTGTCTCTTTAGGCAAATGGTTACCCTCTCTCAAGTACTACCTCAAAGCCATGGAGGTCTCACCGTCGCACAGATCGTCGCTTCTGGGAACGGTCAGGATACTGAGATCGAGGGGTCAGTGGCCCAGAGTTCATCAACTTATCACCAGGTAAGTAACTGCAACCAATATGCCGAATTTTTACATATGTGCGAATTTTGATATATTAAGGAGGAAAATTTGTTGAAATGTATGCGATATAGTGATAACGAATGAAACTCGTCGCTTATTTAATAGCACAGGATAGAATCGACGTTACGTAGACATGTTCATATTATTATATTGCGTCGTTAATTTAGTAGATGAGTGAGAAAATGTCCGAAATGAATTTTGAAATATTTGCAACAATTGTTTACCTATAAAAACGTCGTTCTTTTATATGCTGAAATTAGATTATTCAAGAGGAATGGTATAATTGAAAATCTGTCATGGTAATTCTTTCTTTCTTTTTTTTTTTTTTTTTAATTTTTTATGCACCAAACCGATTTCACGAAAAATTAATTTTTTCTACATAGAACTACTAAGAACAAATATGATATGAACGTTGTTCATCTATATGATACTATACTATTAAGTGAGTTGCGTTTTCACTGGCACACTAATTAATAATTAATGAAGATAGAATAAGCTAATAATTCCAATACGTAAATGAACAAATTCAATACGCGTAATGATACAGTAATGTAATCTGATATAATAACAAGCTTTACATTGAAATACGAATGATCGCATCGATGTTCTCATTATCTCGTCATCTCTAACTTTATTAATTAAACAACTTACTAGAAGAACTGTTCGCTTTTTCCACCAGAGATAACTTTATGTTAAACGGCGTTTATTGCAACACATCGCCTATTACTCCTTTCGTTTTTCCAGATCATTTTATTAAAATACACAAACGAAAAGTACACCACAGGTGTGGCGTTAGCAGCAACTCACATAATTGAAACAACGCAGTGTATGCGCCGACATCAACCAATATATTAAGCTGCGATAATTACAATTATACATCCTATTAATCGCTGTTTTAATACCTATCGCACAAAGTCAATTTAATTATCACCAAACCAATTTACGTAGAAATCAGTGTACAAATATTTAAGCAAGTTCAAACGAGAGAATTCTGAAGGTAATAAAAGAATACGAATCACTGAAACGGAAGGATGCGTTGCAACTTCACCAACCGAAAGGAATATTAACGCTAATTCACGGGTGTGTTGATCATCGTCCAACCTCGACTCTGAGAAGTAAATTGACAGAAGTAAACGAAAGCTCGGCAGAGAAACTCTTGTGATACCGGTGAAAAATGCCGCAGCTCGGCCGCTCGTCGACAGTGCAAACGAATCGTTTGGAACAGCTTAGCAACTTCGACTTTCGGAGTTGACGTGTAACTTTCATCCCTGGATAGCAATCGCGTCGTTTGTCCAGTTTTCAACCCCTTGTTCCCGCGCGCATACGTATGTACCTGGATTACAGAGCGGTCGGCCAACTAACCCCTTGCATTCAGTTCGACCTTCCTCCGCTTTTCTCCTCCACTTTTTCATCCCTCGTTTCGACGCAAAATTATCATCGGTTGTGGCTAACCCTTCGAATGCAAATTCTTCCTGTAAATTAATAACCAGTGGAAAGGATTGTCGTAACGTGTTGTGTTCAATTGTGCGTTGTACCCTGTGTAAACGATGTCTCTTACGACACGACGAATCCCACCGGTTTAGTGTTTTTAATAACTCGCGTCCTTTTGTTACATCTCCGAAAAGGAGAGAAAAAACCTGTGGTCTATCCGTGAAAGGGTAACATTCCCCATAGATGCACAAAGACCCGTTATAACACGCAATGCCCCTCTCGGAGGCTCGCGTATTGCGACCCTCTGACGCCTCACGGCACAAATAGCATCCATAAAAAAGGCACAGTAAATTTGTCGGCGACGATTCGCGTTGTTTTTGCAGGCGGCGCCCTGGAGGTATGTGCGAATGAATGCACGCGGAATCAATTCTTTCTTGCTGACAAAAATTATGGTACAGGGATCTCGGTGATCGATAAAAAGCCAGCGCGCGGTCAGTTTTCCAGCGAACGAGTTTAGAGGATTGCAGAGGGGTATATTGTTTTTTTCATTTCTTTCTTTTTTTCCAATTGGAGTTAGAAGGAAGAACGAGCTTCGTTCAATTAGTGAGTTTTTATGGGTTGTCGATTGACATTGAAAACCTAGACGTTTGATTTAAGTGGACGCAAAAAAATTCCGTGCCCATCCGGTTTAATCGCTTTGCATGGGCGGCTGTGTTCTCGTGTCAGCAGAAGTGTGATTGACCGATATTTGGTGGTAATATGTACGGTTTTAGTGAAGCGTTGATTGGAATAGCAAGTGATTAATTCCTGGAACTGGTCGAATAATCGTGACGGTGTTATATCTGTTACATGATTTATGTATATGGAATTATTTGTATAAAAGCACATTTTGGTGGCATATGTGATTTTGCCAGCTATTGATAGGTAAGTTAGGTTAGGTTACGTTAGGTTAGGTTAGGAAGATTAGCAGAAGACAAAGTTATATTGGTTTGGTCTATATGTATAGAGATAATTAATCCATTTATTATAGGTAATTTATTGTTACAGGGAATCTATTCATTTGCAGTTTCAATAATTAAAATCGTTCTTCTTGTGATGTACCTATAGATACAGAATTGCAGGGGATTAACTGACACAATTAGGAAGATTATATTATATTTCGATAAGAAAATGGGAAATCATAAAAGGGTATCTTTAAATATCGAAAGGATTTCCTTATAATATTACAAGACAAAGGATGATGATTTTACTAATAACAAATTTCATAATTCAATGTCAGACGATCATTATTTGATAGACGGGCAACGTTTAAAACGCGGTAGATCAAAGTTTGTTTCCTCCCCCCGCCTTAAAATCAAAAAGTCACTATACAGTCAAATTTCGCATCGTTTCAAAATCACCGTGATAATGGCAGACCCTGAAGGGGTGTTACGGTCGGCAAGAATTGCACGAGCTTGGCGCAGTTTCAGAGGGTTGAACTACTGAATGACACATGCGTGGTCAACCAACTGGTCCATAGACGAGAGTCGACTATACACGGAGGTTAAATTTTGGAGAAACAACGCGAAAAGTGGTGATGGCTCGTTGGAAGTGGAGGAGAGAAAGGGAGATCGAGCAGATTGACAACACCTACGCTATCGGTGTGTAACTACCACAACGCGCAAAGATTTCAATATGCACCGTTTGACAGATGTGCCACAGCGTGCAAATTTTAAATGCAAATATAAATCTGCCATGCAGACCGCAGAGGCCGGGTATGAGCAGCGGGGGTGGCGAAGGGTTTCGAAAAGGGGTGCAAACGTTCCAGCGGACCAACGAGTGTACAGCGGTGGAAGAACCGTTTCACACGCTTCTCGCGTCTCTGTGTATGTGTATGAGTTTTCGTAGAGGCGGGGAACACAGTAATTACAATACTCTACTCCTTTGTTTTCTACCGTTGGAAGTCTATATTAGAGGGAACGACTCGTGTAGTTTGCGTCCAGTTGATAGTTACGAGATCTTTTTCATTAGCATCAGCTTAATGACTGTTGTAAGTAGAGCGAGACGAACGGAGGCTTTGCAGATTTGTTCATGGTTTTTCGTTAATCTGCGACACTTTTTTCCACGAACTGAGCCATGTACTGATAATAGGATGATACTTGTTTGGAAATTCCAGGTATTTCGCTGAGAAATGATTAAAGGTCGTTGCTTGATTAGAGGATTGCTCAAACGAACTTATTGTTTCCGTGCGGTATTTGGTACATTGGAAGTTTCGATGAAACCTGGTGCGGAATTTTCATATTCACTCAAGATTTGAATATATTTCATAAATAGAACCTTCGTCGTTACAGACATTTGGAACATTTGTTTCTATAATTTTATGTAAATTATACTAGCTTTAAAATATAGTTTTTTTATGTATATTTGGCTATTTTTATGTAAAATGAAACGTATTTAAATTTTGTGATACATTTGAAACAACGTTAATAGCACGTGCAAAAGAATGTGAATGAGTTGCAAGAACGGTAATTTTATTCGACGAATTTCTTTTTTCATTCAAAAAATGCTATCTAACCCGGAATAAATTTGTAGAGACCTTCATCGATGAATTTCTTTCTGGAACGTTCAAAAAGCTCGAGAACAGATTTGCAAAGCAAATTTAGCAATCTTCGCGTACAAACATTCTTTATATACATATTCGAGAAATTTTTTACGAAAGCCAAGTTTACAAGAAGTAATTGAGAACTTTGTATGCTAAAGGATGTAGGTGACAAAAAAAGGATTTCTTTATAGGCAATAAATATGAATTGCATGTGAAATACAGTAAAAATGTTATAGATATAATAACAATATTAGAAATGGCTGTATAATAAATATCGAGATAATACGTTATTATAGGTTGTTTAAAAAAAATAGGAGGTCACAGTATTTCAAACTTAGGATCGGAAGAATATCTGAATTATTTACAGGAAAGAATTTTTAACGTTTAAATTTGTTACAGTTCTCAAATTTTTATATCTAAATTTCACTCTTCTTTGAATAAGTAAACAGACTTTTTTTAAGAAAGCACTTTGACATAAAATTGGCACGAAAATTCACGCATATCAATGATTCTTTCGTGCTGTATTTTCTTCAAACAAAAAATTAAGAGAATTTTTAACAATAAAAAAGATACGATCGACAACGAACCGAAAGTGATGCAAAAAGTGCAGCAGGGAAAAATTAACCCTTTGAGGATAGAAATTCTACGATACTCAGTACAAGATCGAACTTCGTGGTAACTGATTTCACGATTAAAGAAAGGATATTTAATCTTTCTCTGTTCAATGCAACGAAGTGATATTCCAATTGTCCATTTCAAATTCCATGCAAGATAAAAATCCAATCGTCCGCTAATTGTAAGGCGAAGAATTTGTTCAACTAACAAAAATAGCAGATGACAGGCTTAGGCGTCTATTCGCCAACGTAATAATAATAAAACGCTGTGAACCCTCGACATTTATTTATTTCTGCGTGCAGCCATACAGCTGGGATGCCGCGGTCCGGAAAATATTGATTCGCCGTTTAAGTGGATTGCGCTTCTAGCAGTCGCAAACGGCAATGCGCTTGTAAATAAACCATAAAGCGATAAATTTGTCAAATCTTACACCGCATTTTCGGTCGTTTCATTGTTCATCCCTTCACTAAATTCGACTTATGAATTATTCAAGCGGATGAATAATTCAACAGAAGAACTACGAAACTGGCCAACGTTTAACCATGAGCTCTTCCGTTGTATATAATACAAATCATCACGCGCATAATTCGTCAACGTGAATCGCGCTATCAAACGACGCTTTTCGGTAATCAACGCAGAAGATTCGAAAGAAATCCTGCTGTATGTGTGCCAGTGTAGCAGATAGTTTCCGAACGACTCGCATCAGAGACCTTCTGCACATTGATATTACGCCTTGTGGTAAATAAATTTGTTTGCCATTAAAATATCACGAGCATAGAATGAAACTGTTTGAAAATCGTAGATACAATTTTGGGTATAATTGAAATAAAACAATCGAATTATTATAAACTTTATACGCTGCTGAGATTTTTACGGCTTATTTATTTCGATATATGGTAGAATGGCTTTCACTTTGCAGCGGTTGTACGAATGTCAAATTAACTTCTCGTAAATCGTCGGTGGTTTTCGTCGATTGGCTCCAGATTCCATTTACGCTCTGAACGCACAGTTACTGTTTTACATTTAAAGTATAGGATTGAGCAATTTATTTAGCTCACAAGCCGTTATTTAAGCGGCAGAATTAAATTGCTGCACAAATTTATGTGTATTGAAATATTTAGTTAAAAAATTGATATGAATCCATGTGTAGTGGAAATTCATTGTGAGATTTATTTTTATCCAGGTATTTAATTACGTATAATTTAAGTAAGTAGAGTATAAATTTTCCTCCGGGTTAACTTTTATTTTGTATATATATAAGACGCGTCCAATTTCTTTGAATCACATCTTTTAAAGTTGCTCAGCAGCCTGTTACTGAAGATATATAATCATAAAGGACTGGTGAACCTTTGTCGCGTCATCCATAAATCTAAATAACTGAACGTGCTTCAGCAAACAAGTGAAAATAAATAACATAGAATACGTTTTGAGAAGCTTCGTCTAAAGTAGAAAGTCGTAATTACAGTGGAATTATATGAATTATATTCTTTTGCGGAAAATTATAAATTGTATTGGGATGGAAATGTTAACGTAGATGTTTCAAAGGTAGATTGTAAACAACTTAAAATTCACATCCTTCGTAATTATATCTAACTCTTCCCATTGTAATATTTTATATAATAATTTATATCACATTATATTATAAAATTATAAAAATATGGTTCACACGGTTTCTATGTTTCTAATTATTTTTTAAAAATGTAATGAACTGTCGATTTTCTGGAAGCACAGCCCTCTGTTATGGCGAGGGTTATCTAGACAGCCGAACGCGTTCAATTTCAATCACAGAAATATTTCAACGCTAAACTAATACCATATTGGAAACAAAATTGTGCGATGTACCAGTTAAAAATATTGACTGACGCGTTATCTACGTTGACATGGACGCGAATGGTTTTACGAACCGATGGAAAATTATCGAACATTAGTTCGATCCACATCGCTTCCAGTCATTTTTTAAAATCTAGTCAGCATGTGTTTCCTGCAAATCTCTATTTTTCGTAGGGGAAAATACTCATTCGTGGCGGAATTGAATATCGAGATGTAATTTGTTTTGGAATGAGTAATTTTTTTGCAACGGAAATTAGAATTATTATATTTGTCCCAAAACTGATAAAAAAGATAAATAAATTATTTTGTAACGATAAAGAACTTTGCTAGCGTATTAAAAGTTTTATCAAAAAAATGCAGACAATTTAAAATTCATAATCCATATTCAAATATTAAAATTTTAATAAAACTAAGATATCTTATGACTTTTGATCGGAAATATATCTACCTTTATTTTTATTAGATTAACGTATAATATCAAAAAAAATGCATTTTATAAATTGAAATTAAACGAAGAAAGAATACAACAAAACGTTGAATCCTATTCGACATAGGACAGCAAATGGGTAATTCAAGCTAAAAGTACGAATTAGGAAATAGTCTGAAAATAACGTAAAAATGTCAAGTAGATCGTACAGCATCCCCTTTATACAGCGTAGCTTTTTCAAACATATAAATTCCGGGGGAAGCCACTGCGTCAGAGGATGATTCCATAGGCAGCGATAACGTCGTCACCGTTGCGTTAAGCGCTCGTCGAGCTGATAAATCGGGAATTTACTGACGCTACCTCCGATTCTGTATTTTCGGCCTGTCGAGCTTGAAATCGTGTGCACCTATTCACGCGAGCAGATTTTTTGGAAAATTTACGGAATACTATACATTGGAAAGGTACAGGGGAAACGGTGGTCTTAAAACACCAAGCGAGCGCGACAGTGATATACAAATATCGAAACTTGATCAAATTCTTTTTCTGTGACAGTGTATACCAGTTTTGATAAACACTTCTATTTTACGATATTAAGTTTTCAATGTCTTTATTTTTAAATTCAGTATTATCGAAGTACGTTAAAGAATCGATTATTTCCTTGCTTCTCCTTTCCCCCGTCGAATACATATAACAAAACGAAATAAAATCTTTCACTAAAAAAATTGCTCGTCTTTTCTTATATTACGTAGATGAGACTTATATATCGCACGCATTTATCAATCACGACCTGTCAACGCTGCAATCAGAAATTAAGGGGTCGTTTCACGTCGTTTTAACTCAGCCACGTTGGAAAGAAATGAAAAGAATAGTAGAACGCGACGAAGAGTTGGGGTGTTTCGCGTTCGAGAAAGTAAGTGTTCTTTCGCAAGGGCGAATTAGCCGGGCAGTAGTTATGTACCTGGTAACGAGGTGCAAAAAGACCTGCAAGGAATTGAAGAAAACATACGACGAAAGGAAGTGGGAAAGAATAGAACGCGGGAAGCTGGAACTCGTGTGGCCTCTTATTTCCTTATGAAGCGGCGCGAACGTACCGAACAACGTAGCTAAAACGAGGAATGCCGTATCTTGAAGGAAATTCCAAGGCCGATGAAAATTATCGCGGCGCGCCACCGTTCCGGAAGGCATGCGCAAATATTCCGCGAAAATCGTTTAACAAGGCGTCCCTGGAAATTTTCCTTTGGACTGCTGGAATTTTATAATCGCCCTTTTCTCCTGCAGCACGTATTTGAACTCTGCTCCTATCAAGCTTTTATAATATCGTGTTCATCTAGAAGATCTCTCATAGAATATTTAAGATAGTCGATGTTCAATGGCTCAGGCAAATATTTAAATACTAGTGGAAACCTTTTATTAATTTATCTACGTATTACGTGCATTATGAAAAACGTTTCGAGATTTCATTACCAGTGTACCACGCGTGTATTTTGCAATTATCCAAGATCATTGAATATAACAAACGGAAAGAACAGAGAACTGAAAATATCTAAAAACATTTTGGGAAGAAAAAGCTGAAGGTGAGAGAGATAAAGGTAGTAGAATTGGAAAACTTGCTACAATCTTATTATGATATCAGTACATGTTATTCTTTAATCTATGAAGTATTTTCTTCTTTTAATGCAACTCAATCGAGAGATACTGAAAAGCTCGAGGACGCGTTCGTTCGTTATCTTTTAAGTAAGATTGCATTACATAAATTATTACGAGAGAGAAATAATGACTATAGTTTTTTAACTGAATAAAGGAGAACAGAGTTAGCACAAAGATAATAATAAAACTTCAGTTTTCTTAAGTTCAAAGTGGTAGATAAGACATTTTAACTAAGCGGCACGGTATATTTGGTAGACGCAACAGGGTCTACGTTTTAAATAATCTTTATTTCCTGCTTGACGTTCAACTACGTGTTCGTTCTTGGCGAGAAGATATCAAGAGTTCCTAGGTTAATGTTCCGAGGGAAGTATGTGACACGATAAAGGATCGCGCGCGCGTCCTCCTTGGAGCTCCACTATTGACTCCTGATATTCACCCTCTTTTCCGCTTCGTAAACACGCCGCTCGGCCGCGAAAAAAGAGCTGCCGAGAATGAACTGTGCGCGCGGAAGTGACGCGTGAAAAGGGTGTGTCATTTACGAATTTATTTTATCGAGAGGGTGTGAGACGCTCGCTAGAAACTCCATCACCGGTGAATGCAAACCATGACTTGCGACCGTCTGGCAATTTATTTCGCACCTACCTTAGATGCATGTTTCCTCTCTTACATATTATGAAGCCAGGGGATCGAAATTTTTCGATCTCTGTCGTTTTAAATCAAACGCAAGATTATTCGTTTTATTTAGGTGACGCGTTCGAATTCACCGAGAACGAAGCATTATATGAGAAAATTTCGTTCTTTTGTTACGTTTAATGAGTTAAAATTGTCTGTTCGTTCGGTTAATGCGTTATACACAATCTTATATACACGTATTGTGTAATAATATTAAATTTAGTATAATATTATTATGAAATAAATTGTATACTAACTTTAATACGCGTACAGACAAGTTTATGTGCTGTGAAAATATTATATATTTAATAGAATTAAACTATTGAAGATGTAGTTAAAATAGTAAAAGTTCGAAACACATTGCGAGTTTTATTATAAATAATTTTACATTTAACTGTCAAATTATAGAGACTACTCTATTGTAGCTTTTAATATCTTCATTCCGCTTTTGTTGTAAATTTAGAAATGATTAAAACAATTTAAAACGATTCAAATTTATCGAAGTTTGCTATTTTATCTGTACGTTAGTGACACGTGATTGATTATTAATAAATCTGGAAATATGGAAAATTCTCTGACCTCGTAGGTAATGTGCTGAAGTGAATATTTATTGTCCTACTCGAAGAGATCATTTAAAATTTTGATCGTATTTGGAGCAGTCTGAAATATGTTTTGCATATTTACGTTTCAGATGGCATCTGATGTTACGAGCGAAACGAGGTGGGCTCGTATATCGTGGCGATCTTTATATACGCGCGTGGCAGCTGCAAAGTGAATCTCGTCGTCGAGCGCATCAACATCAAGGAAATATCTGCTTGTCGGTCAGTAATTCTCATTTCTATTTAGATAACTTAGATAACCTGATTTTCTCAAAAAAACGAAGCTTTCGACAAAAGACTTTCATATGGAATTTTTACTCTTCCTTTGAAGAAAACTCATTCCCCTGCGCAATTATCTTTTTTTTTTTATTAACATTCCTGTGCCATATAAATAATTAGGGAATGAACGTGTTCTACGGCTAAAGCTAGTACGAAAATATTGTATAAACAAAAGTCCTTGAAAACGTTATCAGAAAGTTGATTTTGAACGCGAACAAAATGGTGCTTTTATTTCTAACATTGCATAGGACCAAAAAATAAATAAGTAAATAAATAATATTAACGTTATACGTTAATAGATACAAGGCAAATTTGCTGAATTAATTATTTACGTATCGAATAAATTCTATAGTACGCTGATGCGTTAGAGGCTTATGAATAATATTATATGTACTTCGAATACGAAAATACATAGAGACAACGTAAAACCAACATGCGACTGGATTAGTTTATAAACCGATTTATCACTTAATTTATTTAATTCACTATGTTTAATTCACTAAATCAATACGAAACAGGAATATCATTTATCTGGAAATAAATCCATTACTTCCTGTCTCATATATTTCCTACAACTTGACAATAAATCACTTACTGCATTATATTTATTTTTACCTATAAAATATATTGTTGAGACTTGTACGGTAATCCGTAACACCAGCGCATCATAATACTATTGTATTACAACAATAATTCATTACGACTCGCAATGCTATATCGCTCGGCTGAAATTATAAAACTTCTGATAATAAAATTTATTAGTTTCTTCTTGATCGTTGAAATTGGATCTACGGTAGAAACGACACGATCGGAAACGGCTACATAATATTAATACTTCTATTAAGTTTCAAGACCGCTTGACGTTCATCCTGCTTTATGACCCTTTCCCTTTGATCCGCGCGTTTTAATATTTCCGTCATTCTTTCAGTGACGTTCGCTTCATTTCGCCTGCGAGCTTAAGAGTCTTTCTCTTCCATGTCGTGGGAAATGTCGTGATAAAAGTAATTGAACGAATTAGTGGAAGGAAAGTCGGATATCGCGAGTTAGTCGACGCTTCGGGTGACCTGTTAAACTCATCATTGACAGATTACTTGAGATTCTTCGGTTACGTCGTATCGCCATAATTTTAATTAAATAGATTCGGCTCCGCTAGGGCTTCTTCCTGTTCCCTCTCGTTCCACGTTCATTTCTGCCCCTTTCTTCACTGCCGCGCCTGTTCACAGCAGTGCTCACTCAGTGCTTCGGCACAATTCGTTCCAGTCGTTAACGATTCAACCCTGTAGAAACTTGCCCACTTTGAACCGACGTCTTCTTCTTTCATCCTGTCGTTCTTCTTCCCTTTTGTTTTTCGCTCAAAAGTTTCCTATTGATTGTTATAAATACTCTTTTCCTTATATTTCTCGTGATTGCATGAACTTTCTATTTTTGTTATCGAGTGAATCACTTTCAACTCGCTATTGCAGGATATTCTAATATTAGAAAATATAATACTAATTTGTCGAGCAATTTAATTCTCTTGTTACATACCAGCAAATCGAGGATTTCAAATTTTGGAGACTGTCAAGTTATATTTCAACAAATTATTCGGTATTACCTCAAAGTAAATATTAATAATTTAGAACTTACAAAGTCGCCCTTCGACCGATTCTTAAACCTGAATCCACGCAACACCAAAACACTACTCGGTAATGATTTTCTATACGACTATTTATTATAAATTTCCTATTTCATTCGTATCACGTGTAATATGTAAGTATCTCATAATGTAAAATACCAGCTAAGTAGAATTCTGCTAAACATTTTTCAATAAATGTGTAAAGCGTAGATGCTCTAATACTTTCGCCCGGCGATATTCTCGCTTTTCAGCCTTCGATATCTCACAAAATTCTCACAATATTTTCCTTAAATTCAACCACGCTCGTCGAAACCTACATTCTTCCTGTAAAATAGAAAATAAGCGACAGATGAACCACCTGTTTAGCCGCGGCGAAACAACGAAAAGTCAGAGGCGTTGATCCGCATGCGGGGTTGATTAGCCACGATCGGCGATCCGGGGCGGTAGTCCCCTCGACGCGTGTTCCAGCCCGTGTACACTCGACGAGGCAGTAAACGTCAGGGTTCCCCTTCAAACATGTCGAATTGTCTGTTGCAGCAGGGCGGTTGTTCGACACCGCGTGTCGCCAGCGTGTCAGTGCAGCTCGAGCAGGACAGCAACAAGTCGGAACAGCTGGAGCGAGCGCCTCGTTGCAACGTACGTACCTGTAGACAGTCTAGAAAGGGAAAGGCACGCGTGACCGCTCCCGCGCTTCTCGTCCAGAACCTCCTGGAGACGCTCTAGCTCGCGAAACTCTTCGACTAACTCTCCACCTATGTCTCTGTTTCTCATCCTCTCACCTTAAACGCTGCCAGCTCGACGAGTTTCTATCTGTCGATGTGTTCGTGGCTCGAACAGCTCCGATTTTAGGACTTGTTGGTACTCTCGGCTACTTTTCACGTGTTTCAGTCTCTGACAATGCGAACGAAAGGAGAAGAAACGGAAGACGAAAATATAGGTGGTTGTTTCCGCGTTTTTATCGCGTGACACTGCTGGTGTATGCGACGACCAGTGAAATGTCACGAGATGGCCGAGAAATACGCGAAGTCGAGAAAACGTTCCATTTCGAACGAGTTGCGGTATTTAAGTATTCGATGTCTACGATATGTGTCGTGATAAGCACCGCAGGTGCAGCAGACATCGATCACAACGACTGCGTTTTCATTGAAGAGGACCAAGCGAGCTACGCATCGACTAGGTTCCCCGTTTATAGTCTACCTTCGGGTAATACGAAACGAAACGATGGAAGGTTCTAATCGAAATAAAAATGAGAGTAACGTAGTTGGAGTCTGGCGATAATCTTTTGGACAAGTAACTGATCGGCGTTGGTTATATAGTTACTACTATCGTCGAGGTAGCGTCGACGTGTTTTTAAACAATTATTCGCTGTACTTTGAGTGTGCTTTCGACGTTCTCAGAGAAACAGCGCTCGTCGCGATGCTACCCGTTCGCTGGGTTTCTTCCGTGTAATTTTTTTCTCGCGATCGAGAGGGATTTCGAGAGGAAACTTTCGATTGGGGAACGAAACGAGTGAAACAAGAATCTAAAGAGAGTCGATTCGTAAATGAAGCCTTAACCCAGAACCCCTTAATGATCGTTCTTTTTTCGAGAAATACGCGGATCGACGAAGCATACGACAAAATACACAACGTTCGTAATACGTTGAAAATATTGCGAAGACCTTGTACGACCGATCGATAGAGAAAATTACACGATCACGAGGGTGAAATCTGGTTTACGCTTTTCTTCCGCAGAAGCGTCGTTTCGAAGAGTATTTTTTCTTTCTCTACGTCGTTCCTACGAGACAGAGACGCATGCGTTCATAGCGGACAATATTGATAAAAATGGACTGAAATATGATCGGAGAAGCCCTTGGTAAATGTGTAAATATAGTTAATTAACCACATTGATTTGTCCCTATTCCGCGACGATACGACACGGCGAACTTTGATCGAACAGAGAGTCAAGTTACTCTGAAATTTATTTTTCACACGTGCATCGAGGATGATCGGGCAGTATTACAGAGACACGTACACAATCGACTCGCTATCGTCTATCGTACTATTTCCTCGGATCGTTCTTCTGTACGTGTTTTGTCTCTAATTGCCAGACACGTAGTTCTCCGCACATATGTAATTACACGGTGCCAATATTTAGCGTTTAATTAAACGTATCGGCGTTTTTGGCCGTTTGGTATGGCTTTTGTAAGAAAATCGAGTAAGGAAATGTGCGTCGATGGAAGAAAGAGAAAAGATAATAATGATGTACGTCATTCTTCGATGAGCTTGTTCGGCAACGTATCGAACGTTTGGCTAAAGCACGATTTATTATCTATGTGTTAAAATGTTGATTACGAGAGATAGTAATTTGACTGCGGATATTTATGCGCTTATGAGAAATTTTCAAGGTGCAAGTATGTACAGAATGTACGTAATATACAGAAATATATAAAGGATTCGAAGTAAAATATTATAAGTTATAATATCTATAACATTTAGGTTTCATTTTTTAATTATGTTCTTAAAAATGTAAACTTGCATCAACGTGTATTACACGAGTTAATAATAGTAGGCAGTTTAACAATGATACTGTAATCGAAGTAATACAAATAATCGTTTTACTTTTTACTTTCTTTTACTTTATTTCTTTCACACGATAAATCTATTCTCTTTTTCATATATATATATGGCACGTTCTGTTATAATCATCTGATAAATTTTGGAAGGAAATAAGTAGATGTAAAAAATGACATTCTAAAAATTTAATAAATTCATTTCAGCATTTCAATTCTTCTTAATCAGAAACAACAAATATTGAAGGATTAATGACAGACAGAAACAACCTGATTCCGGAATACTGTCCGACCTAGATTAAACCAGGTCGGCAACGTATAACCAATCAATCGAAGTTTCATTTAAAAGCAACCGATGAAACCCACGATCGGTGAATCGGAACGAAAGGGAAACTCGTTCGACGTCCTCCAGCAAGATAGACGGGTCGATCGTAGCTACCGTCTTTCTATCGGTAAACCGAGAAATCGTGTGTTGCTACACTCTTAGAAACGTCAGAAGGAGAAACGGTTTTCAATTAAAAGGAAGTCCGATGGCGGTGAGTTCTTTTGTGTATCTTTTGGTTCGATAGGACGTCCAAGTTTCTCGTTCGAACGTGGTCGAAAGTGACGCAGCACGTTTCTTTCGTTTCTTTCCGCTTTTATTTTTTCGTTCTTTTCGTTGATTGTGCGCCTGTGCTTGCCTGTAGTCGTAAATCGTCGCTTTAAACGAACGCCCTCGTCGAAACGTTGCCAAAACTTAATGGAAGACCAATGTATATACGCTGTATACTAACAAAAAAAAAAAAACTCGAGAAAACATCGAAAATTTCGACGATGCTTATTGAACAATTCTCTATTACGATATTGTACGTTTGAGTAATAATAATTCGAGTGAATTTCTCACTAAAATTTCATCAAATCGGTCGCTCTCGAGAGCATTAGATACGAAAGAGAGAGAGAGAGAGAGAGAGAGTCGTCCAATGGAAACTTCAAATAAGACTCGTGGATGTCAAGATGCACGAACGTGACGTGAATTTGTAGATAACGTTTGCGTTGGTTCATGTATACGTTCTATCTCTTCCTACGACCCACGCATTCCTCCTCATCCACGTATTCCCCCGTATCCCTCTTTTCTCGTCGAAAATTTTCGAATCGAAGCACGTTGGTGATGAAACAGAGGAGACTGTCATTGGCCAAGCAGCAATTTACCTCACGAAACTGCTTCTGAGGATCGAACTCGCTGTCAGTTACGAACGAGATTCCAGCAACGAGGTCGCTAGAGAATCGGTAGTCGCTGAAGGTCTATTCGATCAAGATGAAATATTTTTTTAAATGTGCCGTCGCACGAGCGCCGACGTTGCTTCGGTTGAATCGTGTCGCTTGGTGTTGCGTGAACGATATATTTGTCGGAGATGAAAGGACATCGGAGCCTTCCTTTCGGAATGTTTGAGAAAGTCCCAAATACTTTAGTCCAGACTTTTTATTATAGCCGTACTTAAACAATAAAACTGAGAAATAGCTGTTTATGAGTTGAGTCAATTTTGATTATCCGAGATTTATGACAGTGGGCTTGGGCTCGAAGTGACATAATGGGTCACTGAACGTAGCCACGGTCACGGGAGGGACGTGTACCTAACAGAGGTATGGAGTAATTAAATTACTCTCATTAAAAACAGGAATTGACCTGAGGGATACAGAGAGATACGAAGAGGAGTATATAAGGGCAGTTCCACTTGGACTGAGGTTCAATCCGATAAGTTCGACTAGTACAGGGAACACGTGTGTCATGTTCATTATCGCATTTGTCGTCCCGCTGACCGTGGATTCGTTATTGAGTCTAAGATCATTGCCATTCACATTCCGAGTATCTAATTACTATGGTTACTTGTCAAATTCCGTCACAATCATAATTGGACTAATAAATATCTTCGCTCGTGCGTAACAACAATGTCCAATCCAAAGAAAGATTCGTTACGCGCGCCCCTAACTCTAATGATAACCCGACATATTTTTTAGAAAATCACGTTTGAGTTAGAGTTCGATCAAAATAAAAATTTGATCAGACATGATGAATTTGTAAGGATAAGGTCGTATTTATTTAGAAATATTTTATATTTTATATCCTCGATATTTAAATATTTCTTTCATCGATCGAAACACGCAACACTTCGTGTACACGCGACGAAATTCATGCGAATATTATTTGTTCGATTCTTTAAAATCGAGATTAGCGTTTAAAAATACGCGTGCATATGAACCAGAGCGACTGAGTGTTCGGAAAAACTGGTACGACGATACTTTTCATATGGAAACGGCGTTGTAATGGAATCGACGTAATTTAAGGACCCAGTTAATTCCTTGAGACGACGATGTAAACGTTATTTTATTATCGTAACGAATAGGTAACGGAGAAGTATTTATATAGCTATGCTTTCCTACCAGAATGGTACCGAAATTGTTACAATAATTGCTCAGCGAATAAGGCGAACAGACGAGAGTTGTTCATCGCTTATTGTGTACAGTACAACACGAATAAAAAGAGAAAACAACCTACGGCATCGTTTTTCAATCTTACGGATCGAGTATCGTACGAGAACGCGAATTTTTACAATTTTTATTCTCGATATATTTATTGTATTCTGTTTGTACACAGAACTGAAGCCTATGGATAAAAATGAGCTTAAACGAACTTATTTCACGGAAAACAATGTGTCACAAAGAAGCTACCTATGTAAAAAAAAAAAAAAAAAGAAGAAAGAAAACAGGTAAATGGTAAAACAGAAATGTGTGAAACGGCTCAACGCTCCTAACATACACACACGCGAAACCGAACAAATCCAACGATACATTTCGAGGTTCGTGTTGAATCGCCAAACCAAGTTCAGTTCCTACCAATTTTCGGGGAATACAAAGTTCGAAACGATTCGCAGAAAACTACCTGTCGCGTTACTTTCGCATTTTCATTTCCCAGCGAAATTTCTGATTGGCAGGGTCGATTGTTCCACGAGAGTCGATCGTCGTTGGGTGTCTATAATGTAGACGAACGAGATAAGATTCCGCGTCGATCTGACGTTTCATGATCTTTACAGTGTTTAAAGAACCTTAATACAAAAATAAGGATTCTTTCCTTCTTCTTCCTTTCCCTCGTTTTTTTAAAGAAGCATTTAACGCCGCATTGACTTCTGGATTATTAGCGACGAGAATCTAAAATATAACGATAGATTTCTAATAATGGTTCGAATCGATCAGGAATTTAATGGTATCCTTTTAGTTTAGAGTTACCAAACTGGTCAAAATGATGGATGGCAGTTCCGTTTTCGTAAACGAAAAGGATTTGATACGTTTTAAGAACACGTTTATCATAAAACGATATCACGTATATCTTTAAGAATATCAATAAGAATTTTTTCATATCTTGTTCAAACTTGAGATATTTTTCAATATTAGAAAAATGCGTCGAAAATGGTATAAACAAGGCATTGTATTAACATACACATTGGTTGCTCCTGTGTCAAATGGATCCTTTCTCGATCAAAATTTGATAAAAATCAATTCGAAATCGAAACAGACGTGAGATACGAGAGATCGACGTGTAATTGAGTCTGTACGTGGGCCGTATATAATTAGCCGCAAAACTTGATTAGTCTAGGTTATTACTCCATAGACCAGTTTATACATCTAATTACAATACGTTATTGCGCATATTCATTGTGAATACGAATGCAATTATAAATTATCATAATAAAGTGTATGTTTATATACATGTATGAGTATTCGTTCGATTTATGTTCGGATATCCGACCGTTACCAATATTGCCAATACTCCCCTCCTACACGTGCCTCATCAATTATCCAGTTTTAGTCCGTTTAATTACGACCGTTCGGTTAAAATTGTGGTTTCGACGATCGGGACAGGACGAATTTGTGGATCGCTTTTGTCGGGACCAACCAACGATATTTCGACGCGCAACGTTATCCAACCACCGTTCGAGGATTACGCAAATCGTTGAGTCTGTCCAACAGATTCTGCGACAGAACGAACGTTGCGATTTGTTTCGCTTTATTATTCCTTTATTATTTTTATTTCTAAATCAATGTACATTTTTTTATTGAACTTTATTATATTCAGTTATTATTGTTTTGAGAAAAATGTAGAGGTACCTGTGTGTCAATGATTAGGAATGAAGTGCCATTTATCTGGTAGCGTGGTAAATTCTATTCGCAATAAAAGTAACTTTACGTAGGAATTAAGGAAAGATTGTCACTCGTGCGTTTTTCATGTCTTTTCTATTTTTATAGAATTTTGTAAGTTCCAACTTAATTTGTTTCGTAATCAATACACGAAATAAGAAATATAAGAAATATATTTTCAAACTTATATTTTAGAAAAGCAATAGATATAAAATTCTTCGTGTTACTAGTCGCATGTATGCGAGTAAACGTTTCCTTATTTATATGCCTCCCATTGTAAAGATGAGATGCGTCTGACACCACACGATTCGATGCTCGGAACTTGGCATTGGATTGTTTCCTTTGTTGAATGTACTTACCAGTCAATGGCGCATAATAACATACGATTATTATGGTTCTTTTTTTACATAGTTTGAATTTTATTGAAGAATGAAAAAGCATAAGAAAATTTTTCTAAAGTATCGTCACGATGCAATATAGATACAAGTTGATGTTGATTCTTGGTTTCTTCGAAACACAGAAGAGACTACACCGTTTGCTGGTTCGTTTTAACTCTTCTTCCGCCCTTTTTTGTTTGGGTTAAGCATAGTAACTGACTACTGCAAAGAGTATGTTGTATTGGTCTTGGATTCGTTGGACAGTTTCTGGGCTCCTAAGGATTCCCGTCGTCGAGGTTTCGCAAACATTGCACAGTTTGCTTCATCAGGAGCCAGCTGACATACCAAAACTGTGAAAAGTCAGCAGGGAGAATTCTTCGAACGTGGCAATCATCTACGAGCTAAGATCAATATCATTAAGCTGACTCGATGAGAACAGATACCTTCTGAAATCTCTTCAATAATGTAATCAGACTGCTACTGTGTCTCGCTTATCACAGCAACATTTTATACATTTTACATAGTTTTTATATTTTTATCTTTATTTTTATATCAAATGGAATAATAAGTGTCTTATTAAAAATTACTAAACATTTTAACAATCCCATATTTCACTTTAATCACGTTTAATTCGTTTTAATATGAATAACTTGTTATAGCTGTTATTCAATAATCTACTAAAAGTCTAATATATCAGGTAAGTAATTAATTATTTTATTCTATTTGCAGGATCTCTCCTGATAAAATTAGGATAAGATAAAAATACCGTAAAATGGTTTATGAACAAATAAAGCTCTTGGAAATTCTAGAATTTGGTAGGAAACTTTTCGATACTTAACCCATTTGCATCCAAGTGCAGATTAATCCGCGCGCTGCGACTGCTTTTTTTTATTTTCATTTTAATCTAAATAATTTTTTTTAAATAAATAATTTTTACTTTTTTTCCTCTGTTATAAAGAATGTAAGATACGATGTTTGTAACATTGTCTACCAATCGTTTCGAACAGTAAATTTTCGATAAATTCCATGAAGAATTCGGATGTCATTTATTGTACCTACGACCGCCTGCGCGCGGTGATAGGGAGGGACCAGTTCTCTTAAGTAGGGCCATGATGCAAATGAGTTAAGCAAAAGGTCGAAGTTCCAAAAATTGATTTAGCGAATAAAAGATTTATACGTATAACAACGAAATGAAATTATAAATTGACATTTCAATTTTATATTACTACTATCGAATAATATTTAATCACTAGATTATAAAGAATTTAATCAAATCAATATTTTCATCGTTGCCTGCAAATTGAATCTACGATTTAGATTTGCCATTTGTTTCACTAAATCGTATCTTGTGTAACGGTGTAACTAATTGTTATTCATTGACCATATTTCCGCTTTATAGGAAGGTAAATTCAATGATCCGAATTCTTGCGTAAATACACCTTTATTAATTATCATAATTCATGGCCGAATTTTCAGCGTGGTTCATTAATTCTGTGATATAGAATATCGACTACATTAAGCGTATTTGTTCACGCAGAATATCAGAAATACATTAACTATGCCGTTAATTTATGTTTTAGTAAAATTTCTATCAATGACACTGATAGCATTGAAATGCATGGTAGCAAAGAATCATCTACCACCGATACTCTGATTTACATTTTACAAAATTAAACCCCATAGCGCTATTAAATTATTGTCAATATATTGATCACGAATTCTGTAACAATATTTCATAAAGTATGCGTGCATATGTGTGAACAAACGTAGATGGATGTAGAAATATGATAGCGATGATCAATTGGAAATTTAATATCATTTGTTGGAATGGAAAATACAAAAATAAAAAGATAACAGGAAGAGAGAATAGGAGAAACCGACAAACGAAGAAAGTAAATGAAATAGAGTAATAATCGGAAAATTGTGCACTATTGGTAGTAAAAAAAAAATCGATAAACTATATTAAAACTTACTATTAGTAAATATGGACAGATTAATTTCAAACAAACTCAACAATTTTCCTTAAAAAAGTAAAAGATTTCTCTTCCTTATAAAGAAAATTTTCTCCGAATTCATTATGCTTTACCCACGCTTGTTATTATTAAAGCTATTATTGTTACTAGTTTTTCACAACAATCGAATAGATTTACAACGATGCATATTTGGATGGTGCAATTTGATTGATTCATCATAAAATATAAAAAAAACTATTATTATCAATGTAATCGCAACGACCAATTTTTCATAAAAATTCCATCAATCAACAACAGTGGATATTCTGTAAATCCGAGTGATTTTTTATAAAATATACGGATAAAAATTTGTTCATTCTCGCCTGCTCTCCTCAGAAGTTTCTCGGTAGAGCCGATAGAGCGGAGAAGCGCATCCACGACAACGAGCATTACTACGGATAAATCCAACGGCGTGTCCAATTGGCGTGCACCTGTGTACAGCTAAAGAGAAGGCTTGCGCAGGTGGTCGCGAAGAGTCGGTCAGCATCATATTCGGTTCACAATGGAACGCGTAGCTACGTAGCCGAGACGACCCGGCTGCGAAATAATAGAGGCTGCCGCAATGCAGAATTTCGGTGGCCCGGTAAGTATCGTGTAATTTTAACGGTAATTGCTGGCGGTTTAACTCGCCACAATTGAAATGGCTCTTATTTCGCCTCTTGTACGGAACCCTCGTCGGCATAGAACGGAGACGACCGGTGAGAAGGCCAGAGACAGAATACCACGCGATTACGCCAGGGTGCGCCCCCTTGCTTTGCCTCTTCAACGTTTCCCAATCATCTGCCTCTCCCTTCTTCCTCCTCTTCCCCCTATACAGCTGCGAAACTAAGAGCGAATCTAATATGCCAATTAATGCAATATGCACGATCGAGCCTCGTGTCTCTTCGAGCTAACAATCTGCTTCCCTTCCAGAGAAACAATACACTCTTCAGACCTCAAACTGTCGAGGTTCGATACAAAGTGGAGAGTTTCGGAGTTTTAATTCGTTTCGTTATTTCGCGTTCAACCTTTCATAGACGACATATATCAATAAATGCGTTACACGTAATTGCATTTAGGATGTACAATTTGTAACAATATATCTGAGAGCCTGTGCAAGTCTCTTAGTGGTTGCGCTATATTATGAAGAGATCAGGGAGTTAACGACAAAGATGCGACGGCGGTGTAGCTGGAATTCTATTTGTAAAACCCCGGAGAGCTTTCTTCCCTATAAAAGGCAAGGAATTAGCATTTTCTTTGCTTCTCGTCACCTGTTAAGTCCATTTGCCGATCGAGAGAGATATTTACAAACGATCAGGAAGCTACGAGTAAGCTCGGAAAATCGAATAACAGCCATGAAATATCACAGCAAATATCAATGAAAACTGGAAAAAGAGGGGAGGGGATACTCGTGGAGTATTCGTGAATTTCGAATACAAATCGGTCGTCGCATAAATCTCTTGCGGAAACCTACAGCCAACGTTTTCATGGAGATCTTCCGTCGGTGTATATACAATTTTCACGGTCATTAATATTTATAAATCTTCGATGAAAGGTCTTGGAAAAGCATCGAAATAAGACGGTTTTTCTTTGAATCAAGTCGAATAAATAAGGAATTCCGATGAAAAAGCTTCGCCATTTTGACACGAAGAAAACCCTTTCAGGCGTTGATTGCCATTTACCAATATTTAACAAATGGTCGATCATGGTTCGGAAAGTGTTTGCATCGTGCTTAAAGCTTTAAGTATAAAACTCTGTAACGTCCAATATCAAATTTCTATATTTTTGTAATTACAAGCGCTTTTAATTCGAATACACATATTGAAGTATCTGATGATACACTTCCTAAAATAATTATTATAGAAGATCGTTACTATGAACGACTCTATCGGATGAAAGAAGGAAAGGGATCCTATAGGCTTGATAAATTAATTTTATTCTTACCATAAATACATAGATTTCATCGTAACCTGTTAAATTGGAATGAGGCAAATGGAGCTTAATCCAGATGTATCCATCTTCCCTGTGGAAGAATGATTTCACGATAATTTTATTTTGTGACTCCAAGCGATATATTTCACGTTATTTTTGTGTACGTACCACTTTTATTGTAATTTTTCGTTTGGGCTTAATATTCTTCTCTTCAAACTAATAGACGAACAGCAGAAAGAAATCATACAATTAATTAATACTATTTAATAAATTAATTAATAAATTATCATGAATTCGGGTGTATTTAGATTGTGAACCGTTTTTATACAACATTTCTTACATTCTTCTTGCTTTAAGTTCTAACTCGAAATAAACGCTAGCGCTAAAAATATAAGAATAAACAAAATAATATAATTGGACCAACAATTTGTACGTTCCATATTTTCTTTCCCAAATTTGAAACCTAGTTCACAATCGAATAACTCGCACAAAGGAACGGTGGAACGCGTTAATCGCGCGTGTTCGGTTCGCCTGCATCTGTATCGCTCACGCCTTCGATTCGATTCGGTTGGAATTCATCGAACACGAAGGAATAATTAAATAACGCGGGCAGGAGGCAGCCGGTGAACTTTTTCAATGGTTCGTTAAATTCTTGATAATCTAGCCAGACGCAACCGAAGTTACGGTTAAATCAATCGAACCGTCGAACATCCGCCCTCTCTTCCCTTTCCCACCCTCTGCCCCCGTTTTTCTTCCTTTTTTTGTTTTGTTCGTACGTTTTAAATTCGTTCGATCGGCCTTTTGATTTATTTAAACGGAAAACATTGGACTGACCTACACCGTCGCCGGACGCCGCGTCAATTATCGACTTGATTGGATTTGGCAACTATCACGTTCACTCGCGCAAAAGGATGCCTTCGCATCGACCCCACGCGCCGGTCAGCTTTACGATCTCGCGTAACACCTCGATTATGTTCGATTTAGGTCACAGACTGCCTGATTCCAATAAGAATCGAGAGAGAACTTTCGGCAAATTATTCGCACGCTTCGCAATGATGCGCGTACAATCTGATTAAACGGAATACTTGACACTGTTGTATCGTCGTCGATTGATTAATTAGCTTCTTGAACGTCGAATTGAATGATTTTAGACCGTGTATAGTTTATTATGATCGTCACTGTGAGCGCAACTATCATGTACAGTGCAAAATATCGATTAAGCGTTTGTTGTCAGCTTTGACCATTTGAAGATTGGATTTTTTGTAGAATATGAAAGAAATTTGTTTTCTATCAATTACTAATAATATAGTAGGAACAACTCGTTTTTGACAGTTCCGTAAATAAGATAGAATACACTAAAAATGAAGGTAGATCTTGTCAAAAGTGCATACATGTACCGTTTAGTTTGGTAATAACTCGTTGAAAAAAGTACAATATTACGTATATGTATGAGATCAGCCGATAAAAAGATTAAAATATCTCTTTAAAAATTATCTTTAGTTGGAATGATCTATTTATTAAAATTCCTTTCTCCCTTTTGTATAATATACCTTGATTCTCGATATTCTTTTCATTATTGAATTCCGTTATTGGATTTTTCTCTACATTATCGTATTAATGTTTCGATAATGCAATAAAACTATACGCGGGAAACGATGTAATTTCGCGTTGGCGGGTGTGAATGTGTTAATCGGGTTATGTCTGAATCAGAAACTTGTTTCAAATAGGAGATCAGAAATTAATAAATAACGATTAAATGCTACGATATAAATGTCCAACACTGTAAAAAAGTTAGAGGAACGTAAAGCAAACCGATATTAACTTTCGCTCGCATAAAAGAATAACGTTTTACCTAATGTTCCTACCATGCAGTACACCTTAAAACTATTCCACCGCTCTACAGAAAATATTTCAGGAACGGTGCAGATGGACTGGTTGGCAATCCATATAAAGACACCGATAAAAAAATCGCCGATCGAAATCACCGTTACCATCGTGAAAATAGTAACGTGAAATTTCGACCATTTGGATCGCGAACGCACTGATCCGATACATAGTTACGTAGTGATCCGTACATAGCTTCATCATCGATCCTGAAAACCTAAACTGACCACGATCGTTCTATTATTCCTCTTTTTCCAATTTCCTCAGTCGATCTTTTTCTCGAGTTACGATCTTTTTCTCCCATTAGAAACGTATCAGCTATTTTAACCAAGATCGATCTTTTAGCTGTTCGTCGGGTCAAACGGTCTGAGAAAACTCTCAGATCCGTATCGACGGTAATTGGTCAAGGTGGAATCGCTAAATCCCTCCAGCAGACGGGATCAGGCCACGTGTAAAAGCGTCCTGGAATATACCTACAGCAGCAGTATGCGGTTTGATTTACGCGCCGCAAAAGACGGGTATCACGTTTTCGATAGGCGGATTTCCCGATAATGGCAGGCGGATCTACATGATCCTAGCACCACGTGGGAATACGAATCCGGACATTATCGTGGTGGGCCGTTGCTCCTCGGTAACCGGGAATGGATGTGCGTTTCGTTGCACGGGTCGCGCCTACGTGATCGGTATTTATCGAACCACCCAGATCCATGGCGCTCACCTCTTTCTTCTGTCTAATGACACCCATCCATTGAAATCGGCTTAAATTAGCTATATTTCGTGGGATGATTTGTACTTGGTACGGATAAAATGTTTATGTAGAGCTTTGATCTTCGTTTTAAGACGAAAATATATCTTTATGAGAAGAAAATAGAATTTGTCGAAAGTATTCAATCTCAGAACGAAGCTGAAATACGTAATCATTAAAATTGTATTTATTCAGTTGACGACTTATTATCGCGTCTAACTCGTCGGCTTATTCGCGGATCTGACGAGATTTTTGCTACGTCGTTGAAGTTATCTTGTTCTCTGATACTGTAGGAATTGGAAATCGCTGAAAATTTGTGTACCGAGTGACGCGAGTTCATTAAATGAATTATATCATGTTGAATATTTATTCCTCCGATCATTTTCCTATTTAAAGCCAAAATTCAGTATGAAATGTATATATATATATATATACGAATTTAATATACGAATTCGATATGGAATGTAGTCAACGTATTGACAATGTACGCTCAAATTGCACTGAAATTACAGCTGAGCGTTTCAAAAATTCTACTATTCTAATTAATTGCTATTACAAATGAATCTACATCGGAACCTACATCGTAGTAACGCAGAACAATACAGTTAATTAGAAATACACTACAAATTGCATTTCAATTAACAATAACCGTTACAGTATCATGTAGCGGATTCATTTCGGCTTTTCAATCTCATTCCACGAACTTATTTTTCCACGCTCCTAACAATTCGTCCCGAATTGACACGAGAGAAAATATTTTCGAGAAATTAATTAAGCATAAATTTTTGACGAGTTGTCGATTCGGATCATCGCCTTGTTTGCGCGTTGGAATAAGAGCCAACTACTTTCCATAAAAAAAATAAAGCCGGTATAGAAACTTCGCGTAATGACCCTATGAGAATATTTATTCGTTCACTTTTTTCGTTTATTCGTACATTACGTTCGACGGCAAATGGTTAAAAATTAACGGAACGTCCCGCGAAAAAATTCGTCTCGTTTGCGAGCGACTACGTGCAAACGAATCGTTCATAAATGTTTCATTTGTATTTAAAAATTCATGTTGCGATTTACGCGGCGCTACATATTCTCCTCGACTGTTTCTCTCCGCTGCTGGTCGAAAACTCGCGCAGTGATGGCGACCGACAACAAGGAAACACATTTATTGCTTTCGAGGCGTAACGAGCAGCTTCGACTTCATTGCCGGGAAGGAGTTAGTCAGATGCTGCTGGATGCTGTTTGCTCGGATCCACGCCAGTTCCTAAGAGCTGGGAAGTTTAATTACACGGAGGCGAGACAGTCCCTCTGGAAACTTGGACGCGCCATTGCTTCTGAACGTTACCTATCGTAACTGACCGTTTTAACTTAGATGTCTTTGAGTTCTCCTCGCTCTTCACAAAGCTCTTTGAAATATGTACGTGCTTTAATCGTTGCTTGTCACGTAGCTTGGTTGTTCGCATAACGTTTGAATATTACTTCTTTTTTAATTCGTCCATCCGTTTTATGCTAATTGCAAATTCTCATGGGTTCATTATCCAAATGAACGCAGTATTGATACATTGCTGATACTTATGACCCTATCGTGTTGCAATTTTTTTACATCGTTCAATTTTTTACAGTTGAACGAAACTTCTTCAAAATAACGAAATATAATTAAGGAACATTGTAATTTACAGAAAAGAAAATTTCTGCGTTGCATCGTAATCTGAGTTATAAGAACCGGAACGTTAACCGTGAATCTACACCATCCTCGAGATTTACGGAGCAGCAAGCGGGCAAATAAAATCCGAAGAAGCGTACCAATCGTCGAATAAAATGCGTAGTCGATACACGTACGAACGTAACAGTAATACGGCAAGGTAATAACTCGCTTTCCACCCTTTGAACGTACTGTGAAATACCTTAGAACAGTCTCGCTATCTATTAACCTTTCCTTTTCCTTCGATTTCTCTAGCACTCGTTCGTCCTCTATGTTATACATATCATGTTTCTTATATACATACTTCTATACATCTCTGCAGAAGCACGGTGCATACCCTTTACGATCAAAATAAAAATCGGCGGGCTAGCGTGCCACGATTTTATAGTAACGTTACTCGTCTCCTTTTTCTCCCGTCTTTTGCCCCTTTCCCTGTTTTTTTTTTTTTTTTTTTTTTTTTTTTTTTATATTCGATCTGAGAAACTCGATTTTCTCACCGTTGAAATTTTCATTCGAGCCGTGATTCTCCAGGCGAAGGGTGAGAGGGTGAAATTTGTTTTCGCCGTTGGTCGTCGACAAAAAGAGAATAGTCGGTAGAGCGTTGTTTGCATACGTTGCCGCAGCCGAGAAAGAAGTGACCGTTTCTCAGCACGTAGTCGTAATCTTTTACGACGCTCCACCGTGACAGGATTAACGTTGCGGGGCTTACGGCCGCTGCGTATAATTTTATTCTCGCTTATCGCAGGAACGCAAACTGCGTTGCGTCCGGTTCATCGTATTTTATAGGGAGAAAGCTACCTTTTGTAAAATACGCCGGTGGAAAGTCAAACGATACTATCTATTTTTAATAAGCTCCAACGATATCTTTAGCGCGAGGTTGGCTTCTGTAAAATAAAAGAAAAGATTGAACTTAACGAAAATGGTGGATGCCCTGTAACAGTTTAATGCTTCCTGTATATTCTGTTTGCGAATTATTGGATTCGCTAGAATTTCTGAAAAATGTCTCGAAAATAAAATCAAGTTTTAATTTAAATCTCGATTACTGGCCAGAGTTTTAAACTTTATTAATACTAATTTATTTGTCCGCGCATTTATATACCTGTGCATTTAAATTAAACTGTCCGTTCTTTTAATCAGTTGAACAAAAAATATCGATAATGTGATTGTTACTCCACTTAACAATTGTTACTTCCAGGCATAATTTACCATATTTGACTAATTTCACCAATAACTTAATACTTAGTTAATTTCATTTTTGCAAGTATTAATATTGAAAGATATTCGCGTTAATTCTTCCTATTTCAAGACTTTCGCAGTTTTCGAAGTGCATTATAATTCTTACGGTAAAACAATTTTTTACCTACATCCTATCTTTTTAATCATATTCATAGAAATATGAATCTGCATACAGTGCTGGACAAAAGTATTGGCACAGCAAGATTGTTATGATACAAATGCTTATAACTATTAAACAAATTGATTTAAACAAAAAACTTTTTGACGTATTTATTTATTATCTATCCTAGTTTATTACATAACAAGAGCAACAATATAAATAAAATAATACGCAAAATAATAACAAAAATATATTTTTTGAACATTTTATGGGTGGACAAAAGTATTGGCACAGCATGGAACAAACAATGTATCGTCGCCGTTTTCAACGATTTCCGATCGTCATTTGGAAGTAGCGAAGGGAAATCCCCCGTTAGTCTTTTATTATAACACTCGATCAGTGAAACTGGAGACTTCAGTTATTAAACAACAAAAAACCAAGAAAGAGTAATAATGTCTAGAAAAACGAAAGAAACCACAATTGAAGAAAGAAAAATAATATTAAATTTATATAAGATGAATAAATCTTACAACGAAATTGCACAAATCATAAACAGAAGTCGTTTTACTGTGCGTTCAGTCATAAAACGCTTTAAAAGTGAAGAAAATCTAGAGAATCAAATTAGGAGTGGTCGCCCTTCTAAGGTAACAATTCGAGAAAAAAGGAAAATCGTAAATATTGTAAAGAAGGATCCAAAAACTAATTCGACTGAAATTGCTTCGATGTTAAAAGCTGAGTGTGAAAAAGAAGTAAGTACCAAAACTGTACGTAGGGTATTGAAGGATGCCGGTTATTCTGCCCGTGCAGCACGAAGAAAGCCCTACATCAGTAAAATAAACCAAAAGAAAAGAGTGGAATTCGCGAAAGAGTTTGTTACGAAAGATACTGATTTTTGGGAAAAGATCATGTTTTCAGATGAAAGTAAGTTTAATATTTTTAAATCTGACGGCAGAATATTAGTATGGCGAAAACCCAACACAGAGATGGACGAACTGAATCTGCAAGCCACCATGAAACATGGGGGTGGTGGTTTAATGGTGTGGGGATGTATGGCATCATCGGGTGTAGGAGAACTTATATTCATTGATGAGATAATGGATAAATATGTATATTTAAATATACTCAAGCAAAATCTTTTGAAAAGTACTCAAAAATTAAACCTCCCCAGGGATTTCTATTTTCAGCAGGATCGAGATCCTAAACATATGGCGTATATTGTTCGTCAGTGGATAATATATAATACTGCCCACACATTAAACACACCACCTCAAAGTCCCGATATGAATCCCATTGAGCACGTGTGGAACGAATTGGAAAAAAGAATTAGGAAACATAATATCACAAGCAAGTCTGAACTGAAGAAAGTTCTTCTGCAGGAATGGAGCAATATTGTACCTGAATTCACTAAAAAATTAGTCCACTCGATGCCCAGAAGATTAAAGGAAGTCCTTAAAAGAAAAGGACTGCCAACAAAATATTAGAAGTTTATTATGTAATTAGTTATAAGCGTAAATATTCTACTGTGCCAATAGTTTTGTCCACCCATAAAATGTTCAAAAAATATATTTTTGTTATTATTTTGCGTATTATTTTATTTATATTGTTGCTCTTGTTATGTAATAAACTAGAATAGATAATAAATAAATACGTCAAAAAGTTTTTTGTTTAAATCAATTTGTTTAGTAGTTATAAGCATTTCTATCATAACAATCATGCTGTGCCAATACTTTTGTCCAGCACTGTAAATATTCACAGTCTAGTCATAATATCATTTATTCCCTCATATATTTTTTACCAAACTTTGCGAATCCATTATCTATTTTTAAATAATTTGCGACAGTTTATTTGGACTGTGTCGTAATAATCGAGCAACTGAAGAAAAATTATACTCCTGCAATGTTCCGCCTCTGTAGTCTTCACATATAATATCCTTCAAATTCCTTTAAATCACTGAACCACTCGATAAAAGGTACCGATGGCAAAAACCAAATGGAACGAGCTAGAATCGACATGAGTGAAAGCGATCCGAGCAATTCGAGCAGAAATAGGCCCGTTTCTCTGCCGCGTGAAAAGAGCGAGGCCAGTTGCATGCAGGCCAGACAGATGAATGCTGGCACACTAATGAGCCGTTAATGGTAAATAAATGGACCAGTAAGCGTGCCTGCATTGCGCCAACCCGTGGGACGTGACGTCAGCCCTACGTCACCATTGATTAACGAGCGAGCTTTGTTCCTGCCGGGTCAATTACATACAATTCAGCTTCCAGTTTCACCAGTTTCGTGTCACCCTGAATCTTCGATTCTCCGTCCGTTCAGTGAACGTTGTCGTGACTTTGACACCGTCACCCTCGGGCACAAGGATGCCGGAAGCGATGCGTCACTTCGAAAAACTTGCCAGTTTGACAGCTAGCTTGATAAACTTCGAAAGAAGGAGAAGCGTTGGATAAAGGGAAAAGGGAAACTGTGCGTTTAATCTGACTCAACCTGTACAAATTGAACCACTATGAGGTATTAATATCTTACAAGTACTTTATAAATCACAAGTCGCAAACTAGAGATACTAATAAATTTTCTTGCGTTACGTCAACAAAGACAGAAAAGAAGACTGTAATCTACAAGGTGTAACGTGTCAGTTATTTAAGTATTAATGAACAATTAATTATTAATTGGCAAATTATCGTGTACGAAGTTTCTGAATAAATTTCGTTGAAGTTAGGTGATCATGAATATTGTAAGGCAGTATTAAAATGGTGTGTTCAAATGGTGTTTTATATACTGTTACTTTTTAATGTTGTTACCAAAACATTTTGAAAATATGAAACTTGAAACAGCAGCGGATCACTCGATGACAGGTTCTAATATTTTATTCAAAGATACTTTCATCTTTGGATGTTCGTTATGGAAGAACGAATCCAGATCAATTGATGTTTTATTTAATTGATTTCTCATTTTGAAACATTACCAGTAAGTGAAATATATTATGATCAAACTTTATAAATAATATGTATTTGTTACAACTAATATTACAAATAATGTCTTCTTTCATTCAACTTCATTTTAAGTTTTGTTAGAATTGACACGACGAAAAGGTTGTCTTAGATGTTGGGATCTTTTTCGCAATTATTACATAGCAGTTGAAGTCCTGCTTTAAAAATTATATTCTAACAACGATCGTTATGCTTTTTATCGTAACAATAAACTTATCCTCATATACAAATCGAACTTTTTCCTTTAAAATTCACACGATAGCAACGTAGCGAATGATACAGCTTTGGATTATAAAATGCACCGACGATGAACTCAAAAATTACATAACAAACGAGGTAGAAAAGTTTTCTTTGAAAAAGTTTTCTCTATTCTTAAGAAACTCTCTGCACAGCATGACAGACGATAAATAAAACGAAAGTTCTGAGAACGCGGCGGCAACAAAGGAATCGACCAGGATCGTTGCAAATTTATCGAGTGACTTTGAGATTCTTCCAAAAGTTTCTGCTGGTACGACGACATTTTCCAAGAACCTAGCTTCCGAGAGGTCAACCAAGTTGTAGGCAAAAAAGCTTGGTTAGACGAAAAAAAAGAAAAAAAAAAAAAAAAAAAAAAACAGCATGCAACGATGTATTGATTGCGGACTTCCGTACGAGCTCGTGGCTAGATCGAGAAAAATGAGTTTCTTGGAACTGGCGCGTGTTGCGTTGTTCACGATAAGAAACCGGATGTGACGCAGGAGGAAGTCTGCATCCAGTGTCCGGTGTACCGGACGAGATGGCAAATCGATGTTCTACTTCGGTGTAAATCCACCGTTATAGGATCGGTTCCAATTAATTTACTTTCGTCAGTTGGAGTGAGGTTACAAGCAATGAAATTAAGCACGGTCGTTCAACGAATCTAAATAATCTTTACTTAATTCTGTTTAATTCTTTTATACTCACTGTTATATCCATACAACATTGAACTGTAATAAGTTATTAATTAATTAAACGCTACACTTTATTATTTATACATTTTTATTTTATATTTATTTTCGAAAAAATTGATTTTAGACCATAGCGCATCATGTTTATTTTTTTTTTTTACAAAAATACTTGTTTATTAACGATTGATAAAAAAAAACAATTTTTCTTTCGAGTGATGGAGATTCTAAGCGTATTCGAGTGATTTTATGATCCGATATAAACCGCGTGAAACGCATGAAAAACAAGAACGTTACAGCAAACGCGTTTCGAAGGCAACGCATTGTGTTAATTCAGAAATTAACTCCATTTCATAAATGTACCCACGGACGTTATTTTATCGCATCTTTCGAGATCCCTCTGGTTAAGTAACTCCATACAGAGGAGATAAGTACGACAGGGAATCGATATGACGGGGATACATTCAGCGCGTCGGAATTCTTACGATCAGGCATAAATCAGACCGCGAGTAAGCGGCACACGTTTCTTGTCGATTCTTATACAGAAAGCTTGAAAGCTCTGTCATTTGTTCCACAAGCTCCCTTCTTAATACACCGTTTTTTCATTTTTATCTCGGTAAATAGAACCTACTCTTTCTCCTCATCATCCACAGATATAGTGTATTTGTCATGGTTTTGAATTCTCGTGAAAGTGATATAATGTTGGTAAAGCTTTCGCAATCAAGTATGTATGAGTCCTGTTCGAGAAGAATATGATATTCATGAACAAGACTACGATCTTTGGTTATTGAATTAACAAAAATTTTCTTTTCTGCAAACTACAGCATTTTTATTGTATTTCTTTAATTTAAAGAAATTTAACTCGATTATGAAAAATCGAACGAGCTGAAACAAGTAGCAACACGATAGAATGATTCGCGAATGAAAACATTAAGTCAGTATGCAATATATCATATATACTCTTGTTAGAGATAAATAGCAAGTTATCTTAGTTGTCCAAATTATTATGAAATATGTAGACGACATAATAAGAATTAGTTAGTTTTTAATGGTCCTAATTCGATGTTTACGAATTGCATATAGAAGAAATGGAGACGTAAAAGATATTTTCTTCTTTTATTCTTAATGTTATGTAAATGAATTTTACAGATAATAAACGAAATTAAATTTCAATATATGATACTCGTTAGCATTAATAGAAAATCTTATGCTTTCGAAGAAACTTATCTAAGAAAGTCTAAAAGGAAGGTACTATGATATAAAAATCGTTTGCTTTTTCGCTTTGAACTTAGTATGGAGTCGAAAGAACGGAATTGTTACATAAACGAAAAAGGAATAATTAATCCTTGATGATATCAACGTTTCATTCAAAATTTATTATAATTTGAATATGTTTGTACGTGAGTGTACGATGGGTTTAGAATAACCATAAATTATTTATGCTATGAATATAGGATTCGTCAAAAGTTTCATCTAGTTTCTCTAGTGCCTTATCGCGCCGGTTCCTCTATCAACTTGTAATTAGTTTCCCGATCCACTTCAACGACCATCAAGACATGAATATGTATTTACTTATTAAAGACTCTTTCGTGCCGAATATATTTTCAGTTTCCGAATAATTTGATTTGCATGGAGAATCTTGCTTCAGCGTGTAAAATATCCTACGAAACGGCAAATAAGAAACGGACCAACAAAGTATACGAATAAATGAAAATGATAGAATTAGGAGTTCCTGATCGTAATTGAAATGATACGAGGAAAATAATCGCGTTGCCGTATCAGTAAGTCCACTAATTTTCCCAGAAGCTTCTACATATTTTAAATAATTAAAGAGAGAAGCAAATGGGAACCTGACGTTTTAACGAATTGGGTAATTCTATTATTAAAATACCCGACATCGTCCGACCCGCTCTTTTCACACACACGATCCTCCTTTTCACATATTCCGTAAACAAAAGCATCGATTTTACGAAAAACCTTCACCGCCTTTCATCGAAGTTGCTTCAGTGTCCCCTGTTTTACGGACTCTTCTTTCTCGGTAACGCGAAAGGAGAAGCTCGCGGCGAGCTTTACAGCGGTATTTTACAGGCTTACGGAGTTCCCGCGAAACCGGATAGGACGATAGGTCGCATCTCGAACGTCCCGCGTCGCTTCAGTCAATATTACATTGCTCTCGCATCCTGGCGCGCATCGGGTCAGGGTTTTTATCGATCACGAAAGCCGACACCCGATCTATGGAACATTTTCCAGCCGAGTCTCACGAGAAAATCTGTCGTGCGAATTTCACGGTTGCCGATTCGATCGGCTCGATGTTCCCACGGTGATTTCACGTCGCGAAACTTTGATGGCTGCCACGCCTAGCCGCTATGTCGAACGATAACTTGTCCAAGATCCATCTTGCAAGCGTACCGGAAGCCGAACCAGTTGTACAGCGAGTTTGTTTTATCGAATTTTCACTGAGTCTGTACACCGTATGGCTTGCAGGCAAGCTTTCTTTAGAACGATATTACTTTTTCCTCGGCGAGCATCGGCGACCGTAGCTGCCGCTACAGAGACGGCACGACAAAATGAAAAGAAAATAAAAGGAATATTACGGTTGACCGGTCGGTCTCTACCTCAGCCTTCTACTCTCGCTTCTTTAGCTTTATTCAGAGCTGCCATTCGTTTTCAATTCTCTACGATCGTGTTTCCTGTATTGAGCAACATGGACAACATATGGAACAGGATTTAGGGTTCTTACGAATTTGGTGATCTTTGATGACCTGGTTTTATAGTAGTATTCAGTTTGGCGTTCTTCTTGACAGTTTGTCGATTCAACGGAGGAAATTAATTATTTGGAGGCAAGTGTTTCTTATGTCTTAAGTGCTTAAGGTGAGATCGAGTAAAACAACAATTTCTGGACAGCGAATAGTAACATATTCTTACGTTTCATATAGGCATAGTGATTAATGAAAGTATTTGAATATTTAGCATGGAAAATTTTAATATATCATGTACATTACACAAAACCTTTTGAAATTTCATTAGCACCATAATGAAACATGCCTGTCGCTATCGCGATGGTAAAATTTGAAATCAATACATACACTATGTAAAAATATTATTACATGCTATACATACTAATAATGTGGTTATTTCATTTTTATATTAAATTCTAGTACATATTGAAGTTTATTAATGTAGAAGATAGTTAATCCTTTAAATACCTTTGTTTCAGATGTACATATGTTTGCAATAAATATCTTGTAGATTTTGTACATGTTTTCAGTTGTGTTTCAAACTATACTATAGTATTCCTGTCTCATTACGATGTTGATTAAACAGAATATTTTCTATTTTGCACGTAATACGTTTATGAAAATTTGTCTATGATTAACGTTCAAATACTTTCTTGATCTCATGTATATTTTATTGTTTGTGGTGGTTTGTTCCTTTCATATTATTCGTAAAGACAAACTTGATTTGGTGATTTGTGTGTATACAGGAAATCTATCATTTTAACGAACATATTTATTTCAACGTGTTATTCACAAAATCAATTCTTTTATTCGTTTGTTGCAGCTTCCACTTTTTAAAACCAATGGCACGATATCATGCAAGCAACGTTAAAAGCTACGTTTAACTTTTATTCGTTTATATATCAAATTATATGTATAATTGAATATACAAGCATGCATAAAGTAAATTCATTTGCAAAATTTTATTTATAATGAAAGTGCTTTTAATACTGTATCATTCGTCAGCGAAATAACATTAATAATAATATCTTGACAACAAATTTCGTTTAATAATAACATTACGCACGATATAATTTAACCAATAAAACTTACGTATAATAAAGAACCAACGTTACAAATATGATTATGACTTAATAATTTCATGCTTTTAACACTTTTCTCTTCTGACTATTCTAAAAAATATGAACGCTAAATTCGACCATAGTCAGGCGTAGTATAGGGAGATCACTTCATAATCAACGACTATAGTCTCCGGTAGTAATAAAGATCACTACGTATGATCATGGCGAGTGACTATAACCACCTCTAGTTATGTAGTGGCAAATTTAAATGTCTGCTGCAAGCCAAGAAGAAAGATTACCATAAATCCAATTTAATCTATTCATCAGTGAGGATGATTAAAATTATATGTAATAAAGATAACGAGCAATAAAATTGGGTAACATATCTTTCATAAAATATTTCATAAAATTTTCATATACAGTATATAATTAGTACCATCTGCTTCCATATGAGTATAAAAATTTGATAGTATGAAGATGAAATTTATCTACATACCTGTAATCCCTTCGTTAGTACATAAGGAAATGTACAAATATTTTTGTGGCTACTGTAAGACATTGTGGATTCATAAAAATCAATGACTAAAATAAGCAAATTATAAAATGTTTGCCCATTGTGAAGGCGTGTGCGTTAAATACTCGAAAAGAATTTATTTTTCCGTGTTTTTAAAACGAACGCAGAGAAATTAGAAAACCGCCCGAGGAGAAAGACGAAAAGAGGAAAGAAAGGAAGGGATTTTTCGTGAGATGCCTGTGAAAAGTACAAGTAGCACGCGATATAAAATATTATTTGCGAAGCAGTGTTCGTTATGATAAAAATAAACGATTGTGACGTTGAATAGCTCTATCTAGTACATGTCAAGGAGATATGACAGAAGAGTTTTTGCAGTAGCACGAGCCATTTTAAAAATTACAGGATAATTTATATCAGTATCAAGTACCTGCGGTCTCATTTCACAGTCGGAAATCTGCGACCACCGTGGAATGTAAATCCCATTAACGGACAAAATTACGGATTTAATTCAGGGATAAAACTGGTTCAGCTACATATAAGGGGAACGGAGCGACACGGAAGGTATTTTAATTCAAACTTTCACGCGTAAATATGTCGATTAAACGTTAATTTGCGAGATAGCTATAACGAAAAGAAATCATGCCAAATTATTTTGTTTAACGAGATAGGTACGATCTGTTCGAAGAAAGTTATGTAAAATATAACGATATAACGATAATGCGCATCTGTAATATATTTTTGAATGTACGTACTTTTAATTGAAAGAAGCTTTGGATTATTTATGATTAGTAAATCCTTTAAATATAAATATTAAGCATCTTTTTAATGAATTTTGAAATATACCTCACATTTACTTCAGGCAGCATTGAAATTTCTTACGAACGCTTAGCGATATCCTACAAACTTCTCAAAGACGTCTAGTAATGTTTTACAGACATCTTTAAAACGTCTTGAAAGACTTCTTGTAAAAAGTTCCTATGTTACAAACCGGAAATTTCTCAAACTGTCACAAAATACCTGTCTTATGTGTTTTCTAATAAATAATACAGCTTATAAGTTTACGGAAATAATTATGTAATAAAACATCTTCAAGTCGAAACTTCTAACGTTATCCAAACACTTTATGCCGAACATTTCTAACTATTTGGAACTATTTGCCACTACTACTCATCCGATTTAGAGTAACTGTATGGCGTGACAGGTCTCAACTTCGCGAACCAAACAAGTTAAAACTCCTTCTTTTCAATTTATTCGATCATAATCAAAGCCATTTGAAATTTCTCGTTACATCATCTCTTAATCACAAAGTCATTGAATAAAAAAACGAATTTCAAATTAAAAGAAAGACATGAACTCTACACAAAACAACACTGTGCAACTAAATACGAAACAAAATAGCGATAAAAAAGAAAAAAAGAATTGATTCGACCCACGAACGGAAAAGGTTACAACGAAACGAGGAAATGCATTTCGTTGTCGGTTAAACGCGGAACGTGAACCATCCTTTGATCGAGCATTGGCGCTTGATTAAATCGGATCCGATGTTTACTATTACACGGACACTTGACGAACGATTTCCATTGTAAAATGCGATAATCGTCGTACACGTACACGCAACAACGTCGCTGTTTATTATTAATCCCCTTGCCGACGCCATGTAATATTCCACGCAATAAACGGATCCTCCCTCGGTTGGCGGGGGAGTTTGCATCACACGGATAATCTGCTCATGTTACGAGAGAGAGAGAGAGAGAGAGTCGTGTGCATTTTCGAAAATCGGTACATTTTGTATGAGGCCGTGATTTTCATTTGCAGACCGCCGGCGACGACCACGACAACGGACGCTGATATAATCTGTCCCAGGTACACGAGGAACACGCGGATTATGCATTATTAATTTTAATGGAATTCCCCTGCAGCGGTAACGAAATGTTGCTTACTTCGTGCACCGCGTGCATCGAATGGTTGGTGTTTCCTCCTTGTTACTCGTTTACTCGTCGTTTCTTATCTTCAAGGCTGACGGACTGCTCGATGAGATGGCGTGGGCCGAGAACGAGGAGAAAATGCTGATAAAGAGAGATCGTTACTTTATCTCAACTACTTTGCACGATTTTCGTCTTGTTTTCTGCTTAATCCTTTTACGAAGGTAAACGAGATGCCAATATGACTGTAATTCGAAGATGCGGTGGAAATTGGTAGTTGGTTTTAATGGGACAGCCGACTGAATCAGTCAATCTTTAAATAAAATAAATGACATACTTTAGAACTATTTTAATATTAATCCTTCTTCTACAGAAGATACAAATTTTTTATCGAATATTGCAATTGCTAATATTTTTAAAACATATCAAATAAATATAATAAATTATAAAATTCAATTTAAAATATCAAGCGAGTTGCGCTATATCGTAATATATTCTGGTAGTTCATGCAATTATAAATTATCAATACTGTTTCAAAATTCAGCATCAGATTGGAATGTTCCTTGAGCGTCAAATCCAACTGCGAGTTTTCGCGCCGCGGGAGTTCGCGAAAGGAGGAAACGTGGGAACAACGGGAACGGTATAATCCAACGTAGCTACGTGTTAAACTTGCAAGATCGTAGTGTTATGCTGTTGCAAGTTGTGTTCCGGAAACTTGCGCGATAGCGGCCCAGGTTAATCGATTAATCCTGATCGCTAATTCGAAATACGAAATCTGACTGTTTATACTTGGCAAACAAAAACAGTTCGCTCCTCCAAGCGTTATACAGTAGTTTCCTATAAACGAACGAGTCGCGAGTACTTGAGTTAGCTAACTTTTATTACTTTTCGTACATTCAATCGGTTGTTCGTAAAAAATCATTCTTACGGTAATACGCGAGGGGGTCAAAAGAAAAAGTTATTCTTCTGTAGATAGATAAATCGGCGTTGTTTGAGACATGTTATAAACGATAGATTTGAATTTTCAATAAGTTTATGAGAAGCGTTTTCGTGTGAAGGAATTTTGTTAATATATATTTTAAACTGAAACAAAAATACAGACTTATCAGGAACTTTTATCAGTTACCATATATATTACAATAAAATACACGTGAAAGTGTAAAATAATGACAATATCAAGAACCATATACAAATTCGCGATTACCAGTTTCAACCACTTAACACATATACTCGTGACGTGTACCGACATAGACTGTCAATCGAGTTATTTATTTTAGTCACTGATCATTACGAATGAAACTACTTTACCAAAATATTTATATATATTATGGTAGATATATTATACGTCCATTTTCATTCTTAATTTTCTATCTTCCATCGTAACAAAATTGAGTTATCGTCGCTAGTAAATGGAATAGAAATTCTACATGAAGGGGTTAATCCAACAAGAAAAATGTTATCTACAATTAAGTACGTTATTTACAATTGCCAATGTACGCAATATTTCATTCTACACATACAATACGAAATAAAAATTCTTCAACGATTTACTTACGATTCCTTTTGTCTGCGTACTTCTATTAAACATAATGCACTCTGCAACAAAAAGAAGTCTTTCCTTTTTTTCTTTTTTTTTTTTTGTCTTTTTCCCTTTGCAACTTTAAAGTCGATGCATTAGCCTGAGGCGTTCGTCTTCGAAAAAGTCGAATATTGGTGGTATTATCGGTCGCGCGGCGAGATATATGTAGCATCGTATAGAATAGGCTGTCCAAAGGTAGTGCGTCTAAAAGAGGTTGGAGAGCGAGCGACATGTATAATGCATGCGGATGCTTGATCCGTAACCCCTAACGGTTTCTTTCAGCTACCCTTTTCCGCCGATCTTAGTCGCTGCTCGTCCGGGTTTACCGTCTAAGCGACTATTTTTTCTATAGTCCCGACTAAATATTTAAAGGCTTTTATTCGGCTAGTACATAGCCGTCGTATCGTTCAGCGATCTCGTAAAAGCTTCGTACGGTCGTAAAGATGACGCTCGCTTGGTCTTGCGAGGAACCACAGCCAACGTCGATGTTTTTTCGATAGACGTGTAAACTTGCGAAATAGAATTTCGCCGATGTCACGTGACTGGACTGGCGTAACGAGATCGTCAACTGGATAATGTCCAAAAGTGATATACGGAAAAGTTGCAGACTTTGATCCATTTCTCAGAGTAACATGCAGTTTGAAATGGAATCAGAAAAGAGGACCCGTGGATAGAAATTCAATATTGACGAAGGCAAGGGAATTATAATTGGCGCACTCCATACAATCCCGTTCGTGTCACTGGTGTCCGCTTATTTACGTTTCTTTGACGGCAAAATTTGCGATGATATGGTTAAGAAAGGTTTGCCTTAACGGCAGATGGACGTCGGTCGTTTACTTTTTATTGCCTTCTACTATCTTTGGTATCCTTACGTATATGATTTCGTACGTGTTAATTCGTAACTACAAGACATTACAGCAAGGTACAACGAAATTGTATAAGTTTTATTGTATAAGTATTGAATAAGTTTTAGTTTGAAAGATTTAAATGTAACTTTTTCGCAGCACTTTCCCGGCGTTATAACATAGTCAGATATGTGCAATTCGTTTCATTCGATATTCTACAAATTTTCCGCGAGATATATTTCTGTATCTCGTAGAAAAAGAGTAAGTGAGGTGACCGATCGTTTGATTTAATTTCCGGATCGAAATTATCATTCCAAATGAGGAATCTATACAAATCATGCGCATAACTGTTATAAAATCATTGAGGTTGCATCGAAAATACATTTGTAAATGTGTCAGCTTCGTCAATTCATCGCTTTGAAACGGCTAAACAAAAGTGACGTATTAAACTCTCATAGTTGTTAAAATTTCTAAAGGAAGAAGCAGCCACTTTGATATAATCAACCTTTACATTATTCCGACTTAAAAATGTTCGTCAACGCAGCAGCGAAGCAAAATAATAACCCGGGTACTTATTATGAACGAGAACGAAGCCAAGAGTGGTATAAGGTCATTAAAAGTTTGCATTATTTAAACTTAAAGATAAATTACAAGGCTTCCGCATCCCAACGGTGTCATTCGAAAGGACAGGAGAGGAACGTAATGACATTCTGTGCTTTCACGCTTTACGGCTCGTGAGAATTTCTCAGAAAATATCTAATCCACGGTTTACGCCGCTGGAATATTAAAAATGTCCGGAATTTCCATTCAAATGAGATTTATCGGTTCCGGACGTTGTCGATCTTAAGAATCTGTTTCGGTATTCTGCGGAGACGACGATCGTCCTGGTCTGATCACGGACACGTACAAGACGACGTTGCACGGAACGAGGCAAGTATCTTCTTCTTCTAACTTTTTCTGAGACTATCCGTTCCTTTCTCCCGATGCAATTACATTAATGTCGTGTTCTTCGCTGCAACCGCGCTAAATCCAGTCACGCAACTCACAAAAGAGAATACCGTAATTTTATGAAATATTTTCTGAATAACCTTACGACAAAGAGGTGAATTAAATTTCTGGCTGGCTCCAATACGGCACGCGTGCTACGTACAGCTGACAACAGCACCGTTGTTCTTCCTGTCTTCATCTTTGCGGTCGTGTAATCTTTTCTTCCGCCACCTTTTATTTCTCACCTCGCGTTATTAGACGCCTTATTTCCTTTCCTCGTTCTTCTGTTCTCGCCTCGTTCCCATTTTCCTTACGTTTCGTTTCGTGAAAACCAGAGTTCATCTTTGTTTTCATATAGACGAATTAAACACGAGAGTAGAGCTGTAAAATATCTGTAGTTGAGAAACAGATGGATACACTTCCATCTCTTTTTTTAAATTAATTTATTCATCATCTTGCTGTCCTCTGGTACTTCTTTTCCCCCTCGTTCCTTTTTCTCCTTCGTTTCTTTCTTTTCCTCACCTCTTCTCTTTCTTTCTTTTTCTTACTATTTCATTCTCGAACTTTACCAATACGGCGATTTCGTACAAAACATTCCGTATAAAACGTGTAGTATATTCAGAATAAACTTCCACGAGGAATACTCTCGCGAGCTTGCTTATCCCTAATTAACGCTAAAATTGTCGATTTTGCTTTATCGAGAAAAAAGTATCTTAACGTTTCTTCCATTTTCTAAACAACCGCGCGAAGATAATTCCGCCTAGCAACCTTCTGCAAGCAGATCCATAATTTCTTCTTTTCCCAGCGACAATCGATCGACGCGTAGAACGCCAGCGTCACGAGCAATTGCGGCCAATCTAATTAACCGACATCCGGGACGCTTTGTGGCTCGCAGGTGCATCAAAGTCGACGACGAGTGGTTGCGGTTGGTCATGATGAAGCCGAGCCATCCTGAGGACGAGCGTCGAACGAGGAAGATCCTTTCCGAGCCGATCGACGGGCACGAGCAATGAATACGAAATTGTTGCCTCGCTGCAGGATACGAGGGACCGAGGATGCGGGCTGAAGGGCGAAACCTTTAGTCGTCTAAGCCGGTTGGATGAAGAATAGCGGCGTAATACATATTTCATCCATATTCATTCGGTGATACAGGGTTTACAGCAACGGCACAGGCGACGGCTGGTGGTGGTGGAAGGGCGCGTGAACCACGTTAAACTCTTCATAGGTGAAAGGTGGCTGATACACGTGGCACTGTCTCGTATGCGCGGAATGTCGAGCAGCGTGGAATCCAAGCCACGCTATTGAACATTGCGATGTCTCCACTGTCACCGGGTATATCGATTTCCGGGGCGATCGCCGCGTCGTTCACGCGGCTACAGGGATTTCCTGCCTGTGATTTATTTCGCTATTATAACGACGCGACGCCGCGTGCTCGACATCGATGGTTATTAAACGCGTGCTCTTCAGCTTTCTCTTTTTTAGTTTTTCCATTCAAAAGCCGCCTAGCTCGGATAGCTACGTGTCGGCCGTGGTTATGCGGTTTCGGTTTCTGTTTCCCGACTATTTCCCGAGAGCAGAATGTATGAAGTGGCCAGTACGCTAGTGAAATTTGAGAGGTTTTATTAAATACGTATTTGTTACATTAGCAAGGCTTGAACTCTATGTTTGGAAATGATTAAATTCAACAGCGATTATGCGACACGACGAATGTCTTGTTGAAAAATATCGAAACGTATCGATCAGAAATTCAAAATGTCAAAATATTCTGTTTCTCCTGGAGAAAGAGAAATATGGACAAGTTAATACCACAGAATAAGTTAATAACGAATAAACGAAATAAAAATGGAGAATTCTAATATATGAAAAGCGAAGTATATGAATACGTAAGTTTCGAGTGACGTAACGTTGTAGAATATTAAATCCTAGTCAGCTCTTCCAATATAACAGAAAATGTACGGACACTGGATGCAACGGAAGCATCTCTTTTCCTCGCAACTATGTTAAACAGAATCTCACTAACAAACTTCATCGCAACGTTATTTACCATCCGGTTAGATACGAAGTTGCGACTGGTCTCCTCGAATATCTTCAGATAAGCGCGGCGGTCGTTTCGATAGGAACGCGCCCGTTTCGGACTAATTGCGAGACAGCAGAGCAGAAGCAGGACAGCCGCACTTGAATGAAACACAGCCGTTGAAAGTTATTATTCCAACGAGTGGCGCGTTCTCGTGGATCGTCCGACCATAAAAAACTAATTTACCCCGAAGAGATGGAGACGAAGAGGCAGGAAAATGAAGTAGAGAATTGACACGGCTGGAAGGCCATCTTGAATAGCTCCGTTCTCATAGGCTCTGTTCTCCACGCCACGCTACTCGCCTATATCGTTTTAAAGACGTGCCACGAAATAAGTTTATAAGTAGCCTGTCGAGAATTTCGTCAGACGCCGCTCTCCTAAGTAGCTACCAGGTAGTTTGTACCGACGAAGTCAAGCTCCTCTCGACGTATAATATTATTAAGTAAGTGCGGGAACGTTATACTTCGACCGATCTCTTCTATTCTTCTTCTCGTTTTTAATTTTTAGACTCTCAGTTCTAATTTTATTATTCTTCTATCTGTTTTGTAATAACGAGAATCACGGTCTTCGTGTACATTCATGTTCGCAATGACAGTAACTTATGGAAACTAGAATCGTAGAGAAAAGTCGTAATACAGTGATTGTTCACGATATCCTTTCTAATGAAAGCAGACGATAGCTTAACGTGAGAGACGAGTTTGGAAAGGTCGATCGATTAAGGCGATTAAGTTAGAGCGTGGACACGTAGTTGTTGGAGAATTCTAGCGTAGATCGATAAGGATTTGCTGAAGTGCATCGGAAAGTTTTCGAACCTAAACTATGCATAGTGTACACCCTACGAAAGTCAACAACACTCGCAATGAATGCATTATAGTAAGCCGAAGAAAATTATTTAAAAACTTTCAATACAATGTTACGATTTTTTGATACGCAGAATTCTTCTCCTTTCTCGTTCTTCTGTCCATGAGTTTTTGTTCGTATAATACAAGTTCACAGTTGCATAATCGGATTCGATCAAAGGAAGTTCGTCTAATCCGATTGACTGAAATTGTGTCAAGATAACCAGTTCTATCGAATATAGGATGTTAAGAAAAGGTGAACGATATTTACAAAATTAAGACAGCAATGTTCATATTTAAAAATATCATTTGGGATTCATTTTTCAAGTTATAAGCGATTTAGTTTCACGCTAGAAATACACCGATGAATAAGGCGATGAATCAGCTGATGGATTTTTCTTTGCATTTCATCTATGTACACTCTGTGTTTCTCATTTTAGACGAAACGAATGAAAGTAGAATTGTTAGCTACTATATTTAATTCCATTTGCCTAATTTCCTTCCCCTCCTTCGTTCTCTTGATGTCTATCTTGACGACCTTTTTAACATCTTAAATATTGCTCCTTATATATATATATATATTTTTTTTTGTATTTTTTGTTTCCCTCTTTTGTCTTAATATCTTAAAAAATCGTACAAGCGCGCAACGACAGTTTATGTATCGTGTACAGTTTGACGCAAGATCTGAGGTGGCTTCGAAGTAAATAAAATCCTTCAGGCCGACAATGAGAGTTTGGCGAGTAGCCATTTGGCCACGGTCGACTTTTATTTCAGACGTGAAAGTTTAAATGCCGCGTTCACCGTTCACCGCTAAACCACCATGGCTTCCTAGATTGACGTGTTTTTCGTGTTTAAAAGCGCACACGGCCGGAAGTAAAAGTATATTTGTTCACTAGACATTGGGATGGCGATCGTAAATCACAGATTCGCTGGCTCCCATTATATCATGCGTATTCGCTGTTCTTCCTCAATGGAAATTGCACTGATCTTTTGTCTAGCAAGCCTTCGTAATCGCTTTAAAAATTTGTTCAAATCGAACAAATGACAATTACGAAAGCAGTGTGTTCAATTCTGAATTCTTTAGAGCTTTGAATAATATGGTAGTTGTTAGTAGTTGTTTCACTTCTCTCTATTTCTAAATAAATAAAAAGTACACGATGACCCGATTCTTTTAACTTCCTTCTTCATTTGAATTCGGTATATCAAAGCTTCAGTGACTCTTCTTCTTGTTCGAGGGTGAAAAACGGTTCCTAGCCACTGAATTAGGACCACGTACGAGTCTCACTTTTCTAACGATAACGCTACAACGAATGGCAGATTGTTCTTCATTTATCCTACAATATTTGAGTTGGTCCTCTAGTTTAACAAAAAGTATTTCAAATAGAAGCTGATTTATATCAAATGGAGAATTTACATGATTTTGATGATGACTGACTCGTACACCACCCCATAAATGGCGCATATATGAACCAAAATTGGAATCAATTTTGTTAAAAGCATCTGCATGTTTTTAGCAATTATCAAAATTAAGGGTCAGAATTTCGTCAAAACGAGGAGTCTGGTTAATTATTTCTCACACGGCGCGTTACATATCTTCTCGACGAATGTAACGACGAAAACGAAACGCTTCTTCGCGCATCGACTACGACGGAGAGAGCAACGTTCCCCTGACTCCTTGTCGAATTTCTCGTTTTCGAGAAAAAAGATATAACGTCGCGCGTGAGCGAAGCTGCTGCAGTTGCGAGGGGTGGCGAAATTTGCTTCCACGTTTCGAGAGTGTGAGAGGGAGAAGAATTCACCTCGAGGGAATTCAAATATACGCTAAACTTACCCGTACCACTACTCGCGACCACTCTCTCTTCCTCGCTGCCTCACCGTCTGATCCTGCGACCTTCTTGCCGCGACACGAACTACCGACTATTTACCTCCGTTGCTACGAGCGCCATGGCTTTTCCTGTAATTCTCAGGCTGAAGTATTTTCGGCACGATTCGTCGTCGCCGTTTTAAAAATAAGATCGAGTGGAAGTATAGCGCGTGCGGGTTTCTGTCTGAAAGTCATTCGGTGGAAAGTCGTAGTTTTTAACGCCCGTTGCGATATTAAACTGTTACTGTAATTAATTGATTAGTAATTGATTGGAAGCGATTAATTTATTAGGCGAGGAGGATGAATTAACTCGTCGTTTGGATGTGCTACTGTAATATATTGTATGATATATCTATAATATAGTATTATATACTGAATAAACGATATACTGTAATAGTAGATAATAATATGATAATACGATGATTTTCTTTTTAAAGATTCCTATTTGTTCACATGTAATTCTATTTTTGTTAAAAATAAATCATATTGTATATTTATATTCGCAAGCATTACATCGTAACTGAAATTCATTTGTTTTTATATCCGAAGAACATTCAGTTATACTATAAAGAATAGAAAGAGCTTATCGTAGGAAAATAGAGGATGAACACGAATGAAGGAAGAACGAAGGGAATGCGGATCGATAATAAGAATATAGAATAACCAATTTACGTTACAACTCTTATGTCTCTCGACTTTGTCAAAACCTATCAGGAGAGTCGCGTGCCTAAATCCAAGTAATAACTTCTATAACAACATATTAAATGTTCCTTTCCTTTCTCAATAACCGTTCGATTGTTTCTATCCACTTATTTCCCTCTATTCTTCGCTAATGCAATCAGGATACTAGAAAATACAGCGTGACGTCAATGGCAGAGTTTATGGCAATAAATATTTCCATTAGAGGTAAGAATTGTAAATTGGAGGGCTCGTGACTGGAAAGGTCAAACTCCTCTTCCCGGTATCATTAAAATGAACGATTGAGCGGTCTATCGTTTCGTGGCATCGAAAAGAGAAGGGTTGATGGAAAGGGTGAGTGGAGGGTTGCGGAAATATAAGCACTTTTGCTTGTGCCTGCCTCGTTTCTATATATATATATATACACATACTTTTACTCAATATTGGTTGAATTATTGTGCCTGCCCGTACGAACTACTCGCGTGCTTCGTATCGAGGAATCAAGTTACAAGCTGCGCTTCCATTTTGTGCAATTCCGTTTGCATATAGACACGTTCCTTGATAACTGCCGCCATGTTCCTCAGGATTTACGATCCGCCCGGTAAATGTTGCCGGAGGCAAGGTTCATCAGGGGAATATGTGCTTACGTATAAACACGAATCTTAGAACAATTCCACTTGAGGAAGTAGTTCGCCGGAGCTAACTCCCACGTTGCTCAGGAACCGTGTCCGATACAATTTTCGAATACAACGGTAGCGTTGCGATGGGTGTTTAAGGTATTTTCTTTATCTCGTATTGTTTGATATACTTTCGACCGTAGTTTCTTCTCGAAAGGAACGTAAAAAATAAAAAGTCTGGAGATAAGGAGATCTTATCGAATCATCATACTTCTTATATTCTATATTTCAAAATCAATTAATCTTCAAAAAGTTCGTAAATGTAGCTACTAACTGCATTCGAGCTTCAATTTATTATCGTCGAGGAATTTTTAATTCGACGCTCTATGGAATACCTTTTCACCGTTTGTTGCAACTTCCTCGCACATTCGATTTTCCAACTTTGCGGCAAAGGAAAGTTAAGAAGAAGACGGTTCGGGAAGAAGGTACGGCAGAGGTAAAGAGAAGTGCATTCCGTCCAGGGACTTGCCAGTGGACTCGTCAATAAGGTTATCCAGTCGACTCGTGTCTTAAAAGTAGGAACGATCGATGCTAAAACCTATGAACTATACGTGGAAACCGATGACTAGGGCAGAAATTGAGAAAATGGGAACTGAGAGTGGAGAGAGTAAATGTCTTCACGTTTTTATCAGCACCTTATTTCGCTTCTACTTACGCTGCAACTATTTACTATATTTCAGTTTACTTTGTACTCTTAAGATCGCTCCTCCGCTTGTATCGCTACGAATTTCTTTCATATAGAGCATTTCGCCAAGTCCTTAGAATCGTTGAAAACTTCTGTTTGATTTTACTCTTCGAGTTTATGAAGATTAAATTCCGCGACGATGGTATCTATTTATAATTTTAATTTTAATCGTTCAGAATAGAATTAACAAAAGAAATTTTTTATCTGTAATGTAATTGGTATAAATTGATTTAATCGATGTATGTATTATTATGCGAGAATTTTAAAAGAGGGCACTTTAATGTAAAAGTACTAGGACGCTCTTTGTGAAGCTCAGTACTTTTTTTATCATGCATTCTCTTCCTGAAATATTACCCTTTAATCATTATAGCTATTTCTACGTGAACTGGATATAGTCGATAGATTGGCTGTCAGACAAAAGCGCGATCCCTTGAAAGCTACGCTCTACTTCTAAGGCATGGCTATACATCTGTGCGTAGGATTGCAGAATTAATTTACAATCCGGTCTTCTTGTGAAACTAATTTTAAATACCAATAAATAATAATTACTCGTAAAAATCTATTCTGTTAAATACAAAATACAAACCAAGTAAAAAGACTCAAATGCCTTGATCAGCAGAAGAAGAATGTTGAAAGTCTTTATAATTGAATAAAAATTGGTAACTTGTTTCGACAAGTTATGCACTTTCATTGACAGTAATTTGCAAGAGGAACTCAACTGTATATTACTCGAATAATCTCGATACAAATGAAAGTAGCACGAATGCTACCCTGTAACAGATTGCAATAGAAATGTTTCCAAAACGAAATGTATAACACTGATATTTTCAACGAATCGATTATTCATTGAAATGATTAACTTCGGATCAATTTGAGCCAAGTCGAAAACAATTACGATACAGTAATGATAATATCATAAGCATTTATTTTCGAAACTGTGCTTTCAAATTTACAGTAACCTAACAAAGGAAAGAAGGTCCGTTTTAAACGTCAGCTCCAGATCGTTCCTCAAAGATGCTTCTCAAGGTACAATCGGTGTCTTGAATTCACCGACGTCGAAATCACTTTGAAACAGTCACGTGGCACGCGAACTGCGTCAACATCAAATCAACACCACCCACGTCGGTCCTCGCAGCTAAGTTAATCTGTTCGAAGCTCTTCTCGCATACTGAACAGCCTCTTAGCGCGAACAGGGTGTTTTAGCAAAGTGCCTTCGCGGCAGCTACTTAGGTATGTAACGTGGCGTCTCAAGTTCGTGCACGTCTTTGACACCAACCGGTAGGAAATACTTTTGCCAGATCCTTCAGCCTGCATCGCCTTTTTCTGAGATAGGCGAAACGGAAGAAGCAAAGATTCGTCGGTAATTAGTGTAATTGTTTTCGCGCCAATTATCTCGTGCATGAGAAAAGTCTATGTGTGAAGGCAGGTTTATTAAATTTGTCAAAAATTGTTAGTTGCGTTATTCTGGAAAATATAGTCTGCAATTTTTGTTCAATTTTAGAATATTCATCCTTAGGTACATTTTTTCTTAGAAATATGGGGAATGATATTTTAATGCCACAAGGCACGAAAAATGTATTAAATTTTATTCTTCGTTATTGGCAATCGGAGCACTCGAGGCAGTTAGCTTGTTTGAAAAAGCTACTGAATAGGAATCATGGCTAGTACCAACGGGTGGTGCAATAATACAATATAATATATATGTTCAGGTACGGTATCTGGAATAACCGTACACATTCATATCCACAATGTACGCACAATTCGTGATAAACCGCAGGGTATGCTAGTCGTGATAAGCTGATCGCCATATCTACTGTAGAATATATGCATGTTTGCTTTCCTTTCGTCAACTTCATCGTAATCAATTTTGTTTTAATAAGTGGCGACAGTAATTATTTTCAAGGAATTTGCGATGATTCTTTCCTCGTTGTTACCGAAAATTAAACAAAGAAATGAGAAATATTAGTTACATTGTATATATTATATATATAAATATATGAGAAATATGTGATATTATCGTTGTACTATTATTAGTTTATTATCTTGCAAACGTAGGCAAGGGACATCATATTCCAAATATTTATAAATAAAACCCATTAACTATTCGTATAATGTTGTCTCTTTGCAACGAAAAGAAACGCTGGAAGATTGAAGAATAAAAATTGATAGAGAAGAGTATCAAAGAATTTAAGTGATATCCCTCTTTAAATTAAATGTAAATGATTGAAACGATGAATAGAGACGAAACGAATGATAGAACAATACTTTAATGATTTGAATAAAAAAATATTAAAAGTATTTCACTAAACGGGACATTCTATGTCGCTAATTCATTTTTTGTTCTCTTCACTGGAATTTAACGAATAGATAATTGTATCATTAAATTTCTAAAAAAATAAATTTCAGTATCCGGCGATTTTATAAATCGTGGTGTAAAATCTGTGCCGTTATAGGAAATATTATAAAAATGAAATGAAAGAAAACGACAAGTTCAGAACAAAACCTACCATATTTTTAATTCATCTAGACGATTGGTTATTTATTGTTTAATTATTGGTATTACATTATTATAAAGTGTATATTTGTTAAAATTAATGCTCTACCAGTAGAATAACGTATCCATTTACCAGTAAACTGGCGGTGTTCATAAGATAAACGCAGTATATCACTCTAGTTTCTACTACGAAATGACTACATTAAAACTAACGAAGATACATACAACTTTCCTCGTCGCGAACTTCATGAACTTCGCAAACTCCGTGATAACAATTTGTTGTTTCACGATGAATAATGTAAACTTTCGACGTCACGCGTTTGTCAATGGTTCAAGTCGAGAACATGATTTCCGCAGAATATTGAGCAAAAAGTTCGCGGTCTGAGATTTTCGTGCTACGTCGCGGTAAGAAACATCGTGATCAATCCAAGTCGTGATTGATAGAGAAAAGTAGAAATCTGGAGACAGAGACGTCAATGATCTGTAGCTACGAAGCTGTATAGAAACGGTTAAGATCGATCGTGATGGATCGAGGCATGAAAAAGTTGTAAAACTGCTCACGCCATCAGGAAGTCGTGTACGATAAAAGTTCGAACTTTACTTCAACATAATATCGCGTTTTTCAATGCATATCTCTTGATATCACGATATTTTAGCCATTCTCTTTATTATTTTCTTTTCTCAGTTGACATTTGTTTCGATCGACTAAATTAATTACTGTTAAAATCTTTTTATTTTTTCGATTATTTCATCACCACTTTTCGATACATATCGAATAATCAAGTAAACCAGGTATTTCGTCGCAATAAGATCTCACAGTCGACAACATCATCGTTGAAGCAAAAACTCTGAAACAAAAGAACCAAAGTAAACAAAAATTCTATCCGTTTACGGAGGATCAAACGCTTACACCATTAATCAGCATGGGCTGTAAATTTTTTTGAACGACGAAAGCTAAAGGTCTATCGTGATTTACACAAGTAATATATTATATGAATAATTGAGAAAGCATGGTTGAATAGAGATTATCTTCTGCTGAATGCTGAAGCTGTTACCGGCGAAAGTACAGACAGCACGATGTCGTTCTGAATAATCTATTCATTATTCAGGTAAATCTAGATCATAAAATTCGTGGAATTGTCTATGCAACTACGCGTACGTAATGAGACACGAAAGATCTGATAGGCGCATCGTGAGATACGATTTCTAGAAAACGAATCATAAAAAGTAACGTGTTTCGTGTTCGCGCCAATTTGAAAACTGGTTTTCTACGGCTTGCTATATATTTAAATATATGATTTTAGCGTGCTATCGGCCTGTATCGCGGTCTTTTTGTACTATTAAGGGACAGAGCACGTCAAAATGTGCTTTCGCGTTTAGCGCCGCAGATAAGGGTTAATTGGATAAGATTACGCTTAATCGATAGATCGTGCGATTTGGTTGACACAATGCGCGTTACGGCCTCTGAAGCGAATCGATAGCTTTGCCCGGTTTATTTTGATAAAAATTTGCAATTTCATCAAAGGCATGTTCGAGGTCTGTTTCATAAATATACTATACATTAAACATATGGATTTATGTGTCTTCGTTTTCCAAGAATTTGAATATCGTTTCGGTTTGGAATAGGAATGAGAATTTACCAAGGTTATTTCTACCTAACTGTTAAGCTATAGAGAGGATTTTGAGAGAATAAAAAGTTAAAATTTATTTACAAATTATCTAAATTTAGCTCTACATGTAGGTTACTCTCTGAAGGATTCGACAACATATTCGCTTGCTTGTTTGTTTTCTTCCAATCGCTTGTAATCGCTTTTGTCTCAACTGAGTCCTGGACGTCCTTCGATGCTCATGTGACGCCAACCACATGACAGACCAGGCCGCGCTTCGGAACTGATGGGGTGATGAGGGAAATAAAAATGTGGCGACACTCGGCGACAATGTATGTCGCCAAAGCTAAGTGCCTAATGAACCCTCGATATCCCAACGGTCCTTTCGCCGAATGTTCGAGAACGCCTAACAAACGAGTGGATAGTGGGGATATTGAGGGATGATAAAGAAAAAGAATCGGATTCCGCCGAAAGTCAAGTTGTAAGAGTTTCAGTCTTGAGAAGTCGCGCCTAGAGTTCAGAAGTAAATTGTAGCTAGTGTAAACCAAGTGTTAAGAAATAAATTTTCTTTCTTATTTTTATACTATTTTTATCTTTTATTTACATCTTCGATTTCCTTTTTTTATTTTATGTGACACTCACAACGTCCTTCGATGCTCACATACACTTTAGGCAGGGGATGTATACACGTGCTGCTCGCTCTTTGCTCCCTCACTCTCATACGTACAATATAAATGTACTAATCTATTTAACACTAATAAATAATAGATAATAGATAATATGGTAGCATAATATGTGTTTGATAAAATCCAGTGTTTCAATGTATCGGTCAGTCGCGCAAATTTTGATACTTTAGTCGATTTGGAAAATTAGCGTATGAATGCAATATGCGAATGAATTTGTCTTTTTACCAACTCCTTATTACAATAAAAGTACACGATGTAACGATTAAAACAGTGTCAACAATCTTCCAAGGAAGTTGCTTCGCTTCGTATTACTTTAGGATTTACCGAACACTAAGAACTTCAAGTTCCTGAAATTTTTATCGAAATTCAAACAGAATCGGAACAGGTCTTCCGCGAGAAGAGTTAATACGCTCTGCAGTTTGTGAAAAATTCAATTCCACGGAAGGGGGTCCGAAGATTGAAATCCAGGCTGAACGCTCCATATATCACCGTTTCGATTTTGAAAGCGAGCCCGCAAGATCGCATGCAAAAAACGATTTTCAACAGGAAACGCGTCACCGCCATTATATTTGATCGAAGGTAGGGAAGTGGAGGATTTTCGAGAATTGGGGGATTGGTGGACGCTTGTGTTCCTTCAACGAGGCCTTTGTCAACGAGTAGGCCGAAACGGGTTACGAATGGTTGGTTGAACAGAAGCTTGAAAGCATTTACGAAGGATCAAAAACTCGGCGATGTCAACCCGTGACAATGCAGTCGCCAAATAAACTGCCGCATCTCCAAAACAATTTTTTATACGGCAACGATGCCCGTTATCGTTCCAATAGCCGTTATATGTAGGGAGAGGCTTCTGGATCCTGTAAAAAATATAGGTACAGGCCGATCTGGAGTGCCATTCAGTTGTCAATTACGTGTTACCTGGACTTTCATCGATAGATTCATATTTTTTAATGTGATCGATCCCGTCTACGTGTCAGATATTTATTTGTTGTTTCGTTTGATTAATACATATGATTTTTCAACGATATGGATCGAGGTAGGTATGATATTCCAGAGATTCTACTATTACACGAGTTGTATAAGCCCCTCAAAAGTCAAACTGATCAACTTCATTTTTCCTGAATTTCTCAATTTCACTGCTCAAGTATATGATCGATGTTTGATCGTCAGAACAGAAAATAGCTTACTGTCGCGTATATGCGACATCGAGCTTGAGATAAATTCAAAATTTAAGCACAAAACATCGACTCAACCTAATACGTGAAACTAAACTAACGCAAAAACGTTGTTCCTGTCTAATCCAAAGCTAATTCAAGCCATCTCTCGCCGCATTGATAATATTCGATTATTCAATTATCCTTGAAATAGAAGATAACACTTACATTTAAGTATTCTTCTATCGTTATCGACGATGAACAGAATTGAGCTAACAACGAGGGATGGAACGCGTTAATTCATCAGCTTAATTCCTATCACGGACCAAGGTTGCTGGTGTTCAGTCGCCAGACAATAACGGTAGCACATCGAACGAATTTGGGGCTCCGATTGACTCGCAGCCTTGAAATACGAAATCGAATTTGCATTTCTGGAATTCCCCTCGATTCAAGCTACGAGCAAAATTTATCGAGGTGGCCGGTCGACGGTGATTCGGTGAATTCACGCGTTTCCCGAAGTTTGAATCAGGTCAGGTTTGAGAGACGTGGGATCATCGTTAAATCGTATCGTTATAAATGGAGATTCACGGATCATTAATATTACCTTATAGCCGTCGTGTGTACATAGCATGACAGGCTGGATCGATTAATTGGCTAATTATTCGGATTCCCGCATTAATAGCGTAACTACCTGTGTCGATATATATTATATATATTACATATACTATATACATATACATACACTCGTGTATGTGCGACAATTTTTCGCTAAAATTCAGTAGAAATATTGTAGTATCGGAAATATACTACTTAATAATTAAATGATTAATGATAGTTTATTTACAAAGAATGGATTGATACAGATGTTGATTAGACAGGAAACGATGGTTATTTAACATGAACTAATTACAAGAACGTACTATACTTTAGACAACTCAATAATTAATTTGCAATTACTCTCGTCACAACGGATTCAACGCTCTCTCTCTCTCTCTCTCTCTCTCTCACACGCGGACCATACTCTCTCGCCAACGCTAGCAACTCTATCTTGACAACGCAACTCGCACTCTCTACCTTCTCGATTCACACTCTCTGACTTCTCCACTGACACTCACCGTGAATTTGTCTCTTTGCCTTAGCATCCCTTTTGTCCCTTTGTCTTAGTCTCACCACGCACGTGTTACGCAACCGCTTGTGGCCAGAGACACATAGGTCTTTTTTCCACGAAACTCTTCAGCTAAAGGACCGACGACACAGTGATGGGCCTGTCGGCACCTCGGCTCGCGACAATGTTTATGGTTTACCCGATATTTTTAGGCCTTTTTGTCCACGATACTACAATATTGTAGCGTTAACACTTTCGTTAATAGCTGTTGCGTATACGCAACATTGTCTCTTTGTATGTTATCGATTAACTAAATGATACATGTACATATAGGTGAATCAAACGCGATTAGACACATTTTCCGGTTTTCTAGTACAGAGATTTTGAAAGTCGACGTATTATGAATCAAATGGATATTAACAGAGCAATTGTATATTCAAAGCTAGAAAATTCTAAATTTAGAATTAAATATATCCTCTTAAACATTTTAAAAATATTAATGGTTACAATATAAATTTCATCGTTGATTATTTACGAAATAGAGTATCATCATTCATTCACCTATTTTTAAAAGGCTTTTATCTTTTTATTTTATTCGTGCTTAATTTCTAAGCTATCTACATAGTTAATGAATATTTTTCTAACTTTGTACCATACATATTATGTAACGTTTATGTACAGAGGAAAGAAATTTTGTATCATCAAAATTGAAACGACATAAATGAAAGGTATTTTATTTTGTATCAAAGAGATTGATAATTTATGGATGGAAGGTACGACTTTTAAAATTTTTACGCAAATTAAATACATTTGCGAAGCTTGCCACAGGCCATTCTTCAAATTCATACAGCACGTTCTCATCGCACAATTCCTATAGTTCATAGCCCACTTTCCAAACAACAACGAAAAACAACAAAAGTTGTTACTGTCTTTACGATCGTGGAATATTTCACACCCAGAATTCCGATTTTGAAATAAAAATGACGCAGAAAAATCTCTCTCCGATAGACATATACAAATCCATCGAACGCATCGATTTTTGATTTACTCTTTTACCGAAATAAATCCAAGCTTTTTCTGAAAATCTATATAGCGTAGTCGCGTTAGATTTCAAATAAAACGTTCGTTTTCACGAAGTAGTGTTGGCCAACTAGTATACTCGTACTATACATTCAGATGTTGGTGCGCGTTCCCGTCCAAGCCACCAAAACCGGACGAATTTACATTTTCGCCGTATTGCACGGAAAATGAGTGCCTCGTAACGAACTGTTTAGCTCGCAAATTATATGCAACATGGGGTGCGCCGCGAGTGTTTACGTACACACGCTGCGTTTCTAGCCGCATGTTCGCGTTTTCAGCCTGAATTATGCCTCGTTTCGTTATCAATTACGCTTCACCGTCACGCCTCGAAATATAATACCTGTCAAATACGGAAAACAACGTCGAATGATCGTGTCCAATGATCTATCCTAACAAGTTATCGTCCCTGCACTGTTATGCTATTCGTGAGTTCAGTCCAATCGAATTTATTTGGAATGTAAATGATTCGAATCTTATTTCTCTGATCAATTTATATTGCATTTTGAGCTTGAGATATATTTTGAAGAATATTTATTTATATTTCACAAAAACAAGTTTTTTATTGGTTTGCTTTTATAGTATACTGTTTTGTTTCAGTATACTATTTGTTGACGACATTCATATTACGATATTAGAGATATACCAAGTGCAGACGATGTATTAAGTTGTCCGAAAAGTTTCTTTCGTTCCATAAGGTGATAATAGATGAGCAACAATTTCTGTTTTATATTATTGAATTAGGTGCGATCCATTTCGTTCTATTTCTGTTATTATATTCGTGCGTAATTCAATAAACTAATATAAAACAAAAAACATTGTGCGTCTATTATTTTCTGATAAAACGAAAGAAACATTTCGGGCAACTTGATATATAGCATAGTCGTAAATTAAAGCATCAAATATCGATATGCACTTTGTAACGTCGTGCTTCCATAATTCTCAAATTCTTAAAGAGACTAAATTCATACGTATCCGAGAGATTCATATTCTTCATGTTCATTCTCGACGTAAACTCTTGGAAACGTCAGAAACAAAGTTCACAGTGTTTCATGTTTATATTATATGACTCCAAACGGGTCTTGAGGCTATCATGTCTTCAAAAACGGATGACTTGTTCCTATGCGTAACGCGTCATCGAGCTTTTATCGTGGCTTTATTCGCGCCTCATTAATGGTATTCGGTGACAAATAAAATTCTCATGCTCTCCATTCGTGACGAGTGTCAAAACACGTGAAACGTTTGATGAACACCAGTGAAGTATATGTTTTGCAACGAACATTAACCTAATGCCTGTGGGAGAGAGAATGGAACAGTATTCTCGTTTTTAAAGAACGTATGCGAATGTATATACGAAAATTTATACACGAGTACTGTGATCTGTTTATTACAAACAATAAACAAATAAACTTCTAGAACAAAAATTTTACGTATTTTGTCTTACGGTCTTTTTTAATTTTATTACTTTGTTGAAGGATTACATTGTTGGAGCTAATGGGAGTAAACATCATTTGTATCGTCAGATCATCGGAGTAATATATTTGTTTTTGGGGTATAATAATTTTTATATTTTTCAATGAAATTGAGACTGTTCATGATGCCTCTACATACCTATTTAACACAAAATCATATGTCGGAGATGAAAGGACACCGGAGCCTTTCTTTCAGAATGTTTAGGGAAGTCCCCAATACTTTAGTCCAGACTTTTTATTATAGACGTACTTAAACAATAAAACTGAGAAATAGCTGTTTTTGAGTTTAGTCAATTATGATTATCCGAGATTTATGACGGTGGACTTGGGCTCGAAGTGACATAATGGGTCACTGAACGTAGCCACGATCACGGGAGGGACGTGTACCTAACAAAGGTATAAATTAATTAAATAACTCCCCTTAAAAACAAGGATTGACTTGAGGGAGCCAAAGAGATACGGAGAAAAGTATATAAGGACAGTTCCACTTGGACTGACTCTGAATCCGATAAGTTCGACTAGTCCAGGGAACACGTACGTCAAGTTCAAAATCGGACTCGTCATTCCGTTGAGCGTGTATTCGTTATCTAACCTAAATTCATCGTCATCGACGTCTCTATCACTCAATCATCGATATCACTTGTTAACTTCTGTAATAAATTCCCATAAATAAACATCATCTGGTATAAGACACCTATGGACAACTCGCAGCAAGACATTACACGCCCCGCTTTCCAAGGACGACCCGACACATATATTCGTGGTAATGTGGTAATTTTATCATACCCTTACCATTCAAACATTTCATGTATACATCTATAATTCTATTGGAAAAAATTCCATTAGATTTCTAACGCTCCAACAAAGTAATATTTACCTACATAGAGTTATAGATTTCTTTTCGTTATGTAATAGCCTATCATCGGTAACCATTCATCGTAATAAATTATGCAGACGGAACATTCAGTTATTTAGAACGCGTTTTATGTTCTCCAGGCATTCCTCGCGCGTGTCGCGCTGCTTTTTCGTATACCATTGCCATTATTGCTATGATTCTTCCGCGCCATTTCTCCACTACAGCTGTTGGTTCGCGTCGAATACACGACACAAGCATTTTCTCCTCAATGCTAGGCTCACATATATTTTACATGGAAAATTCATTACAGGAACAGTTCGTTGATCAGCGATGGATAGAATATTGGCAGGAACTTCCTCGCACCAACGATTCCAAAATTACATCGTGCATAACGCAGGACTTTCTATGTGCTCTGAAACAGATGAAATGAAACGTATGCAACGCTATAAATATAGAACTACCAAAGTGATGAAAATGGCTAAATCGTCATTTGTCACAGAAATTGTGTAGATTCATAGGAGTGTACTTTTGGGGATTTGATTGACTTTTAGTAAAATATATACATGCATTTTAAGGCTGATCTATTTCTTTGCATGATATATGAAGAGCGTACGAAAAGAACATAATAAGCAGTTTTTAAATTCAATACGCTGTTATTCAAATTGTTATTACTTTCATTTAGTTCGAGATTAAATATGTATTATTATTATTATATGTATATGTATTTCGTACATTATTAAATATTTGGAAAATATTGACTGCCATGGTGTTAGATACAGTACTCTTATTTATATTTGTACTTGTATCTTCTTTCCTTTCTTGAAATTATACACGGATTATTGAATGTCAAATGTATAGAAAATTAATGATAAGTAATTGCGTACGTAACGATCTGTGGAATTAAATGTAGCGTAATTGTGGCAGTCTTTTTGCGAATAAAATTATTCACGATTCAGTTGTTCGAAATACTGAAGAGAATGATTAAACAATTTCGAATTCAAAATATTCGTACAATTTAGCAATTGTTGTGACATTTTAAATTTCTGCTGTGTATAAGTAATAAATTCAGTCTGGTTAAAACGATACATGAATCGAATATAAAATGTAGAGAACCTTTGCACATATTCAGAATATTCTTTCTGTCAAATATTGCTCATATGCTTTTTGGTGTTAACGATGAATATTTGGGAATAATATTTTTGTTATAACTTCATAAGAAATCTTTGAACGGTTTACCTTTATGTAACACTTTCGTTTTATTTATCCCCATAGAACATTCTTATTAGGTTTGATTGAATCAAGTTTCAGGTTCCATAATATTTCTGCTTTACTCACGATAGTTATGGGAATCTCTCAAAAGTATTCATCAAAATTTCCAGAAAGAATCGCTCATCAAATAATGTTGATGGAATACGCGAATTCACCCTCGACTCGTTTTCCATTAATTTCAAAACGCTTGATCGAACAGGATTCGAGGATTTTCGAGAGTTGGTAGCAAAAAATGCGGTAAATCCGTGCTAGGCAGCTCGCATGCACACATAATGAATGTCTTGCACCTCGTTTTCATAGGCGTTTAAACGCGCTCATTCCAGCTGGCTGTGATTTGCACGACCTTGGGCAAATACTATAGACGTATCGGCAGCCGAATATTATTTGCAGCCTGACAGGCTGACGTTACACGTGCACGTGCCTGGATTATGCCCAGCTGGGCTGCCGCCACTGCGGATGATATAATGCCGATGATTAATTACATCGGTGGAAGTACCGGCAAAAATAATGGGCGAGACATGTGGGCAACGAAGCAGGAGATTTGCTAGAACGTGACACGTAGTCTTGCATTTCTAATGTTGCATCCTATGTTCGCGAGTTTAACGAAAAATAGATATTAATGATTATTATTATATATATTTTTCTGATAAGAGTAAGATAGAGAGACTTGAGCAACTAAAAGACTTGATCGAATACTATTTAATAATCAATGTTAACGGTATTTGGAACATTTGTTTATTTAGACTCGTATCGCTGAATTGCGTGCATTTAATGGTATCACGCGTTTCGATCTGCACGTGTATGTAAAACGAACAAAAAAAAAAAAAAAAAAAAATGGGCAGTTCGCGTTCTGAATTCCGTCTCCTTAGTTACCTTAATTTGTTATTATTATTAGATACGTGTCCCATTAAGGAACAACCAGTGAGCTATAAAAATCACATACACAAAGAAATTGTCGGTGATTTATGAAATATCTGACACTTTCATGCAATGGTATAAATAGTTTAATATCTGTATATTTCACAAAACTGTAAAATCTGGTTGGAGGAAGAATTAATGGCAGAAGAATTTAAAATAAATTCATAGAATTTCAGATGATGTGTTATGTTGATTTACTGTTTATTACTAGCTATGACAGTATTTAAATATATGCGTAATAACACTTTTAAGAAAATACTCGAAAAATATGTGTATATGAATAATACATATAATATTTTTGTTGAGGTTATTAGATGTGTGAACAGAGGAACGCGTGGATAAATTGTAAGGTAGAAAATATATTTTAATACAAGAGTGTAAATACAAGTAGGTATATAATTTTAGCTGGTCCAGATCCGCATGCTAGTGTCACACGCTCAAGAAGGCCACCCGCTCAGTAATCAGGTAGACTAAACATCCTGCATACCACAGCTATCGAAACAATAACGAAAAAGCCGCCTCTGATACATACCCGACGATAACCCCTCCAAAGGGACTAAAAACTCAATATAAAAACCCTCTTACACCAGCGCTCGACACATTATTCTGTTGTAACACTTTGAACCGTCACTCTTTTGGATTTATATAATAAATTCCATTATCATACATGTAGTAACCTACAAAGGTGTTTTGTTTTATCTAGAGCAAGGACAAGAAAGGATGGTTTATTCAGAGTTAAGTTCAGTTTTATTCGTACAAGTAACACTAAAAACAAAACTGACTACAATATCGTCGTACGTCTTAACACTCGGCTTCCAACTTCTCAACTGCTCAACTCAAACTGCTCCACTCAACTGCCTCAACTCAACTCCTACATTCAACGGACTCTACTCAACTGCCTCTCCACAACTGACTAACTCAACTGACCCTACTCGACTGCCTCACGTCTTCCGTCTGTCCTCTAGATGTGTCTGACCCATTCCCAGGTAGATCCCCTTCAATTACCCCAATGTTGTAAAGGGCCACAGGTATGACCCATTGTCAAGTATGTCCCTTTTCCCGATACTACATACACGAAGTTCAATTTCTTCACATTAATCGTGAAACAATTATTTCGTTCGAACTGCAACGCGAGGAGATTACCGGTAATCTGTTAATTTCGCGATTTCTTGTGCCCCGACGTGACACTAGCAGTGTTACCCTATGACTGAAAACCCTGAAGCCATCGTCGCCTGTCTACTGTTTATGATCTGTCTTCGTCCCAGTCTTTTGTCTATACGCTGTCGATAGCTTCAGTGCTTGAGAAAACTAAAAAGACCAGGTGTAGAGTTTTCTTAGAAGTGGTGACCACTTCAACAATTTTTAATAATATCATTTAACTTGATTAAAAATAATTCAATTGACAATACGGAAAATCTTGCAATTGGTTCAAATTATTATTAGAATTATCGAGTATCAAAGAGTCTCAAGCTAGAGCGCTTTGTGCATGAGACATGTCTTACCAGTACAGCTTCTCCAGGCAGTGCAACGCTCTAAATACCAAACGTTTGGTCTTCGTGAAGGGTTCATTCGTAACGTATCTAATTAATTTATACAAGCAAAACAAATCACGAGCGTTAACGTGAACGTTTGTCTATTTCGTTGGAAATATACCTTCAGAGATGGAATTAGTCACAAACATCAAAACCCTTGGTTTACAAACTGTTCCGTTCGCAACATTGTGCGATTATGTTGTACGTGAATCGGTTAGATACAATTTCTTGGAAGTTGCCGCGACGTGCAAGAATATTAGCCGCAAACAAATCTTCCGGCATAGTGTGTGTCTTTGGATAACGAGTCTCATGTACGGAATTAATATTCCTATGATACGGCGCAACAAATTACCAGAGTGTCATATTGTCGCGATAAACAGACGAAATTGCCACTTTAAACTTGAACGAAGAAATTTGCTGTCCGAATAGATAAGAAGATTAATCGTTCTAGGAGATGGATCTTGTAAACAAATATCGGAATTTAAATCATATCCCGTCGAGAGTAAACAATTACTAAAATATTAAATTGTTAATAGTATAATTATCTCTTAATCAATCTTGCAATAATTAATTCTTCTCTATTATTTTATTATTGAAAACGTATTCTTCACACAGTCGGTATCAATTATTGCATACATGGTATTCCATTTCATTAGATCATGCTCAAGTACAGTTGGCCTTTGCATCTCCTCTATGCAATATTATGCAACTCCATTTAGTCATCATTAAGTTACTATGAATTTAACTAAGATTAATCTGATGCAACTCTACCTTTCCCTACGGTAAAAAATGAATGTATTATTCGGGAGACCCGTTTTCCAGTATTTCCATATCCCTTATCGGTGACAGCTATTTTCCGAGAATGCATCCTGTGTAGTAAATGTAAATATATTGTATATATAAAATATCTCTTGCACCTCGATTCCTTTGATAACCGGAAACATATCCATTTACAGATTAAAGCGTGCAATTCTGTTTCAAGTCGCCCGATTTCTGCATAAACTCGTTCGCAGTGAAAGAGGTCAATATAAGAAAAATTTCAATGTACGATGAGACTATACTTGGTTAGTGATATTGTTAATGATTTTGGATCTTTACCGCCGAAATAAAGGTATAGAAACACTAAATATACATTTAATATTCACAATAAAATAATTATGCATTTTTCTAGTGAACGATTCCAATAATATTAAACGATACAATCTTGCACGTGTCTCAGCACTTCCTTCTCTCACTACCTTCCATACTAAATGCTCTTTCACACACGACTGAGGACGGAACAGTTTACATTCTTTTGTTTTCAAGACGCCGCGCATACACATACCCATACTCACATACTACGCAGTCAATTTAGCACATAAAATTATACATATCTCAACAGATATAAATCAATTGAAAGCAGCTCAGGTAAACACATATTCCTCGATAAACTTGACATAAGTTCAAGCCGTGCGTTGAAATGAAATTTCCCTTGCAAAAGGATAATTTTTATTTTCTGCAAGAACCATCGTGAAACAATGGACCGTTTTTCGATGCAGTTTTCCATGGTTCAATTAGAGGTCCGTCGTTCGAAGTTGCCGATAAAGTTGGGAGTTACACAGATTCGACTGTGCCCGTAACGAGTACGGCGCAGATGTTACCAATTTCCGTTTCGATGAGCGCGTTGAATCCTTGTTTCTCGAGAAGACACGATCTCACGAACGCTGTACTATATGAGGGTGCACCATGCTGATACAATTTATGGCGCGTTACCCTAACATCTATGTATACCTGTAAATGTCAAGTTTGTCAAACAACGTCGAGTTTGCATTTGCAATGCTTTTTCGATACCTGACGTGATTTTGATAAAACATATTATTATATTGTTACGATAATCGTATGGAAGCGATACGATTACGATAATCGAAAGTTAAGATTACTCATAATCGATAAAACAAAAATATTTCCAATTTACAATAAATAAGAGAAAAGCCCCAAGACCAAAATTTTCTTATCAAATCATCGAATCGTACAATGGAACGTCTAATTCTCATCTCCTGGCGTTGGAACAGTGGAAAGGCGAGAATGTCAGGCATATTCCTCGGCACATTAAGATTCCGCCCTCTTCCCCACGGATTCTATTACGCGTGATGTTGCCGCGATCGCTATTGGGTAATTGTACCGGTGTAAATAGCAAGCAAAGGCAATCAATGGACAATTCAATGAATGGTACCGATGGCGCATCGACACACGACGTCACCACCGCAGCTATCTGTCGACCTACCAATTCCATCACGCTCAACCAACGACTCGTTGTCGCATACGTTGTGAGTATTTCATTCGGCGGTCAGCTCGGATAGACACCCACTCTTCTCCTCTCTTCTCGATGTTCTCCTATCTCCCTTCACCTATCCACGAAAAGCGCAGGTAATTGTACACACCCTGGTTACCGTGTGAATGTCCCTAGTGTAACTACACCGAGCGACGCGCGCCTGTGTTATCAATACGACGTTATCACTGTTATCCGACACACGCACCTGCGCTCTCCATGTCTCCTATACCGTGGAGAATTCTCTTTACACGCTGCAACGTTGTTTTATTCTTTGTTGTTCTATATTCTTTGTCGTTCCAACGATCTACACATTTGTCGTTTCTGCTTTTCTTCGGTCATATGTATTATTTGAAAAGTGTCGCAAAGTGTAATTTCCTATTAAATGAAAACAGATGGAATATTCGATCGAAGGATGCAGTTTGTCAGTCTGGTGATCGATGATGTAATTTGTAGACGCGACTGGAGAATGGAATCACGCGACAGAAATTTCTGCAGGAAGATATTGGTTATCGATTATTTTTATTATGTCTGATTTTTTTTTTAATTTGAGATGATTGTTCGATGGTATTTGATACATATATTTGGTAGTTCTATCGCGCAGCAACTGAAATGCTATTGTTAGTGAAAAATAAGACAGAGGAAGACCCAATTTCTGATACTAAACACGGATAGAAACGTAATTAATAATTCATTCTGCTTAATATAGATCTAGGATGAAATGGAATAATAATGTTTTAGTTGTTACAAATAATTTGTTATAAATGCTTTTTGTTTTTTAGTTTAGTCCCATTAATTTTTTCATTTTTGATCAAGACTTTTCTATCTACCTCTTCCACTTTTTTCTATATCCTTCTCCTGTTTTTCTCTTATCCTCTTCTAATTATTCTCCCGATGAATATATCAATTGCTTAGAAAATGTACCAGGGGCATTCCAAAAATGATCATAAAACAATGAAGTATAATATAATTCGTAGAAAAGTCTGACTACGATTGTCTGTATCTCCTTTCCCATAATTCCTCTTCTACTTGTATTTTCTTCCAATTTAATGATTTTAATTTTGTGGATACGTCTATTCTTAAAAATGAATGCCACTAAATCATCATCAATTAATGCTAACAAGCACTAAGATCAATTCAGACTGAACCAATCGAAACTAAGTGCCCTATTACTGTTATTGAAAAACTTTGAACTACTACCAGTCTGAGTATTCATTTCATTCAATTAATCGTACGTGAAATTCGAATTACTGTATCATGCAATTTACGACAGCTAAATGGACAGAACGAAGCCATTTCACCTCTGTATCGTATTTATCTAAACACGTTCATCGGGCGCACAGTCCGCAATGGTAACACAGGTGTTGCCAGCCTTATAAACAGGCAATGCGTGTTCCTGTGTATGAAATTCCTTCCTCCGGCTGTTCTCTTTCCAGTTCTGGTTAAAGCGTGCGCCGAATGGAAAGATACAGCATCTACGGTACATGTGGTAATGGAGAAGTCGAATTATCGCACACTAGCGCGTCGAATGGATTTCCAATCTGAAAGCAGGCTTGCGCACGGATTTGCCGCGTAATTTTAAGCGGCAAATGAATTTGAAAAGGCCGGTGCTAGGCGGAATACGATTCGCACGAAACGACAGAATCCTTTCTGATGTTCTCAAAAACTGTTCTAGCTATTTCTCCATCGTACCAACTATTCTCAACCCCTTGGAAACCTGCATCAACTCCTACCACTGGCCTCGCGTTGGAATATTTTCTCTTTCGCCGAGACCGTTTCGCTGGTGGCGCGAAATTAAATTTTCGTCCCTTCGTCGATATTAGCGAAAAATCGATTCGAGCCAGAGAAGCTGTGTGCCGCGTGCAAGAGCCATCGTTTGAATAACGCCCAACGCGAACGCGATTGTAAATTCACTCCTTTCCAAAAAGGAAAACGCGCTTAATCGCGTAATAAGTAAACCGAATCTCGCGCGGCGAACTATTTCCACGGGTATTAAATGCACACCGGTGCGAAATGTACACGTAAGATAGATAAAGTCATAAATCGCGGACAGAGCAACGAATTCTGGGTCAATCGCAGCCCTATATGGTAACGGTAATTTCTGAAGCGCGATCCAATCGATTGGAATCCGTAACAACTGTCCGAGTAATGCGATCATTTAGGAAAATTTTCGATTTTATCATGAGCTGTTATTAGTCACATCGTTTGTTCAAGGAGGTTATTAATTACACGTATGGCTTATGGTAACGTGGAAAATGATGTGAAATATTAATATGTAAATTGTATCGAATCTTCATAAAGTTTCTTAGCGGAATGCTAAATTTTTGGTAATGAGTATCTAAACCGTAGACGTTTATGCAAATTCATCACGACTAAAGTGACAGAACTTAAGCGTAGAAATGAATTTTATTTACTAAATGGTAAAAAACTATTGTACCAGTTTATTGTTTAAGACACAGGTACAAATATTTCAGAGCATTGAATTGGTAGGAAAAAAGAAAGGGAGAAGTGAAATAAAGGGAAAAAAAGGAGAATTACATTCAGTCCGAGGTTTGCTGTCAACATATCAGTTCATCTGTGTTCTCATTTTAATTACACAAAGAGTAATCAACGCAGGAACATAAAATTTCACAATTAAGTCTTGCAAACTATGCGTCCACAGTACCTGCAGTTTTGTTTATTTAATTGGAGCATCGAACGTACTGTTACGTTGTACTGTTGGGTCGTAGTTCTACGAATTTTATCTGAATTCTTTATTCTTTACACATTCAGAAATTAGCGATTTCAGTCACGTTTTATGCGGTTACATGTTAACACTTTCGTGTGTTTGGTGCAGCATCTGTCTTTTCCACTGGACAAGTATCGTAAGCTTACAACATGATTGGGAATATACATATGTTTTTTCATTATATTTGTATTTTTATAACATATATACAAATATTAATAAACTGGAATTCAATATGGATATTATAAAGCTAATTAAACTTTCCAATGATGCGAAGATTTATGTTTATTTATTCTGTGATATTACATTAAAAATAACCTTTCCATATGTATATTTAAATAATTTTATAGCTCAATAAGTTCCACGTTTTAATATATTATGCATATCAAGTATACAACAAAAATACGACATTATCCGTATGATAAATCTTAATTAATATTCTTTATAATTAACATTTACACAAACGCGTCAATTTATCCAAACCTCAGAAATATATGTGTCATTTTTTAATTGACCCGCAAAAACCGTCATTGGTGAAATTTGACCTAGCGCAAATTTTGTTTTAATATTATAATTGCTCAATAATATCAGTCCAATATTATTTATAATCATTGCAAACAATCGTTTTGTAATATTCGTTTAACATTGAATGTAATATTGAGTAATATTGAGTAATGTAACATCTAATATTGAAACAGTTATATTTGCTTGACTTTGGTGATTTCTAAAATAAATACAAATGTACTGGAGTGAAATTTCACTGGTAATATTTCGTACCTTTCACGAGTTAATAATGAAAATATTTAGTAATAAAATTAATAATAATAAACCCCTAGGGTTTGGTAATAAACCCCTAAGTTTAATAATAAAAGATAACGCATTGAATATTTCACGCAAAGACCACAAAAGCTATGACAGTTTCTCCAGAAAAAGTAAACAAACTCTACTTTTATCCGGAAACAGGAGACTACACCGTCACAATTTCCAGCTTTGTCTCAAAGAATACTTGGAGATTCATAGAAGGCTGTAGCTGCCACGGAAAAAGATAATTCATGTTACACCGTACACGTACAAAAAATAAAGCTTATTTCTTCTTCATTCATCCAAGCGGAACATCAGTTTTCTCGTTCCACTTCCGCTATTGTTCCTCTTTATTTTTCTTCCTCTCCTATCATTCTTTTCCTTTTCGTTTCATTTTCTTTTCAGTTTTCCTTCTCGGGGTGTAGTCACGAAATACGCAAAACCACGCAGGCTGGTATTAAGGCAAAGCTTTATAACCACGATATGGTCGAGGCTTGCATCCTTGACAGCTTAACCACTTTTCAGTACACAAACGAGGCGAACCCGGAGGCGGAAGCGATGCTTGTTACTACGCAATCGTGGCAGCGGCGCTCCTTTACCCGTGCTCGTATGTAGTTTTGTTCTATCTCGGTTAATGCCGCCTTTCAATGGGGAACAAGACTATCGTGTTTAGGCAGCCAGAGATCTCACTTCACCACGCAACAGAAAATTCTCCGCGAAACAGGCCGAGTCTCTTCTTCTTCTTCTTCGTCTTTTCTTTTCTTTTTTTTTTTTTTTTTCTTTTTACTCAAAGTATCTTTTGCCTTGCTCGTGAAACGACTTTCCTCCTTACCTTGCGGGTTAGGTAAAAGTTTTCTGTCAAGAGCTTGCTGTGAAGCTGCTACCGTTTGTTAGCACTGCTAGCATGATTATCGCTCGTTGATAACTAAAGGTTAATTTGAATTCAATGCGGCTACAGATATGTAGTCTTTTAGGGATTTTAACGATTTGATGTGATTTTACGATGCAATTTGTTCCGAAATTTTATGTGACTAATATAGTAGTTCCTGAAAGTATTCGAACACTTAGAGAAATGGTTTATGAACGTATTATTCATGTTCTACGAAATATGTTGACATTTCATTAACATTGTGCGATATCTGATTATCATAATTATATTGGAAAAGTTTAGAAGCGTACGACGATATCTCTGCCAACGACGTACATTTCGTTTCCGGTGACGCGTGTCCCCGCGTTTCTCATTAAAATATATTGCCATTTATATGCCTTGCTAAATTGGATACCGATACGAAGTTAATCAAAATCGTTTTTATCGCTTGACCAATGGAAAGCATCATCGACAAGTTAAATGGAAACCGCGGAAAATTTATTAGGACGTTTCTAGGTTAATGAGCACTTGCGTATCTCGCGATCCAGAAATGCTATTTTCGGAGTGCATTATAACCGTACCGAAAATGGGATACGCTGATGTAAAAGTTAACGCGTGACAAAGCTGTTAATACGTCACGCATGACACATTAATTAATTGGAACAATGTATCTAACAATTTAATGCTTATATTTCATTCTGAATTATACGTGTAATTTAAATTGTACTTATACGTTTCTGTATTACGTTGTAACTTAAACGTGTACAGAAATAATGAGAAACAATTACAATAATAACAAAATACACATTTCAACAACTACCACTACAGGATAACTAAAACAACGTCACAAAATATATAGAGAATATTCGTATGATCGATTTCACACATCAAAATAATGAAAAAATATAACTGATTACTATGATGTACGATTGTCGAAGCTACACGTCTCAAGCTAACTTAAAAGCTAAAAATGAATACTGTCTGAATCTCTTACAATATCCCTAAGTCACGTATCATATAAACGGTGGTATCCAGGTGGCAGAAAAGATGAAATCTGTCTTCCAAGAATAACAATCTTCCCTGATCGTACCATAAACCTCCCTGACTAACCTGCAATTTCAACAATATCTGTCTTACGAGTCGACGTTGACGCGATCTTCTCTCAACCGAGAACTTGTCTTATCATTTCGAACGAAGAGATTCGATACAAAGATATCAATGTTTCACGGCGTGTCTCGAACATCGTAGCAGTACCGGCGTTTGAGCCGTGAGTATTTACGAGAAGTCCTACCTTGATCCGACTGCTACTATCGATAACACTCGAAGGTTTTTTGCCGCAGTACAAAAGTTTGCATGGCACGCTTTACTGGCCACGATGAAATAGAAGTTCCAGATACTTATCTTTTGGGCTTTGCCGGGGCACAGTTCCATTCCGGCATATCCGGCAGAATTGCATTAAGAAGCTCTCGACTGGGGCCGATACCCTTTTCTGCTTGCCTCTCGCTTCCTGTCCGTACCGTCCACCGCTGCTTTGCTACCATCAGTTTCTTTTCGTCGGAAAAGATTCAAACGGCGACTCTTAGTCCCTGCTGGACGCCATGCCATCGCTGGCTAACGGTGGAGAAAAAAAACTTGCTCGTTACAACGTCGCGACTACTTCCCCCTCCAACTCGTAGATTCAACGTGGAGGACGGGTGGGGGTAATATAACTGAACCGTAACGTGGCCGGTTAATTTCAATGTGACGATGCGGAGTCCATCCGACAGTCGGTGTATTCGGCTGCATTTCCGTTTGCCCCGTAACTTATCCATCGATCGTTGACTAGTCAGCATCAAAGCAATCGATCCTTCTTGTAAATATTAATGTCGCGCATTTTAAAATGCATTTTATTTTTTAGTCTTCTATAACGATGGGTTCAGTGTATATTTCGTTGGGTATCTAGAGGAAATTTCAAAGAAGTTTGATTTTGTACGGATTCTGATGCCCGATTGAGATTGTTATTGCTTGAAATATAAGTGGAAATAGCTCACCAAAGTATTGAAGTGCTTGTAGATACGTTCTATGAGTAGGTTATTGCGTTTCACGAAATATTTTGAAATTTGATTAGCGCTGTTACGAGACTGAATTATCGCGATTATATTGATAAAGTTTGAAACAAATCTGAAAATGTACATATATAGAAATTACGAGATATCTAGTACAAGCATATATTTTCCCGAGATCGCGACGGTTTTTAAACGGTCTATTGTCCATTATGCCAAAAAGCCACACTATTCAATGAAATCGTATTTAACACTTATGTGTATATATTTCAGATGAATATTTATAATGTACACTAATTTTTTACTAAACATATGTTTGCTATAGATGTCTTGTGTAATATGGACCAAGTAAAATGTAATACGGACACAAGAGTTTTCTACCTAAGTGTTTACAAGCCAGTTTCGATATCAATGGTATCAAGCCCATCAAATTCGGTGTTCCTTCAAAGAAGTTAAAGGCTTTTTAAACGGCATTATCGCACGATATTCAGAGACTATAAGCGACGATACAAATGCAGGATCCCAATTTCCGATTATCTTGATTTCTCGAAATGATATTTTCCTGACACGCCACCGACCGGAAGTTCGATCGGCCCATTCTAGCCGACGTTTAATACGCTTAATGCGACTGAACTGGTTCAACGTTCGATTTTTCGATGCAGCGCTTCGCTCAGCAAGACGTAAATATCGATGGGATTTCGCCGAGTTTTATGCTTCATCTGGCCCCCATGAAGATAAGGTGGCGGCTGGCGGGAAATCCGAGCTTGGTGGCGGAAGAAACGTATTTCGTGAGAGCTGAGACTGGATTGCGGTCGATTGAAAGAAATTTTGAATGGCCAATTGTTGTGTTCCATTTGCAATGTGGACAATGAGATTTGAAAATATTCAGATTGAGTTTCGTTTATTGATTTCTTTATCGCGTGTAATTTATTAGTTAAACATCGCAGGAGAGTAACGAGGTAAGTAAGGCGTCGTTCAAATGTGACTACATCTGATTGCCATTGTACGATAAGGATTTAGTGTTAGACGATGGCCCATTTATTCCGAGGACTTCAATTTTGCCCCCATTTGCACAAAAGATTACACTTTGAAAGAATCCGGTCCACTCAAACACCAGGCGTCCGCATCGCTTGAGAAACGACCTTTATCGCCTCTCTCGCGGAACAAATCGCTCGTGTATTAGTGGAAAATGATCTAACTGCTCGACTTCTCGGGAAACGTAGATTACATCGGCTGAAAAATGATCGCGTAATAGCAATCGCACGCCGAAATTAGAACCCGAGAGCACGGTTGCATTACAAAATGAATTCGATTCGGGGAAAACGTTCGATGCTGCTTCATCAACGAATCGATTTCACTCTAGCGAGATTTTCCCCTGATAAGCCCGTGTTGTGCCACCAATTCCAAACAATATCACATAACCTGATTTTCGTTCTACTTCACGCGATTGTTAATAGAAAGCCCTTTCGTATTATTTAGTAGTATGTACATTCTTCTATATGGCTATAAAAATTTAATATTATGGAATACGTACATCTATGAAACTCGATGAAAAAATATTTATCCTAAACACGAGGAAAGATTACTTAAATTAAGAACGTTTGTAAAATTTAAGAAACCAGCAGGCAATTCTTTAAATTAATAGTCCTATATATATGTCGGAGATGAAAGGACATCGGGACCTTTATTTTGGAACGTTTGGGAAGGTCCCATCATTGAAGTACAGCTATAATAATAAGTCTGGACTAAAGTATTGGGGACCTTCCCAAACGTTCCAAGATACAGGTCCCGAATTCCTTTCATCTCCGACATATATATTTCCAAGAAAGAAAATATTCTTTATACTGAAATTTTCATAATCTATACATACATGTAATATCGTAAATCTTGGGATAATTCAGGTGATCGATTATGAAGTCTGAAAATCGAGAATCGACTTTCAACGTCCTGAGCTACCGATCTTTATCCGTCAATCTTTAACATTTTAAATAATTATTCCGTGATCTCGTCTATCTCTGATGTTGCTCTCTGTCCGTCCGTTTGGGAAATGAGTGTCTCTCAAAATGGTTGTCCGTAAAACAAAAGAAGGTCGCTCTGTCCGTGAAACAAAGAAAGTCGTGCTATCCGTAAGCAGAGAGAGTCCCTATCACACGTGAACTCTAGGGAGTTTACATATATATATATCATATTTCAAAGTTCGATAGATGTCTTTTGCATAAATCACCTAAAATTATTCGCACTTCCCTTAAATTTTCCCACTTTTTACAAGTAGATCATATTTTAAAGTTGTGTAAAGAAAGTTGTCGCTTGTTATTATCTTCGCTGCAGTTGAACGAACTCTTCATTTAAATAAAGTTGCAGCTAAAAATTGGATTAGTTAGAATGGTACTAACGTACAGTTGTTGCCCAATACTCGAATGGAACAATAGCAGAGGTAGAAGAAAGAAACTGATTTAGCGAACACAGTCCGCCAAATCAATTATCCCTCGCTATGCAGTTAACACTTTCACGCCATTTCATCGAAATCTTTTGATCACAATTAGAAACTCTTTCCCCTGCTGGTAAACAAGGCATGTAGTCGTTTGTACGGAAAAAGAAAGGGAATGGCCGTATTCTCCAGTCATTTTCTCGCAATTACATTCAGAACAGTTAGCAGACGGTCGTCGTTGCATTGTCCGCTTCGTGTCCCCGCGGCACGCTAGGAACTTTGAGTCAATGTTAGAGGAACCCCTAGCTGAAAGCGTCGTACTTCGTTACAGCTTGTCCACTTCGCGTTGCTTTTGTTACCGTAATAGAGTATTAAGCAGTTGGGATCTGATAAGGTCATTCCTGCGAAACTGCGTCGCGGGAAATGTCCGATTTCGAGGACGATGACCGGAACGAGCGATTTAGAGGAAGAATAAAGACTTAGAAAGAATAGCCTCTTGATTTAAATGAGATCTTATCCAGTGACATTATTGATCTTCTGTGCGTAACAAAGAACGTCCAAATACTCGTTGTTTTGTTTATGTCTCTCATGAATTTCATCCAAAGTTTCCAAATGACATCGTAGTCTGGGAATCACTTTTGTTCTGTAATAATCTCTTGAACATCTTGCTATCACATTTGTTTGTTATCTTTTTGTGCGCATTGATAGAAGTCGCTATATGTATAGATATACCGCGGTCGAATTCTTTACTAAACGATTTGTGTTATGACGTCCAGTCGCGGGGAGACGCGATCGTGATGAAGCGCGTCAACGGGAGTCGTAAATTCCCGTTACGATTATAACAATCGACACCACGAACAGGTCGATCCCCTTATTTCTTATGGGATAATAGGGGTATTTGTTGGGGAATAAAACTGTAGTCTACAGTCTTATAATATTTATATTTTAACAACTTATTACACGGGAGGTTCCGTCGTATAGGAAGATATAATTGATAGAAGTGATGAATAATAATACACTTGCTAGATGAGTAATAATAATAAAGAATAGACTAAGTTAATATCACTTTGATCGAAGTGAGGACTACGCGAAGCTGATAGGAACAGTCGTGTTGACTGTACGACGTTTTGTCGAACAGTTGTGTTGACAGCACGACGTTTTGTCGAACAGTGCTGACCCGTCTCGTTCAATTACGGAGGAAAGCTCGGTATGGGTGTCCTTTTTAATGGGAAATACCTGTTATTTTTAATGGACAAACAACCGCTTTCTCCGTAAGTTATAAGAGCGTGTAATAAAGCTAAGGACTGTCTTAAGGACCATCCATAAACCGAAAATACTTATCTGAATAGAAATTAAGCTAAAAAGATTCGGTTTATGGTGGTTCCTTAGGTTTATTGAAGGTCAGTATAACAGTATGTCAGCCTCGGCGGTCATACCATGAGGGCCGTCGCACGGACCGTCTTACGCGACGTAACAATTTGTTATTATAATTTTTGATTCCATCGAAAGATATTGTGTTTTGCTTTTAGCTATCGATATAATTAATGCGTGTCTGAACGCTGTCCATATTATCCCATTTGCATCATGATCCTACTTAAGGACGACTGGTCTCTATCACCGCGCGCGGTTGTCACACACTTAAGAAGACCACCCTCTCAGTAACCAGATCGACCGTACACCCCGCATGCCACATCTGTTGAAACAATAACAAGGCCCCCTCCAAAGGGATTAGACCCTCGGTAGAAGGACCTTCTAAAAACCAGCGCTAAGACAGTCCGTTGTAGCATCTCGAGTCTGTCTGTCCTGACATTCCGAACCACACTATTGTAACCGTCACTCTGTTGGATCTCTGCAATAAATCTCATTGTCGCATACGAAGTTCTAGTTTCTTCATTCTATTCGTGAAAGAATCATTTCGTTCTAACCGCGACGCGAGGAAATCACCGGCGATTCGTTAATTTCGCGATCTGTTGTGTCTCCGACGTGACACGGTCGATCGTAGGTGCAGTAAATGACATCCGAATTCTTCATGGAATTTATCGAAAATTTATTGTTTAAAACGATTGGTAGACAATGTTACTTCGCAAACACCGCATCTTACATTCTTTATAACAGAGGGGAAAAAGCAAAAATTATTTATTTAAAAAAAATTATTTAGATTAAAATGGAAATTAAATCATATTATTTCTCATGGAATTCTCTAAAATGGTCAATACATAATGTTATTACATGTAAACTACATTATAAAATTAGAATATTTTTTAAATTTGAATTTGTTAAATTTAATTAAGATTCACAGTACTTACTCATAGCGACAGTTAAAAAGATTTTCACAACAAAAGTAAGACTTGTTTAGAAAATAATAAAGTGATATAGGCGAGATGCTGACAAACGGGTCAAACGTGATCTCTCACATCTGAAGAATACTTAGCGAGTGAAATAAAAAAATAGCGCTTGGTGGTAGAAGATGGTCGCAGCGCGCGGATTAATCCGCGCTTGGGCGCAAATGGGTTATATTTTGGATTGAGGGAACATATTGAGTATATACGTAAAATGTAACAGTACGAGTATATGTATGTAGTATCGGGAAAAGGGACGTACTTGACAATGTGTCATACCTGTGGCCTTTTACAACATTGGGGTAATTGAAGGGGATTTACCTGGGAATGGGTCAGGCACATCTAGAGGACGAGACAGAAGACGTTAGGCAGTCGAGTAGAGTGTGTTGAGTTAGTCAGTTGCAGAGAGTCAGTTGAGTAGAGTCCGTTGAATGTAGCAGTTGAGTTTGAGGAGTCGAGTTGTAGCAGTTGAGTGGAGCAGTTTGAGTTTAAGCGGTTGAGAAGTTGGAAGCCGAGTGTTAAGACGCACGACGATTGTAGTCAGTTTTGTTTTGAGTATTGCTTGTACGAATAAACTTGAACTTAACTCTGAATAAACCATCCTTTCTTGTCCTTGCTCTGGATAAAAAACAAAACACATTTGTAGGTTACTATATGTATATGTATATGTCAAACGGTGACTCGCAAAAACGAGGCTATCAATGGCTCTCGAAAACTGATGCCACCAAAGTAACGAACTTCTCCAGCCACGATGGAGTAAGATCAGAACGAAGTCACGACCGACTCAAGGGGGAAACGTTTTCAGGAGAAAAGGACCTGATTTAAATGAGATCTTATCCGCTACGATACTGTTGACGTGTTCGCGACTAGAAGCAGGATGGGAGGTTTGGAAAAGGTTCGTGATTTCTTCCGCGTCATCCAGTTTCGACCTATCCAAGTCTATGCGGTTAATTTTGGACCGCAATCGAAGGACGAGGTTCTCTTCTGTCTAGTAAAGTAGAACACCGTATAATGCGGTACTTGTACAGCGCCATCGGAAAATTGCTACTACTTGCGTATAAAGCGATTTGGAAAATAGCGACGAAGGTGAAATGCTATGTGAAGAAATAATGTCAGAAGAAGCATTTACGAAAAAGAATATACAAATTCGGAAGCTGAGGAGAATTCAATCGACGAAGAAACCGTGTAAGAGCCTAAAAAGCGAAAAGTACGTGCGATCGATTGCTAGCGCGCAATTAAATTTTCTGCGGTTGTTAGTTCTGAGTTCCGAGAATTTTCTCGGTTTCGTCCGTTCCATTTCTCGCCCTCGTCTACGCGGAGATTTTAAAAGGAAAAAATATCAAACGCGCCGATGGAGTTTGCACGGAAATTTTGAAACTAGTTTTCCGCACAATTGCCGGCAAAAAAGGCATCGTGGAGATTGAACCGGGGCGGCAGGCGCGGCGGCGACAAATTCGAAGAAGCATTTCCACAGATGAAATTCGAGAAACCTTCTTATTACCGACGAAGAATGAAACGATTACGAATTGAAATTTGAGGTACGCTGATCAATTTTAAGAACGAAAAGGAGTATCTGAAGAAAGGTGACAATTAGGATTATATCAATGATAAATACACAGATTTAGTATGCGGAAATAATTAATTTAATAATATACGAAGACCACAGAAGAAATGAATTATTGTAATAAGTTTGCATCTTTTGTTGACTTCTTAATCTTGATGCTATTTAATATTAGTTATATCTATATTTGTTGAAGTGGTCACCACTTCTAAGAAAACTCTACATCTGGTCTATTAGTTTTCTCAAGCACTGAAGTCATCGATATCGTATAGACAAAAGACTGGGTTGAAGGCAGACCATAAACTGTAGACAGGCGACGATGGTTTGAGGGTTTTCAGTCATAGGGTAATACTGCTAGCGTGCTTGACCAGCTCAATTATATTCCGATTTGTATTTACACTTCAGTATTCAAAATATATTTTCTTACAACTTATCCACGCGTTCCTTTGTTCACGTACATCTAATAACCTCAACAGTATTGTTTAGCTGTAATCAACCCCTACCGAGGTTTCAAATGTTTAATAAAAAATGGAACACACAGAAAATAATTAAATGAAAGAAAATTATATCTTTCATCGGTGGAAAGAAGGAAGTCATCGACGAGGTGGCTTCGAAAACGACCGACAGAGACGAGCGGATTAATGAAAAGAAAATCGATGGTACGGGGTTATCGGTGATAAGATGCGCGGGAAGGATGATGAAAAAACGAAGGGAAGACGTGGAAGGAGCGAGGTGAAGCAAAGCTTGAAAGCTCAAAAGGATTGGAAGCGAGGTGTAACATTGAGACGGGCTGTGAGAAGTTGGATCGCAAGCAGCCGGATCGGCTTGGAAAACTGTTTAGAGTCGCGGGTTATGCTCGAGTGCGCCGGCAAATGAGATCGAGTGAAAACTCGTCGCAAACCATGGATCAAACCAATCTCCCCGCTGGAATGTATCACCTCGGTGTAGACGCGCGTGATTAATGGCCTCCTCATGGAAAAGAATCTCGTTCACGTCGGAGAAAGACGCGATAGAGCCAACGCTGTCGGCTTACAATTGATTCAACCTACCGGAATACGTGTTCTTGTGGCCAACCACCGAAAGTCCTCTTCTCTTGTGAGCAGAATTGCTAATGTTTGCAATGGAAGCGTTAGATTTATGGTGACAGATCTGACCTTTATGATCTCTTTTTTTTTTTTGTTCCATTTCCTCTGAATATAAAAAAGCTCGAGGCAAATTTCAAACGTGTAAAATTCACGACATAAATATTTACAAATGCGTAAATTAATTAAACAGCTGGCACTGAAGTAATTGAAAGAACTATTTATTTTTGGATTGTATATATTTATTTATATATTGGATTTCATATTGTGTATAAGAATTATGCATTCCGTTAATCGATAGAATGAGTCAATTTTTATCGCCTTTGAGGAATAAAAGTGACAGATTAAACGAAAAAGAAAACTGGTTATTAACTAGGTGGACTCATTGATGGTATTTGTATTAAATCGATGTTAATAAAACACTACATCGCCGATAAAATCGCCACCTATCGGTTGTGAACAAACATTTTGCATGCATGAACAAATTTTTATTTAAAACTGGAGTTTATATAGACATCTATAGCTTATTAATAAGGAACGACGCTTCTATTGTAAATTGAATTATAACTTCTTACAAATAATTTAATAATTCCATTTTGGTTTGGAAATATAAATTTGGTTTCTTCTTTAATTTAGCTTGCTCCTATGAACAATTCTATCGATATCGGATCAAATATAAAAACGAAATTATCGATAAAGTAAGACGTTGCTTTTACAGTATAAACAAGTATAATAAACGAAAGTTAAATAGTTATCGCGAAAGTATTAAGTAGAATTATCTTACTGTGACAATCATTCGCGATAATTAGGATTACGATGTTCTAAAAAGTGGAACTTAATATTCAGAATTATAATGTCTCAGAGGTTTCGTAATCACGCCATCAATCTCTTCCCTACGTCGCACCGAAATCAATCTCTTCCTCCTCGCTTTCCCGTACCCCTTTGAAAAGCGAGCTATACCGTAAAAGGAACTCTTATCAAAATAAATTTCAAGCGGGGCTCCATCTTTCTCGATGGTGCTTTACAAAATTCAAGGAACACCATCCCCGTTGCAATATTAATCTTTCAATCTCTCGGACGCGCCGGCTGCGAAACCGTGCAGCAAAGTACGCAACTCAATTATCAGCCATGTGGCATGCCAAAAAGTTTTCACCTCGTCATTGATCAAATAAAACTTTGACGTGCAAAAACGGCTGATACAGAGGAAGGATGGCGAAGGAAAAAAAAGAGACAAGGCAAATTACGCTGGTTTGGGGTGTGCGGAATAAAGTAGGTTGAAAATAAGTCATGAATCTATGCAGGGTTAATATGAAAAAAGATTTTAAAAAATTCAGAAAAAGGAATATCTTAAATTCTAACATGATTTTCCGACTTTTTTAAATTAAACAGTACTTTCGTATTTCGTTAAAAAAAGTTTCATTTTAAGTAAAACGAATGTACGTCGTGAAATTGAAAGCACGCATACTGCAATTTCTTTCAATTTCTCGCAAAATCATTTTTAAACGATACTTTTGTATATTGACTTGCTGAATCGAAGTATTTTATAAATATCACTCACATATTTTGCGGTACGCTTTATATAACGAAGCATGGGTAAAACAGCCAACAGATAAAAGTATTGGTGAACATGATAGAAAAGCGTTTGCCGAAGACGGCGGAGAACCGGGACCAGCTCGTTGCTCGCTCAGAAGACGAAGATGAATGGCATCAGCTTGAATCCCGACAGAATCCATCCACCTCCGACTTACCAGCTAGCAGAAGCCATCTTCTTCTCCTTCTTCTTCGTTTATTTCTTCCTCGTCGTCGGTTGCTTCTTTCTACTTCTGTTAGACCGTCGCGATTACCTCCCCCAGGGAAATTTTCATCTCTCCCGATTTTTTTGCTAATCTTGTCACTCGTCCATCGATGAATTAAGATCGAACGGTTGAGTAATGTTTCTGCGTTAATTTCAATTTTTTCGTTGCAATTCGCCTGATCGAACGAAGAAGGAAAAGGAAAATGGAGGAGGTTTGCAGGCGACTCGAGTGGCAACGAAAGTATGCACGATCGAACGATTGAATTTAAACTTATTGAAAATGGAAGTTAACTCGTTATAGCTATTGTTACAATTTTATTTTATTTCTTTTTTATTGTATCTCGAGTTCAATATTTATGTAATAAAATATTTTGTTACGCTAGTGGTACAGTTGCGAAATTTCTTGAAGTTGATCGATGATTTATAAGATTTACATGCACAACTTCCTTTGTTTTATTATTAAGCACATTCTGTTTATGCAGAAGGATTGATTGACGCTGATAATTTCTAGCTTCTAACTTGTAAGATTTAATCAAACAATATTAGTTCAGAATCAGGTAAATTAAAAGATTTCATTTTCTATTCGTTTGAATTATTTCCGCGCAATTATATCTGAATGAAGCGTCTCAACAAAGGATTTTCACCGGTACGTCACCGTGGAATTTACCTACAGGAAAAAAACTGGGAGGATGTTCAGTTGATCGAGGAATGCAAATCTCGGGGGCTTTTTAATTAGCTGCCGTTCCCGTTTAAACGCGGCCTAAGTTGCTCCGTGACAGGATCCGAGATTCAAGTCGAAATTGAATTTCGCCAAAGAATGAGAAGAGTTCTTCGGGAAATCGAATCAGGACCAGATCTCCTGACACCTCGTTAGGTGGAAAATTCCATCGGATATCAACGAGAGGACGAAAACGTTCTCTGGATGTTACGTTATCTTCGCGCAGAAGAAAGTCGTGTAATTTACTTTAATATAGCTGGTTATTGGATAACTATTATTACTGGTGGGGACTCTAATCGATTGAATTTCGAACGAATGTCTTTGACGTTATCAATTATTAATATTAAAGATTTTATCAATTTCTCTCGGTCCCTTAAGGAAATTCGAAGTCAGTCGGAGATTGAAGACTTGGAGTTGATTTTACTTGATTATTGATTTATAATAGAAAAGATTTAATAAATAGATCGTTATAATATTATGACAATCGCATTATCGTTATATTATACTTTTATTATCACAGAAGAGCTCTACTTATCAAAATTTCATTCGTTGGAACGAAAGTTTAGTTAATGGTCGAGTAATTGAACTTTTGCCGATTGAATCCGAACAAAAAGTACACATTTTTTTATCACCGCTAAATCACCTTGTTTCGACATCGTCGTCGAAAAGGTTTATTGTCTTCGCCGCCTATAAGCGGAAAGCCGGGTAGATATCTAAAAATGGCGGAGTAGAAGCAGCGAAGGTTGGGCAAGGGATCGTACAGTTGTCTACGACAATACGATTGAAACGGAACAAGATGATTCTCGAGGGGAAACGCTTGGTCGAATCAGTTTTCACGGCCTTTTATTATGTTTCCCATCAGTGCTCAGCTAGACACGAGACAATATGCTTGATTGCTCAGCTCTCCGGGGTGGATTTCGAATTGTTTGGTGGCTGCCGTCGAAAATTGAATAAGCAAGCAAGCAAACGAACCACTACTTGAGAATTTTAGATTATCTCGTATGGAGATTTAATAAATTGTCTAAAGTCTGCGAGGTTCCTTGAGGATTAGTCACTGAGAAATTTCATTAATTGTAGTGGCGGATGCTCCTTGTCTAGTTCTTTTGTGAAAAAAAGACTGGGAGATTTATGAAACTTTTTATGGTCTTACTATTTGTCTTATATACCGTGGACCGTAATTTGTGACACAAATGAAGCCAGAGAGGGTCTACGGTTATCTTGTGTACAATGTCTAAAATATGTTACGTACAATGATGTAAAAATGAAATTACGTAGAATGAATTTATGAAATAACTATTAAAATATTCAGTTAAAAATGTTCAAAAATACGCCATACTTCCATTAGGTAGAGTTAGGAAGGTCCTCAAATTAAAACGAAAATCAAGAGTAATTTGATATTTTCGGGAGTGAAACTCGCGACGTAATTTCGTTGTTTTGATTGTGAACAATTCGTTTTATTTAAAACTAAATTTCATTTTCGTATATTGTATTCTATGTACTTTGCACGTAGTATATTTTTATATATTGTTTGATAATGTATCATAAAGTTCTGTAAATATTATTAAATTCAATGTAAATAAATAAATAGACGACATTACGTTTATCTTTACAATTCTCAGCGTAATCTATCGATCAATCGGCAAGAAACAATCTCCAACCAGGAAACTCGATATTCAACGTTTTACGCGTGACATCGTCCTATAAAACGAGCTGAAATCGATACCTCGAGAAACGCTACGACATCCCGTCCAGTTCCTTCAGAATCCAATTAAGCTTTAAGAGCTTCCTGCCTGACCATTTCAGGGGATGTTGCTATAACAATTTCAATTCATTGTCGTAAATCTTTAAATCTATGCTTTCTAACCACCGCTAAATTGTCACGAATCAACAATCAAAGGACGACAAAAATCTCAGGATAATAAAAAAGAAATAAAAGATGATATATCATTTCACGAATAAACAGATACTTAGACCGCAAATGTTTGCGCTTTTATGAGAAATTTTAATACTCAAGAATATATAGGACCTAGATGAAATGCAGAAGTATAAAAAATAATCAAAGTAAACCATTTTGTATAATTAAATTGCGGTAATATTTAAAGAGACAAAAATATTTAATAACCTTAATTATATTTAATACTTAATTGTATGTAGATACATGATAATGTTGTATCATTCGTGTTAGTGATATTATTGAACGTCCTGTTAAATATTAAAATGAAAAATTTATAATTTACATTCAAAGCAAGATGTCAATAAAATTGAAATTAATCATTTTCTTAGCATTCATTTGAAAGTGTGGAATATTTTGATATATCTGTGAATTTAATTCTATATATACGTAATGCACATGTAAATGATATAATACTGCAATCGCAATGGCACTGAGATTAGCGAAAAGCGAAATCTATTTTCTGCTGGATATGCGTTACTTGAAGTAAAAGTTGGTATTTTACTACTGTTGGCTGCTATCTCTTCTGAGCGATTGGTTCGACGTAGTATTACGCTTTAGTAGGAGAAATTTAGATTTAAATGACTAGAAATTTCGTATATCGATTCTGATTTCCTGCACTGTCCACGTCGTATATCATGTACACGTTATCTACGTATAATGTATCACGGAGCAAAAACTTGAAGCGAAATACTGATTAAACGTCTCCGTGATTTACATGTCTGTTATATCGTCTTCAATATATAAATTTAAATCGTTGTCATAGCTTTATCATCAGTGAGAAAAATATTATGTCGAATTCGATAATTTTTACTAGTCTCGAACTGAAATAAATAACGATGGAAAATTATTTCAAAAAATTATAGTTGCTAATGCAAATTCTCGCGTGAACTACACATAAATTAGCTTTACCATAATACGTGCTATTGCAAAATAGTGCATAAGTATGTAAATCGCCTAACATACGTTAAGACCGTAGCCACGTACATTAGGCGAATATAGTGTTCGTTTTCATTGAGCAGAGTTGCTGTCAAGATAGACCATAACACATGAAAACTATGTTCGCAGTTCCAACAGCATTCGTGTATTGCAAAGCTGCTTACCGAACTTCTCTGGACACTGTTTAGTTACGTATGTACATTAAGAAACGGAGAACATCAAAGAAATTTCACCAAGGAATGATATATTGCACGAGAAACTGATAAAAGAGAAATAAACGTAGAAATAAAATATAATAAGATAAAAAATTGAAAACGATTCGGAAACTTCATAACTACTTATATAAGCCGATTCAAGAATTGTGCGATTTCGTGAGCAAAACGAAACTATTTTTTGAAGAAATTTTAAAAATCTATCTTCCGTCAGTAAGATTCTTGGAGAAGTGAAATTTTACGGTTGCACCTTTTAGGACCGCGTAAATAGTATCTCCTGTTTAACCTCGCTTTAAACGTACGCTATAAAGTTTGCGTTATCAAATCCAAGAGAAAACGTCGCAATTGAATGGATGAAAGCTGAACGTTGTAAACCAGCAAAAGGTCCTCTCATCCTGGTTTTTTATTCCCCTTATATTCTGCAAAAATGTTCTTATTTATTTCCTAATATTTATTCCTACATCTACTTTAATCTTTCGCTGATGCAATGAATACATAAGAACAGAAGGAATGGATAACGATAGGATGACAAATATTAAAGATAAATAAAATACATGGATAATGAGATACAAACCAGGAAAAAAGTGTTAGTACAGTTTTATAAAAAAGAAAAGTAGTAACATTTCTGTCAATCAGAAAATATGATATACTGACATTTTCCGATTGATTTTCCTATTAAAACATTTCCTAACAATTTCTCTGTAAATTAGACATCCATTTGAGAATGTCCTTATTTTAAAAACTATACAAAAGGAGAAGATTTAATTTCAGATCAGTAGCTATTACATATTTGAAAACACTATATCTAAAAGTTTAATATACTGTATTTTCGTTATTGTGATCAAAATTCAAGCATAATTATATGAAAAAAACTACCAATAAAACGTCTGTTGGCTCATCGTAAGCAGCAACTACGACAAAATGATATATGAAGTCTGTCTACAAAAGCAACCAAAGCGTTTGAAAATAACGAGAATCAGTTGAATGCATTTTCTTTGTAAAATGATTGCATTTAAAACGCACCACCATCAATCTGCAGGCGTTCAAAAGACAAATATAAATAACAAAAATAAATTTCTTTCCATAGTCAACGTCATCAATATGTTGATGTACATTTCAGACTGAACCATGAGGTTTTATCAAAGTTTGCCATGAAGGGTTCGTTTCGCATCGGCCTCTTCTCGGGGCCCGTTAAAGGATACCCATTAATCAGCGCGTTCTTTGTCCGCGTTTCTACGTGCTTCTATACTCCAATTGCTCGCCTTTATACGCTTCTTCGTCAAAAGCTATCGTACTTCGTCGTTCTTATTAAATATGATTTGAAAATAAAATTGGCATGGTAATAGTATCACGTAGTTTCCTCAACGAAACAACTTCTAAATCAAAGGATGTTGTATAAAAATAGTTCTATAGAATGTGTTCATAAATACACATGTATTTGCAAATTTCTACATCGTCTTGTAGCTATTTTATTATGTTTTATCATTTGTACTTTGTTATATTTGCATTTTTATACTGATATTATATATTCTTTTATTTACGTATTTTCGTTTTAACAGCGTTTTAACACAGATACTTTTAAAACGTATAAATAAAAACTAATTTCAGTGAAATTGTCGGAAGTTGACAATTTATATTTGTTTATAGGCTCGCCAAATATACTGATTATACGAAAGAGAACACGGTTAAATTTTATTTATACTTTGATACACACCTATTGAATATTCCTACGCAAGGCGTAAGAAAAGTTACAAAATAAACTTCTACAAGAGATTACTTAAAGCTCTAAGTGAGCAAACCAACGCGAATCCGTTAATGATCTAAATAAAAATAAAAAATCGAAACAAAGAGCGCTCGTTGAAAAACAGCACGCTCAGCCCGGAAATAAAAGGAACGAAATGTCTGCGGAATGCGTAACGCGGTGAAAACAAAGAGTCTCAATTTTCACGGGTTCTTTATTAAAACTGCTAAGTACGTTTCGGTATAATGAAATTAAAAGTAAACTTCATTCGCGATTATTTCGGTCGGTTGCAGCTGTAATATATAATGTCGAATATTCGCGTTCGAAGCGCGCCAACGCGTTCAAGTTGAAAATTCGTTTTATGCGTCGAATCACCAACTTGGATTTTAACAAACATTTTTGAAATAACAAATAATCGTAAATACGCGTCTATCTTTGTTATCGAATCGTTGAACTAGACGAAGTCATGAATTATGCCGGAATACTTATACCTGAAATGACACAAGTACGTCGATACTCGACGCTGCGGCGCCGAATATATTAAAATGTCTGCTATGTACTTGCGTCGATACAGCTGACTATCGAGTTTGCATGCTTGCGTCGAATCTCTCTGTTTGGAATACTATTAAACCTTGTAGAATCGGATTGTTATTTACTTGAAGAAAAGATTGCCTTTTTTTATTAATGGTTCTATAGAAAAATATGACATACTAAAATCGAAGACCAGATTATATAAAGAAAGAATACAATTAAATAGCAGTTCAATAAAGAACAATAATTGTGTATAAAATTGTGCATCGATCATGAATGGGTTAAAACGTGAACCAGCAACCATCAAGATTTCTCCAGGAAATAATAAGCCAATGGTAATAAGCAGAAAAATTAAAATTAAAATTAAAATTAAAATTAATAAATAATTAAGTTTATTAATTATTAAATTAAAAATAATAAATTTTGCTATTTAATAATTTGACAATTAATACTCGTGGTTGATATAATATTCGAGGTAATAGAAGTTTGCATGCGTATTACGCTTTTCTCTAAACAGATCCTCTACGAATCCAAATACTCCAAATACTCTAATATCGTGAAATTCCACGATTTCAAGTCTCTTATGTTTCCTAATTCTGCCGTATCCTAAATTCCAACAAGCTCCTTCAATCTCGTCTAGACCTCTTATCTTCACAAATTTTTTCACGTTCTTCTGTGTATCCCACTGAGCTCCTAGAATTCCCTAATATCTCTGCACGTTTGAAATCTCTGAAACGCTAGACGACGCCTTTACCGTAGTCTGCTTAAAGCTCAAAATTAATTAGGTTAATTTCCTTTATCCTTTTCATCCTAATCCATCACATCCTCGTCGAGTTCTACGTTGACAATGAGGCACGAAAAAAAGGAGGAATCCTCGCGGCGCAGACTTCGAGCAATACCACGAAGTTACATTCCATTCCAGATTTTCAAATTACTGGATTATCTGGATGGAAAGTAGCTGGCGTGGCAGGTATCCAGGCCGCTTAGCGTTCGCTTGCGGTTTTAAGCTCGACTATATCGACGCCTCCTCCGACGTGTTCGCTCTTTTTAAATAGAGAAGAAGAATCACGTTCCAAGTCCAATCGAATGGCTGAGATTCTATCATGAAAACCTGGGGTTCCTTGCAACGCGAAAGATATTTTATTCATTGCGAAAAGACACCGTCATTTTATTTCGCCAAGTATCGTCGAGAGGCGCCGATATGGGGCTCCTACGCGTTCGAAGTGGAAACATTTAATATTTACTCGTTACAGCGTTTTACAAATTATTGTAGGTAATAATTATGTCGTGTACGTATGTAATTAAGTGTTGAGGTTATTAGATGTATATGAATACAAAGGAACGCGTTGATAAATTGTAAGGTAGAAAATATATATTTTAAAACTAAAGTGTAAATACAAAGTTCGGAATATAATATGAGATGATCCAGATCCGCACGCTAGCAGTGTTACCCTATGACTGAAAAACCCTGAAGCCATCGTCGCCTGTCTACAGTTTATGGTCTGCCTTCAACCCAGTCTTTTGTCTATACGCTATCGATGGCTTCAGTACTTGAGAAAACTAAAGACCAGATGTAGAGTTTTCTTAGTAGCGATGACCACTTCAACATTAAGGAATCAAATTATTTAGCGTTTTTTGATATACGGTGTGAGACCAGACAATGTAATTTTACGGAAAATGTATAATAGCTGTATTTCATGTATCTTTGTCTAAGGGGTGGTTTTAGGAATAAAGGTAATTTGTGAAAATGTTGCTATATAAATTTCATTTTTTGTTCCATAATACAGTTATTTGATTTATCATCGGCTAACTAAGTATCTTTTGTTATTCTGTATCATTGTATTTTTAATTCTCTTAACTTACATCTTCTCTGATTTTCTCACATCTTACATCTTCTGTTCTCACTTAAGAATGTCTTACAGTTAATATTACACTTGCAATTTCTATGTAAGTTTCTAGTATTCGTTTCGCTTACATAATTTTCAGCGATCCGGCAAGCTGGTTAGCATAAACGTTGAAGAAACGATCAATCGCGCGCTTTCTATGTACTTCGCGTAACAATCGACTAACTGAAACGTCTCGGTAACAGGCGTGAGATAACGCGGCTGATCGGGAAACGATTTCGCGTAAGAACACTGCCTTTAGCCGAGGGACAAAAACCAAAACGCTTTCGTGGGGCCAACGTTCTTAAGTACCGTTATGTCACTCGATTGTGCCGCGATCGATACGATCTCGACGCCAACGTTTCGTTCCAGTGATCATGGAAAGCGTGAAATCGGTCGTGCGGCACGTGGCGCGATTTGTCCGAGTTATCGATCGTTGTCCTTCGACTCGTGAATTCATCGATCAGAGATAAATGCGTCGACGAAGATGTAAATTCGTCGTTGGAAGAATAGCGATTCGATTTGTCGGAATAAGTGGTTTCCAAATAGAATTTGGGAATTTTTATGTACCTTCGGCATACTAAGATCTCTTAATCTACACTTTTCTTCCATTTATCCATGAATAATGATTTTTATGCTTTTTATGATAAAAGACAATTCTTCATGCAAGTGGATATACAATACATTTTTAAAAAAATAAATGTTTTAGTTTAAACAGTTTAGTTTGCAACACGTTATAGCCCGAATCGTTAAACGTCGACAAGATCTTCCGATTAGTCCAGACAAGTATTTTAGAGTTTTAGGAATGAAGAACAATGATCCAAAATATTTCCCGAACTAAGTCATACAGCAAAATTGCAACACGTAGATATTTCGAGACGTATCAACATTCGTGTAGCTCATAGAACCACTTCAAACCAATATAACTAAACTAATCAAGTACCTTTAAATCAATTCACTCGACGTGTACATTAAATTAAAATACTCGTCTCAATCACTGAAACTGCCCATTTCATCATCCACTTTGACTTTCATTCGAAAAAGCTTCAGATTAATTCCATTAACTTTGAAACCCCTCACTTGCTATCTATCGTAACATGTTGCCATCGACTGGTGAAATCTTCGAAATCGTTGCGAAATCCCTTCGATCTTCGGCATCTGCCTTCTGCCTTTCGATATCCCTTCTGCTTGGAAGAAAATTCGCGACAGAGCCGAGTGGGAGGAGCTGGATAAAGCAGCCTCTGCCGAAGTTTACCAACAAACGATCGACATCGATATCGGTGAATCGAAAGCATCGGAAGCATGTGGCGTGGACTGGTCGTTGTGTTGCTCCTTCTCGTCTGTCGCGATTCGCTCGTAGCTGGAGGTCGCGACGACGACGCAGGTGTGGACGAGCTGTTGCGTCGAGAAGTCCGTGAACCGGCATCGTCGGCCTTCGCCACGGAAGTCGAGGATTTGCTCGGAGAGGGAAACTCGCCGGAAAAAGAGAAAACTGACAAGAAGGGCGCGAAGAATGCGTCTGGTATGTTACTTCCCATCGAATTTCAGTATTTTCAAAGTTTAATCATTTACCGTGACACGCGGTAGAACTCCGTTTATATGAATCTGTCAGCGGACAAGAAATTTACATAATATTTTCGTTCGCAATATTAATTCCCAAGCTATAGATTTTTATGCATTTATTAAAAACTGTGGAAAGTGCAGAATATGCAAAAATATAAAAAATATACAACGTGAAATTTTATTTCTATAATTATATTAATAAAAATATGTAATTCCATAAATATGCGTAGTTTATAGCACGAGCATACTGTACTATGTATTTTTATTTTCTCTTTAGTCCCTATCCTCCTGCATTCGAAATTTATTATCAGCAACAAACACGTGTGTTCTTATTCCCATCGTACTGCCATTTTTAAATTAGCATTTATCGAACAAACAAACAAGAGATTCGGAAACGGTTCCTAAACAACCACTCGAGCGGTCATGGATATCGTGGACGATAACCAGCACGAACTATACCGTGGTTTTAGGCAAATCAGACGAGGGAGGATACTACAAAACGTACGGCAGCGACGCTGAGGGCGAGAAGGGTTACTTGACGGCAACCTACAGCAAGGGCAATCATGGCTATAAGAGCCTCGACACCTTCCACAAGCAGGATGGCGACAAGTACGCATTCGAGAAGCACGTTGCCTACGGCAAAGCGCGTGCTGACAAGAAAAGTAGCCACAACGACGAGGCAGCCTCTCGTTCCAGGAAAGCCGGTGATCACGAGGGTGCAGGTACAGAGAAACTGTACGACGTCGAGCATGTAATTGCGTGACAACCATAAAGCGTACGGGATGAAATTAGTTTCTTGTCAACTTACTGGCTTCGAGATAAGAATTCTAGAATTTTTGATTTAGTACAAATGTAGCAACTTGAATATCCTTCCTTCAAGGTTTCCTAGTTTCTAGTAAAAAGTTAATCGATGTTATAATCTGGAAAACATTGTACATTGTTATTTTAGAACTTCAGTCTCAAAACAACGTGATAATTTTTTTTATAAAGATTCATAAAAACAAAATTAAAATCTAACATGTGAGAGAATTCGTTTCTTGTAATTTCAATGGTAAAAGTAGATTTTGAACTCGAGAAAGTTTCTTCTTTATACCGTAAATAATTTTCCCACGATATATCCGTGTCATTAGTCGCACGGGATCCTTTAATGAACGTCGATCGCAAGTTTTCCCTGGCAAACATAGTGGCTCGAGTATCGATCGCCAATAAAACTACACCATCGATATAACGACATTAACCGAACGCATTCATGCGCTCGTTTCGTCCTAATTTTGACGGCGGCACCCAGCCATTTTGCTAATTACTTCACAGAAACATGTCATTTAATCACTTGGAACTACCGATCCTTCACACCTATAAATTTCATTATTCCTGACAGAAACTATCGTATAACAATTATGTCAATTTTAGATTACAAATTTCTTAGCGTATACTTTTTCAGTAACCGTTAGTTACATTGAAAGATAAATCGTAGAGAGTAACGTAATAGTAATTTCACTAATACGATATTTTTAATCATCCTGATTAGAATATTTTTCTAACAATAAGATATCATTTGAGATAATCTTTTACGATAATTACGTTGCTTTTAAACTACATTATTCCACGTTTCTGTATCAATCATATTATAAATTTCGCTAGATACCATCGTCGATACCCATTATGCAACCAACGAGGGCGATCATCACGACGGTGGTGAAGAACACGATGCTGAAGCCAACGATCACAGAAGCTATACTCACGAAGATGGCGCTCACTATATGGCTCATGGACCAGAATCTTCGAGTTATGGACATAGTGAAAGCTACACGGATGGAGAGGGTGAACATAGTTCTTACGGAAGCTACAGCTCTTACTCGAGAGGCTCTGGCGACGAACACGGTGGTGACGGAGACCATTATTATTAATCCTTTGCCAAATGGCTGATGTTTAGTTGTCCAATTTTCTATGGAATGTATTATCACGGCAAAAGTGCCTAATTTCAAGACCAGTGAAATGTGGAAATTAAGTGGAAATGACAACAATTAGAACAAAGCAAAGGAAACAAGATGCGATATTTTGTATAAATATCATCGTCAGTGTAGAATGATATTTCCTTTGACTTAAAGTTGTTTTGAAAATTGTACGTGAAGGATTAAAATTAGCCGAAATCAAGTTGTTAAATTTTTGTTTATGGTTGCTGTATTTCTAGTATTAGATGTTTAATTAATAGACATTAGAATTTATTTTTAGACATGTTGTGTACAAAAATAGTTTCCTCCGTAGAGTGTTTATTGTGAAACTTACTAATTTATAATTTACAATGTTGTTTCTATGATCGTTACAATTAATAAATTATACGAGCTTATTTATTTAATATTGTGTATTAAAAAAGAAGAAAACACAAGGAAATAAACGCTCGATACAATACTCGATAGAACTTTTCAAACGTATCCAATTATATTCATACGACGTTCTCGAGCAGCAGATTTACGTATCAAGCGAAATCCGGAAAATCCGCTACGTAAAATGTAAAGCGTGATATTTCAACAGCAATTACTGATAATTTTTTAAATTAACGTGTCGGTGTAGAAAAAAATTATACAAATTGGACGAAAAACGTATAAACGATGGGTTGGACGCGACACATCGTTCAGCTTCGTGTCGTCAATTAAGAATCGATCAATTAAATCAGTATGATTATGAGAATAATCTGGACCAAACGGCTTTCGATAACAACGAATATCGTATCATCTGGAAATGAATTTTTGCGACGTACTCGTACAATATTCTTATTAAACGTTTCATAATTAATACGTAGGTATCTGTTTGTTTACGACGTTATCAAAAATCGATCGATATGGTTTGATGTAATCGCGCGATCGCAGACACGAAACAACTTGTTAAGGGACGAATTTTCAATGCGCGCATTACGCCCGAACTGTCAATGCTTCCCATTGTTACTTGACAATAATACGAACATCAATTATTTTAGAAATGCAATGCGCGCGTGCGTTCGTTATGTAACGAACAACACGCGTAATTTTGATGCCATGCAAAGGTGGCGCGTTGTTATTACGAAATTTAATGATATTACGTTTGTATCGCATTGATGAGCCGATCTAAATTGCAATTGGTCATCGTTCGCTGTTGTTCGTCGATGCTCGTTACATTATCGTTCCTATAGCCACGCTCCATTATTGGCCGGATAATTTGTTCGAGATCCATATCATCGTGTCAAGTGATAAGTACTATCGATCTTGGACGGCCCCGATAATTTATAATACACTGGAGACGGCGAAAAAAGTAGATGCAAGTTAAATTTTAAACAGAACGAGGTAAGGCTATTTGAGTCGAGCCAAGTTCCCTGTGATTGATATTATTTGCTATATGTGTTTCATTAATGTTCATATATCATTGTTTCTAAATAATTGGCTAAAGTGTCCGGATATTTATGAGCCTTGCTGTATCTATCTTTTCTGAGTCAGATCGATAATATTGATTTCCAGATTAATTTGATAAAGGGTATTTTTGTTGTCCTACTGAGAGATAATAATTGAAAAATAGATAAAAAGAATTGGCAGAAAATCAATTCTCACGGCAAGAAATATATATGTTTTAAATGGATTCGCCTGGGTACAGTTTCGTGCGACTCGATTTGCGAGAAATGTTTTTCAACTATTTTCAAAAAGATTTGACAGCGGTTGTATTAATCGTAGCATTTGTTAACACATCTATACGTAAAGTTATTGTTTTAATTTTATGTTGATCATTGATTTTAAATGATAATATTGCGTTTATATGTAACGAATAATATTATATAACAATAATAAAATTCGTTCGTCATTTTAACGTTCTTTTATAAATAACATGAAATACCTAATATTAATTCTATACTTTCTTTCCCGTGCTGTATTTCATTTATTAAAATATCTAATTGTGTAAAAATCTTGATAACATCAAAGGGGCATAGAATATTTGACATTTTTGTATTTTAATTACGTTCAATCAATTTCGCAACGTTTGAATTAATCTTTAGTCCAATTCCTATATATGGAATTTTAAATAAATTCTTTCTCTTTTCTGTCGTATAAATCATAACAATGAGAACTGAAGTTCAACAATTTCAGATTAAAGTCTGATTTCAAGTGGAATGTGATACAAACGCATAGAAATGTGCATGAAATATACAATACGTACAAGATGATTTGAAGACAAAGTAGATGAGTTAATCACGATTGGATGATGATACCCGTTAATTGTAGAAACTAACAAATATTATCCACAGAATTGTACAAGTCTTGTGTGCGGAAATCAATTTGCACGAAACTTAATGTTTCCCTGACTTTCTATAAATACTCAAAATATCGACGAAGCAGGGGACAAATTAACTCGCGTTTCTCTCATTTTCCATACAAATATTCCGATGCACTATAGACCAAGTGATTCTTTGATAAGTAACTTGACGAGTTGACTCCACGAAACTTAATTTACTGCCCAATTAACAAGTTAAACTCGCGTTTGGGCTTCACGCAAATAGCAAAACACGAGATATCCTCACAAGGTACGCCATTAGCGTTGTCTGTTCTGACCGACGAAGAAACAACGAGACCAGTTTGTTAAAAAGTACGACCGGTCACGCGACGATATCGCATCTGGTTGGTCCCTGCGGGGCGAGCAACGTTTGACGCCACGGTGCGGGAATTCGTGGGGGTGGGCGCAGCGGATTTTGCAATTATTTATAACGAGGAAACTTTTGGAACGGCCGCAGCCTGGCAATCGGTCCGTTAATTGCACGAGATAATTATTGTTAAACGCCGCGCGCGTGACAAAGGATGATTCCGCTGTCATCGGGGGCTCAAGCTAATTCGCCGTGTTCGCTGGAGGACGATCACTGGCTGAACTCGTCAAACTTTTCACCTTTTACCTTGCCATTCACCCAACTGTGTTCGTTTGTTAATTTTTCACCAGAGAATTTCAATGAATATGGAACGAGTCGGATTACTGGAGAAATCAATCTTCCGCTGGCTTGGAAACTCGAACGTTTCACTATAGACTGTTTCATTATTGGGTTTTGACTGTGGATTGGAGGGAGAGAAATTGTAGATATAATTTATTGGATTAAATAAAGTTGGTTTTTAAAATATTGCATTTCTGCGGGTAAATGAAAATTGATGCATAGCGTGTTATTCATATAGAACCAAGACAGATCATTTCTTGTAATATTGATTGCATCGTGCTATTAGAATAAATTATTTTCTTAAAAGATGACAATTTTTGCCGCAATTAATTCTCTTGAGAATTCCTCGAATGTTTAATATATATGTCATTTCTAATATAAATATTATAAGGTTATATTCTAACTGAATTTCCAACTAATTTTATTCTATTTCTAAATAAGCAATATTAAAAATAAAGAAACTAGTTATCAATAAATCTCAAAACTCAAAAAAGGAAGAAAGAAGGAACTAATTAAATCTCGCAATTATCTTTGTCATTTGGTTGTAGATTGAAATTCACTGGAAAGTTTACAACCTATTCGCATTGCACGATTTCACGAAAATCCCTATCGTGCGTGAAATTCGATCATTCTTCCCCCGTGGCCGATAAACAAGCCAGCCCTCGAGTGCAGCTCGTTTTCAAACCGGCACGCAATCCATGTTCGAGTGCACTTAATCCGAATTGTGCACCTCGGGACAGACAACTCGAATACGTCGAATGTCAATGTTAGTTACCCTTCTTCTCGCCGTGGAATAGAGCTTGTAAGCGTGGAGTGGGCGCAAATTAGGAAACAATTTCATTAGCTGTCCAATGGGCGGCGCGCAAGCTCCATTGTTCGTGGCCTACGGCTCGATCAGTCGATTGATCGAAACGAAAGAGTGGTCGAAGGATGCTTGCATTGTAGCGGTGAAAAAACGTGCAAAAGAGATGGTAACCGATTCAACGAAGCTTCAGCGTTGAATGTAAAGTAATTTTAGTGAGAGGATGAAAGGAAAGAAAGGGGTAGGGTGGTAACGTTGAGCCATCAACTGATTGCGACAGGATGGCGCTGTCTCACCTTGCCGAGGAACAGCTTCAGTTCGGTGCAATTAAGTGAATCTATAGAAAAGAGAATTAAAGACAATGTCATTCCAAACTATTGCCTTCTCTTGTTAGAAAAGTTATTTCTTTCTCCGTCGGAAGAGGGATTTTCTGGCCGAATAAAATTCATCGGTGAAAAATATTTTCTGATTTTAATCGAAAATTGAAAATTATTTTACAAAAGTAATAACTTGCGAATTAATAATGTTAATAAATTTTCTTTCGTAATAGGAAAAAGTATAAATGAATTAATGAATTGAAGGTAAGATCAGCCTTTATACGACGCTTAGCAAAGGGGAGAAAGGAAAAAGAAGGATGAAAAAAGATCTGAGCTGTCTGAAAGGCAATGGCAATAGAAGCAGCGGCACTCAGTTGAAATGTTTTCGAGTTACCAGCGGCACTTGAAGCCTTAATTTAATAGTCGGCGGCCTGTTCTTTTCCAAACGAAGGGGGTGGATACACTTGAGCGGCGATCCACCGTCGTCCTTGGATCTGCTTACAAAGCAATCTCTCCATCTGGGAAAGTCCAAAGGGAACGCCACCTAATCTAATCTCCGTTACGACGATGCCGAGTCCAAATCGAAGTTGGCAGAGCCCTCGGTATCCGGTTTTCTCCCAGTCTCTAAAGGAGCCCGATGGTGAAGCTGGGCAGTAACCAATCTTTATCTTGATTATGCAGCGCCAACGCCGGAGGAGCCAATCTCTAGCCGAACAGCCTGCCAAATAAGGTCGTAAAGAGGCCGAATCTATCGATCACCGTTTCAAACTGCAAATTCGGCGCAGCTGATTTGCAATGGAGATCGGAGGAGCACCGAGAACGACCGACGATGCGCCCCCGTCCACCGAATAAGCAGCTAAGAAAAGAAACTCGACTTTGTATCGTTTGCGACGAAAAACCAACCAACCGTCTGATTATTCTCGACACTTGGTGGTGAATTTTAAAAACCGTGAACGGATAGCGTCCAATGAAAATTCAATACGATTCTTTAGAGAAAGAAGTGGCCATTATTTGATTGATAGTCAATTAAGAGATTGATCCAGTTCCAGGTTATTCGGTCAATTTAATTTGTTGCAAAGTTTCCTTCTCGTTTCGAGCTTCAAAGTTTCAGAAATGCTTCGAACTTTTTTCTTACCGATCCTTTTTCTCCGTTTTAGAATATAATACATCAATTTTTAATTGCACTTTGGATTTATCAAATTTCCACAGTATTCGCAAACGTGTTCAGATCCGAAACTACATTATACCTTTCACTTTACCTACTTTACGCTCACCTTGTAAGACCTAGGAAACGAATACGTTACAAAATTATACAACGTTGTATGAAGTTTTCTTGACTTGGTGACTAGCAATTCGACGGAACTTTGTCGAACTTCGTAACCTAGAAATTCTGAAACTGAATAAAGCCGACGAAATTCCGCGCATTCGAACAACAAGTTTGCCAATCGATCGACTCTTACCAAGCATTCTTCCGAGTTCCAGATATTTTCAGGTTACGGGGATATACCTACGTATACACAATTCGGCTCGAAACTAATATCGTAAAAGATATCGAGTCGTCTTTGTTGGCTGCAGGGATTTTGCAAGGTCGTACGATTGAATCGTCAGCAGAACCTGGAACAAATGGACGAACAGTTAGCAGAACGATCGGCGCAACTACGATTGGTCATCGAGCTGTGATATATGCGTCACCGACGTCTGTAAATGTCCATAAATTGTTTTCGCTCCGTCGCGTTATAAATAAAGCGGACTTCGTGAATTTTTTTGCCACAAATTCGCATCGCCAACGATAGGATTAATGGCGATATTAGAAAGTTTATTGTCGATCTATTTCACCGATATCGGAATAATTATTTTATTGTCTTTGATTTATCATTATCGTCATGATATTATATCAAGAAGTCGAAAAGTGTTTGATAAAATATTAATCTACAGTCTCGTTCGAAAGATTGGAACATCCTTCTTTAGGCGAAACGAACAGCCTCGCACATTTTCCCGAGAAGACCGAATATTACAATTAATACCTTTCATTCTTAAATATCAACTGAAATCTTGAACCTTTGATTGAAGAATTAAAATCTTTAAAATTGTTGATGTTGATTTAAGATCAGGATGGCGTCGAATATTTTGAATTGGAAAGTATTTGATAGATGCAGGCCATCGATTGAATTCCATTCACTATGTGCAATCACGTTACTACAAAGTAATGATAGCAGTTGCACAATGCAATAAGATTCATGATTTCATTGTACTTAGAAACCTCTAGTCTCTACGAAGTTTTTAGACACTTAGTCTGGTCACGCATTAAGTGACTTGAACTGCATGATTGCTGAAGCGTTTGTTCACAAAACACTGTACACGGTAAAAGCGTCAAATATTGATTTACAAATGTAACCAAATTTATCGTTCTTCGATCGGTCTTCTAGTTTCCATTAAAAAAAATGTCTTCAATAGCCTACCGTCATTACGTCATTTCTCTGAATTAACTATCCACGTTTTTACCTGCGAATCTGAAAAGACAACAGGCAAACAATTTCATTACGAGCTCGAGAAAGTGTGAAAGGTCTCCATGCCACGGAAGGCTTGCGGTCGCACGGATGAAAGTGGAATCGGCGGAAATGCTCGCAAGCCCCGTGACGGAACAATCGAACCGTGGATATTTAAGTGTCACCGGTTGCGACGTGGTCGTCAGTCGGATGATCGCATCGAAGCCGGATCGAGATGCTGCGTGTCGCGTTTCCTGCCGCTATTCTGCTATTCTTGCTTCAACAGATATGTCTCGCTCGAGAATTGAACTCCATTCGCGATCGTCGAGATGTCCAAATGGAAGACAGCGGCGCGTTACGATCGGTAGTCTCTGTCAGCCCAGTTCCAAGCTTAAACGTGGACGAATCGAAGCAGGATCTCATCACGGCTGCCTCTGGCCATCAAGGTCATCATCACGAGTCTGGAGGAGGACAGAGTCATCACGCTGATCATCATGAAGAGCACGGCGAGAAAGGTGAAAAAGGATACACGAGTCATCATCACCACGATAAGAGTGACAAAGGTGAGCACGATAAACATCATCATTCCGGTCATCACGAAGAACACGGTGGCCAGAAGAAAGGACACCATGATGAACACGAGAAATACGGAGAACATCACGAGGGTGAGAAAGGACACAAGGGTGGAAAGTTTGGAGAGAAAAAAGGTCACAAGAAAGGCCACAAGACGAAAGGGTATCATAACAAGTTTCACAAGGACGAGTATCATAAGGAACATAAGTTTTACGATGATTATCATAAGGGTGGCCATCATAAGAAGCATGGTGACTTTTATGGACACCATGAGAAGAAGGAAGGAGAGAATAAGAAAGGTGGTCATCAGCATGCTGGGTATCACGAAGATCATCATGGTAAGAAGGGTCATCATGATAAGGGTCATCTGGACGAGGAACATAAAGGTCATCATGGGAAACACGGACACGATGAACACTATAGCCATCATGATTCTTATGGAAAGAAGGGTGACCAGCATTCTGGGAAGAAGTACGGATACAGCAAAGGACACGAAGGTTAAAAAATGTAACGCTCTGAGTTGAGAAACCGTTCTGGATACTTTTGTTCCAAGAATTTCGTTCTTCTGTTTCTAGCTTACAATTAAAACTGTATGTTTGATATACTGTATTGTTGTGAATTGATGATTGAGAAACTGAGATTGGCCTTACTTCGCGTTTCACCGAATTGTTATTACTTCGTTAACAAAGAGATAATAATAAATTAATATTTTTATACGACGTCTCAGTGTATTTAATAAAATAAATTCATCCCAATTTTTGTCAGCTAAGTATTCAAATTAGTAGAGTTCTCTCTTGAAGAATTACGTCAAGAAACAAAATCGAGGGAATATGTGAATATAGTGAACAAACTAAAATTTATATCGAATTAATATGTAAGAGTAAAAATATGATACAAAAATGCAGTTAAGATTTTCTGACTAACTGTTCATATTTTGTAAAAAGAAAGACACGTTATATCGTTATATCTATAGCCACATATGGTTTTAATTACAAAGACGAAAATTAATCATCTTCGCTAGTAAATAGAAGAAAGCTTTATGCGTTAAGGAGTTAAACGTTACATTAGGTCTGTATAGTCGTTATTCACGCCACTTGTTATTTACGCTGAAAGCGTTTAATATCTGAAATATTTCACAACCGTCAGTTTTAAGTTCTTCCAAAGTGACGGCGAAATAATGTATCGTGGAACGATATATATCATGGCCGGTATTGTGTAAATACATTATGTAAATAGACGCGCCGATATAGTGGCTGCAAACACGAGAAAAAACACCGATATACCATGCCGCGTTGCTCTCTTTTCACTTTTCCTGCGATGCTCTGCAAATAAGTTTCTTCCGGGCACATATTTGTCTCATAATATCGCCATTAATCAAACTGAAACGCGGTGTATATCTTTCTTGCCGAATTTTCGATGAAATTTTCATCGTTCGTTCGTTCGATCGAATGAAAAAGTTTCCGCGCGTCGGATTCCGTTTCAATGGCCTTGCCAATTAAAACCAAATTGGCTCAACATTTTATACAAAATTACATTATACGTTAATATTCATGCTCTGTTATATGATATTTCTCAGGATTGCTGTATGAACATCTCCATATATTTGACAGTACGTAATTCGATTATAAAGTTACAGATGTCACAAGTGCGTTGATTTTATATTTTATAATCGTTGTTGGAGAATGTTATGACACGATGAAGCTCACTTTCCGAAATTATTACGCGATAGTGAAATTGCGGCTATATAAAAGTTCATAAACGCATTTATGTTTACGAGGATAATTCAAAAGGTGGAATACAAGAATTTGTTTCATCTTCTAAATAGAATGACAAGTATAATACTTTTGATGCTTCAGCATCAGGATTTCTATCTGTTTACCCATACAGCAGTCTGTTGCATATAATCCCACGCCTTCGAAAAGTTTATTTACACGAGGCAACGGGTTTGTAACGCAACGAGAAACGCGTGGCCGCGTTTGCACACTATCATCGGTGGTGTGTGCTCTGGCAAGGAAGCGCCTACGGTAATAACGAGAACGAAAAACAATGTGTTCGGCGCGAAATTGGAGCTGCAATCGAAAAAAAGCACACCAATCCCGTGTACAGTTCGTCCGGGATTTTAATCAAACGCGATTGCGTTCGTCTGTAATCCGGACAATTTCGCTATTTATGCGAGCACGTCCCCAATACGGTGGGAAATTGTTTCGTGTAATGCAATAAAGGCCTTTCCATCACGAATCGTTCATGCACACTCGAAAAATTTAATTCAAACCTGTCGCTAGTTCAAACCACCGACGAAACGAACATGTAGCCTGTCAATTAAATTGTATCGTAAGAAAATTTCATTGTTTTCCTACGGGATATAAAGTATTTTCGACGTAAAAAATTCACTGATTGGCTTATATTTTTTTAACGAATAATACCCCCAAACGCTCAATATGTCGAAACAAAATATAATTATTTAATCGTAGAAATGCATCTCTCGATAGCTATCGGAAATTTCTATTTTTGTATTTATAATCACAAAGTTAATACATAAAATTCAATTATGTTGTTGTCATTTGGGATAACAGTTATCTCGATTTTATTTTTGAGTGTAATTGGTTTGTAACATTCACTGATCGTACTACGTTCTCGTGGTCCATAAGCTGGCAATTTAGAAACATTCTATCACATTTAACGAAACCGTATATTCGTTAACACTAAAACTACCATACCAGTCAAATTGACTGATTTTACAATTTTATTTTAAAATTCCTACTTCACATTATATTTCTTTCCCGCAATGTTGTAATGACTTTCGTAACGATAATTAAAAAAATAATATAATGAATTTTATTTTGTTTTTTATGTATTCAAACTCAAAATAATTTTATATCAAGGCTACTTATACCGATACCAGTCGAAATGATTGGTATTTCTCAAAGTGTAGAAGGGTGCTGCAATCTATTTATCGAACTCCAATTAACCAGTTTCTTCGTTTTCTACAACTTCCCACACGTTTTTGAAATTTTGACTGCGTATCATTCAATATGATGGTATCAGGAAAATTCCGGATCGATCGCTAGATCTCTAGACGCTAATACTAGAAACATAAATGCGGTGAAAATGACTGGTTCTACGATTTTATAAATGTGTCAACCCTCATTTAGAGATCCCAGATGGATTAATAATACCAAAAATCTACCATATAACATGGAATTCCATCTGTAAGAAAGTAATAAAGCAGTAAATATAAAAATATTCTATTATTACATATTTTTTAAAGACCAGTTATTTTGACTGGTTTTGGTAGAAATAGCTTCGTGTTAACTATCGGTAATTCTAGTGTTAATATCCAATATATATAAATCATAAGAATTTTGTTAATATACGATAGATGTTATAAAGAAAATATAATAAAATTTGCAATACTAATACCAGTAACAAATAGTCTAGAAGGATGTACGGAAACTTATGTGTGCATCGTTATTATTATAGCTATGAAATGCTGCGACTAAGTTTTAAAAATATAAAATTATGTTATATATATAATATCGCTAACATCCCTATACTTGAAGTAATATCAAAGTCCATTAAAAAGGAAGTCTGTTAATCGATCGTGCGGGAGTATACCGTAAGTTTCGCGTTATACAATAGATATCCTGCGACGATTATCGATCACTCGGACTTCGTCTTATAAGAACATTCGCTTTTTAATTGCGCTATTTCGTTATGCACGTATTATCCATTGGCCAGATTTTCGAAATAATAAGAACGAACGCTCAAACAATGTAAGCTTATCCGGAGCACTTAATCCAAGTGGCTTGTATCATAAAAACCTTTCTTCCGCAGTCTCATCGTGCAATTTTCAATAGAGAAAGAAGGGAACTGCAACTACACGAATCGTTAATTATTATATTTTACTGATTTCTGAACATTTTATCAAAGAATTCCTGATTAATACGCAATTATTTTGTTATTGCATCTATTACCTTACGCCGAAAATTTGTATTTTTCATAACTTTTGTCCCATCTCTTTCGAATATCATATTTCGCAATTGTAAGTAGAATCAAAGATATTATATATTTCCATTGAAATAAAAATTATATTTTAGATTATTTAATTGAGATCCGACAGGACATACACGAAGTTTACTTTTAAAACAGACAATAAAAATTCTCTGGTAATGTTGATTTTTCGAAATTGATTCGATACTCGCTAACCTTCGCCGGAAGATTGCAAATGTATTTTAATTTCTGATTTTTTCGTTACCGATTCAATTTTTCTCGAAGTAAAACAAACAAAATTCTTGTACTCTGGTTTACAAATGGAATCACGTGTATCTCCCTGTTTATCTTGCAAAACAGATGAAATTGTATGATTTGAGTTTCCACGAGAAAAATCAGTAATCGTATTTGCACGTAAAAATGATTCAAACTTCATGCTACACATCCGTACGCCTTCTCCGGAAACTTTATTTACGTATTCTGTTTCTGCGTGTTCGTACTGCACTTAGAAACGCCAAAGAGGTTTCAAAATTCACGTCCGTTTTCATACTAACGTCTTATTCAAAAGCAAACAGAATTCGCATAGTAGAACATGTTTTACTATACAGTTACATTTTACTATACAGAAATACTACAACACGAATATCTTCTTGGTAATAATCAGACATGTGAAAATTTTATTTGAAATAAAAACAAAGAATTATAATTTGAAATAATGAGCCATTCCAACCTACTTTCATTTTTAAAATAATACAGAAAAAGTAATTTTTTGTGTATTAAGACCAAGTAATCTTCTGCTTTAATTAATAATAATCTTCTCTTTTAATTAAATAAAATAACAAATAATTTGAGTTTTAATAATAATTTTCCAAATGTTTCACTTAGATGGAAGATTTGAAAAACTAGAAACTGGAAAAAATACCGTAAAACGTTATAAGAACAACTTTGGAATCATTCTTGTGCCAAAACATTTAAACATAGCTTTAAGAGAAATACAAAATATAATCATATGAATATTTAAATTTAAAGTATAAAAATATAACAATAAGTAGAATACTTAAAAATACTCAAACTCATCAAGAAATCAATTTAGTGTCTTGTACAGTTGGTTCATTTTCTAGAAGAAACTTTGATCTCAAAAATCAATCGCGTTTCTTATGTTCATCTAGGGCACACATAGTCAAAATTCGTAATCTTTTAAATGGAGCCAAAAAATTAGTAGTTGGAGAGAAGCTTTGAGTCTTGAAATGACACAAATCAATCGTTCGCTGGTATTTAAAGAAAATGTGATTGGCGTTGTGATTATACTTGTACAGAGACGTAAATGGCATTAGCTTATTAGATAATCTAATCGTGTGTCAATTTTCATTTCGCATCAGTCAATTAGATGTTTCATTCGTAACAGATCATCGATAAGTGTAAGTCTGTGGTGTCCATGTCTCGTGCATATTTTCGTATTCTCGACGCGGCTTTTCACCGGTCCCAGTCGGAATTTACACGTTCCCTTTAATTTAAACGCTTTCCATTGTCCTCGGCTCGCATACTAAGTCCTCGTTACCCGCTAGTTGCATGCTGGTATAAACTCTATTAGCAGCTTCGTTCGCGACTCGATTTCATTAAAACAAAACCGGTTGTCGGGTTCCTATGGAACGCTCGCACGTTTCAGCCCATTCCTTTGCGAATTATCTGGTGACGACGTGCCTACGTTATTCGGCGAATTAATAAGTTAGACCTGCGAAGGCCTCGGTTAGGTTACTAATTCAATGTGTCTGTCGTTTACACTGACAATCTCAAATAGATGCAGACTCTCGATGAGGCATCACAATCCTGACCCGAAGATATCAAGAAATGACTATTGCACTGACCGATGTAAAAGTTAGTCACTGAATTAATTTATATTTTTCAATTGATTATTTCCTCAATATTTTATAATATCAATAATGTGTCAAACATGTGCAAACAACAACAAAAAACCATTTCTCTCTCTTAGTGTCTATAGACAGATAATGTAAATGTTAAACATAAAGAAATCGAATTGATGAAAGTAATTATTAATTTAACTAACTAGCCAGTGAATAAAGATCATGATCGACAGAGAGCTTTAATACTTTTGGATTATAACATTTAATATGCTATTACTATGTAAATTTAATAATTTTCATTGTAATTCTCGTGTACATCGAATTACATGTAAACATTCAAATGTCGGACTCAAACACTTTGCAGTTGTAATTATACATAGCATTAAGAGCTCTAAATATTTTCATTTAAATAATAAAACTTCGACGAAAGTTCAATAAACCAAGAAATCAATAAAAATTCGTTTAAAGAAGAGGAATTCTAATGAAAATAATTTAATCTGTAATGAAATGTTTCTTGACATAGGTATATTTTCCATTATTATGATTAATGAAACTGTTTGACGTAATAATTATTCTATCAACAGATGTTAAACGCGGGAAATGTTCATGCAAATTTTCTACGCGTCCCTGGAAAATAATTTCATTTGTATAATCAAAGAACAACTTTCGCGACGAAAAACGTAATGTAGTAATAAATGAAAATTAACTGAACGGCAGAAATCAAGCAGAACTCTCTAGGGATGGATAATCCTCTTTTAGTTCGGCGAAAATGTTGCCGCGTTAACTAACGTTTTATAAATTGAGCAGGAAAGTTCTGCCACGCCTCGTTCTTAATTTGATACGAATGAATGGTCAACAACTATGTACAACAATTAGAAACAAAATAGTATTTATGTTTAGCGATACTTTATCTTATTAGCTGCGAAAAATTACTAATTAATCCCAAGTATTCTACTACCGATATTAATTTCATCATACATATATGAAAAGTTGCATGCAGATATTTCGAAGTAAACATAAAATTCACATTTGAGCTCACTCGTACAAGGCAGGCTGTAAATTTCTCTTCTTCTAGGAAAATCCACAACTCTGCTTCTTCTTTACCGCGATCGATTGAATTTAGATCTGTAGCCGATGCGGAAGAGGTTTCCGGGAATGGGAAACACGGTAAGAAAATACGAACAATGTCGAGCAACTGAGCAACTGAAATTAAATGTGGTAATTTCGCAAGAGCAACGTCTTCGTTGGACGAAGAAAAAGATAAATTACCGATGTACAGTTGATTGATCTTGCGCAGCCGGGATAGTTCGTTAAGTGAATAAGAAAGCTTCTAATCGAACGCGATCGAATTTACTAGAAGAAGTCTGTTGCACTCTCCTTGTTTCCGGTTCGTTGGTAAAAACTCTTCGACGTCCATCGAAAGAAACACTCGTGAGTTGACAACGACGTGCCGTGAAAGAACCGAGAAATACGATTCACGGATGATTTTCCTCGAGATATCAAAATAAGATGTAATTAAATTGTAAGGAATATGGCAATGAAGCGATATTTTATTTCATCGTTCTGATAAAATTGCGTTATCAATATTTTATAGAGGAAATAAGATTGAATTTGATAAGAAATACAATGGCAGCGGTATAAAAAGTCTACTGTAAGTGTTTCGATATCATCATGGATCATTGTATATGTAAAATTTAGATCATTTTTCTATATCCTTTGGTGAAATTCAATATAAACAAGATAAGATGAAACTTTGATTTAAGAATAATTCAAAATGAAGTAGGTTAAATAAAGTGTATAATTGAATAAAATTTTTTACGAGAATGAAATTAGAAAAGACGTAAAATGAGATTGAAGTTGATTAAGGTTATATGAAAAGGATATATGCTCTTGAGATTTACTTTATGCGAAATAAACTGAAACTCTGATTAAAGAATAGCTCAAAAAATCGAGGGGATTAAATCCTCGTAAACTTTACGTTGACGCTTTATAAAACTGCTACAAAAGAAATTACGGTTTTTAACTGAATTCCCTCTTAAATTTTTTACTTACGTATCGGGTCTCCAGAATTTTATCGTCCTCCGTTTCTCACTCGTCAAATTACCACGAATTTATTTTACATCTCAGCGTCGCTAATTAACACTACAATGGTTCCAACCAAAAAACGAGCCGTTCCAATAAAAGAAATCAACAAAAGGCGAAAAGAGAAACAGAGTAAAAAACAACAAAAAAGAATATTCCAATGTCTCTGTTGCGAATATTTAACTACGAGAGAAACCGATAAATCTCGGGCATCTACCGCGTATAAATTCCGGGAACGAGATGGTTGCGATGAAAAATTCTGTCCCGCGGCCGCGAAATTGCTCCGTACGAGTGGCTCGTTGGCGCGGCGAGCCGCGGTTAATTTTTCTCGTTGTTCGTATCACAGCGACAACATGCTCTCCGCGATGAGACGACTACGAGAACGAGTGAATCGATGACGATGCTCGACAGTGCTCATTAATTTGGTTGAACGACAGGATTATTGTGCGATCGATCAAAAAGTACCAGAGCGAAATGGATTCGCTTCTCGCCCTTTTAACGCGCGCGTCTCTGGGAGTGTACAGCATGGTCGTTCGAGATCTACGAGCACGGGCACGAGCGTTTCCTCCTTTTCTTTTGCGAGTCGCACGACCACTCCAATTAGATTAATTAAGCCAGCCACACGTACATGCGTCATGGGATAAAACAATGGCCTCGTGTGTTTCTAGCGAAGCGACGGGGTGGAAAGGGAGGGAAGAGGGGCCACACAGTGGTGGAATTGTCACACGCCAGAGAATTTCAAGTAGATCCACTCGCTTGTATGCAATCTCCGGCCGAGAATGGGCAAACGGCGTGATCGTGCGGCCTGCTGTAACATCCACGCTGCCCTAAAAGAAGCGTATAAAGCTCCGTTAATCCGTGTCTGGTGCACCGGAATCCAGTCTAGATAGACCCACGAATGGCCGCGGCAATTTCATTTGCAGAGGGTGGAATCGTTAATCAAACCCGTGGCACGGTGAATGCGCTGGAAGCCTGGCGACTATACTCGTGCCCGTCGCCACTGGTCCGCGTTTTTTCCCTTCTTTGTATATGAAATATATTTGTACCTGTATTTGTATGTTTACGTCTGTGTAAGTAGGTAATGCACATGGCGTGATAAAACGAAAATGCTGCGAAGAAAATGAGAAAAAAGAGGAAAATATGTATATGGATGTTTGTACGAGCCGGTTGCGTGTATAACGTTGCACGTTTCAAAAGGAGTCCTGCCATCGCGGCCGCACTTATGTCCTCGACTTCTCTCGTCATGCAGGACGTAAAAATTTATCGGGACGCGTTGAAATTTTAAGTAGTACCAACCCAGTTATCGTACACATGTTTTTCGAGATTCCTGCTACAATTTACTTTCTGCGCTCTTAAGTAGGTTAGAATAAAAAATTAACTTTATTAAATAATTTAACGTTTCGATGAAGTTCTCTTTTACATCCGTTTCCATCGCATACTGTGGCTGCAAAAAATATTGGCACACCGCTGTATTTATTTAACATATAATACAATATAAATATACTATAAATAAAGAATCCACCATGACATATACATGCATATATTTAATTAGAATAAGATCTATTTTATCAAAAGGATTAATAAAATATAAGAGAATTAGTATTCTATCTTATGTGCCCACTTCCAGCCATCGCTTGAATCTTTTTTACCGTCACGATAATCGTTGTAATAATAATCTTGGTGATCTTCGTCGCCACTGTATCCCTTATGATCTCTGCAATGGTGTCTCTGTTCGTAATAATCTCTTTTACCATAATGATCCGCCTTGTGTTCATCATAATCGTGACGATCATCCTTATAATCTCCACTTTCCTTTTCCTCGTGACTATAATAATAACCGCCATCCTCCTCGTCGAAATCAGAATCATGCTCTTCATCGTAAAGCTCGTTGTAATTCTGATATTCGTCTAATTCCTTTACCTCGTGACGACCATTGGTGCTGTGTCCATTGTCATAATGGCCATCGTCGAGGAACTTTTCACCCTTTTCACTTTCCCTACCTTCGTGATATTCATCGTAACGATCGCCGTCATGATGATGGTACGCATGTCTTCCCTTCGCCATCATCGACGTAATACCCGTAACCTTTGTCCAGGTTATCGTGACCTCTGGTAACTTTGTCCGCTTCGCGATAACATTTGCAGCCTGTATCGGCGTGATCACTAGCTTTGCCTTGGTGAATAGCGTAACGATCGTTACCACCACGTTCCTCGTGTCGATGGAAATGAAAGGTAGCCGCTGGTTGCAGATCCTCGTAATTAATGCTCGTCGCGAAACTCATGGGCGCCAAAATAGCCAGAAGTATCAACAGACATGGACCTCCACGTACGGCAAACATATCGGTTTTCTTTAATCTTCTGCTGGCCGAGTTCCTATTTTTGAAGAGGGCGCAAATGTGTATCTAAAGTTGGGCGATACGGTTGATTGGAAGAGTATATATTGATTCGCGGTTAGTGCTTCGTGTTTCGTCGTATTTTTCTTAGGCGAGTGGTTCTGAAAGTACAGCTCGGAAAAAGATTCGCTTTGCCTTTATTTTTGGGGCAAGGGAAAATCAAATTTGGAAATTGTATCGTATGTAGGTCGAAACGAGCGGTGGATCGCGCGACGTGCAGCTTCATAACGTAATAACTTGTTTCTATCGATTCGACATGAATAAAGTGCACGCGTACCGAGCGAAAATTCAAAGTCGATTTACTTGAAAACAAAGCCTCAAACGAAAAATTTTTATTCTATATTTTCGACTTCTTTTTTCGCGTAGGATCACCCCCTTTCAGCTTGTACCACCGGTTACCAACCACCCTGTATATCTCTCACCTCAATGTATCGTATAATCACTGTCAGGAAAAACATGGAAAATTTAACCAACGCAACGGCGACCTCCGTGAAGGGAGAGAGCATTGCCTGATGTCCGATCCATGCTATGTTGGAAAAACACATGTGCTACGTGTTACGGAAGTTAACGGACAATCTTGTGAATTCGAATGTTTTGTAATCCGGTTTGTCTACCTGGTCGTAATGAGAGAAATTATACAATTTCAGTTACGAAATATCGATATGTTGCATTAAATAACGACTAAGTCACTGACTGTTTGTAATTTACTGTTTAGTACAGATATGCTACATTATGTTTTAAAGAATTCGTGCATGTTCCCACAAAAGTGTATGAAACGTTTAGCAGATGTAGGCACATTGTTTAATACCTATATAAATGATATATAAGAGATATATAATATTATATTGTTTAATAGATTGTTTAAGCTGGTGTTATGCAGTGTTTTAAAACGATTGCTTGACTTTTGGGAAAAAGACAATTTTCACCATTTTCTGTTACTTAATTCATCGAGTTTCTAGATCTTTAAGAATATGCATCTTTGCCTATGACGTCCATGGCAATAAAATGATTCACCGCAACCTTTTACGAGGAGAAAAGATATCGACTGATAAATAACATTCTTCAAGATGACAAAGATTACTAACTACTGTGTAAATATTATCATATCACATTTAAATAGTTTGTACATATATGGTAGGTAATATTAGTTAAGTTAATGGAAATGTTTAAATTCTAATTCAGAATTTTTAAGAATTTAGAAACTTAAGAAGAAACTAAGAGAATAAGTAACTGGAAATGCTCGAAATTGTGACCTTTTCTGACCAAACAGCTGTTTTGAAATACTGTATGCCCTGAAGAAATTAAGAGAGCAGAGAAGGGTGGAAATAGACAGAGAAAGTGCATTTTGTCCTGATGTATATGTATCTCTTTAACCATAATAATATCAAAAAATTTGAAATTCGATTAAATAGGTCAGAGAATCAGTTTGTTAAAGAAATCGCTATATATACATTTTAGATTCGTGATATCGGTATTTAACGCTATCGGCATTTGTAAAAGGATCTAGATCAATCCCATCTGCTATTAATTCTGGAACCTAGATTGGTTTACATTGTTTCCTATAGCGTAGTTGTTGCAGTCGAAGTGTGATTGCATTACGTGGAATCCGTAGTCATTGTAACTGTTCGCGTGGAAACCTATTGATTCCTCAGTTGATCTCTACGTTCTCTGGTATATATGTAGAGAGAGATTGTAAAGATACGAGGTTCATGTTTTAATGAGATTGAGTTATGGGTGAAACAAATCAATAATTCATGAGAAAATTTACGATAATCGATATAACGAAAATTTTTATCAATTTTCTACATGAGATGTAGACTAATGCAAAATCATTATTTCCCGCAATTCAGTTGTATACACTGTACTACTACTTTTACTTACTCTTACTATTGAATTCCTTTTAATTAATCGCCCTTTTTATAATCTGTTTAGATAGAAAACAAATTCAGAACCTTAAAGACCTTTTATTATTAAAACAAAACATGACGATTCACATTTCAATGTCTAAAATTAATCAACGATGTAGTAAACAACAATCGAGACAACAAATATAAGAAAATTTCATTGCATTTGCTGCTTCTTTTAATGGTGTCCACCATGCCCACCACCACCGCCACCGCCACCGTGACCGCCGCCACCATGGCCGCCGCCGCCACTGCCACTCGAATATCCATGTTTCTTTCCTCCATGGTGCTCCTCCTTTTTCCCATAATCCTCGTGATGCGAGTAATGATCATCATGTCCATGTTTTCCATGGTAACCTTTATGATCATCATCGTAGTGTCCCTTATCAAAGTGACCCTTCTTTCCATGATGGTCTTCATGATGTCCAGAATGATGATGACCACCCTTCTTGTGATGTCCATCTTTACTCTCATGGTGTCCATAATGATCACCATGTTTCTCATGATGACCACCCTTGTGGTAATCATCATAGAATTTGTGCTCTTTGTGATATTCATCCTTATGGGCTTTGTGATGATAACCATGGGTCTTCTCACCTTTCTTGTGACCCTTTTTGTGTCCATATTTTGAACCCTTATGCTCATCCCCATGCTCATGGTGGTGCCCGTGTTCTTCGTGCTCGTCATGGTGTCCCTTTTTGTGCCCACCATGTTCTTCGTGATGACCTTCATCGTGATCCTTACCATAATGACCATGATCACCTTTGTCATGATGATGCTCATGTTTGTACCCTTTTTCACCCTTTTCACCGTGTTCATCATGATGGTGTCCATGATGATCGTGACCACCGCCTTCCTCATGATGGTGACCATGATGGCTTGCTGACATTTCGAGGTCTCTTTGAGCCCTCAGCTCCCTCGCCATGGATAAGGAGATAAACGTACAGATCACGGCTAAGCCGAGATACGGCCATAAACTCTTCGCCATGTTGGTTGCTTTGTAGACCAACGAGTGCTATCGACTGATCACATCGCTTTAAAGCAAAGCTTATATACCTACCGTCATAGTCGCAGTTTCATACGTAACCGCTTTCGTTCGTTCGAATCGTTGCTCTCTGGTACTACACATCACCGCTGAGTGTTGTTCGAATAAACTTTTATTGGGAATAAAATTTTATTTGTTCATTCGTTCGTTATTTGATTTCAATCCCATATTTGTTTATTTGTTTATTTGTCCGCTGGTTATTCCAGTTCTTCTTTGTTTTATTTAATCTATGTTTTGCAATAAAATCGAAAATTGCTATCGCATTGAAATATATAATTAGATTATCTAGATAAATGACCTAATGTAAGTCTGCCGATACTTGAAATTTTTTTGAAAATTCCTCAAGATAGATACACACAATATATCAGATTTAAATAACTTTTTTTGGAAAAACTATGTACTTAAATCAAATTGAAATAAAATTAAGCAAAGAAAGAAATTTATTTGTACTTTCCTGCAAATTTCAGATTATGAATGACTCTACTATAAGTCACGAGTAAAGAAATACGTTATAAACAATTATCTATAAATAACAAATTATTGAACTTCATTCGTCATCATTTTGTTTATAGCATTGTCGTATATCTTTCCAAGTGTCACATTGTTGTTCATATATTCTTGACAGAGATTACTTTTTCGAGTAGGATAGAGACGTTAAATAGCAAATATTGATTGCGTTAATACGCTTTTTCCAAACGACTGGGAATAGTCAGCGTTTTTCTTCATCCACGGAATAATTAACTGCGAAATAAATTAACGTTATTTACTCGAGACACGGAAGGTACAGGGACAAATCAAGCATCGCTAACGCGACACTCGATAAGAAGCCAATCAATTTGTAGACGGCTGAATAACGGTAGAACGTTTATTACAAAACAACCGAGTAATATGAAAATATTTCACCGTTCACCGAACTTCTTTCTGCAACGATAGTTTCTCGCTTTCGTTCCCGATTCAGTATTGGGCAAAAGTTATTTCGACTGTAAAATAAAAAGATGTACGAATCAATCGAACGTAGATCGTAAAATCGAATCGAAATCAAAATTTTCACAAACGGACCAAATAAATTGCTTTCTGGAAGGAATGAACGAATAAATCGAATATCAATCGAAGGAATAATTCTATTATATTCTCGTAATTGAAGTTTATTTCAACGAAATTATTCAATTAATTACTTATTATTCGAAATGAAAGTTTATTACCTAAACTTGTTTCATTCTTGTCACAGGTTTCTATCGGTGCCAATTAATTTTTGCGAGCTGAATATGAAGGTATGAAATGGAAATATTTCTCTTTTGACATAACAATTATGTTCTGCGTAGGACGAAGAGATCAACTGTGTCAATGAATTCCGTAAAAGGAAGACACGATCGTTTTGCGATTTTTGAACAATATTTGTACTCGTACATATTCGCATTAATAAATCTAAAATTTTATACTTATATTACATTTATGTCATATTTTTATCATATCTACATGTACACAACTAAATCCGAAATAAAAATTTTTTTTAACCTCCCTAAGAGTAATTTTAAAAATAAAAAATCACTAATATAAAAACAAATGCATAATACAGAGTTCTCTGATATAGCTAAAGTTCTAGATCATGGTGAAAAATGAAAAATTTATTAAAAAATAGAAAGTACTGAAAATCAGCCCACCATTACGAAAGGACACATTGTCTGCATAATAACTTGGAAAAAACGTAGACGAGAGAAAAGTATTGTTTACATGTGTCTATATCTTACCAACAGTTTGGACTAGCAATCTAGTTGCATAACGGTCTCGTTTGACGGCGCCGATTCGATCGAAATCGATGAATTGCCAACTGAACGGGTTAAGGAGACGTTACTTTCGCAACACGGTAAAGAGCCTGCGACGAAACCGCTGCTTCCTTAATATCGATTATTCCCCGTTCGATATATATAGTCCGAGCGTGGTTGCCGGATTAATCATACCGAGCGCAGCGTCGGAGTCGAACGTATCGATTGTATCGATCGAATTCCGACCGATCAGCACCGCTATGAAGTCTCGCTTAGCGATTTGTCTATTGTTTGCTTGTATCGTCTGTCAGTTGAGCTCGATCGTTGCGCGAGAAATCTACAAGGAAGAGGATGATCTAGCTGCGGCAGCTTCCCATCACCATCATCATCATCACGAAGAGGGTGATGGTGGAGAGCATCATTCTGATCATCACAGCAATCACGGTGATAAGGGTGAAAAAGGTTACAAGTCGTCTCACCATCAAGAGAAAGGGGAAAAGGGACATCATGACAAAGATCATCACAGTGGTCATTACGACGAGGGTGAAGGCCACAAGAAGAGTCATCATCATGACGATGGTTATTATTCTGAACACCATAAAGGAGAAAAGGGGGAGAAAGGACACAAATTCCACGAAGAAGGTCACTACGGAAAAGGACACAAGACGAAGGGACACCACGAAGTTCATAAATTAGACGAATTTAAGAAGGACAAAGAATTCTTCGATGAACACCATGATTCTGGACACCATGAAGATCATGGTGGTCATTACCACGAACATGGTCACAAGAAGGGTGGACACTTTAAGAAGGGACATCATGATCATGGAGATCACGAGGATCATTATGGAAAGAAAGGACATTATGAGAAGGGACACCATCATCACGATGATAAAGGACATAAGAGTGAAGGTGGGCACGACGAGCATCATAGTCATCACTCTCATCATGGCAAGAAAGGAGGACACGATGATCACAAGTCGTGGGGATTCAAGAAAGGGCATTAAGCATCATTCTTATTAATTGTTATGTTTGTTGAACATCGTGTTATGTTGATCTTTGTATCTGATCGAAATAAATACAATTTCTAAAAGAAAGTTATTTGATTTGAAATGAACTATTTTTTTTTTTTTTTTTTTGCTTGTAAGATTGTTTGCTGTCTAAGTAGAGTTAGCTATCGCGATCACGTGGTTTTGTTTCTATGAAAAATATAATCAATTCATATTGTAGGGTAAACATTAAAATACTTGGATCCTTTATGATGTTTATTACAATTGTAATTTACTTGAGTTAACATCAATTACTTTTTAAAATTATGGTAACTACTTAAAAGAGTTCTTAAATAGTTATTAATTTTGTTCTATCACAAACTCTACCGAGATACGATAAGTTTATTTATCAAAATCTTCCTTTATTTGGATAGCAGAGTGGAACAGTCTAGGATTCTGCGGTTATGTTAAAACTTTTGTTTAGCAATACTTCTGTGGTATTTGACACACTCGAATCTATCGATTTATAGTAAGTTTCCCAATACTTTAAGTTTTTGCATTAGACACGTTACGCTACACTAGCAGCCCTTAAAAAATTAGGTCAATAACACTTTCTAAATTTACATTTTCCAGTTACATCATTCGATTAAGTAACAGTATTTTTACCGTAACAATTTAAATTCCGCATTTCAAATTATTCCTGATCTACTTTTATAGTTAAGTGCCAAATATTTTACACATTTTTAGACATATCTAGACAAAAAAATGTTGACATAAAAATTAACATTAGAAAGAATCGCAGTAGATACGCTCTATTTTTTTTTTTTCTTTTTTATTATGGAACGTAGTTTACTATATGAAGAAAACAATAACACGGCTTATAATATCACTGATACAGTAAATGATACGATATCGATCAGTCATCTCCTTTATGGAACTTGTGTATTCTATCCGATTTTGAATCCTCTTCGACATTATAATTCTCGTGGTTTAAATAATGCGATTTTTCGCCTTCTTCGACCTGTTGTCCTTGATCCTGGTTGTCATAGTGTCCCTTATCGTAACTTCCTTTCTCTCCATGATCTTGATAATCGCGTCCAGAAGAATGATGTCCGTCTTTCTTAAAATAACCCTCGTCGGTCTTGTAACCTTTGTCGAATTCCTCGTACTCCTCGAAATCACCCTTCTTATGATCATCGTCGTAAAAGTCCGTCTCCTTCTTGTATTCGTCTTTGTGATAGACATTGTGGAAACCATTAGTTTTCTGCCCCTTCTTATGGTAGGACGAATGCCCGTAACTACTGCCTTCTTTGCCTTTCTCTGCCTCCTTGCGGGAACCACGTTTTTCATCTTCGACCACGTGTCCTTTTTTGTGTTTACCTCCTTTCTTATGGTATCCTGAACATTTAACAGCGATTATGCGAATGCAGATACACCTTACTACGAGAGTATTGATTATGAATCAAGTATACTACAATTTGCAAATAGAAGCATTTGCACTTGCTACTAAAATTTCAATCTTTCTTCTTAACCCATTAACGACCAAGCTGTCGAATAATGTTTAAAGATCGCATACTCATTGTTAAAAAATCTAAAGGAAGTAAATTATTATGGTAAACAACTAAAAATTTTTACTCCAAAATCGTATTAAAATAATGAATATATTACAAAAGTCCAGGTATCAGAGGAAAGAATTTGTCAATAATATCCAACCATAATATTTACGAACACAATTTCGCATGATCATCATATACAACAAACCTTCAAAAGACAACAAACCTTCCTCGTGTCCACCATCGTCGCTACCAGATTCCGCTTTACTAAACACTTTCCCATTCTTATATCCCTTTTCTCCTTTCACCACTTCCTTCGAATATTCTTCATTCGCGTGTTTCTCTCCCTTTCCTTCCTCCAAAAAACCTTCATCACCCTTAGATCCACCGATTGCCTCATGATCGTAACCATCACCATAGTCGAACGTTTTCACCGATCCACCGTGATATCCATCGTGAATCTCTCCATCGGTATCACTCCAATGATCAGTCTCTTCCTCTCCTCCTTCCTCGTCGCTATCATCCTCCATACTTTCCTTGTTACCATGATCCTCGTCGCTACTCTTCTGCTGTGTTTCTTCTTTGTTATCCCCCTCGTTCTCGACGACCTTTCCATCAACGTAATACGGGACGCGTAGCAAAGGCTTGGTAGGGGCCACTGAGTGATCCAGCGATTGCTCGTTACCGTAATTGACAGTTCCTTGGTGGTTGGAGCGCAGAACATCCTCGGTGCTTACATAGGGGTGCAAAAGCTTCGTTTCAGTAACACTGTGTGCAACAGGTGTAGCAACGTAGTGCGCGACGTCCGGTGCATGGTAGTACCGTCCACTTCCGTGATTGCTGTACTGCACGTAGTAAACCGGAATACCCTGTTGCTGATTGTACACGTAGCCACTGGCCGTCCCGTCAAGATCCTCCGCCATCATCTTCGTCAACGTCATACGCTTGTTCGCCTTTGGAGCAGCATCGCTCTGACAAGTTAGAAGAAACACACACACCAGTGCTCTCGATAACATTTTGTGGTAATACAGATGTACAGGAATTTGTATAGTCGGCAAATTTAAATGAGAGAATCTTATACAAATATTAGTTGAGTAACGTACGACGAGCGAGTTGCTTTGAGAAATTAAACGTTCACCTGATTGATCTCTGGTTACTGTTATTACCAGTGAACCGGAATACACACTAGTATGTCTATGAATCGGCGACTTCGCCTTATATATACACGTGATTCGCTGGGTGAGTAAGGGATCGTAGAGTGGAACCGAGAGTATTCCACGGTCGAGCTCGATAATTCAAGTACACCGTGTTATTGACGGCTACCTGGCCTGTCCGCCGTGCGTTCTAGGGAAGCATGGGTGATTTGCGTAATGCATCGATATGACACTGGCATGGCCATTGACCGATCGCTTGTCCCCTTTGGGATACCTTTGGTCATCGTCATCGAGGATTCTATCGGATTTTAATGTCGCAAGATATTTAACTCCTCCTTAACTCTTTTATTCTCAAGTTACTATTTCTATAAAATACTATTTATATTATATGAAAAGTATAAGTGATTTATACAGAAATGTTGATATTTAAGAACGTATAGAAATGCACAGAGATTTACAAATTGAATATAAGATAATTATAATTTCATAGTTAGCCTCTATTGGAAGTAAGATTGTAAAAACGAAAGGGGGTAGTAGGTGAATTTTAAACTGTTAATTTAGCGATGGGTAACGCGATACTTTGAAGAATCTGCGAAGCTATAGTGGAATTATATTAAATTTAATTTAATTGAAATATTATATATTTTCATCGCATAATACGCAAATCGACAATAAAAAATTTACGCAATTTGTTGTCTTTAGAAAGGTAGCATGTGCAAGCATGAAACTGAATGGTAAATGCGAAATTCTGAAATTTGGATGTAATTTGAAATGGACGACTATGATACTGGCAGGATCATTCGCGTGACGTTCTATTACACGCGAACACGTTCGACAGCGTGAAAAGGAAGCCAGAGGCGATTCGAACGGCAATTATTTGCAGCTCGATGTTGCTGCTTGATTGGTTCCGTAGGATCGGACGAGAAATTTTAAAAAACAATTTTTAACAACGCAGCAGAATCGAGTTTACCAATGTGCAAAACACGATGAGTCTAATGGAAGCTTACACCTCGTAGAAGTTGAATTATAAGAAACATCGGCGTTATGCAATGAAACTCTCGCGGTGTTACAAATTCACACGAAGTGCTGGTAGTAGTATTAGATATTTGCTATGAAAGTTAATAGTTTATTATTGATCCTTCTATTTCAGTATAAATTATTTTCTAGCTCTATCATTTTATTGTATAATTTTGACATTTTTAAGTACAGTTTTATTTTTATATTCAAAGTAGTACAGATAACTTCAATTTAATTTACATCTATCACACTAAAATCTTTAATAAATGTGTAAATCCATAAACAATCGTGTGTACAATCTTGCTTATTAATTACTAAATATCCCACTATTGAACAAAGTTTTTCAAATAATCATCTCACCCCACTAACCTAAAATCTACTCTTGTGTAAACTCGACCATTTACAAAATTAAACTCTGTAAATTCTCAAAGACACTACACTTTCTCACAGAAGAAACCGCAATTCTTATGTAAAGGACGCAAAGGAAAGTGCCGAAATACCTATCGTTTCTCTAATCCTACCACGCCTATTACCTAGCCAAGGCTGGCATAGTTTCTCTCCAGTTATAAAGGAGCATCGAACGCTAGATTAAACACAGGACCTTGCACGCTCGATTGTAGCAAAAGAAGCCTGAGGTCACGCAAGAATTTCATAAAATCGTCAAAACTTCCACAGAGCCTATTCTTTTCAATGCATAGCTTCTGTAGCCATCCTGAGCGAGAGGCGATCGTGTCGATCGCTCGAGCGGACCGCACGACATATAAAAGAGCTCGGCTGATTTCGTCGCGATTATAGTAGAACCGAAAGTGTTTCCGTGAACTGGCGTGTCCCGAACAGCATCCAGCAAAACGATCCAGAACAACGAGAATACTGTTATCTATACAACATGTATATAATTTGAATTGAAATCTCAAGTTTTGGAAGAACAACTAGAATGTTAAAATTAGGCTAACATGTATATAATTTAAATTCAATATTCAAAATTCAAAATTCAAAATTTAAAATTCAAAATTCAAAATTCAAAATTTAAAATTCAAAATTCGACATTCAAAATTCAAAATTGAAATCGAATAAGTTTTGGAGCCAAAATAAGTTTTGGTCATTTCATCAAGGAAATGAGAATCTTCAGAGAGTGGCAGACTATTAATGCAGCGTTCTGCATATATGTGTGCTCGACGATCATGATCAGTATCACTCAAGCTGATAAATTGCATCATGATGTTTGGGAGAGATATGAATCAAAAAGTATTGAGAAGAAACAAGCTTCCAGGGAAAGCGATGACGAACCATCCTATAGAACGAGCTTTCAGAAGATGTTGATCCCCATAAAAGAACCACATGTGGATAAGAATTTTCGAATGTTTCGAATGCCATTGGAGCCAGACGCAGAGATACTGCCGGCTCACTACACAGGTGTCAAGCCACCCGGAGTTGATCATATGGAACTGAAACAGGCAGATTCTCAAATTTCTCAAACCGTTCCCAAAATTGAATCTTTGAAGAAGTTTGAGCAGGCCGGTAATCAACAAGTGTCTAAAAACCACGAATCTGCAAGTGTAACTGGCGAAAAAGGATATCAGAAGGCCTCTTCGTTTGAGAAAGCATATAAAGGTGATAGTTTGAAGAAAAAAGAGAAGACACGATATATTGAAGCTGGTGGAAAGAAGAAAGTTCATGAGAATAGAGAAAACAATTCAGGTCAAAGGGCAGAACAGATTGGAAGTAAAAAAGGAGGCAAACATAAAAAGGTAGACAGCAGTCAGGTGGGTCACAAAGCAGCTGGTTATCGTAACGTTTATCACAAAGACGAGTATAAGAAGAATCATGATTTTTACGATAATGATGATCATGGCGGTCATTCGAAGGAACATGGAAGATATAAAGAGAAATACGTTGCTATCGAAGGCAAATTCAAGAAGGGTGACGCTCACGATTTCGGCTTCGACGAGTCAGAACTTCGTAAGCGGAAAATATCGGGGAGCTCCCAAGTTGGTGGAGAAACCAAAGGTCACAAGGCTCGGCGTAGCTACGGTTGATTCTTTAAAAATTGCCAGGGATCCGCAAAGCAGGCAACCAGAAACATCGGTGAGAGGTTTGACTTCGGTCAAATGAAAGCGCGTTAACTCGCGTGCGCTTTTCACGGAGGTTGAAACTATTTGCGTGTACAGAAAGAGCGTAGATCGTATTTGTTAAAATAAATTGAAAATGTGTTGTAATTCGTTGCTGCTTTATGAATATGCCTGTCTTTAATTTATTACTCGGTTAGTTTACCCGCCAAACATATTGATATTTATAATGCGTTAAGTCGATAATTGAGAGAGATTGTATTATATGTGCTAATTAATTATTTAGGTATTGCGATATATTTGGGTAATTACAATGCAATTTGTAGATCGATATTACTGTGAAGTTTTTTCAATTTTTACAATTTGCTACCTGTTTTGTATGTTAAAGATAGACTTATATGTTATATATGAATATCTTTTATATTACAGTCTGTCACACAAGAGCGTGTCTGCGATATCTGCGAAACCTGACACCTAATCAGAATGAGATAAAAAGAATGTAAACAAACGAAAACTTCTCTAATACGCGTTGCTGAATACCTTTCAGTTTCATTTGAAACAGTGAAAGGAACAGAGCTTTTTAATATGAGTGCCGCGTACGCGAAACGTCGAAAATTGTCTGGCATGGGCGAATGAAAACAGAGATCGTGATTGGAGTAATATAATATTCACTGATGAATCTTCGTTTTGGGCATGGTGTCCTATTAGGCAAGCTGAGAGGAAGACGTATCACAAAAATAAGAACACTTGTACATCACATTCGAAAGATATGGAGGTCGTTACCAGAATCCTACGCTCAAAAATTAGTCGAGAGTATGCCGAAACGATGTCAAGCTATAATCGCTAATGGAGGAGATTGGACACCATACTGTAATAGCGTATTAGTGTTTTAGATGTAGATTCAATTCATATAAATTTTTTTACAAATATATAAATATTTACAGAAATATCGCAGACACGCTCTTGTGTGACAGACTGTATATTATAAAATATTTCACATCGTGAGATGTTACTTTTAATTTGATATATTTGTACAATTATTTCTAAATTTCACTGACAATGCACGGTTGGTGAACGTATTTGATTTCATCTTCTTCATTCTGAATTTTATGTTTCATATTTAATTAAAAACGCTTTATTCTTGAAGGAAATTTTTACAAGAAAGATACTCCACGTTTAAAAACACTCACATTAAGATGGAAGGAAAATTCGTAAACATTTGTGGAACATGTATTTCTCTTCACCTTAATTAGAATAGCAACCTTCCTAGCGATCCAGCGTTTCTCATTTCGAGCGTCATTGATTCGACAGGCGAATCTAGAGATCCAAAATACACTCTTGCATTTGCCGCTACTTCATCAAGAACGTATTGTTCAGTTTCCTTTTTTTTTTCTTCGCTAGTTTTATTTATATGATGCACGGAATCCCCTCGTTTCACGTGTCAGCAAGCGAAGCTCTTGATTAATGGATATTAATAATGCTCGGCATTGTTACGCCGATAAATTGTAATCTTTCGGTGTATCGGATGAAATGAGAATAAAAGAGAATAATTGATGCAAGCATGTCTATTTTTATATATAGATACATGTACATATATATATATATATACATATAGCATTGTCTCATTATCTTTGTTCGAACATATGGTGGTCCACAGTCCCCGTGTACCTTTGAATGCTTCTAAATTGAGTAGGCAGGTTTGTTTTCTCTTGAAGGTGTTATTTTTGGAGGTTCATAGCGCGTTTGGTTTATATCGCGATATGAAACAACTACAATATTTTCATGTCTATTGATGGATATTACTCGAACTTTTTATGTCTTAAACTTGCTTTCGTTTCGAGCGAAAAAAGAGCTTTCAGTGTTTCGAAAGAATTTTCTATGTGAAATAGAAAGAAAAGATCAGGCATGTAAATAACGATTCTTTCTTATCTTCCAATAAACACCAAGTTTATAAAAAAAACTGCCTGGTTACTCTAAAAGAAATATCTACACAAAATTTCTCTTACTTTATACGTTCAATATTATTCTGTGGAATGACTAACACAAACTTCTCTATCTGAAGAAAGGGACCGGTCGAAGTCAGGAAGGATTTCATTCAAATCCAAACATTTGCCCCTTGTAACGAAAGCAGAATATTCCTAAAGCGACCATTTGCACCTTTAATAAAATCAAAAACATGTAGGTAACTTAAGCGAAACAAGCCCGTATCCGGTGACCCATTTAACCATTTCTGTACCTCTATTTCGCTACTCCTTTGCGTTCCTCTATCTTACATACGTTCATGCGCGAGCGTATGATTCGCGCTGAATGTATATCGTAGCTATACACTTGTCTCTACGATACCTAAGTGCATACGCGTTTGTAGACCGGCAGAAATCTTGATGTGCTAGTGCAGAGTTACGAATTCTCTCAATCTTGTATACGCACGCATATACACGCAACACATCGAGACAAAAGTGGCATATGCAGAGGTGACTATACGAATGTGCATGTATGCGTATGTATGTCCATACAAATCTATGTACGTAACGTATGCGTATGTGTGAGCGCGCGTGCGTATAGATAACCGTATATCAGAGGCGGTGAAACGCGGTGCGAGTAATACATAAATCAGCTGGTCTGCAGGCTGCCATATCATTTCGTACAACGGCCATGAATGAATAGAGTCGTGTGTGAGTTATCGTTTTTCCTGCTCTTTCAAAATCTAACGCAGCTCGCGGGTCTTCGGTTTCTCGTACATTTATGTATTTCACGCGTCACATGTATTGCGAAGCTCGCACACTGTCTTTCACAAGTGTGTGAAGTTGCGTATATACGAGGAAATTCCGCAACGAAACATAACATGATTAATAATTTCTTATACATATAATAATAATTCAGCAACACGATAGCCTCGACATCGTATCGAATTAGAAAAGCGAAAAAATGAATCCGCTTGATCATTAATGATAAACACCATAGACGTCGGAGGAGCAAGATTAATACGGTTTTAAAAAATCATATTCAGGGATGATGATGTCGAGTGTTTTTGAGCGCCACCTGGATAATTTGTGTTTGCTGTTTATTTCGACGACGATCAAACAACTCGTTGATTTCACGGTTATCGAATTCATTTATGGGATAATATTCTATTATAACATTAATTTATCTTTTGTGTGAGTTTGTCTCGTAATCTCGTTAACTGAAATATACGTACATACGTACATAGGTTTTTGGCTGACGTTTGAAACATCGAACGATTAAGCGAATCGAGATATAATATTATACTTAAGAGGAGGTAAATCCTTCGCGTATATGTGCTTTTCAATCGATTGCAAGTAAGCTAGATGTAATTTAAAAAATGTAACATAGCGATTGAAGGAAAATGTTATTTTATTGGAGAGGAGCACTAAACGAAATGAAATGGCTGCGTCGCTCTTGAAAATGTATAGTAGTTCCATCCGCAAATGCCTCAAACATGTTTCGAAATACTGTCGAATTGGAAGCGGGAGAGCAACTTTTCATTGTACGGCAAAAAATTTGAGAGTAAAATGCAACGTAAGTGCACTTTTTACTATAGTTCTAGATTTAATCTGCAATAGTTACGTATATAACCTACATAAAAGTACTATTACATCGTCGACATTTACATTTACTTTAATAATTAAAAAGCATTGTACAAATTACTTGTGTATGTATAACTTACTTGTATTTCATTGCAGAAAATATTCATCGTTTCGATTTTCCTATACACAAGTACAATTGTAAAGCTTCTAATATTAAATTAATGTCGTTCACAAATCTAATATACGCTTCTTTCACTTAATTTTACTGGAATATACCCGCTCTCTTGATATAATATTCCCCATATTATGTTTCAACTTACATCACGATGTTACATATCGCAGAAATTAAGACCAATTTCTATATGCGTATACTTACTATTCTAACCCAAAAATTAATTACAAATTCTATATGTCGTAATTGCACACTTTATAGTATATATTTTATTTACAATATACAATTCGTTAATTTGGTCGATTTGTTTATCTTCTTTTTATCCTATCTACAGTAGTGACCATATAAATAGTAACATGTTTCTTCATAATACATATGAAATAATTATTGCTACATTCGCATGAATGATAATTCGTTCAAATAATCAAAATTCAACTGTAATATTTTATTCAAGGTATTACGCATGAATGATGAATTTACTAAAACAACATCCCCGATAACAGTCTAAATGAATAAATCATAACATGTGTAATTTAACATATTACTCAATAAATATTATACTATTTAATGAAACTCTTCAAACAGACAATCATTTTATGCCATCGACCTAAAAATCCAACGAAAACTTCAAACATTTACAAAAGATCCTACTTATATCTTTGAAAATTCCTGTGTACTTACAAATTAATCAATGGATTTCCAGGATAAACCATTTTTCACAACTCGTTTAGCTCTACCTCCCGATTACGAGAACGTAGCAGATTTCATGTGCGAAGCATACTACAAACATGAACCGGTAGTCATCAACATTGGTCTCGGAGGTACAGAGGCCCCACCTATTTGGAGACGTATGATGCTAGAGCAAGTAAAAGCCGGATACTCGATCATCGCTGAAAATCGAGAGAACTGTATAATTGGTGCTGCCCTAAATTGTATAACGGACCATAACGAACTGAAAATGTTATGTAAATTGGCAAGATGCTGCGAGGACGGACCTATTCGCGATCTTATCGAATTTTTCGCCTTCGTACTCGAAGCACCTAGAGTTTGGGAACGTTTCCCCGTAAGACTTATCTTTGAACAATGCAGTTTAGCAGTAAGTTGTGAATATCAAGGTTTAGGAATCGCCAAAAGATTGATCCAGGAAAGCTGGCACTTGGCACGCGATTGTGGCTATCGATTGTTCAGACTAGATTGCAATAGCAGGTAACGCACAAAAGCTTTCATAATGACGTAAGAATGTAAATGTGTCGAAAACTATCTGGAAATCGATCGGTTAAAATTTAGCTCGTTAGCCATAAAAAGAAAGTAGTTTGCGATATTCATTGTCTTATAGGAAAGTAATAAAAGATACGAAAGTTTCATTCCAATTGTATTAAAATAATATAACTTGAGTATTATCATCAGCAACTATCTTAGACAGAAAATAACTCTCGTGTTTTTATGTACTAAGGAAAAGAAGTGGCATTCTTTTCTTAAATGTATAAATTCATCAACGATCTAATGAAATTCTTTTCGACACAGCTATTGTGCAAGGATAGCCGAAGGTTTTGGATGGCCAATGATCTGGGATATGCCATTCGATCAATATGTCAAAAATGGTAAAGTTATCTTCAATCATGTTAAGGAACCACATACTACGTGTCGCGTCTTCGTTGATCGCTTACGATATTGTAAAACCTACTGTCTTCCTTATAAGGATTGTAAAACAACCACATCTGCTCCGTTCCCAGAAAAGTAAAATAAATATTCTTACATTCTTGTATTTGTCAATTATTAAAATCGTTAATATTCATTGAAGATGATAATCGATCCTCGGTCTTTTTATTTCTAATCCTGCTACGTTCTGTGGATTATTTTAGGTTCAATAATGTTTCTTTCTTGACAAATCTCTTAAGTTTGCAGAAAGTATAAAAGACTGATTGTTTGGGGTACTTGACTTCTCGTGTTCAGAATTTATAAATATAATTAGAGAAAAGATATTCATCCTCGCTTTAGTCTCCACGAATACGCAGAGTTCGACGGCTGCGGTGCTATAGGTCGTGCGAAAGTTTGCCAATCGAAGAGAATAAAGCGGTGGTAACATTTAAATGAAATTCTCGATATTTGACTTGTAAGCCCCGTCTCGACACGAAGCCGGGTTTCGAAGCGCGACTTTTGTGAACGATGGAATTACAAATACCGTACAGAATCGTAGACAGTTTCCAGTTGGGGCGAATTCGGTTGCTAAGTTCGATTCGCGGAATGAAAGCTCGACGTTGCGGGACGTCAATTGAACGCGTCTGTCACGACCGCAGGAGAGAAATAATAGTCGTCGAACGTGGCGATTCGTTGTTGTAACGAGGTTCCGCCCGCGGAATGAAACCGATCCGCGACACATAAATCGCGCTCCGTGTATTTTTACTGTCGACAGGTTTGGAAGTGGCCGGCAAATTGCCGACCGAATTGATCTATCGCCGGCTCAGTTGACTCATTTGTAAAACAATTTCAGACAGACGCCCGATCGTCCATTACCGGCTCAGTTATTGCCGGAATTCGGATGCGGCGTCTGCAAACACTAGCCGCCGCTATGATTTAACCATGCGATCGTGGTCGTTTTATGAGATAGACATTCAATCGATGGAAATCGATTATGTATGTAGAATTATAAATGAGTTCCGCAAAGTGAAATCTACGAAGTATCACGATCGATCTATGAATACGATTTAATCTGTTAACCCGTCTAATTTGATTGCTAATATTTTCGACATTATAATTTCTTAATTTAGGAATCACAGAAATGTTATATGTCAAATCATTAGAATTTTTACCCTTTCATTTTTGTTAAGAATAAATTATATGGTATTTATATTTGCATAGATCACAATTGGCTTTATTCATTATCCTGTTTAATTCCGTGATGGTAGAAAACTCTTGTTCAGATATTTCACGGTGCGGTTGTGAAAATCGGAGAAAATCATGTATTTTGCAAGAGAAAGTAAGACAAATTCTTGAACAGCTTCGTAAAATACAAGAATTTACAAAAATCATAGGAAATCATGAATTTCCCTAGGAAACATACGAAATTCATTGAAGTAAAAATTGAATTTAGTTGTTTATTCTTTTGTCCCACTCCTTTCATATCGTTCCATGTATTCTACAAACTACAAATTACATATACACGATTCTTCAATCTCATCTAAAAAATATTAAATGGTTTTCGTGTTTGTGGAAGATATGTTACATAAAAAAAAATTATTCACAATAAACGGAAGGTATCTTTCCTACAAGCAAAAAGCAAAGTCCTTGTAACAGGTACATCTGCTTTCGCAATCGCTTATATACACAATCAACACGACTTTCCATAATAAACAACGGCGAAATATCATGCAGACATACGATACGTAAAGTATTAAGTCCCGCACAAGCATCCGGTCTGATGTTAAGCCAATATGTAACCGGAAGCTCTGTTTGTCGAGCGGTTTAAACGGAAAGGCGCTTTTGTCCTGGTGCAAAACGAACATAAGAAGAATTAAACGAAACGTTCTACAAAGGAACACGAGAAAGTACGAACGTATCTCAGCGAAGATAAAGAAGTTTTTCTCAAGTGATACTATATTACTGCTTAAAAGTTTCTGAACCTCTAACGTTCATTATTAATCTGAACACTGTTAAAATTCACATACAATTACTACAAATTGATCAAAGTGAACGAACACTTATGAACGGCAGTATCAAACACATATTTTTCTTAAATAATTAAAATTTTCTGATTATATAAAGAACATTAAAAATTATACGCATTATTATTAATACAGAAGTAAAAATATACTAACTAACTAAAGAAGCAGTTCAATGCATACTGACGCTACTTTAAGTAGAATGAGCATCGAACCGTGTTGTGTCAGACACGTTCCACTGTGAATAGGTAAATGCTTGCTTATAGATTCAACTAATTGTACTAAGGAAAATGCTATTTCTATTTTTCGTTATTTATTCACGGTGGAGTATTATTAACATATTATTACTCCATGAAATTATATTAACGACTATATTTCTTCAATAAAATTTATCACAGGCAAAGAAACTTTAGAGCTGTTTTATTGCAATTAAAGTAGAAATTCTTTATGCAAACATTGAGATTATAAAATAAAATATTCTACCCTCGTAGTAACAATGAGATTCAGCCTTCGTTCAGCGAGGATTAAACAAGTATTGTAAATCAATTTTTATCAGAAGACGTGCCATTCATTCGAATTATACGCGCCTTTTTATGACGTGTAAAATCTAGTCGTGTGACGAGAAATTAGCGCACCCAACATTTTGCTCCGCTGTAAAATTTGAGCTATTTCCTCTTTTTCTTTTTTCGTGGATGAAATGAAATTCTTTTCATCGATACGACCTTTGTTACATTTGACGTTTGTCAGTTGAACGAGCAGAAAGCGCTTCTGTAACGAGCAAGGATAATTTACAAGTCAATCTCGCGATAAAAATAATAAAATGGTTTAGAATAACGTGTGTTTTAACGTCGACTTCGAGTTTCCGAATTATAGCGGGTTTTACGTTCTGCCAAAGTGATTAAGTATTATTAGGGATTGGATTAATTTAGATGCAGGTTCAGAACTTAATTGTCCGTGAAAATACAATTACATTTGCTTTAATTCAATATACATATCCTATATTGACCGTAATGAGATTGTAATCCATACTCAACGTTGTAATACAAGAGGATATCGTGGTCTATGTAGAAATCAGTTAATTGTTTACCAGAGCACAGTGGAAACGTTCGGAGGTAAAATAGCATGAAACTCTGATTAAAAATATCAAATTTGAGCAACTAACTTGAAGTGTACCTGAAATTCCTTTATACGAAATTAAATAATCATGTACACCCTCCATTCTAAATTCCTTACATTCTGTACTTGAAACATTTTTCTTGGCTCTTCTCGTAATTAAAATTTAATATTAAGAATACTTCACATGCTTCCTTTCTTTCGCAGGCAGACTTCACGCTATGTTTGCTATGAAAAGATCATATATTAAAGGTATTAATACTTTCATTAGCCGCAATTCATTTCGCATAAGACACATTCAACCTGAAATCACTGAATTTCTCATATTTCAATCTCTTACAGGGCCACTCCATGAATGTCAGGGACTGACGTAATGCACTTGTATTGAACAGCTTCTTTTCATTTGATCATTCACATTTACAGATTCAGAAAATGATAGAAATGGCGGAAAAATTTCGGAAGAAATTTTAAAGATTTCCTCTATACAATATCATTGGCTATATTTTATAAATTTATATATTCTTTGCTTTTTGATTGTACTATGTATATATTCAAATATGTATGAAGAATTTCGTGTTTTTTCTAGTTCAGCTTGGTTAAGATACTCTATGAATATAAATATAAAAAACGTTACATAAATATAGATCACTTGAAGCATGTGCAGATAACTTTGATTAAAAAGTACATCAGGCAAAAATATTGATAGGTACAGTGAGAGGATGATACGAGGAGTTAAAAAAAAAATCGAAAATACTGGATATTATATCCGACCAAATATTATGTACGAAATTTTACTTAGTTCCTTTTCATATACCCTAACAAAAATTTATTATTTACCTCTTAGTATTCCTTTTTCATTGCGTTAGAACGACTACGCAATTACAAATGTTACACGAAAAAGAAGAAATATACATTCTTTGAGATGTTGTTTAGATTTTATTGGCCGCACAAAAAAATCAATCAAAACGATGATCATGAGACTTCTCCATTCTTAATATTACCACGCCATATCCCATTCAATATGACATACGTCTGAAAATTACGTAAAATTTCATCGCTACATTTCCGCGTTTGAAATCACTGGAACAATGACCGGCATAAAAAGGAACAGCGCAATGCGCACCCGTTACCTGGGACACTTAACGAGGGGCGTAGAATCGATGGTGGATTCCTGTTTAACGTAGACTCTCGTCGATGCAGAAGAATGACAAACGTTCTTTGCCGCCCGCTCGATATTACCCCAGGGGGAAAATTGCTTCGGAGGAATTCAAAGTGACGACAAATCGTTGTGTAGTCGATGGGGCGCTTTCAACTGTCACAGAAGTGTGGTTTTTCCAGCGGAAACCCGGTGTCGAATTCTATCGATTTAATTCAGTCCCGAAGGGTCTTCGGGAGTGTCGTTTCTTCGCTCGGTCAGGCGAATCGCGTTTGCACCGAGATTCGTTTTAATCTCTTTCTGTTTCGCCTGATAATCAGGAACGTTAAAAATTCAAAATGGTAAGAGGAGAATTGTTCCGCTGAAAGATTAGAAGCAGACATCGAAAAGAAGAGAATGTGAGACGATGTCTGACAATTTGTATCAGCATTGAAGGAACTTCTATTTCGCGCACAAATTTTATTTCATAGACAAACTTCAATTTTTATAAAAATGTACGATTCCACGTCGAGCGGATTATTCCTGTATACGTCGGTATCTAGGATCTTATTCAAATTGGGACATATCGTGATCCGGATAACAAGAATATAATCGTTACAAAGGTTTATCTACTCGTGTGATCTTCACAGTACGTCAAAATATTATATCCACTTTTTAACATAAATAAGTTGGAGAACATACGCCGACGTAGAGAGACGCAGTGAGTCGCTCTAAATGCTAACCAGCCCCGAAGATGTTCAAACTGGCGCTTGCATGATCCACGGAGCGATGTTCATTCTTAGTCGATACACGCGTACTTGGCACGTAAGCGCATGCATTAAATGCGTTTCCAGTGTATGTCGAATCAAAATCAAATCGAGTTTGGAACGTGGTCGGATAGCTGCGGAGCCAAGGAGACAGGGTGGATCCCCGACCGAGACGACGTCGGTCCCCTAACTCACCTCGAAGTTTCTCAACTGTAATTCCGACTCGATAGTTGCCACGGTATTACGGAACTGCGCGCACCGCCCTAACTCCATTAATCATTACGGCTTTGAGATCGGCACGGGATCGTTTTTGAGAGGAGGACTCCAGAACGAACAGTCGCCACGACTCGAATCCTAATCTATCTTGGATGGTATACTTACGGCCGACGTCGATCTTACTTCTGCGTAGAAATAGAGGCCGGCTGTTTGAGTTACGACCACGTTGTAAGATTCCCCTTCCGCTCGACTTTAGGCACGAAGGCAAGAAAGCGATAGGGAATCAGTTTGATCGGCCCCGCACTAATGTCGATGGCGGTATTTAAAGTTTTATCGGCATCCAATCTTGATGAATACGATTGCCCCTTGTTGGTTGCGCTGGGATCTGTGAGAATAATCGAACGGTGGAAATTCTATCGTCGTGTAGATTTGATTTTAGTTGATTTCAGAAGATAGAAAGACTGTAAACCGTTAGGTTCCTGGCATTCTTAAGGAGTTAAAAATTAGAATTAAAGTTAGAATTACAGAATTGAAAATCGTAAGTTCCTGTAATACTTAACGTTAGAAAACGTGGTAAGCGCATTTTTGTCGATTTTCTGATTTTAATATCATCGCATGATTAAATGGGTGAATTTTAATTTGACGTAATGGAAAATAAACACAAGCTGTACGTCTTTAAAACGTAGTTGATATATCAATGAAGTTTTATAAAAGCCAAAGATATACGTAATCAATGATACGAAAAAACGAAATGTAGAAAGGATTTTAGTAATATGGGATTGATTGACAACGTACAGAATCTTAAAAATTCTTCATAACATTTAATATATTCGACTTAACGAAACTCTATTATCCAGCCAAATATAAAAGTTACTTAAACTTCGTTTACGCTTTCCCAATTTCTGTCATATGCTATCTATCAATCCTCCAGTCTCATTTACCTCTAACAGTTAAATTCCAGTGAATGCAGGACGGATTCTCAACACGGAAAGGGATATCACAGTCAGTAGGATTCTACGCCTCTCCTCGAGTATCGAAGAACATACCCAGCGTGACATTTGTCGAGGAGCTTCCGTACACTTGGACACGCCAAGCGAACCAGCTTAATCTGCATAATTCTAACTACCTGTGTAGCGGGTTGTCGTGTATTTCGAGGAATACGCGCGTCTAGCGCCCATAATTCCACTAATATCGGGAATTGTTCGGCGAATTGAAATAGTTCGTCGAGAGATCGCCATCCTCTTGCACCGCCAGTCGTGGCCATGCGTGCAGACGTCATTGTCGTAGTTACGTCTAGGGTGAAATCCTCGCTTGAAATTGTTTCAAGCAGAATCGTTGTTGCCGATAACAAAGGCGTCGTCGAATTAAGGCACCTCCGAATGGAATTCCCACGCATTAACACGCGTTCGAGCTGAATACGCCGTCATTACTCGCGAAATGGTTTTATCGAAGTTAATGTTTCTTTGCCGGATGCTGTTCGCTTTGTTGAACGATTTTACCGATGATGCGCGGTGCTTCGTAATTGACGTTGATGGGCGCATGAATGAAAATTGATGATGTAACTGTGATTTTATTTTCGGAATAAATTTAGAGTTTAAGGGATAATTTGACTATATTGTAGACATTACACTTCATGTTACGAACAGCTAAATTTATATAGCATTCGTGTCCTACTCTAAACTCGATCGAGACACAACTAATTGTCCTGAATCTGTAACTGTATTATAATATAACATATAACGTCATATCCTATTAGGGTATAACGTTCAACGTTATATAGTATTACGTTGTAACATATAAGGTTATACAGTATTACGTTATAACGTTTAACGTTATATATAATAACAGTATTATATAGTACTACGTTGTAACGTATAACGTTATATACTGTTAGGGTATAACGTATATCGTTATATAACACAACAGTATAACGTATAACGTTATATAGTATTACGTTATAACGTATAACGTTATATACTATTACGATATAACGTGTAACGTTATATAGCATAAAAGTATAACGTACAACGTTTAGTAGTATTATAATATAACGTATAACGTCATATCCAGTTAGTGTATAATGTTTAACGTTATATAGTATTGCGTTGTAACGTATAAGGTTATATAGTATTACGTTATAACGTTTAACGTTATATATAATAACAGTATTATATAATACTACTGAGGCGTATAAACCGTAGTAGGTTGTAGTTGCTGGTAGTAGAGGTCGCTGCGGGGGTAGGAGTCGCTCTTCTTCTCATTTTGTATCGCGGAAGAAAATATCGGACTCCGGTCGCCGGGATTTGAACCCGAGTCCCGAACGTTCGTAACCTAAGGCGCCAACCACTGCGCTGCCGTCGTCCGACACTGGTTAGTGTCGAGTGGTGGTGTTTTGACTGTCGAGTGCCCCCACAGTACCCCCTTACCAGTGATAACGTTTCCTTTTTTCTATGTGTTGTAAGCGTCGGCTGTTTCGTTGTCAAGACTCGTGGAGATGTTGCTTGAAGTCTTGTGGATGTGGCGGTGGACACCGTCGGTCGGGGCGGAGCGTTCCGCGTACGGTCGTGGGCCGCTGTTCCTCTTCGATATGTCGTGTAGAGCGGAGGTGATGCCCATGGTCTTTTTCGCACTGGCGACGTCACACTCCTGGCTCGGTCGTCGTCTCGTTTTTCCGTCACCTGTTTTTGCGCGTCGATCGTAGGTGAGGCGTCGAGGGGTTCGCTGAAGATGGAAGGGCCGTTCCGTGTTCGTCGTTGCGGTGTACGTCCAGCTCGCCACAGTCGTAGGTTCGCGATGATGGAAGAGTCTGTAGCGATATCACGGTCACACCTCTTTTGCTCTCGATCACGTCGGGGTCACCAATTGAGGCGTAGTATAGACCGTGGTAGGATGTAGTTGCTGGTAGTAGAGGTCGCTGCGGGGGTAGGAGTCGCTCTTCTTCTCATTTTGTATCGCGGAAGAAAATATCGGACTCCGGTCGCCGGGATTTGAACCCGAGTCCCGAACGTTCGTAACCTAAGGCGCCAACCACTGCGCTGCCGTCGTCCGACACTGGTTAGTGTCGAGTGGTGGTGTTTTGACTGTCGAGTGCCCCCACACTACGTTGTAACGTTTAACGTTATATAGTATTACGTTACAACGTATAACGTTATATACTATTACGGTATAACGTATATCGTTATATAGCACAACAGTATAACGTATAACGTTATATAGTATTATATCGTTGTCGCTCGCGAGCCAATGTGTTGCAAAGTAGTCTCGGTAATTAGGGCTCTGTTACTGGTAACGTGCATGTCTATCTGCCAGATGAACCTAACTCAGCGTGCAAGGATCCATTAACACGTATATTCTCGCCAAGGAACGTACGGTCTGGCTAATATATACGACAGAACACGTGCGTCCATACGGAAGCTGGCAGCGAATCGCACACAGCAAAACGAAGCTACTGAACCGGTTGTATTCTACGAACGCTACTGGCAACAATTAGGCGAGCCCTTTGCCATCGCGCCGGGACGCATACCTGCGTCAGTTCACGGAATACATGTGTTGCTTGTGCAATTGTGACGTGTATATATCTGCCGACCTGGTGACTATGCTCTGTCCCGGCTTATGTTACGACGGTATGCGACGTATGTTGCGCGTCGGCCGACCACCGTAAATCGCGTTATTTACGCGCTCTGTTATTAGCGACTCCGCACAAATTTCCTCTGACTATTCCACCTCTTCACTTCTAACAGTGGATAAAGTAGCTTGACATTGAATTCATAAGATTTTGATGAAGTAGATAGAGTAATTTTTGTATAAGTTTGCCACCGATACACTTGTCCGCAGAAATAAATAGAAACACGACTGTCGCTTCATGGAAAAACTTTAAACCCTTCAAATGTTGAAAAATCTAGCTTGCACGTTGTCGATTTTCTTTCTGACTCGTGCGTACGCAACATGATATCTTTCTTCAACCCGCTGACCCAGAAACATTCTTGTCACGTATCTACACGTATGCTTTTGCTTTTCACGTATTTGAATCGACGCGCCGCGGCTTATGATCCTCGAGTGGAGTAGTAAAAAACGGAAACTGAAATGGAACGCAACGTATCCACAGCGACAGTTGCAAAGCTGGAGATCGGTAGATCACATTAAAAAAGAAACTTGAGGCGCTACGTCTCTGAATGAAAGCGAGACTCCAAACTGGTACCTACCATTCATTGTCTTATTGTCAGTTTTCACAACTGGTGTCTACCTATTGTCTCGAATCTCGGAGATCATAGCGAATCTCGTTTCAATATTTTATTATTTATTTTAACTTCATCGTCGCTTATACGGTACGTTAAATCTCCCTTTTCGAGACGATTTACCTCTGCTGCGACCAAGGAAAAATCCGATCCCCCTTATCCACACAATTTCACGCACAATTAATATTTATGTCGCGACTCGATTCTTCCCCCGTAATTCAGCAATCTTTTGCGCGTTGTCACTCTTCAGTCGATCAAAGTCCAGCATGGAGAACTATGAAAACAGCAGTAGGTTAACCCCTAAGCAATTATTGTTAATGAGAAAGCGTAATAAAATATGTCTGTAAAGATTTGAATATCTTGTACAGTCACATTATGATATACCAAATATCTCTAAATTGAAATGAAAATAATGTAGTATCGTAAATAATTATGATTTATTTACAATGAATCGATTGTACAGATGTTGATTAAACAGAAAAATGATGGTTGTTTAACGTGAACTAATCACGATAACGTACTATAATTTAGACAAATAAATAGGTAATTTGCAACTCTCGTAACCACGGATTCAACTCTTTCTCTCTCTCTCTCTCTCTTTCTCTTTCTCACGCGGACTACACTCTCGACAACGCTAACAACACTATCTCGACAACGCAACTCGCACTGTTCGACTTCTCAATTCACACTCTCTGGCTTCTCCACTGACACTGACTGTTAATTTGTTTTTCTACCTTAGCATTATTAATTAATATATCTAAATATCGATAAAAATATCTAAACTTTGTCATCGCTATTTTCTATGGATAGAAATTATTGCCCTGACAGTTACATCACTGAACGACAATTTTTTCTCTCAAATTGCCATTCACAATAGTAGGTATATCTCTAAAAGATTGCATTTACGTGTTCGAGGATTGGTACGGTGAGAATTCAGAGGCACGATCTTGGCTCTATTAATATCGTACAAATGTCCCTTATGTAAAAGACAATACTACCATTACGGTTGTGTTTTATGTCGTTCTAACAGCACCGCGGAGATTATACGAGCTCTAGCTGCAATTTGCAGATCGATAGATTTTAACGCACTTGGCAGACCTCTCGTGAAATTGGAATGTTTCCAACGGGAACGGTCGAGAAACGTTAGTCCGCTACGTAATTGGTATTCTTGACGTAGAAATTCATTTACGAAGTCAACGAGCGTGAAAAGGACTACGAAAGATATTTTTAATAAAAAAGAATCCTTGCTCTGCGCAACGATAAATTTCCCCCTTTCCCCTTCCCCTCCCTATTTTTATTTAAATTCTGGATATTAATAAATTTAAATTCGAAATATATGCGAACAAGCTCGCGTTCTACGTTCGCCTCTTTCAATAATGGAGCGTTCGCGATTGGCAAAGGTAATTCAACAAAATGCACAGAAATTTTCATGCAGAAATCTGCCTGGATCTTCGTGCAATTACGTTATTTGAAAAGTTTTTATTCGAGTGAAATAAGGATCCACTGCAAATTTGCCTACCGCTCGAGGGTCCTGCTTCACTTTCCCGGTTTACTTTCTCGTAGTTACGCTCAAAATAATTTTTAGAACGAAGGGAAATAAGGAAAGGGAGAATGGAAGAACTGTCCATGGTTCGCTCTAGGAATCGAATTGTTTCCTTTGTTCCGCCTCTTTCGTAAGACGAAGGCATTGATTGGAAAATTTTTACGCACACAGACCTAAGCATTAGTGTAGAATTAATTGAAATCCTGAGACAATTGTTTACATAAAGTGTTTTGAAACGGTGGTATTGTAAATATTTTCCTGCATATTTTGTTTAATATCTTTAAGTTTATTCTTTGATAGTATGATTACACGACGAGGAATTCAAAGCAAACGACTTAAAGAGCAATTGTCTTCTTTTTCCTCAGAATTTTCTTTATTTTTGCTATTTGACTAATTTCATTTCACTGCTAACGAGTTAATCTTCGATACGTTGTACTTAATATGCCTGTTAAATTGTCATCTGTCTGCCTTCACATTGAAGATTTTGAAAAAAATTAACATTTTCTCTAAATAAGAATAATTTTTTATACAAAAATAATGTAATATCATAGTATTTGCGTACATAATATAAAAATTGTAGAGTATATCCTCGGATATATATTTCTTTCCGTAATCAACTTGTAGCATGTCAAAGATCATCGCTTCGTCAATTAGTTATTACAGTATTTGCTTCTTACAAACACTTTTTCAATATATCATGTCTCTTGTCAGTTCGCCTATAAAAGACTTTAAAAATGTCTGGTAACAGTGTTTCTAAAACTAACTGAACAACGATATATGTAGGTGGCTGTAATTCATCATCAGACGTCAGATTAGATAAACTGAACATTCATGTACAGTTCCTTCGTGACATTTATACATTTGATATCAGTTTAAAGCTCTGCTACATTTTATTTTCCTTATTGCTTATAAGCAGCAACGAAACAGATCTGGAATTTCGGAAAGCTGTCGATAAAGATTCGGAAATTTAAAAATTCGAAAATGATCAAGTTACAGAGTTGTGTAATTTCTAAAATTTCTCGTATCCTTGTTGCAGGAAATTTGAAGAATCTATCGAAAGACGGAAAAATGGCAACTGTAGTACCGATTAACATTTTTTACCGTAAAGAATCTAAGATTAAATCGAGCATGTACGTCGTCTCGCTTTAAATAGCTGTGTTATTGGCGACCTGTTGAAAATTGCGGAGCCAACCCGCTCGCGTTATCAACGCTCCAATATCCGTAACTTCCCTGAAAATTCGACACATGTTACAACAACGTGGTGCGCTGGTTTACGTAGGCAACGCCATAAATCTATCCGCCGTCTGCTGACCATAAAGTATCCTTTGCGAAGCAAGCGGGTGCAATCGCGAGATTTTTAACCCCGGCGTATCTTGCCACCATTTTACTTACTTTCATCGTTCCGTCAGTGATTTATTTTAATTCGTCTCCAAGCTCCAACCCTCTTGTCCGATGTGCAAATAGCCGAGATAGCTGTGTCCAGAAAGCAAGATTATCCGGTAGAACGTGCAAGTACACACTGGTGGTGCATTTAAAATTGGATGACTAAAGATCTTAGTGCTGTAAATCAATTCACTGGTATTTTTCATCAAACAGCGTCCAACGTTTATTGTTACAGGAAATTCATAATATTTGAGAACGTATTATGAGAGAAAATAAGATTACAATTTCATTCATTACGATATTAAAGAGACGATACTCGTAGAAATTGAAATTCTCTGGACCTTCGCTTATGCTATGATTTCTAGCTCGCTTATTACAAAGTTACACTTTATACCAAATAAATTCGTCGTACACTCTCTATATTCTCCTCTTCCGACTAAGCACTGTAATTTTTTACTCTCTGCTATCCAATAAAAGAAAATAAAACGAAAGAACATAAAACAATAAAACTATGAGGATTGAAAAATGATTCGATATAGTAGGAAGATCGGTGCAGCCTATCGTTTATTCACCTTAGATAAAATTCCAAAATACACATTAATTAAGTCAGGAACTGGACGAAGAGGCTTTAGCAAGTAGCGGAGTTGAATGATATGCTCTCCAACGTTACGGTGAAACACGGTAAGGAAATTCAAAGTGCGGGAATGAAGACTAATGACGAATTTGCTCACCGCTTGAACGGGGGGGCAGTCTTCTGGTTTCCGCGACTTTTCCACTTGAGTCCACTTCCGGACCGCGGAATGCACGGATATAATTACAGTTCATACGGGATTTACCTTTGCCACGCTAATGTAACGGCAAATATTTACGAGACGTCGGGGTTTAGAGAATCTTCCGCGGAAGAAGTAGCAGTCTGTTTACACTTTCCGTCGGCGAAGTGTATTTGTTAAGGCCTATTTATATACCTCCTCATTACACGAGTGTTTTAATGAAAATTCCCCGGACTTCTCTGCAGGCCACAAAACCGCTTCCGCATCTTTCCCCAAGCTTCCCCATACTCTTCTTCATTTTAACTTCTTCCTTCTTTTAATTTCATTTCGTTCGCGTTAGTTCACTGAAAAGATAAAGAAATCACAATAAAGAAAGAAGACTGTGACTTTAAAGACAAACGTAATGCACATATTGTGTAAAAGTGCAGATACAAAACGTCGTATGGAAAACATTCGTTACTCCACCTCCCGCATAACACATTTTTCTCCACTCTCGTGTAATGCACTAATGATTACAAGTAGAAATTCATCGGTTGATTGGAAAGTTTGGCGTTCGTTCTTCGTTGAATAGTCGCCGAACGTGCAATCAAGAATCCTTTCATATGAATTGATATCCAATGTTCGTGTTGTATGCAAATCCGCTGTTGATTATTTCAATTCATCGCTGTTGGATTCTGCTTTGGTCGATGACAAATCGAACCTGAAAAGGAACCTGTAATTTATAGTAGCTGTCCTTCGAAACGAAATCGGACCGATCTGTCTACTGTAGTTTCGCCAAAGTTTGCATAGTTCGCTAATATTATATATCAGAGATGTAGATTATTTGGAAACTAGATAAAGCATCTTTACCTAAACCCCTTACAATAGGTGAAATTTTGAAAATGTAAAAATGCATAGATTGCATATAATGAACGAAAGTATAGGTAGGTTGTATTTTTGTTATGTAGGCGCTTATAATTGAAAGAACTCAATTTTGCAAAGGATTATTATATTTACTATGTTATATAGATATAACAAATATATATACGATCCTTGTAACATTGCATTTTATGTCTTTTTACTTACTCTTATTAATAAAAATAAAAGTGAATAAATTGTGCTATATTTTTACAATATGTGTCTTAACGTATCTAAACAATAATATGATTGAAAGGACTCAATTTTGCAAAGGATTATTATTTTTACTATGTTATATAGATATAACGAACATATATACGATCCTTGTAACATTGCATTTTATGTCTTTTTACTTACTTTTATTAATAAAAATAAAAGTGAATAAATTGTGCTATATTTTAACAATATGTGTCTTAACGTATCTAAAAAATATATCATATTATATCATGTGTTCGGTTGTCGGAAAAGTGTCTTTCTTTTACAAACACGTCTTTTACAACGATGCATCTTTATACAAACATGACACCTAATCCGTCGAACATTGTGATCTTTATTTTGATAGAAGAAAATGGATCATTGGTAATTCGATAAAATAATATAAAACGGAAAATGTTATGCATCCATTATTTCCTTATAAAACGAAAGAAACTTTTCGGACGACCTAATATCATAGAGCTAACGTTTTTGCTATAATAAATACTTTATATTTAAGGAGTGTAGGCGGACTTCCATGACTAACTCTATATTTTCTTAAGAAATAAGTTCTATAATTCAAAAGGCGTAACAACTTCTATACTACTTCTAATTCTGATAGCACGTTATCAAGGAAACACTATACAGGCGATCGTGGAGCTATCATGGCTCGAGTCGGCCTGTTTATCCATGGAAATTGTAAATTGCACCATTCCGAGGAATACGGCGCAGATTGGCCGAAGAAGATGGTAATGCACCCGGTAAATTTCCATCGTAGAAGATGAACGTGGCTATCTGCACGAGTAGTGGTCCGTGTGCGTTTCCAACTGGACGTTCATTTCAATTTGACGGCATATTCAGCGAGCTTGTGCCGCGCAAATGGATCGTTTCCTTTACAGTATCACGCGACTGATTCCGTAATTTTCAGTCGGTTTAACAGGACCCAGTTTCTAACTGCAAATAGATTCGACTTGTTCGTCCTTGTTTTGACGCGTCGCTGCTTTAGGGTGGCAGGTGTGATATCTCTTGTGCATACTTCATACAATTTATCAAAGCTGTTAGTATAATTTTAGATGGCGTTTAACTTCGTCATGTCAATAGCTGCGGCAGGTCTGAGAGGTCCTTGACATTGCAAGTGGATTTATCGATGTTCAAGAACTTTTTAACAATATATATTTCAAAATACTGAAAGTTTTGAATGGACCTGATTCATTGGCCCAGCGGCTGTACCATACACTTCGAAAACCGTACGAGTTTTAAAATAAAAATCACGGACTTCAAATTAAACGTGGACAACTTTCTACGTTAAGGTCTACAGGACCGAAATAAAATATTAAAGTATCCGAAACTTTCAAACCGATAAACTGACAAAAATCAACTTCTCCACTAACTAGTTGGTCGGTTCTACCGTGTAACCATGGATAGCGCATAGTGAGCGCAAGTGATTTTAAATCAACCGTGCAGCGGTGTATATTTCGCTGGTAATATAACGCTGCAACCTGCCGTGCACTTTATCAAATTCTATAGCGTTATAAGCCACGCGGTACACAGCTATGCGTCCTTGGGGAAATAAACTTCATTCCCCGGGAAAGTTCTGCTTTCGGAGGAGAAGAATCTCGAGTTTTAAATAAATTAAGCCTTCGTTTCTCAGGGCCGCGCGCACAAGCCCGCCAGTCGGTTGTTTCAACCGAGAACAAGAACCTGAGTGAATAATATATACCGCGTGGCAACTAAACCCGCCGCATGCTCGTGGATAAAGACTAGGAGAGGAAGGTAGTGGTATCGAACGATCAAAAGAAAGGGCTACAAGCGTTTAAATACGCCTTCGATAAGCATACACGACTCCTTTTCCAAGGCCATCTCACCCTTCTCGAACCGTCACGGATCGGACGTTTAGACAAGTTGAGTGACGGGGAGAAAGCTGGATCCATGGGTAGAAACAAGATGGAAAAAGGGCCAACGAAACGGGAGAGAAACGGACAAGAAGCGAGATCCGAGCCGCGACGAGTGAACGGGCTCGCTGAACTTTCTCAATTAAAAGTTAATTACCTTTCGGTTAAGACCACAGAATTTCAATCGGCAGACGAATAATTGTTCTCCGCGTTTGAACTACTGCCGAAGTAATTAACAGTGTAAACATTTACTTTTGATTCCTAGCCCGTTTTTTCGTTTCTCCCTTTTGACGTTTTCCTCTTCCGCCTTTCCTTCCTTTCTTTTATTTTATTAATTTCTTCGACTCTTTTCAATTTCTTGCTTTCCGTGGCTGAACCTTCTTTTCGTCGTTATCCTGGTTCGCTGGTGGGTGGAGAAAGAAACGTAACATCGTTTGACATCCATGTTAATACGACTAGACAGGGATTATATCGCCTGATGGAATTCCAGGGGTTTACTATAGTATCGATATCGGTCGATTTCTGATAGCTATTTCGGTTCAAACTTCCAGGCGATCTCCCATTGTTTCCCTTTGATAATATTCTCCGAGATTAAAAGGGATTGATCGAAGCGAGGGGCAATTATTTCCGATATTTATCTTTCCGGAGAGTAATTATATAGAAAAATCAACGGCGAAAATTATATATATATATATTATATCAAGAATAATGCAAAACGTATGTAAATGAAAATACTGTGGAAAGTGACAGTAAATCGATTTTGTAATTACTTACTTTTGTATAAAAATTCATCTAGTTTCCGTTTATGCAATACTTCCGCCTAATCGTGTATACTAAAAAATAAGGGAAAAAATCCAAGTATTCAGAGAGAAATCAGCACTCATTGTTACTTCGACCGCGATTAAGAGACATCCAATTAACGAAAAGGTCTACAGAAAATTGCAGCTCGTGATAATCAAAAAATTCCCTAAGAACCCCAAGAAAATACACAGATAATCCTGCAGATCCTTTCTTTCTGGTCTTATAAGGTTGACTATAGTAGAAGGCTTCTTTCGGGAAATGGAAACGTGCTGATGTAATTCAGGGATACGCGATTCTGTCTGCGATCATTTTGCCGGGGACGTTTAATTGATAGCCACGGGATTCTGTACGCCTTAATTATAACGCGATTAATTATGTAATCGTCGGGGAATGCGACGGATTCACGCTGGAATTAGTCTTTCGTGTAAGCTAGCCTCCCTTCTTCTCCTTCTATATCTTTTCTTCTCCCTCTTATTCTCCTTCGACCTCTATTCGTTTCGATCCCCTTCGTTCCTTCCTTTTCCTTTCTTCCCTTTTTTTTTTCAGACGAAAATGAGTCTCCCGAGAGGAACGACCCCTTTACATTTCTCATCCGACGAGATTTTTCGGCCATGGCCCAGGTTTGTTCCGGGGGATGGCTGGTTGGACGTAAAAAAGCTGGGAGATTGCGAAATCACGAGGTGCCACCGGCACGGGCTACGTGGTCTGGATTCGGGAACCGTCTTCTTCTCATATCTGTCTCTCTTTCTACCCTTTTTCTACCTTCCTTGCTGTCACTTGCATCGCGGTTCGATGTTGAGCGAATATTTGCGAAGCTTCGATAAGTGAAATTCTTTCTGCGCCGTACGGACGGGCGGACGGTTTAAGAACGCGCCGTGCCGTCTGTAATTTTCTGAGAACCGTGTGTGCGGAATGTGGTATGAGGGCGCGTATCACCGCTCCTTCCGTGAACCCTCGCGATTTCCATCCCTCTTTACGTCGCCAGGATTTAGGATCCCGAGATCCACCGCTGTGTTTCAAAGCGATTCCGTGTTCTGCATCGCTATGTCGTTTTCTGTGAAGGATTCTTGGAACAGTCGAAAACCATTTTGTAAGAGGCAATTTGGTCTACGTTCTATGTGCGATTCTTTTCATCGTCTTTGTTATGCTCTTTTACTATTACGAATAGACAAACTTGTTCTTCGATTTTGATTCTAATATCGATCGAATCGTTCGATGGTACGACTACAAAGTAGAAACATTGTACACCTCAATGTTACGCTACAAAGGCACAGATTCAAATAACAGAAGAAAGGAGGAACGGGAAGTAAATTTTTATTTGTGTTTCAATCCAAAAAATCACGTATTCAGCGCAAACAGAATAATTCAGTACTTTTCGGTCTTCAAAAGCATGGAAGGAAGAAAGCGTCGGCAATTCAAGTGACAAATGCAAGGAAGTAGCTAAAGAATAAAGAAATAAATGCATGAAAGTCTACAGAATTTTTATTTCAGAAGAAATTCTTTTATCCTTTTATTATGTTCGTCATAAAAATAGATATTCAATGTACATTCTCGAAATTTAGCAACGATTAAATTAACAAAAAGGGAAAAAAAGAAATAAAAGAGCAAAGATTTGTAACACTTATTGTACCTTTTCGTTTCTTATTTTTTCAGTTGAAAGAAATCACATATTCGTAAAAAGAAAGCGCATAAAGGAAAAGTGTATTCGAGGTCCATTTGTCCTTCGTAAACACGAACGTGAAAAACGACAACAATTATAAGTACAAAGGATAACGAGAATGTTCATCAACCGCGAACGCGATCCGATAGACATCGTGCTGCTCTAACGAACCGCGTTATTGCCCGCTCCCATAAAAACCAGGATTGTTCCCGTCAAGCGGCACGAGTTTCGTAAGTCACCATTTCCTGTCAGTTTCTGCCAGCTGTCGAATAGAAGCGGCGAAGAAAGTTCGGATACAGAAAGGTGCTTGAAGCGCCAACAACGGAAAGCTAGGTACACAGACAAAGAAGAAAAGGAGCGCGGACTTGGGACGAGAGAGGGTTGCAGCAATGAAGAAGAACAGAGAGAAGAAGTCGTAGAGGAAGGCGAGAACGAGAGGTTTAAGTAGGATTCTTACGTCAGTCGGATTCCACTTGAAGTAGCAAAGAGAAAAGGTCGAATAGAATCGAGCGGATCGAGGGAACGACAGAAGGGTGGCTCAGATCCGGTGGGCGGTTAGAGGAAGAGCAAACAAATCGACGTGCAAGTACGTTTCTTGATTTCATCCCCGGTTCTTCTCATTGTTGCCCGTCGCTACGTCCTTCTTGTCCGAACCGACCTTAAGCCGGATCCATAATGCATTCTTATTACGAATTTTTTCTAAAGAAGTCGCGATGAAAGTGCTGGTTACGTTCTTACGTAACGCGAGTGCTCGTTAACGTTGGCGATAGTATCGACAGGATCGTTTCTTGGCTATGATGGAATTTTTCTTTTAGAATGCTGAAAAGTATTTATTCGATGTTGACGTTTAACGCTCACTTTATCAGGCGCGGTCAAACGACCGGTTTCAAATTTTAATAAAAAATTGTACATTTATTGTTGTTTCTTTTGTTCATCTAACATTATGTATGTTATTATATTATCTGATCAATCCATTTCTCAATTTTTCTTAATATAAGAATTTACATAAAGTTAGACGAACGAAAGAAATAACAATAAATGTGCAATTTTCAATTAAATTTTGAAACCGGTCGTTCAACGGGCCTAATAAGATTAGTGTTAAGCGATGTTAAGTTGATGTTTGTGAATGAATATAAGAATCGAAAGCAATTCTCAGACATCTAGAATCTGGAACATTATCGATGATATGCGGACGTTTATAAGTCACTGAATAGTTGTTCATTTTAAAGATAATGTATAACAAAATCCGAGTATTATTCAAATTGTTTAAAACAAATATCTGTCTCTAACAATAAGATACATTTCCGACTAAATTTATCCGAATCGCTCGTTTTCGTAATCACTGTAAAGTATAACAGAACATATAAACAATATTAACTTCGATAATTGTATTAATAAATACAATAATAACTATGTCAAAAAAGATCAGTATAAATCCATCAATAGAGATTAAAGATACAAAAAATTCAGGGATTAAGCCAAAAGCGTTTTCCAAGATATTTTTTCTTTTTCGTCCTGTTTTAAATTAAACTTTAAACTGACGGGTGCCGACGCTGCTTTGACTTTCTGGTAAATTGTTCAGCTTCGAATAAAGCTACACTTCCAAAAATGTGACTATTTCCCAGGCACGATGGTTGTTTCCAAATTACACGTCGACGGAATTAAACGCGAGGGTGATGTGTGCACGTGTGTTTCCGATTTGTCAGCGTCTCAAACGTGTCAGCATCCTGGTCCACGCGCGCGTATCGTGAAATTCACCTTTCACCTCTCGTCTGGAAATTTTACGACCTGCCGAAGCGCGAACGCTCCAAAAGGAAAGTTTAATTTTCCAACAATCTGCAGCTTGTTCGATAAAAAGAAGAGTGCCTTTGAAAATCTCGCACTATCCTTTTTTCAATTGCGAGTTCGTCAATCACCAAAACAATTCAGTTTGATGTGCGGTATCTGCTTTATGAAAAACCAGCCGCCGTTTGTGCACTTTCGATTCTAATAGAATTTAATTGGTTGAGTCGAGTCCATCGGTCGGAGGTTGCTAGATCGATAAAGAGAAATTGATTTACAAATGGAAAAAGGTGTTTGTCATATGGATTGTTGTAGTTTTGTCAAAATACAATGTGGGCACTAAATGGAAATAAGAAGAATTATCTCCAATTTCTAGTCGTATTTTACTATATTCGATAATTCATGATAATTAATTTCTTAATTCGACAATTATCTATCTTTCTTTATACGATGCTTATTTATTTATACTATTATTATTTATACTATTTATACTATTTATTTATACTATTTATACTATTTATTTATACTATTATTATACTATTATTTACGATTATTACGATTATTATTATTATACGATTTATTTATACTATTATTATTGTTCTTAAAATATCCAAACTGAGATTTAACTTAAACGTATTAAATGTAAACTTAAGTGTACCTAAGTATAAATATATTAAACTTAAGTGTATTAAATGTTGTAAATAAAAGTAATAAAGGATAACAATAAAGGACTATACCTTTTTCTATTACACCAGACCCATTGTATTCGGATATCAAAAATTACCAACGTTTTTCGTGAGCCCCCTGTATAGTTTTCAACAAATACAGATCACGACATGCCTTTTTAGAACGCGTACAAGGATACACGTTTAATCGACACAGGTTTCTCGTTAACGATCGTAGACTGAAATATCGTCAATATTCCACGATCGACGTAGGAGCAACCAATACTCGAGATTGGCCATAGAAAAATGCCAACGACGGTATGAAAACGGAGAATGGAAATAATAAAAGATAAAGAGGCCGGGGGAACGGAAATCTAGTGGGACTTCTCGTCGGTGTTCTATACTCTGACAATTATTCTCTGGCGGTCGGTGAAAATGAACAGAAAAGGTAAAATAAGGCAGGTGGTGGGTGGTAGGGCGCAAGGGCGAGGGCCTATAGGAGAATTCGAAGAGAAACGCCCACTCCCAAAGGGCTAGCTGGTGAATTGGCGTGGCGGCGCAGTTCTCGGTGAGCACTTTTGTTAATTAAATGCCGTTGTTCGGTTCAGACCGGCTCTTTTAATCGAGTTATCGTTTAAACAGCACTCAGTCGGTAAAGGGGTCCCTCAAGTGGGTCGTGTTTAAAAAGCAGCTCCTGCATAAACATATCAAGCGACTGCAGTCGACTCTTAATTAAAGCCAATTTCTTCTGCTATGTCGAAACCGTCAATCGTTGTTTCCCGTTCGAAAATACTACATATGTAGTTGTATGTCAGAGGTGTCACAACAAACCAGTTGTTGTACACATTTAAGCCTGTGAATACGACTATTGTAAATAGACGATGAAACGAAATTTTTGTAGAATGTGGTTGTTGTCAATAAGCCACGCTATGTATTGTACTGATAATGATACTGTATTTAGCTTTGCTATATCGTATCACACTTGCATATTGTATTGCATTTTTCTTCTTTTTTTTTTTTTTATTCAGAGGGACCGATTAATCATCGAGTACAAAAAATGCTACTCGCTTCTACACGCTTAAAAATTACTACGATGTTGATCACTGTTTTTGAAACAACTATCGCGAATTTTTATTCTAGATGAATTACGAGGACAACAAATCGGAGATTTTTTACAGTTGGGAAAGTTATTAAAAATGTAGGAAGTCCAAAACAGTACAGTGTATTTGAATATAGTCATTGATGCTTCCCATATTATTTTTATAGGTACGTGTTAACTATAATATTTGTTAATTCCTTCGTTGATTGAAATTTTAATTGATTTAGTGTAGCTTGTATAAGAAAAAGTGGATGTTTGACGAATAGAATATCCAATTTTCGTTTATATTGTCCCCTTTTTAGGATAAATATTGTCACGAGAATATACTTAAGTAGAATAGAAAGTATTGTAAATGGATTTACACATACCCATAGGAAATACAAACTAATTGTGCAAGTTGCTAGAAATTAACATTGAATCTGTTATTTCGTACATCACTACAAATAACTTCCTTATTTCTTCAATCCACGTTTTACGTTTCAAGCATCCAAGCTTCGTATTTTCCTCTTCTTCCTCGATAGCGAGATCCTAGCTTTCGCTTACAGGTTTCCAGTCGACTCCTGTAGATTACGAATATAAAAACCTCGATGCACTCTTGATTAGCCAGGTGTTGCTCGACAAAGAGCTGCAAGACTGTTCTCAGCCGATTGCTCTGCTCGGTCCAGTCTCGGGTCTCTCACATTGAAAGCATCTCCCGCCCTCTCTTTTCCATTCCTCTCACCTGCAATTACTTTTCACGAACGATAACGTCGCACAATCTCGCCCGACACTTTTTCATGCGGGATTCGAGCGCCCAGGGAAATATGATGATACTTAGACAACGGCAAGGTGAATCTCACCAAAGCAACAAGAATTTTACGAACAATGGAGAAACTGGTTATCCTCCTTCAACCAGGAACAGGAGAAAAACGAGTTTCGATTCGACCTTCAAAACGCTAGCTATTTAACAATTCGCTCCATTGATTGGAATTTAGTCGATGGTAACGGTGGTATGCGAAGCATTTTAAGAAAATAGCAAAAAGTTTAGCTAAAAGAACGAAGAAATTTATTAAACATTCGCAGTCTAATTACGGGATAAAAAAAAGAATGTTAAATTATTCCGCTTCATTAAAGAACGTAGAATATAAATGTTCCATATAATCCAGTTACGATCGTGTTTGTGTTTTCCGATAGAGACTGGAAAACTTGTTAATCAGTGGCAAAGTTTTCCTCGGAGTTCGGAGCGAGGAAAAAAGCTACAGGCAAGATCAAGCGGTGGAAACTTTGTATTCTCGATTGCGGCAGCCACCACATGGAATTTTAATTAATAATAACGAGCTGTTCGCGTGCCTCTAGGCCACGTTTCTCTTCCAACTATCCCACCAAGTATTTCGAGAGAAAGAGAGAGGGAGAAAGGGATGCTGGATCAGTGAATCGCGTACTTCGCGTTTGGAATTTAGTTGCGCGACGATTCATTGTGTTTGCTCGCAACACGTCGTGTTATTTATGGACCAAAAAATGACCCTGCGAAAATTGTGCATGTGCGACGCGAAATTAACGTTTATGTATGGGAAATGGGTAGAAGAAATATTGGTTTTTCATGGAAAATGTATTAAATGGATTTATGATAGTTCCTTTGTAATTTATGAATCGGTTTGGCGTTCTCTTTTGAGGATTATAGAGTGTCCCGTATTATTTTTCCAATCAGATTTTGTTAATATATTCTACAAGTATAAATAATAGAAAAATGTTATATAAATCTAGGACCCTATCCCATTTCAATGCTTCTTTAAAAATATATAGATAAAAACGTCTTTGTCTTTGTATTATAGAATTGAAATTATTTTTTGTTCAAATATACATTATACATACTGTTCCAATATTTACTACTGCAAAAATATTAATTTAGAATTATGAAAATGTTATTAGTTAAAAAAACAAACTGTCACTATTTATATGCTTATCAATGTACATACTTTGAAATTTCCTTGATGCAAGTTTCCTACTTTAATTCCAGTGTTGAAGTCTCGAAACTTTCTTCACCGGTATCCTATGTATATATACAACCTATGATGATGCACCGAACCGGTATAACCAGACCCCAAATTATTACATCACATTAATCAATTACACCTTAATTAATCGTCCTAATTACATCCAATGCTCGTTTAAATCAACGAACATGAACGTTCCATCACACACGTTCATGAACGTTCGACAGAATTTCCATTTGCAAAGAAAAACAGGATGACAACGCTTCTAACCCGTTGAACACTGTGTTCACCTTCACGTAACTAACACCGAAACATTTTGGAAGATAGTAACCGATGTGCTTCTATACAGTCTCCTAGACCAATGTCGCCCCACGTGCGAACTGGGTCAGCACCGACACCTTGAAAGCATTTAAACTTGCTCCTAACAAGGTCTTCCGGGATCTCTCACGCTCCTGTCTCTCTGTTCCTACGTGCACCGTCTATACTTGATTCGAGAAACTTCGACCAAGGTGGATACCGGATACCCGACAACGGAACGATGTTTCGAACTGATTGCAAACTAATATCCCGTTCGATTCTACGAGGGCGTGCGCTACATTGATACGAGGTAACGGAGCTGGCGCTATCTAATTTTAACGGCAGCACGCCTGGTCATGCTGAAATATCGAGCTGGAGAAATGCACTTGCTCTCTCTCTCTCTCTCCCTCTTTCTCTCTTGTTGCCAATTTTCTTACTGTTCAAAACTCTTTGGTATGCTTCAGACAATGATATGAGTTTCGTTTGAGCTACATATTTTTGAGCAGTGTTGAGTAGATTTTAAAAGAAAAGACAAATTCTTCGATTAGGAGTGGGTATACAAAGAAGATTCAAGGCAGAAAATTAATGTAAAACACAAGCTTATTAACGGTGATTTTGTAGTCGCGTCATTCGCTTCGTTATTTATAGCGACGTACTTGATTTATGGTATACGAGCTGCATGCTCATAACGATGGTGTTTGAATGAAAAAGAAATCGAAAACAACGCAGGAGCTCTTTATTCGAGTTTCTAAATGAGGCAAGGGATCAAGAAATGATCGTGTTTCAAAATTCTCCACTGATATTCACTGCTTGTCTTTAAGACAAGATGAAAAATGAAGGCACACGATCTTTCAAATATATAAATCCCCTTGTCTGTAATAAACATTTCAATAAAAACATTTTCTTTCGTAAATATTGTATGATTATACGTAAAAATGTGCAAACTTATTAATTCCTAATATTGTCTAACGTTATCGCTCGAAGTATATGTTCGAAATCGTATCATTTGTGACAAAAACTATTTTGATTAACCCACCGATGGTGAGAATAATCGAAATCGTCGTATATAATCATCTCAATTCACCTATGACCACCAACGATCTAGCGAAAATATTCATTCGCCAGTTCTACCTTCCCGCGATCCTCACCTTTCGCATAATTTAACCAACCCCATTCTTACACGTCGTGGAAAGTTGGCGGTGGCACTCGAAGAGCTCGTAAAATCAGCGGCCATGGCTCGCACCGCTGTTCAACCGGGCTTCTCTCGTTCGACCACTCGAAGTGAACAATTTCGACGGCTGCGAGCGGACCGCATTCATCGAAAGAAGAACGAAACTCCGTTAAACTCTGGCGAATCAACCGCTCTTAAACTTTGCTCCGGCTTCCGGTCCGCCGCGAGATCGCCGTAGAATTACCGTTGGCCATACCACCGATATTTCTCGCTGGAGAATTTTTCCTCGGGGCTGAAATTGAAGCGAACGAGCACCAGCCAACTGGTACAGAGGCTATTCGTCCGTTGATAATCGGTATTTATCGGTCTGCGCCGGACCGAACATTGTTGCGCCGCGATACCTGTTCGGGAAGCTAATTGCGGTTACCGCGATAAGGTCGGTGAACCTTTTAAATCTTCTGGACCCTCTTACGCAGTTGAGTTAATACCATTAACAAAATTTTACAATCTACGAGTTACAAATCATCGATGTTAATAAATTTTCTTCCGTCACGGTAAAAAGTTACAAAGTTACAAAATGATACTGAAACGAAGATTTGCGAAGGAACTTTACAAATTGTACTTTGAACTTTACAAACGTATTGATCGTGATATTTGACATATAATTGCAGAATCATAAAAATGTCGTTACGCGGTAGTAGCCTAAAAAGTACCTCGTCGAAGATCCATTTCTGATCAAATAAATTGAAAAGAGGGAAATTATCTAAATACATAGACTATAGCATTAAGGAACAAATTGCGAAAGGAATATTTATAAAAAATGAAAGAAAGTAGTTTCTGTTGAGGTTATTAGATATTGTATGTGAATACAAAGGAACGCGTGGCTAAATTGTAAGGTAGAAAATATATTTTAAATACTGAAGTGTAAATACAAATCGGAATATAATTGAGTTGATCCAGATCCACACGCTAGCAGTGTTACCCTCTGACTGAAAACCTTGAAGCCATCGTCGCCTGTCTACAGTTTATGGTTTGCCTTTGTCCCAGTCTTTTGTCTATGCACTGTCGATGGCTTCAGTGCTTAAAAAAACTAAAAGACCAGATATAGAATTTTCTTAGAAGTGATGGCCACTTCAACACTTTCTACTACGCAAGTCTGTTATATTCTATATCTCATGTATCTAAAAAGAAGTTGAAATCTACAATACATGAGAATGTATCGAACTAAATCAATCGACGACAATTTTATTAGAATCTCTCGAAATAGATATCATTGGAAGATTAGCGTAATTAAAACATAACTACAAAGAAATACAACGAAGGTACTGCTCTTAAATTGTATCACGAATTGTCGCACGAATTTCTCTCTTCCCTTTTCTCTCATTCACGCTACTTTCTATTTCAGAGGAAGCCAGAAACCCCGAGTTTTCATTCCTCTTCTCGTCCCTGGTTTTCTACTTTTCCTTTTAAGAGTCGATTCCAACGTGCGGTCTTTCACGTTTGATAGCGTGCACACACGTTCGCTATCCCCTAGCTGATGCATAACGTACACGTGTACGTGTACACCAAGCCACACGACCAGGTCGAAGCTATTAATTCGATTGCCAATCGATTCAGCTTTACTTGCTTGTGCGAGGGATAAACGTCTGGCTTCGGTGGATTTTTCATTTACCAGTCCTACTTGCTGACCACGATGCACCTGCATAATTAATCGCCTTCACTACCAAGACACGCCTTTCACCTGAGAAAAACCGCATGCACAGATGTTTTCCCACGATTTTGACATTGCGACACATCGATCCTACGATTAATTACATTCTTCCAAGCGAAGATAGTCGGAGAATAAATGTGCTTCCCCTTTGGGTCGTTCGGTACGGGAGGAATGCATCTGCAGATTGAAATTCTTGGATTGCATTCGAGCGTGATCCTTTTGCTTGGGAGAAATACTGTTCGATAGATCGGCTGAGATTCTTGAACTATGGATATTTTTGTGCTTGCGGGAAATTCAAAGAAATATATTTATTTATTCTGTTGATATAAATCGAGCAAAGTGTTTTTATAATTATGCACAATAATACACATAGGCGTTAACAGATATTAGTATACTCACAGAAAGTAAAATTATCCTCAATCATGGTCGATCAAATTATCACATTTGATACGAAAGCGTGAGATGTTCTGATGCTTACGAACGTCAGAGTACATCCGATCGATTATTTGTCGCATCAGATAGAATCTATGTCGTGCAGCTAATACAGCGAAAAGTTTTGGGTACACGCGTACTCCACTTGCGACTGATAAAAATGTAGGTCGCAGTTTTTACGTGCGCGACTATACGTACAATATCAATCGTTAATGTTACAGAAGGGAATACGTTCCAACATAGGGCAGTAGTCGTGACAGGTTTTGCGTCAGGCCACCGTTACTTACTTAATGGGTTGTGTGTTAAGCGAACGTGCCTTCTGTCCGGTGCAAAACCGAATCCGCTCTTCGGGATAATAAATCACCAGAATCGCGGGTTGTGGCCGCTACTTGCGCGAACCACAGCAAAACGAATTGCGTCCTTTAATAAAGAGAACAGCGCTAACACTCGGGGAAGGCAAATGATAACGTTCCGTATGATTTGTACCTGTACCCTCTAACTTCTCTCTCCGTATCCTTCCAAACTTCCGCTCTCTGTTACAATTGTTTCAAATTCAGTATCCAACATTTGCATCGATCGGTAGATCGGATACTACCGTAGGAAAAAGAATATTGTAATTCGAGGAATGAATAAATTACCGACAGATTAGATTATCGAGTTTCAGAATATACATATAGAATCTGTGCATTTCAAATTCTAATGTATGTAGTATCGGGAAAAGGGACGTACCTGACAATGGGTCATACCTGTGGCCCTTTACAACATTGGGGTAATTGAAAGGGATGTACCTGGGAATGGGTCAGACACATCTGGAGAACAGACAGAAGACGTTAGGCAGTCGAGTAGGGTCAGTCACTGAGTTTTAGTCAGTTGCGGAGAGTCAGTTGAGTAGAATGAATTGAGTTGTAGCAGTTGAATAGAGGCAGTTGAGTGGAGCAGTTTGAGTTGAGCGGTCGAGAAGTTGGAAGCCGAGTGTTAAGACGTACGACGATATTGTAGTCAGTTTTGTTTTAAGTGTTGCTTGTACGAATAAAACTGAACTTAACTCTGAATAAACCATCCTTTCTTGTCCTTGCTCTAGATAAAACACATTTGTAAGTTACTACATGTATAAAGTATTGAAGTGGTCACAACTTCTAAGAAAACTCTACATCTGGTTTTAGTTTTCTTAAGCATTGAAGCCATCGACAGCAATAGACAAAAGATTGGGACGAAGGCAAAACCATAAAGAGTAAACGGGCGACGTTGGCTTCAGGTTTCTTTTTTCAGTTATAGAGTAACACTGCTAGCGTGCGGACCTGGACCAGCTCATATATTGTATTCCTTCTTTGTATTTACACTTCAGCTTAAAATATATATATATTTTCTATCTTACAATTTATCCACGCGTCTCTTTGCATTCATATACACCTAATAACCTCAACATAAAGTATAAATGTTTCGTCCGGTGACTCTTTGCGTAGCCCGGAATCTATCCCTCGGTCCAGGCTGCCACTTGCTACAACATAATTAGTTGGACCGCAATAATCATAAGGTACTGTCGTAAAACTAAGCAATTCGATTTGACCGTTAAGACCGTTAAGTGGTATGAAACACCTTCGACTCAAAATGTTCCTTATGGTTATTGCTTCATCAGATAAAAAGTGGGGAAACGTAGGTTTCCCCATTTTCACCCGCGAGCAATCGATTGTGGGGCGACCAACACCCAGCAAGAGTTTTCCTCTGCGACAGTATCGTGACCGAACTTCACTGAATCTACGACTACGGATCAGTCAACATCTCTGCACTGGGTTCACTACTTTAACTCAGTCAACATATACTAATTAACATTTATATACATACGCAACGAGCGTAACCATCTTGTCTATAATAGTTGTTGGAATAAAAAGTACATAATAGCTTGTTACCTCAGCGTTATAATTATTTCAATCACCCCTATTATCCTAACCGAAATAGGGGGTCGATCAGTTTCGTGGCGTCGATTGTATATCGTAATGGGAATTTACGATTCCCGTTGACACGCTCCTTGAGATCGCGTCTCTCCGCGAATGGTCGACAAAACAATAAATAATTCTAATGTATAGACACTACGATGTCCTGTGAAAACACATCATGACTGTCAGATTCAACCATAATTGCTCCATCAAAACGACATTCGTCCTGTATAAACTGAACTTCACGGCATAGCGCAAACAAGAATAGCGTCGTTCAAACAAACAAAGTGACAAAATTCCCATCTTTAGTTATCCCAGAGCGTGGAAGAAATGTCGTCCGTACGCCATTCTTTCAACCACGTTCGCTGTCCGTCCGTTCGAAAGATTTCTTTCGCGTGAATCGTTCCATGAACTTTTATAATCAGACGAGAGAAACTTGGTCGGAGTAGAAAACGCAAGGACGACCGAGTTTCTTGTCGAATTTCCCTTATCGTCGAAATAAACGAATTCGTGGATTATTTCTCCGTTTCCTCTTCAACTGCTATTCTCCCTGCACGCCTATATATTTCGAACATTTCTGGTTTCAATATATGCAGCGCGTACAGAAACTAACGCTGCCAACGAAACGCATACTTCCGGCCACTTTGAAGTCAGATTACGCGTTGCTCGCGGCAAGGTTAATCCGTTTGATCTCGCAAGGCCGCAAAATTGCGGCTAATATACAAAAGAGCCGGGAACGATTCTACCAGTAACCATTGTGAAAGGTTCTCTACGCCAGTAACGCGCACCCTCGCCAGACTTGGCCCCTTTTATTACGTATTCACCGATGCGTTCATAATTTTTCGAGTACACGAGACCATGCTTTTCGCGTATCGTTCGCCATACAGTATCGCTGAAAAGTATCCGGGTATTTGGAAGCTTCTCTCGAGAAGCAGGGTAACTCACGACAATATTTGAGCACTTGTAGGATATTTGTATGTATGCGCCATGTGTGCTGTATACTATATTTTACAATTATATTAATATTAAGATATGTATAATTTTGTGTGCTCGACTAGATTGGCCGCGTAGTAGTGACACAAGTAAGTGAATGTGAGTGTGTGGAAATATGTGCGTGCGCGCGTCTCGAAATCAAAGGAACGTAAACTGTTCAGTTAATAGTCTAGTATGGAAGAAGGTGAGACTAATAAAGTGCTGAGACGCGTGCAAGTATGTATCGGTGAATATCTTTGAAATCGTTTATCAGATAAATATATAACTATTTTAATATAAATTCTAAGAGTAAACTTAGCGTTCCTATACCATTATTTCGGCAATTAAGATCCAAAATTCCCAACAATTAATATTGTAAGTCAACTGTCGCTTATGTGATTATATTTAGTGATAAAATTGAAGATCGATTGGAAAATGTGAGATACAGGGAAAAGATATAATTCCATGTCGATAGATTTGTTTTCTCTTTTATATCTGTTGATGGTTAAAAGGAAGTATTTTAATGTGGAGTAGTTGAGAAATGTCAATTTAAATTTATAGTCTCCTGATTGAATAAAAAAGTAGTAAATACTAATCGAGACATTTAGAAGCTACGATACATTGATGAATTATATAAGTCGAAAATTAGAAGAAAGTGATGATGTTGCAAATACAATTTTTTTTTTATTTATTTTAAAATTTACTGTGTTTTATATCGTCATCTTATAACAAAAGACTTATAGAAGCACCTGAATTACTTGTTTCTCGAGAATTGAACATTAATCGTCTATTTATCTAATGAAATTGAGAAATTGACAAAAAGCGAAGCCGAGCGATTTGGCTCCTGAAAACTCGATTACTGATTTAAGCTTCTCATTATTGATTTATAGTTAATTTAATCACCTGGATCAGATTCAAACGTCGTTACTACAATTGCTACAAATCGATCAGTGTTTAAATTATTGAGAATGCTAATGAACTGTTCGTTCATGAAAGAAGCAGAGAAAATGTATAGAAACGTCATAAACATGGGCAGAGGTCTTTTTCGACGGAATATCTGTGTCAGGCTATCTGAAGTAGAAAGCGTTATTCGCGTTATTAAAATGTAAAATAGAACTGAATCGCATCTGCGTAGAATATGTTGCGCATCTATACATATTTGTATACGTATATGTATGTGTAGAAGATTTTTAATCAATTTTAATTGTGAACGTGTTTTTAATTTATCTTTAATCAAACATCGCGGATTTTTCTATGTCGTGTGGAAGACCCAAATGTGTCTGTGTTATTTGATACATTTGCCCTGCTTTCTGTACGTTACACACAGATATTTTTATTAAAACGCATGAGATCGATTTTCATTACTCGAAATATACTGCAATATTCGGAAATAAATCTAACGAATCTACGCATTTTTAATGGAAACTTCCTTTCTTAAATATTATCCTTGGAGGAAGAATGATGAAATTTAGTATAACAAATTTTTTTAAATAAATCGAATTAAAGCACGTAGATAATATTTTCTTCTTTAGAGAAATAACTTTGGTTAAGCGCGAATAATTTCGATAAAGATGTGGTAAATGTATAATACAGGAATATAGTTTGTATAAAGATTGCTCGACGAATTGCGAAATAACGAGTTTCAAAAGTACATCAAACGAACTCGGAAATCGGTCTTTTCGAATGACCTTTAAATTGCATTTCTTCCTAAGGAATCTAACATAAAAGGTACTCGTAGTTTCGAAACTTCGTGACTTCTTCGCTTGGCCTTTTTATACTTGGGCTTTGACCCTTTTAAAGAGCCGCTCTTTGCAATTTCTACGCACGACTACCGTATTAATTCTACTTGTATCGAAGTTTATACAGTCTGTCACACAAGAGCGTGTCTGCGATATCTGCGAAACCTGACACCTAATCAGAATGGGATAAAAAGAATGTAAACAAACGAAAACTTCTCTAATACGCGTTGCTGAATACCTTTCAGTTTCATTTGAAACAGTGAAAGGAACAGAGCTTTTTAATATGAGTGCCGCGTACGCGAAACGTCGAAAATCGTCTGGCATGGGCGAATGAAAACAGAGATCGTGATTGGAGTAATATAATATTCACTGATGAATCTTCGTTTTGGGCATGGTGTCCTATTAGGCAAGCTGAGAGGAAGACGTATCACAAAAATAAGAACACTTGTACATCACATTCGAAAGATATGGAGGTCGTTACCAGAATCCTACGCTCAAAAATTAGTCGAGAGTATGCCGAAACGATGTCAAGCTATAATCGCTAATGGAGGAGATTGGACACCCTACTGTAATAGCGTATTAGTGTTTTAGATGTAGATTCAATTCATATAAATTTTTTTACAAATATATAAATATTTACAGAAATATCGCAGACACGCTCTTGTGTGACAGACTGTATCGTTGGCCATTAACGTTGCACACAAGGATCCTTTGTAAAAGATCAGTAAATCGCTTATAAATATCCTTGAAGCGGCTACTCACCGTGTCTAGTCACATTTTCCAAAATAGCTTTATCATTCGTTTATGTAAAATCAACATATTTACGACTTCGTAATCTCTCCTTATCACCAGGAACTTCTTATACCGCTTGTAATAATTCCAAAGCCATTAGGTACAAGGGACGCTGTTCTTTGCATTTCAACAATTGGTCTGATCCACAAACTACTCTAGGAATTATTTAAAAGTGAAAGGACGTAGTCGCTGTCGCTAAAGAGAAACAGAAGACAAGATTAAACCAGAGAGCGAATAAGGGTAAGGAGAGGAAAAAGAAGACGAGGGTGAAACTCGGCGGAATATCACAGGGGAATGAAGACCTGAATTCTAACGTTACATCCTGTCCTAAAAACGAATTAGCTCGAAAGATTTGCCAAGTCGAGTTTTCCCTTTGTCCTTCGCTCGAATTTCAACCCCTTCCCTCTCGCTCTGGAATAGAAACATCCAGTTAGAAAGGTGAAACGTGACAGAGAGGAGAGTTTTATGCGTTCATTAGTCACACGAACCAGATTGAATTCCTCTTGAGCTTTCTTACCAGCTTAGATCGTGGAACATAGAGCAGGAGAAAAGGTTAAGAGAAGTTTTTCCATTTGGTGAATTTTACGAGGGCGAACGTCTGGAGTCTCCGTGAGCTGGGTTTCATCGGTTAGGCTGACCGTGGAGGATCGAACAATGACGCAGCTATCGCGGACAACGCTCAGAGATCATCCATTATCCGGCAGAGTGTGCAACGGCCAGGTTAGAACGAACGAGCACCGATAGGGAAGATAATTTGTCAGTTTAAAGATCTAATTTGTAACTGGGGCACAGCTTTATGAGCTGATTCGGCTTACAGGTGTAGGATGTTGCGTTTAACTAGCTTGACTTAAGCTTCTTCGTTGATTCGCCCGCAAATGTTTTCGAAGAAAATTGTTCCTTCCGGAAGAGATTACATCGTCTAGTGAAGTATTGTTTAAAATGGTCTAGAACGACACCAATTTGAAATTACCCTTTCGGATGAAATTAACCGTAATTCGAATTACGGAAGGTCTCTTAACAAAAAATTATATTCTGTTTTTCTGCCTTATTTTTTCATGTAGAATCACTTCTTTTTAAGCGTTTTTCAGAGACACTCTCTATGAAATAAACCATAATTCCATTCTACACAGCGTCTCAATCTAAAAAATACACTAGCTATCTAAATATACCTCACGCTAACTGTAAGCCTGTAAAATAATATGAAGCTCTAAACTTTTCTCGAATTCATATATAGTATACGTTGCAACGAAATCCGGTAGTGCAGGCGTGCGAGCCTGTGCGATTTTTTTAATTAAATCCGTTACAAGGCCCGGTGGTTAGCCTGCGAAGGGAATTTTTCACCGCGTCACGGCGACCATAAATCATCAAGCGGACGCGTCGACGTGCGATTGTGAAAGGTTAAAATATGTATCGGGCTGGTACGTACACAGCCATCTTAAATTGTTCCATACGCAATGACGACCCGACTGAATTCTCTGTCGCGTGGTACCACGGTCATGATTTATTATCGGAGCGTAGAGCTCCTCGTAATTTATGCACACCGGCTAGCCACCAACCAACGGTCGTACCATCGTTCCACAATACCGTCTGCAATTTCGTGGAACGTTCGACCGGTAACTTGCAAAACAATCGTCCCTGCCAGCAACCTCCGAAAGGAATCATTGCCTTTTGATTCGCGGTTTCGTCCCGCAAACGCATATTCCGTTAATTAACTCGACTGTATGTCTGGACTGCGTTTCAATTATGATTAATTTGAACGTGCGTTCTACGTGACCAGAAATACATACTTGGCGGAGCCTTTGAATTTGAACATCATGCAGTGTCGCGTAGTATCGAGCGCTTTCGTGGTCGATGCGGTCGAAAGTCAGCGGATTTATCGTAGGAAAGATTCTTTGGGTATGTAACAGTGACAGTGATTATAATCGTCGTAAGTACATTTAATAGTACATTGTAACTTGACTAAATTAATTCCTAAATATCAGTATATGCAGTGATAAAATTTATATTCCCAATCTTTGCGAAAAATATATATAAATATATATGAACGACATAGGAGAGCAAGTCTAATTGATGAACTTATGAACGATGAAAATGCGATCACACAACGCATGATTGATTTAACAGTACAGACACGCTGAAAATATTACATTTGCGTTGGAAATATATGGGAATTTAATGTAAATACGCAAAAGAAAAAAAAAAAAAAAAGAAAATAAGCAGAAATGGCAAATGTTTACAGCAGAGCCTCTATTTGTTCGCGTACATCTTTATTAACGTTATAACATGAATATACACCTACACGCACACGTTTATTTCCATACTGAAAACAAATTTTAAAATTATCATCATAAATGTTCATAATATTCGTGATATGAAAAAATACATAAATACATTTGTTAGCATTTTAAGAGTTGCTCCATTTACGTAGCGATTTTTCACTTATGTAACGTAATAATTATAAAAAATGAACAAACCATATGAGCAGCTTAAGCAACGCATAAACATTTGTTTCGAGAAGAGCAGAAAGAAAAGGATATAGTTATTTATCATGAATGTAGTATACCTACGGCAAGTGTAATATATTTTCGTTTCAAGGCTTGATTGTATACTCTATAAATATAAAGACTAAAAACCGTGAAAAATTAAATACGAGAAGATGAATCATAATAAAAGTTATAGTTAAAGCATACATACAGTCTGTCACACAAGAGCGTGTCTGCGATATTTCTGTAAATATTTATATATTTGTAAAAAAATTTATATGAATTGAATCTACATCTAAAACACTAATACGCTATTACTTAGTAGGGTGTCCAATCTCCTCCATTAGCGATTATAGCTTGACATCGTTTCGGCATACTCTCGACTAATTTTTGAGCGTAGGATTCTGGTAACGACCTCCATATCTTTCGAATGTGATGTACAAGTGTTCTTATTTTTGTGATACGTCTTCCTCTCAGCTTGCCTAATAGGACACCATGCCCAAAACGAAGATTCATCAGTGAATATTATATTACTCCAATCACGATCTCTGTTTTCATTCGCCCATGCCAGACGATTTTCGACGTTTCGCGTACGCGGCACTCATATTAAAAAGCTCTGTTCCTTTCACTGTTTCAAATGAAACTGAAAGGTATTCAGCAACGCGTATTAGAGAAGTTTTCGTTTGTTTACATTCTTTTTATCTCATTCTGATTAGGTGTCAGGTTTCGCAGATATCGCAGACACGCTCTTGTGTGACAGACTGTACTAATAAATTTACAAGTAATGAATATAAAAATCATAGAAAACGATCCTTTAATTATCTTGAACAGTCTAGAGATATAAACACATCGTTCTATACGATAAATGGGAAATTTATTTTTACAATAAAATTCATTTCTTCCTCCCTAAATCAATATTAATATCAAAAAATCAATGCATATATTCATACCTCTGATTCAAATCAAACAAGAATTCTTAAAACGTTGTTCGTCGATAACAAACCTCCCCCACTGTCAAACACGAGGAACGAAGAATCAACTTGGAGGGACCGTTCTCCCTCTTTGCAGATTACCATCCTCGGGACAACGCAGGCCAGGGAAGTTGAGACCACCCTTTGTTAAGGATTACAAGCGTTTTGTCCGCGACGGAATCCTCTTTCCCAAATTAACTTCTTCGTCTGAGAGGGCCATTATCGTCGCAAGTCTCCGTCTCCTTTATGTCTGCGACTTCCCTTTCTTTACACCAGTGATTTTGGCAACAAGCTCGCCGTAAATTCTCGGAATGATTCTTCCAGACCTGGTGTTAACCTACATAACGTGCGATTTATTATGACTTATACCGGAACGGTTTTCGATGTCTCGGTGACGTTGGTTTTGCGGGAATTCGCGTCTTTTAAAAATCTGTTTCCTTGCCAAGCGCGAATTTGCGTCGTCTAGCTGGGAATTCTACGAGGATGAGTTTTAGAGAGTGAGTAAAAGGGTGGACGTGGCGGCCAGAAATGACTGTCTGTGCAGTGGAAGGCATTATCTTGGACCGACCATTCGTTATTAACTGCAGTTACGACTTCTATCGTTTGGCGTTGAACATTTTGCTCTGTACTACAGGATAAGAGAGATTACACTACTGTTCGATGATATTCAGATACTCTTTTATTTTTTTATAGAATGTTACTGATGTAATTAGAGATGAAGAGACCTGTATCATTCTATTATTTATAATCGTATATAAAAGAATACTATGACACGAAAAATGAAACAAAAGAATATCATAAAACTAATTTTTTAAATCTAATGCGGTAAGAAAATTCGTATTTGTAATTATTGATGTTTATGGCAAGTTCCATGTAGTTGTTTGCTTATTTAAGAAGCTCTTTCTCTGGAGTATAATATATGAATTGAATAAGAAAAATTCTATGATATATGAAAGATTAACGAAATTAATTGAAACAATGATGTCTAAAATCTATAGATATATGGAAATACAACTCGCATATTTACTCGTGATACGCTGCCACATCTAAGCTTCTCAGCAGGTAATTCAAATTTTGCTTCTGGAATTAATTGACCATTAATTAATACACATTAGTACACGAGGGTAGATATAAATAGATGTTATATTTAATTATATTAATAAACTTGATATTTATTAACCGTGTTATAAGGAAAACTAAATTATACAATGTTTTGAAAATTCTAGTCGATTTTAAAGAAGATTATATTGAATATCAGTAAGGGCCAGTGACTTATGTAAAGGGGGATGTGTATTCGCAATCACAATTATTCAAACACGGCATTGCACTTATTATCTTCTATATATAATAATTTATCGATAATGCTACACATTAATAGCATTATTTATTACTAAATACGATAAATAATAACCAGGTTGCAGATTTTTATGCATTTATATAAATTCCAAAATTGCGCGAATACATTTAGATTGCATCTAATATCCGAAAGTATAGTACGCGTTAATAATATACATAAAACAATTTTCTATTTGGCTAACGCTTTCTTAATTATACTCATAGAAACATAAATATTAGCAATCCACAAACTAACAACTCGTACGCGAAATTAACTAACTCTGCGCTTGGTAATGAAATTTTTAAGAACGACAAGGGTGGCACGCGCCGCAGCAGCGTTACGCCGCGAAATATAAATCGCGCGAAATTATCACGAATTCCCGACCGAGTGTAAATTTCGTCCGACCAAATAACAGGAAACATTAACGGAAATTTATCCACTCATTTACACTCGACGTAACTCATCGACAATTTAAGGGGGTCGTTACGGTTCACCCTCTTTTGGACGGGATGTCGGCGAAATAAACTAAATGTAGCTTAAACAAACGAGCGTTCGCGATAAAGCTTGCCAGACCGTTCGGTAAAAGTGCAACGTCAAGCAACGAGAAACGAGAAGTCGTCGGGTTTTTTCCCTTAATTCTGTCGACGGGCAGCCGGGATCCGCGTATTTATCGCGTTCAGCGTTGCTCACCGTCAGATGCACGCGAGCATAGACAACGACGAGCGAAGAGAAACGACCGGCGACGATATATTTTTGACACCGTCGACGCCTGCTGCGACCGGCCATTTACTCGTTGTACCCGCGTATCTCGTTTACACCGTTACCCTCTCGAAAAAGTACCATGTTCCTTTCGCATGGCTGTCGTGAAATTTACTATGTTACGCGGCATTAATTTCGTCCGCGTTTTTTCGGTTTTTCGATGTAGAGAGAATGAGAAGAAGAGGCCGAGGATCGATTAACGCTGGATGGGATCAAATTCAACATTTACTTGGTTGTGAAAGCGGGCTTCATGGGCTGCGTTCAAATATTGCAGACTAAAACATTTACGAACGTTTATATTTTTATAGACATAATTATAATTTTAGATTTTAAACTTTCGCGATAATTATATGACATATTCGTAGCTCCAACTATAAATACGTTATATTTATAATTCACAGAGTAAGATTTAGGTGAAGATTTATTTCATCTTCTTAAATGTTGTGATACGTGTTGTGTATTTTGAATATATTGTGTACTCTTGCATATGACGTTCCCTACCATCGTTGCACAGTGGTATAATATAATATTTTCTGTTTTTGTAGAATGTGTTCAAAATTGAATAAAGTGGTTCTTACGTCTTTTTGTATCTCGCATATAAATTAACAGGGCTGTTGATAAGAATACGTTGAAGAGGATTTGCGAACGTCGAGGGCAAACCAAGATTCTGGTCAGGTTCGTTTACCTGATTTGATTTGAAATGCAAATGTCAGTAAAACGCCAGGTCTCTCATTAGACGCTTGTGTCTTTTTCTATTTATTGCGGAGTTTCAGCTGTCATACGGAGGCCACGTTTTCGACGTGTAAAACAGAAAAAAAGGAAATAGTGTACGTTGAGTTTGAAATTTCGCTGACGAAGGATGTCTCATTAAGGACGATCGGTAAAATCAAAATATACCATGCATGTGTAGTAAAAAAAAATGGAATACACGTACGTGAAACAAATATTGGATTAACGGTAGACTAACGAAAAATCAGATAAAAAATGGCGAAATAAGTTTGGCGAGAAAAACATTTTTTTGGTCGTTTATTTCATTGAAAATCAATAGAAAAATCTGAAATATCGCTGTCATCTTATGGATTATGACAATCAACATATAATACGACTCTTTTACATGATAATTTACCAACTAGCAATATTAGTAAATTAAGTTAGAAGTTGTTAGTAACGCTCCTTTTACAATTTTACGCCAAATGATTATTAACGATGATAATATTATTTGTACAATTTTCTCGTACAACTATTTTCGTTCCGTTATCAAACATGTCGCTGTCATGCAATAGAATTTGTTAAAGAAAACGTTCACGCGCTAAGAGTCTTCCCGTGCTTCGAGCGTACGAAAGGGCACTGAGTGATTATTGACTCATGCTGATTGACTATTTTCTTGCGTTCAATGACAATCAATCAGCGTACGTACTTCGGAATCTCCGTTTGGGGCTTCGTTGGACGCTCGATCGAGTCCAGCATGGCGTCAGACGATATCGTTCGAATCGCCTAACCGTGAACATCAGTCGAGAAATCAGACTCGTCTGATCAGTTAAAACATACCTTTGGATCGTTAGCATCTTCTGCGCCAGACGTGGAGTAAGAACAGTTAACTCTCTCAATCTTCAGAAAGAGGAGTTTCACACAGTCTGCCTTCTGTGATAACGTCTTCTCCGCCAGATGTGAAGCACAGAATCGTTTCAATCTCCGAACATTCGCAGAGAGCAGTCCCATCTACATTTCCTGGTTCATCAACATCTCCTAACGTTCGTAGACGCGACTTCAACCGCTCGGAGAGACAGAATCGTTTCATCAGTCGAGAGGATTAGTTGATAGTTCTGTGCCAGATCTTCAACCGTAGTTGACAGTGTCTTCAAACATATATAGAGTGACGCATCGTTTCAGTCAGTGAACGATCTCGTGCGAGTCTTTCAATTGCCAAGCAGCATTTACACTTGTTCGCGGACGAGTGTATCGTTAGCTACTCGTAATCGTCACCACTTCGACCGTATATCGCATCGCAGCAGTTGGTTCGTATTGTACAATCGTTCAGCAGTCGGAGTCAATTCAAAAGCTTGTCATCGTCCGGAATAGTATGACCTTTGGTGTCGTTGATTGTTCTTCGCGCATTCAACCAGCACTCTCCCTCGTGAATCAGTTACCCAAGGTTAATTCGGTTGGTAACAAGCGCAGTGTCATGGACATGAGACACACGTGCACGTGACACACGCACGATACAACTATTGGGTTGGCAACTAAGTTTTTTATTACCACTTAATGACAAAATTCGCAATCACTTAGTTGCCAACCCAATATCAAGGCTTCGAACTGCTTTCTCGATACTTTGTTTCACTGTAATTTGAAAAATAAACACTAAGCGATGAATGAAAAAATCGCAGCAGCAAATACTTCATTGGACGACTAATTTTCTCTTTCTATACCTAAAATTTCATAAAATTCAACTCACGACGCTCTTCCAAGCTGTGGCAGACGGTGAGACGTGTTGTTGGTTAAATTAATAACGAGACGAGTTGATTCAATTAACTATATTTACAGATATTTTAAAATGTAGAATACAAAGTTAATCGCAAGCGTTGCTCGCTTGGTGATATTCGTTATGAGACTGCACGATACTGTCGTACTGATACTAATTGTTATGCTGATTCGTTAGACTGATTCGTTATACTTATTCGCTCGACTAACTGACTCGATGACCGATATTGATATTCATTCGCACGACTGACTCTTGGAGAACATGATCGTTTATTTTGCATTCCGGGAGGTATCGGAAGGTGTGAACTGGTCGCCGGTTGTAGGTTGCATGTAGCAGCGAAATTGCTTTGTCCAGAGTTTGTTTATTACATTATGTGCGTCGTACGGTGTTAATCCTCTGTGGAAAAACAATTATGTGAGGCATCTTCGTATCAAAACGTCTTAAGACGCACATACCGCTACAAAGTCTAAACTTTCAATCGTCACGTTAGAAATACAATCGAATTTCCGTGGGATAATAGAATTTGATAAAATTCATTCCCCATCCTAAGACCATCGATTAGTAAAATACTCAGTTCTAGAATATAGAGAGTTGATTCTTAATGAGCGAGTTAATTAACGTCTGGTTCTGGATCGGCTCGCGTGTAATTCGTTTTTACGAGTACAATGAGCCATAGATAAGAATTCGTGAACACGTTCCTCGTTAAACGATTTGCCGCAACTTCTTTGTAGGGTTCTTCTTTCTCGGATCTTTTCCACTCGAGAATGCACGGTGATGAGCGCAAAATTAATTCTTTTTTACGTTACCGGCGTGCGTGTTCTCCTACGAATAGTTTTTCGATAGGATAAATCGACATGTTAAAGGTTTCGGTTATATGTTTTATGGCATAATTTAAACAATTGAAGAGCGCAGAGATGGTGTAGTGGCTCACGAAACCGTCTGAACACTCTAGAAAATTTGTATGTGCGTTTACATATAAATATTGTGTAAACATTTTCAAATGAAATATTCCCTTAAACAAATATTCGGGTCCAAAACCTTTATTAAACCCACCTCCGATTGTCACTATCAGAACCACCATCATGTAATCCATCGATCTCATACATTTTCCGACCTATGAACTCGTTGCTCGAAACAAATGCTGGCCGCGTGTCTGTGCTCTGTTTGACCAGACGCTAACGAACTATGAATTCGTGGACAGGAAAAAAAGGGAGAAAAAAGAGGAAAAGGGAGAAAACGAGCCACGATGACGCGTGGTAAACCGAGTTATTCCCTAAAAGTGTAGTTGGTATTTGATGAATTATTCACCGCCCATTCCTCCGCCTGTCGAACCCCTTGGAAACGAAACTACGTTTCGTACGTTCGTTCATGAGCTTGTGTATCTTTGGTTAGTCGGTTCCAGACGCAACGTCCACTGGCGAGAAACATTCTGAAGCAGCGACTTCTAATCTTCCTTATTTCATTGCAAACGTGGAATAATTATTAGAATTCCGCGACACACCGGTTAGCGACTCTACAGAGCATTTGCGGTAGCTTTTCTCTGAAGTGGACAGACGTCTTAACGGCGTGTGTCGATAGAAATTCGACGAGCCAAAAGAGCGTGGAACTGGACATGCTCGACGACGCGCGAACGATGCGTCAACAGCCATCTGGCCGTTAATGAGAACGCGAGTGAACGTGCTTCTCGCATGCAAACATCACGTGCTTCCTCGTGGACGCGTCCACATCGAGGACACGCCAGTTTACTCTGAGCACAACCTGACGACCTGCATTAATCGCTGTCGTCAATCAGAGAAGGGTCGGCCACCCTGACCGGCGGAATGCGATTAATCTTGATCAGCCCGTCTACCGTGAACGAAGGGAATCGACGGTTCGTCGAAACGCAGAATTGAGTTGGTTTCAGAAACAATCTCGCCCGTACCTCGTTTTTGGTAGCATAGACAACACAGTAACAATGGTTGAACGTGGATTTGAAAGGGGCATAGGATTATCACGATGAATCGAAGGTTTTCCAAATGCTTTTACAATAATACGAAGTGATATAAAAAGTATTATTTTATCGAAATAAAGAAAATGTATTATCAGGACTAACGCCATTAAACTGACTAGAGTAATTAAAAGTATTAAGGTTTATCAGATGTGACATAATGTTACACAAGATGTAATGACCAAAAATAAAACACATATTTTACATATTTCCTTCGTGTGACTACACAAGTCAGAGATATAGAGGAAAGATTCTATAATTTGAACAAAACTGCTATTATAACATTGAAATATATATAATACCTGAAATTCTTCAAACTTTAATATTGTACACTGTAGAAGATACGAGGTTGTCCGAAAAGTTTCTTTCGTTTCATAAGGTGATAATAGATGAATAACAATTTCTGTTTTATATTATTTTATTGAATAGGTAAGATCAATTTCGTTATATTTCTATTATTATGCTCGTGCATAATTCAATAAATTAATATAAAACAAAAACATTATGCGTCTATTATTTCCTTATAAAACGAAAGAAACATTTCGGACAACCTAATAGGTGAAGGAAGGACAAAAATATTAAACAAATCCTTGAGATCCCCTTTCATAATCACAATATTAAAAATTTACAAAATTCTATAAGATGAATTTATTGAGATATGTATAATTTTATGTGCTAAACTAGGTTAGATGCGTAGTAGTAATACTTGTATGTGAATATCAGTGTGTAGAAGTATGTGTGTGCGCGGCGTCTCGCAAACAAATGAATGTAAACTGTTTAGTCGGTTAACAGTCAGGTATGGAAGAAAGTGCTGAGACGCGTGCAAGAGTGTATCGATGACTGTCTTTGAAATCGTTTATCAAATAAATATATAACTATTCTAATATAAATTCCAAGTGTAAATTTAGTGTTCCTATACCATTATTTCGGCTATTAAGATCAAAACAGATCTCAACAGAATTAATGGATTGGGATGACTATGAAAAGTAGATAGGATAGGGTGGAAAATGATGCTTCTCCTTCGTTTATACTTATCACTGAATTCAGCGAATGTGGTAATATAAAACCATTATCATTCCACGATCAAGGAATTTTGCTTTTGTATAATATCTTATGTATTTCGAGAGGAATGTAGATTACAAAGGTGAAAGACAAAGGGTGTTTGAAAATCTGGTTGAGTTTTCAAGAAAATTTGGGAGCTGCGTGCCATGGAAAAGATATGAAGAAAACGCGATTTCACGATACTAGCTGCAAGTATGCGTGCTGTCTCTGTAAGGAACGTGATGAATGAAATAATCGCTATCCAGATTTTTATTAGTTACAAATCAACAACAATAATACAAAACATAATTCCAATGACTCGAAGAAACTCTGTAAAAGGATTTCTATTTTTAGATTCGTAGACGTTATAGCAGTAGTGATCAAACTTTGTCTTATAAAGGAAAATTCTTGCCGAAGTTGGGCTTCTTTGTGACTGCGACTTGTACAGGTAAAATGACGCATATAAAATACGTTGAAGATAAGATGGGTAATAACATAAATTCCAAGTTGTAGAGGTTTTCACGGCAGAACGAAAGGGAATTATCAAAAGTTTAACCTTACAAAAGTTTCTGTCTTATCAAGGTTCGGCTATATGTGCATATCGAATCATCCAAACAGTGAATTTATCACATTCCATAATCTCCATAATTCTCTTTTACGTATGTCTTTTATAATATTAAACCAATTGATAACTCTCGTTCGAATACAGCCAAGAATCAATGATCATAGCATACAATTAGCTGCCATCGGCGCAGCAGTGCGCGCCGTGGGCGCGATCCACTTTTCAACTTGTCGTTACGCTTCTCCATCGTTAAACAGCAGGCTGAATCGCGGGGAATCGAGAAAGTTTCACGATCGGGAATTGACTCGATCCGTTTTTACCCGTGTAACCTCGTTCCACGAACTCCGATTCGTTTCTATCGTTGCTCAAATGAGAGAGCTCGAGAGATGGTGTCTGAGAGAGGGAATGGAAGTTGGAGGAACGATCCCGCGCGTGCGAAATCACCGACGAAATGGAACGTTTTATTAGAAGCGTGTCTAGCTCTTGACACAGGCACCAATGAAGGTAGACGGTTCGTCGAGTTTCTCGACATCGGTTTGTAGGCAGACGAAAAGCTGATTAAGATCGATTCGGCAAAATTATCCCTGTAATCTCTTTCGAGAGATTCCGGATTAAGGAGATCGTACTCAAATAGGATTTCAGGGTTTGGAACAAAAGCGATCATCGAGCGCCTGCCTTCTCTCATTCCCCTATTCGAGTATTCTTCGAGTTTGATTTTCATTAAAATTCACGCGAAAACCGCGATCGAAGGTCTTGTCGCGACTCCATTCTTCCCGTTCTAGGCTTTTCGACGTTACGGTTAACTCGTTCCTCCTAATGTCTTGACTTTTCCCAGATGCTGTTACGCGTGAATTTTATTTAGAAGTCTCTCGTGGCGTGACTAGAGAGTCACGTGAACGTAGAGACTCCAGTGAACGACGAACATAGTAAAAAATTCAATACTTTCAAAGCGCAAAAGCGACGCTGACGATTCTGCCTTGAACACCGGATTCAAGCCTTTGTAACGAAACAAACGAATATGCAAACACGAGCTCCATGGAATACCAAGTGTTTGTTATTTCTACCGATTGCATTCCCTGTGAACGCACTGAAACGAAAGTTCAAAGACTAGCGAAAAAAAAAAAAAAAACAAATCTCGCGGAAACGAGCTTAGGGGAGGATGGTGAACAATTTTCTGTTCCGAGTTCAGTTATCTTTCGTGTAGAGGAAGTCATTTTTATCCAACATGCGTTGGAATTTAGTTTGTACATTGTTCGAAATAATTGAGAGATTAACATCCTCCGATGACAATACATTATGAGAATCGTGCAATGAAGAACGATGCTTAATTGGTCCTTTTTCACATTCACTTACGAGGCATTTACGATTAGCCGAAATAAAAAGCTGGACGTTTTCATGAAAATAATCGGCTCGTAATCCGTTTTTAATGACATATCCGCTGATGCGACGAGACCGACGCGCCGACTGCATAAATCTCGTTAACGTAGCGAAACCGATCGTTGACATCATCGAGTTTGAAAATTTCGTTATTTTCTTCATCTGTGTGTCACAGGTGAAAGGTTATTACAGAGCCGCGAGGCTCCCGTGTGTTTTTCCACGAAAAATATTTTTGTGACATCACGACGGCGATATTACAAGGTTTTATATTCGAAACTCTATTCACCTGCAACCGAGTGTCTCGTTTTTATGTTCTTCGTCTACGTTTTATAGAGCTACATAGAGCAGGCAAATTACATTTTTTGAATGCTCCAGTACGATTTATATTCGACAGTCTTCAACTTCTTATGCTTTTTTCTTTAGATTCTCCGTTGTTATATAAGAAATGATCGTTGTATGAGTCGTTGTAAAAGTTGTAGATATAAAGTCGTTATTAGGAGGCATTACACATTACATAAGAGCGTAGAAAACTTTTATGAACAACGTAACAACGAAAGAGTGAAAAGAGAAGAAACTGGGGGAAGGCGGGACTGGTGCTTAGGTTTTTCGTTGATTTATGCACTACATTATCTACATAACTGTATAACTATATATATAAAATAATTTTTCTAACAAAATTTTATTTATACAAGGAGAAGATTGTAACGTCCTATTTTTTGTCCTTAAAGTCCCTTCTCCTGTTAACCGAAATGTGTTTACAGCATATTTTAACAATGATACTTTTATATAAAACTGCATACGATATAATATTTTTTATCGTTTTTTACAGAAACTATCTTAGGAAATGTGAACACTATATACATATATATGTATGAAATGATTATGGCAGAATGATTACAAAACGAATATATCCAATTAAGGAACTACTAGCCTTAAATCAACAAATATAATTATAATTTTAAAAAATTATAATAGAACGATAATAAACTAAGAGAACTATAATATCAGGTGTAAACACATTCTGTTTCTCAAGATTACATTCAATCGTTAAACCACTTACCACAAAACTTCACCGTAGAAAACATGTTCAAACTCCCAACAACCATCAATCGTAACACCTACTCAGCGAACCAGCATCACCGCAGCGAACAGGTCTTAAATTATGATACATCCTTTCTGCGTCCGCAGAAGTGTTCTCCATTTAACCGAGTGCCACGATCCATCATTTTCTTCGAGTTTCCTGTTAACAAACGCAAAGAATCAGATCAGAAAATCTCAATCCGTTTATTTTCACTTATTTCCTGAAATCGCGAGTATCATCGATATCCTTATCAGTGATGGTTCGATCGAAGTAAAGTGATTCGTAGGTTGAAATGGTCGGCACTTTGCTCGAAATCAATAGGCTGGTCGCTCGTGTACGCGAGCGAAGCGAGCCTGGGATGAAAAAAAAAAAAAAAAACGAATGCTCGACGAGAAACCAAAAAACGATTTAAAAAAGAAACACGGGGAAAAATAGAAACAAAAAGCAAAAAGTAGAAAAACAACAAAAAAAAAAAAAAGAAAAGGATAGGAGAGGAACGGGGAAAAAATATTCTAACTCTAGCCAGCCGTTATCGGGAACCATCGCGTTAGCTGTCTGTCTGGATGGCCGATTTTAATCCGTTAAATGCCATTTTCTTGTACACGTCAGCTGCGGACCAATGAGCTTTGGAGGCACCGAAATGCCAGCCACTCGTGCCGCCATTCACTGCCAGAGACTAGGCATCCTCAAGTGCTCTCTTAGCCTATTCCGTCGGAATTCCATCGGGATTCCTCGTGTGCGTGTATACACAGTACACAGCCACGCGTGTTCTATCCGATCGCCGCGTACTCGATAAACGACACCGGAAGCAAACCGTCTGGCAGACAGATTGCACTGGATTCCGACGTGTGATTCATATCCCATCCGAGGATCCAGATTCTAGCAACGTTTATCTTTGAACAAGGAAAAATAGAAGAAAGGAAAAAAATTTTGAGATGTAAAGAGCTTGATATTTTCCCGGGAATCGTTACAGGCGGACCGAGTTACGTTCGTTAAGGGTTGAAAGATTATTTCTTTATATACTTGTTTGTAATGGTGTTTGATCTTCATAGTCGTTGCATAACAAGCGATGAACTAAATAACGGTGAGATTTTACAGTCTGTCACACAAGAGCGTGTCTGCGATATTTCTGTAAATATTTATATATTTGTAAAAAAATTTATATGAATTGAATCTACATCTAAAACACTAATACGCTATTACGTAGTAGGGTGTCCAATCTCCTCCATTAGCGATTATAGCTTGACATCGTTTCGGCATACTCTCGACTAATTTTTGAGCGTAGGATTCTGGTAACGACCTCCATATCTTTCGAATGTGATGTACAAGTGTTCTTATTTTTGTGATACGTCTTCCTCTCAGCTTGCATTTCATTAGGGACCACACATTTTCGATAGGGTTTGCATCAGGGGACTGCGATGGCCAAGGAAGTACTGTGATGGCGTTTTTCGCTTTCCATTGGGTGCAGATGCGACTTCGATGTTTAGGGTCGTTGTCTTCTTGCAATATCCATTGGTCCTCGGTTTGGTTGAACCAACGTTTCACGGATGTGAGAAGTCCCCTTTGGTACAATTTCACCATCTTTTGTGCATTCAGATTGTCTGTAAAGACGCACAAAGTCCCAAAACCGCGTGCGTTAAAGCAACCCCAAACATGCACTTTTATAGGGTGTTTTACACTTCTTTGAATCATCCTTCTTCCATGGATAGTCCAAGCACGCCTAATAGGACACCATGCCCAAAACGAAGATTCATCAGTGAATATTATATTACTCCAATCACGATCTCTGTTTTCATTCGCCCATGCCAGACGATTTTCGACGTTTCGCGTACGCGGCACTCATATTAAAAAGCTCTGTTCCTTTCACTGTTTCAAATGAAACTGAAAGGTATTCAGCAACGCGTATTAGAGAAGTTTTCGTTTGTTTACATTCTTTTTATCTCATTCTGATTAGGTGTCAGGTTTCGCAGATATCGCAGACACGCTCTTGTGTGACAGACTGTACATCGAAATTTAAAATAGGCGTCACTGTAGCTGATACACAGCGGATTATTTTTATAAGTTTGGAATAGTTTTATAAATATCGACGTCTCTGAGCTTCGTTTCATCCGCTATGGGTTAATAAGCATATCGCGCAAAGTTGCGTCATCGTGTAGCGCATAAAGTACATGCGCGCAATGAAAAATAAAGTAGGCAAGAGGATGAAGGAAGAAGAAATATGTAGCAAGAGGATGAAGGAAGAAGAAAAATGTAGCAAGAGGATAAAGGTAGGAGAAAAATGTTGCAAGAGAAGAAACAAAGAGAAGAGGAAAAAGATAACGTGAGAATTCTCGGGACACGACAAGCCTGGTGAAACCGTGGTCGTCTCCATGGTTGTGAAGTGTATACGCAACGTATACATAGGTTCGGACAAGTCGCGCATGAAAATTTCAACGGCGACAATCGCGTTCCGCCGGGCAAAGCGACCGGCCACGCTCTCCTGCTCCACGAGTCGATAATGCACACCTCCGTGCGTATCTCATTAAAGTTGGTGGTGTGAAATGCGCGCCAGAAAAGGAAAAAAGGAATCGACGCGAACAGCCGTGAAACGCACCAATGCTGGTCCGATGACACCGCGTAATCGAACTTTTTTCTTACCTCCGTTCCTTTCCTTTTCCGCCCTTTTCTCGCTGTCTTCTTTTTCTCTTAGTTGTTCATATTGTTGCCGATATTGTTTTGTACTGTCCTTACGCCAAGAGAGGAAATGGGATTGAAAAAAGGAAAATTCACGATGGAACTCGACTGAATGTCTTAAATATGCTTATGTTGTTCTTCTCGTAGTTGAAGTAGCACAAAAAGAACAAAAATACCTTTTAATATATATAGAAATAACACACACTATTGTTTATTGCATATGCAAACAATGGAAATTTTGGTATATCCTTCATAAGGTAATCTGTTATTTTACATACGATGAATTATCGTAATTGAGCAGGAAAAAAGGCAATATACGTAATTGTTGCATAATTTTCTTAGAAAGCACAGGAAAAATTTTTTAATCGACAAAACAAGTAACTCTGAGTAATGTAGAAAGTTAATGAGGATCTTCAGATTGAATGTTAATTGGAAGATTTGGCGAGCGAATAAATTTATACAGTAACCCCGTACTATACACGGATAATTATAATCAAAAACAAAGTATAAATATACCACATATATCTACTTATTACAAACATACTAAAATACCCTACATATACAAATATACATAAGTATACTTATACTAGAATCTCGAAAAAAGTTAACGATGGCATTACCAAAACCACTATGTGTTTCTACTAATTGTAATAGCAAACGATTCTGAACCCCGTCATTTTTCCATGTTTTTCACTGTTTAACTATCTCTCGTCGCAATTTCACGCAGGAACAAACGAAAGGAAACGACGTCGTTGAATCAACGAGCCGCAGGAACAAGCGAATACGCAGCATACGACGATGCTGCTCGTCTTGAGTTACGAGGAATGAGACGAAGCCAGCAGTATGTAGCACGATGTATGTGCTATACGTATGTATGTATCTGGTGTTCATTACTGAACGACGAGTGCACTGATTCACCGAAGAGAAACGCGACATGATAAAGGTACAACGATATAACGACGGGATAATATTTTCTAGTTTATCAGCGTCCAATACGCGTGCACTGGAAAAAGTTTCGAAGGACGTTCGTAACGTTCGCGTCGGTCGTCTATTGCCCGTCGAGACATATCGTGGTCATGATTTGCCTAGAAAAAAAAAAAAAAAAAAAAAAAAAAAAGGAAGCAAAGGAGATACGAGATATATAGTATCTATATAAAGGAACGAAAGGGAAAGAAAGCAGAGGGAGAGACGTTTGAACGACATGTATGAAAATTCAAATGAAATGTAGCTTCCAGATACAACTCGTAAATTTAGACGATACGCCGCGATTCTGACTGATTTCTGTGAGGAAGACGTTATGATTCTGATAGCGACGATCTGAATCGTAGTTAATACGATATCGTATCTATTATATAAAGTTAAATATATGGACTGATTACATGATTTGGATTGAACGTGATATATCCTTTACTACTGGTTTTCGTAGCATTATTAATTAATGGTGATTTTATTTTTAGTATTTATTAGAACCCTCTTATATAATTAAACTAATTATAATATTCTTCGTATCAATTTCTTTATTTTTATTGATAGTATTTTGGTTCGTTAAAAAGATCATTTTTTGATTGGTAAGTTAACACGATTTAATAAGAAAATTATTATAAACGTCTCATAGAATTTATAATCTTCTTTTCTATACTAAATATGTAACGTGATATGGTTCTTTGACACGAATCATCGTCATTTTGTCAGTTTGTACATTTTTTTTTTTTTTTTTTTAACGTAACATATGTATACATGATTTACTACAGATCGTTGTTGACTGTCAATTTAGATGAATTTGTTCTCGTACATGTGTTTTGACATAAATCTTCGTCGTCTCGTCAATCTGTGTCATTTTGTTTTTGCGTATTGCATGTGTTTCCATGTGTATTTTTAACTATCGTATCTGACAGCTAACTGACTAATATAATTTAAATATAAATATTACACGAAACACGAATCTGTTGGTATTTGGTAATTGTGATGGATGGTTTATTGAAATATCGAGAAAGTGATAAAGTCTGACCATTAAACATGCATAAAAAAATGTTATACAAGATATAATGAATAACCTGAAATATAATAGCATAACTTTCAAATATTAAGACATTATTTCCTAATCAATTAATTACTTCGGTTAATAAGTACAAGTATACTTCTCTTTCATGAAATAAGGATAAAATTTCCCAGCAAACTTCCAGCAAAATTCGATAAATTATACAAGGTAAAAATAATATATGATAAATCTTTAGGATAACTTCTTCTTAATATAAAATTAACTCCATTCCACTCCAAATGTTACTCTGTTATTGTGCAATCTACATTTTAATGCTACCATATTTCTTTCTTTATTTTCTGTTCTATGATCTACGTCATGAATTTATCAACGTCGAATGTCCATGTCACTCTTATCAAATATGTGTATGTACTTCTAATATGTAGTTATAACAATTACAGGCTATGTAAAGTCAATGCCATCTTCGGTTAATATTTATGAAAATTTCAATGTATTTTTATAATGACAACGTGTCAGATGCATAATTATGATCATCGATACTTGCACGATTCCAAGTAGAAACGTTTCACGCACACGCTAATTATCAATTTTGATTGATTTCCATATCTAGGTAATTGTAATTTCTTCATTATTTACTTATTAGATATTTTCTTTATTATTTCAGACATTTGATATAAATGCTACCTTAGAATTGTATTATGTATGTCATGTAACAAAGATATCTACTACGTACTTTATCACGTATCATCATTTTTATTTTCATTTATATGTGCAACACCACAATTAATTATTTAAAGCAATCAAATGTTCACGCGCGTGTTTGTAAAGGTCATCTTCGTCCTGTATATGAAAAAAATTTTTAACTTTGTGGGAACCACGGTGAAACCATTTAATACAAAAAACATTGCAACTTCAATTATTTCCTTATAGAAATCGTTTGTTATTCGATTTTAGATAAGCTACGAAGTTCAACGATAGAAAAATTGAGAAAGATAATTATTTTCTACTTACATCTATCGCGGATTTGTTTAATTATTAGAGCTTTGATATGATTAAAATTGAAGGAGATCATAAAACGATCTACAGTTTACATCGAACAAGAATGCTTATAGTGTCGCGATAGTTTTATCAGGGGATATGAAACTTCTTCTTTCTTTTTGTAGGCAAATTTCACATTATCTCAAATCATATCTATATAATTAAATAATTAAATATAGATATGATTTTTAGAAAATAAATGGAACCGAAATTACCACTTTCTTATTATACTTATAAATGTCAACATCAACGTTTATTATAGAGATTACACTACTTATATTAATAAGCAAAAGTGCGTGTCACGATAATGAATATGCGATATCATTTCGAGTCTTATCTTTAGATGGTTATTGAAAGTGCTTAGTTGTTACAAGTAATTGCTATATTGCGCCACTATATTAGATATTACAATGCAATAATAAATTTTTTATCGGATTCTTCACGTTACTATAATAATAATAATAATAATAATAATAAATTATAATAAATTTCGAACATTAGATTCATAATATTTCGTAGATTCTTAGCAATTGCATAAACTAGAGCTATTGAAAGAAAGAAACGAAAGCTGTTTGAAAGAATCAAATAAGTAAACAAATATTTGGAAAAAGAAATGAAAGAAATACTGTTGCGTGCTCTCAACTCGGTAACGATCAGCTAAATTGAAAAGCGTTCGGTTAGGTTGCGAACCTTAAAAGATATTAACGCTCAAGGTGGAAGGAGTTCAAAGAGTTCTAGTTTGCTTGTGATTTGCATGTTCATTTGAAATGTTTAGTATAAACGTAAAAGAATATGAAACGTAAGAGAGTATGAAACATAAATGGCGTGTTTTCCAAACGCCTGCTGCTTATATTCTAGGTGCCTGTTGAACTGTTGATACGTCTTGTGCGTACATGGTCGAAGGTGCGTAGCGTAACGTCCCCTTGGCGACCTCATCCGGTGGTCTATTGTCGAATTTTAATCTGAGGTCGAAGTTTATAACACGTTGTCTGCTATTGAGGAGAACCGTTGAGCGCTTAAAGATGCTAATTATATTGTTGACGTGATCTGAATTTTTATAATGTACAATGCGAGAAATTCCAATTTCTCAAGAAAATAGTAGATATGCTATCAGTATCATAAAATTGAGACAATTTTGTATCTTCAACAAATACAAAACGATATAATGAATAAGTATGTATTTATTATTTATATATATTTATATAAATATATAAATATATATTTATAATTTAACGAAGATATCAAAATATACATACATACATCATAAGTAGGTAAATATTCCATGGAAATGCAAATCGCAAATCTAAAGGTGTGTTCTCACTATGTCGATCGGTATTGCCAAAATCGATGAACGTTTCCACTGAAAATACAAAACACGTGCATCAGTCTGTAAAATAAAATAAAAACTAAAAGCACAAACTCCTTGTGAATCGCTCGGTACGAAGTTGTCCATATCGGCGTGGTTTTCTTCGAAAGATACTGCTACGAATCAGTTTTGAATTTAAAACTGGCATATTACGTTGGCAAGTGCCAATGTTATGTTCTTATCATCGACCTGTGTCCCCATACGTTCGGTTTAACTTATGGATATAGCGAACTCAATCTTAAGATAATGTCACAGAACTATATTTTGAAAACAACAGAATATGCCTTAAAAAATGAAATCAGTAAACAATTTTTTAACAAAATGAGCAAAAGAGTTTTTAACCAGAATAAGATTTCATAGGCCATACTAAGAAAGACGAGTTATTCAAACCGCTAATCACAGATTTTATTAATTAACGCGTAACAATTCTATGCAATATGTTATCAGTATAGATAACACTTGATATTTACTTAAGTACAATATGCTAATAAAGCTATTAAAATAGAGTTTCTCATGAATCTCATTTAGCCTCAAAAACATCAAATAACAGAAGAATGTGCAATGTAATCGTGATATGACTTTTGTATCCGCATTTGCGTAATTCAACTGAAATGTTTAGATAGTCACAGGATGATCATGCAAATTTTGTTTCATAATTGAGTAATTAATTTTGTTAGGATCTTCAAATGTTAATATTCCATTTCTATTTTTGTTAAGCAACAAGATTTTTAATATCGTAAGAGAAACACAATAAAGTTAAATTCGTGTTATCATGGAGGAAAGTTCATTTTCTTGCTTTAACTTTCAATTAATACCTAGGATTTTTAATAACTTTCTAATGAGCCTCAATAGATGAATGAATATTTTGCTACAATAGAATAAGTTGTATTTATTAATAATGGGTGTATTAAAATCATATGTACAAAATAGTATGGTACATACTGGTGATTTTAATACACCCATGAATGATACTTATCGTGTAAAATATCTAGCCTATATGTATAAAAAGATTAGCCAAAATTTGCAACATTTTTATGCCACGTTTTTAATTGGAATTATCGCGAACGTTACAGATTCGTGTTTGGTGTTATTCTTTCCAACATTTATCCGCGTTTAATGTAACAGTGTTTGATTTTCGAGAGAAGAACCTACCTAGTAGAATATAAGAGAATTAAGTATTCAAAGAACAAATAATCTAATGAAAGCATAATTCAAATTATCGTAGCTATCTATGATCCAAAGATACTAACTAAGAATAAGAAATCAATAAAGTCGAACAAATCCAACTATCTTATCATTATTCAATGTAATATATAAAACACCGGAAAAGTTAATGTTTGCAATAATTACAAATAATATTACAATGGTATTATTAAAGAACAATGATGATGAAATTTTACCCATGATAGCTGATGGAAAGGTTAAAGTGAAAAACTTTCTCTAAAAATTAAGAAAGTTGACGGTAAAAGAACACGATTGGGTTTTTAATGGATCGAAGAACGTAGCATGATTTACTACTAACTGGTGATATCGTGCAAAAAGTGAGATTTTTATAGGATAATGTGGTGACTACGACGAAAGTGTTTTGCATGTCTGCAAACGCGAGTGCCAGGTGGTACCGAGATGGAGACACGCGTGAGTCAACAAGGATCGAGGTTATTCTTAATTATGCTACCTGACCCTGCACGAGACACAACATTGGAAGAATGGTAGTTGGCAACTTGAACACAGCCGAGTCGCCCGATCAACTTGGTAAAGAATCCCATTCGTGACAGGGTGCTCCATAAATCGCTCGCGTGTTCTACTGAAAACGATTAATATCCCTTGGATGACAGAAGCATCGATGCATGTACGAGATACAATGAAACTTTAAATATTCGAATAACCGCTATCAGAACGTATTATTATTCGAACGATTTACTATATCCAAAGCTTCCATCGTTATATTGGGAGAAACCTAACGCTTACATAGATGCTATGATGAGAATAAATTACATACATATTTAAGTTGCAATTTCGTAAAACGCTGGAGATATGGTTTAAATACACATAAGTCTATCTAATCGCGTTTACCAACTGTTTCCGTCAAATCATGAAAGTCACGCAGCTGGCAGTGCCATCGTTGTTCTATCATTTTTATTGCAACGACTGATAAGTTCACCGATACACGTCTACGAGAGGGGTTTAGCATTACACGTTCGAAGCAATTTCACGGAGTTTCGTCTGATATTCGACGAATACGCTCATGCAATCACGATGAAAATGCATAATTTCACGAGAACAACACAAATGACATTTCCCTAATCTTTATTACTTTTCTATATATGAAGGATATTATAAGGAGATTATAAAATCAACGGTGTTAAACTTTATTTATACTGTAATGTTTGAAGAAAGAATTCGTAGAAAGATGCAAAGCTATAAATCAAAATTGTATGCAGAATTGATAATTAGCAAAATTTAGCAAGTCACAATTATGAGCTTCAAAACTGTCCTGAAGAAGTAGATTGCAACATCAACGAAATATTGGGCAAATATTCAGTTCCAAAAGATGAACATAATTTCATTATTTTCGGTAAGCATTTCGTACTCTTTATATAAATGCAATACTGGAATCAGACAGAACTTTTTAATTCTATTTTTTATTATTCTGTGTTCATTATGAAGGTATTCGATAAACACAATTTTAATGGAACAATTTGTTTCAATAATTCAAAGATTATAGACCTGAATCTCAAATATACTATCTTGTTAACTCGTTCATTTTTGTTATCACTGTAGAAATTTCTGTTTATCGTCTGAAATTTATACCGCGACAAGCGATCAGTCGTTCCTCAGGCAGAACTTTCGCAACAACAGCGACAGCAACATCACGTGAAGCGTCGAACTCGTAGGATTCACTGTTTTCCATAGCGCAGGATGTATTCGTGGTGTGTGCGGACACGCTTCACGGTATACGCGTAACCGAGCAATTTCTTCGACGAGATGGAAGAGATCGATGCTACTTCGGCAAGCCATCAGAGCATTGCGCGATCGTGCAAGACGAGCTCAACGATCCGTTGCATATGTCGCGGCTATATACGCAAACTCCTCGCGGAATCCGGCTAGCTGTCTAACGACGCCGTCGAGCCAGAAGCAGTTCTTATCAGCTTCAATTCGCTGGTAAATGTTTGTCTTTCGAGGATTCGTTTCTCTTGCTTGAACACGAATACATTCGCGCTTCGATTCTTCACGGAAATCGCTCCGATTGATGCGCTCGTTCGCATCAATTCGTACAATTAATTGAATCCTTAAAATTACAAAATTTGATTCTATTTGTTAGAAAATTTGATACGATACGCCGTGTTTATAGTTTAGACAATTTAATCATCGTTGTTCGAGACACTAGACTGAGATGTACAAGAGCAGTAAAGATTATTTGCTACCGGAATGATAAGTTGACAAGTATTTGCTAGCAAAATAATAGCTAGTAAAATAAAAAAAGGCTATTAAATATAATTAGCGTGTAAGATAAAGGATAACGAGGATCACTTGCAAGTATAAAGAATTGCGATATTTATTAGACAACGGATTATATTACAAAACTGAGTGTGGGTGGTGCGAATGTTTCTGAGTTGATAACGGGTTAAGTATCGCGGGAGTAATGAAAAATTATTGATACACACTAATTGAAAACTACTCGAGATAAAGCTCTTATAGTCTCTCATGCGATAATCGTTAACATAGGAGAAACATTTGGATTTATCGATTATACATTTTGAGCTGACAAAGGTGATCAGTTCAATATGATTGGTAAAACCTCTTCTGCAGTTGGCTATCCCCGCGTTACCAGCCCTCGAGGGTACGGAGCAAATCGAAAAGGGCCGCATAAGAATTCCGCTGGTTTTTACCAGCGATCGTAGCACGCAATGAGCTCTTATGAAACGCATATCAATACATGCTGGGTGTTTTATGGTTTCATAAGGATGCTAGGAAAATTAGAATTTCTTGAGTTTATAAACATATGAAAATATAAATGTGTAAAAGTATAAATAAATAAAAGAGATAAAAACATAAATCCTGTATATGGGATAAGAATAAGGAGAAATTCTGACTTGGTATCTTAAATTTTGCATATGATAAAATGTGCAGGCTTTTTTCGACAAGGTTTTCTTTTAAATACTTTCGAGGTTATATGTACTACAAAACGAAGTTGTCATCAAATAAATAATAATAAATAGAGAAACTGGACTTTGTACGTGTAAAAAATAATGTATGGCTTTATGAATAATGCACTTGAATAATAACCATATCCATGAATTTATTTAACTGGCATTAAGGGAATACTGCGTTTTATCTTTTTTTTTTCGATTTGCTGTTACAACAAATGTTACAATGTAACATTTTTATTCTAATTGGCAACTCATACTTTGTTGAATTTTACAATAAGGGCATTCATATTACGCAAATGTTGAAAAGTTAAAATTGTATGTAATCGTATATATGTAGTAACTTAGGTGATAGTGTTTGTTTTACTTTCTAGAGCAAGAACAAGGAATGCTGGTTATTGAGAGTTAAGTTCGTTTATTCGTGTAAGCAATGCTCAAAATATAGCTGACTATAATCGTCGTGCGTCTTCTACTCTGCTTCCAGCTTCTTAACTGACTTAACTCAACTGCCTCACGTCTTCTTCTCGACTTCCTCACATCTTCCGTCTCGACTTCACTGCCCAACGCCTTCTTCACGACTCCCAAACTGCTCTGCTCGACTCCTTAACGTCCTCTCCTTTTACCTCCAGATATGCCTGACCCATTTCCAGGTAGATCCCCTTTAATTACCCCGATGTTGTAATGGGCCACAGGTATAACCCATTGTCAGGTACGTCCCTTTTCCCGATACTACATATATAATAGATCGTATTTCAACTTTAAAATGATATACAATGATACGCACATAAAGATTAAAAAATAATAATTTTGAAATCTAATACAACAGTCGGATATTTCATATGTTACGACTTTACAATGTATATCTTTAAAGATAACGGATTTTGTTCCTTCTTGAGAGAGGAGGAAAAGATGTTTAATAACGTTTGTCACGCAAACACTGTTTCATAACTCACAATGTTTCTAATATTCCATGTTTGCTACATCACCAATAAGACAAAAGAATTATTCAGTCAGAACTCGTCCTTTGAATTTCATTGATTCAGAAACAATCAAAACGAATCACTGTAAGAAAACGATATAAAAGAATGTCTTAGCTAAACGAGCTTAAATCTTCAAACTCTGCATCCAACGATACACAGAAACATCGTAACGTCAATTTCTAGTCGACAACGATCTTCGTGCAGTTAACGATTTCCACCGAATCCCGATAGTGAAAATCGTCTAGAAATTCCCTAGAAACTTACTAGACGATTCGCGATCGTTTCGCTTAAAAAGAATCCAATTTTGGTGTTCCCGTGTGAAAAGCTGTCCAGGTTTCTCGATCTCTTTCGCGAACTTGCAAGAAAATTGAATTCCAGGCTACGATCGTTCGAGCAATTATCGGTGATTTAATCGGAGGCGAGTAACGTGCCCACGGGGGCGGTTAAGAAACTTGACAAACCTGGACGCAGAAAATCGTTTCGCCTCGTGTTACGTTGCGACAGACCGTCCTGGGATTTTACACTTTCCCGGTCGCGGAGAAACGAAACCGCTAGCCTGCGGCCTCGTGACGGGCAGCTATTTGTCGTTGATAGATGTTTTTCTTCCGGTACGGTTCGCTATCTCCACCAGATCCGCTTCTCCTACTTTCAAACGAATTTCACTGCGTCAAACGACAGAGAATAGTCTCATTGCGATCATTCGTATATGGTTATTTATTTCTTCTTCCATCCGGGTCATAAAATTGAAATTTTATGTCATTGATATTTTAAATCATTTTTTTCTTACTACAGAATTTTTATTTGTACCTTGGATTTATGCAATGGATCTTTCTTCTGTGATAATAGATGATATAGTAAAGTAATAACTTATCTTACTTACATTATGTTAAAGTGTCGCATTTATGTTATTTGGTTTCTCATAAATAAAAGCTTCATCGTTGGCCTTTCTCCTGTATTGACACTGATTTTACAATGTTTGTGCATTTCCCCCGTTGTTTTATTATCCTTATAAACGCTGAATAGTCGCCATTTGCAAATAATCTAATCTGCAAAATTTCGTTTATAATAAAAGTCAATGTGTAGTGAACGTGCATTAAAGCCTGTTGCATATGAAACTTTGCATTTGGATTTATGACAACAATATAACACTAGTCTGTGTCATCATTTTAAATACCGTAAACTGATAATAGGAAGCACTGGATATTTTTAATGAACTTTCTCGTGACGTTTATTATCTGCTCATTTGATCTTTTTATGTAACAAATGATTTCTGTCATTTTCACTGGATCGATGAAGTGGTTTTTATCATGATATTTAGCATACTACTTCATGCTCTTAAATCGTACTCTACTTTTTATAGGAAAAGAGATGGGGAAGGCTAGAGGCAGCAAAATGCTTACATCTTTTACGATTACTTTTGGAAATAGCCATGTGTATATCAGTACTATCGATTTTAAACAATTTTTTACAAATCCTTGAATTTTTGCGCTCTACCGATTTGTACAGACACAAATTTTACAAATGGTGAACCATGCATAAATTGTTTAAGATATGAAATATTGATAAATATATCGTACAATATATAATATACTAAATGAATATAGCATAAAAACCTGCAATTTAATAATCACTACTAACATCTATATGAGATGCATCACATAATGCAGTAAGATATAGATGCAGAACGATAAATCCATTCCGCAAACATATGTTGTCATTACTCATAATAATAGTTAACTGTACTCGCGATACAAGACGGTAATGCAGCGATGACGGGTACCATTTTAAAATTATAATGTATACCGATATCGTATCATCATTACATGGGTTATGTAAAACGATAACTTGGAGACGTCCCTTTTAGTAGACCTATAACCAGAACTTGCTTCAGTTCGTCTCGACACGAGGAAAATGAAGCACCACCTCTGTAATCTGTTGTTCGTTCTGTGCGTCTTGTACATCGCGAAGCAGTCGGAATGTTACAAGATTCTAGCCATAGTTCCGACACCATCTTACAGTCATCAAATACCGTATCGACGATTATGGCTGGAACTACACAAACGAGGTCACGAAGTTGTGCTAGTCACGGCGGATCCTATACCAAATATAAAATCACCAAATTTTACGCAAATTGATATTAGCCAGTCATACGGATCCATAAGGAGTTTAGATTTTGTTCAAATGCGATTTGAGGGAAAACGCTGGTTGCATATTGTGGAAGAAGAAATGTTGCCTATAGTGGAAGTTTTTGCGGAAACGGTGTTCAATTCTACAGAACTGCGGAAAATGTATGCTCCAGAGAGCAACGCAACGTTCGATATCTATTTGACGGAATTTCTCTTCGCGCCCGCCACTTACGCTTTCGCACATCGATTCCATGTTCCTATAATAGGTACGCCTTTAACAATCATTTTTATATTTATTAGTTTCGTTATCTTTATTTCGTTTTGAAAATTACGAATAAATTGTGTCACCCATGTGGCACGTGCACCCTAATACTTTTCTACGTAGAATGTTCCGAAAAATCAACATGTGTAGAAGGTCCTCCAAACGACCTTTATATATCTTCTGACATTTGATGTAATTAAAAAGAAAAGGGATTTCGAATGTGATTTATTTAGAAAATCACATTATGAATCTAGAAAGACGTATATACATATTATTTTATACGAAATATCGTATCCTAGAAATAAACTTTCAGCAACTTCAAAAATATGGTCACTTAATACACTTTCCACTTTTCCAAATCATTCCAATTGAACTCATTATCATATCATGATCAGATCGTGAACGTTTACGCATTTATTATAAATTTCAAGATTCAAAAATATGAATACGCATTTGCATACTACCAAAAATTGTTGGAATATTTGATATCTCAAAAGAAATTATATTTAAGATTACTCCTATTGTTAGTTTCTTTTAGATTAATAAATTAAGATCACCTCTAACTACGTTTTGCATGACCATAGGGTTAAGTTCATTAGGGATACTTGCCATTAACGAACACGCTCTTGGTGGATTGGTTCTTCCTTCTCACGAGTACACGTGGGAAATGGAAGACAACACGGGTACGAATCTACCGTTCTTCAAGAGATTGCACAATTTCGTCGACATGTGGCGTAGCTTATACTACGTCTACCACGAGATCTTTCCTCAGCAACAGAAATTGGCCGAAAAATATTTTGGGCCTCTACCACCAATGCTAGACGTATTGAAGAACGTTAGCATGCTTTTCATCAATCAGGCAGACGTTATGGCACCGGCTCGACCGAAGCTTGCAAACGTAATCACGTTTACATCCTCCCACATAGAAAAAAAGCCGAAACCTCTGCCTAAGGTAAGTTTTATACAATAAAAGAAAATTTATGTGTATATTATATAAGTATTTATCTAGCATAAATACAATTATATTACTTGAATGTTTTGTAAAATTATAAATTGTACAGGAAGGGTAACAGCAAAACTGTAGTATGAAACGATATGATGAATTGGGTAAGATGCATTAGGAGACTCTAGTGTTTCTTAATACTGTTGAAGTTTTTTACTTGTTAACTCATAAATTTTTCTAAATCGGCATTACAAAACTCATGAATAGTAACAGAACTAGCTCCCACTTAATTATTATTTTTAATGTATAATCTACACATTTACAAACACGTGTCTTTCATCAGGGTGTTCTATTTTGTCACAGGACTTACAAGCATTTGTGGATGGTGCCACAAATGGGTTCATCTACTTTAGTCTTGGTAGTAACGCAAGAAGTGCAAGTTTACCAATGGAGATCCGACGGGTGTTCTGCCACGTGTTCACCAAGTTGCCTTATAGAGTTGTCTGGAAATTCGAGGAGGATTTTCCCGAAAAACCTGATAATGTTTACATCGGAAAATGGCTCCCACAACAAACTATTCTCGGTGTGATTTTCTTCACTACAAAATATTTATACATCGCAGATACAATTCCTTGATGAAAAAAGGTCTAATGAATCATACCAATCCGCAGCTCATCCGAACATTAAGCTGTTCATTTATCAAGGAGGCCTACAGAGCAGTGAGGAGACCGTCCACTACGGAGTACCAGTTCTTGGTTTCGCAATTTTAGCCGATCAAGATTATCAAGTAGCCAGAATGGAAGCTCTGGGCATTGGAAAGTATTTGGAAATTACAAGCCTTAAGGAAGATGAACTTGAAAATGCTATTACAGAACTTATAACTAACAAAAGGTAAGTATAAACCGACTTTCTGTTATAATTGTGCTATTTTTAAGAATTTAACACTAGAACTACCTAATCTGTGAAAATGACGGACGAGTTTCAGAGTATTCGTTTTTGTAGTCACACGATCCTTTTGGGAAATTTTATTTGGATCCCAACCAATCAAAATTTTTGGAATAAAATTTTCTGTGTTCTAAAGTATTATTACTATATGTTGGTCGAGATTGTGGATTCATCTGAATAAAGAAAGGAAAGCAATCAAGCGATTTTCATATTGAAAAGTATTCAAGATGGAAAAAGAATTAATAGAACGGAATTTTTAAATCCTTTTAGCTATTAGATTACTCTAGTAAATCTTTCAGTGATATTGATCGATGATAATGAACTATTGTGATTCGGTCGAACTTATTATGCTTGTTTTCAGGTACAAAGAAAGGATACGTTACATCCGAAATATCGTTCAGGATACACCGTACGATCCTGTAGAGAATCTCGCTTGGTGGACAGAGTACGTGATACGAACGAAAGGCGCCCCTCATCTTCGCAGTAGTCTAGCTTTTCAGCCTTGGTATCAACGTTGCGATATGGATATTGTAGCGTTCTTAGCGATCACAATTTTCTTGATCGCTTCTATTGCCTTGCATTTAATTTCCAAGATTGTCGTTTACATTCATAAGAATATCAGGTCAACTGAAAAGCAGAAGATAAGTTAACTATTTATGGTACAATTGATCAAAGAAAAGTACTTATAGCACAATTCAGTCCAAGTGACGCAAGTGTTTAGCATCTTATTTCAACGAATGAATTTAAACTAGTTTCGTTAATGAAATTATCATCCCGCGTTTTATAATTAGAAAGTTACTCTGGCCATAAAACTCACGATTCTGGCAAGGAGAAACTTTCAAATATAATAAAGATTTGATTACAATTAAAACCTCATTTATACATTGTTGATCTCATGATTGAGATTTTTTGAGGAATCGTCAAGTTTATTCTAAATTGTTATCATCGATTAGGAGAAATTACATTGAAAACATAGATATGTTGAAGTGAAGTATTGATATGTATAGATATATGTATACATATGTCTGTTGCGTTCCTGAAGTTATTTCGTTTGTTTCCGAATTTATTGTTTTTAACTGTAGCGTGTCTACTGTTATTAGGAACGACAACGAAATACTTTAAACTTTATGTTATAAGAGATCAATCAGTATTGTTGGCAATATGTTAATCATATGATCAAATAATCTTTGTTATTCGCGAACATGTCGTAATTTAGCCAATAAAAGTCTCCGCATCCTGCTACGTTAAGCGAAGCAAAATGTTAATTATTATTGATATTATAATTTTAAAAAATCGAAGGCGTCATATAGTTATTCGAAGTAAATCCTTTTTAATTGATACACAATTATGTAGAAAAAATCGTAAAGCCAAAGATTAATAGAATAATAATTAAAGTATATGTATTTAGGAAAACAATAATCTTTAGAAACCCTATAACACTTTTTATTTCTATCGCGGTGTTCTAACACTTTACGTGCGAATTACAGACTTTAATGTAGTGTTATGTACATAGAGATAAAGAAGAGATGTTACGTAAGCGCATATCGCTTTAGGCTTTGTTAGAAAATTATAATAAAAGTACAAAATATAGAATTAAATTTATTACTCTATGAAGTTCTTCTGTCATTTTAGTTCCTGTGATATATTTTGTGGCACGTTTTTCTGTTAAAGAACTTTTGTTAATTATCCTTTCCATCAATTTTGGGAATTCCAGTTACAAAAATTGTAAAAGAGATAAGCATTTTTCGTTGAAGAACGTTCGCAACATTTCCAGATCAGATTTGACAATTCATTATTACAGTACAGTTTTGAAAATCTCGAATGTTAAAACTGATCACACAGATAGATAAAAATGTCTGATCTACTTCTTCTTTATTTTATAACACATCTTTATAATGATTATATCTTATAGCAAACATTTCTGTTACGCACAAATATACTGCACGATTTGTTATATATGAAATTTTAACAATTATTATGAATTTCTAATAAATATCATAATTTTTATACCAGCAAGTGATTCTTGCCATAATTTATCTTACGAGCTAATTATTATAGTCACCCTTTAGTTCCTACCAAATAATCGGGCTACTTATTCTTATAATTATGCTTATTAGACCTCTCATTTAGTGACAAATGATCTTTGTATAGCACTTTATTTTAGTGACAAATACTAATCAGCTTATCGTTCAGATGGCAAATAATCTTTGATGTTGTATCTCTCTGACCTGGTATTTCCAACAATTTCTTTTATAATAACAAAAGATATGTACCTGAAAAGAATTTTGTGGTGTTGTTACAAGTATTTAGCAAAGCTTCGAACGATTGATATTCACATGATATCTTCATATCCTATTCATAAAACAGTGATTAAGTATCATCATAAGAAATATAGAAGCAAAATTCCCATTACTAAAATGAGCGTACATTAAAGCCTGTTGCATATGAAGCTTTGCATTTAGATTTATAACAACACTACAACAGTAGTCTGCGTCGTCAATCTAATAGCGTAAACTGGTAATAGAATACAACTGTATATTTCTAATAAACTTTCTCGTGATGTTTATTATTTGCTGATTTGATCCTTTTATGTAACAAGTGATTTCTGTCATTGCCACTTGATCAATAAAATGGTATTAAATACTAGAATACGAGTGTGTTATATTATTGCAATATAGTGGCGCACAGTTACATTACATGACATTTTGATACAGATTCTATATATACAAATGATATTTTATCTCGCTATTACGTTTGTATTTTATACAAGTATTTTTTATTATCATATTTATCATAAGTTTTCTTTCGACTGCCGAAGCGTACACGCGTGTGTCTAGTGCCCAGTAAAGTTCACAATAAGTGACGACCCTCTGTCGAAAGTGAGTGAAAATCAGAAACAAACCAAGTGTTTTATAAACTTACTCGTGGAAAATCCAACTTTCCAAATTTCTAACTCAAATCATAGCCTCTCGACTAATTATTTCAATCTGAATTAATTAGCTCGAAGATGGCCCAAGTAACAAGATCAGGCCCTCACGAACAAAACCACAACTGCACCGTTCTGCCTCCTCCGATGCAAAATTATAATGATATCATCCACCTTCAAAACCACACCAACTGCATGAAAAAACGTAAGCTTGATTCAGTCAAAAAAGATGTGAATACTAATCAGAACGAACTGACAACAAGACACATTACCACTCATAACAGATTCGCAATATTAAAATCTACAGACAATTCTATGGACATAGTTGAAACACTAATAATTCAACACACACAAAAAAATCCTCCTCCTCCACCAATCTTCATTGATGATGTTATCGACATTCAAACTATGATAAAGTCCATCGAGAAAGATATCAACAAAGAAGCCATATTAAAACCTGTTTGGACCTACGGAATCCAACTATGGAGAACAGCTAGTAACTCCAACATAGAAATTCTCCAACGATTCCAATCGAAAACGTTAAGATCCCTAATAGATGTACAGTCTGTCACACAAGAGCGTGTCTGCGATATTTCTGTAAATATTTATATATTTGTAAAAAAATTTATATGAATTGAATCTACATCTAAAACACTAATACGCTATTACTTAGTAGGGTGTCCAATCTCCTCCATTAGCGATTATAGCTTGACATCGTTTCGGCATACTCTCGACTAATTTTTGAGCGTAGGATTCTGGTAACGACCTCCATATCTTTCGAATGTGATGTACAAGTGTTCTTATTTTTGTGATACGTCTTCCTCTCAGCTTGCATTTCATTAGGGACCACACATTTTCGATAGGGTTTGCATCAGGGGACTGCGATGGCCAAGGAAGTACTGTGATGGCGTTTTTCGCTTTCCATTGGGTGCAGATGCGACTTCGATGTTTAGGGTCGTTGTCTTCTTGCAATATCCATTGGTCCTCGGTTTGGTTGAACCAACGTTTCACGGATGTGAGAAGTCCCCTTTGGTACAATTTCACCATCTTTTGTGCATTCAGATTGTCTGTAAAGACGCACAAAGTCCCAAAACCGCGTGCGTTAAAGCAACCCCAAACATGCACTTTTATAGGGTGTTTTACACTTCTTTGAATCATCCTTCTTCCATGGATAGTCCAAGCACGCCTAATAGGACACCATGCCCAAAACGAAGATTCATCAGTGAATATTATATTACTCCAATCACGATCTCTGTTTTCATTCGCCCATGCCAGACGATTTTCGACGTTTCGCGTACGCGGCACTCATATTAAAAAGCTCTGTTCCTTTCACTGTTTCAAATGAAACTGAAAGGTATTCAGCAACGCGTATTAGAGAAGTTTTCGTTTGTTTACATTCTTTTTATCTCATTCTGATTAGGTGTCAGGTTTCGCAGATATCGCAGACACGCTCTTGTGTGACAGACTGTACCTTGGTACGTCACCAACGAAACAATACATCAAGACCTCAAGATACCCACAGTCAAAGAAGAAATATCCAAATTCAGTAATAGACATAGCACAAGAGATAACAACCACCAAAACCCTCTAATTACTCAACTACTCGACACGTCGGAACAAATTCGCAGGCTAAAAAGACATTGCACCTTAGACCTAAGCAATAGATTCAAGTTGAATCAAACATACTATAAACAGTTATTAATCATGTCATAGTACCACACCAGATAAATTTACTTAAAATTCTATACAAGAATTGATTGTAAATTAAACGTAAATAAAATAAAATAAAAAAAGATCCTGCGAGCCAGATGTCGCATTTGTTTAACAACTGCCTAAAGTTTATTGTCTATTACCGGAAAACGCGGGAAAGTTAGTTTTTCGCACGTACGATGCCTCCTACTATCAACATTCTCTCGAGGGCGGCTAAGACCCTTCCTAGTCCACCAGTCGTCTTATTAGCCGATGAGAAACAATGTCTACTACCCTCATTTTCCTAACTAAAAATGTCATAAACAAATCCGATGGTCCCATGAGCTAGACACACCCATCACTAGCTCTCCTCCGACACAGCATCGTAACTAAAGACGCAGTCGTCACTCAACGTCAGAACAGTCAAGTCTGTAAAGGGATCCACCCTCAAGTTAAAGTCGTTCTTTATCGTTAAAAACATTCAATAGGTCTGTAACAGGTGCTACCCTTAAACATTCACTTAACTCGCACCGACGCATCAATGTAATTTTTTATATTTATTAAGCTGTTGGAATAAACTGTAATTTATACTTGTTACGTCAATGTAAATTCAATAAAACCACCCCTATTATCGTAATAGAAATAAAGGTATCGATCAGTTCGTGGCGTCGATTGTTTAATCGTAACGGGAATTTACGACTCCCGTTGATGTGCTTCCTTGCGATCGCGTCTCTCCGCGAACGGTCGTAACACAATATATACATCGCGCACTTATACATTGCCATTACACACAATTGTTAACAGTAATGGTAGTGTGGGACGGTAAGTCAGCGATAACGGAAAATATTCCAAAATCATACCATATACCGATATCGCATCATTATTACATAGATTATGTAAAATGACGATAACTTGGAACCGTCCTTTTTAGTAGACCCATTACCGCGACTTGCTTCAATTCGTCTCGACACGAGGAATATGAAGCACCACCTCTGTAATCTGTTGTTCGTTTTGTGCGTCTTGTACATCGCGAAGTCGGAATGTTACAAGATTCTAGCCATCATTCCCTCACCATCCTACAGTCATCAAATACCGTACCGACGATTATGGCTGGAACTACACAAAAGGGGTCACGAAGTTGTGCTAGCCACGGCGAATCCTATACCAAATATTAAATCACCCAATTTCACGCAAATTGATATTAGCCAATCTTACGGAATCATGAAGAGTTTAGATTATGTTCAAATGCGATTTGAGGGAAAACGCTGGTTGCATATTGTGGAAGAAGAAATGTTGCCTATAGTGGAAGTTTTTGCGGAAACGGTGTTCAATTCTACAGAACTGCGGAAAATGTATGCTCCAGAGAGCAACGCAACGTTCGATATCTATTTGACGGAATTTCTCTTCGCGCCCGCCACTTACGCTTTCGCACATCGATTCAATGTTCCTATAATAGGTATGACTAACAATTATATTTATATTTATCAGCTTAGTTACTTTTATTTCGTTCTGAAAATCAGGAATATATAGGATGAAGCACGTAGCACGTACAGTCTAATATTTTTCGACGTAGAATATCCAGAAAAATCGACATATGTAAAAATAGCTCCAAGCGACCTTCATATGTCTTTTGTCCGAGCATGTGTACAAGACATATGAAGGTCGCTTGGAGCTATTTTTACAAGAACTAATCATGTCGAATTACGTTTCCAAAACCATGCAAGTTCTACCTAGGACATTCTTTATTGAGATTGAACTGGTTTTGGTTACATGGTAATAGCTTTAATAAAAAAATCATGCATTAACAGTATAATAGAAATAAAGTACAGTACAAAACGAGTATCATTCGAATGATTACGAGCGTTATAGTATGCAAGCTACCATTTAAAATGGACTTGGCATATACACATACAGATTTTCTATGAGAACATGAGGAGCTAGTAATAGAACTCGTTGAAAAAAACATACCTCTAAGCGGTTGAAACATTAAACACACGTTCGCAATATTAAGCGTTGTCCATTTAAGAGCTGAACGCCAGAGCGACACCGGCACAACATCGATCTATTCGCAACTATGACACACTTTATAAAAGAACCGAAATTTACTAGAAAAGAAATGGTTACAATAGTATCGTGACCTAATCGATGAATAGCAAGATGATAGAAAAAGGAAGAGAAGGTACTGGGTACATGAAAGCTGGAAATCAAGAAAGAACAAAAGTGAATTTCATAAACTACAGATATAAACAGCTAATTAGCTAACGAATAAAAATACCATCAGTATTTCCAATGTCAACGACCCAATGTTAGATACTACTTAGAAAAATAAAAAAATGTTATACGGAAATAAAATACAAAATTTATAGGAGCGATAGCACCACTAGAAAAACTGAAAGAATGTATAACGTAAATGCAGGACCATAAAATTTCATATATAATATTTGTAATTATATAAAATTATTAAAAATTTATAATTATTAAATTAAATTATTAAATTATATAAAATAATTAAATGTATAAAATTAAATCAACTGAACTAACTGTAAAAATTGAAACCACTTGAATTAATAGTTTGAGAAGTTGAAATAATTAGACTACGTAAGTAAAACATTTTAGTTATTCTCAAAGTGTTATGAAGGAATTTCGATGTTGTGCTCTGTCATTAAGTGCTTGAGTGCATGTATTTCGATAAGAATGCATGTAAATGAGGTGGACATATCGATGGCTATTTAATGAAATTCAGACGTCGTGTTATTACGAAGGCGACGGCCTTCTATCGTATACGCTTCATGTTTATAGAAAATCATATTTTAACTTGTTAACCGTGTCGTCCCTTACTCAAAAATTTCTGTAATTGTGAACTTAAAATTTAATGGTGAAAAGAAATCTATTTCAATTACGTCGGTTTCAGTGCTTATAAATCTATGATACAATTTAATTTTAACAAAAATGAAACTACATGTAAGAAATAAAGGATATCTAGATAAGGAAACTATAATATTATTAGCAAATTACTTATTTTTTTCGAATAACAATTTAACGTGCAATACATCAATCAGGTTCGTAACAGTTTCGATAGCATAATTCCTTTATTTATAGATCTATATTTTAATACGTGGATCCATTTCTATTAAAAATCAAGCATATCATATATTCTCCACATTGTTAGAAGAAATAAAATTACCTTACCTGAAATTAACATCTCCTTATTAATTTTTAATTTAATCATTATAGAAATGCTTAGATATGCATTGATTAGATTAATAGTTTAAGATCAACCATCATTACATTTTGCATGACCGTAGGATTAAGTACATTAGGGGTCCTTGCCATTAACGAACACGCTCTTGGTGGATTGGTTCTCCCTTCTCACGAGTACACGTGGGAAATGGAAGACAACACGGGTGCGAATCTACCATTCTTCAAGAGACTGCGCAATTTCGTCAACATGTGGCGTAGCATATACTATTACTACTATGCGCTCTTTCCTCACCAACAGAAAGTGGCCGAGAAATATTTTGGGCCTTTACCACCAATGCTTGACGTATTGAAGAACGTTAGCTTGCTTTTCATCAATCAGGCAGACGTTATGGTACCGGCTCGACCGAAGCTTGCGAACGTAATCACGTTTACATCCTCCCATATAGAAAAGAAGCTGACTGCTCTACCTAAGGCAAGGTTTATACAATAAATTTAAACGACTTACTTATGTATTTAATAAGGATTTAACGAGCACAAATTCAATTTTATTATTTGTGTGTTTAGTAAAATCATAAAGTGTATAGGAAGAATCATAGCAAGAATTGTAGTTTGAGACTGAATGATAACTTGGGTAAATTGCGTGAGGGGCTCCACTTCTTCTAGAATTATCGATGATTTTTAACTGTTAATTAAATTATAAATTTTGCTAAACAAGCATTACAAAGCTCCTGAATAATAATATCACTAATTCCTTTTTAGTTATTATTTTTGACGTAACACAATTTTTACACAATTTTTACACACACTTGTCTTTCGATGAGGATCCTTTTTTTGGTAACAGGACTTACAAGCATTTCTGGATGACGCCACAAATGGGTTCATCTACTTTAGTCTTGGTAGTAACGCAAGAAGTGCAAGTTTACCAGTGGAGACCCGACGCGTGTTATGCCACGTGTTCACCAAGTTGCCTTATAGAGTTGTCTGGAAATTCGAGGAGGATTTTCCCGAAAAACCTGAAAATGTTTACATCGGAAAATGGCTCCCACAACAAACTATTCTCGGTGTGATTTTCTTCACTACTAAATATTTATACATCGCAGATACAATTCCTTGATGAAAAAAGGTCTAATGAATCATACCAATCCGCAGCTCATCCGAACATTAAACTGTTCATTTATCAAGGAGGCCTGCAGAGCAGCGAGGAGACAGTCCACTACGGAGTACCAGTTCTTGGTTTCGCGATTTTTGCCGATCAAGATTATCAAGTAGCCAGAATGGAAGCTCTGGGCATTGGAAAGTATTTGGAAATTACAACCCTTAAGGAAGATGAACTTGAAAATGCCATTACAGAGCTTATAACTAACAAAAAGTAAGTATAAACTGACTTCCTGTTATAATTGTACTATTTTTAAGAGTTTAACACTAGAACTACCTAATCTGTGAAAATGACGGACGAGTTTCAGAGTATTCTTTTTTCTAATCGCACGATCCTTTTGGAAAAATTTATTTGGATCCAAACGAAGCAGAATTTTTGGAATAAAGTTTTCTGTGTTCTAAAGTATTATTTCTATAAGTTGGTCGAAAGTGTAGATTCATCTGAATAAAGGAAGGAAAGCAATCAAGTGATTTTCATATTGAAAAGTATTCAAAATGGAAAAAGAATTAATAGAACGGAATTTTTAAATCCTTTTAGCTGTTAGATTACTCTAGTAAATCGTTCAGTGATATTGATCGATGATAATGAACTATTGTGATTCGGTCGAACTTATTATGCTTGTTTTCAGGTACAAAGAAAGGATACTTTACATCCGAAATATGGTTCAGGATACACCGTACGATCAGGTGGAGAATCTCGCTTGGTGGACAGAGTACGTGATACGAACGAAAGGCGCCCCTCATCTTCGCAGTAGTCTAGCTTTTCAGCCTTGGTATCAACGTTGCGATATGGATATTATAGCGTTCTTAGCGATTACAATTTTCTTGATCGCTTCTATTACCTTTTGTTCAATTGCCAAGATTGTCGTGTACATTCGTAACAAAATCAAATCAACTGAAAAGCAAAAGATAAACTAAGTATTTATGACGCAATTAGTTAAAGATAGTACAATTCAGTCCAAGTGACGCAAGTGTTCAGCATCTCATTTCAACGAATGAATTTTATCTAGTTTCGTTCATGAAATTATCATCGTGTGTTTTATAATTGGCGAATTACTAGTCACAAGTCTAACGATTCTGGCACGGAAAAACTTTCAAATATAAGAAAGATTTGATTACCATTAAAATCTCATTTGTACATTGTTGATTTCATGATGGAGAATTTTTGGGGCAGCGTCAAGCTTATTCTGAATTATTATCAGTCGATGCTTTTCACTTGGTGAATGGGATAGCGCAAGGAGAAATTACATTAAAACCATAGATATGTCAATGTACAGTCTGTCACACAAGAGCGTGTCTGCGATATCTGCGAAACCTGACACCTAATCAGAATGAGATAAAAAGAATGTAAACAAACGAAAACTTCTCTAATACGCGTTGCTGAATACCTTTCAGTTTCATTTGAAACAGTGAAAGGAACAGAGCTTTTTAATATGAGTGCCGCGTACGCGAAACGTCGAAAATCGTCTGGCATGGGCGAATGAAAACAGAGATCGTGATTGGAGTAATATAATATTCACTGATGAATCTTCGTTTTGGGCATGGTGTCCTATTAGGCAAGCTGAGAGGAAGACGTATCACAAAAATAAGAACACTTGTACATCACATTCGAAAGATATGGAGGTCGTTACCAGAATCCTACGCTCAAAAATTAGTCGAGAGTATGCCGAAACGATGTCAAGCTATAATCGCTAATGGAGGAGATTGGACACCCTACTGTAATAGCGTATTAGTGTTTTAGATGTAGATTCAATTCATATAAACTTTTTTACAAATATATAAATATTTACAGAAATATCGCAGACACGCTCTTGTGTGACAGACTGTATGGAGTGTCAAAGTATCGATATACATAAAAATCGAAGGCGTTATCTAGTTACTCGAAATAAATTCTTTATATTATAGTATATCTTTATATTGAGCATATTTTATAGCAAACATTTCTGTTACGCACAAATATACTGCACGTCTTGTTTTATATAAAATTGTTGCAATTATTAAACAGTTATAGTTTATCTTACTAGCTAATTATTATAGTCACCCTTTAGTTCCTACCAAATAATCGGGCTACTTATTCTTATAATTATGCTTATTAGGCCTTTCATTTAGTGACAAATGATCTTTGTATAGCACTTTATTTTAGTTACAAATACTAGTCAGCTTGTCGTTCAGATGGCAAATAATCTTTGATTTTATATCTCTCTAGCCTGGTATTTCCAACAATTTCTCTTATACTAACAAAAGATATGTACCTGAAAAAAATTTGTAGTATGTTACTAGTATTCAGCAAAGCTTCGAACGATTTACATGAATTATTTATATGATATCTTTGTAGCCTATTCATAAAACACATTGATAAATTTTTTTAATGTTATTTAATGTGTACTTTACAATTTTTAGAGCTGGACATTTGGTAAATTTTTCTAATTTAATTGCTAAAGAACATATGGATAGCTATCCTCAGTGGGATTTCCATTTTTGAGTATCGATAAAGTATGGTTATAAACAGCATAGATAAATATTGATAAATATATTGTACAATATATAATATACTAAACAAATATAATATACAAATCTATAAACTGACAATCTCTGTTAAGATCTATATGATATCGTTGATATCATATATTAAGATATAGATACCAAAACAATGTATTTATCTTCAAAACATATATTATCATTTCACGTAGCAATAGTTAACAGTACTAGGGATATGAAACGATAATTCAATGATAATGGGTACTATTTTAAAATTATAATGTATACCGATATCGCATTATCACAGCATAGGTTGCGTAAATTGATGGTAACTTGGAGACGGTAACTTTTAGTAGACCTGTAACCAGAATTTCTTTCAATTCGTCTTGACACGAGGAGAATGAAGCACCACCTCTCTATTCTGTTGCTCGTTCTGTGCGTCCTATACATCGTGAAGCAATCAGGATGTTACAAGATTCTAGCCGTCGTTCTGTCATCATCCTACAGTCATCAAATATCGTACCGAAGATTATGGCTGGAACTACACAAACGAGGCCACGAAGTAGTGCTAGCCACGTGGCATCCTATACAGAATATGAAATCACCGAATTTTACGCAAATAGATATTAGCCAATATTACGGAACCGTAAAGAGATTAGATTTTGTTCAAATGCGATTTGGAGGAAAACGCTGGTTGGATATTATGGAAGAAAACGTATTGCCTGTAACAGAAGTTTTTGCGGAAACGTTGTTCAATTCTACGGAACTGCAGAAGTTGTATGCTCCAGAGAGCAACGCAACGTTCGATGTCTATGTGACGGAATTCATCTGCACACCCTCCATTTATGCTTTTGCACATCGATTCAATGTTCCTATGATAGGTATGACTATAACAATTATATTTATATTTATTAGCTTGCTTACCTTTATTTCGTTCTGAAAATCAGGAATATATAGGGTGAAGCACGTAGCACGTGTACTCAAATACTTTTTGACGTAGAATGTTCCGAAGAATTGACAAATATAGCTCCAAACTACCTTCATATGTCTTCTACGCATGTTCCTACAAAAGAACGAATCATGTCAAATCATGTTTCTGAAACTATCTAAGTTCTACTTGAAACATTCTTAATTGAAGTTGAACTGTATTTGAGTACATGGTAATAGTTTTAATGAAAAATCATGCATTAACAGTATAATAGAAATAAAGTATAGTACAAAATGTGTATCATTCGAATGATCCCGGACGCCACTATATACAAATTGCCATTTCAATTGGACTTGGCAAACACACGCATACATTTTGTATAAGAGAATGAGCAGCTTGTAATAGAACACGTTGAAGAAACGTACTTCTAAACGGTCTTTAAACTTCAAACACACTTTCGCAATATTAAGCGTTGTCCATCTAACAGTACAATGCCTCAGCGGCACCGAACCAGCATCCAAATATTCCAAACTATCAATCAGTTTACAAAACTATCGAAAGTTTATATTAAGAAAGAGAAAGTACTGAGTACATAAAAGCCTGAAGTCAAGAAAGAGAAAAGTGAATGTCATAAACTACAGATATAAACAGCTAATTGCGAACGAATAAATATACAATCAATACTTTCCAATGTCAATGGTCCAATGTCAGATACTATTTAAAAAAATAAAAAATGTTATGCGGAAACGAAATACAAAATTTATAGGAGCGATAACGCCCATAGAAAAACTGACAGGCTGCATAACGTAACTGCAAGACCATAAAATTTTATATACAATATTTATAATTATATATAAAATAATCAAATGTATAAAATTAAATCAACTGAACTAACTGTAAAAATTGAAACCACTTGAATTAATAGATAGAAAAAGTTGAAATAATTAGATTACGTAAGTAAAACATTTTAGTTATCCTCAAGGTGGTAAGAAGGAATATGTATGTTGTGGAGTTTCTGTCAAGTGCTTGAATGGTTGTATTTCGATAAGAATATATGTAAATGAGGTGGATATACCGGTGGATATTTTATGCAATTGAAACGTTACGTTGTTACGAAGGAGACGACCTTACATCGTACACGCTTCATGTTTATAGAAAATCATATTTTAACTTGTTAACCGTCATCCCTTACTCAAAAATTTCTGTAATTATGCACTCAAAATTTAATGGTCAAAAGAAATCCATTTCAATTACATCAGTTTCAGTGCTTGTAAATGTATGATACAATTTAGTTTCAACAAAAATGAAACTACATCCAAAAAATGAAGGATACCTAAATAGGGAAACTATAATATTATTAATGAATTATTTACTTTTTCCGGCTAATAAATTAGCGTGCAATAAATCAATCATATTCGTAACAGTTTGGATAGCATAATTCCTTTATTTGTAGATCTCCTATTCTTTAAACACGTGATTCTGTTTCTATTAAAAATCAAGCATATCATATATTCTACATATAGTTAGAAGAATTAAAATTAACTTACTTGAAATTGACATCTCTTTATTAATTTTTAATTTAATCATTATAGAAATGTTTAGATAAGAAGTAATTAGATTAATAGATCAAGATCAGAACCTACTACATTTTGCATGATCATAGGGTTAAGTTCATTTGGGTTGCTTTCCTTTAACGAACACGCTCTTGGTGGATTGGTTCTCCCTTCTCATGAGTACACGTGGGAAATGGAAGACAACACGGGTGCGAATCTACCGTTCTTCAAGAGACTGCGCAATTTCGTTAACATGTGGCACAACGTATACTACATCTATCAGAAGGTCATTCCTAGGCAACAGAAATTGGCCGAGAAATATTTGGGGCCTCTGCCACCATTGCTAGACTTACTGAAGAACACTAGCTTGCTTTTCGTCAATCAGGCAGACGTTATGACACCGGCTCGACCGAAACTTGCGAACGTAATCACGTTTACTGCTTCCCATATAGAAAAGAAGCTGACTGCTCTACCTAAGGCAAGGTTTATACAATAAATTTAAACGACTTACTTATGTATTTAATAAGGATTTAACGAGCACAAATTCAATTTTATTATTTGTGTGTTTAGTAAAATCATAAAGTGTATAGGAAGAATCATAGCAAGAATTGTAGTTTGAGACTGAATGATAACTTGGGTAAATTGCGTGAGGGGCTCCACTTCTTCTAGAATTATCGATGATTTTTAACTGTTAATTAAATTATAAATTTCTCTAAACAAGCATTACAAAGCTCCTGAATAATAATATCACTAATTCCTTTTTAGTTATTATTTTTGACGTAACACAATTTTTACACAATTTTTACACACACTTGTCTTTCGATGAGGATCCTTTTTTTGGTAACAGGACTTACAAGCATTTCTGGATGACGCCACAAATGGGTTCATCTACTTTAGTCTTGGTAGTAACGCAAGAAGTGCAAGTTTACCAGTGGAGACCCGACGCGTGTTCTGCGACGTGTTCACCAAGTTGCCTTATAGAGTTGTCTGGAAATTCGAGGAGGATTTTCCCGAAAAACCTGAAAATGTTTACATCGGAAAATGGCTCCCACAACAAACTATTCTCGGTGTGATTTTCTTCACTACAAAATATTTATACATCGCAGATACAATTCCTTGATGAAAAAAGGTCTAATGAATCATACCAATCCGCAGCTCATCCGAACATTAAACTGTTCATTTATCAAGGAGGCCTGCAGAGCAGCGAGGAGACAGTCCACTACGGAGTACCAGTTCTTGGTTTCGCGATTTTCGCCGATCAAGATTATCAAGTAGCCAGAATGGAAGCTCTGGGCATTGGAAAGTATTTGGAAATTACAACCCTTAAGGAAGATGAACTTGAAAATGCCATTACAGAGCTTATAACTAACAAAAAGTAAGTATAAACTGACTTCCTGTTATAATTGTGCTATTTTTAAGAGTTTAACACTAGAACTACCTAATCTGTGAAAATGACGGACGAGTTTCAGAGTATTCTTTTTTCTAATCGCACGATCCTTTTGGAAAAATTTATTTGGATCCAAACGAAGCAGAATTTTTGGAATAAAGTTTTCTGTGTTCTAAAGTATTATTTCTATAAGTTGGTCGAAAGTGTAGATTCATCTGAATAAAGGAAGGAAAGCAATCAAGTGATTTTCATATTGAAAAGTATTCAAAATGGAAAAAGAATTAATAGAACGGAATTTTTAAATCCTTTTAGCTGTTAGATTACTCTAGTAAATCGTTCAGTGATATTGATCGATGATAATGAACTATTGTGATTCGGTCGAACTTATTATGCTTGTTTTCAGGTACAAAGAAAGGATACTTTACATCCGAAATATGGTTCAGGATACACCGTACGATCAGGTGGAGAATCTCGCTTGGTGGACAGAGTACGTGATACGAACGAAAGGCGCCCCTCATCTTCGCAGTAGCCTAGCTTTTCAGCCTTGGTATCAACGTTGCGATATGGATATTATAGCGTTCTTAGCGATTACAATTTTCTTGATCGCTTCTATTACCTTTTGTTCAATTGCCAAGATTGTCGTCTACATTTACAAGAAAATCAAATCAACTGAAAAGCAAAAGATAAACTAAGTATTTATGACGTAATTAATTAGAGAAAAGTACTTGTACCACAATTCAGTCCAAGTGACACAAGTGTTTTACATCTCATTTCAACGAATGAATTTTATCTAGTTTCGTTAAGGAAATGATCATCCCGCGTTTTATAATTGGCGAGTTACCCTCATCACAGGACTAGCGATTCTGGTACGATAAATCTTTCAAATATAAAAAAAGTTTCGAATAAATTTGAATTCCCATTTATACATTGTTAACCTCTTGATTGGGATTTTTTGACGAAGCGTCAAGTTTATTCTAAATTATTATCAATCGATGATATCATCGCTTTTCGCTAGGTGAATGAGATAGCGCAAGGAGAAATTACGTTGAAACCATAGGCATGTCAAAGTATGAAGTGTTAAAGTATTGATATATATATACATATATACGTACATCTGTATACATATATAGACCGCGTTCCTAAAGTTATTTCGTTTGTTTCCGAATTTATTGTTTTTAACTACATCGCGTCTTCTGTTATCTGGAACGAAAAGGAAATGCTTTAAACGTTATATTACAAGGAAACAATCAGTATCACTGGCAATATGTTTAATCATCTGATTATCAGATAGTATAATAAATTCTTTATATTATAATACATCTTTATAGTAAGCGTGTTTAAGAGTAAACATTTCCTTTACGCACAGATATCCAGCACGTTTTATTATATACGAAATTTTCATAAATGTTACATATTTCTAATAAATATCACAATTCTTATACCCGCAATTCATGCTTGCAATCATTTATATTACTAATTATTCTAGTATCCCTTTCCTTGAAAAAAAAGTTTTGCTATTCCTTTTATCTCACAGGCAAATAATCCTTGTCAGAACTTCTACTTGATGGCAAATTATCTTTGTCAAGCACTTTATTTTAGTGACTTGTCAACTTGTCATTCAGATAGCAAATAATCTTTGATGTTATATCTCTTTAACCTGGTATTTCCAACAATTTCTTTTATAATAATAAAAGATATGTACCTGAAAAGAATTTTGTGTTATTGTTACAAGTATTTAGCAAAGCTTCGAACGATTGATATTCACATGATATCTTCATATCCTATTCATGAAACAGTGATTAAGTATCGTTATAAAAAATATAGAAGCCAAATTCCAGTCATTAATTAAAATATTGTTCATATTTCATTTTTACGTATTAAAATTAATATGTATAGAAATACTCTCAGAAAGAGAAATGATGCGTTATGTTCGCTTATGAGCGTTTATGATAAAAGTGAACGTGCATTAAAGCCTATTGCATGGAAAGCTGTGCAATTGGATTTATGACAACACTATAACAGTAGTTTGCGTCATTCTATCTAATAGCGTAAACCGGTAATAGAATGCAACTGTATATTCCTAATAATCTTTTCAGTGATGTTCATTATTTGCTGATTTGGTCCTTTTATGTTAATAAGAGATTTCCGCCGTTGCCATTTGATCAATGAAATAGTATTATATGCTAAATATGATAGGGGGTTGTATGATTGCAACATAGTTGCACAATGTTATATTACATGATATAGAGATAAAGATTATATGCCTATAATTAATTTCATATCTCGCTATTACAATCGTACCAGTGTTCTTTATCGCAATATTTATCACAACTTCTCATGTTTCTAATTTGTGTTGTAATTTTTATAGGAAAAACACACAAGTAATGGTGGACGCTATAGACAGCAAAAAGCTTATATTTTTTACAATTACTTCCTCCTTGAACTTCTACGTTCTATAATTATATACAAACAGAAATTTTACAAGTGGTTAACAATGCATTAAATTGTTTAAGATATGAAATTTTGATAAATATGTCGTATAATATATAATATACTAAACAAATATTAATACAAATCTGTAATTTAATAATCACTGCTAAGATCTATATGATATGCTTGATATGATATATTAAAATATAGGTACAAAACAACATATTCATCGCGCACACATACATTGCCATTACATATAGCAATACTTAATTGTAGCAGCAATATGCGACGGTAATTTAGTGATAACGGATACTATTTTAATATTACACTGCATACCGATATCATATCATCAGTGAATAGGTTGCGTAATATGACGATAGCTTGCAGATGTCCCTTTTAATAGACCCGTAAGCGGTATCGGCTTCAGTTTGTCTTGATACGAGGAGGATGAAGCATCGCTTCTCTAGTCTGTTGCTCGTTCTGTGCGTCTTGTACATCGCGAAACAATCAGAATGTTACAAGATTCTAGCCATCGTTGCGACACCATCCTACAGTCATCAAATACCGTATCGACGATTATGGCTGGAACTACACAAACGAGGTCACGAAGTTGTGCTAGTCACGGCGAATCCTATACCAAATATAAAATCACCAAATTTTACGCAAATTGATATTAGCCAGTCATACGGATCCATAAGGAGTTTAGATTTTGTTCAAATGCGATTTGAGGGAAAACGTTGGTTCTATTTTATCACAGAAGAAATGTTGCCTTTGGGCGAAACTTTTGCAGAAACAGTGCTCAACTCTACAGAAGTGCGAAAGCTGTATGCTCCAGACAGCAACGCAACGTTCGACGTCTTCTTGACGGAGTTTCTCTTCTCGCCATCCACTTACACTTTCGCACATCGATTCAATGTTCCTATAATAGGTACGCCTCTAATATTTATTTTTATATATATATGTATCAGTTTTTCTACCTTCATTTCGTTTTGAAAATCACGAATATATAGTGTGAAGCACGTGGCACGTGCATGCCGTCTAATACATTTCGGCGTAGAATGTCCCGAAGAATTGACAAATAAAGCTCCTAACGACCTTCATATGTCTTCTACGCATGTTCCTAAAAAAAAAAACCAATTATGATAGATCATGCAGCAGAAACCATCCAAGTTCTATCTGACACATTTTTCATTGAAATTGAACTGGTTTTAGTTATATAGTAGTGGTTTTAATATAGAGTTATGCATTAACAGTATAATAGAGCGCTACTTTATACAATTGCACTACCTCAATTGGACTTGGCATATACACGCACACACACGCACACACGCACACACGCACACACACACATCGGATCTTCCATGAGAGTGTCAGGAAATTGTAATAGAATCTATTGAAGAAACATACCTCTAAATTCAAACACATGTTCGCGTCAATAAGCGACAATATAAAGCGTTGTCCACCGAACAGCGCAATGCTTAAGCGCTATCGAACGAGTATCCAAATATTCGAAACTGTCACTTATTTTGCAAAAGTATCGAAATTTACTATTAAAGGTATGGTTATAATAGCATAGTTATCTATTCGACAAGGAGAAAGATAATAGAAAAAACAGGAAAAGAAAGTACAAGGTATACAGAAGCTTGAAGTTATGGAACAACCAAAATGAATTTCACAAACCATAAGTATAAACAGTTTATTAGGAACGAATAAAAATATCATCGATACTTTTCAATATCAACGCTCCAATATCAGATATTATTTAAAAAAAATAGAGAATTATGCGGGAACGAAATACAAAATTTATAGTAGCAGTAATATGCATTAAAAACTGACAGACTGCTTAACGTAACTGCAAGACCATAAAATTTTATATACAATATTTATAATTATATATAAAATAATCAAATGTATAAAATTAAATCAACTGAACTAACTGTAAAAATTGAAACCACTTGAATTAATAGATAGAAAAAGTTGAAATAATTAGATTACGTAAGTAAAACATTTTAGTTATCCTCAAGGTGGTAAGAAGGAATATGTATGTTGTGGAGTTTCTGTCAAGTGCTTGAATGGTTGTATTTCGATAAGAATATATGTAAATGAGGTGGATATACCGGTGGATATTTTATGCAATTCAAACGTTACGTTGTTACGAAGGAGACAACCTTCCACCGTACATGCTTCATGTTTATAGAAAATCATATTTTAACTTGTTAACCGTCATCCCTTACTCAAAAATTTCTGTAATTGTGAACTTAAAATTTAATGGTCAAAAGAAATCCATTTCAATTACATCAGTTTCAGTGCTTGTAAATGTATGATACAATTTAGTTTTAACAAAAATGAAACAACATCCAAAAAATACAGGCTACCTAAATAGGGAAACTATAATATTATTAATGAATTATTTACTTTTTCCGGCTAATAAATTAGCGTGCAATAAATCAATCACATTCGTAACAGTTTGGATTGCATAATTCCTTTATTTATAGATCTCCTATACTTTAAACACGTGATTCTGTTTCTATTAAAAATCAAGCATATCATATATTCTACATATAGTTAGAAGAATTAAAATTAACTTACTTGAAATTGACATCTCTTTATTAATTTTTAATTTAATCATTATAGAAATGTTTAGATAAGAAGTAATTAGATGAATAGATCAAGAACAGAACCTACTACATTTTGCATGATCGTAGGGTTAAGTTCAATTGGGTTGATTTCCTTTAACGAACACGCTCTTGGTGGATTGGTTCTCCCTTCTCACGAGTACACGTGGGAAATGGAAGACAACACGGGTGCGAATCTACCGTTCTTCAAGAGACTGTGCAATTTCGTCAACATGTGCCGTATCACGTATTACGTCTATCATCAGATACTTCCACGCCATCAGAAATTGGCCGAGAAATATCTTGGGCCTCTACCACCAATGCTAGACATAATGAAGAACGTTAGCATGCTTTTCATCAATCAAGCAGACGTTATGACACCGGCTCGACCGAAGCTTGCGAACATAATCACGTTTACATCCTTCCACATACAACAAAATCCGAAACCTCTGCCCAAGGTAAATTTTATACAATAAAAGGATTTATCTAGCATAAATACAACTTTGTTACTTGTATGTTTAGTAAAATTATAAATTGTATAGGAAGGGTAACAGCAAAACTGTAGTATGAAACGATATGATGAATTGGGTAAGATGCATTAGGAAGCTCTAGTGTTTCTTACTACTGTTGAAGTTTTTTTACTTGTTAATTAACTCATACATTTTTCTAAATCGGCATTACAAAACTCATAAATAGTAACAGAACTGGCTCCCACTCAATTATTATTTTTAATATATAATCTACACTTTTACACACACGTGTCTTTCATCAGGATGTTCTATTTTGTCACAGGACTTACAAGCATTTGTGGATGGTGCCACAAATGGATTCATCTACTTTAGTCTTGGTAGTAACGCAAGAAGTGCAAGTTTACCAGTGGAGATCCGGCGCGTGTTCTGCGACGTGTTCGCCAAGTTACCTTATAGAGTTGTCTGGAAATTCGAGGAGGATTTGCCCGAGAAACCTGATAATGTTTATATCGGAAAATGGTTCCCACAACAAACTATTCTCGGTGTGATTTTCTTCACTACAAAATATTTATACATCGCCGATACAATTCCTTGATGAAAAATGTTCTGACGAATCATACCAATCCGCAGCTCATCCGAACATTAAGCTGTTCATTTATCAAGGAGGCCTACAGAGCAGTGAGGAGACCGTCCACTACGGAGTACCAGTTCTTGGTTTCGCAATTTTAGCCGATCAAGATTATCAAGTAGCCAGAATGGAAGCTCTGGGCATTGGAAAGTATTTGGAAATTACAACCCTTAAGAAAGATGAACTTGAAAATGCTATTACAGAGCTTATAACTAACAAAAAGTAAGTATAAACTGACTTCCTGTTATAATTGTGCTATTTTTAAGAGTTTAACACTAGAACTACCTAATCTGTGAAAATGACGGACGAGTTTCAGAGTATTCTTTTTTCTAATCGCACGATCCTTTTGGAAAAATTTATTTGGATCCAAACCAAGCAGAATTTTTGGAATAAAGTTTTCTGTGTTCTAAAGTATTATTTCTATAAGTTGGTCGAAATTGTAGATTCATCTGAATAAAGGAAGGAAAGCAATCAAGTGATTTTCATATTGAAAAGTATTCAAAATGGAAAAAGAATTAATAGAACGGAATTTTTAAATCCTTTTAGCTATTAGATTACTCTAGTAAATCTTTCAGTGATATTGATCGATGATAATGAACTATTGTGATTCGGTCGAACTTATTATGCTTGTTTCAGGTACAAAGAAAGGATACTTTACATCCGAAATATCGTTCAGGATACACCGTACGATCCTGTAGAGAATCTCGCTTGGTGGACAGAGTACGTGATACGAACGAAAGGCGCCCCTCATCTTCGCAGTAGCCTAGCTTTTCAGCCTTGGTATCAACGTTACGATATGGATATTGTAGTATTCTTAACGATCGTTATTTTCTTGATCGCTTCAAATACCTTTCATCTAATTGCCAATATTGTCGTCTACGTTCATAAGAAAGTCAAATCAACTAATAAGCAAAAAATAAGTTAAGTATTTATGGCGCAATTAATTAAAGAGAAGTATTTATGGCACAATTCAGTCCAAGTGACGCAAGTGTTTAACATCTCATTTCAACGAATGAATTTTATCTAGTTTCGTTAAGGAAATGATCATCCGCGTTTTATAGTAGGCGAGTTACCCTCATCACAGGACTAACGATTCTGGTACGAAAAATCTTTCAAATATAAAAAAAGTTTCGAATGAATTTGAATTCCCATTTATACATTGTTAACCTCTTGATTGGGATTTTTTAACGAAGCGTCAAGTTTGTTCTAAATTATTATCAATCGATGATGTCATCGCTTTTCGCTAGGTGAATGAGATAGCGCAAGGAGAAATTACGTTGAAACCATAGGCATGTCAAGGTATGAAGTGTTAAAGTATTGATATATATATATACATATATACATACATCTGTATACATATATAGATCGCGTTCCTAAAGTTATTTCGTTTGTTTCCGAATTTATTGTTTTTAACTGTAACGCGTCTTCTGTTATCAGGAATGAAAACGAAATACTTTAAACCTTCTATTACAAAGGATCCATCAATATTGCTGGCAATATGTTAATCATCTGGTTATCAGATAGTCCCTGTTTTTCGCGAAGATGTCTCAGATTAGGCAATAAAAGTCTACACATACTGTTCCGTTAAGTGAAACAAAGCGTCGACGATGATTCACATTGGAATTTTAAAAAATCGAAGGCGTTGCTTTTAGTATTTGAAATGAATTCTCTTTAATTGAAACAAAATTATGTAGAAAAACTCGTAAAACCGAAGTTGAATATAGTAAGAATTAAAATAGAGTTATTGAAGGAAACAATAATCTTTAGTAACGTTCTTACACTTTTTATTTTTATCATTATATTCTAATACTTTACGTATGGATTACAGACTTTAACGTCTTATTATATAGATAAAAATGAAGAAGAAATTTTACATAAGCGTAACTCGCTTTAGACTTTGTTAAAAAAATTGTAATAACAATACAAAATGCAGAAGTAAATTTATTACCCTACAAAGTTCGTCTTTCATTTTATTTGTTTAATATATTTTATGGCCTATTTTTCTGTATAGAAATTTCCCTTGATTTTCCTTTACAGGAGCTTGGAAATTCCAGTTACAAAAGCCGTAAAAGAGATAAGTGTTCTTCGTTGAAGAACGATCGCTGCATTTCAGAATCTCATTTGACAATCTATTAACGGCATTCATACAAACTATAATATACTTTTAAAAATCTCAACTGGGAAAGATAAATCACACAGATAGATAAGAATGACTGTTCTATTTCGTCCTTATACTATAACACATCTTTATAGTAAGAATACTTCACAGTAATATTTCTGTAGTATCGGGAGAAGAGACGTGCCTGACAATGGGTCATACCTGTGGCCCTTTACAACATCGGGGTAATTAAAGGGGATCTACCTGACAATGGGTCTTACCTATGGTCCATTACAACATTGGGGTAATTAAAGGGGATCTACCTGGGAATGGGTCAGGCACATCTGGGGTTTAGAGACAGAAGACGTGAAGCAGTCGAGACAGACAGAAGACGTTAGACAGTCGAGTTGTGGAGTAGCAGTTGAGTGGAGCAGTTTGAGTTAAGTCAGTTGAGAAGCTGGAAGCCGAGTTTAAGACGCACGACGATTGTAGTCAGCTTTATGTTGAGTATTGCTTAGACGAATAAACTCGAACTTAACTCTCAATAAACCATCCTTTCTTGTCCTTGCTCTAGAGAATAAAACAAACGCATCTGTACGTTACTACATTTCTATTACGCACATATATTCTGCACGTTTTATTATATAGAATATTTTAATAAATACTTTATATTTTTTATAAATATCATAATTTTTATACCAGCAAGTGATCCTTGCCATCATTTACCTTACGAGCTAATTATTCTAGTAACCCTTTATTTGATAGCAAATAATCTTTGGCATCCTCTTTTATTTGTCATGCAAATTATCCTTATCAGCAAATAAAAAATAATCTTTGCTGCGACATCTCTCGACCCTCGAATATCTCGAATAATTTATAGTAATAAAAAAATATGTACTTGAATAGTATTCTGTAGTATCGCTATAATTATTTAATAAAGATTCGAACGATTTATGTTCACATGATATTTTTTTAATCGTATTCATAAAACATATTGATAAAGTAAGGTTGTGAGAAATATAGAAAGAAGATTCCAATCGTTAATTACAAAATTGTTCACATTTAATCTCTGCGTATTAAAATTCATGTCTATAGAAATATTCAGAAAGAGAAACGATCCGTTATGTTCCGCTATGAGCCATTCTGTTTCATTTTGTTTCTTCTAAAGCTTCTATTATCCCGTCACAACTTTCGGTTTGAACTGTTCCAGAGCCAGTACCTGAGAGTAATGTCCCTCGATTGTTCCTCTCGAAGAGTTTCAACTTAATTCATTGGTGAAGTTGAACGCTTGATTGGAAAGCTAGTTATAAACGATTTAACATTTCCCGCTCAAGTCTTTCCTTAAATTTTCCGCGGAACATCTCATTATCGCATTTAAGCTTTTACCTTATCGATATTATCGATCAAACTTTTTTTATTACACATAAAGTAACGAATATTATAAATAAATATAAAAATTTCTAATATTTACTTTAATTTGATTTGCTTCAATCAGAAAAGAAATATGATTCGTCCTAAATGAGTAAATTATCTTCTATACATATATATAATCATATTTTATGGAAAATCCTCAAATGAACGAGTACAGAGGATGTCTAAGACACTAAGCTCACGAGATGGAGAAGCAAAGATTATTTACCGATGCAATGATGAGCTGACAAATATTTGCCAGCAAATTAAGAGGCTACTAAATGTAATTAGCCCGCAAGATAAAGAATGGCGAGTGTTACGACGGCCGACTCTGTACCTGGACCAGGCCACACGCCGCGGGCAAGCTGGCAGCCAGATGTCTTCACATTCTTACCGCGTACCCTCAATAGTCTCAAGTACCCTCCATAAACTTCAGGAATTTCTAGCTAAAGGTCCTTCATACCGAACAAACATTCTTTCATTGACTTATATTTCCTAAACTTATTGTGCACCACGGGTTGACACGAGAAAGTTGGTTTTTCTCACGTATGCGGCCTCCCACTAGCAACTTCGTCTCGAGGGCGGCTAGTACCCTTCCTCACCTACCAACCCATCAAACAACCAATTGACAACGAAGCCTATTTCCCTCTCTCATAACGAAACCTTGTCCTTAACGAATCAGCTCATCTCATGTCCTCGGACCCACCCATCGCTAGCTTTCCTCCGTCACCGTATCATTGCCAAACGCCACTGATTTTCCATCTTTCGAACGGTCAACACTTTCGACCGAGTTTCTACCATTAGATCAGTCACATACTCAACTTGTACATACGCAACAGCGTAACTATTCATTACAAGGTTGTTGGAATAAACTGTTAATTATATATTGTTATATCCGTGTCACAGTCACTTTAATTACCCCTGTTATCCTAAACGAAATAGGGGATCGATCATTTCGCGGCGTCGATTATCTAATCGTAACGGGAATTTACGACTCCCGTTGACGTGCTTCTTCGCGATCGCGTCTCTCCGCGAGTGAACGAAACAGCGAGGATCATTTGCAAGTATAAAGAATTGTGATATTTCTTAATGAGCGGACTGTATTACAAAGCTGAGTATGGTTGATATGAATGTTTCTGAGTTGAGAATGGTTCAAGTATCGCAGGACTGGTAAAAAACTATTGATGAACACTAACCCTAAACTACTCGAGACGAGGCCCTTATAGTCCCCAATACGAGAATTTTTGGCATGGGAGAAACACACGGATTGGTGGTTTAAACATTCTGAGCTTGCAAAAATCGTGGTCAGCTCAATACGACTGGTAAAACCTCTTCTGGAAATGGCCACCCCCGCGTTACCGACCCTCGAGGTTGTGGGGCAACTCGTGAGAACCTGCATGGGAATTGCATGTGTTTTTGCCAGCGATCATAACATGCAATGAAATCTTATGAAGCGCGTACTAATACACGCTGGGTGTTTTATGGTTTCATAAAGTTATTGATGTTAGTAAAATCAGAATTTCTTAGACTTATAAACGCGTAAACCTATAAATAAATAAAAGAGATAAAGACTGATATAAATTTTGAACATGAGATGAGCCTAAGGAGAAATTCTGACTTGAAATCTAAAACTGCATATAATAAAACGTGTAGGATATCTATAGGTAAAAGTGGATAAGCGAAAACACGCGGGGACTGATTCAGCGCGTTCAAATAAGAAGCAAAGTTCATATAAACACACATCCGATATGATCTGGTTTTCGAGTTACAGCGTATTTTATGATGCTGAACATTACTTAGATCAACGATTTCCTAACAAATGGATAGGAATGGTGCTGACCTTATTTCCTGACTAGCTCGCTCTTCAGACCTGACTCCATTCGGTTATTACTTAAGGGATTAGGTTGCAGTTTATGTCAGTATTTAAAATCTCTTGTTTATAGAACGTCAGTTGATAATGTTGGAACTTTTCGTCAACGTGGCAGCCCTAAATCTGTATGTCGATTGTATAACTACGATGGCCAATTCCAGTGAAGATTCGTTACACGCCCCTACCCTTAATCATAACGTTAACCCGACATATACATACACCAAAGTAGAGGACTACCGTAGACTTGTAGTAACAACTACAACGTAATTAACGACCTTCTTCATCGCAGTCATCGGAGAAAGATTATCAGAATTCGATGAAAGATCTTCCGTTCTCTTCGAGCGCTTTCTGCTCGCACAATCTACGCTACAGCAAACTTCTTTATTTCTGTGTTTGATAACGCGCCGTCCGTGCATCTCGAACGACTTTCGAATTGTTCTCGAAGGCAAAGGCAAACGCCTTTAAGGATCGCGATGTCGTCGAACGATAATAGTACGCGACTGTTTGTCAGAAAAGTATCGGAATCAACTTGAGTAGTGATAAACAGGAAGAAGAAAAGAAACAAGAATAGTGGAAACTGCTACGCTATTGTTTCATACGATTTTCTCGACGTTATTGTTTTGTACATATGTCGCTGCCACGAACTTCTACAATTACACACTGCGAAACATCTTAAAAATCTTTCTGATATTCTTCGATTGTCATACGTATTTTAGCGATTGTATACCCTTCAAAAGTTACGTTCTTCTAGTTTCTTCAATCGAATTATCGACTGTTACGGTGGAAACATAAAATCTCGAGCTATTACGCGGATGATAAAAGGGAAGAGTTCACGGAGAGACCACCTAAATTTAATCAAAAATATCCTTCAGAAGTAAGTACTTTAAGAAAGTATTTGTGGATTTGTACGTAAGAGGAGTTGTAATAAAAATAAAATAGCCCGTATCAATTTTTCAAATTAGCCTCAGTCTTTAACAATTTCTAACTTTGTAACAAGTGAATTGAAATGATTTTTCGTGTTACTTTGAGTTTGATATGTTTAATGTCACACGTACGTTATGTACTATTACATATAACAATATTTGAACCCGTTTTGTATACGTGCGTCTTACAATTATTACACAACATTCTTGCAATATACGCGATTATGTAGCCTTAGTACCTTTTTATTTTGTAATTTACTGATTAAGAGAAAACATTTATACGTTACCCTGTAAATGGTAAATAATTTCTGATGAATTTTCTAGGTAATAGAAATGTTGCATTATCTATAGTGTTTAATTGGTCGGATGAGAGTGTAGTGAATGACAAATTTTGGAAGAATAAACTTTTGGGTCCTTGTGAGTTTTGCAAATAATAATAAAATAGAAGCGTTTTGATAGAAGAAGAAGATACGTGGAATAGTAAAGCACAAATACTTCCGTCATACTCTTATCATATAATTATGACTATAATTATAACCATTTATAGACAATAATTTAGTTTATGCCTATTATATACAAAAGACACGTAATATGCATATATATAAATATGAGGAAACATCAGGCATAAACAATATTACGTGTTATTATTAACGTGTGTAGATATGTATATATATTTATATATACACTGTTAAATTTAAACAATATATATCAGATAATAGCGAAAAGAGTTATGTTATATAAAAGCAAAATTTTTCATTTGAAAGTTAGATTTTTAAGAACAAAAAATAAACAAACCACTGAGCTATAATCTTAATTTGTTGGTAAGAAATCAAGCAGTTTATATTTTCACATCACCAGGAAATCTGTATTTTACCATCAATAACAATTCTTATCTTCTGATCACTTAAGTACATCTTTTTCCTTCATATCTTTTTCCTTCAACCATAGTAATTGATTCAACAACAAAATGTTGACATTAGGATAGATAATAGCACAATGGATAATAAACTGTAGTGCGTTAGTAGTGTCGGGGGAGGATGATAACCACCATTTACGAAAGGTATAAGGTTCTTAGTGGGTCGGAATTAACATCTCGCTAGCCCCACATATCCCATTAGTTCGGGCTAATGGGTCCCTCGAAAAAAGAAAGTAAGAAAAAGAAAGAAGATAATAACCGTCATTTTCATATTGACATTATTATTATATATGTGTATAGTCTGGTGTAGATAGGGTCGACTGAGGGAATTCTACATAAAGGTTATTTCACGAAATAACCAGAATTTTATGCCGCCAAGAACTGTAAACAAGAGACTCATGCTTGTATGAAAAATGAAAACTGCTCACATCGTTAAAGACTAGGAAAAGCTGATGCCGCCAATGTTATAGAAAGGATCAACATAGACGCGTAGAATATTTAACGCGATAATCTCTTTTCATTTTCCTGTCTACCATTCGTTCTGGCGTATTTCTCTTTCTTTCGCGTAATTCCTCTTTATTTATATCGGTCTGCAATTTCGTTAGCCTATTTCCAGAAACATTTATCCTTATTTTTTCATCGTCTAATTCTACCTTAATAAAATTAACCGGATATGTACTTCTCGCGGACCTGAATTCTCTGAATGTACTCCTTCCCGGATAAACGATAGCTAATCCCTCTCATGGGATTCCAGAACACAGATTTTCGGCCTCTCTGCATATATTATACGTAAACGTGATATTTACTCTGAGAACAAAGATTTCCTCGAGAATATCCACCTGGATTCAGGCTCGGCTGAGTTTATTCCGCTCGATTTTTTGATGTCGCGCGTACACCATTACGCTCTTTCCTGTTTACATGGTCCCTTGAAAACCAGAAAGAGAAACCTCGCGTTGAAAGTGGATATCGCAATTGCACGAAACTGCAGGTATATCATGTTATTTATAAAAAGGGAATGGACTGCCAAAAGTAAACGCGAATGGCACGATACGAAATGTAAGATGGAAGTAAGAACATATCTTCAGGAGTACTAAACATTGTTAAGACTAAAGTCGGATTATGTTGAAGATTTAAATAGGTGTATTGCGTTATACGATTGTCCATAAACATTGAAGAAATATTTATAGCAATGCTATTAATTCCTTTATCACTAATAACAATTTAATCCTTTTATTAATATAATCTAATATGTATACTAATGATGATTATAGTTACAATGTTGAAGGCTTGACATAAGCTAAATAAAAACCACGAGCGAAGAGCATGATAAGCAAATTTAAAATCTAACAACCGATTCCGTTTTACCAAACTAACGTCAAAATTATATTTATTTCATCGTGAATATAAGTAGGTACGTATTTTTTCACCTCATTTATATACAACATATACCTCCATTCGATTGTTTTGTACGATGTTCAACGAAATCTTGAAAGTTACATGCACGATGCTATAAGATAATTACAGGAAAACAACTGCGTTAAGCAGAGCACGATCCGCTATTTTGCTTTTCTTTTCGTTTTCGCTAAATACTGGTTGCATAGAAATGTATGTAAACGAGATAGGCACTCGATATTTACAAGTCGAATTTTTACCTCTTATCTTTAGGCGCTTTATTTCATCCTTGGCCGATTCGATCTTCCAATATGAATAGGATATAAACGCAACATGGATAGATGTCCGTTAATGAAGTTCTTCCTCCTGAAGCCGAGAATGTAATTTGATGGCACAAAAAAGGAAAAAATAGTATACGTATTTTCATATAATGAGACAATAATAAGACAATTTCGAAACAAAACAACGAACATAAGATAACAGATTAATTTAATATTAATGAACTTAACGCTTATAAGTCAAGGTAAAATTTTACATGTTTTAATATTACTTTTCTATATACATATCACGTTGTTATATACGAACGATAATTTGTTCCACTCTTCTACGCATCTTTTTACTCGTACTTCTTTAATGTTATACATTTAAAAAATTTTAAACTTATTTACCATGATGAATCTTTATCCGCGCTGGCTTTTAAATTAAGAAAACTCCCAGCCGAAGAAAATAAACATGAATGAAGTCAAAGATATAAAATTGTTTCGTAAGATTTGAATGTAAAATGAATGAAAAATATTGACTAAAAAGAAAACTGTTCTGAGAATAAATCTATGGAAATGTCATACAAAAGCTCATAAATTATTCTGTACAAATTAATTTTTTAACATGATCGGAATCTTGTACGCAATACTTACGAATATAAATTGTATATGATTTAAGGTGAGCAAAGATTTTAACAACTCCTATCAATTTTTCCAGCGGCTATAACATTTTGCCACCAGGAAGCAGACTTTTTCAATATTCGTGGTCTCTTTGGATCTTTGAAGTCGACAGAGATGATACCAAAATGTTCGCTAGAAATTATAATACGTACTATTAGTCGTTTCCATCGGCATGAATATTCTGCAAGTTCTCAAAAAATATACTTTGCAACATATAAAGTGCAACATATATCGTTTAGGATACTTGGCTTCTGTATTTGTAAATATTAATATACAGATCTGTATCTTTTATTTAAATCTCTATTTACTGTGTTTCGTGTGTTTTGATAATTAATTAATTTAAAAAAAAAGAATAAATTCAAGATGTAAATTTTATATCTATGGTTCTAAACTATTTTATGATGTAAAAAATTTCATTGTACTCTCATGTTAATTCCATGATCGCTTACCTGTATCCCCTGTCCCATTCGAAGTTATCCAGAAGCGACCATAATATATATCCTTTTACGTTTACACCATCGACGTGAATAGCAAGAAGCATCTGTTTTAAGTATTCGCGATAGTAATAGATTCTGTCGTCGTCGTTGAGTGTTCCGTGATCGGAAACACCGTTTTCAGTGATATACATCGGTGGGTTGCCGTAATTTGTCGCCAACTGACGGAGAACATATCGGAAACCTTCAGGTACAACCTGAAATATGTAACAAAAGATTACTGTAACACGTATTTTATCCATTAATTATTTTCGTGGCATATAAGTAACATATGAGTAAGCACATATGTTTATTTATTAAATTTATCTTAATTTGCACAAAGAAATTTTTACAATTACTATATTACATGTCATCTTCTATCACGACAAAAATATAACTATATATATTTATCTATTTGCATCATACCATTGTAAACATAATAATTTATGTGTATTGCGCATATTTATATTAATATAATTGTTGGTAATTTTTCTGCTAAAAATATAACTATTATCTCGTATAAAGAAAAAGTGTTATTGAAACATACTGTTAAAATATTAATTCTAAAATATTCCATTTTCCTATCGAATGAAGGATATAGGACGGAAAAAAATTTCAAGTAAAATTTTCCAGTAGAATTTAAAAAGTTTAAATCGTGTCCAATTAAATTTTCTCTCGTAACTCTCAACCAATCTTTATTGCTTTCATAACTCGTATAATATACAATACGATAGAAAAATCGCAATTATAAAGTTCGAATCTTAAGAATCTTTTCTTTAATAATTCATTCAAACTCTTTTTATTTATTTTTCTTCTTTATTATTTTCTCTATCAAAAGAAATAAAGATCTTTTTTTTTTAACTACTCAAGTTCCAAATTCAAGATTCAAATTTAAAAAGAATACCTTCAACCAGTCAGTAGCTGACGATTTCCAGAAACTATCGATAATCTCTTTCACTCCTTGGTCATTTTCGTGGGATGGTACACGTCCCATAGTACCAGCTGTAACTAGCCTGGCGGTGTAATGATTTACAGCCATAAAGTCTGAGGTTCCACTGTAGCAATAAAAATAATATTAGATATAATTACTGATAATAGATGTTTGTTTCACCGTACATTCCAATTTCTCTTCAAAAAGAATAAAACAATTCAATACTTTATATATTTGATCCACTCTGCATCGAACGTGGGTAGACGAGATCTCGTGTAACCTTGTTCTGCGCTCTTGTTGGCCACCAATTCTTTCATCACAAGTGGATAATCGCCCTCCTTGGAGTATATCGGGTGCATGCTCCAACCAACGTTGAATTGAAAAGACGTTTCCGCAGCATCGGCGGAGTCAGGATTTTGCGGCATATATGCGCTTAAATTGATCAGAACCCCAACTTCGCCCCCATATATGTTCTTAAATTCACTCTCGTAGATCCTATAAGCTCTGGCGTGCGATTTCAACACGTTATGCATGCATATGTACTCGCCGAATCCGTGCAAAGTTTTACCAGGAGCGTGTATACCAAGACTGTAGCCATTTTTACAAATAGAGATGGGCTCGTTTATCGGGATGAATTTCTTCACTTCCGATCCATATTCGCTGAATATGACTCTCGCGTAATCGCCGAACCAGTCGACCATTTCATTGTTCAACCAGCCTCCCATGTCTTCAAAAACTTGCGGATGGTCCCAGTGGTAGATGGTCAATATTGGTTCGATGTTGTTTGCTATGAGCTCGTTGATCACATCATGATAGTACTGGACGCCATCCTTGCTGATGTTGTTCGAGAAACCCGTCGGCAGGATTCGTGTCCAGCTCACGGAGAAACGATACGAATTGAACTGTTGAAATGTAAGAAGAAAATTAGCTGGTTTTGTTACTATCTACATATATCAGTTTTGATGATAGCAATGGTAGGCACTGGTACCTCGATCCTGAATTTCATGACTCTAGGAGTTACGAATACATGGGTTCTGGATTTCCATGGACCTAATTGGGCTGTTAAAATAGTAAACTCTAAGTTAGGAGATTTATTTGTGTAAAAGGGATACGTAGTTACGTGAAGATTCGTAAGAGTTCTTTTTATCTGAATTTTAACGCGAATCAAAGCCGTATTGAAATAAATTGGACACTATATGAGAGGCTACAGCAAAAGTTTGATAGAATCAATGTTATTAATTTAAACTATTCAATTTATTATGATACTTCTATTGCGCTAAATGTAGAAAAGTTTGAGTCGTATAGAATTGTGTTAAATTAGACTGGGAACTGAAACGTGTCACTCGAAGGTGAAGCTTTTTAAATCGAGCAACAGCTGGCACGTTCCTAGCAACTCTGTTACTTAGAAGTGACATTTTGACATATGTAATTCCGTGTAAGTTGAGTGAATTACGTACAGCAAATTCGCGTATAATTTCAAAGGATGAGGTTTAATTCTTTTCCTATAATATTCAACAATTACAACACATATCTGGTATAATTAATTACTATCAAGAGTTACCATTTTGTTGCACGTTGTTATAAAATTACTCCTTATCTACTTAGGGTTTCAATCTGATCAGAATACAAAGTGCCTATAAATAAATAAACGGTAAAGTATTTTATTATGTACACGTATACAGCACTTATCCTACTGTATAATATGAATGAATCCATTATTCATGGCGTTATGATATATATCAAAACAATTTTGCACACTTAAGTTAAGAAATAAATTCAACCAATTATATCGCCAAAAGTTTTATAAAAAATTACATATTATTAACTAATAGAACATGCAAATAGAGATACAAGGGATCAAAGGAAACAGTTCAACTCAAAGCTACAGGACTGCAAGTAGAATAAGCATCTTAGAGACTATAGTAAACAACGCATTTGTACAAAAATGAAGAACAAAAATAAAAATATCACTGCTATTAGCAATGTATTGCGATATATTTACCCCTAGCTTCTTCAGAATAGCAATGTCTTCCTTGTATTGATAATAAGAGTTTGCAGCAACATCTCCCGTGTCGTTGTTGTAAACGCGGCCTGTACCATCATGAACGAATCGATCCCAAGTACTTTCTCCTTTATCTAAGTTTTCAACGTGAAAGGAAAATTATTTGAAAAATTCACAGATTTGAAAGTTGGAATTAAAATTTGATCAACCTACCGCTCACATTCCAGGCACCTTCTATTTGATATGCAGCTGTCGCAGCTCCAAAAAGGAAGTTGGGCGGGAATTTCAAATATTCGTCCTTATCTTCTGCATCTTCAGCACATGCAGAGCTAAAAAAGAAGGAACTTTTAAAAAATAGTCGGTGATTCAACGAGCAATCTCCGTTTGAAAAACTGTATTGAATCGATCATTGAAGAGTCGATCGTTACGATTGTAAAATTTATTTATTAATTTATTAATTAATTAATTAACTAATTTATTTATCTATTTATTTACTGAATCTTGAGTAACGTAAAAGTGAATGTCAATTCCTTGAAACATAATTTGCTAAGTGTAAAGCAAAGAGAAAGGTAAATAAAATTGTTTGTTTTAAAGTACAGATTATGAAAATATAGATTAATAGAACGATTGATTATCGAAACATTGATTAATGGAAAATTTGAGAATACTCATTCGTAAGAAAGATTGAAAAATAAAAATTGGAACTGAAAAGAATTTGATATATTTTCACTTAAAAACTTTGTTTCTGCTTAACATAATCGTTAAATTATTATTTGAACATTTCTATAAGTGTACCTAAATATTGGAAAAATTTTCTTAAAGAAGAATAGAAAATTAAGTACTCACACTGCAAGTAGAAAGAGAATGCTGGATCCCAGCGAGAGCATGGCTGACATGTCTGCTTGAAAACTATAAATGCATCCACAATTCTTACAATCTGTTTATATATTTAACATGTTACTTTCACATATTATCGAATCTTATTGATAATACATAGCTCTTAGAATGTTTGTACATTTGAGTTCCTACTCACACATTCAAGTTGATGTCTTTTCAATTAATTTAATCAATTACAATTAAAACGTTTAAGGATCTTATCAATATCTGCACATAATCTTTATACCTAAATAATCTTCACATCATTTTTCAAATAATTTCTTATCAATTGACTTTATCTTATCAGTCTCTGAAATATTTTATAATATCTTAATAACATACGTAATACTATAAAATACTTCCAGGCATATATATATATATTTTTTTCCGACAAACTTCTACGTAAACATATTTGCTTTTTGTTTAAAAGATAAACAAACTATATATATATCGCGTTAGCCGTAGGATTAGGGCTAGGGGCGCGTGGGGATTTTTCGCGGGAATTGGCCATCGTTGTTACACAATCGCGGTGGCGTCTATTCGCGCAAGTTCGAATGCCACAGACACTATCGGGTAGATAAGTAACCGCGGTGGTTGAACAATGGCCTTCGGTTCAACAACGAATCCGCGATCAACGGGATAGCAGTTACACGTCTCTCCAGAATCTAAGTCAGACTCTTAGTCAATTAAGTATTTGCTGATCGCAAACGTTATACTCGCTGATGATATCGCACGAGAATGAGTCTCTCCATCGCAGCGATGCTGCCGAGGAAAACTATGATGGGGTGTGTCTCGGGGCACGAGATCATCGGATTTGTCGAGGACAATCCTCGTCCAAAAAGTGAGGGAAATGGACGCTGCTGTTAATTGGCCAATCTCTATGTTGGTGATTAGAAAAGGATGCTAGCCGTCCTTGAGAGAAAGCCGACAGTGGGAAGCGTCGCACGTGAGGAAAGTAGATCTTCCGTTTCTTCCCGACCAAGACTGTTTATAAATTTGGAGGACCTTGGTTAACTAAATTCTAAGATCTATGGCGGGACCACCAAGCTAGCCGAACACATAGAGTAAATAATGCATCGGCATCTGGCAATCATCTTGCCCGACAAGAATTAGGGTCAACGCGCCAGAGACCGTTGGAATGTTTACTGTTGGATATCGGTACCGCTATCTCTTCTTAAAAAGAGCTATGTAATTCCATATTTCTGTTACATATTTACGTATTTCTATTAGGCAAAACGTCCGTCCTGTAGCCGCGGCTACGTTCGGCGACTAGTTGTCGCCTTGAACCCAAGCTCTTTATCGCAAATCTCGGGCATCAATAATCGGTTTGACTCACAAGAATTTATAACGACTAAAGATTTATGGAGATCGCTTTAATTTATAAAGATTTATAACACTAAAGGTTTACAAAGACAGTGTTGGGCAATTTTCTAAAGAATTCCAAGGGGAAGGCCCGGTGTCCTTTCATCTCCGACATACATATGTATATATTTAGACAATTTATATTAAACTACGAATATTGAAACAGACTATGAATTTTTATGCATGTGAACTATAGTACTCTTACTAATATTTAACATCTTGTTATCAACATAACCAGTAACTTTAACCAGTAAGTGGCGTTTTTTGGTAAAAAATTTCAAGTTCGTAAACTTTACGTAAAAGACCAATTTGCGTATGGCACTAACGTGGTGTCATAGAACACTAACATTTGGCCTGCGTTTGATTATACATACGTTGATAGCCACTGGACGTGAAGGTGTTACGTAAGTGAGAGACATAGCAGATAGAAACAAGACAAACGGACGCATTTAAAAGGCATTCGCCGAAACGCGTCGTTTCTCTGTTCGAAATACCTCGAGAAAAATCATTCCAGCGGGTAATACGTATCCTGACAGGTAATCTCCGCGAAACATTCGGCTATAAGGTTATATAAGCTGGATAGAAAAATACGCGTGGAGGTACGAAAACTTTGTTGCCGCGAAGATACCACCTACCGCCTCCCTTTCCCCGTTCTCCATTTTGTTTCTCGATATCCCGATACGAAATACGTTGTACGTTCGCCGTGGTGTGCACAGGAGACGCAGCTTTACGGCAGTTTGCAAAGAAAGTGGATCACAGGGTATTCTCTTCGGCAGAGGATAGGGAACATTATACGAGCGACAGTCGCGTATCACTGGAAGACATCGGGTCCGCCGTAATTCCGTCATGCGAACGACAGTCATTCGAACGTTGCACGTGAATGCGGCCTGCACGTGATCGAGACATACGCAATCAACGTCGATTGCGGGTAATTTTTTCTCTAGTTAAATAGATAAGTGTCGTCGATTATCTTTGAAACTTCGAGTGCTCGACAAACTTTTATGACATTTTATATTTTTGTGTCATCGTATGATAAAATGACAAGAAACATATAAAAGGAATAATTTTATAAATAAGATGTTTGGAAATTAAACTGGCCGGCACCATTTTTTCAAAAGTATCTTCATTTTTGTATTGGAATACATGGTTAGTGATCAGTATATATTTAATTCTTTTAATTGCTTGATCCTACCCTTCTCCTTCTCGTTATTCATAAATTATTAATAGTTTGCGAATGTTTATGTGCATTTACATTTTCGCGAATACAATTAGAGAAATACAACGTAAGTAGAAATGTATCCCACCTAGTGAACATAAGGTTCGCTACAACACAGGTATTATAGGATATTCGCATAACTCGAGGTGAACTCAACGCGGAGGGGGCTCGTGATGTCATGCTTATGAGCGGTTCTAGGGCCCCTTCCGCCATGCACCAAGTACGGCCACCGTGGAGGTTTTAGCCGGTACGAATCCGGCATTACCCGGCGCCTATGAAGGTTTCCTTCACGAAAAAAAAGTATTATAGTGTAGTATCGTGTACAAAAAGGCCTAAAAATATCGGGTAAACCGTAAACATTGTCGCGAGCCGAGGTGCCGACAGGTCCATCAACATGTCGTCGGTCCTTTAGCGAAAGAGTTTCTTAGAAAAAAGGCCTACGTAACTCTTGCCACGAGCGGTTGCGTAATACGTGCGTGGTGAGACTAAGACAAAGGGGCAAAAGGGATGCTATGGCAGAGAGACAAATTCACAGTGAGTGTCAGTGGAGAAGTCAGAGAGTGTGAATCGAGAAGGTAGAGAGTGTGAGTTGCTTTGTCTAGATAGTGTTGCTAGTGTCAAAGACGAAATCCGACTTTCTACCTGGAATGGGTTACACATCGCGGGCAGGATGGCAGCCAGATGTCCGCACATCCTTGTCGCGTACCCTCAGTAGCCTCAAGGACCCGTCATAAACCTGAGGAAATTCTGGCTAAGATCCTACGAGCCGGATGTAGCATCTGTTTGACAACTGTGCTAAGGTTTATTGTCTATTACGGGAAAGATAGTTTTTCGCACGTACGATGCCTCCTACTATCAACCTTCTCTCGAGGGCTGCTAAGACCCTTCCTAGTCTACCAGTCGTCTTATTAGCCAATGAGAAACAATGTCCACTACCCTCATTTTCCTAACTGAAGATGCCATGAACAAATCCAGTGATCCCATGCGCTAGACACACCCATCACTAGCTCTCCTCCGACATAGCTTCGTAATTAAAAAGTCAGTCTTGTACAGTCACGCCTAGAGCTCGAAAGTGTATTGCAAACCAGAGAATAATGTTTCTTTTTTTCCCTAAACTTCTTTTTTATTTTACGTAACACTAGAGAGAGAGAGAGAGAGAGAGAGAGTATGGTTCGCATGAGTGAGAGACAGAGAGAGCGTTGGATCCGTTGTATCGAGAGTTGCAAATTAATTATTGAGTTGACTAGAGTATAGTACGTTGTCGTGATTAGTTCAAGTTAGATAACCATCGTTTTCTGACTAATCAATATCTGTATCAATCCATATATTCATTGTAAATAAATCATATATAATTATTTACCATACTACAATAGGCACTATGGATAGTTTATATATTTAACAATGGTATGGGGTGGTATAACTGAGTGATAAAAAAATGCACGAAATTCGCATAGTATGCAGAACTACAGAAGCGCTCTCAAATTTTCTTTCGTGCAAGAAACTTTATTACACAAATAGTTTTTCAATACTATATCAAACATGGAAATAACGGTAACCATAAAATATAGAGGTTTGGATCGTTCTATAGCTATGAGACGCAGTCTTATACTCGTAAGATACTCCTTACAATGTATTGGGTCGGCAACTAAGAGATTGCGGATTTTGTCAATACCACCTAATAGCAAAGTCCGCAATCACTTAGTTGCCAACCAATAATATCGGATGGCAAGTGAACTTACATATTATACAACCTGATATAATAGATAGTCCTTTTTCAAATTTCATTCTTAGCACATCGCGAAACAGTTGAATTTTATTGATAAAATAAATCTCACCGTAATTCGATGAAAATCTGTTACATTTATTAGAGCAACTGACGTTTTGTTAAAATCTTTTCCTCCACAACGGGAGATTTTCGTTTAATGTTACCAGCGGCGTCTCGAAGCCGCTAGAGGAAACGCGATGGAATTTTCTGCGCTGACGTACACCTCCGACCTTCTTAATTGAAATATGATTAAGAAATGTTGCCGCGGCAGCCAGAGCTTTCTCATTTTGTTAATTGCCTCAGCTAATTCACCTCTTTCTTGCGGATAATGCGATAAAAACATTTTCGTCGCGTTTCGGGTCAACACGGAGAAATGTTCGATAGATAAAGTGCTGCCGATTGGCTATGTACGTTTATACGATTCTTTGAACTCGCAAAACTTTCAGATAGAATTCTACGATATCCTTTTCTTTCGCAACTCGATTGTAACAAGAAATTGATTGTGGAAAAATTTTAAAGAGGCTCGATGATAACAGAATACGAATAATTAAGCATCGAGCATTGATTAAAAGCACTTCTTACCGATGCAACGTTAAATTGCGAAGAAGCGGTAAGATCTTCGTATATGATTTATGTGGTAGATTTGCTAGGAAAATGACGCAGAGGAAAGTTGAATATTATAAGTTTCTAGTAAAAGAATTGTTTGTTGATATACATATTATATCGCGGATTACTTTCACAACGTAGAAGAAATTATCACAGTTTCGTCAAGATTTACGATATTTGAAATTATTGAAATCTTATTGTATTAATATCCGAATGTAAATTGTCTCGATATTATATTTGGAAAATTGCTTTTTATGAATAACAGTTAATTAATTCAAAGAATGTAAAAACACACATATATTGTTGAAATTTTGTTATTAAAATGATAAAGATTTGTTAAAGGTTATTAAAAGTGATGCGGTAAATAAGATATTTAATTCATTGGCAGAGGATAGTAAAAACAAAATGATATATTCGTTGTTCGTTAAATAAATTTAACGCGTAGAAGTTTATTAACGAATCAAGTACTTTCACTCCATGATAGAAATAATTAATCGAACAATCGAGAAATTAATCTATGATAATAATTTGAATACAACATTTTTGTCTAACTGATTAAACCTTTCTATAAGATTTACATAACATTTGTACAAAATATCCTAACAAGTAACTACAAGTTTTACTCTGTTCTATTTATCCGTTATTATTTGTTAATTGATATACTGACCAGCATGAAGCAAAAATCAGATAATTTTATGTGCATCGCGATAACGAGGTACGATGTTAACTATACATATTATTGCGTTGCTTGGACAAATGAGCGAACTTGAAGATAACATTAATCTTGGCGTTATTTCCAGATTACCGTACAAATTGGTTGTACTCGAAATTCCACATATCGTAGGCCAATACGTTCGTATAGGACAGCAAAACTGTATTGTATGTCGTCGTTGAATTTATGTTTACGTATCCTCTATACATACTGTTCAATCGAAAATTTATATGGAACAAATCATACGAGCACGATTGATAGAATGACGAAAATGATAAATCGAATAAACGAGAAGGATAAATCAAATAAATGTGGAAAACGAAATAGGACAGAGTTGAAACGAAATAGAACTGTCGTTGAATGATTAAAAGTACATAAAATAGATGTTACAATACCACGTTGCAACCACAACAGATAAATTCGTTGTATATTACGACGCTGAATATTTGAAGTAACTTTTAAAGAATATCACCGCTTCCATGCCACGAGACTTTCAGTAGAATTCGTGGACCGTACCATTTTTAGGAAGAAAAATTATTAATGCACCAGTAAGTTTATCTAAAGTTAGTGAAATATAAAGTTTTTCCAAGTTATTCGAGTTTTTAAAAGGAAATTCCGCTGTTAAAACGTATTTCAAAAGGGTGCTTCTGCATTCTCTGTCTATCCTTTCTTCCCTAATAATAAAAATATTCGTAAACGTTATAAAAAGATGAATCGATTGCTTACGCAATTATAACTTAATCACGAAAGTGTGTTTTGAAATAATATATTACAAGAACACAATTCCCTCTTTTTCGTAGATTTCATTTTACTAAATGTAGCCGTCTCTTTTCCTTCCTATAAATCTTCCTATTGAATATTTTTCGAAAATAAATTCATTTTCCTTTCCTTATGAATCACTTTTCAGAGTCTCAAAATCTTAAGATGCATTTTTGCTTAAAATCTGTTGCCAAAACCTAGCTACATATATAGCAAAGGCACATCCAAAGAATTGCAGATATACTAAGATGTATCCTAACGAGAAAACATGAGTTGTAGTTAAGTGTTTTGCGATTTATAACCATGATATAAAAAATCAAGAGAGATAGCTTGCATCTTATCGACACATTCGATGTCGACTAACATGCTGTCTGCTTCGCTTTTTCTTGAAATCACATCTACCAACTATGGATTATTATTCATTTATGAGACACAGAATCCACATAATACGAAAGAATGTCTAAAATATCTAAAGTATAGTGATTCCTATAATATTTCGTAGGTAGTTCAATCTTCTACCGGGATACTATCGTTTAATTTACCGATTAAAATTATCTACTATAAACTTGGCTTATACAACTGCACATCGAACGATCCATAACATAATTGAACAATTAAAGCAAATTCAAAAATCGATTTACATTTACTAGCTTTTCGTTCTTTGATTATTTACATATTAAAGTAAGAAATATTTTCCATTCGAAATACCTTTTGGTGCTTCAAAGACTTTCACAAAATTTGATAATCGATGGTGATTAACAAACCGCAATTTCTTATGAAATAGTTCACAATTACATACATTTTTTAGTACAAGTAGACACTCGAGACTGGACGGTATTACCGAGAAACTAAAACTAAACAATCTCTCCTTGAGGCTCTACTTATATGGATATCTACATATGTATGAATATACGTGTCTCTCTCACTGGCGTACGCTGACCAAACAATTCTTCAATGGAAATTGCCTGACAAAGATTATATTCTGTTAAGTTTTCAATAGTTGCTTCCTGGTAAAGGAAACTATGACTCAGTAGTTTGTAATATACATACATATCGCTTCCCTTTCGACATATTTTGTGCAGAAAAAGTTAAAAATACGCGCATTCTGATACAGTATGCTACAATGCGTCGTCACGCAGTAAATATATATTTCACATTGTAATATATTGCATATACATGGTAATAATTGAAATGAATTCGAAATAATACAAGTATACGGTTCTATCTAAAAATATATGTTGAAATAAGAATTTGGGCGATGAGAATTCTATGAAAAATCTCAAACAAGTATATTAAATTATTTAAAATATTTCTAACAAATGTTAAAGTAAATTTCAAACGAAGAAGATGAGATTGAAGAGACTATAGATTTGATAAGTAGAAATCAGTATTATATAGTGTACAAAATACTATTAATATTCTCAACAGGATTGTAAAATGTATATAGATATATAAGTGCGTGAGTGATTTCCAATGAATAATTTAACATGCCATGCTCGACAAGATCATGTGGTATTATACATACATTGTAATGAACAGGAATTTTGTTTGTATCGATCATAACATTTAGTGGCTATCTGTACGTGTAAAAGCTGACGTTCGATCGGTATCTGATTTTCTCTATTATCGAGTTCTTCAATATATAGCACGAATATTCCATGGAGATTTCCCGGAGATACGAAACATGGGAACTTTTATAGTTTCAATTTATCAGTAAACAGAATAAAATCTATTAATCTGAGGGTTTCAAAGTGAGATATTTACTCTGACGAAAAACATGTATGACCAAAATGATGACTCTTTCGTTCAACGGGAGTTTCGTGATAACTACATTTTTAAGATTATACCTTTCTATCTTCCATTTACGATATCTGTAACATTTTAAGAACTTTATAAAATACACGTCTAGTATTAAACAAGAAACGTTTAATTAGTCACCAGTTTAATCTACCATACAAATTTTGTATTAAACTCTATCTCAGTAATTTTTCATTGCAATCACAATAAAATGTACTTACAGAATAGTATCATAAATCCTGCTCATAATAAAAATAACTTCATATAGCAGTTACATTAAAACGACATATAATCTTTTAATACCTTTTAGTCGCATGCTACGTTACAGTACGAAAATTCTCCAAATGGCCATTTTCAGCTTGCACAAGCTACTTCCTCCAACCATTTAGTTATTTATCTGTTGTTATACGTCTGATTTTTATACTTTATACAATTTTACTTTACGAAGATCGGCATTTTTCCAAAGCGTTGCTGTTTTAATCATCAAATTACTGTGTTATCAAATTAATCAGATAATTCTACAAAAGTCTTTCACAATTAAGGACATTTAGTCTCTCATACGCGACAATCATTCTTAGGTCGATCTAAAGAATCTCCTTACAACACGCAACCTACATCTTTCATCTCCAAAAAACGCGACATCTTCCTTCTTTTTCTCTCAAAGAACACTAATTTCCCCAAACCTCGTATTCTCGCTGATTGAAATTGAAATCCGCTTAAAAACCAACCCTCTAAGAAACCAAAGGAGCTACAGGGGTCGAGGTTCATCGTGACCGGAAAAAGCTAACGGCGGAAAAGAGACGAGAAAGCACGCATCGGAAGCTGTCTCGCCCTCGGCAGCTTTCCATTCTTTGTCCAGAACTCGAGCCAGTAAGTAGTAGCTGCTTGTGTACGAGTCAAGGATGTGCGTCAGAGGGTGGACATAAGCCCTGTGTTACGACGAAAGGGCGGAAAGGCGGAGGCGGTGGAACGGGGTGAGAATCTGGTAGGACGTGGCTACCCCCTTTATCAAAGGCCTTGGCACTTTGCCACGTCGCACCGCATAATGAAGCAGCACGTTGGGCTTCGGTTATGGCGGCGCCGGGGCTTGTGTTTTTCCTTCCGTGGAATGGTTTATTGTGTCGCGAACCCGTTCTACATCGCCCTCCCATCCCCTCATCCCCTTGTCAGGAGACTATTCCCTCCTCGAGATTCCGCTCCACGTCCGCGATATACTCGCATCGGCATTCGTTGGCTGCTGCTTACCAGCCACGTTGAACAAAGGAGGCACGTGTAAACCGTAATAGGCGTTATTACGTTTCCGCGAGTGTTCATCGCGTACGACAATTGAACATATCAAGCAGGAATGTTAAACGCTGAGATAACAATGCAGGATTGCGAGGGCGAAGGATCTATTGCGATCTTTTTCGCGTAAAGATCACAACGATCGAAGGATGGGACGTGCGTATATCTGCTGATACGACCGATTCGATTCGATTTGATGAAATTATAGAATTTGCGAACACCTGGATTGATATTGGTAATTTTCAACACGTGGCGTGTAAAATTTCACTAATAACGTTGACGCAATCGACGATATATAATTAATGGTTGTTTGAACTCGATCGAAATTGTAGTTGGCAAGAGTAATCACCTGCAAGCTAACAAAATCATCCTTCCGTTTAATGAAAGATGTTATTTCATTAAAGAAGTTGTACCATTTCTATAATATTCAATATAATATTCAGATATTTCACCTGAGGAAGTAAACGGTCGTGTTTTAATGCCTCTTTCTTACGATCTTATTTTTAATTCGCCCGTGAGAGATAGTGTTTTCCTTTATTCGCGTGTAATCCGATTGGCCGTGACATCGTTAGCAAAAGATACATAGGCTATTATAACAAGATGTTTTTGCAAGGATGAGCAAAAAACGGAGTATCTTTTAGCTCAACGGACTCGCTTTAATCATACCTTGTTAGTGAACTACCAACTGCACACATACACAAATACATACAAACGCGCGCATAAGCGGGCACACGCCTTCTTCGGTCCATTCAATTTAACCAGCGAAACTTGCAATGTCCGCTGAAACTTAACGACTTCCATTCGATATTGCGCTCTTTTCGTCTTCACGGAAATTTCAATGTTTGGCTTGTTACCTCTGCACTTTCCGTTTCCTGTGTAACAAGGAATTGCATTTTTATCTCTTCCAATCGAACGCGATTAATCAACCTACTCGAAAAATCATTGGCTTCTTGTCGGAAAATCACTTTTCCTTGTGAAATCCAATAAATATCGTTTGGGTTGCAATTTCAGTGAATCAACGCTAAGTAATTCGAATTTTCCATTTTCGATCGTGGAACTAACAATTTTTGCAAAATTACGAAGTCCCTGGGCATTGAATTGTCATGTAAAAAAATATCATCTTTAACTGCAACATTGTATCGTGAATCTTCTTAACGTGTTTTTCATTTAAAGTAATAAACATGGGCAATTTATTGAACTCGTCAAAGTGATTACGCCCAGATCGCGTTTGCAATGTTTGGCATCTACAATTACAGTAGGGAAGGCTGTGATGTGAATCGATGAAGTGGGTGTCTCCCTCAAGGTGTCTGAAACGCTGCAGAATTTGAATTCTTCTTCGTCGAAGTTTGCGCAAACTACGATGCAGCGTGCTGCCGGAACTTTGATCAACGTTGACACAAAAAAGGAGTGTTTTATTACTATGCCAGGAATCGAAATTAATAAAATAGTTGAAAAGAATGTAATTTCGAGTTCTACGAGTGTAATCGAAAAAAGCTGTTTTACACGATGCTAATAAACTTTTGTATTTCTATAGAATCGTCTCAATATATTAATCTGAAATAAATGTCATACGAAAAAACGTTTAACACTTAGAGGCTGCTCATATGTACAAATATAAAATATAATATTTTGACTACATAATTCTAACCTAATGTTTAATGCAATATAATTATATATTGAGAAAAGAAATTGAAGAAGAATATAAAAATTTGTCATAGCAAATATTGAGAAATATATAGTTATAGTTATATACAGTTATATATAGTTTGTCCTTTCTCTTGAAGATTTTCGTCAGTATAAATCGAGATTCTGAGGAATCAAATTAATCAACTCGGTCGTTTGTAAATTTCTTAATTTCATTATGCATTTAAATTGAAAGTGTCTCGCTTTCTGAAAGATAAATAATTTATAATGGCAAGCATATAAACAGGAGACGTTTTTATTTCTAATTCAACTTAATAAATTTGTAATAATTATTCGAAATAAAGGTCTAGAAGCTGCTGTATTTACAGAAGCCCCAGAATCCAAGAAATGTAATTATACGTGTCGCAGAACGAAATAGAAGCGAAGCTTTTGTAATAGAAATTAATTTATGAGTAAACATTTATTATTTCAACGTGCAACGCTGTCTGTTTTATACTCGACGCTAATTCTAATTAAAATCACCTAGATCTAACAATAAGTTGGTTTTCTTTTTCCATTAAACGATATACATATCTTAATTTCCAAATTATATTTGTTAATAATGAAAGCAACCTTGAAAATTATGTGTACGTATGTTTAATGGAATAATATTTAAAATTGTGCGAAGAGAAAAACAAAATTTCCACACTTCAGATTACTAAATGTAGCAAATCGTAATTATAGATTACAGATTTGATTAAAATCGATAACGATTCTTATCGATAGTCACGTTAAAAAATCCTTCCGCTACAATTGATTGTTTATCTTATTATTCATTTCAAATACAAATATAATGTTCCGAGAATTTAACTTGTTATATAATAGTGTCATTAAAGTATCAAAATTTTACAATCGTTTCAACGAACTATGAAGCTATAACGAAGTAACTTTGGTAGCTAGAAAAAAGTATTTTAATAAAATTTAGATGAAGAAAGGAATTTCCTATGACCAAAGATATATATGGGTACCACCTTCAAAAAAATATTAGATCCAAGAATAGAAAAATAAATCCATGAATATTTGTGTGAAAACAAAATAACTAATGTTATGATAATTCATATTTTTACAATATTCAAGAATAGATAAATATCGACGACACATGTTTTAATTATCCAGAAATTTATAAATATCTGCAATCTATTTATTAATCAAATGGTACAACAAAATTAATGGAAAGCTCAAAGAAAGTTAGACAATAACAGATTTATTTCTTATTACCAAGACAAAAGTTTAGAGCCGCGAAGTAACGTTGCCTCGATTCGAATAGTTTTGGATCTGCAGTTTACACCGAGTGTCAACAAATGGATAATAACATCGATGCTGGTTGCATACAACGTTCTCTCGAACAGTCACAAAATCGCCAAAATAACAAGCTTATCTGGAAAAACGTGAGTATCGATGAGACCTACAATTGCCACGACAAATAGAAACCAATATTCCAACTGCTAAAAATTCGCGACAAAACAAGGAACGATAGATCAATTTTCCTAAATTGAATAAATAATTTCATACGTTATCGTACAGATTACATAGAAAATTTACATCGTGCGTTTCAGTATATATCGCAAGTTGGAATGCGACAAGAAAATTTTCGATTGGAGTCTGTCTTTAAACAATTTGCGATATGGATACAATATAAATTAACACAGTACCGTAAAATTTTGCCCTATATAATCTAGAAATAGGATTTTAATTATATTTTCTACGAAAATTAATTTATAATCACCATCTAACTAATACGATTGTAGTTTCAGATAACTTTAATCTCTTTACTCTTATTATTATACTTTTTATTAAGAACGTGTTCTGCACACGAAGAGTGATTAAAATCATGAACCTAATATATTAAATAAAACAAGAATTAAGACTTTTACGAATTCTCATTGTTCTATATTAACATATACACATAGTTATCAGTAATTCGTAATTATAGAACTTGTAATTAAAATTTAACAAAAAGGGCCTGATACGTGTCATCATTTCCTTCGGTATAATTCCTTCAAAATTCGATTCAAAGGATTATACACTATTTATTATATCAAACCACACGCTTATCCTATAATCCATAATGAAATATTATACGAGTAAATGTGACTTTACGTGATACGCAACAACCCTGACACTTTTTCGATGAACGCTAAATAAGAAGGGAACTCATATCCTCGATTCACATGTTTCATAGGGCTGCTCTGTTATTAGTGTGCAGTTCCCCTAGCAATATACGTATGTACTTGTTTAATGCTAGTATGCAATATGTGAATATCAAATAGGACGCATAGATCAGTATCGCAGCGTGCTAATAAGTTTTGCGATACCAATCTACGTACTATAATGTTTGACGTAATTAAACGACGGATATTGCCTACCCGTAATTGATGTCACTTTCCAACATAATTCATCGATCGAGCTTCCTCGAGCTTCGCCAAACGCGATCCCGGTAATAAAATCACAAGAAAAAACTACCACTATATACACAAAATTGCATTAGAAATTCGTTGAACTAACAGACTTCAAATATGCGGCTCTACGATAACAATCAAATGGCATAAATTGCGCGTGGTGTGAAATTCGATTCAACGAGTTTATTACACTCAATCCGACTACCTTCTTCGAATCATGTTAGACTCGGTCGTATTTTTTATTTTCAATATTGATGAACGATAAAAACACGAGGTATACTATAATTGCTGTAGTTAACCCGGTACACAACTTAACGCGAACGCTAGCCATTATACCACCCCACTACATCAGAAATCTACTTAAACCTCCTTATACACGCACCTACTAAATATCAGCTTACCTCTATTTAAAATAAAACACGAAATAACACTCTCCTTACAATAAAAAACGAAAACCTAGAAAAAGGAAAAAAATCACGTTATCGCACTAAGAACTACAATTTATGACAGACGTTTAATCGCTGCGATCCCATGTCGTTCTTTAGTAGCGCGTAAAGAACACGGCCGTCCACTTAATATTGTTTCCTTCGGTTTAACCACTTTTTAGTGTACGTCAAAGAGATCTTCGGCTGAAAAAATCTTTTCCGTGAGTCTGTCGTTGCGAATCGTGTCCCTCTTTCCTCCAGGAAAACTCGGATCCCCGTGATGAAGTGGAAAGCTCCAAGCACAAAGGGCGGATCTTTCGCGTTCCACCTTCGCCTTGGTCGATTCGTCGATGGCGTTCCCCACAAAAGCCAACCGGAAGTTGGGATATCCGGTCACGGAATTACGCTACCTCCAAGGAATACATTCGCGTGAACGGTTCCTCTTCCACTATTTCTTTCTTTCCTCCTCTTTCTCTCTCTCTCTCTCTCCTCTGTCCCCTCTCTCTATGTTAACCTCAAGGGAGAGTTTTGAGAAATTCTTGACGACACTTGTCTCGTATCACCAACACCTAACTCAACGAACCCAACAACCCCTATTCTGCCTTTTTACAAGTTTCCTTTCGTCCGACGAATTTCTGTGACAGGTTTTCAAGCGAGACCGCTGACGGGAGAAAAAGCCGCGACTCTCAATGGGAATTTGATTACAAACGATGAATTATTGATGATCGATGGGACCAAGAAAAATAAGAACACAGCCGGTTGTTATCGAACTTTCGTTTTTTTTCTTTGTTGCCGTTTTGCGTGCACACCAGCCTCGGGAAAAACTTCCGCGTTTTTTGTCCCCCACTTACTTCTCGTTTTTTTCCTCTTTCGACTCTGCTTTTTTTTTTTTTTTTTGCTCGTGGCGAAATTTCATCGACTTTTAAAAAAATCAAAGGTTCTGCAAAAAGACGAAACCCATCGTTCAGAATAACCAACGAATTATGCATTTCGATGAGACGAGCAATATTTTCCAAGCGATCGGTAACGCATTAGTGATTACCTATTCGGGAAAATTTCTGCGTATGAACGTAACGTTATTGAAAAATGTGAGTAAAGTAATTTACATATTCTGTTGGCAAAAGAGTGTTACAGTAACAAATACTTTGTAGAAGTTTACTTCGTTAATACAGGTACACAAATACGATGTAATAGGATTAAAAAAAATGGTTTAGTATAATGTTATTAATACTATATTTTCTTTGAGCTTTGAAATTATTCATCTTTCTCAAGGCTAATTGTAAAAATACGCTGCAAGATAACTTTTAAGCAGACTGCTGTTGTTCTGACATCGCTAATTAAGATCCATCGGAGCAGAGGATCCCATTATAAATGAATCTTCATATCTGGTTTACGATATTATGTTTAATATATTCTTCGTTTTTAATTTTAATGTACTGTAATCCGTGCTATCATTGCATTGATTATTAAAAGAGAAGTTCACCTTGAAAGAAGAAATACTTTTTCTTTAGTAATACTTTTTCATAGTGAAGATAGAAAAATAGAATTCAATAATATCGATCGATTAAAAAAAAAATTGCAAATGAAATGTTGCATTAACTACATCCATGTTGATTCTTAACGGGTTAACGCAAACGAAAACCTTTTATTTTGTACAACGGTACAAACAAACAACGGCTTGACAAAGATTAAGAATAAATATTCTGACGTCCATTCATTAACAGAACGTTCCGTTTTGTTTAGTCATTCTTTCTGTATATAATACTTAATTTGACGCATCTATAATTCGTTAAATCGATTAAATTATCACGTTGACCAATTACAATTGTGTTTACGCACTCGAGCGAGTTGGATCAAATAATTGTGATAAGCAAAAACTTCGGATATTACTACGAGTACTTTATCAGCAAATTGTGTAATCAATTTTCTATCATGGATTCATTAATGCTGATTTGCATATTGTTCTTTCAGTACTCGCAATTACGAAAGTGATCGCTGTTTATCGATGAAACGCGATTTTTGCGGTCCATTCAATTAGAGATTTAGCAAGGTCGATACAAGTTTTTTGTCTCAAATTTCGTAAACATATATTTTTTGATAAATCATCGAGTCCAGAGGTGTACAGTCAATCGTCAAAGATCTGCATCGTACAATACGTATCTACATCTTCCGATTCGAAATATTATAATATATACAACTGTCTTTAAATATTTCTCTTCATTAAACATAAACAAACGTTAAAACAAATAACACAATTTATTCTACTTTTATTAAAAATCTTAAAAATCAGGACAAGTAACATAAAAGTAATTCTCAAAGTTTAGGAAAAATTGTCAAAGAAATCATTTTCCGCCGATACGTAAGTGTTAATAATTTTGTAACAAAGTGCGTTTTTGTACATTTTGACGAATCAGACGCACAAAATTCGATGATTTTAAGTAATCTTTTGCAACTGACTGTACGTGATAAACGCAAACAATTCTCTCACGATATGTACATACCAATGTCGATGAATTTTACAGACTCTACATAATTCTTTTATCAAGGAAACGATAACGAAAGTTCAATCAAAATGACCTCGAGTTTACCAACAATTCCTGTCATGTGACTGTCAAACACAACTTTTACATGAAACAAAACGGAACGTTCTATTAATGAATGGACGTCAGAATATTTATTCTTAATCTTTGTCAAGCCGTTGTTTGTTTGTACCGTTGTACAAAATAAAAGGTTTTCGTTTGTTGTTCTCTTGTCAGAAGGATCAAGGAAAAATCAATATTTCCAACCGTTTGATATCCGTCTAGAACGTATTGTCAGTTGAAAACGCGAAAAGCTTTTTCCGTTAACGAAAATAAAGTATCGCAGAGAAATCGGAATTAAAATCATTTTATCATCTACAACGTGCGATACGAAGCTGGAGCTAAAGTGACTTCCGGCTGGTGGCTTTCGATATGAACTCTGAGCCACTAAAATTTAATATTCCGCTTATCCTCGGATGATGGCGATAGCGTTTCTAATGCCTACTGTGCCGGTACTAGAAGCATTGAAATTTCAGCTAATTATCGCAGTATCGCGTGGCGTTTCCCTCCTGATTACTGTTATTTGGTTCCAGATTAATACGTCGCTGATTCAATACGACGATCTCTTAAATAAATGTAAATTTTGTGTTAGAGATTGAAGAAGGTCTGAAATATCACTTAATTATCGTAGTATCACACGGTGTCTTTCTCGTGATCGTTACATGCCCGAAGATTGATTTACTTTAAAAACTTCAGAAGTTTGTTCTTCGTTTTACATCTCATTAACGTAACGCTTATGGTGAATCTAAGTAACGAAAAGAAATAATAGACGATAAACTTAGTCCTCGATTTAATAGAGGAAAGTGAAAAAATCAGCCGCAGCTAGAAGATTGTTTCTTCCGTCGATCAATAAGTAATTAGTAAGTAATTAGTAAGTAATTGATTGAAATCGATAATAGAAAATTTATTTCTCGTTGTACAGTTGACAGACCATATTGTGCGTATCTGTAGTACGTGTTCGAATAGGAAATGTATTATAGCCATCCGCAAAACCTTTTAGGAAATAGGTCAGGAACGCCTAGCGGCTTGTGTTCAATCGCGATAGCAGTCACTTAAGCATTGTTCCATTGCTACATCGAACACACCTTTCGAATCGTTCTGACAACCCGTACGACGACATCGATCCTCTATGTCTCTTACGAACATCGGGACGTGTCGATTGTCTTTCGAGACGAAAGTTACAAGATGGAACACTTTGCCTCTGATTAACACATTCGTGTTATACTTGTAGATGAGAGACTCGTATAATTTCTATGTGATAATAAAAGTGGTCATTGTTCTGATAAAGAACTGCGTGTGGTAACAATAGCAAGAAACCATTAATTAACTTTCACGGTAAAAGTGAAGTAAAATATGAAAGATAATATCATTCGGATATATGTATATATATGTATATATAATTACCAGAAATACTATATACCTACACATAGGAAAAATTACAAGGCAGCAGATTAAAGAAGAATTGAAAGATAAAAGGAGACAAGTCTATATAAGTTCATCGCTTCAATTTATAAAAGTGGAATTGTGAATTGAGAATCCTGAGCAGATAGGAATAGGTCAAATCTTCCATGGTTGACGTGGATTTCACTAGGGAGAAGTCGCTGGTTGGAAATAAGGACAGGATTTGGACTCAGATTATCCCGATTTCAAAACGTGACTCGAGTTTTCCGAAACGAAATTGTAGCAGGACGAAATAAAGTTCAAAATGGAGCGTGGATATTTCGAGATGCTCGTTTTACGTTAGCTTAGGGATGTAAAGGATCGAAATATAGATTCCCGTAAAGAGGAAAGTATTTGCGTTTCAAACGGAGAAAGATATATTCCTGCCAGTATCACGCAGTGTATTTAATAAATTTCGGAATCTCTAAAATCAGAGTAGGGAATATCCCAACTATTTTGTTTTCAATTGCGACATAAACATTCGTAGATTTGATAATTACTCTTTAAATCTTCATTCCTAGCGTTCACATTAACGCACTAAACTGTTAATAGAATCATCTTTTTTAATTCCAAAAATTTCCCTTTGTATTTTCAAAGCTCAATTACCTTCAATTACTTGTGAAATCAACTGTCAAAAAAAAAAAAAAAAAAAACATTGCACGGTGAAGCATTTGGTAAAAAAATTTTAATTTTCAAGCTCGTTTAACAACGAAAAAATATTTTATATTTATAACATCGTTCGAACAGACATGGACGATTTTTCCATTTTTCTTTTAGCCCAACGTACCTGTATATTGACTGCTGCAAATTGACTACATTCGAACGAGTACATTTTGTTGCGTTTTATCGGAATGTATTAAAATACAGAAAGCTAAAGGATTTGGCGTACATACATATGCGTTCGATGGATACGCGAACGCGTTTCATCCGCTTCCCCTATATTCCTCTATCGTCATCCCTTTCATCCGGCTGGGAGTCCGAGGTGAGGTTAGATTCGCTTTAAGTTTCACAGAGGTAAGTAAGTATACACTGATGGGAATAAAAGTGGAAAACTCTTCTGCTTTCAAAAGCACAGGAGATTATATCAAGAAAGATGTCGATACTTTATTTTTCCACCGATATTGCGAGCCAGTTCGAGCAACAAAGCAACTCAGGCCCTGCTGGACCGAAAATCCTCCGGGATTTCTCCAGTAGGAACAAAGAACGATCGATTGGCCGGTATCGCCATGAGTTCCGGGGTTTAGACGCGGCCACCGGAGAAGCCAATATGGGAGACCAATAAGATGGCAGTTACCGGTGCTCCTAGCCACAGATTAAAACGAACCCATTCGCTCTTTCCTTGTTTTTCTATCCTCTCGCCTGGCTGGAGCTCGTTGGTCACACGTGCCAACTTTCGATTTGGTCGACGAGCTTTCTTTCACGATCACCGAATTCAAGGCAATCCAACGACACCGCGAATTCAACATCGATACTGTTAACGATACCCCATAAACAAATATATTAGGTTGTCCGAAAAGTTTCTTTCGTTTTATAAGGAAATAATAGACGCACAATGTTTTTTGTTTTATATTAGTTTATCGAATTGTGCACGAACGTAATAATAGAAATAGAATGAAATAAATCATATCTAATTCAATAAAATAATATAAGACAGAAATTGTTGTTCATCTATTATCACCTTATGAAACGAAAGAAACTTTTTGGACAACTTAATACATTAACAAAACGACGTTTTTACGATATAATTGCGTTTACAGTTTACCATAATATTCCTCGTAATCAAAACTGTTCGCAGATACACACGGTTCTATCTGTCGCATTTATATTCTTAACTTCGATATTAAATCGTATGATTTGTTCACCATCGGTAATAAGATAAAATAGCGGATGACTCGCAGCCATTCTTAGTAGATCGTCGATTTTTACTTTCCAACGGTACCATTAAGCCTCGTGCTTTTGTTCGACCATCCACTGATGAATTTTTCGAATTTACCGCGTACACGCGTTCAACCCCGCGAGCTATAAATCCCAACGCGCTATTCATCGATCTATTCCCTGTGGAAAAAGGTTATATGGTTGGTTCCTTTCAGCAAAAGCATTTCGGCCCGCCAAATTTCACGCGTATTTGTTATTTACGCCGCGTTGAAACGACCGAGAAATAGACGCGTAAATATCGTCATAGAATTGTGTGCGATGCCTTACGAAGGGGAAGGTATTCTATTCTCGTACGAACAGGAAAATTAAAGAATAATTAAATAATTGTTTGTCAGTAAAAGTACGACAAGAATTCGTCAACTAGCTACCATGTGTACTATAGTTCATAATCATTTGCATGCGTGCAAATTTACTTTTCTCAAACTATCTCCTTTCGTTTAATTTGGATCGTTGATTTTATTTTAAGCAACCATGTTATATATATAATGAATAGATATGAAGTGGATATTAAACGTGTTGGTTTGTTTAATAAAGAGACGAATGATAAAATTGTAACAGTTAATTATATTAAAATCACTTTAAGTACAAGTACAGAAATAGCGTAAGCTGGTCGTAATCGTCCCTCGCCCAATGCTACTATTCAACTCTCTAACCGTTCAATTATACGCTCGCTATTCGACTCTATGACTCGCTATAATGACTGTTCCAGAGAGCACGTTCGTCTATTTGTATCGACAGATGTTATAAAAAGCTTGAATGTAACTCCGGTTGACGATTACAAATAACAGCAATGATATTTTGTCCGGAGTTCGTTTACCTTTAGACCTTGCAAACCAAAACAACGTTGGTTTTCCAAGGGACAATGATATGAGTCTCTCCCGATTCGAATGTTCCCTTGACTCATGTGCCGCTACAGATGATCGATGAGAAAGATAATTAACAACAATCGCTATAAATAAAATAATAATAGATGACATTAGATGATAATTGTTCGTGCGTAGACATCTGATTTTCCGTTCACTATTGGAGTCTAAATTTTATGAAGTCAGCCACTCGTGGAAAATTAGACGATGTACCTTTCTCAATTTGACTGTCAATTTGACTGTCAATTTTACTGTAACAGAGGAATAATACAAATCTGATATTCTTTAATTAGTCGCAATATACGACGATGAAAGGCTTGAAAAGTGGACAACCACCCTCTCCGCGTACGAAATTATTTCCATGTGAAAAATATATGATCGTAGACGTTATCCGTTAAGTGCACTACCTTGTTCTCCTCTTTCTTATCTAAATATAAAACCGAAGTATCCTTTCCATTTGCGGGAACTAAAAAGACACACAGATAATTTATATCTGTATAAATTTTCGACGTAAAAAGATGCTAACTATAAATGCGACGGAAGGGCAAGGCCATGTATTCTGTTCATGGAAAGTGTTGTTTTTACGGACTGTATTGTTCTTCCCCATTAGTCTCGTTAAACCGCATAAATATACAGGATGATGTTTCTCATTTAAGCCGTCATAATTGCGTTAACATCTCGCTTGCTTACAAATAAGAGATATGTATATTATTTGCAGTAGCTTGTATTACGATGTATTTTGTTAAGAATTTTTAGAAACATTTTCAATGGTATTATTTTCGATGTAAGAGTGTAATTCAAGTATAATACCGGAATAAAGACGTGCATATGTATGAAACAATGTAATTCACGATCGATACTTTTACGATTATATAATCCATCAATTTATTGGAATTATTCAAATTTAGTCGTTTGATCGCATCGTTGCAACGACACGCATGATAGGCGTTGCAAACCCAAGAACGAAAGATGTTGAAAAAGCAAACTCCTACAGCTGTATGGGGAACAGAACGAAATGGAAAAAGAACGTGTACGCAAGAAGATGGATAGTCAATATTTATTTCGTGTAACATTTGTACGTGGTCAGACTAGACTGTACAAACATACGTGTTAGCCAGGCTTTTGCTTCGTACTGGAAAAATTGAACGTTTTGCATAAAGCGATCTTCCGGAATTTACAGCTGAATATTAGCGAGCTGAATAATTGACGATATAGGTACGTGCAAGAAATTCTGATAGATGCACGTGGCAATTGGAATACCAAATCGTCGCTTTCTTAAGTAATAATATATAACTGAAAAGTAATAAATATTCTTAAAAATATCGTGTCCGTAATAAAATACAAAATACAAAACAAGTTATCCGTTTCTCTCTACCGGATCGACTTTTAATGATTTTTCATTCATTCCACGTAGACTATGTACGCCCCTGTTTTCACAGCTAACAATTTTTTCTTGATTTATGATACCTTTACTAAGCCTAGAAATCGTTTTTTTATGTGAAAACTATGTAATATTCGATGCAGGTTACAGAATAGAAATTTTCGATATTCAGACAGCAGTACGTGATTGATTTATTACGTTATTATCGTAATGTTTATCGCGTCATATAGGAAAGAAATACGAGATAATGTAATTCAAAAGATAAACGTCATTAATCTAAAACTTTCAGGCAAACATTTATCCTGCATATTTTGAAAAAAGACATTGTCACATGACGCGTTAATTTCAATTCATCTGGAAAATTGATAGGGAAGGAAGGTTTAAGAAAGGGGAACAGTTTGCGTTCGATCATGTGCTCATCCCGACTGTCGCGCTACGTTTCGCTCCGCGGACACTGACGAAGGAGATTACCGGGAAAGCCGCGATAAACGCGAAGACTTTTCATAAGTTGTGGTATTACGAGCAAAGGAAGGCTAGGGGGAGATTTACGTCAATCCAGGCTCGACGACAGACAACGGGGGAACGAGTAATCAAATTTTACCGTAAGATGACGGCAAACACGTCGCGTATTTGTCGAACGCTTGACAGAACCTCTCAGCTTCGATGGTTTTCCGCGGTGTACGTCTGTGATACGCGCGTCGCAAAACCGCCCCTGATTGCGCCATGGTAAAAGTGACTGACAGTAATCGCCGCGCGACTACTATGCGCTAGTCTAAGCTTTTTTCACCATCGACGCAGTAAAAACATTCCGTACATCTCTCGACGGCGAACTATTCGAAAGACAGCGTTCAGATAATTGCCTCCACCCTTCATCGAATCTAGTTATTCTATATGATCTGTGGATATATAGCGGTACAGAGAATTCTAGACAACGATCTATACGAGAAAAAATGGAAATATTATACGCTACTGTTTGGAAATATATGGACACTTATTTTCGACAGATTCGTAATTTTGGAAGATTAGAACGTTATAATACAGAAACACCTAGAATGATTTCATTCTTTAGGAGAGTTACCATAGCGTAAAATCTTTCTAATAAATCTCGAAGTGTATACTCTTTCATCAAAATCGAAACTTTCCCATTAAACTTGATTATCTTGAGAATCTATGTACATTCACCCTTATCCACAAAGATATAAAAACACTGTCGCTTTCTAACAGAGACTTTATAACTCATACGTATCTTTGTAATCAGTTCACTGTTTAATTATCGCTATTCCAAAGACGAGAACTATCTTTGTCCTTGTATCGATTCGTCAAGTTCTTTATCCGGCATTTCGTATGCAAAATGAGAAAATAAAATTCCAAAAGAGGCCGTCATCTTGAAGTTTACATGCAGCCGGGTACCATGAATTGATATTCTCGTAAACTAAGATCCACTCGGATGATCATCGTGCCATGGTGACAAATTGGCGCGTGGAAAGTACACGACGCGCGAGTAATGTTATTCAAGCAGGGGCGCGGTGACAGGCGGAAGGAGAAGTCGATCGTAAGTTTCAAGCCGGTTCGGCAGTTTTGTATCTGGAATGGCTGGTTAATCGCTCATTTTCATAATTTTCATTTGCATTTATATCCCCTTATTATTCCGGGACCGAAGTTTCAGCCGCGTAATGAGATTATTCTGTTCTGCTGGCATGTCAACGCACGCCTAGCTACCGTGGGCTGACACAAAATCCACGTTGAACTACCGACTGAAACTTTTATGGTTAATATTCAACGAAAAAGAAAGAAAGAAAAAGGAGGGAGATGCGCGTGACAATATGACGCGTGGTGAAAATATCAACAGCAAACAATTCCTTTTTAAGTCGCAAGCTGTCCCTTTTTCACCGTTTTCTTTCGCTTCCTTTGTCTCCGCCAATGCTTTACTATTGCCGGTTTTTAAACGTTACCCGTTTCTTCATTTTCCTGTTCCCGTCTCTTTGTTAACGGATTATAAATGTTCTTTGAAACTCTCATTCTTAACTCTCCCTCCTTGGTCTCTTATTTACTTTGGCCGCTTTGGTTCGCTCTGGCGATACCCTTGTTTCAATTACAAGGAAACGCGGCAGCGTTCGAAAGAAACGTGTCGAAATGCTTTTAGAGAATCGATATCCCTCGGTAAATTAATTCTATTAAGCTGCTTTTCGAAATATTTGTACTCGGAATGGAAGATATTGCAATGGCTGCAAAAAGTATTTGCACACGCTCTTATTTTCTGACGAAGTGTTCTTTCATAGCGTCCTACATTTCATTTTCATAATATCAAACTTTTGTGGTAATACAGAAGTACAGTAGAATTACCTATAACGCGAGAGATATTTTCTGCGTTATACGAGACCAATAGCGCGACAACTAAAACAATTTCTTTTTCCAAGTAACGTAACTAACTCTATATAGAAATAACTGTCACACAATACGCAAAGTCCTCCTCATTGTACAAAAGTTCATGCATAACGATGATGACATACATTTGCATGTCATGAATGAGCCAAGTCTTCAAGGGAGCACAGAAGGAAAGACGAACAAGTACTCAATTACGAATACCGCTCCTGTTTGTTCATCTTGTGCGTTCAAGGCAACGATACGCGTATACTCTCGTACGCTTCCTGTCACGTATGCTACACATGCATACAGTCTTTTCAAGTAATTTTGCAATCGCGTTATACAAAGGCGCATTAAGATAAAATTACTCAAGACGACACGTTCCAACGAAGTAACAAAGCAAAAAGAAATGGAAGAGGTGTAGATACTTGACTGCGACGTGGATTAAAAGTGACAACACTTGCGTGTCTCCGTGGCGCCGGTGACTCTCGACGCCACGCTGTTCTTAAGTCGCGTCGTTTGCCGATTCGATAAAAGGAAACACGAACCGATAGAAAAGCCGGTGGAACCGTTTGAACTGAGAGCCAGAGCCCTTTACCTATCGACGTTGCCTGCTCGTTTCGTTCTGTCGACGAAGCCAGGCCGTACGACGAAGCGTAAAAGGGGAAGACGAGCTTTTTCGAGCTTCTTCGCGTTACACCTAGCCCGTCCACCGTCGATTCGTTTTTCTTTTATCACGACGGCGGCTGTTTATGTTTTCGCAACGGCGCGTTCAACGGAGGCTACGTCCTCATTTACTTTGGAAATGAAGGCGTTACACAGACGAACAGGAGGACGAAAGGGAGCGTGGGAGTGGTTTTTTATTGGAACGTCCTATAAAGCCATTTTGCATTCTCCTCTTCTCTGCACGGAAGCAGTCACCGATTTTCTTTTTCTCCCCTGGTCCTCGCGCGCGCAAGACGTTCCTCCATCTTTTTCTCTCTCGTTTCCATCTTCGTCCGCCACTTTCCGTCTCTGTGGCAATCTTTCTACTTCCCTTCACGCCACGCTGTTTCCTCCTTTTTCTTCATCTATGAACGTATCCCGGCCGTGCTTCTACATGGTCTCCCCTGTTCGCCCAAGCATAGAGCAAATTACTTTCTGAGTGGCTTCTCCGACTTGCTTGCCCCTCTTGTCCTCCACGCCGTTCTTCTTCTCACACCCTTCCCAACCCTTAACCCTCTTTCACCGTTCTCTGTTCTCCAGCGTGGTAAGAAAGCTTCCTACGGCAATCGGGATACATATCGACCATTATTAATCTTGACATTTCGATGAGGAATCTTCTCAAGTTTTCATCAAGCAGTTATTAAATGGCCGCTCTTAATAACGTCGGGTACCGGCCGGCAGAGAATATCGGAAATGTATTTATTCCTATCGGTAAGAACGAGTCAGCTAGTGCTTAGTCGCAGCTCGATATACGGGTTCTCTTCTTTCACGTGCTCGAGGAAACGCGTCGCAAAGCTGATTACACGACAGCCGGCTAATTTTGTCAGACGTGAGGCTCGCGAGAACTCGAAGAACGCGCAGGAAAAAGGGAATAGCGCGCGTCATCTGGGTGAATCGTTTACTCTCGTCGATCGTCTCGAACAGAAAATTGAAGTAAGGAGTAATCTTTCTAATGGTAGATGGAATTTTTTTGTTTCAGAGAATTGGATGGGGAACTGCTGTTCGATAAGAGATGGCACTGTAACGTTCGAATATTGGTATCGAATAAATCGGTTACGTTGTCGAAAAGCTGCCAAATTGGGAACCAATAATATAAAATTCGTTGTAATTCTTGTACCTAATGCGTTGCGATATTGCGGATAGAGCAATTTTCTATTTCACATGCCGTGATAAACGAAGGTATTTGAACGCGTGCCAATAAATATACCTTGTAATATATATTTCATAACGTCTACGTAAATTTTCTAATTGTTTTCACCTTAAACGTTGCAACGATGAAATTTGTGACTCGTTGCTAAATCCAAATTTGTTTCATTCAGTAAATATTTATAGATATCGCGTGTTCATTACGGTGTTAACAAGATTTCGAAATGCTTTTTATAAGACACGTATTCGTAGAAGCTCTCTACGGTAGGTTTATGTCATAGGACATAAGACATTTTTCTATGTCGCAGTATGTCAAACGATAAATAACTCGTACATAAACAACGCGGAAAAAATGAAAGAAGAAAGTAATGAAAAGATGTTTCGCGTATAATTCGACTATTTTTCATCCTGTTGGTACTATATTATTTGCTAAGTAAAGAGTGCATAACCCCATCGATCGCTCTTCTTGAACGTCAATCATTAGTCGTAGCGTGAAAAGTTCATACGTCGGTAGGTGTTCGAAAACTATGTACGATAACGTGTACTAAACGCACGTCAACGTGAAATGATCGTCATGAGAAACGGTGTTACGCGATAGCAGACACTTTGCTGGCAGTTTGCTAGTTTGTTTTAAAGATCAAACGGTATCGTGTCTATGATATAAACTCTATGCTCATGAATAAAGTAGTATTTTCTGGATACAAAAGATCGAGTCTGCTATTTTCTTCGGGTCGTTTTCGACCGATTCGTATCGAGATAATTAGAAAATTTCTTTTTCAGGTAGAAAATTGGAACAATCGCAGCACGTAAGAGTAAAATCCGTCTAAAGTTTTAACAATCGCAGCATTCTCGTACAATACCAAACAAGAATTCAAATCAACTACGATTATTAACTCAACTCCTATATTTTTTATTAACTATTATCAAATCAATGATTAACTCGAACTAAAATTTAGAATAAAAACTTCAAACGTTTAAATATTACTAAATTCTGGAGAATAATAAAAAGTTAAAATACTGTATTTAATAAAAAAACATAAACTTTCCTATTTTTTATTATCCTACGTATGACCGACCAATCTACCCGGAATAATTCCTGTTATTCGAATGTAATACGCGAATCGTATTACGAATCCATCGAACCGTCGATGCACAAGCTACGAGCAATAATTTCGTTTCCTGAAAGGAAATCGACATTATCTAGCAGAACTCACTGCTATCACGCGATGTATACGCGTTAGACGCGGAAGCAACGTTCCGAGGATGGATATGAGAAACTCCTTTCACATATATGTGCTTACTTACGTATGAATATCGATTCCGTTATAAGGCATTAAGAGCAACCGTAACAGCATCAAATGTATCTCGAGAAAAAGATCGATCGCTCCATTCAGCCGCTACAAGTCTTATAAATAAATATGTATCGACTGGCTGTACAGGAATTTCTCAACTATGCTTCGCCTTCGAAACTTAAGGGAACAAGGAACGTCCCTATTCCATCAGTTTCCGCCAATAGTTTGCTTGTAGCTATACCGAACGAACGTTCAAATTCCACTCCTCGACGATACTTCAGTTAAGGTGTCGTTTTCGCTCCTAATGTTTCCATGGAATTTCTCGTGTCGCGATTGAATTCTTCTCTTTCTTGTTACGGAAGAAGTTTAAAACAAAGATGGTTATAGATGAAACGGAATTTTTAGTTCGAATAACTTAGTTGGCGTGGACATTTCGAAGTCAAGTTACTTAAATTCAAATAACTTTGGAACGGGTAACTTAATTCGTACAAATATAAACTCAAAGCCGATTTATTTAGATCCAAGCGATTTAAAATCAGATAACTCGGCCAATCTGAACGGAGCTTAACTTGACGGATGAAAATACGATGATGAAGTATAACGTACAGCGTCGTATAAATATTTGATTGAGCAATGTGACGTGTGTCAAGGTATTTCTACCCCTTCTAGGAACCATCGTATCGATTTAGGGGAGGCCGCGTCTTCGAAGGACTCGACCGCAACCTATAGTCTCCATAAATATAGCCCCGACGATCGAATCATTTTCTAATGAATTAACGATGACCGTTTCCCTTTGCATGACGTCGAACGATCTTATCCGTGGACGTCCGTTTGATTAACGACACGTATCGTCGGCCCGACCAACAATAAGCTCGATTTCTTTTCTCGGAATTCGGCACAAAATAAGAACTTCCCTTTATCATCTACTAAAGTTTCTTTTTCGTTTTTGAAGATTTTACGTTCCAATGAATCTCAATCGTGGTAGAAAAATTGTAAATAGAAAACTAATAATCTGCGAAAAATTATTTTCTGCTGCTTTCATGTAGTTCTGTATATGCACATGAGTGCCCTAATAATTTTAAGAGATGTTACGTTATATTTATTACATCGTTAGTATATACCCTGCTCGAAATAATGATGAGGTCGTTATCTACTTTAATTTCTACATTCACCAACTGCGTTGGTATATTCGTTTCTTGATCGTCTTAAACACTGTATTATAGTATCGTACGAATAGCATGTCCACCTGTCAAATCTATAATATATGACTCGTTCGTGTTTGTTTGTGTGATTGGTTCGATAGCATTGACCTTCTTTAACCGTTTCGAGAAAAGAGTATCGTAAAAACAATATTGGAATATTTAAGTTAAACATGACTAAAAGGAAATAAATAGAGGGCGCCGTGAATCATCGGGATATTCGCCTAACATTTTATGGGTTTAAAGTTAGAAAATGTATTGTAAAAGCTGTTGAAAGCATTAATTTAGACGCAGTTTACTATTTTCAGGCCATATAGATACGTAAGTGTAATAGTAAAGATTAAAATATTCTTATAACACATATAAAAACGTTCAATTATTTATCATTTCATATTTCACGTTCTAGATCATAGAATTTAGCAGAGATATATTTAATGGAATATGAAAATTAATCATCATGAGTTTGCCGATTATTCTTTCATTCAACTAAATTTAACTTTTAAGATATTAATTTCCTATGCTATATATGTATACTTTTAACTAAACTTAGCAAATTACGTCAGTGTTTCGATTTAATTTTAAGTTCGTCCATTTAATTTGCGCATATTTTCGTCTAGACGAACGTAAAGATCTGCAAGACGAAAATTGTCCAGAATTAAACAGAAATTGCTCGAGTCAGGTCAATAGATCGAATTATGCATTATGTTACGGATAAATTGAAATCAACGGGACGTGTATAAATTTAATTTTACCCAAATAACTATGAAAAAAGGAAGTATGGTGACGTTGGATATCTATATTCGATTTTAATTCACATTGTCGAATGCAATTTCATTCGTTTTATAATTAGATCGCGAATACCATCGTTTCGTTAACTTTTTTAATCGAAATTAAAAAATTGAAAAATGTATGAGAATTACGTTCAATTCGTTCTTTATATTTGAATAAGAGATCTTTAAACATGGAAATATCGATTGTTGCTAAGTTTCATTAAAACTTACATTTCGATGAAAGGTTGTTAGTCGTACATGACACAAATATGATCCTTTTGTCAAGTGTTTATTGTTTAGTTACTGGTATACCTATTTTTTTATTCTCTTTGTAGTATGTTTTCTTAGTAAACCGATAATGTCTTTACTCTGTACCCTGAAATTGGAACGTATGATTATACTGTCTATATTATGGAGAAAGAGCATACATATTTATCGAAGAAACAACTTGTGGCAAATCGTGGCAAAGCAAACTTTTCAACAAACAACTTCAGCAACTATCCTAAATGATAATGTTTTAGAATACATAATACTTGTCTTTCTTGTTTGTCAATGATTCGTCGAAAAGTATTTGATATTGTCACGTCTCGCGCTGCGCACGCACCGTAACGAAGGCTAAAACCTATCAATAGCGCGAGTAAGCGTTTCAATTCGAAAAATAAAATTTAACAATTTGGTTACAAACCAAATTCGAGCTTCACAAACCGCCACGTGACGACTCCCCCCTTCTACGATACAGCAAACTATAAATAAGCGCAGCAACATGGAAGAATTATTCAGATTATTCAGATAATTCCTTAGTTCAGAGTAATTAATTTCTTAGTTCTGTGTGATTAGTTCCTCAGTTCTTGATGATTGATTCTTGGTGATCAGTTCCTCAGTTTTGGCAAGTAATTTCTTGATTCACAGCGATTAGTTCTTAATTCCTCAGGCTTTTAATATTTCAGTTTCTTTGGCTTTTAACTCTTTAGTTCTTTAGTTCCTCAGCTCTTAGTTCCTTTATCTCTTAGTTTTCTCAGCTCTTAGTTCTCAAGTTCTTTAATCCTTTAGTTCTTTAGTTTTTAGTTCTTCGTTTCATTTAGCTCTCAGTTCTTGTCAGTTTTGTTAATCGACGTGCTTGCATTTGTCAACTTGTAAATTATTGAAAATCACATAAATTAAAATCTCGTAATAAGTAAAACGTATCGCGAACAATTGTAATTTCGAGTATTCTAAATTTTAACGATAACTCTGTTAATAACCAATTAGAATCAGAATAAGCTTTTGTTGTGGAAAATATTCGCCTTATAATATAATTAGATTAAACGAACATTTATTTTCACCAACTTTGATCCTCTCCCGTGTCAGTACTCCTGCGCGTAGCAGGTTAGCCGAAACGTGGAGTTTAATTGGTAATCGCATTAAACATCAGTCAACGCTACCCACTGATATTTAATTGTCGACAGAGTTACTAAAGAATACGACAATTCGGGATCATCGAAAAGATAAACGACAACAAAAATTCTAACTGAAGCAATCCTTAGATTGTTTCTGGTGACAGCAACTACCATTTACCCGAATTACAAAATTTAACGGTAACGTAAACAGAACAATCGAAATAAAAACGTAACAGTATATATCTGATTCTACTAGGAGAATATTATATTTTACTAATATTTTCGGTCGAACAAAGACACGAAATGTTAATAATTATTGAAAGATACAAAGAATTTTCTTCTACACTTTTTTTACAGTTATTGTCTTTTTCTATAATTGTGCAATACACTTAAATACTGAAAGAAAGTTTTGACTATCTCGTATATATAAATAACTTCTGATTCATCAATATTATAATTTAAGAAAGAAGTTGACGAACTTGTTATAAAAACCTAAAATGTAATGGTGATTATAATCTTTTATAATAATACTTACAATTATACGAGAACCGTACTTTAATTTAACATCACTTGTAACATGTAGAATACAAATTTATTATTACGTACTAATATATTTATTATTTATAAATTAAATGACATCTGCGTTTGAACTGTGGTAAGCTAAGGAACTTGTTCGAAAAATAACGTTTCATCTACAATCGGTAACACAAGCATCTACGGAGCACAATAGAAAAGAAATCCTACTTATTATTTTACAATGAATACGTTCACAATGTAATTCAGTCTAAAGATATGAATGATCCATGTCTAGATACAGTTATATGAAGAAGTTCTGCATGTATTTTTAAATAAATATAAATTAATATATCAAATGTCGATAAAGTATTACCAACTGCAGTTACACAAAAATTATTAGCAACATAAGAAAGAAAAAAGATTACTGTTTATAATATTTTCTGATTTTATTAAATTATTTGTGAAATTTATGTCGAAGAAATATATTTGAATCTACATGACTGGAAATATTCCTGGAAAATGCAAATAGAGTATTGCCTGAAATATTATATTACATATTCCCTTGATAGCAAACATAATAACTGTGATAATGCCCGCGATCAATAAAAAAATTGCAATGTTAACAAAGTATATCTGTGCATAGCAACCATTAGATGAAATCGAACTCTCAATGGGATACTTGCTAGTACAAACGATATTACAGGACATAATGTCAAACTCTACCCATAGTTCTGTTTCATAATTGTAAATGTATTCTATTAGTTTATAGACATTTTTAAATCGTTAAACGTGAAATATATGTTGAAAATAATTGTTTTCACAATTATTTGTAATCTCCGATTTATCCACGTATGTTATGTCTGTCAGAGAAAATTAATGCACGATGAAATGTTTGGATTTTATGTTGTTTCGAGATTTTAGTGGCAATAGCGTGCATGGTGTATCAGTTTACGAAAATGTGACTAAATCTAATAATACGATGACATTAAACAATATGTATCCATTGTTCTTCATTATGTTACTTCATTTTGATGATGTTAAAATAACAACAGCATGTATGATACATTATGTAAAAAATTTAGAATATAGCGTCCTATTCTTAAATTTTTCTTTCATATAATCAGATTATTTACAATCGATTACAATTTTAATTAATCCGCGAATGTTTATGCATATTTATGACAAACTTAAGATGCAAAATGCATAGAATTATTAAAAATACTATACGTATTAAAATATTTAGAGAATGAATATACATACATGTATATAGTATATAAATAGGTATATGCACCTTAATTATAGCCAAATATTGAATCCTATAATTTTCTAGTCTGATGACAAGTTTGATCTCTACCGCTTTATAAATTTCTAGCAAAAATTATTAATCCTCCATTTGTATTTCTATCTTGTAGCAACAACAGTTTTTATTAAAGCAATAATTGAAAGAACTTTATAAAACTCGCTAACTATATCTAGCATTCAATTCGAATTGTTTAATGTGAATTTATTGCATTTTACTATAACATTATGAAATTCTTTCATTCAAAGTTGATTCAGAACGTGTAATAAACGTAAAATAATATTTGCAACGTTTAATAAAATTGTCGCAAAGAGATAATAAGCAATAAAGTAATGTGTATCGTGTTACGGTTGATTGTTAATTACAGTTATCGTCATTCTCCTAATACATATGTGAGCGTGAAAATTTATAATTTTTGTAACATTTAATTCGTAAATGCAGCATGATAAAATAATGCCGTCGTCATCAGCGATCGTCGAGTACAGTCATTTTCGAGGCACCAACACGCATGAAATAATGGTATATTCTTTAGTAATTGTTAAATATTGTTATTTCCAAGCGAACGAAACGGGGAAGACCGTAATGGTCGACAAAATAACTCTTCCACACCAGTGTAATGCCCAAGTAATTTTTAAGCTCCTAACGCACTTGTTATGATCATTTTGTATCGTGATATAATGTTTTTATGACGTACTTTTATGATTATGGGGGCAAAACAACGTGGGTATGCATTCACTTTATTATGGAGTGAACTTCAGTCGAGCGGTAGTTGTTTCGATATGAATCTATATACATTTTTACAAAATGGATGCTTACAAATTAACTGATAATTGGTGATTAAAGGTACGGAATAAAGATATTTTGTTGTTTTCTCTTTCACCCTTTTGTTGGTTTTCTTTCTTTTTCTATTAACGATGCTACGTGTCACACAATTTTCCTTCTGCCCCTTAATAGAAAATTCCACATAGGCATATACTTTCTTTGATAGCAGAGATAGTCATAAAAATCATAATTCAATTGTTTTAGCGACTTAACTTGTCAATTATAAAATTGTAAAAAATATTTGTGCAATAGAATTCTACAAGCTATACTTGAAGTATTCTCTAATAAAAGGTTAATTTTTGATTCCTCTCCCGCACAAAGTACACTGTCATCAAACAGGACGATTCCCAGTATAAATTATTTACTATTTTTCGTTGGAATAGAGGGCCATTTTTTCTTCAAATATTAACGCTTCGCTTGTTCATTTTGCGTTTCACTAAATGAACCCGATCGAATGGCAAACATTAAACCTATGGAATATTAAACGAGGCACATGATACTGGTTACTAGCTGTGTGCCGAACTGCATCATGGAACAAATATTTCATGATAAAAGGCTTGTTTAAAGTTAAATGGGAAATGTGCAGCAAATCATTAAAGTCTATCCTCCTGGTTGTTTAAAATTTTCCATATCATATGTTTCCACATAAACCACATGACCAATGGCCTTTTAGAATCAAATTTTCCAATTGATTTACCACGTATTCCAGACTATTATTAAATAATATTAATTGTTAATATTAATTATCTGTACTGTCGGAAGATTTGCGCGTCAATAATTTTAATAAGCTGCAAATCGGATGTTTACCAGCAGACCCGAAAATAGTCATTTTTCCGATAAATGTTAAAAATTCTTTTATCATTGGTCTTTGTGGTAGTAATAGTAGTATTAATCATGAATAATGTCAATTTAAAAAAATTCGAAATATTTATCAAAAGCTTCGTATACGTATATGTGAGTAGATGTACATAATGTACACATATACTTTGTACGTTGATTATTGCGCGACTCTTTCAAGGATATGGCACTTTGTATACACACGTAAGCAACATTCGACTCGTGCTCCAGCTCATTCTTGCTTCAACTGCTACATTGTAAAGATCGGAGAAAAGCTTCTACCCATTAATAATTCAATTACTGGTTTGTAACATTTTAAATTATTAATTTATAACATCTATACTATTAATGTACAGCACTAAAGTCATTAATTTAACACGATTCTACTGTTAATTCCTAGCAATTATTTTTTAACAATTATCCTATTAATTTATGACAATTATATCGTTTATTGAAAACAATCATACTATATTAATTTAAAACAATACTATGAATTAGTAATAATTAAATTAATGATTTCGTTTATCTAATATTAACAAAATTTTTTGAATCTCTGAAATGATATTTTATTTCTATTCAATTTTATTTTTCAATTTTAATTTACCTACTTCATATAAAATCAGTGCTAATACAAGGCATAAGTATTGAATGTTTATAGGTGAAATGTAACTCTTTAAGTACACTCAAAAGCCAAGGAATCAAACCGTGATTTGAGAAACCAAGTGGAATCAAATTGAAGGCGATTTCATCATTCATTCATGCGTGTTACAATTGGTAAGTTTTCTCGGTGATAAGTTCAGATTTTAAATACGGTTATTTGAGTTCACATACGAGCTTAACTCCCACGAGTTCTACGACACTCCTACTCATTTCAATAATCAACAGTGTTCAATATACTTTTGTTGAAAGATATTTGAAAGATATCTCTACCCTTGTGTACATATAATCCTGAGAGAATAATTCTAAAATTTTATTTTTGTCTTAATGAATTTCAATTCATTGTCATAACGTATATTTCTATATAATTTCAAGAACATAATTATTAGTTAAATAACTTGAATCAAATACAACGCGGTTAAATATCCTTAACGATTTCTTATATGTTGTGTCCTATTCCTTTTAACAAATTGAATATTAAATTGTAATTAATTATAAGATATAACAGTACGTATGAAGGATACATATTTACTAATAGACAACACTGACTTGCACGATATATTTTGACGATAATTTTTACTCTCTCGGGCATACATACATGTAAATGCAAGTATATTGAAATCAGATATACTACAAGCCTTCAATACTTTCAGATTCTAATTAACAAATTTCAATACACATTACTTTTTTACTATCAGATAATTTTACGTCTTCTGCTCTCGATAACATAATATACGTAATGTGTATACAATATTTTATTATTATATTTTGATAATGTGTAATGCTTTCTCAAGTATTGTAGAAGTATAGAATTCTATACTTTGTTGCGATTATCGGATATCTTGTTCTATGCTTTATTTATAATTTCTGGTACTCCGCTGGGGGTAGCCACCCACATGATAATTATACAGATAAAAAATTCTACAAAATGTCCAAACTGGACAAATTGTGAATGCAAAATATTAAATAAAAAAAAAAAATTTATAATTTCATATGTATAAGATTTTATGTACTTTCAATTCATGGTAATACTATATACTGAATCGATAACGCCGAATGTGGTACGGAAATGAGAAGATGCACAAGCGACACCGAAAACATGGAACACGAAAAGGCATTGCATGTCACGTCTATTCTGTACCTCGTCGGTGGAGATACCTCGTCCGTATTAGAGGACATAACCACAGATGGACATAACAAAACCTGTGCTGTTTGAACAATCGGTATTTCAGAACATATGTTATCTACCCTAAATTGATAATGTCGAATATGACGTGAAAATGGTAAGGTATTCAGATAACTGTCAAACCTCGTTATCATTTTTGTGTCAGTTCCAATGTTACCAATTAAAAACAGTGGGATTCTCAAATCATTCATATATTTATTTCAGAAATGAAATCTCAAATAGTACTAGAAGTTTGATAAAGAAAGATTATCACGTTAGTAGTTTATAAAAATTATTTTTCTTTGAAAGAATGCTAATTGTAATAAGGAAATTATATTGAAACAAAGATCTTATAAATAGAGATTCAGACATATATTTCTATATTTGTACATTTTCTGAATCTTAATCATAATGTATATATTTTTTAACTACTAATTCAGAGAATACATTGGAATTTTGTTTTAGTATTGGATGAATTTTCAGCTTACATCGATTTAAGCGGATTTATATCATAATTTGATTTAACAAGTACTTGAATAGCACATTCTATAATTAGAAAATATAGTCAAAAAGATTTATACGAAGCGAGAAAGAGAAATAGACAGAAACTATACATTTTAAAGGAAAGAACAAATTATTAAAAAAGTACATAATACAAAATTTAAACAGATTGTTATAGGGTAGAGAAGGTAATGTTTGTTATTCTGATACTTCTCTATTGTCCACAGAAAATGCAATGTGATACAATAATAACTAGACTACAGAACCAACATGGATGACCGTTATACGAGACAAATTATCCTAGAATTTGTGAAATCCAACGGTGACTTTTTTCTGATATACGAGATTTTATGGATAACCACAAATTTGTGGAACCTGAGATGAAAAATTTCAGTACCATAGAATCTAACACTGATCACCCCAGATTTATGAAACGAAATTAATTTCAACTATTTCTTTTAATCTAACAATTTACAAATTACTAACATTATGGTCACAAGTATGATAATAAGCTAAATGAAGTTTTAAAAGAAAATTTTACAAATTAAAACATCTCCTATTATCATGTTTGACGTAAAGATGTAAAATTATAAAAAAGAATTCTGTAACTTGTCAATTCACCAATATTATTAGTTGGTAAATTATTGTGCAAGAGGCCTCAAATAATTCTAATATATTCACGATAATATTCATGATAATGATACTTTTTTTTTTATATATAACGCATGTTGGAAACGCATTTTATAACCAGAACATGCAAAATAATTATTTGAACATCACGGCATCTGTAATTAAAGATAATTTCAAGTAATGCAAACCTGAATATGTATACATATACATAGCTTTACACTGAATATATAATATGTTAATGAGGTAGAAAGAATGTATCACGATGCTTCATGAAACGTTATTACAATCAACATATTGAACCTTAATCAATGTTTTATACATATTTAATTTTGTATGTATTTTGGATTGTATGTATAATCAAATGACACAGAAATCGCACTTCTATTAATTGTACAATACATTGTAGGAAGAAAATGAACATGTAAATGATTCTACACCGATTATGAAACTTTTGAGGCTTATACTGTTGTTCACATGATCGACAAATGTTCTAAAAAGTAAAGTGAATAAATGTTTCAAGCACATTCTATCTTTGGATACCATCATTGCATCCTTTGATCTTTTAGATTAATCATTGATCGATATTGACCTGTATTTAGATTCAATGTTTAAGTTGGTGAATATGTGAATGTAATTTATGAGTAGTAAAATTTAAAGCATCGTAAAATCTACTTAATCTTATAATCAAATATAATTTAAAATTGAAATGATAACAATTATTTTCGTCCGATGGCGCTAGTGCTGCATTAGAGTGTTCCTATTCTCGACTATGCTTCTATAGACTGACGTTTAAAATATTTATACAGACAGCAATGATTTCTTCATGTATCTGTCTGAATTATCTTTACCCGATGCTTTTGCAATAATACTTTCATGATACATATCATTTATTTCTCTAAGTAGCATTCTCAATTCTCTTGCATACAAATTATCTTTTCAAATAGTAACATTAAATTATCCATGCATGCAAAAATAAACACATTCGTTACACTTGTTACCAACAAACACATCATTATATCTTAAACTTTATCCAAAAGCATATTCTCAATTCTATTGTATCTTCAAATAGCGTTAGCTCTAAATTCGTGAAAGGAACAATAAAATTTTTTGAATTTAGTACAACGAACAACCTAACCTTCTTAACTGTTTGATTGTTACATGCATAAAATTTGTACAGAAAGAAACGTAAATAATGAGAGGAACAAAATTATAAATAAAACTATGGATATAAGCAATACGTACCTGTAATCTGTCCAATAAACCACAATGCGTTTTTCATCGCCGGAAGGATTCCTGAAAAGCTTCATACATCAAGATTTCATACGCGTCACTTTTTTGGCTGCGATCGAATCCAAGGATTTTCATCCCCTTTTATCTCAGCAGGTGTTTGGACGGTTGATCGAATAGGTCGTCGGTGGGCGTCGTCAGGAGCGTCGTCGACGTTGTGAGCAACGAGGATGCGTCATCATTGAAGCGCGAGACACCGTTGAGTAAGCGTCGAGCGCGCGCGCTTCGAATAATTCGACTGCCTGTTCGTTTAGAAATAAAGCGTGATCGCGTCGCACGTGCCGCGCGTTCTACACTACCGTCCCATTACACGCAGTCAGTTTTACTACGTGATTCAAATTCACGTTACGTTTGACATTTCTTGTGCATTTTTAGTAGAATTATCAACAATGCTTGTTGACATTAAATTTGTTTTAATTTTTTATAAAGTAAGAATTTTGTATTACTTTGTAAATATATTTCAGTGAACAATTTAAACACAGTTTTGAATTATGAATTCGGTAATCTTTCTGTTGAAGAGTTAAAAACGGTTAGACATTAAGCACGTTTTTAATGTATAATTATAAAATTATTCGAAAACACGAACATGATAATTAAAAAATATATAATTGTGCAGTGAAAGTGATTGTCAGTAATGGTGAACTTAGCAAGAGAGTATTTGTTGTTAAGTAATTCGCGAGATATAAGACGATGATATAATTTGATCTAACGGAAGGTGCCTGTTGTATTCTTACTTTTGATAACAATGGAATTGATTTACATTTCGTTGATGAATTTAATTAATTGATCTGAGATGTTCGCCTTGCGTGGAAATGTGTCGATACTCGTGAAAGTGATAGTTCTCGGTAAAAGCATTTCTCTTGACCAATCGATGAGAATGATACGATTTTCTTGAATTGTTTAACAGTCTCATGCACGACATAGAAACATCGTTTCAAACATCGTTTACATTGACGATCGATAGAAGAAGATTGTAAGATCGAAAAGAATTGTGTCAATGTATGAGATATGATGAAAATTCCGTTGACGTGTGATTCTTTGAAGGAAATAACCATTGACGACGGTTGCCATCTGATTCGACAGAAAAGAATGGAAAATCTATTGAGAGATGAGGATTCCAATTACGTAAGTACATATCAGTAATAATATTTTGTAATCTAAATGTAAAGAGCAGACTGTTGACTATGTAGACTACAGGAAAACGTGATGGAGTCACAGTTACAGCCTTTTTTTTTTTACAGGCATATAGTTTTAAAATTCACTATGTTGTTAATGAATTCTGTTTCCATATTATTTAGTTTCGGGATTAAACAGGTATTTTTCAGGTTTCTCGTAAATTTAGGAATATTCTTCCAACTTTATCTTATTATATATTCTTATACAAATTTATCATAACACAATTGTGTTATCATAGAACACAATGAAATAACACAAATTTTCGTTTTTGTCTTTCGCATTAATAATCTATTCTTTCTGTTAAGAGAAATGTAAATTTTTCATCCTGTGCTCTATTTTATATCCTTTAGATTGGTCTAGTTCAAACATGTTGACAAACAGGAAATAATACGCCACCATAAAGAATACATTGAAGTGATTAAGACTGCGTAAACAGAATCTTTCGTGGGCAAAAAAAATGTGTTTGGAAACATTTGGTAGAAGTTCAGTGTATTACGATATTTACATCACACGCTTTTCTCATTTTTTATAGAGGAACAATGGTAGAATCTAACTAAAACAAAAACAAAACTAGGTTTATATTTGTTTCTGAGATTAAAAATGTATTTTTCTTACTCTTTTGAACGTTGCAAAATATTTAAAACATTAGTTATATATGTAAACTCGTATCTATTGAGTTAAACTAAGATTATTCGTTTTTTAATGAACATTGAGAATTTATCACTTGTTTAAAGGATCATATCTTTCAATCTATTAGTTTATTTCCTTTTTTAACTATCTCATATTAAAATACTTCTTTTCATCGACTAAGAGACGTAATAATTAAGAAATCAACAAGATTTGGACTTAGGGCTTACAATTTTCCCGAGTAGACTTTAAAAATAACAATTTTTTCCAGTTTCTATTTTTATTTTTCGATCTCTCTTACAAAAAGACCTCCAATTTTTTATTAATCAATATTTTCGACGATAATCGAAATCATCATTACTTTAATCGACATTTTAATAATAATAAATCTTCTACTGTACCTCAAACAGGAGTAATACTGATTTTTTATGTGAAGTGTTAGAGTAGTAATCACTGAAATGCTACATTCAAAACTATTCGTTTGGAAGTATCTGACGTGTAGTCAATTATATTCACTCGAATGCAATGCTACTGTATTTCGGCAAATGGCCTTCCTCTAGAGAATATATCTACCTAATACATTTGAGTGGAACAAGGCGTAATTGCGGAACAGTATTCTATATCTACTACTGACACTTCACCACTAATTACTAATAAGTTTCGATCGGAAGCTCTATTTCTGTGCTTTATTTACTCTTGGCTCTGTGTGTAATCTGCAATCTTGAGGTCTGTTATGAATATTATATAAATTTCGATGTTTAACCAAAATATAATATACTTTTTAATGTAACGACGTTTATTTACTAATTTACTTTAATTACTTATTAACAAGGTAATTAACAATATTTTCTGAGAACATGCTATGTGCGAAACAATAATACTGTATTAATTTATCAAATAATTTGTTTCTCTTGGAAAAGTTTAAAAAATAGTGGACTTCCTTGTCATTCAAATTACATATCTTACAAGAAGGCTTTTAGTTTATATTTATCATTAATTGTGTTGTGTTTTATACAATTTAAAAATTGATATTTTAATCATTTTTTAGTAATAACTAGAATTAGTGTAAAATATATTAGGGATCCTGAAATTTATAAACATTACAGTTTTATGTTTAATAACTAAATAATATAGTTAATAACGAACAAATTTAGCATTGAAAGAACTTTTCAGTTTTATAAGATAGTGTAGTACCTGTTTCAATTATGAAGAAAAGTAGTAACTGTAAAAAAAATGTAAAATTATTTTGAGTTTCCTTATACTTTTCAATACTTGTGAATATTTTGCGGTTTGATTGAGTACAAAATTATAATAAAGTATAATATAATTATATAGTTATTGCCTTTACGTAAAATGTAGTCTAACACAAGCAAAGTAATAATCATATTACAAGGTATTATCATTTAATCTGTTAATGATTGAAATTATAAAAGCTTTCGATCGTCGATTTACTATGAATCGATTTTATGACAGGAATTTCCTGTTTTCATTATCGTACAGTATAAGGGTGTAGAAGGGTAGCCAAATCTGGAATACCATTACCGACAAATTTAGATTTATATTTCGTCACTGCAGCCTACCCAATTTCCAAGATCTATATACGATTCATCGTCTTTCCCTAAATCCCATGACAATATCCTGAGATTATTTCGGTTATAACATGCTTCTAAATTTGGTTTCATAGATTTTTGGTTTGGAGATATCCGGTCGCGTGGAAGGTTTATTAATTTACTAAATGTTAGGAACATTTCGATAGTGACATGACAAATAAATCTAATTTAGCAATGTTGTGATCTCAACGTACCGTTCAATCTTATTTATTAGTTGAAAGCTATTCAATGTCCTTCATCTCTGGATAATTTTGCATTGAATTCAATTTTAGTATCTGGGGCATTTAAATGAGATGCGTTTACATTTTATGTTAATAAACGCATATGTTTAATATGCAATTTTTAAATATTCGTCTTGTCTTCAATCTTTCAAAAGAGCTGACGTTAAGTTGCATAGTTTACATGTTAAGCGATCTTGACATCTGTCAACAGTATTAAAATTCTGTTAGCTGCAGCTTTCTGAATCTCGTGTAACTTCATCAGAGTATTAATAATCAGTCACCTTCATTAGTTGTTCGGCACGTTTTATTAATTGGCCGCCAATGGATATTACGTGCAAGTACAGAGGACACCAATGAGAGTGTATTAATGCCAACCGAATTAGCGGAACAACATAAATGCATTTATAATTAAAGCTAAATGGGTGGTCATGGTTTCAATAAAAATATTTCAAACGAATGGAAAAATACAGAAAAATTCAATTTTAAATTAACTTCAAACGCACCATTACAATTTTGTTTGAAGTGATTACTCCCTTTTCTATTTTTTATTTCTTCTTCCCTTACAACGCGATAAATATATCAGAGAATAAGATATTTTATGTTTCTGTTTGGATTTGCACGTTATTGAATTTTTGACGCTGCGAGAATATAAATAGTAAAAGGGTAGAGAATAAGAAATACAAGAGGTACATTCAAAAATCAAATTTAAGTTGTGAATTTTAAGCCTAAATGTTAAGTACGAGAGACGTTAAGCATAGTGGTTGGAAAAGTACACCATAGGTGTAAGTTAAAAAGAAATATAGCTGGAAGTCCATCCTAATGCGGAGGGTAAGGACTATGAAAAATAAATAAATATAAGAGAATAAAAGAATAAATAATTAACGAGAAACAGTATTAAAATCTCTCCAAGCAATTCAGTATAAGTCTGTGAAGTTAAATTATTAAAGAATTATCTGTGTTTCCTGGAATATTTACGCCCGCTAACTGATTACTTTAATTTATTAATTGATGCTAATGAGAATCATTCAAACAGTAAATGTAGCATACTCTCTTATTACTTGAGCTCTACCACCGACGTGAATAATTTCTCGTTTTGCCACAGATCGAATGTCAGCATGTAATCAAGTAATTAGTGGGTTTTCCCCATGGTCATCGCTGTATGTCAAGAAGGATACCATGTATATAGGATACATACGTGTTCTTTGTGATGTAGTTTAGTCGAAAGTTTTTGTGGGGTTGTAAAAACATGAAAGTACTTTTATAAATAATCTGAGGATGTTTACGCATTTATGTGAAATTCCAAAGTGCAAAACCTTACACAATCCATATATTTCAAAATATATAAAATATTCAAAATAGAGTACTCGTTATAATACTCGTAGTATGTTTTATTCCTCTCAATGTTAATAAAAATGACGATGAACTGCAATAACTGTGGTCCAAAAAATTGAATTGAATTTGGAAATTAATAATGAATTAAATTTGAACTTGATTCATACCGAATTAAAATGTATCAAATATTAGATTTTATATATTCCTGTTTCAGGTTGTGATTCGGTGATTGTATGGTATGATTACAAAGCTTCCAGCAACAGTGGCAGTTGTAAACAGTATTTTTCGTGGTACCCTCGGCACGATCGAGGAGTACACGAAAGCAACGTCTAAAGAATCGTCCAACTTCGAAAACGGATCGTGCACAATGAATGAACCAGATCCTTGTCTACCACTGATTTTACCACCGAGATATAGACTTCGTGATCTTCTCCTGGGGGATTATGCTTTTAATGATGACGGCGAACGGTGAGTAAATCTTTAATGTTGCAGATTTCCTTTCAAATGTTTGGAGAACAAAATATGCATCTCTTTTCCTATAAGAAAGTTATATCATTTTATTAGTATCATTGCATGAATTTTATCAATATGTCGTAAGTTCTTTTATAAAAGTTGGAAGGACATTCGAGCGTCTGTACTAATTTCCGATGAATTATCTGTGCTCACTAGGAAATATTCAAGTATTACTTACGTACTCATGAATTTAAACCTTTGTGAGATATGACTCTCATATTAATGCCTTTTGGGCAAATAGACATTTATCTCAACGTAAATTCCCTTAATCCAATATAAAAGTAAGTTTTCAGATAAAGGAGAGAATGATAATTTGTTTATATTACAATAGTATTCGAAAATCTCATTCTCCCAATATAATTTTAATCGTGTAACACTTTTAATCTTTTCACTGTTATAAAAGTTGTAACTAAGGTAGACAACATTACAAAATATTGAAATATTCAAATATTAAAACATATTCCTTTTTATTTCATTTTCATTAGAGATAGTATGTATAAATTATTGATCTATGTATAGATACGTATAATACTTTAATCTCGCTGAATATAGTTAGTCGTTTAAGAGATTATGCTTTACTTTTCGTACGTGATTGGAGTTTTTACTTACTTAAAATGTTAGATAAATTTATTAATATATAAGAGTGGCACTTTTAATTGTATGTATCTCTCTATCTATAATTTTATGTTTCTTAATCATACTTTATTTTATTTTACTGTATTTGTAATTCAATTTTGAACTCGCTGCTGCTAAATTAAAACAGTGATTCGATTGGCTTCAATTTTATAATTTTCATTGAAACACAAATTATACAAAATAGTTCACGTCAACTAGCTGTTTCTTGACTATAGACACATTGTAATTTAAAACAAAATCCTCTTATATGTTACAAATAATTACTTCTATCCGTCACGCCTATTTATCTGTATTTAATTAAACTAGATTTTGATTGCTGAGAAATGTTTAAAATTAAGTAAATAATGCTGACGTCGCGTTCATGTGTTTTAATATGGATATGTAAAATGATTGTAAAGGTGTGGCTTTGTAGTAGGAAAACCTTGTATACAAGTATGAAATTCACAGGGGAAACTAATTCGTTTCACGAAAGGAAAAAAGGTTCGGAGGGAACAAATTAAATGGCCTGTTCTCGGAGTTGATGAGTTCCTTTCGTTACGAAAGAGGTGATTTGGGGTTGAAAAAGAAATGATCTCGTGTTTGAGATCACCGATTTTGTGCCTGACCCGTAATATCTTGTTTCTCAGAAATGTTTATGAAACTGACGGCACCGACATTACGTTTAGAAGGAATATTCAGTGAAAATGATTCATTGACATTTTATTTGTACGATATAAATTACGATTTTATTATATTAAGGAAAATCGAAAAATAAATATCAAAGAAGAAAGAAAACTAACTGAAATTTAAATAATACAATAAAATAAAAATTGTAAATGAATGCTACGCCAATATTGTAAACAATAATGTTTAGCATTAAAAGGATTTAAATTGCAAATGAGTTGGCCTCTGAATGTATCAGATACAGTCTGTCACACAAGAGCGTGTCTGCGATATCTGCGAAACCTGACACCTAATCAGAATGAGATAAAAAGAATGTAAACAAACGAAAACTTCTCTAATACGCGTTGCTGAATACCTTTCAGTTTCATTTGAAACAGTGAAAGGAACAGAGCTTTTTAATATGAGTGCCGCGTACGCGAAACGTCGAAAATCGTCTGGCATGGGCGAATGAAAACAGAGATCGTGATTGGAGTAATATAATATTCACTGATGAATCTTCGTTTTGGGCATGGTGTCCTATTAGGCGTGCTTGGACTATCCATGGAAGGATGATTCAAAGAAGTGTAAAACACCCTATAAAAGTGCATGTTTGGGGTTGCTTTAACGCACGCGAATTTGGGACTTTGTGCGTCTTTACAGACAATCTGAATGCACAAAAGATGGTGAAATTGTACCAAAGGGGACTTCTCACATCCGTGAAACGTTGGTTCAACCAAACCGAGGACCAATGGATATTGCAAGAAGACAACGACCCTAAACATCGAAGTCGCATCTGCACCCAATGGAAAGCGAAAAACGCCATCACAGTACTTCCTTGGCCATCGCAGTCCCCTGATGCAAACCCTATCGAAAATGTGTGGTCCCTAATGAAATGCAAGCTGAGAGGAAGACGTATCACAAAAATAAGAACACTTGTACATCACATTCGAAAGATATGGAGGTCGTTACCAGAATCCTACGCTCAAAAATTAGTCGAGAGTATGCCGAAACGATGTCAAGCTATAATCACTAATGGAGGAGATTGGACACCCTACTGTAATAGCGTATTAGTGTTTTAGATGTAGATTCAATTCATATAAACTTTTTTACAAATATATAAATATTTACAGAAATATCGCAGACACGCTCTTGTGTGACAGACTGTATTTATTAAACAGCATGAGCGTCATGTTTCATTATACTGTGTCTGTTCTTTTAATTTCTTTTTCTTCGATCCGAAATGTGCCCCCTCCCACGTTTATTTAATAATTCAGATTTTATAATAAAAGTAAAACAGAGAGTGGGTCGTGAATTGAATGGCACAACGTCTATTAGGATAGTCATCTTGAAATTTCAAAAGATGGGGTAGCTCTGGAGGGGAACCAGAAATAACACTGAATTTAGAATAAATAGGATACCAAAATTTTTATTGGAGAATTATCATAGTTATAATACTGGAATTATCAGAATGGTCGAAATAATCAATACAGAATTTTTCATAAAAATTATTAATTTTGCTAAAATCTTTAGAACAGTACCAGTTATAAAATAAATTAAATTATATTAGATTAAATTATTTAGTTATTTAATTTAATTTAATAATATGTCACAATCCTTATTAAATTCAGACTATAGGCGAGTCAGTTTGAGATTCACTCATCTATTAATTCCGGACAAACAGCAGAGACAATTCTGCTTGCTTTGGACTGAATCGTTTCTTTGAGCGGAAAGTCTAGTTTTTTACGCTCCAGTACCTTCTCATCCTTTAGAAGAAAGTCGGTCAGAAGCGCGTTTGAAATAATAATAAAAAAAAAAGTATTGGTCGAATCCTATGATAACTGAGTTGAATTCAACTGAAATTACCCTCTGCAACTTCATATCTATCTATATGTATGAAACACGCATTCAATGATGAAACTTTTAGATTGTACCTTTCTTTTTTTTTTTGTTATATCCACTCTCATATACCTATCTCCTTCCATTACGCATATATTTATGTAGTAACTTACAAATGTGTTGTGTGTTATCTAGAGCAAGGACAAGAAAGGATGGTTTATTCAGAGTTAAGTTCAGGTTTATTCGTACAAGCAACACTCAAAACAAAACTGACTACAATATCGTCGTACGTCTTAACACTCGGCTTCCAACTTCTCAACCACTCAACTCAAACTGCTACAACTCAACTGCTCAACTCAAACTGCTACAACTCAACTGCTCAACTCAACTGCTACACTCAACTGACTCTACTCAACTGCTCAAACTCAACTGCTACAACTCAACTGCTACACTCAACTGACTCTACTCAACTGACTCTACTCAACTGACTAACGTCTTCCGTCTCACGATTTTCCTATTCTTCTTTATATTCTACAGATATGCCTGACCCATTCTCAGGTACATCCCATTCAATTACCCAATATTGTGAAAGGCCACAGGTATGGCCCATCCGGATCTTTCACTCCCTCACTCTCTTTACAACAGGCCCAGTGTATACGCCCCTTTTCCCGATACTACATTTATTATTTCTTTTACCATTCTCTTTAGTTGTGCCTTTTAAATATTCAAAAAGAATCACTCTCATAAAATTTTTATTTGCCACGAAATCAACACTCATTTCACTTCATCCATTTTACACTTTGTTCACGTACCCGCTTTATCGAATTTTTATATCCAAGGAAAATGTCAAATATAGTGCCACGCCAAAATGTGTTTTATTAGCTTCATACCGCGATGCAGTCGCGTTGATACCTCAAAAGAAAGATTTGCTACCTTCGTGTCGGCGCATTTTCATCTTTGTGACTTGTGCTTAACTATCAAGCAACACTTAAATAATACATATATTAGAGATGGATTGAAATTTGATCTTTAGATACGCAAAATTCGAATTCAGAATCTTGTAAGTATAATTCTGGAAATGATCTAAACTCTAATCTTTCAGAAGTTGGAATGCTTACTTGTGGATACGATTGTAAAATCGTACCAATCAGGATAAGTTTAAAGACTAACCAAAATTGGACTATGTTATTAATTAAACAAAGATAGTTTTATATGGCAATATTCTCGTAAATTATTTACACAAATTACTATTAATCTGGATTTCGAGAGCTTTGATCCACAAAAGTATCAGAAGTTCGAGTTCTCAATACTCGAAACTGGAAAGGTTTCGAGTGTGCCATCCCTAAAATATACACCAAAACGTGTCATTAAGTTTATGCCGCGATCCATTCGCATACGTAACTCATAAGGACGATATGCTATCTTCGTGACGATGCATTCTCTTCTTTGTGGTCTCGAATTAACTATAAAGAGGCAGTTAACACGATTTTAGATTCATCGATGCAAATATATGCAAGGTCAGCGCCAACTAGAATCCTTGGTCCATGACAAGATGGTCATAGTGTTTTTTCATCAAAGATTCGTGACAAATAGTACGAGCTTGTACAATAGTTTGATCGCATGTATGTATAAGTCCATCGAATTGAAATCAAACGAATTTTAGGATTGACGCAGTGAAGTATTGTCTTATTTCGTGATGAGACTGAGGCTGGGTCTAAGAACCACACTTGACACAATTAGTATCGACCGGTCTTTCTATTTTTGTTATTTTCCGCTGTCTCTTCTCATTTGGTCAACTGCTTCGTATACGCGCTCCAAGATACAACAAAGTTTCAAACATTTCACTGGACATACGATTTCGAAACCTATCGGATAAAGTTTCTCAACATATTTCTTTGTTGCTATGTGAAATCGGTTCGTATTGTGCTGAACTTTGGGGAATTTTAAATCATACAATTACATTTTTTTTTAGAAAAGTTAAGGGAACTTTGTGTTTATTTGTTGTTCGTTTTTGTATATTATCTATACATGAACAGCCAACAATTTGGTATCATTTTTACAATACTTATTAGATATAATTAAACAACTATAGATAGTAATCTTCTTTACCTCGATAGTTCTATATCAAAGTATTTGAAGTTACATCCAAATTCGTGTTTATTAAACTCCGTGGTTTTCATTTTGTTTTGTATGATCATCTATCTACGTTATTTCATCACGAAAATGCTTTATCAAAATTAATTGTGTTAAATGTTCTTGTTGGGTACCGATACCGGATGATATCATTACAATTAGCTGCAATGACGGAAGTTCGCACTAAAATATCCATAAAATATCATTATGTTTCACAGTAATCATTATACCCGGTTTACTCTTCCGCACTATTGTCATGAAACATACATATAGATGTATATTTACAAACGCTTAACTGAATAATATTTAAAGCAGAACACAATTTCGAATTGTCATAAATCACAAATACCTACAAATAGACCGCGCAAGTTTATGTAAATTTGTATTATTTTTGAATATAGTTAACTATAGAAATGCAATGTAAATTGAGATATTTTTCTCCCTCTAGATATTATAACAAGTATTAAATAGAACTAAAATGAAAATAGAAAAGTAATAATTTTAATTACTATTTGAAAAACAACAGTCAAAGAAATGGAATCTAAATAGAGATTTGCTTTATTCTTTGAGTGATAAGAGAACTTTACTTTGAATATTTTGTGTATTTTTACATGTTATGGATATTCTATATAATTTTGCACATTTAAATTTTCTATAAATGCCAAAACATTTGCAGTCTGTCTATAAATTATAAGGATTTATAAGATATAGTAAAATTAAAATGTGAAGGAAGAAGTGGTAATTCTAGTTACTATTTGCTGCGAATATGTCGTACAAAATACCAGTTTCGATTAGACGAGCATATCACCTTTAATACAGGCTTGACCGAAATAAGGAATAGTAATGACTATATGCCTTCAAATTCTGTTCTCCTCTCACAATTCATGTAAAGCTATAATTTTCAGGTAGTCATTAATTACAAAGCAATATTAGCACCTGCAAAGTGCTTCTTAAAAAATTTACATAGAAATGAAGTTACATTCAGGAATTTATGATAGATAGGATAAAAAATCTACATAATTACTCAAAAAATATAAATAAGATCGTAGAACTGTAGTTTATAAGAAGATGACAATAAATTGTTTAATTTCCAACATTTCTCAAAATTAGTGTTAAATTATCTGATTTCAAAGATTCCTTAAAATTAGTGATAGATTCTTTAATTTTTAAAATTTTTAAGCGACCACCAACCTTTAATTAACACATAAAAATTTTTCTACATCCGTTACTCATTTGTATAAAGTGTGTATTTAAAGTATTAATTAAAACATATATCTTTATTTTAATTTTTTATTTTTTCGCAAATTCTATCTTAAAAATTGCTACGAATGATAGAAGATAGGTGAAAATAATTTAATTCTTTCATTGTCCATTGAAATCACAATATGCAGCAAAACTTGAGAGAACTTATCGTACATTGATTTTATGCATATTGCCTATTAATTATATTGTCTGGTCAATATTATGTATTCTTCATACAGTAGATCTTAAAACAGGGATTACATTTATAAATATTTATTAAATTTATTTGTAAGTATTATCAAAGGCAGCTATAAATATTAACAGTCAAACAGTTTTTGAATTTAAACAGAACGATATTCCTTTATTGAAATGCTCTTTAAACTCGTGCAAACTCGTTTGAAATTTCGTTGCGAGAGAAGATCTCTAGTTAAGAATATAATAAGGAATAATTACTAATTTCAAAGGCGATTCAGTTGTGAGATGACGCGTTATTTCATTTTAACCGTTTACTCGGATATGATTTAAAACCTCCTTTCGCCTTTTCTTGATATCTGCAAGATACAATTTTCTTTGAAACACAGGTGTTCTGAGATTTACATGCAGGTGTCGATAAAGGAGCTTTTTATTACCAACATGCTTTTTAATTTCTCGTTTCGATTCTCTGTTCTCCGTCAAGGAAATTCGTGATTAAAGGAGATAGTTGGAAACGAGACATCTCCTCGCCTAAATGGTCAACCTTTCGTAGTTGCAATTGTCTTTGCATCTCCGGTTGGCAGGAAATTGAAGGCACCGTCTATACTTGCCCACGTATCGTTCAACGACAATGACAAACTACAAACTCGACAAAACCGGTTGCCATGGAAATCGATATTTCGAATCTTTGTCGTTGGTGGAATCTTTCTTCCGAGAACAAATGAGAGAGATATTTCTTGAAAATCTGTTTGAGTCGCTGATGTCTCTACTAACATATATTGCGCGGTGTTTGCATTTTGCTATCCTCCAGTGCATTCAAACAAGCTTCAAAATGACCATGTGTTTGGGACATGTTTCAACATTTGGCATCGTAATATACGTGTGCTTATATACGTACACTATGAAGTTTATCAAAACGTATGATTTATCATTTTTATAGCGTGTTCTTTTTAATAATAATGATAAGTTTTGTGACTATTTTCTATAGCGAAGAATATAGAATATATTTATTTATTACTTCTTAATGTTAGGAAAGATTTCTATATTATATGACTATAAAGTTTACATTTTTATAATTATGATTTTATAAATATGATCAAACAGTATATTTAATTTGTATGTATATAAAAGACGTCACAAGTAAACTTTTTGAACAATTCAAAGAAATGATTAATGAAAGAAAGAAAAATGTTATAAATATTAAGAAAATTCAATAACTCGATTGAAAGTTAATATAGTAATGGGATATCTAGAGTAATGAATAAGGCAACATGCCATGGCGTTTATTAATAATAGTCACTTCTTAGAGGAATATATATTTGGTTTCCTTGACTGTAATAATGTAATGTTGAAAACGCAAAATGAAAATATAAAATATAGCTATAGTACTAGTCATGATATGTTGAAAAATACCAAACAAAGCTATATATAAGAAGATAATTATTTAATTATATCATTGTTCTAAGTACTAATGATTACTAAAAATACTATGAAATGCTTAATGTCATGCTATTCTTGTTATCTAAGATTCCAGTAAAATTGCGTTTGTATTGTGTTATGAATACTAAAAAGGTTTATCAGAACTATATTGCTATTACTCTGAGTCCTGGCGTGATTTAAGTTGGCGAACTTCCTTTTTACAGTCATTTCTCCTATGAGAATATGTTCACCTTCACTTTTTTCTTGGCTGATTAAACAAAATTCACTTTCAGCTCGGAGTTATAATTTCACAGATAGGAATTCATAAAGTTGTACATGCTAGAAGGGGCAGTTAGAAATTACATTGAAATGAAGTGCGAATATGATGAAAGTACTAAAAGAGATTAAAATAGAACATACCAAAACCATTGATTAGAATCAATCAAATCAATAGTTCCAGTGGAAAATGCTATGATGTTAATTACAAACTTTATTACGTTGCATTAATAAATTACTTTAAATATCTAGATAATTAAGGGGAAACTTGAATTATTATCGTAAACGATTCAATCTACAGTTTTAATTTAATTCGTTTTCTATTTTAATTTAAGTCATTCTATAAAATTACCTTCATAGAGAATAGATCATGAATGCAGGAGACCAGAGTAAAACGTTCGCCTTTGTTACTGTAATTACAGTTACGAATTATTAAAGTCCTTTCAGTGCAAGGGTACTTAGGAAAATTGCTTCACTCTTTTTTTAATTTTCCTGCCTTAGTATGTGGGACGTAAATGTCATCTAACTTAATCGTGTGGGATTAATTAAAAGTTATCAAAATTATATTCCAGTACCTCGACAATTTTATCACATTTTTACAATTAGATATATTATTTATTTCTAATATTCAGACACATACACACACAGAGTACATAAATTATTCATTATAAATTCTTAAATAAACTTCATGAACATATCTTCGTCTATGAAAATTTTAGCACTACTTTTATTATTCTTTGCTTAAAAGAAAATTACAGTTGATAAGATAGTCAATATCCTATATTACTGTGGCATTAGTTCTATTAATCGAAGCATATATTCAGTTCCGCGTGTGTTCAATTCCCTGAACTATGCAATAGCATGAGGAATACTATACCTTGTTACTGACGATTACTGTATAAGGGTACTCGAAAGTAAGCACAATTAATGGATTTTGAACATCTGGCAAACAAGTTAGATAAATTGGGCAAAAAATCCAACTATGTTGTTGTTATAAACTCTTATACTGCTCGTAGTGTGTTGCTATGTAATTATTATTATAATAAATAAACAACTATTAATTCATTTTTTTACATATAAAAGCTACTCGAAAAAAAACATGATAGTTCTATATTTGTTGATTCTCTGATTCCAAGAAATTTTGTATAGCACAACCGGAATACTTAATATTATGATAAACAATATCTTTTTTAATATTCATAAATAGCACATAGTTAATTAATCAGGTATTTGATATTCAAATTAAATAAAAATGTAGTTAATATGCATATGCCAATTAGTAATGTAGTCAATTTGAAAAATGAGGTACGACTCGTCATATTTCTTTTCTGTAGTTTTCATATAGCGAATTATGTTTTTAAAAAGGAATATCAATTACTTTATATATTTGTAATTATTTCAGAAAACGAAAATAATGAAATAAAAAATAATTTCGTCTCTATCTATTGATAACTCTTTGTAAATTACTCTTATGTAGGTAAAGTAGAATTTTTTGGTTCTTTAAGAAGCAGTCCTGAAGTTTCCCGGCAAAAATTTAATGTTACTCATTTTCTGACTCTCGGAAAACACGCTTCTTTGCACGCTTTGAAACAAATTATTTGTTGGAATCTCATTCTTTTATGTTTTCGCGGATCTGTTTTTCGAAAAAAAATCTTCATAGACCAAAGGAGTAGATTTGTTTGAACCAAGGATCAAAGTATGTTTATGGAGAAAAAAGAACATCTTTCTACTTTATCGACTGCTTTTACGGAATTTGTAAAGCTTTTGAGCTTGTGGGTTTTATATTTCCTACTCAGCGTTATAACGCTTCCGCTCTTCTGTAGAGTGCGCTGCTTGACGTTGCTAGGTTTTTCGTAAGATAAAGACCGTGGTAACTTTTATCTTCTTTGTCTAATCGAAAATTTTTCGTATAATTTAAAAAATAACATATGGTATATTGCTTTTACAGTACAAATTATCAATATTACCAATATTAATAAATATTTTTTTATAACGGTAACAAGTTTGATATTAAAGGCAGAAGAAACTTTACAATAATTTTTTCAAATTGCAAGTTATATAAATATCTTATTTAACGAAAAATTATTTAACGGTAAAAATGGAAGTCTATAATTTTTAACTTATTAATTTACTAATATTACTTGTTAAATTATTGTACAAGTCCCCAACAGTCAACAATTTCTGATTACGAAATATTCATTTTATCCTTCCAGTGTAATATCAGATCTTAAATGACAAATTTTAATTAAAAAAATTGTATTTCCCTTGTACTTTATAAACTAACCACTTTTATTATTAAATCAACCATAGATGCATACTTTCGTAACTTTATTTTAAGTCACGCGAAAGTTGAGTATCTCGAGAGGTGAACCACGTGGCGTATTGAAAGTCCGAGCTTTCCGCGTTACGTTAACCATTAGTGCGCAGGCTTGATACGCAAGTTCAGCTTTTCCCGGCGCGAATCGATGCTGTACTCCGGTTGTCCATTCATCCCGCTGTGTTATTCCCAAATAATTTCGCTCTCACTGCGTATAACCTCCGACGTTACAAAATTTAATCTACGAATTTATACTGGTATTATTAATACGAATTTATACTGTTTCATTTAAAACTATCGGGACGACATTATTGGGTGAAAGTACCGTTTTAGACAACTTTTAAGAAAATCTTTAATGAAAAAATGAAAATTTTAACGACAATTTTTAAAGAAGAAAACAGAAAAGTTAAAAAAAAAAATTTCTATCTTTTCTAGCGAATTATGTAACAGTGGCTGCCCTAACTGCCTATATACACCTTTATTACACCTTGATAAAATGCGAAGATAATTATCCCATGTAATTTAAAGCAAAAATTACATTTTATTACTTCAGCAAGTAAAGTTCACCCATTCGTCGAGAGACACGTGTTATTTATGAAGATACTCTAAAATAATCTTATGTAAATCATACAGCACTTTTATGAGTTTCGAAGAATTCTTAATGTAACATAGGTTCGAAATATGAACTCATTCTGAAGCTCGTATTACGATCTAGCGTACTAGAATAACATCGATATAAGTGACACTCTGGCCCATGGATATGTTCAAGCACGATTCATTCAACCTAAGCAGTATTATTTATCACAAACATCGATGCGACGTCGAAGTTGATAGGAAGGATCTCGTGTAAGTAAATGATGATGACACAAAAACGTACGTACAGTAGAAGCATCTCGTGCAGCGCAGTCGCCTTGACAACGGCGGCGCCACGTGCATGTGTGCCGTTTTGTCGGAAGCGAGATGGAGAGGAATTCATCGAGTAGGAGAAAGCGAGTAAGTTGAGTGGACAAAGTGAGAGAGAAGTGGAATGAACGAGAGAAAGGGAGAAGGATCATGACGTTGAACAAGGAGGCAGAAAAAGAGTGGGGCGAATGTTGGTGATAGGAGAGGAGAGAGTAAGGGGTGGTTGAGCACGAGAGAAAACCGCTACGATGTACCGCAGTACGGGGTGGTGAGCTGCGAGCTGGCTCCTCGACAGTGAAAAACCAGTGAGCTGGAGGACAACCTGACACAATCTACAGTGATATGTTATCGGGACTGATCTGTCTTGTCCAAGCGGTTTGCGATCCGCCATTTCCATTCACCAAAATTCTCATACGTTTCGATTCTCATGAATCGCATCAACACGAGTTTTTCATACAATTGAATATGATATCAAGGACAACTTCGTTATTTTACGCATCTCCCTGAGAAACTGTTCGATTTTTGTAAGAGGGAAAAATATTCTTGTCGTGTGTGTGGATGTAATTCAGACAATCTATGGGGATGTCGTAACTTTCGTGTTATGTCAAGGCCGATGCAGTATGTAACATGTCGATATGTCTCACTGGTTCAACCACGATATCTCGATCTTAGACACTTGTCCCTGGATCTCGCTGGAGGAAAATGCGCCACATTACCGCGATATTGAGAATACCGGGTGATATTTGTCAGCGGTTAAATGTTCCGTGAAATTTCCTCGTCAGCCCTGATCAGCTGATTTTCCGTTTCTTCACCAATGGCAATCGAGGCTGTGCAAACTGTTAACGTTCGACGACGGTGAACGTCGATTTAATATTCATCAGTGGTTACCTTGAAAACGTTCCATAGAATTTTTTCTTATACTTGTAATCTCGTATCGATCAAATCCAACAATGCGCGGTTCGTTTTTGAAACGATGAATACGAAGATTGATAAAGACGAAGTAGACAGTAACGTTCCAGTGAATATTCATCGAATTGATAGCTATTCGTTGTTTATGAAAGAAGGAAAATTTATATCGTGTGTTGTTTTCAAGTGTACAGTCGTTACTTATTCGTGAAGTATATAACGTTTGTGCCAACGTACATTAAGAGATTTACATTATGGACAAAATCTGAAGGTAACATCAAAAATAATTTCGAAACACGCACAGTACTCGGCAAGCCATAACGATGCTATTTCTAGGAGATTAATGGGCAATATAAAACTGATCGCTTTGCAACTTGTCGCAACATTTCCAATCAAACGCTTATAATAGTTCCCACCGTACAATCTAATGTTTCAATCAAGAACAATATGATGAAATAATATTGCAATGATCGTGACCTTAGATACTGACCATCACGTGACTTCGTTTAGATCAATCAGAAGTCTGTCGTGACAAGAAGCTGCTACGTATTTTTGTTGAATGGAAAGCTGGTCGTTAAAACCACAGCGATCAGTTAAATCGCTTCTGAGAACGTTAAAGCAATTTGTTTAATTATATGTTTATGATACGTTCCCTTTTGGTCGATACAACGAACAAGCATTGGGGGAAGCATTCACATTTGCACATGGATCAAAAAGAGTTATGATAATGTGTTATACAAATAACAATGATCATTTGAATTCTCTGAAACTAGCATCACCGGGAATAATGACAATGTATTTACCGAATGTATCGCGTAGCTTCAGTGCATCGACTGTTAATGCAGTATTATAATGTTTATCGATACAATGGCAATAACCACGAGATTGACTGTTATTTGACATCAATTAAAAAGGTGATAACTGTTGAACGAAACATTTTTCAGCAGACTTGCTACACTCGTTAAATTTTTGAAAATCATTGTTAAACATAGATGATAGAATTACTTAGAGGATACTTTTGAGATTGTTGTTGAAGTTGCTCACATTTGATAGTTACGCTAGATTCGTTAATAGCTGTTGCACAGTTATGCAATATATGCGAAACGTTATTTTGCGCGTATTTTTAAACAATTTTCCTTACATTGATATTGCAATTACGTCGAAAATATACAGAAATATATTGAAATGTTGTAATGATTTTGATTGTAAGGCATAGAGTATATTGTAAGAACACTGCACTTGTTAACTGGGGTCACTAGCCCTGAGAAATTTTTAAAATACAATTTTGTCGATCGATTCTAAATGAAAATTTGCATTTTTCAATCCAAGCGTAATTTCACGTTTCATCCAAACGTTCTGCGAAACGTTTAATAAAGCAAATTTCAAAGTGGATAGTTATTAATTTTCCACGCTTAATTGCCAATATTTAACTCTTAATTAATTAATTGTAAACATACACTATATACATAGTTACATAGTTTACTCGTTCCAGCGAAGTTAAGAGAAATTCAATTAACGAATTCCTACAATTCGAAAGCATTCGGACAAACTTTTTCAGTCGGAGAACAATTTATTTGATCGTTTGCACGAGAGAACGTTTTCGAGAGATAATTCCAACTTTTGTCAACGACCTGCAAAGGAAGAATAATATGTTCCTAAGGATGTAACGCTCCGCCATCGAAGGTGGCAATCATCGAGTTTGATACATTAAGCGTATCGATTATAAATTATATTGATACCTCGAAGCGAGTACAAATTGCTTTCGAAGTGATTAAATTCATAACATAAAGAAAATTCCTAATATAAATCGTTTTAATGAACAGAAAGAAGCAAAAGGAGAAGAGAATTAAAAAATCAAAATTGATATTCATAATATAAATTATCGTAAGGAGCAGAGGAAAGCAAAAAACAAAAATGGATCAAAAATAAAGAATCAAATAATTACAATATTCGATTCTATATCGCTATTTTATTAATCTGCTAATCATGATGGAAAACGATTTCAAGCTGTGCGATCGGTTTGACTGTTTAAAAGTAATTCGCGACTTATTGAAATACGACGTTTGGACGCATTATATTCCCATGACGTAGTCCGCAATGTGAGAGTGGCGATTTGAGGATGATGTTATCGGAGGGACATCATAGATCGATTCGTACGCTAGTTGTACGATCACGCGCAACAAAGTGAAGCTTCCACCAGGAAAGAAGGAACATCGGGCGAACGAGTCGGCGTTCCGTCAACTGTTCGCCCTGTTTCATCAGCGTAAGCCTCGGGATCCTCTTCGAGGCCAAAACGCTGCCTCGTCGGTTCCTTTACTCGAGATGGGCGCTAGAGCATGGGACTACGAGGCACTGCCGGAACTCCATACCTCGGCGGCTGTCACACCTACTTCCACGCCGCCAAATGCACACCAGAAGACGCATCCGCCGAGGGTCTACTTCCAGGCAGAGAATTTGGCCTCCACCAGGAGACGGAGCAGCTCAAGGTTACTCGCTCCTCAATCCTCCTGCAGGAGACGCAGCAGAAGTATGAGTGCATGGGGTGATCTGTCGAGATCGTCGTTCAAACTCGATGAGAGGTAGGTTGTTAATATTTGAAGCATGAAGCAAACCAATTGAGAAGTTCACTGAGACGATGTAAAACTTTTTTGGTCAACAAGCTTATAGTCTAGACGCGTATCGCACATGAAACACACAAAATCACACATGGAATTTCTTATTAGCGCAAACATATAACAAACGAATGTAGATTATATAACAATTTTTTCTAACTGAGACAAATTATATAAATTTCCAGCTTTTAGCCACTGTAAACCCGTAAAAAGATAGTACTTTCTCAAATTTCTCGCAAACTTAGTAAGTTATGTGACATTATGTCCAATAGGTTCTACTTTTATATCTTCTGAGTAACGTCCTTCCTACAATCTTCCCAGGAGATAGGAAGTTAGGCACGTCGTAAGCATTAATGCACAACTTTTCTTCCTGGCTTATTCCTTTTACGTATTCCGTGAATTATTATAAAAGAAAACTTGCGCATTTAAAATTCCTTTATGAAAATGAAATGGGACAAATATACAGCTCAAAATATACAGCTTTCTGGCTCTGCAAATTCACGCTCAGAGTAAACGCTTGAATGCATAGCTAAAACTGTTAAAAGTATCGTATGCCATGCAGAAAAAAATTTAAATATCGATATCTGATATTTTTATACTATTTTCCACTTTTAAAACTGTTTTAAAACCGAAAAAGAAGCTAACGAATTTTTCATCTACCAATACGTGTTTTATATATCTCCTATATTTTTATACCTATATCTTTTTATATCTCTATTGTCACGCCAGTTTCTTTTTAAAATACAGATTTAGCAATTGATTGTTTTATTATAAAATAATATACCTTGTGGCCCTGATAGACTGTATTAGTATTAAAGTCGTTTATTAATATCAAAATCAATATCGATATAGTAGAAATAAGAAAAATATAAAACAGAAATACGTAAGCCATATTGCCATCGTCCTGTGTAAATTACTGCTCTCTAGCAGAAATAAGCTATTTACTTAACCCACTTTCAACTTATCTAGATAAATTGCGTATAAGATATAAATATTAATATCGTTATGATCAACGACAATATAACAACATGTCGAGGGCATGACGAAGCAAGAAAAGAAAACTAAACAAGATGGGTATTTAGATATATAGCATATACATACTATATAAAGTATGAAATACAGTAGAATCTTGATTATCCAAATTAATTGTGATTTTTATACATTTATAGGAAATTTAATACATTATACATAGCATGCAAAAATATATAAAATATTTAAAGTGCAATGTTTGTTGTAATACTTTGTGGAAACAAATCACCAATTTGTTTGAACTTTTTTTGGTGATATACAAAATGCTTGAATTTTATACCGCGCATATTACATTACCATCTGGATTATTCGGTTCTCGTTATAAAAGTAACGAAACATGCATATGAATGAAAAATATAATAAACAGAGGATAGGGAACGTCAGAATATTCTAGCAACTTTTAGCAATATAGCATTTATTTAACAATATTATACAAATGGACACTATAACGTAATGCAATAACATGGATGAAACGTCAGAATTGTAATATAGAAACTAATATATAGAAAAGTGAGAAGGAAGAAGAATTTACATAGGACTACATAGGACTAAAATGTTCCGCTTCAACAGCTTAGAGTTGTAACACGCGTTTCATCCAATTTTGCTGAATTTAACTTACACGTTGCTGTGTCTACGTAAATTGCGACATTTGCTTTTCATTTTCTGTATGTTTTATGTGGTCACAGATGAAACATATACACTCAATCACATTGAAATATGTCTGTTATTTTTTATTCTTTTATGTTGACGTGTGTTGTATTTTTCGCTGACATTTTGTTAAACTAAACCAAAAATAGCAACTTATTTATTACCAAGTACACAATAAACATCATTCTCCTTTCTATTTATTAGCTCTTCTGTCATATAAATTCGTATATACAAGATAGCCTATACTGTGCGCCAAAAAAAAAAAAAAAAAATAAATTTCATTAAATAAATCAGCCGATACCTCATCCTAAAACAATTCCTTGTATACGTTTGCTAAGCTTCGGTCTTTAATTATCAGTGGTCGTTTCAGGGTCTAACCAAACGTGTTTTACTGTTAACGCATCGAAAACCAATAGCGACCCTGGTTTAGTAATATCGAGAAATGTCAATTAGGGATTTCGAAGCCTCCATTAAGCTGGAAAAAGGTCGACACACATTTCATGTAGTGTCACACGGACTTAATATCAGAATTTCTAAGGGAAATTTATTGTGTAACGGAAGTAGCTTGGGATTTCTTGATATTATGAATTTACATATATCGTTGTCGTCATTATTTTCTAAACGTAGATTCTCATTCAAAAGTTTGGATCATCCTTCGCCGTTTGAACGTACATTTCTGTGAGAAATAAGAACATTATGGCTTTCATTTTTAAATACAGGACGTCCTGTGGTAATAATGATACTATCGGCAAGACAAATATAGAATAAAATTGTTTCATATGACAGTTTCTTTCCTTATATTATTGAATCGCCTTGTATAATTAATACATAAGCGTAATGCGATGAAAAGATAATATTACGAATAAAATTACGAACAAAATATTTTTTATAGAAGAAAGTAATTTTTTTTTAACTAAGATATGCTCCAAATATTTGAGCAAGAGCATGTATTTTCCAGGATTTTTAAGAGCTTTGCACAACACGCTTTTCCCCTATTTCCCTTTTTATCGTTATATTCGTTAAACTAGCATCGCGTGTGAAGATATATAAATTTACCTTCAGGGAATGTTGTGAAAGTTCTTGAATGCTTGAAAGTGCTATGTGAGGTGTGTGCTTGTGTGTACTTTAAAGCTACCAGCTAACGTTGGAATTTACCATACGTAGTATAAGAAAAGGAAAAATTTTGTATGTGGAAAGTTTGGAGTATGTATTAATGTTAAAGTGTGAAACCATTCGATAATAGGAAAATTCCAATATAATCTCATACGTATATAACGAAGAACATTTCTTTCAACAGAAATTATATAAAAAATTTAAACACACTCTGCACTCCTTTTGATATCTATAGTTTTTCCTTTTCTATTTATGGATCATATCTCTACAGTCTGTAAATTGTTATTCTTTTTGAAATAGTAATATTGATACGACTAGTTGTGGGATATCAAACATTTAAATTCATAAATTTAGTTTAGATGATATAAACATATTTTGATTGTGATACTTTATATAGATATTTTAATTTAAACCTACTGTTTATTAAATCCTACCATTATTGCACGAACCTTAAGAAAACACACTATTATATTACAAATTGAAACTAATCCAGAAACACAGAATAGAAAATTTGACAAATATTCATTCTTGAAATGATTTTATACAGAAATTTTTAAAATGTATATTCAGCAGCTACAGCTTTAATTTCGCCTGAAAACCAATTTTCCTTAACCCAGGCCTGAATTTTACGTTACCTCTTAAAAGGCTTTGGCGAAGATCCGCCTGAAACGAAAGGATCAACTCTCTTATCCTTCCCGTATTTTTGTATGTCTGCAATGTGAGACGCTTTTAGAACTTTTAAGTTCGAGTACCACTGTTTCACGCAAAGCGTGTGTATTTCGAAAGTGCACTTTGTCATATTTTTTTCAGAATGAAATATTAATGCTACTTCTTTTCGAATGGCCCGGTTGCCCACTTTGTTCCTTATCTTTTATACCAACCAAATTGCTATAAAGTCGAGTACGGTCCCTGTCAAAGCGATACACCTTTTTACGAAGTTCCTGTGACATCACAACTTCCTTCCCTAATCTTTACGTTCATGCATAGTCAATTGAGATTTATGGATAATTATACTTTATAGGCGAGTCGAGGGAACGTTATAATCATAAATAAATGCTCCTATAAATATGCTTTTGACATGATTTTTCTTTATGGAAGCTGCAACAAAACATAGACGAAGAATATCTATGAAAATATATTGGTACACAATATGATTATCTGCCATAATTTTAGTTGAATATCCGCTGTTATGTAGTACGTTATGTGGTATCTATTAAAAGTTATTGTTTCTATATCATACAAGATTTCCATAATACATTTACGTCGTGCATCAAAGGGGATTTAGTTTACAAATTGTTTTATGGAGAAAATGTGAAACAGGACATCTCAGTTTTCCACGTTGGTTATTACCATAAATCCGTCCTTGTTAACGTACCTTATGATCCATGATTAACCGCGCTTTAGTAATTTTGTGGGAGTTTCAGTTGGCGGGATTAAACGTTTATTGGTAAAACACAAAGTAGTACATTAAAGTAGTATATGTAAATTGTATGTAATTGTATGAAATAATTATTCGAAATATAGTCAGCTATAGAAATCCACATAGATTTCTCGAATTTTGTGTATACGACATAAATAAAACAACCAAAAGTGCACTTTGTCACAGAATCATTTATATTTATCAACAAGGAACAGTACAACATGATTTTGAATGTACTTGTGTAGCATTTATATTTCAATAAATGATAGAAGAATGTAGTGTTATTTACATAATTTACAAAAGACTTTGAACGAAAGCATATCAGACATTACAACATTTCTAATTTTATTAGAATACCGAGGATCGAATTAACGGTAACGTGAAACTTTCAATACTCTTCGTTTTCACTTTCATATTTAAATTTCTTCCTATTTCCTGCGTGTTTTATGTTCATACATGACATGGAGTTCAAGTGTATATTATATTCGTTAAATGAAAGGTGTCGTTAAAATTAATTCGAGTGAACGAGACTGCTCAGTATGAATATTTGTGTCACATCATTTCTTCGAAAATGCAAGGATATTCATGTGTAAAGGTCATGTTTACCTTGACGCTAGCCTATTTCACCTGGATTGTCTGTATAGTGAGCGAATTCAACAGGAGAGTTGAATTTGCCTGTCGAGACAAATAGAAAACCGTGAATGTCCCAATTTGTCGCTGCATTCTCCAATGTGTTCCTGACAACGTGCATAATAACTACACATTTTAAACTACCATTCTAATGGAAATCGCTAAAATATAGAGGAACGTAGCAAATTATACGTATGGTAAAATGTCTTTGAAAAATGCACCATTACGACACTCAAGCAAATTCTTATTCAAATTTATAAAAGAGATTGTCGTAACGTTTAGAGATATAATAACTAACTCCGACTATATGAGACATTAGGATAAAAAACAATAGCATAGGAGAAATGTTAGAGACTTTTCCGAAAAGTTTAACGAAACAAACAGAAATTTAGTACATTTTATGGTAATGAAAATTTCATAGTGACTGTAATACACGGAACGTATCTCCGAAACGCTGAGAGTTGTAAAATACGCGTTGCATCATACATATACCTACTGTTGATTATCATTACAGATCACTAGACGAATGTAAATCCAAGATAGGGATCATCTGAGAATACAGAATCAAAGTTCGGTCCATGCAGGTACATATGGGTAGAGAAATCGATGTCATATCAATTGCAAGTATGAAGCTCGTCTCATACGAAAGACATATAAATCAACAAGAATAATCTCGCAATGATATCTCGAAACCAGAGACATTAAACATATGTCAACGAATATCGGATTCGGATCATGAGGATTCGCAAGAACAGTTGGTCCAACTTCTAGATCCCTGGAGATTAGTATAGCTCACGAAGGTAGCCGAACATTTGTAGAAATTATAATTTTTATGTTATACGGAACATTTTGAAATTTTATTAGCGTTATAACGACTATCATTATTATATCTTTGCGAAATTTGAAAGTTTAGCTAGATTTCATTTTTTTAGATATATTTCTAAATACATGAATTTCCATAAACATTTACAGCCTAGGTATTATAATAGGAATAGTATTAGAAATAGTATTAAATTTTTAAATATTTATCAAGCATTGTGTGACCACTGTTTTATCATCAGAAATAAAACCTTAAATTCTCAGCTGTTTCGTTCACTCGCGGAGAGACGCGATCGCGAAGAAGCACGTCAACGGGAGTCGTAAATTCCCGTTACGATTAGACAATCGACCCCGCGAAATGATCGATCCCCTATTTCGGTTAGGATAACAGAGGTAGTTAAAATGAATATGACACTGGTTATAACAAAATATAAGTTACAGCTTATTCCAACAATTTTGTAATGAAGATAGTTACGCTGGTGCGTATGTATAAGTTAAGTAGGCGACTGATCTAATGGCGGAAACCCCGTCAACGACGTTGACCGTTCGAAAGATGGAAAATCAGTGGAGTTCGGTAATGATGCTGTAGCGGAGGAAAGCTAAGGATGGGTGTGTCTAGCGGAACCATCGGATTAGTTGATAACAATTTTGGCTAGGAAAGTGAGGGCAATAGATATTGCTTCTGATTGGTAATAAGGCAGTTGGTGGACTAGGAAGGGTCTTAGTCGCCCTCGAGAGAAAGTCGCTAACGGAAGATACTGAACGTAATAAAAACCAACTTTCCCGTATCTTCCCCTAGTAGACACTAAACTATTCAATGACAGAATATTTGTTCGGTCTGAAGGACCTTAACGAGAAAATGCCTGAGTTTTATGGAGGATACTTGAGACTATTGAGGGTACGCGGTAAGGATGTGAAGACATCTGGTTGCCATCCTGCCCGCGACATGTGGTCTGGTGTAGATAGAAAGTCGGCCGACGTAACATCAGCCTTTATCAGTCGTATGTCACTCTCGACATGCTACTGTAATTTTATCGTAAAACTCATATACAAATCACGTGGAAGGTGATAAAACTCCGATTTGGAGACTACGGCACTGGTATTCGATAAAAGTTAACTGACGTTTTAACTTTCGCATAAAATATTTTAATTTTTTCGAAGCTTGAATATATTAGCAGCTGTGAGTTTGTTATGCAATGTTATGCGAGATTGAGTCCGTTATTCTTGCACGATGCCTTTTACCTCGATTAAGGACAAGGTCGGAAAAAGGCTAAAGGGTTGACCCTCGCTATTACAAACTGAGAAAACGAGAACCACATTCTATTCCGGTGGTTCTTTCATGTTAATCCTCGATCTCTGGTCCACCTACGGATTTTGTATTCCTTTTTATGCCTCATTCAGTGGACTTCAATGCGGTGCCATTACGATTAACGACTATAGCCATTATTCTGGACGTTATTTCGTTGCCTCTCGTGCATCTATAACAGCCATGTTGACATTGCCTCTTCTACAATTGAAACGACAAAGTGGAAAAAGTGGTATAGAGTTGTTCTGATGAATTCGTGATTTTTGTAAGAATTATTGCAGAGTGGAACCTGGATAATCAGAACCAACGATTGTTAAAACATTTATTTCAATAGTTTGATGTCTCAAAATTTGAAGATGATTGTTGCGTGTTGATAAAATGAAACACGTGTTACAACCCTAAGCTAGCAAAACAGGACATTGTGCTACTAAATTTTTTATTACGTTTTAGTTTTCTTCCTTTTCATTCTCTTTTGTTAGCTTTCATATGAGAATTTTTATACCTTATTCGTGTTATTGCGTTGTATTGTGTTGTGTTATGGTTTTCATCCGCATAAAATTGTTGAATAAATGCTTTATTGGAGGAACGAATTAAAAATTGTCAGAATAACATCTCTTGTTCCTATTTAATATTAATAGATATAATGTAAATGAAAAACAAATAATTTTCCTATATAAAGTTAATAAATTTTCTCGTATGATTATTTAAACATTCAATTATGCGGACAGTGTTTGTCACGATTAGTTCTGATATAACCAAAATTTTACGATCCTACTAAAAATTCTACTATATTATATTCTACTACTACTATAATCGATATTTAAATTTTTTACCATGGTGTTGATATAAGTTCTTATAATTTGTTTGTGTATGAGTATAGTAAATTATTTAACGATAGTGATAAAGATCAATAAATCTGCAAAAACCTTTTGCAAAGTTGATAGGATTTGTAAGTACATATTATACATATAATTTTGAGCGAATTGAGCACAAGTTGGTTACCCATGACTGCAGTAGAATGAGTCGTGCATTGGTGAGACGTGATGCCGGAGTCTTCCTATTTTGTTTAGAAATTATTTATAAAATAAATACTAACACGTTGATTACTAATGTATCGAGTGTAGTTTCATAAAAGCTATTAGTCAACTTGAGAAGTATTTCTTACCTAATTCACTACAGAATAGATCTAATTCTAAATAAATAATCTATCGTGTACCAAAAATTCAATTCCAATGTATTCTTTGGTTTATTATGCATTGTTTTAGACTTTTGTTTCTCGTCTGTACAGTCCAATTTATTACTCAAATATTGTAGTTCTCAGTTTGTGCGTATTTTAACATTTGAAAAAATCGATGCAGCTTTTTTATGGAATAGTTGACCTGGAATGTTAGCGATTTTCTGCGTGCAACGTTATGCCTAAAGCCGATATTTCTTTCTTTCTCTGGGATTCAAGCTAGTTATCATTGTGTGATGCATTACAGTTGGCTGAAAACTGGCGATAATGATTTTTGTTTTTTAAAACTTTCTAGCTTAAATTTGTTTTATATTAGGCATTCAATGAAATGCAAAAATATTATCCTTTTTCACTTCGTTTTAGTTTTGTTTTTATATTGTATTCTTTTTTTTTTTTTATTAAAACTAGAAATGAAATTTTCTTTAATACATCGAGAGAAATGTTTTAACGATAGATTAAGTTCAACAATAAACATTGTATGGAATATTTGAGAAATTACCGAAGCATAGTTTCATAATTTTTTAAGAAGTGTCGGAGATAATATGTCACATTATATTAAGTTTATAGCAACATGTATATGTATATTTACATGTGTATAGATTGATATATACATAATATACTTATATGTGTTATAATATTATGAAACGATGTTAATTATATTGTTTGATATAATGAGATAACGTAATAATAAAACGAATAAAAGAAATAATAAAACGATTTAACGATTTGAAACAATGAAGCAACCATACATTTCAATACTATTCATTGATATTTATGTTGTATTTAATTGTTTGTTTCAGGTAAGTGATAATTCGAAGGTTGTGACTCCTATATTAAGTAAGTAATTAAATTTTAGTTTATATAACGATAGTTTGTCAAAAAGTGTAGAATGAATGATTTCACATAAAAAAATAATCTGCATAGAAGGAACAAAGCAGTTAAATGAATATCCATAAGCCTTAATCGTAACATCATGAAATTGGTAGTCGTATGAAAAAGAGTCTGATGCATCTATTCCATAATTCATATTAGATCGATATGTTAAATTTTTAATCTATGTACATATGAAATGAATATAAAAAGCTTTTATATCCTTTCTTTCTTTGGACTTTAATATTTTATTAAACTCAATTAGGATTTTAGTTTCGTGAATCGCATCAGAAAGGCAAACAAATCTTGTGAGAATGCGAGTTGCTAGGTGTAAGTTATACCATTTGATACAGCTCATAGTTCATAAGTTTTTATTACGCGTACGCAGTAAGATTGTATCCTCGTATGCCCCATTATTTGGATTTAAATTACCGAAACGCAAAATAACAGTTTCATTGCAATACTTTTATGTTTATAACCGCGATCTCTGTTTAGCGCCATTTGATTCTCAATGCAATGATATTGAAAGTGTGTAAACCGGTTTTCATTATTTTAAAACCACAGTTTCAAAGCGTAGCTTTCCAAACACATCATATTTTTAAAGAAATATCTTCATTGTGACTCAAACCTATCTAACGTGTGAAGATCCTATTAACATTATTTTTGCTGCGAGTTATTTTCATACAGTGGATAGTTATGCAGACTCAAATTTTTAAAAATGCCAAAGGAAGCAAACCTATGCAGAGATCTCTCATAAATTTCTCATAAATATATACAAATTCGCAATCTACTTACTTTCTGTACCTATTCAAATATTTACTTTATCCAATCAACAACCTAAAAATTAAGAAAATATTTCTTCCTACGATTGATTTAATACACGTGTAAAAATGCTTATAAATCTTGTTATTTGGAAAGTTATGCGCATCGAGTATATTCTAATTAGTAACTATTTCGTAATTAACGCATTTTCAATAGAATTTACGACATATACGTATCTTTGATAATTTTGTTAATAGTTTCGCAATATCTACTTGTTACCAATTTTGGTTTCCTAAATGAGTAAATTAGATACGGGTAAGTACTGAATTATACGGTAAACCAGCTTTCACGGTTGAACGAAGTTCTAGATTGAACAAATGAGTTCATAGTTGCTGTCAAAATTGAGTGACTGTTGGTGTCAAACAGTGATAGTAATGTCGTTCACATGTACCGTTTGGAAATCGATAAACGAATCCAGTTACGCAACAGGCTTTCTCTTTTTCCATTTTGCCATCATACACATATAATAGATTTTTAGATTGGTTTAAAATTTTACTAATATAGTTAGAACTGTCAACTTGTTTTACTATAATTTTAATGAAATTTTATATTCGCAATAATTTTCCACAGTGAATGTTGAATTCCTTTCATAAATTTGTGTATATTCTGGAAAGATTTCATATAAAATGTGAGTGTATATCCTGGAAAGCTTTCATGTGAAATATGGCTCTGACACTATTCGGCGTTAAATGCAGTCGAAAGCTTTGACGTTAGGTAAAGTACTCAAATACATACACGTCTTTGAGTACAAGTTCTACCTAAATGCCAAGTCTTTACATAGAAGTTTCATGATGTAAATATCCCAAAGAATTTACATAACATCAGCTATACCTTCCGCATTTTGTTGCCATAATATTGTTAGCTTTATAGCACTTGATAAACTGTGATTCAGCCGTAGTAGATGTTTATATTTAGTCGATTGCTCTGCGATGAACGCACGTGTTCTTAAACAAGAGTTTTTCCACGCGGCACAAAGAAGCACGCGACCCAGAAAAACGTCCGGTATAAAAAGCCAGTGGAAGTGTATCGATCGTTGTGACAGAAAAGGCTAATTATCCAGTCACGTTTTTCAAAGATAATGTGAAGAAATTTGTTGCTTCTACAACTTCACATTCATCGACTATTTTCTGTCCATACAATGTAATCGTATAAGAAGGTGGCATTTTTTGAGACATCATTTCAGATGATATGGAGGTAAAGCAGACCTCACACGATGAGATTTATCTCGAATGAGATCTCGTGTGGTACCTATGTGGTATCTATTCATAACTGAAAATTATGCAGGAAAGATACAAGTCCAGCTTCGTTAATTTTCTGACTTTTCGTCGTTAGGGAACAATATGCAGTTTATTAAAAATTTAATCAATACTCGAATTCAGTAGAGAGGAGATAAAAACTTCTTTCAAAAAACTTTTTTTCATATTTTACTGCGTCAAAGCTATTGATTATGAATAGGTATTGTAATATAGAGTTCACCTCGCATGATACCTCGTCTCGAGATAAATCTCATTATGTAGAGTATAGAATGTAGAGTTTAAAGCGTAGAGTGTAGAATGTAATGTCTATTTTAGATGAGTAACGCGTTGGTTCACTGATCGTTATACAGTGCGATATTATTCTATTTGTAGATGTGAAACGTTCGGTTAATACGCATAGCTATTTTTATGATTGTGTCGAATTTATTAGAAATAATCAATCAGACTTATATTTCTTCCGAGTGCTTTTTGAGTGATAACTAGTACTCTCAATATTGTTCCTGATAGCAATCGTTATTGTCAGTTGACGATATCAAGAATAGTATCTGTTATCAAACGGAAGCGATTTATCAACTGTTGGAAGCGGAAGGTATTTCCTGTTTTCTAGTTTCTTTTTTGGGATCGATTTTTGTATCTTGCAAGGAGAATGTTGTTTTATCTCTGTTGGTAAGGTAGATATCCATGAAGCTTTTTGAAGCACAGACAACTTTCCTTCACTTTGCATTCGATTAATTCCGAGCGTAAACGATCCTAATTTCAAATATTCTACCTTACCGGTAGTTTTCAAGCTCGTTGAAGGTGAATTTCCAGCCACTTGGCGCAACATAGTTGGGTTCTACAAAATTTTTAAACACGATATTTCTGTTTAAAATATTTTTTAAAACTTAATAATTACGTAGTATTATATTGTGTTATATTAACGGTCATTGATCTGCAATATTCGTTTGAGTTACACATTTTTTCCCTGGATTCGTCTAAAACTAACGTCGTATAAATGTCACTTAGAGTTTAATAAATTTGGGTTTAGCTTTATGTTTTCAAATTTCAATCCTCAATTTACAACTTGCAGTAGAGAATTTTTATGGTCGAATGGAACCTTCAAATACAATTTGAAATGTTCAATGAAATTTCAAAAGTAAAATAATTTCATAGCAAATAAGCGTTAAAATCAATTTTTACAGTTTCATATTATACAATTTTAAACTTTATTCATCCCTCAGTTCTAAAAACACATGGAAGATAAATAATAAATGATGAACCCAGTAATCAGGCTATTTCGAGTATATCTCAGTAGTGAGATTGTTATCAGCGACTGGCTCCCCACTTGAGTATCGTGATGATGGTTCTTCACTCTGTACCTAGTTCCAAATTTCTTATCCTCCCATTTTAGCGAAAGTGGGGCTCTCAATGTACTTATCTCGGAGAGGGATTATGAAAGTCTTGAATGTTCACTTCAGTAAGACCCCGAGTAATAAGGATGAAATACGATGACATTGATCGTCCCACGATTTCATTTCGCTGAAAGCTAAAATATGTACGAGAATCGTTTTCGAAATTTTTCTTCTACTCGAATATAAATAATTAACTTTCGTTTAGTTTCACCTAAATCTAGTAAACCAAAGTGTTTTTATATTTCAATGTATAAATTCTCGTTTTGTAAGCCATTTTTATCCTTGACTTGGCAAATTTTTACCAGAAAATTAAAATATATTTTTAAAATAGAAAACAATAATAAATTGTTGTTCTATGCGAAGTTCAATTTTCAAAACAAAGTTTCAATATAAATGCAAATTTTTAATTCAGAAAATGAAACCAACTTGCGTCAATATTTACGATCGATATTTTTATATTAATGAAACCGTAGTGTTAGTCAACGTTGTGGAAGGATATGCATGAAATTTCTCACCCTCTGTGATAAAACATTTGCTGTCCAACAATTAGGAATGCACGTCGATCAGAGTACAATATTATTGGAAAGTTTTAAAATTATTAGGAATGGTTAAATATTTTTAACAAAATTTAATTTGGTTTAATCGTGAATTATATCAGAATACAGAATAGAATACAAAATATATATTTAATTACTGATTAATTTTATTAATTAAGATAATAAGTTTTATTTTTTCAATTTTAAGGGAGAAAGGAAAGATTCTATTAAGACGATATGATTGATTGGAGAATATATTTTTCATTTGGATTAATTATGTATCATAGGATGAATTTATTATTATTTGTGTAGGTTGGTAGGAAAATAGTCGTTTCTAAGTTGTATTGGTTAAGGAATTTCCAGGTAATATTGCACCTCGTTTCCCGTGATTTACTGAGAACGATTTCAATTTCAAATTATCTTCATTATATTCCCATCTTTAATTCCGAGGAGACGGAAAATCAGCAAAGTAATAACAAGTGGAGCGAATTATTACAAATTGCAGAAACAAATGGAGATGGAAATATTTCGGTTCGTAAAAGTATATCACAGATAAACTGATAAATTTAAAAAAATGAAACTATATGTAAAACATAATATTACTTTTATAATTTGATAATACGAATCATATTTGACATTTATATTACATTGCAAAAGAGAAAATAAATCAAATAATTTTCTGTTCGTATGACACTCGCCTGTCGATTTCACTTTAATGTTACTGCCACTTACTAGACAGCCGTGACTTTTGACCCATCAATTGTATTTTAGTCGATGTTCGACTTCTCTTCCCTTCGGATGGCGTGAAGTAAATTTAAATCGTCTTATTGTAGAATATTTGACTGTTAAATAATCGATAATGATATATTTGATCGATTTTGTTTAACCATATAAAAATTTCCAATATACATACGATATATCACCTTTTCAGTATCATCACTTTCACAATGATCACTTTGCCACATTGTATTACCGAATATTATCAGTATCAATAAGTCAATTTATTTGAAAATAATTTCTTTTTCAGTATTAATCCTGAATAAAATTTAACACTTTTGAAGCGAGTGTTACATCATAGTGAAAAAACCCTTATAACATATAAACAGCTCACTGCAGAATTTCTACGCAATGGAATCCATTATCTACAGCTACATAAGGAAAGAACCAAATAAAATTCTGTAAACAGAAATTGCAAACTTGTCGTCGTTAGCGAATCGCTAAATCTTTTTTTTTTCATAACGTTTATTGACCCAGAAAATTTCTTACATATGTATAGAATTCACTATAAACATTGAATTTCGGTTGTGGGGTGGATTAGGCGAAAGTACCGATACGTAACGGTACGACATAGCCGTACAATGTTATTTGGGTCTGAATTACATTTTTTTTTTTTTTTTTTTTTTTTGTTTGACATTATGATTTATAATTTGGTTTTAAGTCGCTGTAGGGAGGTGCTTATATATGATATTGTTTTGAATCGCTAAATCTACATAAGTATTCGTGAGTATACGTCCAATCTCTCTTCTCATACTCTTCCTATGCAATGGCAATGACGGCGAGACAACTTTTTCATCGCGTACAAAGTGATCTTTTCGAGTGTGATGAAAACGCGGAACCGATTTCGTCAGTCGTAAGAATGCAGTATTCAGAATCGTCAAGCACCGTTTCTCCAAGCAGTTGTACCCGCCGGATATAACTAGGGAAATGAGAACCAAGATCCATGTTCTGTGTTGCCCTTTGAGTAATCTTGTGAATGTTCGACGGCAAACAGAAGATTGGTTCTGTTCCTCGTGCTGGTTTCCTTTTAATACGTGCTTTTTACGACATATCGTATAGCTGGTTTTGTTATAGCAAATGCTTTATTCTGTTTGCCTTCTGCTTGTCTAGACATTTTTTATATATTCGGAATATATTATTCGTGATTCATTGGTGGTACAAACAGAAGAGAATCGAACAAAGATCTTGGGTAAACTGAAAAAAGTTCTATTGTTTGAAAGTATACACCTGTATCTTATTTTAGAAGCTACAAGCCATGGATCCGGCTACTGTCGGACCGCTTGTGATTAGATGTACAGAGATTTGTCCATTTTCCATGTCCATTTACTTTACGTTTTTCTTCGGATTTCCTTCGCTTTCAGTCAATGTAATTGGGAATTTTATTAAGGGTATTTGGTTAAGTATCACTGAAATGTTCAAAATGAAAATGATACTTTTATAATTCTAAAGTTTAACAGTAGAATTATCAGAATAATTGAAATGATTAAAATTTTATGGATTTACGATAACGACGCACTATTGTAAATTTGCCTGGAACTTTATTAATTTAAAAACACTGATACTGATTTTATCTAAATTCTTTCGCTACAAGTTTTATAATTTAGCCTCCTTTGGATAGCCTTAGTGTTAAATTTCTAATATACCACTTCTCTCTTTAAAATTTTTTTAAATTATGATTCGATCGAAGTGTTCCGAAAAAACTCCTGCACAGGTAGAAAGCCGGTTCTGTTCGTTACAATTTCTTTGAAGAGAAATCAAATCGCAGCACTGTATTAATATTTCGTACTAATTAGTCTGAAACGTAAAACGTATTTACATTATTTTCACAATTGCTGCAATGAAGCAATTAAAAATTGCTTTGTTATTTGATTGAATTTAAGAGAGAAGATATTGCGTTTAATTTAATTAATTTGTATGATTTCGTGGTTTCATGAAACAAAGAAAGTAATCATAACTGTTGCAAGCCATAAAAAATTGTCTCATAATTCCAGTTGAATTAACTGGTCGTAAAATAAACAGACTGCGCGTTCTTTCCAATATTAATTCAGAATCTACTAAACAATGCTTAATAAAAATATTTCACGATCAATTGGTCCAGTTGGACGTTCTTTGATTTCGAAATCAAACTTTGCGTATGAAACTTTGGATATGCTATCGCGGACGAAGCAAAAGTTAAGTCTTCCTTTCTAATAGTAAAAGGTGAAATTGATGATCCTTTGCTCTCTCAACTCTTCTGAAAAAATGATCTTTCGAATTTTCTAAAATAATTTCTAACGTAAAATGTTGTTGTTAAATTCATCGTTCAAACTGAGGTAGAGGTAGAACTTATGATTTGCATAAGCGAGATAACAGAGTCAGAAGATGATCAATGATATTTTCCTCTTCAATTTTACTTTCACAAAGTGTTATAGTTACAGGATCAGTGAGATTTCGTACCCTTGAGAATAGAAAAAACTTTAGAAGGTAATTTCAAAGTTCTGACAAGGGTCAAAGGAAATTACGAAAAATATCGAAATATTTTACCATTGTAAAAGAAGCAAAAGAAAGTGTATTTTGAATTTCTGATTTTAGGTTTCTTTTAGCCACTAAATATCATAACACGAATTGTTTATATTTTACGTATTTATGTCCATTATGCGCACTATGTGTATTTTAGTGCGTTTAATTTTCCCATAAATGCCTAAACATCTGTACTCTAAATATCGATAATGGTCATTTCATTTTTTCCTTAAACTTAAACAATACGATTATGTCGAAAGATGCTTAAAGAACGCAACAGAGTTGAAAGCGAATACGAGTTATAAAAAAATCTTCAATTTCACATTTCTATGTTGTAAAATAACAATACTTGTAATAATTTCATAAGCAGAAACGTACACAAATGCGACTAAAGGATTACGCCATGTCGCATAATACACTTGGTAACCGCTAAAAACGTGTCCCTACTACACTTTTACATTCTAGTCTTCTTCATACGATCCTCATTTTTCCAATAATTAACAGACGTCTCTTTAAATCCAAACGCCAGCATTTCCCGCGTTGTCATTTCCCTTTCCCTTCGTTACACATTAAATTATTTCATCTTCGCAAGTTATCCTCTCCCATTACCTTTTACAACCGAAAGCAATAATTATTCTCAATGTCTGCTACCGAAACTCTGTAACGTTACGGGGTAATTCCGCGACAAAGGTTCATGCATAGAGAACGGTTGTACTTTCAGCCTCAAAGCACATCAATGGAAATCGAATTGAAACAACTGGTGAGAGCACGTTTGGCGAGTACAGGCCGAAAACCTGGGTTTACTTCGTAATTATGGTACACTGGCTCACAAAAGTATTATGTATATATTCTACTGTGCAAAATATTTTGAAATGTCATTAGCACAGATTAACGTGTAATGAGATACGATTGTCATTGTCATATTGGTAAAACTGGAAATTACGTTGAAAATGTGTGTATACAGAAGTCACAAAATACTTGAACCTCTCAGAAGTCAAACTGATTATGTTCTTTTTACCAATTTGTTAATTTCGTTACATAAGTACACGATTAATATTCGATCGCAAATAAACAAACGGCTCAGATCCATAGGTTCATTCGCCGTAAGAAGATATCACAAATAATTCAAAAATCGAAATGGTTTTTGTTAATGATTATGCCGCCGAAATAAAGGTATAGAAACAATAAATATTCATTTAATATTCACAGTAAAATAATTATGCATTTATTTAGTGAACGATTCCAACCATATTAAACGATACAATCTTGCACGTGTCTCAGCACTTCCTTCTCACACTATCTTCCATACCAGATGCCTTTCCACACACGATTGACAACGGAACAGTTTACATTCTTTTGTCTTCGAGACGCCGTGCACACACATACCCATACTCACATACTACGCAGTCAATTTAGCATATAAAATTACACATATCTCAACAGTTTTAAGAAACGAAATGTTCTGTACAACACGCATAATATATTCATCAGAGTTCTCTAAAGGTGTTCGAGTATTTTCGTGAACTATGTATACTCAATGCTTTTGCACGATCAACCAATTCAAAGACTGTATCAAGGGATCGCATCATTCGAAGGATATTATGAACTTTATCGAGCGATATAAAATCGCAGCCTAAAAAATCCAACGGGATAAAAAGCCAAACGTTGACAAAGACCAACGTGCATACACAACGAGGGAACATTGGTGTGAAAAGAAACGGGAGGCAGAAAGGGAAAAACTGGGACAGAGACCGGCTTCGGTTATAGCACATTTTATCTCGGAGATATATGGCTTCGGCTCGCAAATTGTGCTGCTTTATAACTGTTATACGCTCCAATGCATTGTGTTGACGAATTACGCTGCTATGAGAGGAGAAATGTTTCTGTATACAATTTAATCAGACGAACGAGTTTGAGGGGAGAATTCCCTTGAAACAAGATTTCCGTATTTCTAAAATTCCTAAAACGGTTCACTGAGGCTATGTTGACTTAACACTAGGACTAGCAACCTATGACATGGAGTTAAATATTGGATTGTCTGATAAGTTCGTTCCTTTTCTTGCTGATACGTATTTCGAAAGATGTTAATTGTTTAAGGTTATAGCAGTACACTTATCTAAACTTTATCGTAAAAGATAATATTTATAGAAAAATGAAATGAATAAGTTATTTCAAGTATGATGTATTCTCTTAAAAATACGTGAACGACAGAGAAAAAAATCTAATATCAATCATTTCGATTGTTTTGGTAGATGAAAGCAATGTTTAACCTTTGAATTTCTTGTGGAATATTTTTCACGAATTTTTTAGGAACATGTTATTTTAGTATACATAATTCTTTCTCAGAAAATGTTTCCATCTTTCGCTTCTTCGAACAGATCCAGAGGAAAGAAATAAGAAATCATAAGATTTGGTCGTGTATATACATATATAATTGTCCATGCTCTTCCTTTGGTAGCAAATTGTTTCGATAATATGATAATTCGAGATCGAACAATGCTAGGAAGAGGAACTCATTAGGATTTTGTTGTTTCCATTTCGCGGTTTTTGCAGTGTATTTCTGTGAAGTATTATAAAATTTCAATATCTTAAATTCGCAATTTCAAACACATATATTGTACAAATTAAAATAAAATTAATGAAAATACAATTTTCCAAGTATAAACGAATGTACAATTTTATTAACAAAGTAAAGATTATTCAAACAAAATGTAAATGTCGAAAGTAAGTACATAGCCTTCTACCAACTATACTTGTACTTAATGAAGCATACTGCATTAGCAATTACACATAGGATATTTTTTAATCCTTTGAAGCAGCATTTTGAACTAAAAATTTCTCTCAAAGGAAGATACCAGAGGAAGATAATATGCCATAAATAAAAAATGTATGTTCTTTCATAAATATTTTTCTATCATGGCGAGATACAACTTGGAAACAGAAGATAAGTTACTCGTAATTACCAATTATCTTTCTGGTTTTTTTCCTTTTTAAACGCGAATTCCATGCGAAAATGAATATGTGTATTTCTGATTTGATTTCGGAAAGCTCCACCTGTGGCCTTGCAAACGAGCAATACGAAGGAAATGACAGCTACGTATGTCAACACGTTGATCTATAAATATGCATTACCTCGTTATTCTAAAAAGGAATACGCTTGACAGACAAGTTTCATGCTTATTAATTCTGTTTGTACTTCGAAATTGAATTTTATCTGCCACGATATGTAATTCTTTTGTGGGAATATTTTTGTATGTATGTATTAAACATTGTTCATGAAAAATCCTTTTTCATAGATTATCTCGAAATGCTAGTGTTTAAATGATAAAATTAACAATGCAATTGTAAAATCGGAGTTACAAATTGTTGATTACGGTATGTAAAAATAACGAAAAAAGACTGGGGCAGATAAGATTATTGAAATTAAAAAAAGATCATTATTTTGTTCTTTTTATTTGCCGGTAAATCAGAATTTATTTTCATATTTTAGCAGTCTGTGATCATTTTCAGGCTACACATGGCTTTTAGTAACGATGCAACTCAAATTTTTTCTTCGTATTTCACCATCCTAATAATGTTACTCTGCTTAATGTCCTTGTAATTACGAAAAGCTTGCACGCGGTATTGTTCTGGATTTATTATTTTACCACTGAAAATTCGAGACTCTGAATATTATTAAAAAATATCAAATGTTGAATGTAAAGCTTAAAATGTGACAATAGAATTAAAAGATGCGTTGAGAGAAGATAAAAGTAAAAAATTTAAAAATTTAAGAAAATTTAAATATAATAGAAATCTGTTTTTTTTCGATAAATATTCCGACAATCTTTTCGAATATTTGACCAGAAATGTTTAAAAAACACCAGAAGTTTGGTTGTCGATAAAACCTCAACAGAATAACGAATGCTAGGGAAATAGCGGAAATCTTCACGAAAACTTGATACAGATATCGAATTTGTTTCGTAAAATACAAAAGCTATACAAAGCATGATTTTTTCTAGATTTCTAAAATTCTCGCAATTTTATTTTCCAAGCACATAAATATTCCGTATGTTTGACATAAATCCGATATAAATATGTAAAATAAAATATAATACACACGAATGCATTCGATCAGATATTAAAATATGCTTTTCAGCTACGAATAGAATTCAAAGATTCTTTATATCCAGACAGAATTCTCTGCATTTTTCACAATAGCAGCAAACGGATGGATCGTTTTCAAAGACAAATCCGATAAAAACTTTATACCACGTTGCTTCAATACATAAGGAATTACGTATTGTACCGGAAAAAGTTAGTGTTGTTTGCCTAATTTAAACGGTACCTGTCAAATCAAACATGTATCTTAATTAACATTGTGAATATTAATAATAACTCATATTCAAATAATTTTTCGAGATAATTTCATTTATTAAATTCTACTGTTAAAACTCGTACATTTGCCCTTTCCTTCAATTGATCTTTTCTCTGAAGAATTTTTGAAGATAATTATATTTGTTCAATTAACGATTCCAAACTTTTGATCAGTACTGTGTCTAGAATCGAAGATAATAATTTTGCGATGCCCAAAAGGGAAAAATGAAAGCGAGGCAAGATCACGTTGTTAGAAAGTGGTGCGGAAAGTTTCCCAAGGGAAGAAGAACGAAGAGCGATTGAGAAAGTAAGTTCTGCTAATTTGGGGCCGGTGGACAACTACAAAGACGAAAATTCATTGTACATCGAACATACCAAGTAGCCGCAGGAAGTAACGAAATGAATAGAAACAGACCTCATTGCTAATTTTACTGCGTTAACGTCGTTGAAGATAATTATGCGAATAAGTTGAGTCATTTTCTATAGCCACGTTCCATGGTCGTAATATATATATATATATATATAATATTTATATAATTAATTATATAATAATTACGCTTTTACATCTTGATAATATTCAACATTTATTCCTAATATATATTTGTGAAATTGGCGTGAGATAGGTCAAGAATACTAGGTGTTTCAGTGTTTCAGAGAATGAAATAAGAATTAAAGGGAAGAAAAAAAAAAAAAAAAAAAAAAAAAAAACAAACAAAACAACGGAAGAATACTGATTTTTAAGAATAAAACGACTTATTGACGATCGTAAAAATGCTTAATAAAAAGAAAATGTCCTCGAACGTTCATTAATTGCATTCATAAATTACAAATCAACGTATCGTTTATTTTATATTTCTATTCTTGATGCATCACGTATGTCTTTCGATATTTCTTTTTATTTTCTTATATTTTTATTACGCCCAAGTTCAATTTATAATTCTTTGAAACAGTTGAATACGAAGTAATAAAACTGTTTCTAATTCAGCTTAGACGTTGCGTCGCATTTGGAGTTCTCGAGTTAACAAATTGAGGAAAATTTGTGTCCCTTTCACATTTCTAGAAACATGCATATCGTATAGACGTCATATGAAATCTTGTTGACGAACTCTTTTCTAATTCGAGTAAAATCTAGCCGAGAAATTATAGGAACTGGTAAAAAGTCATATATATATATAATACGGTAATAAAAGTTTACAGGGGCGCGAAAGTGAGAAACCACGAAGTGAACTTTAAGGAGAATTCGATTCACACTTTCACTGAGTTTTCAAAGCCGATCGAGATTCAGGCTGTTAAAGAGAGGAGTTTGTAATTCTTCTCAATTGGTATAAAAGAAAATTGGTCAACGTGGAACCTATCGTAGAACGAAATGGTGTAAAACAAAGATAGAAACTGAAGGAAATCTTTAAAATTTTATATTAATTAGTTTTTCCTATTTTATATTAATATTTATAAAATAGTTCGAAATACTTTTTCTTATACACGAGTTAGTCGATTAGCTGAAAAATTCGATTATTCAAACAGCGTGTATCACGATTAATTAGGATACTGTTAACACGTTTCTTTTCTCTTAAATGCAACTAATATATTTCTAGATAGATAATTTTATTTACATCAATATTTTATCAAGGCATTTCTCCCTTCAACGCTTACGTTCTAAACACTTTTAAATGTAAAGTTCTATTATATTTTACACTAAAAGGAACGATGTCAGGAATTATGTACGTTGATTAAACATATTCTACTTCGGTCGATAAGCTCTATGAATACTTAAAATCGTAGAACCTCTGTCTGACTATTATATATCTGTATATGTGTATGCATGAATACGCGAGTGAAAATGATAAATCCGAGATGGAGAATGTGAATTCAACAGCACGAATCAAACGAAACGGGTAAGAAAAATGAAGCAGCTGAGCTATGTACGTATATACATACACATTTACATACGTTGCACGAGTGCTCGAAGCGGAAAAGGAGGATGAGTAGGGATTTAAAAATTAATAAAAAGGAAGGAAATTCAAAGGAAAGTCGACGTTTCTCTTGTTGGATTAGTGAGACAGTGTCAAAATGCCTTCTGAAGTGGAGGTACGTTGTTGCAAATTTTTGTGAAACAATAATTGAAACGGAAATGGAAAACAGAATTGAGAAAGCATGCCATCTGCGGTTTCAATGAAATTTATTTTATAATACTTTCAAATATATTAAATATATCATGTCATAAAATGTTATAGTGTATAACATTAATAAATTATGAAAATATTAATTAGTAAGATACGATACGATGCAACTAATGTAACAGAAATTACGAAAATTTTTATTAAATATTTAAGATATAATTGGATACCATATACAGTTTATTAATTATTTATATAATTGATTTTTTAATGTTCGTTGAATTATGAGGTAATTATGCTGGAGACAATTTTAACACGCATTATTCTCATAAACTACGATTTATGTGTGTTAAATATTATAGTCGTGATACAATTTCCATTTATATTGATGTACCAAGAGTTACGTCAAAATGCACTTATTTCTGCATATTTTGACATTCATTATGAATGGTGGCAATCAACCATACTGAACAATCAATTTTTCTTCAACCACGAGGAAAGTAGCGTGTAAATCGCCTCGTAATTACATGAAAGCTTCGTTTCTGTTGCATTAAAAATACGAGAATAATACTAATAAGTAACATAAAAAAATCATGTTTTTTGTCTTCGTATCATACAAACGAACAATATAATAAATATAATGTATAAATATATAAATATATAAATATATAAATATATAAATATATAATATATAAATATATATATATATAATATAATAAATTTAAATTGTTTATTTAAAAGTTCGTCAGTGATATATTAAAATTCAATACATGACAGATTGAAATGTTAACAGATCTCAAACATTATTATTAAAAAAATCTTCATTGTCATATTTATAACTTGACAACCAAACAATCTGAGGATAATGAACAATATAAATAAAGAAATTGCTCCATAGTGTTTGACACTTACAGATGCCAATTAAAAATAAATTTTATCACATCGTAGTGTTCTACGATAGCTCTAATTAAGAATAAAATCATCCTGTGTCTCCTATTCGTAATTCTCTAACTAAATTACATTCTGTCAAAGATAAGCAAGTATCCATATATTTTTCAGAGCTAGCGTATATAACGAAAAGTAACAGAGCAATGTGATGAAAGTTCAGAACAAAAGAGTAATACGTGGAACTTGTTTCAAAGATGAAAAATTTCATACAACTTCAGAAAGACTATAACAGAAGCCGTTTCAGAGTTGAAATGAAACGCGCTCAAAATGATCGCGAAAACGAATGGTGACACATTGTGTAACGTTTGGCAAACTTTTAACAAATACGAATTAAAAGAGAAAAAGAGAAAAATCGGGAACGAAAGGAAAGGAAGCAAGTGGCATGTAAGTAGATATGCGAGGTGAAGCAAGAATAACAGATCGTGGCGGGTGATCGTTTTGGGGCGTCTGCGCCTGGTGGTGCGAGAGAGGACCACCGAGCGACCAGCAGGAGGCGTCTAAGCCCTCGGGATGCCAGTCGATTCCGAGCCGCCGCGCGGTTGAGATGCGAGCCATCGTGCTCCTAAAACCTCCGTATCACCGTAACCTCGTGCACTTCTTATCTCTTCTCGATCGTCCATTTTATCCTCGAGCTTCCCATGCTTCTCCTGAATCATCCTTATCCTCTCATTTCCTCCGTGTTCCCCGATAACGCGCTCGCAATCGGGTAAAAATTATCGCGTAACATAAAAAAAATAATCGCACACGTGAATCGTCGTTTTTTCTTGGAGCGTTTATTTTCACGGTGTAACTTTGCTCAGAGAAGTTTCTGGAGGGTCTCCTCGGTGTTTCGGTGATTCTGAAACAAGATTACAAGAAGTTTCACACAATTGAGAAGGAAGAGATCAGACTAATGGCCGTGAACTCGTCAGATCAGGTGTTCTCCGTGTTTTCCGGAGATATCTTCGGATTTGGTCGTCGCTGGCTTCAAGGTATCCCGAGGAATTAGAATAACGAGAAAAGTAACCAGCATACGAGAACAAACAAGAATATCTTCCGGGACCAGTCGGTGCACGGTTGCTCGTTACACCGTTGTTGAATTAGGATCGGTGACGACAAACGGAATAATTTCCCTGACGCGAAGTATCTTCGAACGTGACACGGGACATCTACGAAAATTCGAATCGCCGTGAAACGCGGGAAAGTTTGCAGCAACGAGGGGAGAAAGAAAGGAGAACTCGTGATCAGTATTTCGAGTTTGTTGCATGTGCGAACTTGGCGCCACCTATCCCGCGCTATACTTATAACGTGTATAACGTATCTAGGTACACCATCGTATATATTAGCCGTGTCTCTGAAGACATCCCCGGAAGGGTTCGATCGCTGTTCTTTTCAAGGGACGACATTTCAATCTGGATCGTGGCGTTGTTCGATAAATTTTCGGATGACCATATAGACACTGGTCTCGATAATACGAACTCCTCTGGCATCGCTCTAATTCATTTATTCTAATTAGAATTTTCTAATCGACTACATTGGGACGCGTCAAGGTGATACAAAGAGACGGACAGTCCCCTAGGAAATGAAATCGAGCATCGATGCGTTCCGACACTCGCCTAGAATGTAACACGCCTATACTCATCAGAGAATAACGAGAAAAACACGTGCATATGTGTACACATACGTATACGATCTATACAAGTATAATTTTGTATTTACCTATATTTAGAATATAGCTGTTAATTATAATTAAAATTAAGATAAAGAGGGTGAACATAAGTGATCCTCTTGAAGATGCTTATGGTAGCAAAGCTTTAATCGAAAGTAGACAAATCCTTTTGGAAAGGGTGCTAGTGAGAGACTCGAATTCATCGAGAAATCAATTAATCTGGCGCGTGTATAACGATCGATTTTATGCCAGTGAAACAGGGCACAACGCCAGTTTTGTCCCCTGACGACGATTCAATCCCGCTCTGACATTACGACGTCATTGGCTCACTATAGTGCCCAATTACGAATGCATCTGTCCAAGACGAAGTCAGTTTTATAGCAGTTTCATGGTAATTGGTTTAATCTGTTTGGTTTCCTATAGTAAACGAAGACGATTCGTGATATTCTGCCTGGAAACATTTCTATTTTCAACTATTTGAAAAGATTAGATATATTATTCTTCGGACATTTTTGTCAATAGCAGACAGAATATTCGAATTAGTTAAATATGTTTCGTTTGTTTCCATGAAAATTTCATTTCGTTGTATTGCATTTCTGTCGTCAGCATATGGAACGTTAAATTTACAGGTATTCTCGTAAATATTATATGGATTTTTATATCACATTTCGTGAAGATACGATAATTCCTTGGAAAAATGTTGTCGGAAATACTTTGAGCTGAAAGGCGTTCCAAGGATATTATACCTTTAGCTATTAATACATTCTCGCATTAACGTACCGGAGATTCGAACAGCAAACTTAATGAGAATAGTATGAGAAATTTTTACGGAAATTCGACCTAATCTTCGGCAAATATTCCGCCCGATGATACTCGCATGCGCAAACCAATCATGCTTTGGCTCTGCTCTGCATAAAAATGCGTTAATACACCTATAAATTAAATGAAAAAATTGCGATGAAAGTTGTAAATCGGATTGACATTTGTAAATTACGTTGACCATGTGTCTTTTTATGTAGGAAAGCTTGCGACGGGCTTCTATTCATAATCTATCTATCTATCTCTTATCCATCATAGAACTGCGTACATTATTTTCTTCGTGCAGATTCAATCTGCTTCAATGAAAAAATATATTTCGATTCATAATCGTAAAAAGAATAGAAAATGGCCAGGAAGGTATTAAATAATCTGTTGAATGGATAAATGTTTTTTCCTTGGATAGTTTTCAGAAATAGTCTCGCAGAAAGATCGTTAAGATAAGATGGTTCTGCAATAAAAATTTAGAGAGTTTGCAGGTGTTGTATCGTCGTTGTCCTGTTGTCCAATTTTCAAAAGGGAAGAATATATGCTAGATGGACAAGCGATCGATAGATTTTTCTGCTATCAACTTCCAGAATCAGATTATGAATTTGATTTCGTTTGGACTGTCCGGGGAAATCAGACACGGTCCCTTAAGCAATTCAGGGATGCATGTGTTCGCGAAACGAAAAAGCACGAGACATCAACCCTACGCACGAACGATAATTAACGATATACTTCATACGTAAATACGATTTACATAAACTTTGTCGTAAATTGACAAATTGAAAATCTTCGAGCTGATAAATTCAAATATATAATTTCGTTTACAAAACCAATTGTAAATTGTTGTAGCAATTTGTCCCGTATCTGTCAGTATATTATTTGCTCTATTGTTTGGCGTAGTTATTGTAAATATGCGAAAAATATTCTGTCCTTTCGCATTCGAATCGATCTTTAATCGCGCGGAATTTTTGCCGAAACCTGACGAGTGCTTTTTTTAATTTTGTACTGATACGTCAAACGATGAACTGCTGAAACGAACAGGCATTCATTGAGATTTTTTTTGCTTTTTTACATTCCAAATAACACGTGATTCGCAATTTGACTTGTATAGATTTTCTTGTCGTACTAATCTCCTCTCGTGGACGAACTGCGACTTTTTTCGACAGTGTAGTATTTTAATATAGCATTTTTTTTTTGCAAGTTTGTAATTTTTATTCGATTTGTCGTTATTAGAATAAATCTAGCTTTTCCATTTCCTTAGATATGAAATTTTGTGTTAAGTAAGATGCATTTTCTTTAATTTGTAGTCCAATTTACAATTATTTTATTCGAGTTTTACTTCGCATTCTTGTTAGCACTTGTATGTGCATAACGAACTCAACAGGTGGAACGAAGTACACGAAAGTTGTGATCGAAAAGCTCTCTGAATGAATTTGCCATTGTCAATTAGAATTATATCTCAATTAAACTATGTCTGTTCTCAGAAAATTATAAAGTGAATCTAAAACTATTTTCAACGATTTAGGAAAGACATTTTCAACTTGAAACTCGTGTTCTTGCTTACGCTAGTGTAGACGTGTTATTTACAGTGCGTGTCACTATGAGAAATAACGTAATTTCGGTGAAATATTTTATAATATGCAAATTTGAAAAATGTTGTAGTAACTGAAGAAAATATTCTCGAAAGAACGCGCATAAGACAGAATTACGATTGCAACACGAATCTCGTTGGCAAAAGTTACTTTCGCCACTTTCAACTGTAACTACAGTGTCTCATTCGCGATTTCTAAAGGATAAAACGCTTTCTCAAAAAATTCAGTTTTTTTGTGACGATGGAAGGTATTGAAATCTTCTATTTGTGCTCATATCATAGAATGGGTGACATGGAATGAAGAGAAAAGAGTAGGAGACTGACTTTTTTAAATTAAAAATATCTCGAAACGAAAGTCTGCACAGTATTTTATTATTTTCATCTACTTTTTGAAATCAGAATCTGATAAAAAAAGGTGAAATACAAAGCTGATACTCGCTCTTTCTTTTACGTTATAAAAAGTTCTTTCCTCCGTTTAAACTTGAAATTGAGAATTAAATTTCCGTCTAAATTTCGGAGGAAAGTTTATTTTATTAAAAAAGAAAATGATGTGTAACTGGTTTTAATTCTCGGTCGTTTCCCAACGTTAAGCAAAATGTGAAACAAATTTTGTTAACACGCGTGATTTCTTGTTCCATTTTTACATTAAACATTTCCTTGAAACGTAAAAGTATCAGGATCACAGTAGAATTAAATACATTTATTAAATAAAGTTAAAATTTATCATATGGAGAAGTTTCAAATTTTCTGGAAAATTCTCTTTCATTTGACATTTCATTCGTGAAAATGAATGTATCATAAACAATATCTAACATACACCCTTGTTATTTCTTTGAACGACAATAATTCTGATACAAGGTAGATCAATCATACTATTTATCAGCGTCCAATTCGTGAGTGTCGTGGTACAGATGAAAATTGACACGCGAGGACATACGATCTCTGGTTTCTCCTTTCTAGTTGAAAAACGCGTATCCTGCGTGATTAGACTCTGGTGAAATGGATTTTACCACGGATCGTTACTACGGCTAGTATCAAATTGAATTCGCATCGTTGCCGGAGTTAATTAAAGCCTCTGTTCGTAATTAATCGGACTTGGTGGGTGGCGATTCGTCTCCTTTCTTGTAAACACTTCACCCTTCGAAAATCCTCAAACTCGCGTTGGTTCTTCTCGATAAACAAGATCAAAGGCAGAAAGGGCTGTGAAAAAAATACGCCAAACGTATCTTTCTATACTACACTCTTTTCTATTACCTGAATATTAAATTCCTAGTCTATATCGATCCTATGTATCACGTTCATCGTGAAGATAGTTTTTCTTATTTCTGTATTTAGAGATAGGTTTACAATAGCTATTATTTTATTCTTTGAATAAATCTATCACACCGTTCTGAGCCGAAAAACTTTTATTTAGCTTTTCAGTACTTAAACTCGCCCCGCTTGACATCTTTATATTCCTTTGATAACTGTATTATCACATGAGCGTTTATTATATATTTGATAAAGCGCCTTTATGATATTCAACACTGAATCATCGATCGCGTACCTTTTTTTTTTGTAATTTTTCAGATTATCTTCTGCGCTTCTCAATATTATTACTATTAATAATATTTTCTATAAAATAATAACTAATTATTGAACCTGGGCCCATAACCTATTGTTAATTCTATATTTAGAGATAGGATTACAATAGCTATTATTTTATTCTTTGGATAAATCTATCACACCGTTCTGAGCCGAAAAACCTTTATTGCACACACTTACATGGACTAGGAATAAAAACAAAAGAACATCTTAAACCTATCGATTAAATCTATTAATTATATTTAGAACTATCTTCTAATTACTATTTATTGTAATTAGCATATCTGCATATGGGTGGCGAGCGCGAACACACGCTGTCATTTTCAACAGTTTTGTTCCTGGGAAAAGTTACCTCTTCCCCATTTTACAGACAGAGATTTGTGTAGGATGTCGGAGAAAATGTCAGAAAGTTTGAGAGTAATGAGGGTAATACGCACGTTGATTGTGTGATAACATGTAAGAGAATATTTCGTTAACTTGCGTGACACAATGAAGAGTTATTTCGTGATTCGTAAGTGTACAGTGACTCATGAAAGTGTTTAAGCATGCAATCAATTACAGAGATATTTTCCGAATGTAGTATGTATGTTATATAAAGCATTTTGGAATTACATTAGCATCGTAATGAGATATGTCAATCATAGTCAATTTGGTGAAATTTGAGACAAATCTGAAAATGTATATAGAAGTTAGAAGACATTTATTGCAAACACACGGACTTGGTATGGATCGTTAAATTATTTAAATAATCAATTAGCACTAATTACGTGTTTGAGACAATTGTTCATGCCGCAAACTACCTTTTTACTAAGCATATATTTGTAATAAGTAGCTTTCGACTTTTATGTACATTTTCAAATTTGTTTCAAATTCTATCGATATAACCATGATAATCGCGTCTCATTACATCGCTAACAAAGTTTCAAGTTTCATACAATACGCATAATTTGTTCGTAAAAAGCTTCATGTTCGATGATAATAAATAATAACGAAACGTTTGATTGCATTTGTTTGTTCTTACTGATTTCTAAAATATGAAGTATGTATCAGCGTAAAATTTCATCCGCAATGGTATTACTTTTCTTTGACGATAGCTTCTAAGAGTCAGAGAACGCCTAATTTTCTACCCGTCAGACAATCCAACCCTCTCGACAAATTAAATAAATGGTTACATCCAAACCTTAGGCTTATTTGCCACTGTAACATGATTTTCGTACATCTATTCGTAGCAAACAGCCCCTTTGTCTTCTCCCTTATGAAAATATGTTCCATTCGTTTATTTGACATAATAGGGGTTCGCCCCTCAATGACCCTACCCGGCCAATACTCGTAACCAGTATTTTTACTACGAAAAGCGGGTGTGTCATCGTGAAACAGACAGACTTTCCCAGCCTATATCGAGAAACTGTTCTAAACAGAAAAATGTGAAGTAATTTATGAGTAATTTCGTGTTGTTTATGAAATATATTGTAGAACGTTTATGAATATACCTTACTAATAATTAGATTGTATATTTTTGTACGTTTTATATTTGTTTGTCAATCTTAGATTAACGTTAATCATACAGATGTTATCAAGATGGCCATGTGTGTCTATAAAAATAAATAGCCGTTTGATTACGTTCACTACGTCTACCAAATGTTGGTCATTATTAACCTGTTGAGTCGTTAATAGTTTCTTTTCGCTTTGTAACTCATGAAAGCTATTTCCGTCATCAGAATTGACTTAGGGAGCATAGTTAACATCAATAATAGCAATGTATTACGTAAGAATGCCTTATCGTTAGAAGCAACAAGCATTTCAGAGACGGACTGATTTAATCAAAACGAGGATTTCAGTTCCGAACGCGGTACGTATTCGGTAACACGAATTAAATAATTCCCTTTGTATCGCGATAACGGAATAATGATAATTTGAAGTTGATGACGTTTATTGGCTCCATGTACGCCAAGATTTGTTTGTTTAATCGAGTTGAAATGGTAAATGGTATACAGTGGGGGGTATGTAATTACAGACACAGAGCACAACCTTTGTATGAAAATGTAATTAATTTAGTTTGTAATCAGTACTCGAAATAAAAATTTGAAAATTGTTCCATACTTGCAATGCTTAAAAGTATGAGAAATGTATTTTGAAGTATTCTTCTGGAAATTTTTCTTTTTTTTTTTTATTTACTTTCTCTACTGGAAATTTGCAATCAATTCTCTTAGAAACCTCGGAAAAGGACGATTTTTTTTTTTTTTTATTGAAATAAGCAATGACGTCGGTGGTTGTAACACGATTAATTGATTAACGACGAACCGAGACACGACAAGTGTTTCACGAGGAACGAATTTCTAGAATTGAAGTAATCAACAATCACGCGAAATTAAACGGATCTTTTAAATTCAGTTGCGGTGGAAGTTCGACTCCGATATCGAATGACTGCGTAATTATAGTCGAGCTCAAATTAATTAACGCTGCTGCATATGGAGGTGGCCGTGACGTATTTACGTTTTGAGAGGTTCGTAACGAACGGATGAAATTCCGTGTGTTTCTACGGGGAGAAATTGAAAGCCATGTACAACCATTGATGCGGTTTCCGCGCGGGAATTTTTATCTGAATGTAAAAACGTAATTTTTAGAGGAAGGTCGCTGGGAAAAATGGAAAGGGAAAATTGCTTAGGGAACCTTTGAATATTTTAAAAAACGAATCGCTATCATCTTTTATATTCCGAAATAGAATGGCGAATATCTGGATTATTTCTTCGAATTTATTCTCCTTCTGAACTCGTTAATGAACAATTTCCATTCATAGAATGAGATGTAATGTTGTATATTAATTTTTTACTAGATATCTATTTACGTTAAATGATTTTAATATCTACGTACATTTTCAAATTCGTTTCAAATGTTAACAATATAATCATATTGCGCTGATGAAATTTCAAAATGTTTTATATTGTATAATATAATAATAAAATAAATTTACACATATGAAAGCATTCTACAATACGCGTTTAAACAATCTCGTACATTATATAACTTTAACAGAAACTTACATCGTTGCTATATTTTCAATAGTTATATTTGAAATAACGTAGCGAACAGCCCATCTCTGCATTACGTAAACAGCCAGCAAAATTTTAATAATATAAATTTCAATAATCAAAACAAGATACTTTGAACTTTAACATCAACTATAAATATTGAACGAAATTCATCTCCTTTAAAAAAAGGAAGAAAACGTTCATCGAGTTCTGTCGCTTTCTTTCCGATCAGATGTTATCCACTTCATATTTAAAAAAAGAAATATCTGAAAGAACTGTAACTAATACCATGCGATTATATGACAGTGTTTGTTCGTTGTACTGTTTTCACTTGCTATGCCCTTATATCCAGCATTAGTTGAAATTTTTTAAAACATCCCTTTTGGAATATAAAGTGAAAAGTCTGGCTGGCCAGAAACTTTTTTACGCTCGTATATGCCAGAAAGAAAAAAGAAAAAGAATTTTTTTCTTTCGAATTTTTTCCTCTTTTTCATAAATATGCGCCAAAGGAGAAAAGTAGAAACGGAAATGCTCGATTCGTTTCATACAATTTGCATTAGATCCAGCTAAAACCAATCCCGTTAAAATATCGTACACTGAGTCTTTGATGATGATAGCCATATTATACGACAAACAGTAATAGCTCTACGAATGTGGCATTGTATAACATTTTGTTTTGTATTTTGTATCAAATGAAGTAAAGCCACGATACAATGCCATGCCGACCCTTGCGCACAAATGAATTCCATTGGTTTACACGTGAGCTGATGGAAGACTATCGAATCCACATTAATTCATAGCAATACGCAAACGTACTCGATTGGTTCACGTTGATTCACGACCAGGGAATTAATTTTCATAGCGCTAACAAAGGATGGACATGGACGATCAGAATGACACATCAAGTAGGCCACCGAAATAATTACGCACTATTAAGCGATCTGTGGATAGAATACCGATGAGAAGATTGATTTTTCGATTACACCATCAGTGAGCACGCTTAACACGTGCCATCGCGTTTAACGTATCGCGAATGAAATTCGTTTCATACAAAATAAAAATGTAGTAAATATAGTTGAAGATTTTGAATGGACGATGAGATAGTTAGCAGAAGTTGTTACAAATTCCAACTTGAAATATAGTTGAAAAGGAAGATGTTTAGGGTACGATCCACGATTGGAGCAACTTGTTGCATTTCGGGGAATCTTTGGAATTTGCTGTAATGGCTCATAGAATGTGGCTTTACGAGGAATATATATGTAGCTATACGTAGATTGAATTTAGAATAGAATTGTTTGTTTCATTATTATTTATTATAACGTAGCTTAAATAAGAGATTTAAGAATTTTTCAATTTGTTTAAAACTATTCGAATAACGTAAACAACCGTGTAAAAATTAATTGTATACATTTTGTCGAAATATCGAAGAATTGTCATGATGTGAAAAAGTATATCAAAATTGTGGAAATTGAAAAATTAAGTGATTATTTAATAGATTTGACGTTATTAAAGTTCGTTATCGGATAGATTTGTTGATCAATTGAGATTTAAGCAACAATGAGATCAGAAAAATAATCTAGTAAACAATTATAGCAATAGATGGGAATGTTCAAAAACAAAATCAGTCCTTTGCATCAAAATTAAACCAAAATTTTTTAGTAAAATAGAATAAAAATGTTTTTGAATATTATTTATCGCATAATTATTTACTTAAAGCTATATACAGCTTTAATTCGTTATATGCCGCAAATGAATTTCTAATGCTTCAATTGAATCAATTAACGTAATTAAAAGTTTCGCGAGTTCTCGGCGATAAATCAAAAAGAATTATGTACAGGAATTTCTATTCGAGACGCAATCGTACGGAAAGAAAATCCAGTGGGATCTAAAGTAGGCCACCTAAATGTTACGTCGTGTTACTCATAACACACATGGAATATCAATTTACTCCCATGATCGATAGAGCACCTAATTAATAACTCGAATTGCTCAAGAATTTTTAATTGAATTTTCTAATAAAATGTAAAAAGGCCTTAAGCATTTCTATCTATCTGTTGCATTCATCACAGCGAATGAAATATTAAACAAGAACTTTTTTCAATCTCTGCCGATTTCCACTTCAGATATACAGAAAAAGTACAATTCTCAATTATAAAGAGCTTATCTCTCGACAAGAAATGTTTCCTGTGCAAATATGTTTCTGCGATATTCATCTCAATTAGTAGTGCCATCCTTTAGCAATTTGAGGTAATGTGACACAAAAATTTGTTGATAAAAGTATATTGATTTAGTAATAGGACATCTTTTTCGTAATAAACGATTGATTTTTTCACGTATTACTATCTATAAGAAGCTTTTTAATCAAAAGAATCAGAAGTCTAGCAACGCGTTGCTATTTTGCAGCAAAGTGTGTATTATAACTTTCAGATGAGTTGCAATTTTATATTTATTAATTATTAATTATAAATTCCTGCTTATAATATTAGGTTGTCGGTAAAATGTCTTTATTTTGCACACACGCCTTTTACAACAACGCATCTTCATACAAACGTGAAACTTAATCTGTCAAACGTTGTGATTTTTATCTTGATAAAACAAAATGGATTATAGGTAATTCGATAAAATAATATAAATTGGGAAACGTTGTGTATCAATTATTTCCTTATAGAACGAAAGAAATTTTTCGGACGACCTAATACAAGAACGTCTATCTCTTCGAATGAGTTGGATCTCTCTTTTACACACTTTGATATTTTTTACCAAATTAGATTATATCTTTGCTTCGACATCTTATCGTCATCGATAACTTTCGATTTTTCTGAAAAGAGGAGACAATATAAACAACAATCGTCGCAATTTATGAACGATAATAATGACGTTTACAGTAGTTATTGTTCCTTATGGAGATTCAACGAAGCGAATTATCGACGTTCGACATTACAATTCGCATCTCTCCGCCCTTGAATTCGTGAATTCTCTCAGAAAAAGGATATTCCGGCTCGCTGATTTTATCAATTTCATTTTTCTGCGTTTCCTGCCTGCTCATTTGCAAGTGTAGTTATAATTTACAAGAATAATAAAGTTAACTCTCCATGAAATTAATGACTTTCAAGGGTCTTTTCTCCACGCCTTAACGATACTTAAGAATCTGCAATCGCTAGGTTATTCCAGAAAATTTCGTTTCAGACTTTAATTTTGTAAATTGTTCTTCGTACAGAAGTAGTCTTCTGGACGTCTTCGTGAAAAAATAGTACAACATTTATGGGAATCGACCAAGTATTTTTAACTCTTATGTACAAACGTCTTCATTTTTGTCACTTCCACAGAAACCTACTCCTTTGAATCACTCTGTATTTTACTTACCAAATCATTGTCTTATTTATGCATTCTCTGCACTTTTACATTTGTAATTTTCACAAAAATGGTTAAAAACACGCAGTCTATCTATTAAAATGAGAGACATGTACCTAAATGTTAAAGCTTCTAAAATTCTCTCAGAGAAATAAAAATTCAAATTTCTCTCAGAGACCAGTGTTCTCTAGTTAAAAACTAAAATGCGTACAAATTCAATATTCTTCAGTTATATTATTCTATTAATGATTAGCTACATTTCTAGATTCAACACTAACTAACTACGCAGAATAAAATCAGCAAAATAATTCTAGAAAAAAAAAAAAAAAAAAAAGGAATCGATCGATACTCATCATTACTTTCTCCTCACCCTGAAAATCTTAAAATCCAACTTTTATAGTTTAGCTGACATAAAATGTTTCTCTCCCCAAGAGCTTTCGATTTCCCCTCACGAAATGGCCGTGAAAATCAAATTAATCGCAGGGCCAGTCGAATTCCTCTGATAGAGTTTTTACCGAAGTACGATGTACTTCCCTTGATTTCATTGGGGGTTGCTTAACCGTGGCTAACCTTTATTTATTTCCTTCGCTTTGGTAATAGTGTCAAAGAGCGTATTAAATAAACTGCTCCGGTAACGTAAACAAATCCAAGTGGTTTCGATCGCGCCGATAGATTGAAATTCCTCGCCGTTTGGATCTTGTAAACTTCCACTGACGACGACGCAATTTGGACATTTAATTTCAATCCACGATTCGAGCTTCAGTGCCGCGCTTTTAGTTATATTTAATGTTTATTCCCATTTTATTCATGTTTATCAAAGCGTTTTCAAAAATATTTCAGAATTTAGTTACGCCTCTATATCTTTGCTTTTATAATTAGCAACACGTATATCAAATTTAACCACTATTTAAGTAAAATATTTGCGAACTAATTATTCGTACGATACATCGGCGTATTTGGTTAGACATCGCGTTGAAACAATTATGTGCTAGTTAATTTGTAATTGGGGACATGTAGGTATGTGACAGACTTAAAAAGGTGCAAATAAAAATTCAAAGAGGAGAGAAATTTCAGAGAAAGAAAATATTCGCAAAGAGATAAAAGTTAGAAAGAGTACTGTGAAATTTTGACCTAAAAATGCAAACTAAAATTTCCATTCGTCTTGTTCCAATGTCTTGAACTCCTCTGCGGCTAAATTCGAGGATTTTTACGGAGCTTTAATTTCCTTTCGATTTTATAGAAATACACGACGATCGTAATACTGTCGAGTTGTACGTCAATTAATATAAATGTAATCCGAGTTACAGATCCTCGTAATTAATGGATTTTCTTGGTGATTGTTTCACGACAAGTCGGGGTGTGTTTGACGTTAAACAGAGTTGAGAAGATTAGAATCGCCATGTGTTGTGTTATCGGAATGGGTATTTAATTAGTCGAGGCAGATAATTAAACAGGTTACGTAATGGATTGTATAATGGTTATGAGAAGGACAAATTTGTTTAAAAATACTTTTTCTCTTGAAATTACTGTTTAAATAATTTTATATTACCATGATTTAGTTATGACAGTAATTAGAGAAAGATTCGAAGAATTAGAAGGGTTTCTAATTGCATATAAGAGAAACGTGCAACAAGTGTTTTATTTATCGATTTAACAACAAAATTTCTCCGTGAATAATTTCCTCTAAATACTTTGTGATACTCTGTAAGTTTTGAATTTAAAACATTCCTGAAGATTTCGAATTTTCCTAACTTCAAATGATAAAATCAAATGTTAGATTCGTCGAAACAATCTGTAGATTTCTATGACAAAATATTACAGCTTACGAGCATTTTGTTCTCTCGTAGTGTTATCAATTATCATATTCTTATCGTTGAAAATTTCCCTTGTTTTTATTTCTTCAATTCCCTGTCTCTGTTGTTTCTGATTTAAATATTTGTTTTATTTCTATATAGTATAATCTTTATATAACAACTTTTCTGCTTCTAACATGCCTAGAAATGCTTAATTTCTATTACGAAACTTGTACTAAAATACACGAGAACTATTTCAATTTGATAATTTCGTTACTTGTAATTATGACATTAATACATGCTAAATCAGTTTCATACTAACTAATCCCATATAAAATCTGTGATTCTACGTTGTTCAATTTTCGTGTTTATTTCCACATTTACTCGAATTATTTATTAGTACTTCGAGTTACTGTTAAGGTACTTTGTATTCGATGCAATGCGCAAATTTTAGAATATAATTATTTATAAGTGATTCTATATTGATGCAGGCAATGATTATCGATGATATTTATGATTTTCTCATCGCCGTTTAATATGTATTCGTATATTATCTATCGGTCAGAAACTATGCCAATCAATTCTATAAATTAAAGATGCAAAGAGCAATCAGGATTACAAACATTATTTTCGAAAATTTATCTTTGAGTTATTACGATTATTTATTTTATGACGAGTTTTTTAGAATTCGTAAAGCAAAATGATGGACTGAGTAAACTGCACTGGAAGTTCTAGTTCTAATTTTTAAATTTTAATTACGTTTCAGTTGATATTCATAATTTTCACGAACTCTGTATGTATATTCCTTCAAATATAAAGAAATTAATTTATTTATTAAATCATGTAAATGTACATTTTAAGATAAAATTATTGTATTCCATTTTATTAGTTATACCATGATTAATTATGCAAAATAATAGGTATTTGTATTGAGATTTTCACTTTTTTTAAAACTAAGAAACATTCCTCTGATTTATATATAAAACCTGCCTTTTGATTTTAGAGTTTCTTGAAAAATGCGCTCAAATATTCACGCAGACGTGTACCTACCATAGACTTATAGGTCCTTCCTCGGAAAGCTCGTCAATTCATAAAAATAAATCGTTGCTTTCTGATTGTTTACCTGAATAATAACATTAATAATTTTATATACAAAGTAGTTTTCATTTTTGACAACACTTTGTCTAACTAAAAATTGATTTTCATATTATTTGTCTAAAAAATTAAAAAGATGGAGCACGAATATTGTCGTATTTACGAAACATTTTCCATCCGACTTTCCTTGTCGTATTGCTGCGAAAAATGTATTCTTTGGGGTGGAAATCGGGATTTTCTGCGCTGCTGTCACCTGTCCATCGTTACGCATCCTTCTGGAAATGCAATTGTGAATTATGAAAAAGTATTATAAAAAATTATAAAAAGGATTTAAAAGTCTTTAATATCTTCATCTGTTTCGTTATTTTATTGTTCTTATCTGTCTAAAATTTTCACACACTTCGTTTGCCTTTATGAGCCATTACACGTTATATTTCAAGTTATTTGCTTCGGTATCGTTGGAGAAAATAAATCGGGAAAGTTGTGAATTGCTTTCAAAAAATGTAAATAGACGCAGGAATGCGGAGATCGGCGGAAATTAGGTTCTCTCTAGTTAAAACGCAATTATGACTACTTGAGACTCCATTAGCTTCCTCAAGGGCTATGCGGATAGCGTTTTTAAATCTTTAGTAATTTCTCCAATAGAAATAAAAAAGAAACTGGGACATTCAACTCGTTGGAGTTCTCTTTTTCTAATTTATTTATATTGCTTTGACCAATAAAGTTTGTATTAATTGAATTTCTTATACTGTTAGATTTGTCGGTTTGGTTGAGTGATCCTTCTACTCGTGTCGTATGACTAGTTCGTTAATTAAAATCGGTCAGTCCCTTTTGGCCATGTCGAGGAATCGAGTTTAGAACCACGTTAAAGCAAGTTTTCCTCGAAGTGCACTTACGATTTCTAAAATCGATTACTCAAGACATAACTAAAATTATATTAACGTGGAAAGTTTGATATAGAAATTCTGTTAGATGAATTATTTTTATTGGTGTTATAGTTGACACCGCAAGTAATATTCTATAATATAGTTTATTAATAGCTGTCACTGTTAGGAAATTATTATTAGTAATCAAACGTTTCTAAAAGAAAGATTTCAGAATTTAAAAGTGCCAATGTTCGATTGCCTATAGAATACATCAGTTTTGTTTCATTTTAAAAAACTAGGGTATGAAAAGGATGAATTTAATTATTCTTATGTTTCAATAAATTTAAGAACTGCTTGTATCAAAATATGTTGTTCAAGAGTAATAAAGAGAAAATTTATGTGATTAAGATAACAGAAGTCAAAGGAGCGCAATTTAGTGTTGTAATTCTGTATCGAAAGTTATCTTTCCCATGATTAACAGTATAGATTGCGTATCAAAACTAAAACAATTAATACACTCCAATCGATTAAAAATTCTGGATCAACAGAACGATAAAAACAGAAGAGTCTCAAAGAGTAAATTTATGTAATTAAACTAACAAGTGCAAGAAGAGTGTCGATAATTTTCTCGTTCGAGCTCGATTCCTGCAACGTGCACAATACAATAAATTCAACAAGATAATCTAAAACCTATCTTCATTCTCTCATCCATCGTCTATTGTTGTGCAAGACAGGTTCGTTAAGGATGAACTTGTAGCTTGTTCTCCAGCTTTAATTTAATGTAACACTTTTGGATACCCCAGTATGTCGTCTTTCACGCTACCCCTCGTGTAGGAGCATACAAGGATGTATGTGTCAGATGAAAGGGTTTACGATTAATCTAATCTTCTCTCTCTCTCTCTCTCTCTCTCCATTTCTCTTCCCCTTGCCAGTATATCCCACGCAAGATTAGTAGACAGTCGTCGTTTGTGGTGCAGCGCAACGCACACTAATTAGAGGAAACGATCAGTCTGCATGGAAAGTGTAAAACAGATCGAAAGTCGTAATCACAGTCCCGTTTGACCTGGATCCTGTGATTACGTCCCTTCACCGGATGAGTCTCGACTTCGTATCGGATACCGTCTGCCATCTGTAATTCGTTATTCGTTACCGCGAACTTGGATTAAAAAAAGAGTATCGAAATGGTTCCCGTAGAAGTGTGACATTCGAGCTTGACATATTCATGGAAGATATGAAAGGAACACGATGGAAGTAATTCAAAGTTGTGATTCAGGCTTTATTATCTAAAAATAAAGGTTCACGAGACAGAAGTTTGTAAAGTACTTAACAAAATGGTTCTTGCGAAAGTTCTATATTAAAAGTTTGTGTAAGAGTGCAGGACATGACGAAATTTCCGAATAAATTCCATTCCTCTAATTGAGGTTCTTTGTTCGCTGTTGATGTGAGGTTTTTGATATCTATAGCAGTGTAAAGGTTGCTGAGAATTTAGCATACGCTGTGCAATATATAATCGTAGGTATTGCAGTTGAGAAGTGAATAAATCATTGTTTGTCTATGTAGTCGTCAGGCTCATTTTATAAACATAATTGACTGTATTATTAGTACCATTGCATAGTATTAGGACTATAATTATTGTTATCAATGTTTTACGACGGTATTATCAATATTATATTAAGTAATTATTAAAATAGTTAAAAGTACAACAATCGTGGGTAGATACAGTCTGTCACACAAGAGCGTGTCTGCGATATCTGCGAAACCTGACACCTAATCAGAATGAGATAAAAAGAATGTAAACAAACGAAAACTTCTCTAATACGCGTTGCTGAATACCTTTCAGTTTCATTTGAAACAGTGAAAGGAACAGAGCTTTTTAATATGAGTGCCGCGTACGCGAAACGTCGAAAATCGTCTGGCATGGGCGAATGAAAACAGAGATCGTGATTGGAGTAATATAATATTCACTGATGAATCTTCGTTTTGGGCATGGTGTCCTATTAGGCGTGCTTGGACTATCCATGGAAGAAGGATGATTCAAAGAAGTGTAAAACACCCTATAATGCATGCATACCTAAGTGCATGTTTGGGGTTGCTTTAACGCACGCGGTTTTGGGACTTTGTGCGTCTTTACAGACAATCTGAATGCACAAAAGATGGTGAAATTGTACCAAAGGGGACTTCTCACATCCGTGAAACGTTGGTTCAACCAAACCGAGGACCAATGGATATTGCAAGAAGACAACGACCCTAAACATCGAAGTCGCATCTGCACCCAATGGAAAGCGAAAAACGCCATCACAGTACTTCCTTGGCCATCGCAGTCCCCTGATGCAAACCCTATCGAAAATGTGTGGTCCCTAATGAAATGCAAGCTGAGAGGAAGACGTATCACAAAAATAAGAACACTTGTACATCACATTCGAAAGATATGGAGGTCGTTACCAGAATCCTACGCTCAAAAATTAGTCGAGAGTATGCCGAAACGATGTCAAGCTATAATCGCTAATGGAGGAGATTGGACACCCTACTAAGTAATAGCGTATTAGTGTTTTAGATGTAGATTCAATTCATATAAATTTTTTTACAAATATATAAATATTTACAGAAATATCGCAGACACGCTCTTGTGTGACAGACTGTACAATTGCTATTTGTTTGCAAATATAAATATTTATGTAAACCGATTGGAAAGAAGAAAAGAAGTTTCCAAGCAACTTCTTTTATAGGATAAAAAGAACATTAAATTTTCATAATGTTGGAAAGCCAGTAACAGAAATGCAAATTGTAATCAAACTTACGTTTCATTTAAAATTCATGATATAAATGAGTACGAGCGCACTGAACGGAAATAAAATTTATCAAAGTGAAAACAAACCTAAAAGAAGAATCTATAATTATGAGATAGTAATTTCCTAGCGCCTAGAAAGGTTAACGTTAAACTCGAAACAAATAAGAACTGCTGGCAGGAGCTTGGAGATTGTAACAATTATACTAGTTTTGGTATTAGGGTTACTCAGTATTCCGAGAGTATTTTCACAGATTAAGGCAATCACAATTTAGAATCCGGAATTCGAGACGATCGCGGAGCTTTCGAATTTTCCATTTAGCGTCTGAAGTTTACAGCGCGCATTCCAGTTTTTAAACATTTTTTAATCTGCACTATAATGCACGAATCGGGATTTTAAGAGATCTGGGATTTGAAATTAGACCTTTTAGAGTTCCAGTGCTTGAGATTAAAGTTCTGGGTTTCAAAATCAGGTTTCCTAGAATTCTGGTATCTGGAATCAAAATCCTGGAGACCTTGACGTTTCGAGCTTTCAGGCATTCAGAATCAGATTTCTGTGAGCATTGAGATTTAAACGCCTGCAATCCAAATTCTGGTGTCTGCAGATAGACTTCAACAGGTACTGAGATTCTACGATGTATACATAGATATCAGGTTTGTAAGTATGAAACCGGAATTTGCCTATAGATTGCCCTAGCTGATAATGTAGTTATCACTAAACTGCGCCAAAAGTCTTTGTTGACATCTCACAAACATTTTCGACTCACAACAATACAAGTTTCATACAACAGCATAGTTTGTAATAGCGTTGAACATGTCGAATTTTGTGCCTGGAAACTACGATCTGCGGACAGCATTGATTTTCTGTTACCATTTGAAGAAAACTGTTGCAGAATCGCATCGAATGCTTATGTTTCATATTTACATACCTGGTAATCAAATTTCCATGGATGTTGAAGTTTAGAATTAAAGTCCTAGAACTTCATCCCCTTTTCCGAGACTCGAACTAAATATTCAATAACACGAAAGTTTCTTCTTCATTACTTCGTTATCTATTACGTATATCTCCTACGTATTCATTTCTGTAAAATCTGGCTGTAGATTAAGAGTGATACAAGATAGACATAGTGTGTTAAGCGTTAATCTAGATATGATAATCTTTGCCTAGTTTGTGCACGAATGAACCGCCGATTTCTCTGTACACTATAGTTTGTTATCTAAAATTTCATCGAGTTTATTATTTAAAATACCCGTATTTCGTATTTGATGGAGAAAAGGATGGCCAGTGCTAAAAATAAATACCAGCAAGTTATTGTATAATCATAAATTATGCTTATTTAACCGCAGATAAAATAACATACCGGTTGTAGATTAACTGCAAAACAAATAACTGCGACATCGTTTAGAAATAGTGATGAATTAAGGAAAAAGAATCTCTCGGATTATTATTCAATCCTCCGATTCGAGGCATCTCTATTTAAAAGGGAAATTAATCAGTCGAATTATTAAAATAAATTAAGAAATACGAAACCGTCGTATGAATCATGGAAGTAAATCGTAAAAGGAGATGAGTAAACGCGATTCAATTTCAAAGGTTTTAGCTAGATCGTATAAAAATAAAACACACTGTGAGCAGTACTGCCAATAGAAATTCGTATTTCATCGGTCAAATGGAAAGCCGCTGCTACGACAAATTTTTATCCCCGAATCGCAATGATGCGACCAGAATTGCTTTTATATCAAATCTACTTTCTATTAGCGGATTAGAAGACGTTTTAGGTACAGTGCCCTGGCAAGAAATGTCACTATCATCTGTCATATCGTGAAATGGTTATCTGTCCTTTTCTGTAATTCGATCAATTTAATGAAGCTTTGTGGAAATAGAAGGGTCGGTTATAATCACAGACAGAAATAAATGGATCTTTGTGATTTCTCATTTGAAGGCAATTTCAACGTTTTATTGTGAACATTGGCCGCAACCGGTGAATTTAACGAGTTCCGATTTAAACAAAGTAGAATTCTGATTAAATAGATTTCCAAATGTTTTATTGCTCTACTTTTGATCTGATCGCTAGGAATGTTTTAAATAATTTCTTTCATTGACGTTATGTACAATAAATTTTTCTCTAATTTGTGATAATATAACAAATTGTTTATATTATACGTGTAATTCGATGTTTTGCTCAAATATCAGTGATTAATAGCAAATACGTAGAATATTTATCGTTGTAAATATTACGAGATAAATTCTTTTATTATTGATTCCTTTTTACTCTCCTCTTTCGTTTTGCTTTAAATTTGTATTTCCTTTCGTAATTGTAATTCCACGCTGTAAATAATAAAAGCACCGACTCAGTGGTAAAAAAACACGAGCGACGTTTCAGTGGTACGTAAATAGGAAGAAATATAAGAAGTGTAATAGTAATATACTGGTACTATCACGAGTTGCTTTAGACTGAAATAAAACTTTGACATTTTAGTCGAGCAACGAAATTATTATTTTTTAATCTTTTTTAGGGTACTTAGGAAATTACATACAACGCGATTATTTTATATGAAAATGTATCATTTTTTGCTCTCATAACTTTATCTCTTTCGTGTTTTGTTTTCACGTTTATTTATTTTCTACATTTTTTCTATATTTAGGATACTATTTTCTACATTTACGAATTTTTTACTTCATACGAGATGTTTGTCTCCTCTGTGAAATTCAAATAACTGAAACTCAAACGTAGCACGCCCAGTATTTCATATTTATATAAAATTTTCCATCGGTTACGTATATGTCAAAGAAAAACCAAGACGACAAGGTTCTGTTTTTCTAGGAAAAGCAAGTAATTCCTGGCATTGCATGATTCTTTGATCGTATTGGATTCTTTGATCCGAACCTCTCTCTTGGGATTTCGAAATGGGAATCTCGATTGACTCGTTAGAAGTTGTTATTTCACTAAAAATCGCCAAATAAATGCCAAATAAACCATCCTTGATATAATAACAAGATTCGTGATTTTTAAGAAACTCTAAAGACAGAAATAATAATGCAAACCCTTAGAACGTTTCGTCGAAGAATCTTTACATTTGGTTTTTCTCTTGCATTTTTTCTTCAAACATACTGTAGTATCGCGTAAATAATTATAATGATTTATTTATGAATATATGGATTGATACAGATGTTGATTAGACAGAAAACGATGGTTATCTAACTTGAACTAATCACGACAACGTACTGTACTTTAAGCAACTCAATAATTAATTCGCAACTCCCGTCACAACGGATCCAACGCGCACTTCTCACGCAGATCCTACTCTCTCGCCAACGTTAGCAACTCTATATCGACAACGCAACTCGCACTCTCTAGCTTCTCGATTCACACTCTCTGACTTCTCCACTGACACTCACTGTGAATTTGTCTCTCTGCCTTAGCATCCCTTTTGTCCCTTTGACTTAGTTTCACCACGCACGGGTTATGCAACTGCTCGTGGCCAGAGTCACGCAGGCCCTTTTTCCACGAAACTCTTCAGGTAAAGAACCGACGACACACTGATGGGCCTGTTGGCACCTTCGCTCCTGACAACGTACTGTACTTTAAGCAACTCAATAATTAATTTGAAACTTTCGTCACAATGGATCCCACGCGCACTTCTCACGCAGATCCTACTCTCTCGCCAACGTTAGCAACTCTATATCGACAACGCAACTCGCACTCTCTAGCTTCTCGATTCACACTCTCTGACTTCTCCACTGACACTCACTGTGAATTTGTCTCTCTGCCTTAGCATCCCTTTTGTCCCTTTGACTTAGTTTCACCACGCACGGGTTATGCAACTGCTCGTGGCCAGAGTCACGCAGGCCCTTTTTCCACGAAACTCTTCAGGTAAAGGACCAACGACACACTGATGGGCCTGTCGGCACCTCCGCTCCCGACAATGTTTACGGCCAACCCGATATTTTTAGGGCTTTTTTCCTCACAATATTCTACAATACGTAGAAAAAGTTAAGAATTTTATTTGATTTCCCCATCTAATTTATATGCAACTTAACAGGTTTATAGCAGATAGATTTCAACGTGTGCCATTTTCCCCAAATATTTAGTTAGAGAAAACAGTTTAAGTTTGCCTTTTCCTATACGTTTCCGATCGATTTGGGCTCACGTATTCCATGAACGTCCTACTCTTTGGTGAATGGAAACATGTTTGACAACATCCCTTTACTATTGCGCTCGAGTATGTACCTACTTACTACCCACTTTGACTTGCACTTACGCCTCTCCATAGAATGCTCTCATGTTCATGACAATAATCCATCCCATGTATCGAACATTTATGTATTGTTCTAACCATGGAAGCATCATCAGCCAATCCAAAAATTAACATTAGCAGGTAATCAAAAGGCGCGGATTAACAAATTATTGGAACTAGTTTAGAGCTTGCGATTTCTTTCGAGAAGAATTTTCGAAAAGATAGCCTTCTTCTTTCCACCTGTTAGCTAAAATTAACATTTACATATGTGCACATTTTATTTTAATTCGATCAAATGTGTTATACATTGATGAATTATTAACGTTGTACGTTATAACGGCGAAGATGAACATTTAACGTGTATAAAGTCATTGAAGAGGAACATAATCTGCGTTACAGTTGGAGTGCAAGTAAAGAAAGCCAAAGATCAACCCGAGAGCTCAAGTCTTTTAAATTTCGAAGAATTTTCATCCTTTTATGAAATTGCTGTAATCTACGATCAACCATCCAAGGTACAACGCATGGACCAACGAGAAGAGAAACATTTATTCAAAACGGAAGAAAATGATTCGTAGTTTCTATCAAAGCATATCTCGATTTATATATATACCGATCTGTATCTAACATTTGATAATTCACTGGGGCCATTCTGTAAAGGAAAAATCAGTCAATTAATACAGAGAGAAAGACAGAAGGAAAAGGAACAAGAAAAAAAGAAGAAAATAAAAAGACTATCGCAAAGTCTTGATATTTTTGAAATCTTTATAAATGTAATATCGAACCTCCTGAAGATTACCTGCGAGCTTGTTAAGCTCGATAGCATCGAACTTCGAAGAGATTTCTTAATTATTGAAAGACGACACACCGAGGTGACTCTCCCGAATACAATTGCTTCGTATTATCAACGGTGTATTAAAAAAAAAAAAAAGCAAAGCGTTCAAAGTGTTAAGTGCGAAACGATCGGCAGGTATTGTGCACAGCCACGTTCAGAACGAAGTGTGTTATAATACTTGTTGCACGAAATGTCTTGAGTGTAAGTTGGTGTATTCCTGAATTAATATCGCACACAGCTGCACGCGTGCACGTCAAACAGCGAGTTCGAAATGGATTGAGAACGAGAATGAAAGTTCTCTTTTTTTCAACCCTTTCACGTGTCTCTTGAAGCATCCCTTTCCGCTTGTTCTTTGATCAAGGATTTAATGCACGAGCTTTTTGAATCTTTAATACCTTATTTAAAAAATTTCTTTCGCAATAGAGAGCACTCTCTTGGAATATAATCAGATTCGAGACAGTTTGGAATTTTATGATTAAATTTGTTCCTTTGGGATTTTGATGCTTCATTTTTTATTTTGGAGGAGGGCGCGAGGGAAGGAAATGTTTTCCTCGGGATGATTAAACTTGATGTGATTAAAAAGTTTGCGCTTTAATTCGAAATAATCCGAACTGCACGCGTTGAAAACTTCAATTATGTTACTTTTGCTATATTTGATGCGATATATTTGTATGAAGTTCTCGTGCGCGAAAGGGTTAATATGTCTGCTTTGCATGCTATGTTGTTCATTTGTCGTATCGATATTTCGATAGTTCTTTAGGAATAACGTGCTTTTTTTCTTCTATCAATATTTGGTATGCAAACGTTTGTCCTTTATTAAACCATGGTTCCTCAAGATTTGGTTAAAACGTTCAATTTTATCGTTACTGGTGTTAGTTTTTAAAATTACGTTTACGCTCTAACGAGAACACGAAACCTCGTTTATCATTGCCTAGTATACCGGAATACCGATCGATATTATCGAATTGACAGGTTAAGCACCTGCGAACTTCTTTCCTGATCACGTTTATTTTTTTCCTTTATTTTTTTTCGTGCGAGAAGAACGAGATATCGGTTATAATTTACTTTTTTCGACTGTACAATACTGATTTCTAATTCTAAATAGCTTTGTTCGATATCATACGAAAGAAATAAGTAGAGGGATTTTTCTGCGAAATCATTTAGTTTTATTTCCGTGTTGGAGGAATTGATCGTTTCTTCATTTTCAAAAGGGAATTCTTTCATTTTTAATTTTATCTTCTCTTTGTCGTATTTCACATAATGCGAGATAAACAAAATATTTTATATAACTGTTGTATAAAAACCTGTCACATACAGTTAAAATAGCTAAAAAATTTGTTAAAATTGATATTAAATCTACGATTATAAATTTTGTAGGATTTAATTAGATTTTTATGAATGTAAATTTTATACAATTTCAGTTGCATATTTTTTAAAATATTACTTTTTGCTTCGTAAAATACATACGTCATGTTCTAAGAGGTCCTTTGTATTTATATTCTCCGGTATTTCCATTGTTAATTTTTGTACTACGTAGTATTTTTTTTTATACAAATATCCAATATATGTGTAATTTGAATAATATTATTTATTACACTCAATATGGATACATATTTTTCTTCAATCTGTCAGTATTTCAAATGATTGCGGTAGATAATATTTTTATTTTATTGGCACCTAGTTTATTTTACGTAGTCAAACGTTTTCACGTATTGTTGCTTAAATCCTCGAACTTGGATAAATATATACTTAACTCCGAATGATTTTTAAACGTATCTGCTATCTGGATTTGTTGGAATTTATTTTTTTTTTTTTTAAGACATATGTAACTCACCGTGCGATACTTGCGTTCATTTCGTTCATCTGTTATATTTAGTATGGCTAATATTTCTGGTATTTTAGTATTCGTATCGGGTTCGAATTTACGAATCGTAAAACTCAGTGAAAAAATCATGCTGTTTCCAGAGTATATTTTACTTGCACGTTATAAGGGTACTTAGTTCTATAATAATTTAACAACTATGTTTGATATCATATAATGCTGTCATAAAAATTATTACTAATGGAGTATGTGAACGATATTTTTATAATAGAAATTTAAAGAAACCAAATTCCTGAAAATTGACAAATAGTAAATTTTCATTGGAACAACGATCGTAGAACGCAATTTCGTTGCCGTTTCACAAACCTTCGTTTCTCATTCCTGACCTCTAATTTAGCACGACAGTTTCATTTCTTACTATAATACAGATCCTAGCTTCGCGCTAATTATGCCGACGCAGAAGCAACAAACTTCCACTGGGATTATCAAACGTAAGTTCGTCGTTCTTCGAATTACTAGGAATATACTGTTTCCTTGATACTTGTAAGTCTTTGCTAAAGGCTTTTTAGACTCAAGTTCTCAGCCGTAAAGCAACGTGAAGTAAAACAAACTTTATCTCATTAACAAGTATATATTTCAAACGATAAACACATCTTGAAAAATTTTGAAAATATGTGCAAAATGTAAATTTATTATATATAGAAAAATGTAGAAAATTTAAGTTAAACGATTTGTTGTAAAAATATCATCGTGCTCTCAATCTAATACATTTTTCCCTTTAAACGTAGAATATATTTTTCTCCAAAAAATTACTTCACAGAAATGTTCAATATTTACAAATTCTCGGTTTATTACAGTATACACGTTCTTCAGTACACTGCATCCATCGCAATAATCAGGCAAACAGGGTGACAACGGTAGACGTTAATTAACCAGTCTGTATTAACTAGTCCGGAAAATCTGATGTATTAATTCGAGAACTGTTACGGTTGTCCTTGTATGTGTTTGCCAATTTGAGAGATGATATTGCGATATGTCAGACCCTATTGTACAGAAGATGTCGAGTCTCTCAAGTATTAATTATATTTTCAAAGTTTCTTTACTCAGTGAACTAAAATAGAAGCCTTCGATATTGGTGGTACGTGAGATTTTTCTACTGTGGTTTAAATTAGATGTGATTATTACTTTTTCGGTTTTTCGTCTGGCTGTACACTGCCTCTAGAATACCATCTTCGTTTCACCATATTATTTTGTATCATTACAAAAGTTATATTATTTGTCACGCTGTAACTTGTTTTTTCATCATTTCCATTCTTCCTTCTTGTTAAAAGGAAGCTATTTGCAAGAACGTTATACTTACTCAATACAATTGTACTGTTTGGCAAGAACAATATTAAAATTCAAAACAGAATTTTTTAATCCCATTTTAATAACAAACAGTACATTCGCATAACTTTAAATAACTTTCCATACACTTTAAATAAACAAGATTTTATAGAACATTTGCTCAACAAAATCACAAGATGTACAAAATCATTTATATTGTTAAACTTACCAAGTCCACTCGTACAAAATTACTTCGACCTATAAAACAGAAAAATCTCTCTGTATCTTAAAACTCGTGTCCGTTCACGCAACGCGAAATTTCCATGTTCTAAAAAATAAGAAATATTCCGTCCACATAGAGAACCGAGCGCAGTTCAATGCCCGCTGAAACTAAAAAACAACGTCTTCTCGATTCTCGAAACGCGAATCGTCATGCGAATTCTCGTGTACACGCGAGAACGTCGGTATTGCGTGCATTTCTCGATTGTCCAAGAACTCGAACCAAACAGTCCAGTTAACAACTAGGCGCCTGCATTGCGGCACCAAACTCGTTTAGCTTCTCTCGTCTTTCTCATTTTCGCCATGTATCCCGCCAGGTTCCTATGCCTGGTTCGTTTCGACTTTTCCGTATCTGTTACAGAGAATTCTCAAGATTCCTCGCTCGTAAATCTGCGCACGTCCACGATGGCAGGCGTGATTCGTGGCCAGGCTTCTTACTCGCGTTGCTCCCGAGAAAATAGAACGTCAGTGGCATCTCGTCATCGCAAATGTAACGGGGCAATGTTTTCCCTCTTGTATTCGCGATTCTTATCGTTAACATGATTATGCGAACGTTTGAGATTTCGAAGGAGCTTGGGTAAGAATAAGTCCGAGATTTCGTGTTATTTTGAAGCTAGGAAAGCTTGAATTTCAACTAGTTATTTACGAATTTAAGCGATCCGCATGAAACTTCCAGCAGATCGGTGGATTAGATTTGCACGTACGAGTAGCTTAGGTCTGAGACAGATTGGAATACTCACTTTGATCTTCAAGTTTGACAACTGATCCGATATTTTATTGGTCGATTTCATTTCTGTTTCTCATGTGGTGATGGAGGAATTGGGAGAGAATTATGGATTTGTCACAGAATTCATCTGACAATCGGATGTTTGAAATATTGTAGCTCACACAATCTCTTAATTGTAGCATTGGAAATTAAATTTTAATTTGTACCTTGATAACAATTTGACGTGGTGATAAGAAATCAATATTTTAATAAATGAATAAATTGTTGGATTTTCAAATCGTTCTTTGAGCCAAAGAAATTTTTCTTCAAATCAAAGCAGTTTTGTTGGAATGTAGTAATATCAAATATTCTCGCTGATTTGATTCCATCAAAGATTGTTCAACGAGCCTTTATAGTACGTTAATAGATGCCATTACATTTTCTAACAATTTTTAAAGGACCGTTAGACAGCTTTTCTAGTTTTTGCATGTTGAAAATTTGTCGCGTTGAGAGTTGTAATTACGCGAGAAACAGCAATTTTCCACAAGGTGAATTTCAGCTGGTCTTTAAAAGGATTTTCAGTTATTTCAGTAGTTAAACACTTTGACAAATTTCACGCTGACAGGCTCGAAGCAATTTCTAGTTGCGACAACAGCCATGCTCCTTTTTTCGTATAGAAGGCTTTATTATGATTGGAATACGCTATACATTTTTTAGAATGCAATTTGTTTGCCCTATACAACTACGATATTTATTTCACTTTTCTTTCCATTACTCGCACGAAGAAAGGTTTAGTGATTCGATAATGTTGGATAATTCATTAAAATCTGACATATTTATTTCACCTATAAGAAAATTAATTCACAATTTAAGTATCTCTTGAAATATTTTGGTCGACCCTTTATAGTTTTTAGAAATTAAATACTCTCCTCGATACTTTGGGAATTTTACAAATTAAATATTCCGATCAATGCCTTAAGATTTCTAGAAATTTAAATGTTACGAGCAGGATTGAAATTATTTAACCCTCAATCTCGATTTTCATACGTGTTACCAAAGCGCGTTGCTTTCCTGTTTGAGTTGTCTGATGATTCGAGACATTCAGCCAGTTGAGTGCATCCACGATGTCATATAATTCGCATCCAGACTGATTTTACGACAGTTGTACCTGTTTTATGTTTCGATTCCTTGTTGAAAGAAAAAGAAAGGAAAATCTATTTCTTATTGAATATTATGCAATCTTTATATCAAACTCGAAAGAATCTCGATAGAATTTGATCGTTTGATTGTAGGATAAAGGTAATTTTACGAGACAGTAAAACATTGATTATCAGAGCTAGTCATGATATCTGTTGTTCGGGTTATCTAACTTTTTACATACATGTGAAGAAAGATCATTTTGAAATAGTTTAAACTGAGGGCTATTTTCATATTTTAATATTCGTTTCATTTGCATAATAAATAATTTAAAACATTTTAGCTGCTAAAATTTGTAGAATGAACTAGCCTTTCTCGAAAATTATAATATTTAATTTATGATTTTAATCAGGTATACTAATAATAGCTAATGCGGCGTATATAATTATACCTATTCGTAGTTAATGTAGTGTAAGTAATTCATTTAAAAAAGGAAAGACCATTGCTGTATATCGCACTATTTTATAAATATTAATATTAAACTGATACAAAAGCTTTTGAATAAAAATATAACAATTTTTCCCAGTTTCTATGTTTATTTTTCGATCTTTCTTACGAAGAGTCATACTCAAATTTTCCATTAATCAATGTTATGGAAATCAAGGTTCTACTGTATATAACTTGCGTTGAATATGCAACGTCGTTGAATACGCAAATTGAGCTTCAATTTCATTAACAAAGTGCTTCAATCCAAACCGTTGTGTGCAAGAACTCTGAATCAGGTCAATGTTTTACAGTAAATAATCGTGCAACCATACTCGGGAAGAAGAGTCAATAAACGGGAGCATCGGCATTGCGTTGGAAGGTGCATTATTACTATGCGCTCGAAGGTAACGCACGTCACACATGTTAATTTCACCACGACCGAACACCATGTCTCTCTCGTAGCTTTCGCTTACTCGATTTGTCTGCTGATGTCGACAACTTGTAATTACGAAAGTTTCAATGTATTTTATAATTCTCTGTGTACAATATCGTTGTACTTTACAAAATATAGACAGAAATTATTTAAAAAGTTTCTAAAAAGTTTCTATATTAAGAAGGTGATTTGCAGCTATAATCTAATTCCTTCATTTCATTGTAATTTAATTTGAAAGAAAATGGACGTAGATTAATCCGGTTCTCAAGTACAGAATTATTGACTGAAATTCATATTTCATTCGATCCAACAATTCAAAAATATCAAACTTCATCTCGAACGGTTCCACTGGGACGATCATGATCCTTCTCCTAACGTAACCAATATATGTACTACCACTTTCGCGTAATCCTTATTCCCTTAACCAATAAGTTACATATCTCAGCACGATCACACGGAACGAATGAAGTTCTAACAAACTGTGGGACCTAGGTAAGGTATAAGTCCGTGATCACTTTGTCAAAGGTTCCAGGAACTTGTTTAGACGCTCCGATTCATGTGGTGAAACTTTTAGGTTACTGTCGCTAACTTATACGGAAGCGATGTAGCGTGAAGCGAAGAACAGCTCGGTATAACCCGTTTAATTCTCTCCATTATCGAGGTGAACGTATTTACAACCGATATTCCGGCAATTCCATTATCGTGTCATGATACGTGATACGTCTAAAGCCACGTATCCACTGGTGATACGAGTAAGTGAGAAATGGGAATAACGTTAAAGATACATAAAATTATAGCGACGTTTTTTTTATTTATTTATTTAATTTTACAATTTGTCCAGAAGGATATTTGGTAAAATGTTATAACTTGAAAAATATAGCATGTGGATGGTTACCCCCAGAGGGGTTCCATCTTCCAGGTTGTTTATTGCATTTCTATTGCGAGGTCTGCGGGATGCTTCTTCTTCAGTCTTCTTTCTATTACGGTTTTATTTGTTTCAGCAACTAGCTGGTTTGGGTGTGTTGCAAGTCTTTCTTTGTACTTTTTTGCGTATCTAGCGATTTCCTCTTTAACTGTTGGAATTTTTAGATCTTTTCGGATGTCCTCATTTCTGACGTACCATGGAGCGTTAGCTAGTGTTCTTAAAATTTTTGCTTGTTCTGTCTCTATTTTATTTATGTGACTCATTGCTGCCGTCCCCCATAGTGGGACTCCGTATGTCCAGATTGGTTTGATTATTGTTTTGTATATATTTAGTTTATTCGTTGTGCTTAATTTAGATTTTTTATTGGTTAACCAGTGCATTTTTCCCTTATTTCACGTATTCTGTTTATTATTGATTTTATAGCGACGTGATGCGGAAAATTCTCGAACCGTTTATAGTTGTTACGTCGGCTGACTTTCTACCTGGGCCAAGCTACACACCGCGGGTAGGATGGCAGCCACATATCCGCACTTCCTTCTCGTGTACCCTCAATAGCCTCAAGGATACGTCATAAATCTTACGAAAATCTGTCTAAGATCCTGCGAGCCGGACGTAGCATTTGTTTAACAACTGTCCTCAGGTTTATTGTCTATTACGGGAAAGTTAGTTTTCGCACGTACGATGCCTCCCACTATCAACTTTCTTCCGAGGGCGATTAAGACCCTTTCTAGTCTACCAGTCATCTTATTAGCCAATGAGAAACAATGTCCACTACCCTCACTTTCCTAATCAAAAATGTTATGAACAAATCAGCTGATCCCATGCGCTAGACACACCCATCACTAGCTCTCCTCCGACACAGCATCGTCATTTCAAATTCAGTGGTTGTCCGTCGTCAGAACAGTCCACTCTGTAAAAGGTTCTACCCTTAAGTCAGTCGTTGTCCGTCGTCAGGAAGGTCCAATCTGTAAAGGGTTCTACCCTTAAGTAAAAGTCGTCACTCAACGTTAAATCAGTCAACAAGTCTGTAAAAGGTTCTATCCTTAAACATTTACTTAACTGCACCGACGCATCAGTGTACCTCTCTATATTTAGTAAACTGTTATAATAAACTCTAAGTTATACTTGTTAATTCAGTGTAACTTCAATCAAACCACCCCTATTATCGTAATTGAAATAAGGGGAACGATCAGTTCGTGGCGTCTATTGTTTAATCGTAACGGGAATTTACGACTCCCGTTGACGTGTTTCCTCGCGATCGCGTCTCTCCGCGAACGGCCGTAACAATAGTAAATTCGGAGATAAGAAGTGTTAAATGAAGTTGTTGAAGTTTTGTGAAACGTATTCTTAGTATATACGTATAAAGTTCTGAAAACTTTATTCTAGTGTATAAAAGCTTCGAGAAATATGGTAGATAAGAAGCCCGGTTAAAAAAAGTGTCGCTGTATGTTTCTTTTTCAGAAGCGAGATAAGTATAAGAAATGACACGTAACATTTGTATTTATTTTAGGGATTTTAGTATAAACTTCCAAATTCCTTCTGTATAACTACGCATGGAAACGTATTTCGGTGTTTAAAAATACAGACTTTCTTTTAGAAGAGTTTAACTTTATCCAAGTTTTCTTAAATTATGAACTTTGTCTCTTATATCGTCCTTTCTCTGAATCCCTCGTATAAATGTACTTACAGTCATAAACGTATAAATAAGGAAATACTGATAGATGGGAACGATATATCTTACGTTTACATTGGCCCATTAATCGTAAAATAACAACTAATCCGAACAGTTACAAGTACACTTCCAAATTTTAGTACCTACTCGATCTAAGTTTCGAAACTTAATCAAATCGACTTGTTTGAATTAACAATTTCGTAAATGCAATCACTGAGGCTAATCTTCTCCAATATTCTGAATATCTTGAATATTGAAATCTTACTGTTGACTTAAATTTCCCAGACTATATTGAATTCGATCTATACCATACCCGCGAACGTTTACAACCAATTAGTAAATACGTGAAATACGAACATGAACGAATGCTTGTAAATGTTTTTTGACATCTGAGAGTTTCTTTGAGTAGTATCAGTGTCTTAAAAAAAAAAAAAAAAAAATTCGTCGGTCCCCCATTTCGTATCCCTCACTAGGGAATGGGAAGATCTGAGAGTTGGAGGGTGAACAGTTTAATTGTTTTGTGATTATGAATTGCCTCTCCAGAAACACCCTGTATAAATAGTAATAAGATGTTTCAGCTTATTTATTTTTCAAGTACATGAAATGAGTTACTCCCCAACTCTACTGAAATTGATCATTAAATTTTTGCTTTCAAATAAAATTGCTCTATTAAAAGAGAGTTGATACGTAGGGAAATTACTATATTTAAGAAATCGAGAGGGACGAGTTAATTCGATGTCCTTGATTAACAGATTAAAATACATACAAGCTGCTACACCTGGTTCTATTTTTACACGGTAGATGTGTTCCTAAAGAAACGATGCTAAAGAAAACCGTATAGAAGGAAATACTGCCCATAAGGAAAAGTAGAAAATTGGTTTCAAGCGGAGAAACCCAGTAGAAATAATAAGATATTTTCTGACATGTCATGGCTAAATCTTGAAAGAAATTTTTATTCCTTTCAACACATTTTTTATTTTACGAACTTATAAATATAAATATTTCTGCATGCACGTTAGATGTCTTTAAACACGAAGTAAGAGATCGATAGATACAAACGTATGTATTGAAAGTAAAATTGAGAAGAATTCTTTCTAATACGATGTATTGAAGAAATTCGATATTATTACTTCATTTCATATGGAGTAGCTTCTATGCAATTTTTCCATAAAATGGAGAATAAAAAAAAAAGAACAGCTCTGACAATCGATAATTAAATTCCGCGAACAACGTATGTCAAAGTGCAAGTCCAAGAAAAATACATCAAAAAAGCTTAAACTTCAAAGGGTTAAATTCACGTGTGAATTTTTAAAAGGGTAGTCGTTCGAGCTGTGTTAAATCAGATCGAACTCTATGAAAAGATAATTCGATTCTTTCGGTTCTCTCTAAACCGCATCGGATCGAAATTTTGTAAAAAAAAAATTAAATGTTTTTTCCAAATAGCGTCTCTTCAAATACAAAATAGTATAACAATACTATTAACATTATGCATACAGACACGTACTGAATTTTGGGATGCAAGTTCCTACGAACTTCCGCAGAAAAATTCACAAAGAGTATCTAATTTTTGTTTTTATAATGTATCTCTCATATCTAGGCTTGCACCTTATAATAAACCGTTCCCAGCAAAACTACATATAATATGTTTTTCTTATTTTCGCTACATTATGCCCCTACAGTTCAGCCGGAAAAATAGGAAAAGTAGGAAACACGCTATATAGAATCAAACGTGAAAACGCTAAATTTAGTCCAAACATTTATTGGAAATTTGGTGGGTCTCCGAGTCCCTACACGGCGCATTTTATTCAATATTCGATGGCTTAGCGAACCAAAATTGTCGTGTTCTAACATATGGTACGCAGTTTGAACCCATAGGGAGTTGGCACATAAAATGGACTGTTTCGATTCGATGCGCGTTTATCCCTTTTGGGTAGATTTTTACGGGACATAGAACAGCACGTGCGTGCCAATCTAAAGGGCGAAGTTCGCCTTCCTGTAGAAGCGTCCGGAAGTGGCAAGAAGCTTCTTAAATAGGTCGAATCCACTCTCAGGTTTCCCTCCGTATCTCTTGAGAGGAGTTGAAGCAGATAGCAAGAGCTAAATGGTCCGAAACAGTTGCGGTGATACGTGTTACTTGGTGCTGAAAACGGTTCTACCACGGAATATATGTAGCTTCTCTCGTATAGAAATCCTGATTCTTGTCGTTAAACAGGGAAATGTTTCTTTGACGTATTTCTAGGATTGTTATTGACAAATAGGAAGTAAAAAAGAAATTGGAGGGGATAGACTGTTTAATGATACATAGTGGGAGTTGTCCATCTTTTTATTATCAAGCACAAAAATCCAAATTAAAAATTTTTAGCATCACTAAAAAAAAAAAAAAAAAAAGAATACTGCATTAATAGTATTAAACTGAAAAATATTTCCTTAGTTAAAGTACCCTGTTTTATTCATCTTTCGAAATATGGTAGAACGTTTGAAATTAGTCGTATTTTCTATCTTCTCAGTGAAATTATACAGGCTGTTGCGAAATAATGACTAACAACAAGTATTTTAAGTTAAATGAAGAAAAACAAAAATTGCACAAAGAAGGTAATAAAACCTCAATTTTCCTCAATTTCAAAATGGTAGATAGAAGATTTTAACCAAGAAGAAGACAATATATTTTGTACGTAGAACTAATAATTTTAAATGGTAAAATTTTTTATAGCGTATATTGTGCAAATTTTTCACGTATCATGTACCATTGGTTGAGAATTACTGATGTAGGGTATTTTAAGAATAAAAAGCATCGGTCGTTTTCATAGTTAGCTTGAGAATGGCTCCTGAATATGAATACTGTCACGATGATTAAAGTTAAACCTGTGACGATTTATTCTTGGTTGTAAATGTTTTTATGACAATTATTTCGTGATGATTATTCGTGGTTGGGCAAGTTTTGAGGAATTAGTATTGTTTGTTTCAATCTGACGCGTGAATTGTTATTCGCACGATGGACGATCGCATTGCTCTATTGCCGTATTTTCGCGCAGCAAAACATTGAATTTAAAGTTACAGTTGATTCAGAGAAATGTTGAGAATAACAAACCTTTCGTTAATGCCATTTGAACAATGCAATTATTATTCCTTTCATACTGGATATTACGTATACGCAATATCACACTTAGGTAAATTATTTATTAATTAAACGATAAAAGTTAAACAAACACATACTCAGAATGAGAATTTAGAAAATAGTTGCACGCTTTTATAGCTTTTTAGTCGTAATAATCTTGACAATCCTTTATCATAAATGCTTTATGATTATGATTAGACAAAAAACTTTCCTGTTCGACTTCAAATTCCTTAGTACCTTTAAGTTTCGTTTTAACGTTTCATATTTATCTGTACGTGCTTTGTTTTATAGAAACGCATTTATTTATAAACGAAAAGGATATTGTTAATTAACTCGTGGAACTTCCTCCGTATAAACTCTTTACATAAATTGTAACAGAGGGAGCTTAGATTTAATTAAAATTAATAAACGTTTAAACAATTCACCATGTATGAAACCACTTGCACCTAAATTGTATCCTCGAATAAATGATTAATAAGTCCTAGACTATTCAAGCGGGAAACGTTACAGCCCAAATGTCTACTTCTCCTGACATCCAATGGCATGCCCATTACATCAGTGATACTGTCATTCATTAAACCAAGTGACCACCGCTTTTTGGTTATCCTCTCACGTTTCTATTTCCGTTTAGCCGCTCCCTTATTTTCAATATCATCACGTATGCCCTATAGTTGGATTAAATTGTCCACGTGTGTTAACAGAATTCAGTCCATTCGCTATGGTTCGAAAGATATACATATTTACATTGTGACGTTTGTTTGACATGACTCTTCTGTTACGGTTTTTTTACCTATATCTTTATTTTATTAGAGAGAATATTATAGTTTAGTTATTATAGTTTATGACATTTTATTTTATAAAATGGCTTTTACGCTTATTATGGAATTATTTAAGTTAACGTTGCATTTATTAATTATATGTTTAGATAAAACGGAAAAATGTATTCATTGAAATGATTTAAGATCGTAGAATTCTTTTTCCATGGGACAATATTATTTCCACTTCCAAGAGGAAGCCTGTGAAAATTTTCGAGTCTACCTATATTTTATGCAAATCCGAGCTTCGTATGAATCAATATTCAACTATTTGAAATTTCTTCTCTCCTAAGATGACGTTTTTATGATAAGCAGTCCTGCTGCGTAATTTTGATTTACGATTTAGAAGACAGCATTTTTTGGTTGTATCGGAAAACCTCTTCTCAGCGGTAAAATTCAGTTTTTATTTATTCGCATTAATTTTATAAACCAAAAATTTTCTAATTCTTCAAGGAGCGATCATCTAAGATATAAAAATTTCTATATCGTACTTTAGAATTTGATGCCAGATAATAAACCTTTAATAGAAAGCATATATTAACAAAATGATAATGATAAAGATTTGAATAATGAGATTCGAAAAGCACCAATGGTATTAATTTTTAATTAATTTCTTTCATGAATTTTACTTAACTTTCATTATTTCCATGGATTTATACTGTTCCTAAATAATTTTAAATCGATTTTTAATACATTCTGACAATTCTTCTTGTTCAATTTCTTTTTATGTAGCTTGTCCTATTACCATTTTTACTCCAGTGTGTGTGTTCTTTACAACATTCATCGACTTCCCTCTCGAAGCAATAAAACATTCAGACTCATATTGTGACAAAGTCGCAAATCGTATACACTACGCGTCAAACGAAGAAAGTTTCGTAGCAGCACAAACAAGCTTTCAATAAATCCTTCTACAAGAACAAAGGCAGTGCCTTTATCTCTGGCTATCCGATCTCACCAGTAAACTTGTGAAATGTGTTAAGTCGGATAATAGTCTTTAAGTCTTTATCCCGGGTGTTTCGTAGCGGAATTAATCGTTGAGCGTTCGTCGTCGAGGCAAAGTAACCACGGTACACCGACAGTCGAGGATATACACCGTTTCAAAAGCTTGTAGGAGACCAGAGAAATTGGCTTTCTTCGCGGTTTTCGCTTATTTGATTGACTGGTATTCAGGCCGCGTACTTTGCCTCTCCCCTTTTTCGCTAAATCCCAGTTCGACGTTGTGGAAACGAATTCAACGCGTGTCGTGTCGTTTTTGGCCTGTAGACACGTCGACGAAGTAATTTGCAGGAATTTATTGGTACAACAGACATATTGTTCTCTTGATAGAGCTTGTCCTAATCTTACTGTCGTTTGTCATTTTGTTCTCTTTCGGCTAAAATAGATGGAATTTTGTGCCAGACTGATCAACCTCATATTTTTTTTTTTTTTTTCTTTGTATTCTGGAGGTACGGTGTTGAAATGAAAGGTTACTCTACTGTGGACGTGTTGTTTTATAGCCTACTACTTGTAAGTGTTCCCTGTGAGAACTTGGAAGCAGTGTATAATATTTTTGAGTATATTATGAGAAAATCGTGTCACGTTCCTACTGACATTATTAAAAATGAGAAATGTCCTAGGACCTCTAAGAGTACAAAAAATATTGATATAAATATTGATTATATAATTATTGTAAATGTAAAATTAGAGATTAGGTGAATTTGTTGTTCTTTCACACGTAAAAGTTTCGTCTTGATTTCTTCTGTGCTAGAATTGCGTTATATGATAATTTATTATTCCGTTTTTTATAATTGTTTCATTACTTTTCTGGATTAGATAAATTTATTTTACGTGTAGTTCATTTAATTACAAATTCTTTCCATTAATTATATATGAAGGTTCTCGGTAAAGAAGGAGGAACGTCAATTTTAAGGAAGTTTGAGTTTAACGTTCTTTCGTATGCTCCCGTGTGTGCTCTTTATCACTGATTATGTTGTATTAATTTGAATAAAAATTTTCTGAATTCTACAGTAGTTGGAAGAAACTGAGAAGTATACGTACTTTTCACTTTCTACAGTTTAATGTGTTCTATGTTACTTAAAATTATAAGTAAAAGTTGCATATGATACAGCATAAAATGAAGAATAAAATGTTTTATTTTGATATTAGCTTAAGAGAAATGCTGAAGCTTAACATTCCCTCTTTTTTTCGTGGACTCTTCATGTGGAACATCTCTTCGTTTAACAATAAAATATAATGGAGAGAAAAATTATTTTACGATATCGTCAAAAGGATATAAGCGATTAAATTATTTATTTGCCATTGGAATTTTATTCTGACGCAATAAACGAGTTATTTTGTTTTTAACTTTGTTATTTTTCTATGAAAAGCTATTTATTATAATTTTAAATATTTAAATTCGTGTTTTGTTTTGCTGTACAATTAGCAATTTTCAACGTTGCCATCAATTTCATAGTCAGTTATTGAATATCGGTTTTTTAGATTATAAATCTCAGAGTAATTTATTCAATTTTACCATATTTTCAACGAATATCAAAAAAAGAAAATGCAATTCATCGTAACACACGTATACTGAATGTTAATAAAATTTATAACGGGGATATTAAAAATTATTTATCGCCTGTTATGAATAATCGTATTTATGTGATTTTCGTATACGAGTTTAAACTTGAGAGAAGCGCCATGAAAGTTGGAAACATAAATTCTGCATTTAGAGGAGGTTGTGTAAATGTTAAGTTCAACCTAGATTTGCCTCCTTCAGCGGGGAGGAGTGGCCATCGCGGTCTCATTGGACGTGACCAACGCGTTCAACACGATCCCCTGGGCCAGGATCGTGGAGGCGCTGGAGAGGCTGGAGGTGCCCGCGTACCTTGTTCGCCTGATACGGTCGTACCTCAGCGACCGTTGGATCGGGTACGCGGGCCGAAACGGCGCGGAGGAGAGGAGGCCGGTGGAGCGCGGTGTCCCGCAGGGGTCGGTCCTGGGACCCATACTGTGGATCACCGCGTACGACTCGGTCCTCCGTTGCCCCATGCCGCCGGGCACGGCCTTGGTGTGCTACGCCGACGACACCTTGGTCATGGCCGGCGGCGGGGGATGGTACGAGGCGCAGGCGATCGCGGACTTGGCGGTGGCGCGCGCGGTGAGGGCGATAGGAAGACTGGGGCTGAACGTGTCGCCGGCCAAGACGGAGGCCGTGGGGTTCTTCGACCGTCGTCGCAGAGGAGCCCCACCGTCCGGACTGTGCGTCAGGTGCGACGGCGAGGACGTACCGGTGAGAGCCCAGATGAGGTACCTGGGCCTCACCATCGACAGCGGATGGACGTTCGAGCCCCACTTCGAGGAACTGGTTCCGAAGGTGGCAGCCGCAGCCAACGCCCTGTGCGGCTTGCTGCCCAACATCGGTGGAGCGGGAACGAGAGTGCGCCGCCTCTACGAGGGAGTGGTGAGATCGAGGGTCCTCTACGGGGCCCCCGTATGGGCCGAAGAACTGCTGGCCAACCGTCGCAGCCTGACCCTGCTACGGAGGCTGCACAGGACGACCGCCATCAGGATCGCGCGTGCATACCGAACGGTGTCGCACGCGTCGGCGTCCGTGCTGGCCGCGTCCCCACCGTTCGAGCTGCAGGCCCTTGCGCTCCAACGGTTGTACAACCACCGTAGGGCCCTGGGCTCGGACGGTGGCGGTGGAGGCGGCGAACGTCCGTTCCAGGACGTGTGGAGGGAGACGCGGCACAGGGTCTGGGAGAGATGGCGCGCCCAACTAACCGAGGAGGACATGTCACGGCCACACCGGGCCGTGCGCGCCGTCCTCCCCAACTGGGAGGCGTGGCGGGACCGCGGCGGGGTCCCTCTGACGTACAGGATGACGCAGGTGCTCACCGGCCACGGTGTGTTCGGTGAGTTCCTGAGAAGAATCCAGCGTGAGGTGACGTCAATCTGTCACCACTGCCAGGAGGAAGAGGACACGGCGCAGCACACGCTGGAGCGTTGTCCGGCGTGGGAGGTGCCGCGCCGCGTGCTACGTCTCGCCATAGGCGACGGGTTGGCCCCCGAGGCGCTCGTGGAGGCGACGCTGAGGAGTCCACAGGAGTACGCGGCCGTCCGCACCTTCTGCGAGCAGGTCATGCTGGCGAAGGAGCGGGCGGAGCGGAGCAGGGTGAAGAACCGCGACCCCTGCCGGGTCGTGCGCGGACGAAGAGGAGCGCGAGGAGGAGCAACGTCGACGACGCGACGCCGCGCGACCGCGGCGCCACCACCGACGCCGCCGTCGTAGAAGAGCGCGCGCGCGCGTTCGTCCGAAGGGGAAAAAACAGGCCGTCAAGCCGGGGAGGGTCTGGGTCCCTGCCCGGAATTGCACGACGGCCCCACGGAACGCCGGCGCCGCGGGGGCCGGTGGTCACCCCCCGGCTGCCAAGAAGAGAAAGAAGAGGATGTCCCCTGCGAAAAATCTCGCGGGGGAGCGACGAGGGAGCGCCCTGGACCGAGAGCTTCGAGACAGGAAACGGGACGCTCCCGAGAACCGTCACGGCGACCATCGTGGGGTTTTAGTCGGTAAGAGTCCGACACTACCCGCCGCCGCCTCCCAGAGGGCGGCCGGGTGTCCATGAGGATTTCCCCACGTATTAAAAAAAAAAAAGATTTGCCTCCTTCAAGACTGGTCGTTTTTCATTAGAAAATGAACTAAGAGAATAAACTAAAGTTAAGAAGATGCCCGCGATGATAGTGTTTCAAGAGATATGAATCAAATTAATCGACTGCAAACAACAAGAAGAATATACTTTCGGTAAAAAGTACACACCCTATAAAGTTACTAGTTTTTCTCGAAGTCATTTCTACCTTAATTGATTTACACAATAGTCGAATCAATAGTCTTCGTCGAGATTAATCGTATGATTTTGTAAAAATTACACGCTAATCACGCTAATCAATTTAATATCCCCATTATAAATTTTATTAACATTCAGTACATGTTGGTACTCACATCAAAGAAAGATTCCATCTTGATCGCAGATTTACATCATTTTCTCTGACATTTTATATCAGTTATTTCAATTATAATATCAACATTATCTTTTTGTAACAGTTTATAACGTAGAATCGTTTCTACAAGAGTTATCGCTAGATTCAACTAGAATAAACTGGGTTAGAAATTTACATTCAATGCAAACAAAATGCTGTCCGACAAAGACTCTCTCGGCTCACATTGCGTTCTATCTTCGCGAGAATCCTTTGGGGATCCGTTTGTTCCACGTGGAATACCTACCATACAATAGATTTACTTGAAAAGGTGTGTTCTCTTCTTCTTTCAAACACTATCATTCGGTTCACATCCTCAAGTATAGAGTGTATCAATTTTTAAGAATCTACTTACATAATATAGTTTGGAACCCTGAAAAGATAACTTGTTAGCTATTCTTTTACTGGAATATAGCGAAAGAAGAGAAATGAGTATTATAACTTTAGCATGTGTTTATGATATGTAAATATAGTGTAAAAGGTTCCTTGTAGGAAAATATGATGCTTGAGAAAATGTATTTGAGAAATCAAAATTGTAAGAAAAATGTTTTTGAAAAATTAAGAAATGTCATTGTGTGTATGTTGCAACGTTTCTTCCTGTAGAAAATTATATTTTTATAAGTTTAATTTACGAGAATAAATAATTATTCGACAAATAGTAGCACAACATTCAGAAGAATAACTTTTCACTTTTTGGGACAGAAGTAAAAAGGTCCAGAATACAATTACTTTAGACTGGACCAACAAACTGGGTTAAAAATGATTTAAAGTGCTAACCATTTTGACCTACCCTTACAGTTGGAAATTTGCGTAACAAAAAAAAAAAAAAAAAAAAAGAACAAGAAAACCCTTACAAGGTACAGGAGGTAAAGTAACTTCTTCCTCGTCAATAGTTACGAGTCTAATGTCAGGTGCTTGAATATGAATTTACGTGATCCTCGAGGTCTTCGAACTACTTGAAATATCATTAAAGTTACCTTTCGTCGGAAGCCGTGTCTACTTCGAGTGGCCATTCGTGCAGTTCAAGTATCGTGGTCGACTTACTCGTTGCACGAAGTCGTCTTCGATCACGCGGTGTGTTAAAACGTCTGGCTGTTATAAAAAGCTATAGCTTCGTCTATTTTCTACTACCTAATTTTTATTTTCTGTTTCTGCTTATAACCTTTCCTTTCTTTCTTTTTTTTATTACGAAAATATTTGTACGTTCTTTCATTTCCCAATGAAGTATCTTTTTTTAGCAAACTTTGCAACGCATTTCGCGGCAGATGATGTTCATCTGTACAGTGAGATAGTCGCTTCGACACGCTATGAATTGTTGAGAATGTCAAGCAATCGCGAGGATATAGAAATACAGGAATATTCTGAAATAGAGTCTTACGAGATGACCTAGACTTAGTGTCCATTCCATCCGAGACGATTTAATTAAGGATTGCATAATATCGGAGTGGGTCGCACTGATTGCCATCAACCATTTTAGCTTATGAGGGGTTTACTGTACGGTACCATCGTGTCTGGATTCGTGATGTCAGAGAAATGCACGTGTTCTCGCTATAAATTTACTTCCGTTGCTGGCAATGATGGAAGGCTTCGACACGCATGAAATTTGCATCTCCGGACGACATGGCATTGCATTTTTTATGGAGACGGTTAGCGTGACACGGTCTTTGAACGCAATATGGTTTTAAAGTAGAATCATCTGGCTAAAGCGGAGGGATTTGTGTCTTTAATGCTGCAGGCGGATAAAAACGATTATAAAAATCGTGTCGTGATCCTTTGATTTCGAAATATATATTTCTATTTTATGAGGAGATAGACTAAGAAGACTTGTCTCAGATTTATTTGACAATGTTAGCGTAATTTGGTTTAGAATGGAATTTTTATGAAACGTAATTATTAGAACACAAGGGTTAGTCTTATATACTGGTCGATTGATCAAAAGTATTGATCGTGTTAGATATGCAGTATATTTAATGCAAAAATACATATGTCAGCATAGAAGAGAAAATATCTCGGAGTCTATTTTCAAAATTTTTAAAGAGAAACATAAATTTGAAGCTAAAAGAGAATCCATTTTCACATTTCTTCGTGGAAACAATTAACTTGATCTCGGCTGGCAAATAAGATTCTATAAATATTTGTTTAATTTTCTACGATCGTGGAAGAATTGGACAGTATATTTCCGTACCAATTTTCTAAAATGTTAGTACAACAGAACATTTCCACGGAAAAGAAGTATACACTGAACTTTTTTACTGTTATTTTGGTTAGCCACAAATTTACTCGAAGCCGAAGCAAACACGTTTTATTGCAAATTTTACGAAAGGCCGAGGAACAGAAGCTTCTCGGAAACAATGCAGGCGAACCAACCGGTAACGTGTTTCACGAGCCGCGAGAGTTCAGTTTGGATCGTTAATCGTAATGTCGACAGTTATATGATAAACACCTCATCGCATCAGCCGCATATTTAAAGTCAAGCTTCGATCTTTGAGACGCTGTTTCACGGAACGAGAGGCAGCATTTAGCTTTTGAAGCTTATAAATATTAGCGAACGCAATTTACTTCTATCTGATCGATTTTTGGCCAGATGCCAGTCGCATATTTACGCCTGCAATTAAAGAGATTTTCGCTTATCCTGTAGAAAAATAGTCTCCAGAGCTTTCTTACAGTTTTATCGTAGAGAATTGGCAATTTGTATTCTGTTCAATTTTCAGAGCTTAGCGTTCTTCTCCGTATCTGAACAGTATTTGGCGGATGAAGGCGAATATTTTAGTTAGTATGATAGATATCAGTTGGATAAATTTAAAATTTTAGAGTTACAAGTGTTCGCGAAAATATTCTTAATGAAGAGAATACGAATACTTGTAGAAATCTTTTATCAATACGCTATCAGTGTTATACATAACATTTTGAGATTTCATTAACACTACGAATATCACGATTAAGTATATTTTCTAGTTTTCTCAAATAATTATAGTTTCGCTCATACAGGTAGTTTCAAATAATTGTTTGTCACGATTAAGTATATTTTCTAGATTTTTCAAATAATTATAGTTTCGTTATAGATCATACAGGTAGTTTCCACTATCAAATAATTGTTTGTCACGATTAAGTATATTTTCTAGATTTTTCAAATAATTATAGTTTCGTTATAGATCATACAGGTAGTTTCCACTATCAAATAATTGTTTGTCACGATTAAGTATATTTTCTAGATTTTTCAAATAATTATAGTTTCGTTATAGATCATACGGGTAGTGTTCACTATCAAATAATTGTTTGTCATGATTAAGTATATTTTCTAGTTTTTTCAAATAATTATAGTTTCGTTATAGATCATACAGGTAGTCTTCACTATCAAATAATATATGATAATATATTTATTTATATCTTGAAATACATTTTTATAAAATCGTACTCTGGCTTGTTAATCCTTTGCAACAATAAATGCAGCATTTACTGCAGAAGTAATTAATATTTACAACTGCCATATTGACGCTATCCGCTCTTAAATACAAACTTTAAATGCCACCACTACGGCAACATTCGACGAAAAATAGTTAATTAATTATACTTATAAGAGGCAACGATACGGCTAGGCTATTACGATCAACGCTACAATAATTAATAAATTGCCGAAAAATTCTTTTATGTCCATGCCATGGCACTGATTTATCACTGTAGCAATTCGCAACTGTTGTAGCTTGTTCGTGAAGTAATTCATCATGCCAGAGGGAGCACGGTCAAACAACGTTTAAGTTAAATGACAATACAGCATTCAGCAAGCAAATAAGTCAAGTACGTTAAAATGAAAGAAGAAGTTTGATGTAGCGAGATGTAACAATTTTGAAACAAAAGAACGAGAGCATGCAGCATTTAACTCTTATTCTCCGCGGCTAAAAGTCACGGTTTCATAGAACAACGAGGCCACAACATTTTTTTTCTCGGACGTATCTTAGATTACATTGTAACTGGATATAATGACCTTTCTCTTGTTCTTTATATTCAAGTACCAGCTCTTTTATAGGACTTTTAATCCGTGTAATTACCAAGCGTAACGTATAGTTTGAATAATTTTCCTGGATGATGAATTTAGAAAAATGAAACTCGAACATTAACGTTGTCGCAATTTATTTTCATGCCTATCCACCTTGTCGAGATTCCATTCTATTCACTTTGCTTTTCGTTGCCACATCTGAGAAACATTGCAGAGCCGCTTGAAAATGCCAGAATTTGTATTTCTGTAACGTAGAGAAATTTGAATATTGAACTATGATACCAAGCCCCTCTTTCTACGGTGTCAGTGTTCGTAAATGCATATCACTATGTCGATAAAACGTCGTCCCCAAAATTTTATGCCTGCTACCACGCGAAATATCGAGTTGTGTAACAAGTTCCTTGTGTCTTTCGATATTTTCTGGAATACCATTCTTAAGGAGGAAAATACGGATAATAAGTAAAGTTTATTTAAAATTTAGAAGACCTTCAAAATGTAAAAAATAACAGTACAATAATATGAAAATAGTGATCCTTGATATTCTTTTAAAGCGATCTAAACGAACATATTGGACAATTTATATCCAGAAATCTTCATAAAAAAGAAAGAAATGTTATGGTGTAAAAAATTATAGAAAAATCCACGTTTAATCTATCTCTTTAAAGTGTCAATTTGAACAATATATTGAGAAGCAAATTTGTCGCTTTGTACACACCCATCCGACAAGCTTCTCCAAAAGGTTAGAGCACAAAGAAATATCGCCTTTCTCGTGTAAAATGCCCTTTTGTTCACCTGTGTATCACGTAACGAACATGCTATATACGTACAAAGAAAACACGATTGCAGTGGTTTTAAGATATATGTATTTAAGGATCGACCCTGTTAGACCCAGCTTTTATCATCAACTCGTAGATAAAAATAGGAGAATTTCGAAAGATGTAGGAGGATCCTCGATTAATGGCGGTGCACACGGTGTAACATAAGACCACATGAAATGCCGAAGAAAATAAAGGACGAAACCTTAGGGAAGCTGTGTAAGGGATATCTTCGTTTAGGGTTTTTTCACGTCAGGATAATTTCGTTCCTCGCTGTCAGAAATTTAGCATTCTTAAGGAAATTCACAAATTACGCTAACTCAAGTGTTAGGTTGTCCGAAAAGTTTCTTTCGTTTTATAAGGAAATAGACGCACAATGTTTTTTTATTTTAAATTAGTTTATTGAATTATGCACAAACGTAATAATAGAAATATAACGAAATAGATCATACCTAATTTAATTGTTGAAAATGACAACCTGAGTTCATGCTCGCCCTCCATATGCGGATGCGTTAATTATAAAAACGGTAACTAGAAGATTGTTCTAAATACAATCGATAGACTCCATCGATAGTTTCTAAGATGTTCTTTTGTTCTTTTTTCCCCCTAGTCCATGTAAGTGTGTGTAATAAAGGTTTTTCGGCTCAGAACGGTGTGATAGATTTATCGGTACAATATAGTAATAACTATTGTGATCCCACCTCTGAATAAAGAAATAACAACATTAATAAAATAATATAAAACAGAAATTGTTGTTCATCTATTATCATCTTATGAAACGAAAGAAACTTTTTGGACATCCTAATACAACACTAAATTAACAATAACGTATCATTATCGTTATTAATTAATAGTAACGTATTATTATTACGCATATATGTACATTAATAAATGTTGTTTCTAACTATCAAAACTTTCTCTATGTTTAGGTAAATTTCTAACCATTAAGCCTATTGTATTAATAAATATACTAATACGTTATGTAAATGTACCAGTATTTTAATGGCATTGTATTTTTATTTAATAACGACAAAGTTGAAGTTCGTCACAAAAATGTTAATAAATAAAATAACAAAAAATCGAAAGGGAATGATACCCAATACCTATCGACGTGCGAATCCTGTTTCGAGGCTGATCTGAAAGAATGTCGATTGCTGAGGAAAAAAGCGGAAAAAAGTCTCGTGAAATAGTCCTGGGGGAACTTCAACCATGTGTCTGAAGAGCTGGTTATTAGTAGAAAGATTCTCGGGCATTCGATCGACCCAATCGTGACGAGCAGGTATACCTAATCAAATATTTTCGCGTGACAGCGTCCTACACGAAACGTTCTCGATTTCATATACTACAATTACAAATGGAACGTATATGGGATCCGTTCTATAAAATACGATGGTGACGGGAAAATGACTCGTCTTTATCAAAGAAGGGTTGCTATGGAACAAATATTTGTGCAGGCTTATTTTTTGTTACTCGAAAGCGTTGTTCTTTTTTTTGAAGATACACTCAATTGTTACGGAACGTTTGTTTTACACGAAGCATTTACTCATTTCGAAGCAAAAGTAAAGGGAATCCTTTACTTTAAATGTTTAGAAATAAAGTTTCAAAAAAAGATAAACGTTGAACTTATTAAAAATTCTCTTACGTCATAATGAAATATAGATGAATGTAAAGATCAAATAAAGAGAATAAAATAGAAGAAAGAAACGTTTGAGATGAAAATCGTATTAGGGAGGGAGAAACTGTAATGGCTTGAAAAATAAATATTTTCAGACATTTCTCTAACACTGTCGATATAATTAAACCAGTTTATTTTTTTATTATGATCAACGTATATTGCATTACGCAAGTTGTATAACGTACATCGAAGAGTATACAAAAATACCGTAAAATAATTTTGTCTATTCGCTTCTGATACATATATTCTTCTTTGAAATATGTGTCGTAGGAAAATCAATGCTCTCTCGTTGACAATGATGCGATTAATTTAAAAATCTTCCATTTAATTCATTCCAGACTTTTCCTGTGACCATTAGATTAGAATGCTACGACGTATAATTGTAAATTATTATTATTGTAATTGTAGTTGTTCATTAATTTTCTATGACTCTTGCAAACGATCTCTGTCAACTGCTTTTGTTCTACATCGATTTTTATATTCCATATAAAACCAGCTGTGTGCAAATACTTCTAAACTGACATATACACTGTAACATACACATCCATTGCGTTTTAATTAGTGAAAACGAATAATTAATGAAAACACAAAGTAACAGCATATTTTTGAAAAAAGCGGTTAATTTATTTCTACGCGGTTTCCTCTCCACCACTGGATTTCCGAATAAGCCCTTAAATCTCTGGACGTCCTCTGAAACTGATCCCCGCGTATCCTCGATACCAGTCGCTGCTTTATTCTACAAGGTCACATTAAGCCATTGAATATTGCATTGAATACTGCATTGAATATTCGCACGTTAGGAACAGTCGGACGTCGCACGTCGGAAACAAATCGATGGACGTGGTCGGACAAGTTAATTGTCCACGATTTATTAAAATTTTAGCGGGTCGCCGGTGTCAACGAGGGAAACGGTAGCCCTCGGTTGTCGCTGTCAAACTTCGGCTACTCGAAGTTTGGGTTTTGGCGAGCCGTGGTTAACGTGTAGAAGTGAGTGTACGCCGTTGCATGTTACACAGAATATCGTGTACGTACTATTTACGGTGTGTCTTCGAGGCTCTACACGACGACACGATGGATTGAAATGTCAGGTTCCCTGGTTATGCGCCATAACGAATGTACGTTTGTGCGTTTATGGACGACATACGCTCCCTAATTAGCATGTTAATATTTTACCGTGCACGGAGAGATCACGCTAAGTTTACAGCTAATTATTTATTGCCTACTCCTTTTTGTATTTTCTTTCTTGCAATTTTTTCCTTCGTTTGGTACTCTTTATTCGCTGTTTACTGTGTATCGTCGACCGTATTTTCGTTAGATTTGCGTTGCATGATTCTATGCTGGAAGACGTGTTCACTGGGATGATCGATGCGAACGAGCCTTCTCGAGAAGAAATTTTCCGACCAAACGATTTTCATTTTTAGAGAGTTCACTTCTAGCCGACGTTTTGGATTATTCGTTGTTCGTGTAGTGTGATGCCGATATGATACAATGGCGTTTCGAGTTGTTTTTTTACACGTTGTTGGAATATCTGGAAGTACCGCGCTTCCTTTAAAAGTTTCTAAACGACAAAGGTTCTATCAAAATTATTTAAATCCTCGGCTTTACTCTAAACGTAACTCAAATCGTATCAGAGTTCATTCGTGGCACGAAAATTCAATTTCCCTTGGAAAAAAAGCTACTCAGAAAAGATTCGTTCGCACGAAAAGAGTGGATGTACGCTCTCGTCGTCCCGTTCATCAGCTCTCTGATCGTATATACTCGCCCCTCGGAACAGAGATGTCAATGTACTTCTTCCGGTTGCACAACCTGCGCCGTCAGGCGGAGGAGGTACGAAAAAAGCGGCAGAAGGGAAGATCGTGTCAAAGTGGTCAACGTGGGACCAATTCTACGGACCAATCGCAACCGACAGCCGGATCCATGCACTGTTGCAACAGGGTCCATCGGGGCCCGAGCAAGCTCTTCGAGCGTGCTCCATTGCAGCCCAGCGATTCCCTCGATGAAATAGCTTTTCAAATACCCAGGTAACATTTTCCAGTTGCATGATACATACTGTCAATTTGTTCTTTTTTTTTATTATTATTTCTAGAAATTTTTCCGCAGAATATTTTTGGCCGAGGGTGAGGAATGTGTAGATTTTGAGGTAATGGAGAAGTTGAAATATGAATATAAATAATGCGTGTAGGTGTAAAAAAAAAAAAAAAGGAAATGTTCGCTCTAGTGGGAAAATTTTGACAGAATATGGTAAAAGAACATACAATAGCAAGTGCATAAATAAGAGAAATAATAATACCAAATTTGATTCGATGTAATTTGTAATTACTATACAAAATTAAACCTTGAATTTTTTTTTTTTTTTTATGTGTATTGCTACAAGTATAAGAAATATACTTTCAAATCTTACATTATAGAACGAGAAATCGATTGTAAATACCAATTAGACTGTAATTAAAATTTAATCAATCTGACATATTTTTTATTATTTTGTCGTTAAATCCAATCTGAATCTATAAACGCGATAAAGGCCAAAAGCCAATAATATTCAAGTGACAAATATAACTGATAAAACTAACAGAAATTGGTTTCATGTGTTTATTGCAACTCTTCATAAATATAAAAATATGAAATATAACAAATAAAAATAAACTAGAAACCCTATATAAGAGCTTCTATATTGATCTACTTCCTAATCTCTTGAATAATGTGCTTTGGTTCAATGTAGAATTATTAAGAATCTATACTTTTTTACACGTAATGTCTCAATTTAGGAAGGGGAGGGATATGAAGGTTTATGAAAATCGAGAAAGTGTTTTCTCATAAAATAGCGGCAGGTAAAATAAAACGTCTATTCTTTGCGGCTCTCTGTGTAGTAAGAAACGAGAAACGCACGTAAAAGAGATTCAAAGAGAGATATTTTCTTAAAATATTCTCCTTGCTCGCCCAATTTAGGACTAGTCGCGGATTTATTTACTATGTATGTTTGAATGTCTGGAAATCTTTTGATCTTGTTTGCGAAGCTTAGGATTAAACGTAACGTTGGTTTATTTGTATAAGCTATATAAAATTGTAACTAAAGTTTCTAATGTATGGATTAATATTTTTATTTTTCAAGAAATCATTTTCTAAATATATTTATTAATTATTTAAAAAAATATTAAACGATGATTGGAATATTTAAGTACGACATTGTGATATTATAAATATTTTTAATGTTTTGAAAATTTTTATGAAATAGAATTGATACAGTACTATCATAATATTCAATAGAATATTATAAATCCCCTGTTCTCGTATTTAATCTTATATATCCGAATATCTATTTATATTCAATGATAGAACAAAAGTATTACTATTTCCAGAGATAAACAACAAATACAACAATAGAGTTTCGTTTTGTTTTCCTTGCCGTCTTCTTCTTTTCTCGTGAATATGATCTCAAACTTTTATTCCTTCTGTAGCAGATATTTTGTAGTCAATTAAGGTCAATAATCTAAAATATATCAGCTCAATATTTCAGTACAGATACGTCAATCCTTTGGCCACATATGAAAAGCAAATAATGTGAAAATTATTTCTTTTCTATTACTATACAATACCTACACAATGTTGCTAAACTCATTAAAAATCAAATTACATCATATTTCGAAATTAAGGCGTTCGAAAGCGACGAACAAAGCTTCTCAATCTCAGCATATTCTCGATAAAAGCAAGCCACGGAGATATTTTAATAACTTTTATCACCTGCAAACTACAAGATTGAATCGCGAACGCATCTTATACCTAGCAAATGGTCTTACTGTTTACACTCGGATATCGTAACGCCATTTAACAAGCATAGTTAAGCGTACTACAACTCTGACGGGTTGTTGTTCTTCTTCATTCACCAGATGCTGTCGCCTAATGGACGTGTCATCTTTTCCCCATAAATTATGGACATTACTTTTCCTCCCTTTGAAGCGTGCCAAACTCGCTTGGAATTCTAAGGGCACTCTCTACGCTCCAGATCGACGGGGGGATGTAATTTTCAAGCCTGCACTTTCAGGGAACAGATTCAGACCACTTACGATGCGGACTTTATCCCCCTGTCTCGACGCTCGTGTTAGATGAAAAGTTTAAGGCGGCCCGTGGGCAAAGGGGACGCTCGAAACGGTCAAAGGTCGAGATGAAGCAACTTGAAAAGGCAAGCTGTGGCTTTCGTTGAATTGGTCGCTTGGTGATGCAACTTGCCAGGACGAATACAGGCTTCATTAAATCGTTGATGATGGACACGATGGGTCGCGGCCTTTGCGCGATTCGACCCTGAAAATTTCGATGTTTTTATTGAAAGGTTGTTTAAACACGCGTGGCACCCACCGGTGCATGATTTTCAAAAGGTTTTGAATGAATTCAATTGTGACGAGCCAGGGGGGAAAATATAGTTTTTTAAAGAGTTACATTTTGAAAGTTAGCTTTCGCAACGAATGATATTAACACCTACGAGATGTTGTGGGCGTTAGCCATGTTAAATTCCCAGTATATCGAAGGAGAATACGACATTCACCACCGACTTGTTTTTAGTTTATCACGTTAACTTGAACGTATCTCAATCTCATTGTAATATTTTTTACAATAATACCAGTTTTCTTTTATGTAAATTGGAAATTGAATTGAATCAAATTTAAAAGCCACAAATGACAAACAATTTCTATTTCGTAATATATGTACCTATAACTGTTCGAATACTTCGTAATATTCAAGTCGATAATATAAAGGGCGTTAATATTTTATAAAACAACGTTATTTTGATATATATAATACAAACAGAAATTCCTAGATATCTGGATTAAATGTTTTTTATTGAGAGTTTCTATGGAATAAGTGTCTCAATTACAAATTTATTTACATATTACGATTAACTATGCTTTCACTGCATTCAGTCTTATCGATCGCAGATTGCAACATAACGACCAATATCGTAATGTTTCGTTTCACAATTTTTCATCTTATCGACAGTTTAGTGTCGACGTTCAACACGTGTGTTCAGTTGAATCGCGTAAACTCCATTAAAGTTACTAGCATTCTCGCTGGATTAATTGCGTTTCAGTGCTTCCCCAAGAAGTAAAAGAAGTAACTCTTCTAATTATAGAAACTCTTACGAGCGCAAGAAAATGCGGAGTATTATAATCTTCCTTAATGTTAAAATCGAATTGGAACGAATGGGAGACTGTTAAAGGGAATAAAAGGAAATAAACGCAAATAAAGAAAATATCGGACTTGGGCTGGGATGACACTGCTTTTATACCTTTAATGTAAAACGGATATCATTGTTACGAGTATCGAAAATTTAATAATGTTTTAATAAAATATTAACGCCCTTTATATTATCAAGTTGAATGTTACGAAGTATTCGAACAGTTATAGGTACATGTAGTATCGGGAAAAGGGACGTGCCTGACAATGGGTCATACCTGTGGCCCTTTACAATATTGGGGTAATTGAAGGGGATCTACCCGGGAATGGGTCAGACACATCTGGAGGACAGACAGAAGACGTTAGGCAGTCGAGTTAGATGGAAGATGTGAGGCAGTCGAGTAGAGTCAGTTGAGTTAGTCAGTTGCGGAGAGTGAGTTGAGTAGTAGCAGTTGAGTGGAGCAGTTTGAGTTCAGTCAGGTGAGAAGTTGGAAGCCGAGTTTAAGACGTACGACGATTGTAGTCAGTTTTGTGTTGAGTATTGCTTGTACGAATAAACTTGAACTGAACTCTGAATAAACCATCCTTTCTTGTCCTTGCTCTAGATAATAAAACAAACACATCTGTAGGTTACTACATACATATATTACAAAATAGAAATTGTTTGCTTTCTGCAAAATGCTAAAGGCTATTTTAGCAACGTTTAGTCCCTTTTTGGAACGAAAAAGTTTATTCTAATGGAAGGTACCAAATATTTGTTCACTCGTTTCTTATACGATATTTAAAGAACCGTTTTCGATAATTGCCGCCTTAATAACTGAGATAGGTCCAAACGAGGGTCGTAAAAAAATAAAAGAGGAAAACGTAGCGATTAGTAACACTCCCATGTAAATTAATCATTCACACGCCCTTTTAATAGAACGATGTTATACTTCACGTCAAACCCAAGTACCTCCATAAGGATACAAAATTTTCAAACGTAACTGAATAATTTGCGCAGAACCTTAATAATTTTTCAAAAAGAGAATTTACAAAATTATTAAAAAATTGGGACATATTTCCAGAAAATATATTAATTCCTAACAAACTATATATAACTATAAACCCCGATAAAATGTTTACTTTTAAAATTACGCGAATAAACACGAAATTACTTGCCGAATGACTTATCATATAATAAGCACAACTCCCTCGATAAACATGTGCCTCGTTTAATTATACAAATACCATTAGCTAGGTAAATTGACAGAGATCACATTACTACAACCGCATCTTGATTTTACATTATTGAAATAAACCTCTTATCGCCAGTAACGATTTTGACATTTACATACATACGTCCAAAAAACTCCATTATTTAACAAACCGCGCAAATTAGGTCGCTCATCCACACCGTCTGCATATAATATCTGGAAGTGGAACTTCCATTGGAAAAGAGAAAACAGCGTCCTATTGAGCTCAAACCGCTTAAGTTGAGGAACAGAGATTCCGGGGAAATTATAGAACGGAAATGCTACCGAGCCTCGTTAACATCACTTCTCGTTCCTCATCTCGAAATCACATCAGAGTGCACATAAATCGATGGTCGAATCCGATGGACCGTTGATTTGTCTCGGGCATGCCAACCAAAGAGGATGGATGCCTGTACCAGTAAAGGGAAATAATGGGTTTTCGAGTGGCATGACAACACGAAACGAGAATAATTCTACGTTTATACAGGGTGTCTGGTACCTAGTGGTGTATTTGTGCAAGGATAATTTCTCATGAAAAAATAAGTCGCAAATGAACGATAAAGTTTCTCGTGCGAGGTTTCGTTTTCGAGAGAAAATAAAAGACGATTTTGAAAGTCTGACCGGTACACGTGTAATAGTTGTAAGTTTCGATTTAACAGATTTTTGTTCCTGTTTCTAATTGTATTTATTATGAACGTGAGTAACGCGAAAAAACTTTCTTCTGCGTTATTCGAATCAGCTTTTGACAAGGGATGGCTCGTTGCTTGATTGTACTATTGTTGCCAGACACTGTGTACATCGCGTATCACGCGGTTTCGTTCGCGTATGACGTGCATGACAAACTAAAATAACGAGATCGAAGCAAGGTGCACGTTGGTATGACACAGAAAATCGAAGAGCTTATCCCCTCGCGTGAAACACGAAGCCAGAGATTCAGTGAACCCGGACCACTTATCACACCTCTGCGACAGATGATCGTCTCACCCTCGTCAAGCGTCCGTAATGAAGCAAACGCTCCAGATAGGTCCGGCAGATAAAATCCCTCGAAGATTTATATCAAATGCAGGGTCTTTTGCTGTGTGCTCATTCCAATTATGGAAACGAAATTTATTCTGAAAATGCTCGAAAATTTTCCAGAATTTTTCTTAATTATTCTTAATTATTCTTAATTATTTCGTGCGATCTCGGTTGTGGTTTTGTCTTTAGAAAATTTCTCCTCGTTCTGAAAATTAACTTTTTACTGCTAGTTAGGAAAATTGATTAGAAAATTGAATATTTCCGATAAGACAAATTTATAATATCGTTTGTTTGTTGGAAAAAAAAAACAGATTTGGAATGATTTTTCGATTCTTGTTCTATAGCAAAGTATGATAAAAGATTTATCTTATTTATTTATATTTTTTGGCTTGTTTACCACGCTAAAATATTTTGAAACTAGAGCACCGATGTAAACTATGCGGTCTACAGGTTGTCTGATAAAATTCTTAAATCTAAAAATCTAATGAAATTTTTTTATCTCTAGCTTATCTATAGCTATTTTTATATAGATATTTTTTATATCTATTTTAGATATAGTTTGTCCTAATCATGTGAAACTTCCTCTACATTGGATATAATAATAAATCATGTTTATTAGACACATTGATGGATGTACCAACCTCCTGATTCAGTATCCTGGAATTTAAAAGAAAAGTAAAATCTTAATAGTAATGTAGTAAAAAATCTGAAGATAATTAAGCAACTATAAAATAGTAACGTTAATAATAGAGATTGTCTAGAGTGTTTTTATAGCAATTTTACTAACGTCGTGCGTGAAAGAAGGAAAAGAAAATAATTTCAGTGGAAGCTGTGGCAACTTGTTTAGCTGCTATCGTTTCATCGTACGTACCACTGTTCCATGATAATTAAAAGGATTTATTAGAATCATTTTTATCATGGAAAATGTAACGATATAACAATTGAAATGCTTTTATCGCGCCTCTCAGGCGATAAAGAGCTTTAAAGATTCCAATCACGCTGGTTAAGCGTCAAAGAGCCGAGAATAATTGCTTTAGAAGTGCAAATGAAATTTTATCCAATTTTTTCTGATTTATTCGCGAAATGTCGCATAAGATCGTTTTAATTTATTTTGAGAGATTTTAATCACGAAGTGACGCCAATGTCCTTCAGTGTTCGATAATCCAATCAGTGTTTCTTTGCTCCCATGCCGACAGAAAGAATATAAAGAAACGAACGGCCATCAACTTTGTTTAAGACAGTAGATTCCCAGGCAAATAAAGCTAGGTCTTGTTTATGCGTTTTACTTCTATTACAATCCAATCTCTCTTCCACGGTTCCTCGATTAGTTTTTATTATCCGTTTACTTTTTTTTACCGATGACACCCAAGCAAATGGAAACGAAAAGCTTCTTTTACGAATTGTCGTAAATCTTTTATAGAAATAATGAATTGGTTATACCGAACGATTTGTCTCACTTAAGCAGAAATGAAGTGTTCCCAGACATAAAAGAATTGTTTGAGATCTATTTATGTAATGTATTCTATTCCAAGGATTTTCATGGAAGTATTTGATCGAATGTTTTAAATAAAATGAACATTTATCTATTGAAATGAAATAGATTAAATACTCTCTAAAACGAACCAAATTACATAAATGGATATTTCTTTTGTTTTGTGTGAGATTTCGTATTGCTTTATCGGTATAATAAAATGACAAGGAACTCGGATTAAACAATTTGGAGAATAATTATTTCATGTCGTTAAAAGTTATTACACCTCTAGTAGTGGATGTAAACGGTACGCACAAAAATGTTCTATAGCAAAAGAATATTAATAATTGCATATGCGCATGATTATGTGAAAATAGTACAATATTTGACGACTTACGCGAGTTTCTTTCACGGTACGATGGGAAAAGATTTCATGCTGGGAGGAAGATGAAACTACAATTTTCTTGTAACAACGTATCGAATGGAATATCAAATTTTCATTTAGTTAAATGGGAAAGTGATACTGAAACAGTAGTATTCGATATAGAAGAGCGTGAGTATACAATTCTCAACTTACAAACTCAACATTCGTTTCGATTCAGAACAGATTATTGTTTGACTACTTCAAACAATCAATTCACGTTCTCGTTTATCGATGCTTTGTCATCGAATACTTTCATGAATAACGCACGTTCGTTCCAGCGATTCGACGCGAGTTATAAAGAGCTCTTCGTTTCGTATAATTTCCACCTCGATAAAATCAAGAAGCGAGAATTTACATATACCGGAATAGTTTAGACAGTAATCGCAGAACAGTAACTACGTCTTTTTAAATCGTTTGAAAAGTCGTCGTCTTCCTTGTTTCGTAGCAATATACGAGAGATCTTGGAATAATGCGGCACAAAGGAGGCCGCGAAGTAGAATAAGATACCGTGCCTGATCAGACGTCGGCGCGTTGCTGTCTGTCGATTTGGCCGCGTAGGGGGCAGCTGGCAGCAACCTCGCTACGAGCGTACGGTGCTGCCATTATCGAGGAGCGACGGTCGTTCGTCGAACTAAGAAATTCTCTAGACGTCTAGAGTTTAAAATAAAATATGTGGAATCCCGTTGAGATCAGAATTCGGTAAAATTTTAGTTGGATAAAAGAACAGATAAAAAGAAGGAATGAAATTCTATTTACCATTAATGGATAAGTATTCGATGTAGCAAGAATTTATTCGGAGTTTATTGCTCGTTAATTTTAATTGATCGATACCAGTTCAGAAAATCCTGAAGATAAGCGTTGTTTTCTCGCTACGTGCGCATTGCTCCATTTTCGCTAAAGCTGAGCACTCGCTTGCAACGACACGCAACAAAAAATTCGCTTGTCTGCATGAGATCTTAAAGGCCGTTCTCAAACACATAGACAAACCGATCCGCGATAGTGGGAATATAGTGGGCCGTCGAGAGTAATCTCGTTAGCGAAGAAGATGGCTTTGGAGGACAGAGGGAAGACAGTTGGAGGCAAGAAAGAGTCAAGAAGAAACGATAGAAAGAATATCCAACGGCAAATCGAGGGAATGGAAAATAAAAGGAAGTAAGAAAAAAGGCGGGTAAACGTTGTAATCGTTCCTTAATGCTTCTACACTAACGAAAGTCTCTCCTCCACGTTCTCTTTTAGATACTCTGTCGCCATCGCTTCGCAAGTTAATGCAGCGGAAGTAGACTTTCAACTATATTACCTCTAATCGCATCGACGTTCCGCTTTGCACGTCGCTGCACCGTAATTTTGGGTTGAATTCTCGGTTTACAGGCTGACGTCCTTCTTCCATCTCGAATCGTTCGTATCCTGTCCTCTCATTCGTAGCACGAATTTCCGCCGTGGTTACAATAGGACCAAGAGCAATTGTTAGAAACACCCGTTGGTTTAAATAGACGCTCCGTGAGTCTTGTAAATACGACTGACGATAGATATCGTACACCTACAACGAAATGAAAACTTTTTCATCAGTGAGCTATATTAAAATTTGAATAGAGCACGAGATGCGTGAATCGGTTTTTGGCGATTCTATTTGGAGATTATACGTAAACTAGATGTTACGTTGGCCGGCTCTCTACCTAGACCAGGCCACACATCACATCCTTACCGCGTACCCTCAATATCTCAATAGTTTCAAGTACCCTCCATAAATCTCAGGAATTTTCCAGTTAAGGTCCTTCAGACCAAACAAATATTCTTTCACTGAATAGTTTATTGTCTACTACAGGAAGATACGGAAAAGTTGGTTTTTCTCACGTTCAGTATCTTCCGTTAGCGACTTTCTCTCGAGGGCGACTGAGACCCTTCCTAGTCCACCAGCTGCCTTATTACCAATCAGAAGCAATATCTATTGCCCTCACTTTCCTAGCCAAAATTGTCATCAACAAATCCAATGGTTCCGCTAGATACACCCATCCTTAGCTTTCCTCCGCTACAGCATCATTACCGAACTCCACTGGTTTTCCATCTTTCGAACGGTCAACGTCGTTGACGAGGTTTCCGCCATTAGATCAGTCGCCTACTTAACTTACAGTCTGTCACACAAGAGCGTGTCTGCGATATTTCTGTAAATATTTATATATTTGTAAAAAAATTTATATGAATTGAATCTACATCTAAAACACTAATACGCTATTACTTAGTAGGGTGTCCAATCTCCTCCATTAGCGATTATAGCTTGACATCGTTTCGGCATACTCTCGACTAATTTTTGAGCGTAGGATTCTGGTAACGACCTCCATATCTTTCGAATGTGATGTACAAGTGTTCTTATTTTTGTGATACGTCTTCCTCTCAGCTTGCATTTCATTAGGGACCACACATTTTCGATAGGGTTTGCATCAGGGGACTGCGATGGCCAAGGAAGTACTGTGATGGCGTTTTTCGCTTTCCATTGGGTGCAGATGCGACTTCGATGTTTAGGGTCGTTGTCTTCTTGCAATATCCATTGGTCCTCGGTTTGGTTGAACCAACGTTTCACGGATGTGAGAAGTCCCCTTTGGTACAATTTCACCATCTTTTGTGCATTCAGATTGTCTGTAAAGACGCACAAAGTCCCAAAACCGCGTGCGTTAAAGCAACCCCAAACATGCACTTTTATAGGGTGTTTTACACTTCTTTGAATCATCCTTCTTCCATGGATAGTCCAAGCACGCCTAATAGGACACCATGCCCAAAACGAAGATTCATCAGTGAATATTATATTACTCCAATCACGATCTCTGTTTTCATTCGCCCATGCCAGACGATTTTCGACGTTTCGCGTACGCGACACTCATATTAAAAAGCTCTGTTCCTTTCACTGTTTCAAATGAAACTGAAAGGTATTCAGCAACGCGTATTAGAGAAGTTTTCGTTTGTTTACATTCTTTTTATCTCATTCTGATTAGGTGTCAGGTTTCGCAGATATCGCAGACACGCTCTTGTGTGACAGACTGTATACATACGCACCAGCGTAACTATCTTCATTACAAAGTTGTTGGAATAAACTGTAACTTATAACTTGTTATATCAGTTGTCATATTCAATTTAACTATCTCTATTGTCCTAACTGAAATAGGGGATCCATCATTTCGCGGCGTCGATTGTCTAATCGTAACGGGAATTTACGACTCCCGTTGACGCGCTTCCTCGCGATCGCGTCTGTCCGCGAGCGAACGAAACGCTAAATATTTTTTTTTTATTTATTTATTTATTTAATTTTACAATTTGTCCAGAAGGACATTTGGTAAAATGTTATAACTTGAAAAATATAGCATGTGGATGGTTACCCCCAGCGGGGTTCCATCTTCCAGGTTGTTTATTGTTTTTCTATTGCAAGGTCTGCGGGATGCTTCTTCTTCAGAAACGCTAAATATGCGCGTACGATCATGTGTCTGTCCATACAAGTCGTCCTACGTAATTAAAATAAGGTGCGAAATATTTTGTTTAGCATTGTTATCTCGTATGATTGAAGGGAACGATTTATGGAAATGTACTTGTACTTAAAGGGTTAAACACAGTGTAGTAGGCAAGCACGAACGGTGATTAAGAATCTGCAAGTTGTAGTTGACTTCGTGAACCTGATGTCTGATTAGTATTTCAAGAGGACTGTCGCGCGATATCTCTGACAGTGTCCTGTTAGGTTATTATTAATGTTACTACGTGTGATTTCTTGGATTGGAAACTTTGTATTATAGTTTCTTCGTGATAAATTATACTTTTACCAGGCAAGTCCGGAAGAGTTACAGCGTAGATTTTAGCTGTCTTGTTTGATTCGCGTGCCGTATGAAATATGAAATTATCATAAGGTACCTTTTCGTGTTTCATAACTTATAGGAAGGTTTGAATATCATTTATGACGAAGTATAATGTAAATATTCAGCGGTTAAACACGATAGGAAAAATATATCGACCAAAGGTATATCGTTGAGATTTTTTCAATACGAATTTCTTCAAAGTTGAAAAGTAGCTGATATATTTACGAGATTTTGTAAAAAAAAGCAAATGATTGTTTTTTTACGTTCTACATACATTTTGTAAAAAAGCGAAAAAGCAAATGCTTAAGAGGATAATACAAAATTAAATAGAACGTTGTTTGCTTATATGAAATTGTTTTATTTTAAATGAGCAAATAGAATTTGTATATTTCGAAATTACTCTCCTAAAAAATATGACTCATACATACGAGTATCTATATTATTCTTACTTCTACTTGTAGTCTTTTATACAGCGTGCTCATACAGTATTATTTTTACGTATTTCTTAAACATCAATTCTAACTTACAAATATAGTATCATTTGTATAATAAACGTGAATAATAGTATCATACCTGGTCCAGTAACAAAATAACGCGTTATTAACACTGTCAGGTACAATGAATTCTCTATCGGTGATACAAACGGAATGAATAATTCAATAGTGCACGAATATTGCACGCTGCAATGTGATACTGATATCACGTGTAGTTTAAATTAAGCAAAAGGACAATAAATCAGTTTTAGGTTCAATAACGTTTTGATTCGAAAACCGGCACCCCGATATAACTTAATGATGTTCATAAAATAGATTTCAGCTAGATACCTTGGCAATCTGTGCCTCGTTTGCATACTGATAATAAATGGTTAATTGTTATCATAAGTTAGAATATATCTAAAACTGTAATAGATTTCCACAGTAACGCATGGTAACACTAGTTGATCGTGACTCTAACAATTAATAGATTCAGATAATTATTCTTACACATGACGTTTTCGTGTATGAAATATCGCTTTGCTTAACTGTATTTTATTCTTATTAGATTTATTTTAATTTTAAGTCTGTCTTACATATTAATTTCTCAAACTTTATTTTGTAATACATTTATATAGTTTATCGTTTCTTTTGTTTGTTGTTTATTATTCCTATTAATATATTCTTCTCTATTGAGTATTTTGTACATAATTAATATTCCTATAGTACAAATATCGATGGTTGATATGCATGCTTGTTATAGATAAATAGATTTTGTTTAAATAGATCTTATTTATATGCTACGCATTTGTTTAAAGTGGAAGAAATATTGATTCGTACTAGTCAAAAGTGATTATGACTAATTTAAAAAAATATCCTGTTCTATGCGAGCGTGAATCAGTACTTTTAGTTAGTTTAACACTGCTGTGTTAATATATAAAAATATAAAAGTTGCGACTAAATAAAAATAATTAATGTAAAGTAAATTTTTAGAAAAGTTATAGAATTTTCCATCCGTAGAATGGATTTATTCCAGCTTTCGGCTTTTTGCCTACATTATGCTCTATAATACGCGAAATTAATATGTATTTTCTTGAGCGACGCCATCGCCTTGACAGCGTTCTCGAACGGCACGTTTGGAAAAGTTCTGCGTATACATCGAATATTAATGTTCAAACAAGCTCCGCGTGTAGGAACATAAGAAGATTCTAAAATTCATGAAAATTCATCGACGTATGCAAAGATAAGTGAGAGAATGAAAAAGAAAAAGAGGGAAAGAATGAATTTCGCATAAAACGCGTGTTCTGCTATACACAGAAACAATGGGAAAAAAGTATTCATCGAATTAATACGATGCGATGGAATGAAATAATTAACATCGAGATGAGCAGATATGTTAATTATGCAAAATGATTACAATTTATCCTTTTCGTTTAAATCGTTCTACATAAAATAACGTTAAAATATGAAACTATTGCTATTATCGTGGCATTAAATCGGAGTTATATAGTATAATAAATTTTGTTTCGTTCAAAATATTCAACTTTAATTTAAACATTATCACGGAATTGATCGTTATTTATATCGTGGATCGTAAATTCTCATTGAAATTTTTCGCGATGAATATTATCACAGTTCTTATCAATAAAATAAATTCAATAGAATGTTGTGGTAATAAATTATTTACGCCTGCTTAATCATAATAGTGATCGATAAGTTATTAAAATAATAAACTATAAAATAATAGCTCAGTATATATTATTTTACTATGAAGATTACCAAGTTTTATACCTTGTTTTTGAACATAAAACAATACATTATATAAAACAGTCAATTATACAACATTTTCTGCAGCAAATGTAGATTCTATGAAACGTTGTAACATAATTTTATTTTGTTATAATTATAAAATGTAATTAACTTTATATCATAAAAAATTTACTATACATGCACAAAATAGATTTATTGCGCTTCAATATCTGTATGAAATTTTATACAGGTGTCAAAGATTACATTTCTATATTACAAAGTTTTATCATTAAATTCTATTAGTATATAACGAATTTAAAATTATAAAATACGGAAGATAATCGTGTCAAAAATATACAATTTTACAAGTTATATTATTATTTTGTTAAGTTGTTTGTAACATATACGTAGATATTCTCCTGTAATTCTCATACGGTGAAATAATTGCCCCGAAGGGAGCCGAGTTTGCGTACACTGAAATGACGAAAGTTCTTTCTAAAGTGGCAAAGTTTTATTCATCAGGAAGTTGGCTAACTTTGCGAGCAATTATGAAGCAGCAAAAATAAATGGATCGAAGACTATTCTCGATTTTATAATCAACCAACTGCGAGATATCTGAAGATTTTTTATACAATTGCAACAATCAAGCATCGATTGTTTCCAGCTTGTGTAAATGCAATACTTTCGCTTTAGAAAAACAAAAGTAAAGATTTAGTTTAGTCAACTTTATCATTGATAGTGCAATATTTAACACTGTGCCTTTCATTTGTGTTTAAAATAAATTCAATGAAAATTGAATTAAAATAGATATTGGGAGATAGATAACAAACGAGAAAATATATTAGGCGATAAAATTTGATTAAATCTTTGTTCAGAGAAATGAAATAGGAAAGTGCTTATTATGTGCTATAACATCTTTTTTCTACATACGTTCCATCTATTTCTTTTATTATAACGAATTCTCTGTCTCCTTAAAAACAAGAGAAAAAGAAACTTGGACGTTATATATTCGCGAAATATTATATTACATTCCTTGTTATTTCGGAATTTGGGAAATGTTCAGCAAGCATTTAACCGGCTTACAAAAATTTCAGCATTTAGATATCTTCCTATAAAGGTGCAAAATTTATGATTTAACAAATCATTAAAAAATTTACGCAAATAACTTTAGCAGGAATTACTTTTCTGTCAACGAGGCCATGCTATACATTGAGTCTGATATATGTATTAACAATATTATTGCAATTTTTAAATTTATAATGTATATCAATATTTCTACGTGGTTTATTCTCACGAACATGCATCTCAAGCTATAGATCTTCCTTAACTACTTCTGTTAACAGAACCTATCGATTCTCAATAACCATTAAGTTACTTAAACCAATCTATGCTGAACATATTTTGATCTAGCATACCCTAGAATGACCAAGACAAATGGTTCAAAAAGCTATTAGGACACTTATATTAATATATAGGAATCTTTTATGAACATGTTATGTGCGTTATACAAAACATTCTGAAACATTTTGAAATTTCATTAGCACTGTGATAAGATACGACTGTCATAATTATATCGATAAAGTTTAAAAGAAATATGAAAATGTGCACGAAAGCTACGACATATTTATTGAAAACGTAAATTTCATAGAAACCATAAAAGTATCTTAAAAGCCAATTTTCTCGTCTATTAATGAACTTATACATGTTTATATACAGTCTGTCACACAAGAGCGTGTCTGCGATATTTCTGTAAATATTTATATATTTGTAAAAAAATTTATATGAATTGAATCTACATCTAAAACACTAATACGCTATTACAGTAGGGTGTCCAATCTCCTCCATTAGCGATTATAGCTTGACATCGTTTCGGCATACTCTCGACTAATTTTTGAGCGTAGGATTCTGGTAACGACCTCCATATCTTTCGAATGTGATGTACAAGTGTTCTTATTTTTGTGATACGTCTTCCTCTCAGCTTGCCTAATAGGACACCATGCCCAAAACGAAGATTCATCAGTGAATATTATATTACTCCAATCACGATCTCTGTTTTCATTCGCCCATGCCAGACAATTTTCGACGTTTCGCGTACGCGGCACTCATATTAAAAAGCTCTGTTCCTTTCACTGTTTCAAATAAAACTGAAAGGTATTCAGCAACGCGTATTAGAGAAGTTTTCTTTTGTTTACATTCTTTTTATCTCATTCTGATTAGGTGTCAGGTTTCGCAGATATCGCAGACACGCTCTTGTGTGACAGACTGTATTTCGGACGATTCGAGCTGTATACTATGACTACTTCCTTTACTTATATATTCTATATATTTCTGCATAGTATGTGGATTTTTGCACTTTTAAATTGTCCATAAATGCATAAACATGTACAGTTTGACAATAGCCAACTCGTCCATTTATATTTCTTTTGCCACTCTTCGATGATCCGGATACACAATCAGGTATTACTTTAAGAATCCAAGTCTTTTTATCATCATTTGATCACCGTATCGTTTCAAAGGTTTACGACGAGCAAGAGGTACTTTTATGGGTAAAGGAAAACTTACCTCGTAAATCGCAAATCACTGTATCGAGACGTTTCATCCTGTGATGACACAGTTTCTTTTCATCGGTAAAATCCTTAAATCGAAAAATCTTATATGATTTCTGGTTTCCAGTGCTCTCACACGTAGAAACAAACTCTACAACTTTGGAATAAATTAGTGTCTGGAAATCGATTATTTCATCGGGGTGTCTCTTTCTTTCATTTTTTTCGAGGCGGGATACTCAGACTAGACCTATCTTCCATTTGTTTCATTCGAAGTTCTTACATTGTTCTTTTTCAGAGTTATTTTCCAGGACAGCTGACGTTGAAATTAGTATGGATGAAATGTTGAGGACAAGGTCGTCCCGTTTTCTTTGATATCTCCCTCGGTGTCTTCTTTGCATCAAACTTTATTTTGCTAGCCGCACTCCTTTCGTCGTTCGTTACTATCCCTCGAGGAAACGGGCGCGTTAAAGAAACAATCCGTGTGCCCGAAATTATTCTGAAATTATTTTACAACTATTTTAAGGCAGATCGACAGTATTCCTGTTTTTTAGATAAAATGTTACAGTGGATTTTACAACGGTGACATTGTGTAGTTTAGTTTCTTGATTAAATATAGGACGATTGTTTCGCTATTTGATCTAAATTGTAATATCACGAGTTCTCGGTCTTATTTTGCTAATAGAGTCTTATGGTTTTTCTTACTCGTATTTCTCCCTCGTTTTGTCTCTTTTTTTCGCTTTCGTTGCTTCTTCCTCGTATGTTCTCACTTTATTTTCCTTTCTTCGTGTCACTTTGCGCTTCCTTTCCCTTTTTCCCTTCACACTTCGCTTTTTCCACAGAGCTCTTCGTCCACGTGTTACCCTCGCACCGAACCAAACCGAAAGCCCAATATGAGTCTTATGTTTTTCATCTTATTTTTAAGTTTAATATCATTTTACTCTTACGTTTATCTACAGGACTCGCTAACAAAATTTGTACAGGAAAATCTTGAAATACCCTGTTAACCGTGCTTTGATACAAGGACGACGTTGGTCTCCGATAACAAATCACATATACCCACAGAATGTTCTCGCCACAGCGTAATTGCATTGCTTTTGACTGAATTAACGAGAGAATCACCCTATACAAGCCTTTCGGATCGCACAGTATCACCGCTGCAAAATTGTCGTGATGTTGTATCTCTACCGGATTTAAATCAAGACTAGGCAAGGAAGAACTTCATTTGCCATGGAGAAGACAAAAGAGATATAAACAATTCTCATGAAAGTGGTAGTACAGCTTAGCAATCCTCTCTCGCGATTTCTTCTACTTGCAATATTCTCTTCCTCCTTTGTATCTCGTCTGTTGCCGCTGATTTACGTAAAGATGCAAGAAAGGAAATGATCGTATTCTTTCAAGGCGGATAAACACAAAGCCTCGAACTCTTTCGTCTTGGGGATAATTCGTGCGGGACTGCAAATATCGTATGATAAGGAAACAAATTGTTGCGGTGAATGTTGGCGAGACTGGAAGCGTTCTCGGTGTTCTTCATCGCTCACATTTTGTTTCTGTACACCATGGAAACCTTAGTCGATTTAATTACAAACCCAGGCTGCTGTACCTGGAATTAGAGATGAAGATTTCCGAGTACGAAATAACGATTCTTGAAATTGAACGTGATCCGATTGTGATGTGCGTCACGGGGGCCTCATAAATTTCAATGTTATATTCGAAGAACAGGAAGAATGTAAACCAATTAATATGGAAGAGAAAATTCGTGCGCTTAAAAACACGTGATATAATCTTAGTTTCGTACGTCATAACATGGTACAGGAAATAAAATTTCCGGGGGGGGGGGAAACAACGATATCGCGCACATAAAAAATTGGAGATTTTTTTAAGATTGTTTCGTGTCTAGAAAACTTGTTTAAAAAAGCAAGTGTCAGTGTTTGAAATATATTACGTAAGTATGTTCCACGTGTGATCTCATCGTACGTGTTTCTTTGTAAATATAGGTGTAAGATAGAAAAAGATAGAAGAAACGTGATACGAAACGAAGCACAGAAATATGGAAACGGTAACGTTATACAGAAACAGCCCTGTCATTGGTAAAATAAAAAAGAAGGAAGAATGAGTCGATCGTTCAACAGTAACACAATCCAGGGTCGGTATCTAGATATCCAACGTCTTTTAAACACTTTCTTCTCGTATTACGTTTTTCCTCTTTTCGATGACCTAGCAGAGATGTGAAGAATCTTTTTGTATCTTCATCTTACGTTACTCTCGTAACAGAATATCGTTCGTGTAACATTTTGAATGCCGTTTCTGAATATCTCGCGTGTTGATCCTCGTCCTATCAAGTGCGATGTAAAGTTTGAAAAATATTTTGTTTCTAAAGCTATAATATAATTATAATAACGTCGTTAACCTCTCCGTATTCACGAGCTGATAACCAATAAGCCAGTCACCATCAACCTAATCAAGCAAGTATTCCACGACCCAATTCATCGGAACCGCAGAAAAACAGATGATACAATAGGCAGAGACAATGGAGCAGAAACAATAAAAGATCGCGCTAATAAGCCGTCTTATCAATGTCTCTACCACACTTTTGAACCTCGCATGCGCGATCCTATCGCAATTGCACGAGCAAAGCGTGAGAGAGAACGGCACTCATCAGGTTGAATTTATCGGCACGAGAAGTAAGCGAATATATCGAAGCGGAGAAGGAATCAGCGAGAACAAGCGCGTGTCAGACGCTGGTAGAACGATTTATTATTTTTCATCTGCTTTTCCAGCCACCTCTTTTCCCTCTCCTCGATACTTTATTATGCGAATTCGCCAAGAGAGCCTGGCTTCTGTCGCGAAGAGGAAGAGTGCTGCGAATAGCAAAAGTAAGGAGAGAGGGAGATAGAAAACGGGAGGGGAGAAGTTGCGCGAGCTTGCGCACAGCTTTGCTGGTCGACGAACGAAACGAAAGCTTAAGGCTGAACCCGCTAGTCGGCGCTGGGCCACGCCACGCGAAGCGCCTTGTGGTTGCGGAACTTTGCTGAGAGGAGCTGCCAGCGCGGCAACCTCTCGATGCCTCTACGGCGGGCTAATGAAACCTCGAGAGCGCCGCGTTTCCGCCTGAAACTGCCCGCAGACTCGCGACACGCCAAACGTTCCAAAAGATGCGGTACCTCAAGAGAAAATGCCGTTGTCTCCAGCTGAAGATGCACCGTGACCACCAACGGCTGTGATCGTCGACCACCTGTCCGTCATCGATCAGATCGAACAAGTTTTTAAGAGGGTTGAAACATCGTTGAATGGCCGCTCAACGTCGATCAATTGTTTGTCGTTAATCGTTGTTACGACGAACCGACACCATCAAAGTTTGTTGTTTATCAAATTCAAGAAAAAAACGTGAGCCAGTTTAGATAGTTTTGGTTATCGTTCTTATCGAGTCATTGTCGTCGAGGAAAGGAAGACAGTGTGACAAAGAGCGTCGTTCGGTCGAAGGTCGGGTTTCTAAAATTCTGGATTATGATCGACGAGCTTGTGGCGGGACCAATAGAACCGGAGAACGCGTTCTTGGATCCTGGTTCGACGAAGCAGTGCTGTCAGTCGTCGCAGAGAGGTCAACGAAGTTGCGGCTTCCGGTGAGACCAAACGAACCATTGGATTTAAGAAGACGAAGGAAATTTTGAGTCATCGTTGAAACGAGTTTATCGAATCGACATATCAAGTAGCAACGATTGACTGTGTAAAAAAAGTTTCGTAATCGTCGTTATCCTTAATCTTCGAGATGAGTTTTGATAAACCTTGGAGACGCTCCTCTCAGTTTTGTCGGAGTAATTCGTGGCCTTGCAACGGGAGCATGCGACAGAAGGGCTGTTCTTTATTATTTTCCCCGGAGCCCCGACTGACATCTTTTTTCCAAGAACGTGTCATCCGTGACTCCTTCTAAACCCCATTCCAATCCATTACAATCATCCCCTCAGGCATACTAACGTAACTGAAGATTTCATTAGAAGAGCAAGCGGAAAAAGAAGAAAAGATAGGAAGGAAGAAAAGAAAAAGGAGCTAGAGGGCGAAGAGAGAAGGAGAAAAAGGAAGAAGAGCAGAGAATTACGGGTGGCGACGGGTTCGTTCCCCCCCGTTGAACCAACTTAACGCAATAAAGTAAGCGTACGGTTGGCTGAGAAGAGAGTCGTCTTTACAAAAAGACGAAGGAGATTTCTGAAGGCGGTGCGTGTCCCGCGGCAAAGTAAAAAGGCGGCCGCACCGTTTTCTTCCTAATTACGATATTATCGAGCACGCTGGTTGGCGGGTCCAAAAAGTAGAGTATTTTTAATACACACACACACAGAGACAGGCGCGTGGCACGCGTTATATGTACGCGTGCGTGCCGTGTCCCAGGTGGCTGGTAATTAAGTGTAGAATTTAATCGACGTTTACCGTTTTAACCGTTTGAGCAAGGGCGAAGAGAAAAAGACGACGAAGCGTGGTCCAACTTATGAATAGAAACCGATCTTTTCAACGTCGCGGTCCAACTAGTAGTGGCATAGTTTTATCGATCGTTTCCGTGCAGTCCGTTCTTGTGTGTGTATGTACCTCGTGTGAATAGGCGAAACGCGTTATTTTTTACGATTCCATCGCCAAAAGTCTCGCGAATGAAACATAGAACGTGCTAGAGTTATGTACCTGTATCGTTAAGTATCCGTTCCGTGGACGAGTGTAGTTTGTATCTCGTCGTGAAATTGTCAACGAACGATTTAAACAGAATTGGTCACGAACTAGCTGCGTTTCTCTGATTTTTGATGCGAGAGAAACAAGAAAAGAGGGAGGAAATATAGAAAAAGACTGGTTATTCAAGACTGAACGTTTTGCAAGCGTGGAAAGTCAGGAAAAAACGACAGTGACGCTGGTAAATTTGAAAAGTGTCTGCCCTCTGTCGATCGAGCAAAGGTGAAAATCGATGAAGAAACTCAGCATGTGTGATCGAGCAAGGCATTAGCTATGACGACCTCGAGCAGATACAGCAGTTACAACTGTCTTACCAGCTGGGACAGCTATGACAGAATACCAAGGTAGTAGAATGATATTTTATATACGATGAGATTTTTCATTATGGGATTAGCTTGTTTGAAATGGCCCACACTTTTAAACGAGACACATGATTCATGCCACAAGCATCCTATTCTCGTTGAAAACGATGCTTTCTCCGAGCTATCCGTGAATTATTGAAACGAGTGTTGCCTGGTTTAGCCTTGCCCATGTCGAGTTCTGCTTTTGCTGTTACAATTGCTGAATTGATTAATATGTATTTTATTTATGACAACAGGCAGTTCTGTTTTCTATGTACAAAATATTTCGCTTCTCGCTGCTTTTGATAATACAGCGTGACTGGTTGAGTTTTAACTGATAGGGTATTAATTTTATTTACATATAATATATATAATATAATATGATTGTTATTTGCAACAATAGAAAGTAATTGGTACCTTTTTTGTTCTCTGTAGTTTTTAACAGTACAGAGTACTGGAACTGAAAGAATACTAATTTCGGTTACGAAATGAAATAGTTTCGAATACAAACGTATATTATAACGAAAAATATCTTAGAAACTTATATTGCAATAAATTGGAGAACAATGTATGATCAAATTTTTCGATTATAAATATACCATTTATCGGATGAAGCCATTGAATTTGTTGTCTTTCAGAATATATAATAAACAAACATTTGGAAATAGCAATACATTAAAATACAAAATTGTATAAATATAAGGACCAGAGTAGAGAGAATTTTTTATCAACATATATCGAAATATTTTTGCTGAAAGTATACTTTTTAATATGAAAACATGAAATATGAATACAAATATGAGATATTACCGAGGTTTTTAGAATACCTATATTACTTTCATAAATATTTTATTCCAACGTATAATAATGTTAATTAAGAAATAAACAATGCATATTTCACATGATCTATGAAAATATTAAAAAAGTATTCTTAAATACTGTTATCAAATGATTACTGTAGAAAATGTACGGTGGACAGCTTATTAAACTTTATTGATTGAACAATTACTAAAAACTACAAGTATAATAAATGCATGAGAAATATGCAATCTTCAATCTTGTTAATGTACCGTGAATGTGTTCACTTTTTTCTATTTTTTTCAAACGCGTCAAAATTTCATGCAAGTACGATACGATACATTTAACCCAGGCATGTTTCTTTCACCTTTTCAGGCAAGGAATGTAAATTAGCTTGTAGATTTTCACAGACACTTAGATTTTATCGGGTACACTCTCGAATCTGACGCGCAGCTTAAGCAGGATTACGTACTTTTTACGGTGGAACAATGGTAATTCAATTACAAAATAATCTGTTTCTCAATATAAAGCCAATAAAAGGACACCAGGGGCAAAAACGGTGCATATATTTCGTGTTTAAGTAAGAACGATTGCGTCCTTTTCTTTTTACTTCTTTTGATAACTCGAACAACGATTTTGATAACAGAACGCACGAGAAATATAGTTTCACGTGCACGCTATTTCATTGGAGAAAAGGAGATGCCTCAGGACAACGTTCACGAAATTATCGTCGAAAATTGGCAATTGGAATAGAATTGCACGTGTATGCTTCATGTAAGCTAATGTAATAAAGCTAAACTCAAAGTTCTGTAACTCTTTGGAATTTCAAGTAGCGAAACACATTTCAAAAGTTCTTTGATCGATTCTTCAATGATTTTCCGAAAAACACTCGGAAGTTTCTTCTCCTAGATAGCTTTCTATCTTTTGAACGTCGTTTAATGAACTTACATTTGTAACAAAGATACAGAAATAGGTAGAAGAAAATGACAGAATAAAGTACGTTTATAAAGATTTTCTTTATAAAGGTTTCTTTTAGTGTTTTCTAGATTTCTTGGAATATTGTAGCTTTATAAATCGTTGCTCGGAGAATTTATAAAACTGATTATTTTATGACAAATACTAAGGAAGGAATTACGAATTAGAAGATAAATCAGTGTCAAATTTATACACAACTGCCACTGTAATAATTGTAAAGAGTAAAAAAGAAATGACCAACTTTGTACGATATAACCAATCCAAATCGGTCAATTTCATCGTCCCATTTCACTGTCTCGAATACAAATTGGATTTAAAACAATCTTCTTGCCATGAAGCAATTAATCATCTTGTTCGCCTCAAGCGTTGCGTTACGCTCGATCTCAGAAACAGTTTTTTCTTGCAACTAACATCGAGTACGCAGGAGACATTGTACGTTTTTTTCTCTCCTACAATGTCAACGATTCAATTGTTTTAATCACGACAAATCAGTTGTTCGATAGTTATACATGTTCAAAGTCTCGTTCAGATTAGTCAAGTTATTTGTATTCAAATTAGCCGAGTTAAAGTAACCTGTCTTCAAGCGAACATCGAATAGGAAATGAAAGAATCGATTATGCACGCATGTAAATTATTATGATATTAATTATAATGATATATACAAAGTATGAACTGACGCAACAATCAGAAAAAATTGACTTGGTTGAGGAAGTCAATATTGGCAAGTACGAAATTGGACTGTTCCTTTTACATAAGTCAAAGGATAGTTAAAGTCGTCTCAATTGTACAGGAAAGACAGTCAGATAAAACGACAAGTTTACATTAGTAAAACGTTCCAAATTACTTAAAGTCAAGCGACTTAATTAATGAGAGTGAGAGTGGAAATTTTAAAGAATATTTCAAATTAAGTAAAACAAAAATTTTAACTTGATTAATGAGAATGAGAGTAAAAATTTGGAAGAATATTTCAAGCCAAGTAAAATGACATTACTTTAGTAAAGTGTTTGAAACTACGTAAATTCGACTGACTCAATTAACGAGGATAAGAATAAAAATTTGAAAGGTTATTCCAAATTAAGCAAATAACAGTGTAATAAAAAAATTAAGAGGTTTCAAATTACTTGAAATAGAGAAAATGAAGTTTTATATCCAAAAAATCTGACGTGCTTCCAATATGGATTTCAATACACGATAGTTTAATCAACGACGAATTCGATTACCAATGATCCGTATTTTTATCGACAAGTCTCATTTCATTTTCAATCGCGTCGTTTTCGCAACCAATTTCCAGTCGCATGATTTTCACGTTCGATTCCCATGTTTCTTCGTCGGTGAACTTCGTGGCGAAAACTTTGATAGAATCAATTCTTACAACAGCCGAATCGGGAAGTTCTCGAATATAATACTACCACGAAGGATTTGTAAAGGAACTAGATACTCGTGTATATTGCAGTAGAAATAACAGTTGGGTGATAAAAGTTTGAAAAAGTAGATTGTAGTATTGAACATGTCCGATAGTTTGATTTTCCACGGAGAAGGCTTTGATTGTTCGTCAAACTACGATCAAAACATAGAAACTAGAAATTGTTGAAATGCAATGGTAAACTTTGTTTGAAGAAATCAAAAGTTTTTTCTATCCTATATTTATCCTTAATATTCTGTAATTTTGTATACCAAACTTATTAACATTCCATATTATTCGTTAGTATCTTATTTTTCAATCTCTATACTTTCTATCAGTGCTGAGGTTGTACGAGAAATCTTTCTATTCGAAAGCTTTCTGCGACCAGAAGGCGATAGGATATTTCTTAAAAAGTATTAATATCTATAAACTACAAATCAGATTACACGGACTGCATTGATAGATGACGTGCAGTATCCATTAAAAAAGTAAAATCATAATATGATCCAGTATTGGTGTTTATTGAAGTAAATTGTTAAGTTTTGTAACGATTAATCTCTGTTTCAAGAGAAAAGTGAGTCTTTGACAGGGGATGAATTCTAATAACTTAGGGATGGGACTACCACAATTAATAATCGTCTTTCACGGTCTCCAGGTCAGTCTTGTTACCGTCTAACAATACTTTTCAAGGCTTCCATTACAAACCGAAAGATAACGTGTAATAGTATTAATTAAAATCTATTCGAATAAATTTAATTTCGTAATCTCGACAATTTTCGAAATAATACTATTATGAATTTCCATTCAAATACAACTAGATACGATATGAAATATGTAATTTCCGAATGCTATATTACTCGAACAAATGGCGCACATATGTGCACAGATCTAAATCGCAAGATTTCTGTTCCGCTTGCTGTCAGGAATATTATCTTCATTGCCAGATATTTATGATGCGTCGTATCACGTTAGAAAGCCTCATGACGACCCTTTGTTATTACGTACCATAAATGCAATTCACTTTTTGAAACACTAACTATATAAAACGCTAACCATAGCTTGAAAGAACGAAGTAATCAGAAGGTTTTAGAGTAAAATATAGATTTTTTTAAACAGTGAGACAGTTTCGTAAGATTTGGAAATTACTGCAGCTAATTCGCATAAAAAATTTTGTTACATAGAATTTTATTATGGAATTCCATAAAGATCAGCTAATTACTTTAGTTATCTTCCAAATTGTTTCGTACGAGACACATATCATATTTGTAAAATGTGTCTATAAATGTTCGAATACGTTTCGATTTACGTTATGACTTATTTTTTCCTCTAATAATTTAGTCATTTTTAGAGAGCTGAATTAGATGATTATGGAGACCAATACGTATCAGTACGATCCTTGTATACAGTGATCCTTATTAACACCCGAATACCACGATAGCTCTGTAATTATAAATCCCAATTATAAACTTGTATATAGATAAACGTTTCTGTTCCACTTGCCTTGTATCGTCAATAACCGCGAACACGAACGTATCGAATTTATTAAATTAAGATTCGTAAGAAACCTTATCTGCCTATTCTGCAACGATTGTATACGAAGCCTCAAGTTTAGAATTTTCACGGTACCTTGGACAATTGTGGGACAAGTGGTCGGTAAATATTTGATGCACAATCCTAATTTTGAATTTGCGGGTTCGGCTAACTAAGGGCTCTGTGTATACGCGGCTCACCACTTGGCGCTAAATACATTGACACTGTGCTTAGATCGTTTCGCGTTTAATTTGAGTAAAATTCGCACATATCTTCTGCATGTGACTTGTAATTAAAACCTGGATCTCTATAAGAGATTTAGCATGTTAATAGGATTGCTTTGCAATTGCTTCTCCAATCTCTCGGTAAAGGTTAAGCCGATCGTAATGAAAATGCCTTAGAGGCAATGTTAATCAAATAATCTTATTATTATAACTTCCACTTAACTACGAAATCAAGATACAGCCAACAACGTTATCATTCAAATTTAATATTCCAGTCGTAAAGTCGGTCAAAGAATATTCCCTCTAATCTGAACAATTTCAAAATTATTATAGGCGATGAAATTCCAGAGATTCTTAACATTCAACCCTTACGACCTTTCCATAGTCTTACATTTTTCAGAAAATAGTTTACGCGACCGATGACCCAAATCTGCTAATTGGTAATCAACGACGGTTTACGAGTTCTTTGCAAGCAACGAAACAACTGTGTGACATTTACACGTATCCATATATTCGTTCACGTGCCATAATTCCGTTCCTTGCACGTTTATTCAATAGTGACATTTCACGTCTCTGGGAAACATTTCGAGGAAGGGACTCAGCCTGATGACAGTCTGAAGTTGTATGAATCGATGTTTCACAACTCTAGAATTATATCAAGTAATTAGTGGCTATCATTTGTAAAGCGTGTGTGGGTTCATCGAAAGTACGAGAAAATAATTTTGATCAGCTTCCTGGGAAGAATACTTCACGGTGCGCTATCTTGACGATGATTCGACAGATATCGAAGAACATTTTCTCTCCCTGATGCCGTTTCCAAGTCTAATTAAATAAGGATTAAATCTTTATACGCCGTTGGAATTATACGCGAGAAGCTTAAAAATAAATATGAACGAAGAGAAACAATAAAAGGCTTGTTGAAAAGAATAAGGAAGGTGTGCGATGTAATTAGTCCCGCGCCGTGTCTCAATTTTCGCGCTGGAAATTGACTCGTTATGAGTGAATTGAACGCTATGTTACTTTTTCAACTTCTGTTATCTAATTTTCATTCTTACGTGCTTCGTAGCTTGCGCAAATGCATTGTAGTTCGATTACGTGGCTTTTACGAGTTTAAAGGGCACCGGGAAGAATAAGAATATAATCAATGTAAGATTATACAATGTTGTTCTGAAGATAGAGATTAAAAATAGGTTAATGAACTAGTTTTAATATTATTTTTATTACATCTATCGTTATTAAATTAACGTCTAGGTTTCTTCGTGAAAGTTAATATACGTGGAATTAATTAATACCTGGACGATGAAGATTGATTTAATTCTATCGTATAGATACAGGTCGACGAGCTTCCATCAGGCAAGGGTTAAATATTATTGAACGTAGAGAAAAATTCCGCGCTTCTAGTTTCATACTCTATTATGCTAAAATTCAGAAATCTCATGTCCTTTAACGTATCGATAATTACCGATAATATATAAAACATAATTGCAAATACAATTACAGTTGATGAAGTGTATGTTTAACATTGGATATTCTTTAGATCTCAGCTAAATGAAGTTTCAATGACGTTTCGTTAAAAAAGAAAAAAATGTTTTTCTATTTTCAATGGGAATATTACAATATGTATAACATGTAAAAAAATATATATCAGAGATTTTTCAAGTGAGATTTTACCTTTAACAGGTCACAGTGATTGTAAGAAGTTTGAGAAAATGGGAAGAAAATATTTCTACTTTTGAAGGTTCGTTCACGAAGATACAAAAAGTATAAAACTGAAAGCACACAATCTTTTCCTATATCTAATAAAAACATCTTAAATCGGCAAAGCATACTATGTGGGATACAAATTAATAACATAATTGAACGCAGATTTCAACGTAGACGTGATTTAATTATTGTCCGTAATTACTGAAAACGCAATGAATATCGATATCCTATTGGGGACGAGGGAAATGGACAATTGTTACTAGCGGTATAATAATATATCCATGGTACACTAGCAATTCAGTTATCTCTTATTAAGTTATAGCATTAAAGTTATCATTATTAAATTTCTAGCAGTAAGAAATGAAAGTATTTTTTAATAACGTTTATTAGACCAAGATTTTTTTAATACATTTTAATATTCACAATAAACTATGAATTTTGGTAAGATGGGTTAGGCAAAAGTACCGATACGCGACGGTACGACGTAGCCATACTCTGTTATGCGTCGGAGATTTTACATTTTTTGTATTTTGATATATTCTTTGGATTTAAGTCGCTGGGGAGCGGAGCTTTTATGTTATCTTGTTTTTAATTTTTATTTCTGTCCTGAAAACTTGGCCGCAAAACAGGACATTTCGGTAGTCTACTTTTTGGGTGCTGTGGAACTTTGGGGAGGGATGGGATGAGAAGGAGGGGGAGGGGGAACGCGTTAATGATTCAATTGTTAAATAACACTCTTCAGGTTTAATATTCTATTCACCTAGTAACAGTATCAGTTAATCAAAATTCTTTTAATCATACCGATCACTAGATAAGCAAGATTAATTTCGAATCAAAGCGTACGATTCCATCGTCATTAATGACAGTGAATTATACCGTGCACGATTAAACGGATCGATAAACAGAGCATCGTAATTATCATCATGGGCATAATATTACATCTATAGCTTATGGCTAGATTCGCTAATAGATTCAAAGGATGCTGGGTTCTGATAATGTTACTTTAATCCTCATTATGATTTTTTCTATTATTTTATTTTATTCTAATTTAATGCTATTTAATCACAATTCTATTTCCTATCAAAGATGATAACAATACGTAGCATGTGTATTGGAATTTCAATTTCTATTGTTGAAACAAACAACGAATGAAGTGTATTTAATCAGAAGCACTTGAAATTTTGAACATTTTACAATTCTTCGATAATATTGAAGAGCGTGTGAGTGAATTTTATACATAATAATATGAAATATAACTTCCAAATTCAAATTGTACGATGTTGCTGGATTTGGTTGGCGGGTCGCCTACTTGTCACCTCTGTTCTAATCCTACAATCGTGAAATTAAAATAAAATAATCGATCATTGTAAGCACGTTTAACTCCGTTCATTAATCACGCCACCCTCCATGATTCTTTTAATGAACCGAAAAATCATTCTTGCTACTGTATCGATAAATAACGCGTGAATTAACTCGTACTATCTTTTAAATTAACTGTTAGATTAATTTACACAGATAGCATATTAATTCGCGCTCGTATTAAACGTCAAGGATATCGAATAAATTTACACCTCACCGCGTATGAAATTCGACAAATAGTAATAACGATCTATAAGCCCCAAAATAATTAATAACGTTATAATTGACCCGGCCTTATTACCAGTAAACAAGCGGATCGCATTATCCATGATAGTTATTAAAGCTTTGAACCAGCTTTCCGCGCTTAATTATTCGATTAACCTTCGAAAGACCTTAAGATAATCGAAGTAATTTAGAGGGTGTCTCAACAAAGCGCTCCGTGTCCTAAGACGAATAATTGCACGACCAGTTGCTCTTATCCTTTATCGGATCACGTTTTAAGAAGGCCGCTGTCGCGTAGTTCTTTGACAAGACCCAAAGAGTATCCTCCAAAGAGTTAATAGAGTTTCGATAGATTTCGAACACTATTGAGTGCATCTCGATGTTCTAGTCTGTTACGAGCTTCCGACAACATGCTAACGCAGTTAGAAAGTTACAATACGGCCATTGATGGAAATTCGAAGCGATGAAATCGAAGACACTCGAGACTGGGAAAAAATAGTTGGCAAGATGAGCAAGTCGACTGTAATTTTCAGTTGCAAATGTTGTTACTTATTCGATCGTTATATATTAATTTGGTACGAAGGTGCGAAAGGGAAATATTTCATACGTTTTATTTTATTTTAATTTAGTTTAATTTAATTTAGTTGGTTTTTGAAATATATTGATATTGCATTTCCTATATCGAATTTGAATAAGAAGCATTAGGTCGTCCGAAAAGTTTCTTTCGTTCTATAAGGAAATAATGGATGCTCAATATTTTCCGTTTTCTATTATTTTATCAAATTACGTATGATCCATTTTGTTCTATCGAAATAAAGATCACAACGTTCGACAGATTAGGTTTCATGTTTGTATAAAGATGCGTCGTTGTAAAAGACGTGTCAGTAAAAGAAAAACACTTTTCGGACAACCTAATAGAATGTAAATAGAAAGTTTGTCACTTGTGCAAGATTTTTCAGTAGTTAAATGTTTAACAACTTACATCATCTTATACAGCTATAAATTATAAAATATTACTTAAAAGCTGACAACTAATGTATTTTTATAATATTTGGTTAAGGAACATTCCACGTAATCTTTAATTACAGACCACTTGTCTGCGAGAGCAGACAATCCAAATTGTTTTGACGACAGATTAAAATAAAGGCAAGAAAATTTTATTTTTAGCCTTTTTGGATACATACTAGTGAACATATTCACTATGACAAGGCTTTGCTAACCAGTGTTATTTTATATAAATTTTGGTAGTGAGGAAATCCAAGCAAAAGCTTTTTGATTTATGGTTATTTGTACTTACGATCTTGCGCTGTAATTAAAATTTCTCGTCGTCATTAAATAATGAACTAATGTAGTTGTATTATGTAACTACATGATACAAGAATTTAATGTGAATAGAAAATTCAGAGCCTAAGTTTTACGTTGGAATTACTTGAATATCTTATATCTGCAATATAAATGCTCCGAATGTCTAATTATAATTAAAGTATTATGACGGAAATACGTAGGAATATGAAATCAGTTTCTCGTTTTAATAAAGTCAACATGAGTTTTATCAAAGGCACTTGCATGTTTTTAATAACTGCAAAAATGAAACATTTCAAACTCACTAGCTTGATAATATCAAACATCCCTCATTCCTTCATATCGTCTTCAGCTTTAAACGGAAAATAAAGAAACAAAAGATAGAGAAAAATCTCAAATTGAAATTGCATTACGACATTTTTTATCTTTTTCCGAACTCTCGTTTTCTCTGACAACGATAAATAGAAAGGAACAAAATCGTACAAGAAGCTTTATCCGCGGATTATCGTCGAACACCAATAATTATTAATCATCATTTTTTACAGATTATTTTAATAATTCTTAAATAGGTTAATAATGTTTAAAAACTAATTACACCAGATTGTGTCCTACCTTAAAACCATTCAATTCCTGTGTGAACTATTTTTTTATACAACGCACAGTTCGCCAGCAATTGGAATTTATTTACAATTTTAGATTTAAATTAGATTAAAATTGGATGACGTTTGCGTATGTGACATATTGTAGTCAAAGGAGTGAAATCTCTGCATATGGTTGTAATTCAATAGCTAGAAACTATGTAAATCTCCATTGCTTTAATCCTAATCAGTAAAAGCACGATCGCTTTCGTTCGAACGAAATGTCAACAGCAGCGATAAGTAGTGGTGTTTAAATTGGACTTGACATAACGAACGAGAGAGTAATCGCAAACTGTAGTTGTAACACGAACATAGTCGATGAGATATAGTTTCTCAGTTACATCCAATGCTTGATTTAATTAATTAAAGCTAACCCAGACTCTATTGTTTCTGCGATTGTAAATACCATCGAAGCATAGTTTTCTTACGAAGCGAAACTGTAGGTAACCGCGCGAATGTAAAACGAGTCGTTCCTTGGTTGTTGTAACGCAAATCTCCAACTATCCAAGTCAAACACTTGACTTTCAACCGAGATTTACCTTCTCGTTTTCTGAAAACGTTCCCATTCGATTTCACCTCTCGGAAAAGTACCCAAGTGAAGATGCAGGATTCTCAATAAACTGAAGCGATTTATTTTTGCCAGTAGCATAGATTCGTTAATTATCAAAGAATGTACAGGAGTGGAGAGAGGAAAAGTATGAAGAGGCTTCACCTTTTACTGGGCACAAAGAGAAAAAATTACTCGTTATGACGTTTATTTGAAGCTTATGGAACCGTACAAAGGAAATTCTACAGCTTTCTCTTGCGAAACAGAGTTCATTGAGAGGAACCTTATCTTCTATGAGTTGGATATAAGTTTTAACGTTGTTTTGATAAAACACTCACAAAATGATTATTTATATACATTATATATTGTATATACGTGTATTATATTATAACAATGAACAAAGAAACCAAATAACAAACTTAGTTATACCAAATAACTTATTACACCAAGATAATTCTTATAAAGCCGCTCATAGAACGACCTGATAGTAATACGATGCAACTGTAAAGTGACCGGAGACTAGAAATTAATTGAAAACGCGATTACTTCGTTCTCTAACTCTTTCGAACGAAAGCAACGCGTATCATCAAGCAATCGCATGAAACGCAGTTAGTCGGGTTGATGGGAACTGAACGTGGCCGAATTCGGTTGAAACTAGGACCTGCTCGTGCACGAGTCTCTCGCAGTGACGTTGAAGGACTGGCACTGATCGAAATACCTTGTTCGTTAGCAATACCAGTAACCGACAAGTATTTCGACGGAAGTCGATGCCCAATCGCTTCCGGGCAACTGCTAATGAAACATGGTCGAACGCCGAGCAAGTGTTGACCGTTGACTTTTCGAACGGAGCAGTAAATTGATGATAAAAGTGACAGTGATCAACCGGGCCGTGGACTCAACGTTTAATTGTCGGAGTGTTGGCGTGTGTCGCATCTAGGAGACTATATTGGTCTTGCGAGTCTTAATATATCGCGGTTCTGCTTTAATTCAATGGGAGTCGCTGGTTATGTTTCGCCAATGTCGTGCTGCTATTCTGCAACGCCGTAATTGCCTCCCTCGTTGCTCGACCTTTCCTTAGTAGCTCTCGTACCACAACCAACGGGACAGATACACTTTTGACATATCGCGAAGATGAGATTAGTAAGTGAGATGGATGCTTGGCATTTCAACGGGAGATTCGTGCTCTTGGTGGAATTTACATAAGAATGTCATGATATTTTGGGTTTAAAAAATGTAAGTCGTTGGATTTTATTTTAGAACTAACGGTGAGGTAGCAAGTCATATTTTATTCTGTGGAAGTCTGTCATATTTTTCATATGAAAGTAATTTAAAAATTCATACGTCATAAATTAATTTCATATTAGCAAAATTGTCCTCCTATGTAATTTTGAGAACTATAGATATATATTTTTCACCCTTCATCTTATGATATTAAAATTATAAAAGATATTGAAATATTGCTTGTCCTGGCAGTTACAACCTTGGTTTTTGCAATAATTCAATTATATTTTTGAACTATAATCCTTCGACTAGTAATTTTGTTTTGAAACTGCCCTTATTTCTTCAACATCTTTTCTATCACAATTTTTATATAATATTTGTAAGTAAATCAACGTGAACTTTTGTTATGTAATTAATAATAATGGAAAATCAGATATTCAACCAGATAAATAATCTTCGTATGATCTTTAAATATGAACCAATACAATTTCGTTTTCCGATTGGAAATTCGTTTTTGTACTTTCTCCGCTGTCCTTGTTGATCTATGGTCATTTAATGTAAAATAGCATATAATGTAAAATAATGTAAAATACTTATATATATGTCGGAGATGAAAGGACATCGGAGCCTTTCTTTCGGAATGTTTGAGAAAGTCCCAAATACTTTAGTCCAGACTTTTTATTATAGCCGTACTTAAACAATAAAACTGAGAAATAGCTGTTTATGAGTTGAGTCAATTTTGATTATCCGAGATTTATGACAGTGGGCTTGGGCTCGAAGTGACATAATGGGTCACTGAACGTAGCCACGGTCACGGAAGGGACGTGTACCTAACAGAGGTATGAAGTAATTAAAATACTCTCATTAAAAACAGGAATTGACCTGAGGGATACAGAGAGATACGAAGAGGAGTATATAAGGGCAGTTCCACTTGGACTGAGGTTCAATCCGATAAGTTCGACTAGTACAGGGAACACGTGTGTCAAGTTCATTATCGCATTTGTCATCCCGCTGACCGTGGATTCGTTATTGAATCTAAGATCATTGCCATTCACATTCCGAGTATCTAATTACTATGGTTACTTGTCAAATTCCGTCACAATCATAATTGGACTAATAAATATCTTCGCTCGTGCATAACAACAATGTCTAATCCAAAGAAAGATTCGTTACGCGCCCCTAACTCTAATGATAACCCGACATATATTATCATTTCGTTTTGTATTATCGAGTGCCTCTCGTATGGAATTGTCAATTCGCATATGTCAACGATACCAAACGATAAAAGTACGTTGAAGTATTTTAGATAAAATTTGATAAAAACATCAAACAGGAAATCCGATTATTTTATAAATTACTCGATGTAAACCCGAAATTTTATTACTCGCTGAGCATAAATTTCGTGTATAGTGTTACCTATTACGCGTGTATTAAATCTGGAAGATGAAATATATATATCGTTTATTCCATATTTATCCATTTTCTTTTGAAAAATATATTTCCAGCAATATAATCACAAAAGTATTACGGCAAAAACGTAAGAAATTTCTTCTACCGTTTCCCAATATTGTTATCCTCTATATATGTACTCTTCTTAATTAAAAACACATCGCATACGTATAACGACTGAAGCAAGGTGTTACAGAATATGTGGGAAATATTTACAGAATTGATTCTAAACATGGAAAGCGATGAAAAAGTTTGTGTTTCATCATTTAGTACTTTTTTTCTCCCATTCCCGATTGTACGATTAATTATATGATTCACCGTAGATTTTCCCAATCCGTGTCCTTTGTCCATTATCAAAAAAAGAAAAAAAAAAAAAGGTTGGACAGGAAAAGAATGAAACAAAGATAATCGGATACCAATGAAAAACGTGGAAGCTTCGATAAGTTTTGATCTGACTACGGTGAACAAACAGGTTCGAAAAACATTGCTTAAAACACTGGAACCAGCTATCAGAGCCGAGTAAAGCCTATCACCGTGAAACGGATGCAATCGTTTTTCAATTGGGATTATGCGATCGTGTTTACACGCGCGACACTTCTCTGCCGTAGGATGTAATTTTCATCGAACGAACCGGCCAACCCTTCTTGAAATTCTATCAATCCCATTAATTACAATGTCAGACGATTTATCCCCTCGTTATTGTTAGCATCGGTAACGAGCACTTGAAATTATGCCGCGATAATCGTATTCGTTCGAGGTTTTCGCTGGTTTTCGCAAATTTACGAGTTCATCTCACCTTTCGTTTTACCGTAGATCGTACTTACCTGGTTTTTAGGTTTACCATTTGGCTAAGGAAAAACAAGGTGAAAACGAAAGCTCGATGTTTTGTTCCATCTGCGAAACCGACCACTATCGATCAAGTTAATTGTCGAGGCCTACCGTTTCACGGCGAAGGGGCCAGCAATCGCGATTAAGGGGTGAATGCCACGAAAGGGGCCTCGAAATGCTCAGCCACTGCCAGTTAAATGGTGACCTCGATAAAACTTGGAGTTGGAAGGACTCAGGCGTTTAGACAAATGATTCACTTCGTGGCAAAGAATGTACTGGACTTCACTGGAAAATGCTGCCTTGGGAATAATTTATGAATATTATGATCGTAGCTCGTATGAATATTGGATGCATTTCAGAAATTAGTAATTTTACCATTTTTTAATGGGAATTCCAGTTCTTTGTTAGCTTTTAGATTTCCTAACATTTGTGTAATTGGTTCTTTGAAGCAACCAAATATAAGTACATTATGAAGAATGAAATATTAAGCTACTATGTTATAAGTGGATGACTATAATTGGAGCAACATAATACGTTAGAAAGTAATAATGTAAGTCAATAAATGGATGTATGGTCTTATTTCCGTGTCAATAAAATTATGTATTAATTTTGCCAAAAATTCATATCAAATGTACGTATCAAATATACGTGAAACCAGAAGAATTTGAATTTTGCATTTGGAAGATGTAGTGGAAGATCGTAGAGCTGAAGAATTTGCTAATTTCTTCTTCAAACTTTAAGTAACAATCTTCAATTAACCAAAATTTGGAAACGTATATACTCAAATAGATCATTAACAAGAAAAAAGATTTACTTTATAAAAATACAAGTGTCAAGGAAGAATGTTTCATAACTGGAATACTAACTATAACTCGGAACTGTTCCAAGAATCGTTGTCATAACGTGAAAAAGGAGACGCACGGAACCCATTAGGGGAAAGAAAAATGAACTTCATTTCCTCGATGCTCGTCCTCGAAACGCATTTCCGTCACATGCAGAAATATCGTTATAACCACGCTAGATAATCCTGTTCCGTGCGGTATCGTATTTCCTGTTAAGCAAATGATCTTATGACTGGCATCATTTGAGTGGATATTTAACCTGGTAATAGCCGATGGGCCGGGTCTAAGTGTTCTTCCCTGCATGTCCTTTTACGTGCTTTTACACGCTATTTTTCTCCTCGCATCAAGCAATAAATTTACAAGAAGCGGCTCATTTATAACGCCATTTATAACGTGTGTAGAAAGAATTTTCATTTCATTCGAGGAAAAAGTTTTCATTTCTCTAACCTTCTATTTTCTAATATTTAATTTATTTCGTGAATTTTCTTTTTAACAAGTATAGGTGAGCGCATTTCCAATTGAAGAATATATTTTATTTATATGGCGTTTAATTTTCTTCTTGTTCCTGAGTATTTTGTGTTCAAAGATTACATATCTGTAAAATAGAGAAAAGATTATAATAATTAGTAATCGTTGTGCGTATAATTTCTTTTTTTTTTTTTTTTTTTACGTAGACAGTTCATTTGTCTGCGATTTAACTTACAGTTCACTCGTCTGCGCAACTCGACAAATATAATTTGTTCTTCTTTCTGATAACGTAGTAATAATGGTTGAGCTGCCGCGAGTCTTCGAAGGAAAGATAAAGCGATTCATTTTTGCTTCGAATACGGAAAGCTCGATAAGATCACCTCACCTGTTGCGACCACGTAAGTGAAATTATCGGTCGACGTCTAAACCTTCTTTAAACGAATTAGATTCCTAAAGCGATTTTAGCTCGCGTTTCTCTTGCCACGGAGAATCATGAAGTGAATCACGAAACGAATTCCGAGAAACGTTATCGGAAATGCTGAAAGATTATTTAAAGTTAATATCAGAAGCAAGTTTCTCGCATGTCGTTACTCCAAGCTAATAAGTAAAATCGAAATTAAAATAAAATTTGTTTAAAAATATTCTGAGAGGAGTCTTTTTTTCTAAAAATATTAGGATAGTTTATTAAATTGCTGATGGAGAATCTATCGAATAAAAGTTTAATATTGCAAGATTTATTTAAGAAAAATTTAGTAAAAATCCTTTGCAAAAACGATTTTACATTTTTATTCACTAACTGTTATAGCAGTAATAAAAATGATTTACGAATACTAAAGAAGCAAGGCAGAAAGCGGAATTAGAAGGTATTAAAATATCATAATGAACCGTCGCATACAACTTTCTCTTTTTTAGCTTTCCTAACAAGTCAGTCTGCGTTTGTTCATCGCGAGACAATTAAATTTTTTATTGTTAAGGAAAATTCGCTGCTTGAATCAACGAAATGAAATATTTCTCTGGCGGAACCTGCTAAATACGAGTGAAAGACGTAAATAGATGCAGGACAATTCACAGTTTTGTATAATATCATTTCTTACTCGTCAAATATCGAAGGTAACGTATTCGTTATTATATCGTTGTATTAGGATTGTATTGATATTAAAAATTTCTTATAAATTTAGTATAAAAGTACTGCTTTGTGGCGCGTGCAATAAAATTAATTTTGTTAGACAACTTGGAAAATATTAAATATACAACAAGAATATAATTTTTACATGAACAACTCTAAATATGAAAGTGCATCTAGAGCAATTACCTGTCCCATTTTTATACTTATCATGTTACTCGTTAAAAATTTGTTTTCCTTTTCTTATTGCTCTATTACACTTGTCGTAATCACTATGCCGTTTTGAAAATATGTTAATTTACATATAAAAACTCGTTTACCCGTATATTTACACTTTAAACAACCGTAATCTTCTTAAGGACAGCTTACATTTACTAATAAACATTTCATTCATAGTTAGCACCCGATTAAACCCTTTCTTGCTAGCAACGATGTTACCATAAAAAAGTATACTATGTTATAAAAGTCTGCTATAAAATGTAACGTTATACATCCCGTTGTCAAAGGTACATTTCATCTTGTCAGTCTGTAAAGTCTACCAGTCTCGTACGAAACTTTTTAACTGGGGAGAATATTTTTAACTGTATCTCTATCATTCTTCGTTACAATATATACAAATCCATATCTAATCTACGTAAATTTATATTAAATTATATTTTGTTAAATGGCATTTCTATTTCTGCTAGGTAAACCAAATTTCGGCTTAGGCAGTACTCTTCTATCTGTGTTCGTAAAAATATACATTTGAGATATATCCTCTCTGATTGTCATTCAATCAGTACTTTAGTACTCACTCAGACTACTGATGAAACTTTTCTATTCAAATCGTAATTCCGATTAAATTATCAAGCGTATAAACGAGAAGAGAATGTAAATTACTAATAACATCAGAGTACGGTAGCTACTCGATGAGAAATTGTTTGACAATTTTATGTTTTATCCTCTAATTAATGAGCTCCGTTACGAGCAGCGGGAACAAAAATATTTCTGGGACACGGTACGAGCTCGCGAGGAACAGAGGTAACACTTGAGTGAATCTCTCAAAGGGAAATGGCTCGACAAATAAGTGCAATGGCTTTGTTCTGCTAACGAAGTCCATGAATCAAGCTACAATCTCAGCTATGACCTGTGTTCCGCGCTTTGGGTCTCGCGCAATCTTGAATAATATACGCCTGGCAATTTACTTTCCAACGACAACCGTTGGGTGTATTCGATTGCCAAAAAGTAATCTCGGATTTCTGCAGTGCGTAATGTTGTTTTGTCTTTCAACAATAAACATCGTGTCTAACTTGCAACGACATATTCTCTATTAGCAGCACATTCTCGCTGTTGAAAATTTGACAGATATAGTGATTGTTATTAATATTTGAATATCACGATGCGCGAAAGATGATTACTTTGTATATTTATTTATAATGATGTTATTGAACTTTTTTCTTTATACGATACGATATTTGTTCTAGTTAGTGGAAATGGAAATTATATTTATTCAATGTACGTAAGATTTTGCACAATAAGAAATAAACCAAACAATTGCGAAATTTAAAATGTTAAAAATATTCTGGTAATGAGTAGGTTGCATCGAATTTTCATCTTCACTTTGCTTAGATTTATTTTCGTAAATATTACCTAGTAATACCTAAGAATATATTTCATAGTTTACATTGTATTCAGTTAGCAAATTGAACGTCGCAAAGTTTCGTTTCGACGAACAAAGTTTATTTAATTATCGGTCACTTCGCGAATTGTTAGTTAAAAACTCGAAATCGAGAGAACCAAATGCAAACATTTAATCATTCGTGACTTTGTTACTGAAATCGGATCTTGAAAGTAAATACGGTTGCTCGTATATAATAAATAATATTAAATACACACGCACATACATTTGACAATGTTTTGTACGTCGTTGATTAAGTATTGTAAAATTCACTCGATTCATTGGCGATTCGAAAGTGTTTGATAAAAATTGCGTGCAAATTGGAGTTTTGTCAACTTTCCTCCATTTTTGTTCCATTTTTGTTCATTGTCGACGAGTTTGACAGCTCACGAAACACGCGTCGATACAAGCGTTTTCATTGTAGAATAGTGAAACGTGAAACATTTTCGAGGTGTATCGTACAGCGTATGAGTAAAAGAACCCTTTGATTTTTAGTGAAATAGAGGCAAATTTAAAAGAAAGAAATAACATTTCACCAATAATTACACTCGCTTTTAGCGACGCTTCGATAAAGACAATTGACCTCTTTAATTTATTCGGAAATTAATGAATAATCGAAAATCGACGTTCGATTAAATTTTATTGGTTGCTTTTTCAACGCGTTCCATGGAGATAATAGCGAATGAAAGGGAGAAAATTGATGGATGAAACGAGCAACGATGTCATTGTTCTGCAATAAGACCACGGGAAAAGGATCTACTAAACCAGAGTTTAATTTTCAATTCGGAAGTTCGGATCGTCTTCGCTTAAATTCTTTAAAACCGTGGTGAATTTATTCGACAGTTTGGTTTAAGAAGTCCATATTCTTCGCTCCGGATTTGAAATCCTTAAAGATGGAACTTCAAGCGTGCTCAACGACTGTGAAAGAATTCATTTGGGAGAATCGATCATTTGAAAAGGATATAGATTACCTGAAATCACGACTAAAATTTCTAGAATCTACAAAAATTCGAAAACTCGACTTGTGATTTCAATTAACACATTCCACTCCATTTTTTAAACACGTCAACGATTTGACAATCCTCTTGTATTCAATCTGTACAAAAGATACAAAGACTATCAATTAAATATTATTTCCTCTGCAAAAGCATCTTCTGACACATTACCTTCTATTTAGAATTTTTAATTCGAACGCCAACAACAATGACCAGAAATAAATCTTTGCACGCGACGACGCAGATAATAAATCTGAGGAGCGGCGAAAAGGCTTTAAGGATACGAACTATGATAAAAGAGTCTTCTCTTTAATCACAATTACCTAGCAGTGGCGACGGTCTAGCGAGCGTTATCACCACGAACGTTTATCTCGACAAGATCTTCGAAGTTCGGGTATTTTCACGACGTCCTCGCTTCAACTCTGGGACAACGCGTACCATTTTCTGGTTTATGGTGGTCTCAGAAGCGAACGAGCTCACGAGCCAACGTCGTTTTCGTCAGGATTTTGTTAGAACACCTTCAGGCCAAAAAGATTTCTCTAGCAAAGCCGCGACGAAATTCGATGTTCTGCCTCGACGTTCGCTTTTTCACCTTCGCAGATTCAGTTTCAAGCTTCTCCTACCCCGTTTCACGTTCGCCCCTGGTTGTTTCACGAAAGTGGTCGGCGAAGGACTACTTTGAGACCTTTCGGGGAATATCCATGCTGGAAAACTGTGTTCACAGGCTGCGAATTTTAATAATCTTATAAACTCTAATCTTATAGAGCAATCTAGCTAGCGCTCTTCACCGAATTTAATGTTGGTTTCGACGTGAATGAAATCGGGTTTGCAGCTAAACACGTGTACACGAGATACATAGAAGAAGTCGAGACACAGATTTTACCAGCTTTGAGATTTCGGATTTTACCGAAGGATTTGAGATTTAAAGGAAAGGTGTGAGAGGAATTTATGTAGACTTGCGTTAGATTGTTGCAGATGAAACGAATTTTTAGTAAAACTTTGAACGTTTATAGCTGATAATTTTTGGTCTATCTTTAATATTGGCTGTTCAAGTAATGGCGATGAATTCTCCCAGATGATTGTTAATCTGAATGATATATTAGTTAAATAGTTTAATCAATTAGTCGGTTAGTAGAAAAAAATTTAGCGCAATTGAATTTAGTTTAGTTAGTCACGCTTGAATTATAGAATAAAATTACCGCTGTGGAAAGATAATGGGAGTTGGTCTATGCATATAGAAAGCAAAATTTACATACCCACACTGAAAGATGTGAATGATTTGCATGAAGAAACATTGCAATTCTAGTATTCCTGATTTCGAATAACGTTTTATCTTTGAACATTCGAAACAATTCTTCGTCAGTATGATAAATTGTTTTTAAAATACATCTGAAAAAGAGAAATTCTGTCGTACGGCTACAAAAAATTTGGCACCATGAACATGTAATGTACAGTCTGTCACACAAGAGCGTGTCTGCGATATTTCTGTAAATATTTATATATTTGTAAAAAAATTTATATGAATTGAATCTACATCTAAAACACTAATACGCTATTACTTAGTAGGGTGTCCAATCTCCTCCATTAGCGATTATAGCTTGACATCGTTTCGGCATACTCTCGACTAATTTTTGAGCGTAGGATTCTGGTAACGACCTCCATATCTTTCGAATGTGATGTACAAGTGTTCTTATTTTTGTGATACGTCTTCTTCTCAGCTTGCATTTCATTAGGGACCACACATTTTCGATAGGGTTTGCATCAGGGGACTGCGATGGCCAAGGAAGTACTGTGATGGCGTTTTTCGCTTTCCATTGGGTGCAGATGCGACTTCGATGTTTAGGGTCGTTGTCTTCTTGCAATATCCATTGGTCCTCGGTTTGGTTGAACCAACGTTTCACGGATGTGAGAAGTCCCCTTTGGTACAATTTCACCATCTTTTGTGCATTCAGATTGTCTGTAAAGACGCACAAAGTCCCAAAACCGCGTGCGTTAAAGCAACCCCAAACATGCACTTTTATAGGGTGTTTTACACTTCTTTGAATCATCCTTCTTCCATGGATAGTCCAAGCACGCCTAATAGGACACCATGCCCAAAACGAAGATTCATCAGTGAATATTATATTACTCCAATCACGATCTCTGTTTTCATTCGCCCATGCCAGACGATTTTCGACGTTTCACGTACGCGGCACTCATATTAAAAAGCTCTGTTCCTTTCACTGTTTCAAATGAAACTGAAAGGTATTCAGCAACGCGTATTAGAGAAGTTTTCGTTTGTTTACATTCTTTTTATCTCATTCTGATTAGGTGTCAGGTTTCGCAGATATCGCAGACACGCTCTTGTGTGACAGACTGTAATATAAAGAAGGTATAAAGAAAAAGAAAACTGTAGGTATGTACCGATTAAATAAATCTGGTTGTCACGATCGAAATGATTAAATTTACACAAAATACTTTCTATAGTCTCCAAATAGGAAACATCACGCGTAATCACCAAAACATATTCTAATCAATCGTTTCATCGAAGTAACATCGAAGGGTAGACTAAAAGGTAACTTTCAAATTCCAACTTCTTTCAGATGTTCACGCGTAACGTCGAACAAGTAATCGAAAGCCGGTGTTTTGCGTTTCCCTAGCGCAACAGCCGCATCTTTCTCAAAGGCTGATCTCACGAGACTCGCAGCATTTTTCCAGACTGATGCTACTGGATAAGAAAACCCTATAAAGAGAAAGGGGAAACGAAGGGAGAAAAAAGCGCGGCATGGAGCGAAACTGCGCGTACCTCGCTACTACTTCTCGAGTCGAATCGAATCATAGCACCCGTGGGAAATAAGTTTTGGCCGATCATACATTGGCTCACGGTTGTCTGATCGGAAAGTGCTTGAAGTACTACGACGCCCTACCAGACAATTGCCACCCTTGGACAATCGTCTGGTCAGAATTTCTACTTATCTGGAAGTTTATTTCACGTTTCCTCTTGCCGTTAGATAGTTGAAGGGTTATCAAACAAACCGTATATCAATGTTCAAGGGGAGATTGATAGATGGTAGTGTTATGTGTTCTTGACTGATATTTCATTTTCGTTAAGTTATTGCAGTGGATGATATATGTATTTTGATGATATATTATGATCTATGATGTTGGTTTAGTTTGAACTGGTGTTTGGACAGAGGGGTAAATATACTTCAAGTTAAAGGGTATTAGAATATTTAACGAGTTCTCTTGCACACTAATTTGCTGTAAGTCTTTGCTCTAGGACAACTCTCTCGTCGTTGCACAATTTTTTGACAGATATAATAATCAGGTTAAAAGCTTGTAATTTGTAAAGTTTTTATAGAATTTTTATTAGTTGAGGAAGTTATTAACAGACTGCAAATTTGTATGGAAATTTATATTTTTGTGAGCGCGACTAGAAATAATGAAACCTATAAGAAAACTTCCGTCGACTTCTAAATACTATAACGGGCACTTTACTTTAAGAAGAGACATTTTTATATCTCCATGAACAATTTTTGAAATTATTACCGTAGCAGAAAATAGTCAAAAGCGTGGTCTATTTGACAAGAAATTTTCAATTTTCATGTAGTAGCGGAAAAGATTTCCAATGGATACGATCAAGTAAACCGGATTTCTGAGAACAGTCAGTAATACCAGAATTTAAGGTCTCAAATGTTATCATCCTTTTCCTCGACGTAATATTTAAATTTGCGATACAGTTCCCGGGCAGCCATGCGAATTTAAATTCATATTACACTTTTCTTCGCTACGTCTTAACACAAGGAACAAAGTTGTCTCCTTACTAAAATGTTAAGATTTTTTACTAATCTAGTCTAGCAACATTTTATTCTTAAGTTAATTAAATTGAACGCACACGTTTAAAACATAAAAGTATTAGAGAATAAAAGATTCTGTAAAAATAAAAGATTTCCGTTGTCCAGAAAATTTATTCCAACAAAAGAAGTAAAAAGCAATAATAATAAGGAGAGGATTTAAACGAAAGGTTGCGTACAATAGAGTTTGAGAAAAAGAAAGAAACATTTTCATAAAACTTTATACCTTGACAAGAAACGTACATATAAACGTCAAGTGCACCGAGTACGATAAAACAGTTGAATCTGGAGAGGAGTCCAGTTGCTTTTGTTTCTAGCTGGCAAGTTTATTTTCCTACATAAACGAAGAAGTGGAGAACGGACACTAACTCGAACAGCTTTCCTTCGTCCTTGATCATTTAGCCTTCCAATTTTATCGCAACGTGAACGATATGTGGATAAAAACGTATGGAAGATTTTGTGGTAGTTGCTAATTCATCATAAAGAATTAAATTTAATCAATCCATGCCACAATTTTTCTGTTGAAATAAAAAGATATGAAAGTGACATATGTGTCATGTTGATGTTTCTTGACACGCGAATATTAACTTAATAAGGTTTGTAATATATTTCGTAAAAATATAGGAATGAAATACAATACAAATATATTTGATTAGCCATTTAAATGAACGAAAATAGCTAATAAATATTGACAGAGAAATAGACAAAAATAAACAATAAATATTAAGATTTATATCTTTATAATCCATATTTTTATATGTATTAATATATATGGATAGATATAAAAGCATCGCACGTGATTTGTCTGTACATTCCAGATCCGTTCGAAATTGTTTCGCATTATTAAACGTTCCCTACGATCGTAACATCACGCTCCTCTTCCTTATAATCTGATCCTTCGCGTTCGATCTACCAACGGAATCTTCCACCAACTTTATCACGTCACAAAATCCGAATCGATGTCATATAACAGCTTTGGTTCGAATCGCGTCATTCAACCTCGAGAAAATCCTTGATTCTAATTAATCGCATCTCTTCCCTCGATATAACGTTCGAGCACGGTACAACATTAAATAGAAACCAAAAATTTGTATATTCACCGTTATTTATTTATTTATTTTTTTGTTTTGTTTATCATATTCTCCTGACTAGAGTTTAGAGCGGTGTTTCCCAACATTTTTAAGCCACTTAACCCTCTTTTGTAATAACCAAATAACTTGTCATCTCTTCCCATATGTATTTTTAAAAATCATTTTTAATCGGATATGTCAATTTATTTTAATGTAATGTAGCTATATTGTATAATTTTTCAACTTTAATATTAAAAAGATACTTTTTAGAATATCCTAATTTTTTGAAAGCGTTTCTCTATGAACTTTCGAACCTCCAAAGCTTCGAACTTTGTATATTTCCGATGATCCTATATTCAAACATAATATTGTGAAGGCAAAATCGTGAAATTTACAAAAGAGAATACAACAGGTTTTATATTATATTTTTACGTAGATGGGGAGACACATTTTAGTTATCTATACGTGCGCGTGTGATACGTATTTTTTAATTTATGCCCAAAGAAGTCGATGTTAATTTTGTAAAAGTTAGAAAGGCGAGAAAAGCGGCGGGAGGAACGCGTAAGGAACGTGGCAGAAGATCATGAACGACTGCAGCGTGCGAACATATGTAGGTATAAATGGAATACCTATCAACGTTGAGATAAGAGATATGAAACAGGTGTTGTATAAATAAAAGATCATGGATCAACCGATTCTGAGATCGGATATATTTCAGCTTCAAACGATAAAAGCGACATATCGATATGTGAATATTTATTGCACATAACATTTATTCCACATAATATCGGGACATCGTCGATTTTAACAACGTATCGAATTTATTACTGTTAATACGAATCGGTATTCGAACTTTCTTGAAATAATTGCAGATATTAAGATGACATTTTAAATCACCCAACGAAATCGTTCAAACTTACACCATTAGAGGATATATAGGGTTTATCATTTTACTTCCAAAAAGGAGAACGCTAAGAAGGGAGAAGGAATATCGATGATCTGAATATGAGTAAACTTTCTTTCGATATTCCTAATTGATTCTCGAGCTTCAAATAATATGAGCAATATTTTCTTGTGTATTAATTCATAATCACGTATTAAATAACACTGACTTAACATTAAAGATCCTTCGACACACTTAAATCTTTAATGAAAGCACACGAGGAAGGAAAATCCAATATCCTCGCTATCAAAGCACAGGGAGTAGCTAAATTCCAAGGAAAATTGCATAAATATGAACGGAAGGAGGGGAGCGTGTTCGCACTGTCTTTCCCCGGAAGTTATTTGCTCGACGGATCGACGTCAATACAAGGGAAACAAGAGTCTCGACAGGCACTCGAGCGATCAAATGTCCTTCCGACATGCCCACCAGCTACATGGAAGGATTTTCCTGTTGGCTTCAGGGCGTGTTAGTGACGTGTGACGTCTAAATTCCTTCACTAAATTACCGAGACCACCGAAGCTTTCTCTTTGTGTCTTTCATCCTCTTCCTCTCTTCCGCTGTTCGTCCATCTTTCACTCTCTTCGTTTCTCTTCGTTCCCCTTCATTCGTGTCTTCGTCTGTTCTTTCGGTTTCCTTTCTTTTCCTCTTCCCTTTTTCTTCGTCAATAAAAGGCTGGCAGAATCCTCGCCACGGGAGCAGGAACAACCACTTGGCGGAAGTCGATCCGTCACGTCGAAGCCCGTGCTTCGTAACTGAAACGCGGTTAATCTGTTAGAAAAGCAATTCTCAGAAGCGTGCGGTGCATCGAGTCGAGAAAACGTTGCGCCGCTCGTTCTTTCCTAAGCTCGATCGACGCCCCACTGTGGATTACTAAATCTGCTTGGGAACACGACGCTGAACGATTCATGGGTTCGTTTCCTTCTCTGCTGATCCTTCCTAGTCTTTCCTATATTTAGTCATTCAGTTCCCTCAGCGTCTAATGCTCCTTATAAATTTTACTGTAGATTAGGATTATCGTAGTTATCACGTAATCGTAGTCTTAAATATTTAAAATTCTATTGAATTTTAAGGAAGGTATTTGTCAAATACTTGTTTTGTAAAATCAAATATTATACTATTGTTGTTATTACGTCACTTCATATTTGACTTATTAATTTGCAAAATATCAAAAATTTAAATTTCCAGCACTTCATACAGTTATAATTAGAACACAATGTTCTTAATTAGAATTTAATTATACAATGCACTACACAGTATATTCGCATCACGTGAATGTAAAACTGGTTCAAGTCGTTATATTCCCATTATATTCCTATGAATATAGTAATGAAGTCGTTGCTACCAACTGGAAGAGTACAAATATTATTTCTAAATAGCATAAACTGAAAATTACAGCAAACACGTACTAGAAATCATTTGGTATGCAAATTAAAATCTCCGCCTCTCCATTGTTCAAAGGAAACAAAGATTTATACAACGTAATGAAAGTACAGAAAAACTGTTAAAAAATTCACGAGTTTATTAATATCAGAAAGCAAGTTTCGTCGCGATTAAAGCGTCACATACGATATGTTTCATTTCGCCACGTTCCAATTAATCCTCCACTCTTTCTCTTTTCCTCTTTTTTACTTCCCTTCCTCTTTCTTTTTTCCTTTAACAGCCTAACCGTTTGCTTAATGGTAACGAGCATTTCTAGCTAAAAATCTTGGTTTAGACACGCTACGATGTATATGCGCACGTGTAAATATGGAGGAAATCCTAGTTCCATATATTGTTCGAGTAAGAGCTCTCGAGGTGATGAGAGTCATTACAAAAGATGAGACGGTCGACTAATTTTAGAATGAACCTCAGTCGTTTCTATGAGTCCACGTGACTAAAAACAGGTATACGGACCAGATGTGACCTCAAATTAAAATTTTATCTCGCGATACTCGACGTATTTCATTCTACTCAAACATTGATCCACCATATTGTCGAGTTAAACGTTCGGAAGATGGTAAAACAAACGGTTTTACTACATAATAGAATATTCTTCTATTATATAAATGATTCGTATTAGTTTTTGTACGACGATTAAATTTGCTACAATAAGGATAAATATCTGTAGCCAGAATTGACCCAGCCTTCGCCAGCCGAGGGTTAGTGTTACAGTATTTCGTATCTGAAAATTTCATTGCTAGATCTTTCAAAATTCTCCACTAGATTCCGATAAATCAGAAACTAAAAGTTCAGATTTCTTTCAAAAGTCAATGGTCTGTATTTAAAGGTTGAAAAATGGAGAATCCAATAACGTTAAGTATGGAAAAATATATCTTGCGGAAATGTAGAATAATGGTTTAATAGTAGAAAATAGTAGAAAGTAGATTTAACAATGAGCTAGTAAAAGATAATTTTATCAGAAAATAGAACTGGAATACCTGCCGGTGGAAATATAGATGTGAAGAGCTCAAATCAGATTCGAACCGCATGCAGTACATTTGCATCGATTTTAGACATTGAAAGGTGTGACGAGGTAACTAGAAACGTTTAACTCGGTTATCAAGCGGCGTGTCTAGCTTCAGTTTCCTCTTTGTTGGGACCATTCGTGACCAGTGTATTACCATGCTGCGGTTACTAATCAATATTGTCGACCTGTACCGCATTGTCACCACGTGTCTTTGCAATCAGTTGCTCGTTTTGTGCTTACTGCGTTCGCGGCTTTACAACTTTATCGTGTATTATACTATCACATCCGAACTATTGAAACAATCCGACGCAATTTTCTGTAACTAGTTGCCATGAATCCATTGTCCGTCGAAGAACAATGATCGTCTCGTGTTTAACAACGATATTAGTTGAACAAAAGTACAGTTGCTAAATAAGAAACTAAATTAGATCGCAATAATGAAAAATCTCCAACTTTTATTTATAATATCGATTTTTAATACTTCAGGATTGATTTACGTAAATTATTAATTTTATCAAGTTATTAACTCTTTATTATCATTATCATTACTACCACTTTAATTAATCGTTGTTAAAAGATGAACTAATTTAAAATAACAAGCATCGTTTCTAAGGAATTCATCTTATTTCTGCATTTTTGTTAAATCAAAACCATTAGAATCGGAAAATCGTATAAAATTATATTAATATCTCTTTATATACTACCTGTGAAAATCATACGACATTTAGCACAGGATATATACGCTCATCTATAGACATCTATAGATATTAAAAGGTTCGTTCACTTTTGTATTCGTGTTTAAAACCACGATACTTAAACGCCACTGTGAGTTTTACGAGTCTCGTAAATTGAAATTCTACGATCTGCAGTATGTTAAAAGACATCCGATTGTCGAATAAACGTGTCACACTCACGCAAGTTATCGCACGGTAATTTCATAAAAATTTAATAACCATTCTTCATAGTATTCGTCATTCTATTGGAAATAACATTTTTCTGTGACCGTTCGATGGTATTATTTGTACAAGTTCTTCGTGTAATGAAATTTCTGTATTGAAACAAATTAGGAAATCATTCGATTACCTTTTTAATCTGCCTACATTGTGGAATTTACTCGGACTATTTAATTATTGAAACTTTCAATAATAACCTTCTTTTTGAATACCTGGATTTAAAAATGATTACCTTAGCTAGTAATTAAATTCGTCGAGGGCTCAATGAACATAACATTCCTGCCAAAATACGCAAGGTCCGGTTAAGATCCATCTTGCATAGCACACTGAGCTATGTTCATTAAAATGCGAATGTGAATCGCTCGCAACGCGACGATTCTTCGAGCTGGACTTCTTGCAGTTGATTTAGAAATATTTTAGTAAAGCAAGAAAGTTTTCCTCGAATGTTTCCGTGATAAGGAAATTGTAATTTGTACCTTAATTACTTAACGCTACACTTAATTTTTAGAAGAGTATTTAAATTTTGATTTATGATAAAATAAAATAATTCTTAGCCGTGAAACATTTTTTTGTATAAAATATCTCACTTTGTGTTATTCTCGAAATTCGAATTACAACGGATAATCTTTAATCTGCTTGTCGACGATTTAATTTTGCTGGAAGCATCGTAGGATTTATAATTGTAAGTTGTACGTAGAGATTAGAAGTGAAACAGAGTATAATAATCCCGTCTCCTATACGGCTTGTCGCTTTTCTTCGCTATTTACCCTGAAAATCAGAGCATACGTACATCAGTATAAATTATATTATCGTTAAAATTTAATATTATAATGTACCTATAATTCAGAATTATAATTATATTAACTAACAAGTAATTTATCAACTATAATATTCAATACCTTTCAAATATTTAACTTTTGGATGTTTTAAAAACGTGCTCTGTCTGAAATTATTGTGCAAACACCTTGTCACATCTACGAAATAACATTTTACTAAAATTTCGATCCATAACAGTAATTCGTACGACGCATTAATTCCATTCGTCACCATATTTTTGACAAAGTATGATTATTCGTCTATTCGACTTCTATAAGGCTAATTACGAAGACTGGAATATATACTCGAATTTAATAAGAGTAGGTGAATAACCTTCGTGCTGTCTTCTGTGCGCATCGATGCATGTCATCGAATTCACGTAACCATGGACGATTATATTAAAATTAATTGCGTACGACCGTTTCACGTTATCTTCTGTATTAAGTTTATCGTGACCAGCTTCGTGTTTTAGTTTTCTGGGTCGGTCGGTCCACGCGAGTCAGTGGTCTTCGATCGAATTTTCATAAAGCTTGTATCGGTACAATTGTCACGTTTCATGTCGATACTTGGTATCCAACGAACCAAGTGTCTTCGATCGACTACATTTGCTCGTATGCGTTGTTTCTGCTTACACGAAAGTTCCATTTAAAAAAGAAACGCGCGATGAATAGATCGACCGTCTCCACCAGCCTAATTTTATTTCGCTCTGGTTCGTTTCACTTTGTCGTATTTCGTTAGCAACCTTCGAAGCAATCTTTACGAACGAAGAAGAAAATCATTTATATTTTTTTCATATTAAGGAAGAAATTAAAATTTTTTCATATTATAACGAAGAAATTTTTTAGGATTTTTTATAGTTACAATTATATTTTTTGAAATATTGATGCAAAAATGTATAAATAAGAAATTTCATGTAAATTTATGTGTAGGGGAATTATGCATGAGATGCTGTATGAAAAGTTTATACTGTACCTAAACTGTACAACAAAAATGGAGATTACGTAATTAAAATTGTTGATGAATTATATTTTAGGAAATATCATTGTATCATCGAGAATTATGCTTCAGAAAATTTCCTGCATAAATGTGAAACTTCATTTAGATATTATTTTAAAAATACTATATGAACTAATTTTGAACATAGATTTTGAAACATTGAGTTTATGGCAAGTAGAATGTCAAATGGCATAAAATTGTTATATAAGTGTAGATTAACGGAAATGTATAATATAGAATGAAAAATGCAAGTTAAATATCGCAGCAATGATTTAACACATATTTTTTATTTTACATCATATATTTTCGTTAATCTACACTTATATAATAATTTTACATTATTTGATATTCTACCTACCATAAACTCAATATTTCAAAATCGATGTTCAAAATTGGTTCATATAGTAATTTTAAAATTGTTAAATTACTATATTAAATCATTGCTGCGATATTTAACTTGGCTGCGACACAGCTCTCATATTTTCCCCAGAACTGCAATTTCGCAGGATACATATTTTTAAGAAACTTCTATGCAGGTCGATAAACATTCGTGATGAGTTTAATATCGTAGGACACGGACCTAGAAAATTTGTCTCGAGACAGACCCCAGTTTATTGCATAACGCGGCAATAGACCCCAGGAGCGTCTGACAAACTGTATCATAGGTTTATTTGTATTCGTGAGTATCACGTAGATTTATTCACGTAGATTATTTTCTTATTTCTTGATTTCTTGATAAATTTTAATTTACCAAAACATGCCAAATTTTTATTAAATTTCTGTTTCCTTGTCTTAAACTTTGACAATTTTTAAGTTTCAATATCTAACTATATATTTTGAAAACCTTTTCTATTCGTCAAAGTAGGATTGTAATTTTTCTCTTTTATTAAGACAATTTGGATCTCCACGAAAAATTATTTTGCAGTAAACAAATTATTATCACAATTGAGAAGTTTGTAACAAATACACAAACAAAATTTTCAACCTCTTAAACAATAATACGTTCGAGCAGTCAGATTTTTATTAATTCAAAAAAATTGTTTCAAAAAAATTATAAAAAATGTAGTGTATCTTGATTCATAGACAGATTATTCCTTCGCTTTCCCAGAAAGCAACAAACATAAACACGAATCGTGTTTTATTTTTCGTTTTTGATCCTATTTGTTAGAAATATCTTTACCTTTGTGCGCAACCATTGGGTTGCTTTGAAGCACGCGTAATCTAAAAATCCACATTTCCCAACCGTCACGGTTACACAATCGATGGTCAGGAAACTTTTTCAATGTTACGTATACTATTCCCGTATCTGTAGGGAAGTAAGTATAACGCTAGCATATGATCGATCAAAGGAGTAAAAATGTTTTACGGTCGCTTAGATATTTTCGCGGGGCATACATTTTGAAGGTGTGAAATGTGCGAAGCTTCGATCGTTCAAGCTATGCATTTCTATGGAATGTCACCGTACTGCAGTTTCCATATCGATCATTTTTGCCCGACAAGTTTAGGAAAGGCATATGAATTGATAAAACGTTGTATGAAAACTGGAATACACAACGTCACTGCTAGAAAGCGATTCTAAAAATGAAAAAGAAAAATGATCGAAATTACCATTCATTGATAAAAACGTTCATAAAGCAATTAGATTCGGGTGTTATTCATTTTTCAGCAAGCATATGCCAACAGTAAATGTCTTGTTACTTTTTATATATTTAAATTAGCTTCAGATTGTACTAGTAGAATCAAGAAATTTCAAAGTTTTCTACAATACACCATACGCACGTACAAATTTTCTATAGTACCTACGTGTACAAATACATTCGTGAATCATTGTATCAATGTCTATAGAAAGATATTGAAAATGATTGAAAACGAAACTCCAATGTTAACCTCCATAAATTGTCGTTAACTGGTCATATCAGTCCCATAATGCTATCTACTCGATCGCTTGGCGTATTTCATTGAAGGTATATGGTATATAGACGAATAGTATTTCGCGATAGTTGTTGCAATGGCGTAGAGAACGTCTCATCTTAATAACAACGAAGCGTTACCATTATTGTGTAACGCTTACGACACCCACTTGCGACTATCCCCCAGCCTACTATTTTATTTGCACACGACAGGGTGAAACGATGGTCGACTACGCCAGCACACGCAATCTGCGAACACGCATGATACCAACTGACGACGTTTCTCCCCTTTTTTTACTTCTCTCTCCGTGCAATAGTCGCGCAGATAACACGATGAAGATAACGAACTGCTATTTCCGTAATTGGGTCTGCAAGGGAATGCGACACGACCCGGTTGTACATACGTTCGACGAAACAATGCGACAAAAGAAACGTTGAAAGGGGAGGAATAACGGGAAAACACGTCAACGAAGGAATTATTAAAGAAAAATTGCCTGTAATTCCGATCGTGTGAATGTTATGCGTATTGGAAACTTTAAATCAAGATTGGTGCCGATCCTTCACGATCCTTTCGAGGCAGTGCTTCTCAATCTTCTTTCAATCTCGACTCCCTCTTGTGATAGTTCCGAGTAGGCTCCATTTCTTCGATTGTATTTAACAAAATACGAATTTCCATAAACATTTGTAATTCATTTATGTTAGTTGAAACGTCTGTTTTACGATAATTTATCAATTAATAATATTCATAAATTGACAATAATGTTTCGTCCAATAGGATAAACATCAGCATTCCCGTTGTTATATCGTATATTATTATTATTACGTCCTTTGCGTTATCTTATTCGTTTGTATGTTCATTTCTTTTATTTAGTTGAGCAATAGAAATATTGGAGAAGGAAATCAAACGATGAAAAATAGATTATACTTCTAACTAGGTCTACTTCGAACTCTAGATCTAGTGTAGGCTCTACATTTAATGACACGATGGGCAAATGATGGTTGAAAAAGTGGACGAAGATATCACAAAGCTTGAAAGATCGATTATTATGTAAAAAATAGAAATTTTTGTTTGGTTGCCGGAGTTAACATCGTGTGTTGTAAATTGAGCTTAACTAGCACTTTAAAGGGCCAATTAAATGGTCAATTGCAGAGTACATCTGCTATTAGATGTTCGATATCTATTTAAAACTGTAACTCTGTGGATAATGATTACGATGGGCGATGTCAGTTGACGTAAAAAAGAAATCATTACAAATGGCAGCTTTCTTATTGTTAGATCGATACATTGCATTACTCAGCAAAGTAGGCCTTTTTCTAGTGCTTTCCTTCTGTAAAATATTTATCGTTGTCTGGTTTGTAACTATGCATACGTGATACGCCATAGCTAATTTTCGATTCTTCCTCTGAAACTTTGTTTTGTATATAGCACTGTTAGATATACGTTCTTTTAAAGGAAACTTTAGGTAATCGTTACGAAAAAATCTAACATAAAACTTATAAGCACCATAATTCTTTAATAAGTGCATATCCATGAAAGATATAGCCGTAAAAAGTTGGTTCATATCTCTGTTATTTTCATGGTTCGCGCGACAATATTTTGTTGAACAAGATTTTTCACAGTTTTCTTGCTCGCAACTTACGTTCAACTGGATTTGCACAAGGTATTACTTCTATATCCGCCCTACACATAAATTTCCCGATAAGACCAAATGATCTTACGTTAAAATCTAAGTCTTAACGTAATCTAAAACAACAGCCGCGTATTTCACTTAAATTATTAACTTGGATTAAAACATAAATCAAAAGTTGTACAATTTATATTAACTTGTTGCGGTGTGACATCTTGCTAATTAATTTCTTTTATAGAAACAACGTATTCGTATGAGATATCTTCTTATATCGTTTCCCACGGTTTTTACGTGCTATAAATTGTTTCCCTTTGTACATTTTATAACGACGTTTTAATATTATTATCAAACATTAGCATCGCAAAATGTTTTAATCGAAAAAAGCGAATTGACGCAAAACTATTTTTCCGCTTGTTGCAATATCGTAAACCCTTGACATTTAAATACTGGGCCAGAGTTTCGTGGGAGGGAAATAATCTCCTTAATGAAATTGATCCATCGAATTTATACGCCTTTATCTTGTCACGTTATTTCAGTTCTGTTGATTTTAATTAACAATTGTGCATTAAACTTCGTACGATAAAATCCTTAAATAATCCACCAATTTATTTCTATGGTTATATTAAGTAATCGATTAGCTTACAAATAAGAAATCTGAATTTACGTATTCAATAAATTTATGCATATACAAATCGCGAACTGTCAAGTAAAGTAAAACCTGCAGCATCTTTTATTAAAATATTATACACACAATCAATTTAACATTAATCCATTCTACGATATGTTCGTTTGTATCATTCATGCATTTTCAATAATTCATGGCGTGTCTAATCCCTTCTACGTCCACATATGTGTTCGATCGGCACATAAATTATATTCGTACGTGATCGTAACAAACGGCTGCGTAAACTATCCATTTCTCATCGAAATGCAATAAAGAATCTAAGAATAGAGAGAAATGCGTCGAGGAAAGCGAACAATGTTCGCTGTGAAACTATAATTCAGTCAATGCAGTGCAAGGTTGCGGAGTTTTATTTATCTGTATCGACATGTTGCTAGTTTCTATTTATAGAACGCGAAGACACACGTATATAATTAACCTATACGAGACAGGCGGTGAATGCACATTCGCGGAAAAGAATAATCGCCCTACTGAAAAATTAATCGCGTGAATCGTTACGGTCGATCGTGTCGTAGTTTCATTTCTTCCGCCCTTTACTTTTCAATCATTAGAAATATATTTGTCGATTTTGATGCTTGTTAGTCCTTTGATCATTATAAGCAGAAAGCGACAATTTTTAATACAAAACTGTATTTATTAAATTAAATATTATATTATATATGTAGTATCGGGGAAAGGGACGTACTTGACAATGGGTCATACCTGTGGCCCTTTACAATATTTGGGTAATTGAAGGGGATCTACCTGGGAATGGGTCAGGCACATCTGGAGGACAGACGGAAGACGTTAGGCAGTCGAGTAGAAGCAGTCGAGTAGAGTCAGTTGCGGAGAGTCAGTTGAGTAGAGTCCGTTGAATGTAGCAGTTGAGTTTGAGGAGTCGAGTTGTAGCAGTTGAGTGGAGCAGTTTGAGTTGAGCAGTTGAGAAGTTGGAAGCCGAGTGTTAAGACGTACGGCGATATTTGTAGTCAGTTTTGTGTTGAGTACTGCTTGTACGAATAAACTTGAATTTAACTCTGAATAAACCATCCTTTCTTGTCCTTGCTCTAGATAAAACAAAACATTTTTGTAGGTTACTACATATATGATAAAAGATCGTACGATACTCACGCTGCTATCAGATTATCATTGCAATATTATGTCTTTCATTTTATACATATGTCATATGTGAGTCATCCACATTTTCAACTTATACACATATATTATTCATAGGTATTCATATATTATTCAAAATTCTGTGATCTCACGTCTTTTAGCTCGTTAAACGATCGATATTTTTGAATTTATTCGATGCATCGAAGATAAGCAACTATCCTTTCTTCTTTCATTAAGCAATTTAGATCTCTACGAAGAGATTATTCTGCAAAGCATTATACGTTATACGTTACCAAGCAAATTATAATTTCAAATACAATATAATTACATTTGCAATACATCATTTTCGCATATTGTTAGGATACAATTTTTAAGAAACGATTAAGTAATATTATACGTCGAGTCAACATTATGGTTAGAGTTAGGGGCGTGTAATGAATATTCTCTGGAATTAGCCATCGTTGTTACGTGCTAGAGAAGATATCAACTAGTACAAATATGATTACTACAGAATTTGCCAAGTAACCGTGGTAACTAGATACTCGAGATACTAATGACAATGATCCCAGATTCAATAACGAATCCGCGGTCAACGGGATAACGAATATACTTTCTTCCAAAGTCTAAGTCAGACTCTTTGCTAAAATGTGAAATATCCACTGATCGTAAAGACGTTGTTTTACTCGCTGACGAGATCACACGAGAATGTACCTCTCCGTCACCGTGATGCTGCAGAGGAAAACTATGATGGGGTGTGTCTCAGGGCACGAGATCATCGGATTCGTCGAGGACAACCCTCGTTCAGAAAGTGAGGGAAATGGACGTTGCTGTTAATTGGTTAATTTCCATGTTGGTGGTTAGAAAAGGATGCTAGCCGCCCTTGAGAGAAAGTTGCTAGCGGGAAGCGTCGTACGTGAGGAAAGCAGATCTCCCGTATCTTGCCGTAGTAGGTGATAGATTTACGGACTGTTAGGATAAAGACTGTTTGTCAATTTGAAGGACCGTAGTTAACTAAATCCTACGATTTATAGCGGGTCCTCAGGCTAGCAGAACATATACTGTGAATAATGCATCGACATATGACAATCATCTCACCCGAAGAATAGGGTCTGTGTGTGGCGCTCCACTGGGCAGAAACCATTGGAATGTTTTCTATCGAGTGCCGCTACAACTATTCTTTTTAAGGAGAGCTATACAATTACTCTATACCTCTATTAGGTAAAAACGTTCATCCCGTGACCGCAACTACGTTCGCCTTGAGCCCAAGATCATTATCGCAAATCTCGGACAATTATAATCGGTTTAATTCATAAAGGTTTATAAGGACTAAAGATTTATAAAGATCGGTTTCATTTACAAAGACAGTATTGGGAAATTTCCCAAAGAATTCCAAGGGGAAGGCCCGGTGTCCTTTCATCTCCGACATATATATATAGTTAAAGATTTGAAACGAAACTATTGAGACATTGTTACATGACAAATCTTCTTCGTCGAGCTACGCAATTAACAGTTTTATTGGACTTCCATTGATACCTGTCAATAAATTCTCTTACATTATTCAACTCAGTTCTTTCTTTATATTAGGTTATCCGAAAAGTTTCTTTCGTTTTATGAGGAAATATAGACGCACAACGTTTTTTTGTTTTATATTATTTTGTCGAATTACGTACGATCCATTTTATTCTGTTGAGATAAACACCGCGACATTTCACAGACTTGGTTTCACGTTTGTACGAAGGTGCACTGTTGTAAAGAAACACGTTTGCAAATGGAAGACACTTTTCAGACAACCTAATAATATTCTCTCTTAGATTCAGTTCCTAATCAAGATCGTTCATACATTACAATTTGTCTGTTTGCAAAGTTTTCACGCGTATAAAAGTTTGATGAATTCAATTCGGCGGTCGGCTGCATGCTGTTTCTGCCAGCGAATCATGTGAACAATCGTTTATCCGGCGGACACGACACTAATACGTGTAAATTCAGCGCGCGATATAATTTAATCATGAGAAACGTGTGGATATCGAAACATGATATTTTATATCTGGATAAAACGTCTCTTTGTGTACCGATCGTTTAATTGCATAATTGAATCTTGCGTCCCGTACATTCGTCGTGTGCGAACGTCGATTTCCGCCGATTAACAGTCATGTTCATTCAGCTCTATTTGTCCAGAATCGCGCGGTGGAAAAATATTTTCACGGATATCTGAAAGTGTACCTTTTCCCCGGTTTTGTTTTCACGTTCGTTGATTTCATTTCACCGAACAATGTTTGCAGAAAGATTTTCCATCGTCAGGTATACGGTAAATTAATTTCTGCCGATTTAATCGTTTGTCATATCGTTTGTAGAATATTTCGACTTTTACTGTTTGACCGTTTCAACCCTTTGATGTCTGAACTATACGCGTAACCTTCTTCTATCACAAATTTTCTTCCAATTATTTAGAAACAAATCAAATAACACGTACATATTTCTGTAAAGGTGGCAGCGAATATTTTGTCTTCTCCCCTTTACTTCCTCAACAGATGGAAGACGAGACGGGAATAGAATGTGGCGAATTAATATCGTCATTGGTAAATATTTGCGTAGGCGAGAGCAAATCGATACATTGCCGGGGGGATAACATCGAAGGGAGCAACATAGCTAGAAACTTACTAATTGCAAGTCCTCGGCAAATTCCCAAAAGATGAAACATCGTTTAATTGACAATAGGATGGACGTTCTGTTAATAATTCGACTGTTCTTAATCTAAAAATGGCACGATGGGTTGTACCGTAAACTAATACGACTTCGTACGTAATAGAAATTTTGTTTCGACTTATTTTTAGACAACCCAATAAGGACCAAGTAACAGATTTATCATCATACTTTAAGTTTTATAAAATTGTAGAAATGTGTAAGGAAGAGTGGTGAAAATTGAGCATATCTTTAAGCTTTCGTTCAATAGGCGTAATGTTAATTGTCAGAATGCAAATAATGTGTTGAGTTGGCAACTAAGTGATTGCGGATTTTATCAATACCACCTAATGACAAAATCCGCAATCACTTAGTTGCCACCCCAATAATTCAAGAGAAAAAATTTGCAAATAAAATGTTACGTTAACGCAAAGGAAAATGCTGGCTTTTGAAGTTATAGTTTTTACTAGAAATATTTTATACAATTTGGTGCACAAATGTGAAGCTAACAAGTTTGACATTTGAATATGATTTTTCACGCGTATCAAATTCTAGTAAACCACTTGTTGCATTGTTTATACCGAAAATATAATATATATATATATATATATATATATATATATATATATATATATATTAATAAAATAATAAATAATTTTCATGAAAAATAACAGAATGAATTTTTATGGAATGCTAAAGACGAATAGATTCCATAAAATATTGTCAGACATTTTAACACGTTCGTAGATATTTATCTGCGAAGCAAGTCAAAGCTGAAATAATAACAAAAGTATTAAATTTTCATTTTTATTGTTATTTCATTTTAATCAATTTTATTTTTAGGTCACTCAAAGAGTTCACTGACAAACACAATAACATAAGTGAGCAAATAAATATTCAGTCAGTCCATCATGGAACAATTTAATTAATTAAATAAAAAACGACTATACGGTAACCTATGACTTACTCTTAGTCTTTTTTTTTCGCTTATTCTGTCATCCATATTTCTATAATCTTCTTTTCCATATTGGTCACCTGAACAATTTACTACTATCAACGTAATAAAAACTGTTTAAGTAGCAAATTCTCATATATAAAAACACTAATTTTTAATTTATTTTTGTCCGCTTTAAATAACTTATCGTTTTACGTGCTATCCTCACGCATCGAGGTCATCTGCCTGTTTCATGATTCTATATTAACACTTGATTGGTCTGACGCATCAATTGGTGCCATAACTGAAGAGGCTTCGCGTGAAATAATTACATTGCGATCTGTGAATATCAAAAGCGTTTAAGCCTTTGTACAAAATTGCACAACTGCAATGTTCTAGGAAATATATGATATCATTGTACTATGATAACGTAAAACCTGTTTCTTACGTCACTTTTACCGATGAAAAGTGAAACAGGACGAAAGGTTGCTGTTTAAACAAATTTGGAATAATTTCTAATCTTTCTTCTTTACAAAAGAAGATATTCCTTTTACAAACTTTCGCTGTAAGAATATGTTAACGTTTCTGGTTGATCAAATCCTAAAAATTCTTAGAATGTCAAAGAGTTAAACTGCCTGTTCTCGGCACAGACAAGTCATCCAACCTTTACATTTCCATTGTCCACGAACCTTATTCTTAGCTTTACTCGCAACCACGCAGGATTTAATTCCCCTATCCAAACACAGCGCCGGTTCCAAACCACAAATTAAATCCCCAAATTACTACAACCACGTGGAACAACAGCAGTGAAATTGCTGGCCGATCCTCGAATGTAGTTTCTCGAAGTTGCTCGCATCCTTGGAGCGTTGCTCGCAGCGATGGTCAGCAGAGTACACGGGGGTAACGTCGTTACTCAATCGAAACGGTACACGGTGAACGGAAAGTTGTCGCATAGTGGGTCATTCCCAGGCGATCGATGTTACTGCAGGTAGAAGCGATCGACGGCTAAACAAGCTACGAGCATACGGTTCGCAGGTTGCATAATTCATGCAGCGCCACGATATGGGATAGGATACTCGGTCGGTGTGTACCGCGGAACCACGCTCGGTCGAATTTCCTGTCGATACATAAAAGCATTTACGATCGTCAGGTGGCTCGTAAATATCGCCGCGGGACGCGTATGACGTATCGTCCATCGACTGCACCCTACCGATTCGAGATATCGGCAAGAAACGTTGAACGGTAGGATGGAACGCCGATCGATATTCCGGGGAATTGAATGGAGTTTGTTAATACGATGGCCTGCGATTGATTTCGTCGATTTTGTGATCAGCCAGGGTGGAGAGAGCACGGCCTATTCACCGATAGCACGGAAGAACATGGAATTGATAGCTTTCAGGAAAATCGAGAAAACTTTATTAATCACGCGACTCTTTCTATTTGCAGATAAGCGCGATTGTGGTTTTAAAATTTCAACGGACCCACTTCGAGTCACATGATTAAGGTACCTTCGCAGGTGAAATTTTCATAAACCTTCAATTATTTTTCTCTTATATACGCTAATTAATATTAACCATTGTACTTATACGATATCCAATGACAGGTTGCCAGAGATCAGATCAAAGACCAGATTTGGATTAAAGAGTTTCATCTAAAATCACATGAGATATATTTTATTTTTCATATGGGAATGTCAGAATTTCGACATGTCTAAATTTAGCGTTAATACACGTGTATCGAGTAAATTTTCAAGATTTTTTTTTTTTTTTCTTCAAAACAAAGTCTCAAATGAAGAAACTTTATTCTACATTTCCCATTTATTCTTTTTCATAACAAATTATTATGCCACCAGTTACCGAACACCCTGTATATTGACGATAATTTGAGAACGTCCAAATGCTTATAGACGATGGGATCGGATACTTGTACATAAGGATCGCAAGCGATGCTTTCGAGGAAAGACGGAACATCGAGCGGCAGCTTACGAGTCGTGACGTCCCATCTATCCGACGCGACGGTAGCGTGGCTTATGCGGTAGTTTGCGTGACTTGCCCCGATGTACAGCGTTCCTTTACCTCGGGGGTATTAGCAACCGTTAGCGCGACGACTTTACGGGCCGTTAATACCTGGCGAATCTTACGTGCAACCAGGGAAAGCCGGGTTATTACCACGATGTTGCACGAAACCTTTCTATCTCTCTCTCTTTCTCTTAGACCGTTCTTCGCCCCCGCTGTTATAGACTAACGTAAAAGCACTGCGGAACAGCGAGCCGCGCTTTTGAGTTTATCGAGAATCCGTCCGTTACGGGAGCAACGTCTTTTCGGTCGGAGATTATTATGCAACGTGTCGTTTAGAATAACAAATTTAGGTTAAAAGCTATTCCTCTTGGTGCAGGTAAAGCAAGACAAGAGAAAGATGTGATTGAGTTTTGCGAGTAAAATGAGTTGGGAAGTTTTATTAATTTTTATCTTTATTGATACAAAACAACAGAATTTAAAATTCTGGTAAAATAAAAGGTGTTTTTTATTCGTATTACGAATTAATGTGTTAAAATGAATGAAGTTGAAACGTAGTGAGATCTATAAATTATAAATTTAATTATGTTACAGTGTACATAAAAGGTAGCATCTGTAGACGCCTATGAGAATTACATTGTTAACTCTTAACTTATACGGTGAAATAAAATTTTCACATCAATTTATAATTATAAGAATTAACATAATTGAAGAAAAAACGGGACTTTGCGATATGCGTTCTTTAGAATAAAATTGTAACAATGTTTAGGACCATCGTAGTATTTTAGAGCCTCAGAGTAACGGTTAAAGGTTAAGGGTATGGATAACTCGTAAATTGACTTTGTGATTGAGAATTTACGTGATTCATTGGTTTGGCTGTAAGAGGTAATAGAATGAAATAACGTTTGATCGAGAGATTGTAGACTTGGACAAAATGAGAGTTTAGGAGAGGAGTTGAGCGATTGTCGAGGGCAGGAATAAACAGGCTGCATGCAAGTTCAGGAAATTGTTAAAAGACCGGTAGTTTTACGCTTCTGCCTGTACTTACAGTCACCGGAAATACATCTTCAACGAGAAAATCAAGATCTAAAAATAGCTTTCTAGGTAAAAGTACTTTTGAAATTTGTAGCGTATATTTTTTGAAAGTTTGAAAGCTCTTTGTCTGTCTATGAGAATTTCTCCCAAGCAAATGGAAAACTCTGTTTCGTTAATTACATTCGTAATAATCTGGAGTTTCCTTAATGTATTAAATTAGTTTTTTAAGATTAGAAAATGTATTTTTTATAGAATTTTACTGTATGACATTTTATTTGTTTTTAAAATAAAAACATTTTTAATTGAAGCTTTCAAAATGATAGGTTTCCGTTGCTATAGTGACAATAGTCAAACCGGTTAATTGTTTTGTCGAATTCACCTGTTGAAACGCAGAAATTTATTTGCTTTAACATCAAAGTTTATGACTCGGCGACGCGTTTGTTAGTGACAGGTTTTGATTTTCAATAAATACGCGGAAATTCAAGTTCGCAGTCAAAAACGATGGCTGATTTTAAATGTCTTATTCATTTTCTATATTTAATCCCTATATTTCAGTGAAATATTCCATTTCTTCCAAATATTATTTAACCATTAAAGATACTGTAAAAACCTTTTTATTTGAAAAAAAAGGAATCCAAACAAAGTAGCGAATATCAAATTTGATTATCTGTAATAAAATCTATTTTAATATTCTAATAGACTAATAATATGGTGCTTATAAACCTGCAAAACATAATATATCGCTGATAAATTCCGCTACGTAATAGTACGTTACATAGTAATACGAAAAGCTCATTGTTGTGTCTTTTTGAAAGTGGAGTCAGACTAAGTATCCTCGTGCCCCGGCAATGAGCAATAAACGTCATATAAACCGTGAAATTACTGTCAGCAGAGAATTCAAAGACTAATGAAAATGAGTTTCTAGAAATTTCTGTGGTCGAATAAATGTGAATAATGTTGAACAGGCGAACAGTGGGATCGTCATTGTGTTTCGAACATCGCGTGGTAATTTCATTAGCGGAGTTGGAAGTCTTAAACGGTTTCGTTTATTAATTGGTGAAGTTAAATGAAGAATTAAGGGCGCAACGAAGATCTGCAAGAGAAATGAAGTTTCTTGTAATCTCTTCGAATTAGTTCGACTAATCTTGTTTTCAGATTAATTTTTATCTTTCATGAAATATTTCAACAATTCTTTCTTATTGTAGCTGTCGTATAGAATTTTACTTCGGTTTGACTATATTTCGAATAGATTTCTCGGTATTTGAAAATAAGGATGACTTATAGAATTTGCCTGATAAAAAAGGCCTCATATATAGCACAATGTAATTAAGCTACCCGCGAAAACAGCAAACAAACAGTAAACAAACGTGAACTCTAAAGTCAACAATTTAAGCTGATTCTAATTCAGTTTAGAAAATGAACACGGTCGTTAGAGTAATTTAATTCTGAAGATAGAGGAGTAACTTCAGTTCTTTGAATGTGTTTGAATTTCTTCGGGGGATTTTTCACCCCTTGTTTGTTGAGTTTTCTTCCCATGTTAACTGTATTGTCAAGTTATTTGTAACTATCGAAAGTAATGTCTTTATTACTTTTCTTTGTTGATTCGTTGATCTCCAAGGTATTAAAGAAATGTACACGCAAGCACGATTTCTTTGGTTATTTACTTTAAAAGTTAATTTCATCGTTAATTTCATTAATATACTTTAAGAAATTCATTCTCCCAGCCAATATTTGAACTTTCTTTCTGGATTTCGAAGAAGACATGTTTCTCGTCTTGAAATTTTGCGACGCGACGATCGGCTCGAGTATAACGTTGGTTGAAGGGAATACAGACAAACAAGCTGTGACATACGCGGAGATCGGAAGCAGGAAGACGAAGAGAATGGACCGGGGACGAGAACGTCCCCCTCAATTTATATAGATTGCTCCGAGTGGCGTTTCGGGTTCAAGTAACGAGGTACAATTCCGTAGCTGGACGAGTATTTCCTTCCTGAAGTAGAAAATCCATTACGTGGTCAGCCGTCGAGCTGACCGAAGGGAAAGTAGACGATACGTAGACATATATAAACGTTATCTCATTAGACAATGTTTCGGTGTTGATGCTGATGGGTAGAAATGATTATCGTCTCCTTCCAGCGATATATCTTTTGTTTAGGAAAATTTTTGTCTGATAAGAAGTAAAAATTATTGACGTTTTAAACGTATGATATAATATGACATTTAATAGCAGAAGAAAATTGCAATTTATTCTACGAACATATTATTATTACACCACCACAGGCGAACATAAAACATATAAAACCCGAATTGAAGGTTGAAAATTCGTTACTCTGTTTTGCAACTTTGTGTTAGAAGCGTAAGTACATACTTTTCTAGTTTTGTTGCATAACAATAAAACTTACCAGCGGTAAGCAATAAAAATGTCTAGAAAAGTATGCACCTACGTTCATAACAGAAAGTTGCAAAACAGAATGAGTTTTCTACCTTCAATTCGGACTTTGTATATTTTATGTTCACCTGTGCTGATGTAATAATAATATTTTTATCGTGCACACGGATTAAACGATTATTAAAATGTCTAATAATTTATTCGAAGGTAATTAAATATCTGCGACGAAAACCTCCATCTTACTGAACGTAGTGAGGCATAGATAGTACATAAAATTACAAGAAAAATTTCCCGGAACTCGTTACTGTGGATTGACCTTTTAACGAGGACCGAAACGGGAGCGTAGTCATTAATTTCGTTAAAACGAAGAAGTTTCCCCTTTCCTTTGATTGCTAGCACTGTGTGCCACGTGGTAATATCCAATTTCTCCTGCTACATTTTAGAAACTGTATGTTTTATTTCTGAATACTTGTACATAAACAATTGAAAAAAGTTCTTTGAAGTTTCATTTGCATAGCTTGCTATTGCATATAAAATATCGCAACACGTACTTAATTTTCGAAAATGGATTCCACATATGATATAAAAGCTTCATTTGTCGAAGACGTATTCGTCAAATTAATGTCTTTTGATATTTTTGACACTTAGAAGTAACAATTTGTAAGGAGACACCTTGTACAGTATTTCATTTTAAATTAAAAATATGTATCTTTTATTTAAGACAATTCTTTCAAAAATGCAATATTATTATTTTAATTCATTAAAAGTAAAACCAATAGGAGATTATATAAATTCCATAAATAAATTCTAATTGATCAATTTTCGCCATTGGACAAGATTGTCAAGGACGATAAATAACTGGAAATGCGAAATAAAAAGTGAATGTAAAGGTCTGCGAACTAAGAGGTGGAGAAATGAGGTTCGCAATTCTGAATATTTCAGCTTAAGATGAAAGGGACTGATTCGTTGACGATTGCATCGGAATTTTAGAAATCACTCGCGCATGCAGATTAGTCCTATTGGTTGCGAATCAATTCGGCGACTCCAATTATACTGGAAATGTCAACGCTCTAAGTTCTCTAACCACATTTTAATTAAATATCGACAAATGGTCTTTGAGCTAGTGGAATGCTGCATTTCGATGATTAGTTTACGGTTTATCCATTCAAAATGGTTGGTTCCCTCATCATTAAAAAGTGAGACGGAGTAAGATACGCACGAATTTAATTTCAGATTCTCGCTATTTATAAGTTAACTGACTAAATAATTTATGAGGCGGATAGAGCATTTAGAAAAAAATATGACACAGCTTTAATCGCTTTTTTCGCTGTTATTTTTACATCATCTATTTAAATAAATTACACATATACATATGTAGTAACCTACAAAGGTGTTTTATTTTATCTAGAGCAAGGACAAGAAAGGATGGTTTATTCAGAGTTAAGTTGAAGTTTATTCATACAAGCAATACTCAACACAAAACTGACTACAATCGTCGTACGCCTAAAACTCGGCTTCCAACTTCTCAACCGCTTAACTCAAACTGCTTCACTCGACTCCTACAACTCGACTCCTCAAACTCAACTGACTCACTCAACTCCTACAACTCAACTCGACTGCCTCACGTCTTCTCTGTCTGTCCTCCAGATGTGCCTGACCCATTCCCAGGTAGATCCCCTTCAATTACCCCAATGTTGTAAAGGGCCACAGGTATGACCCATTGTCAAGTACTTCCCTTTTCACGATACTACACATATGTATGTTTATCGACACAGTGAAGACAAAAGTATTCGCACAGTACCTTCGTCTCTCATTGTATGTCATTTAAGAACTCTTTTCGGTCTAGTTACAATGATATATTTAACTATCTGTTTGTAATAATATTTGAGCTGCTTGATCAATTTTAAGCTCAGACAACGTTGTACGATGATTTTAACCGTGTCCTAAACATATTTGGATACGTGTCCAGTCAATAATGTGATATTATGTCCATGATATTTAATATAAAAATGTATAACAGATATGCAAAAAGACCTGAACAGTACAGGAAACGATAAACTAACTGAACTCGATAACATTTAAAAATGGGCCGTCGCTAACATAAACTATACTTCTCGCGAATTTACTTTAATATAAGCAGAGTTTGAAAAAAGATCGCAAAATCGTCGTAAAAAGTTTGCGAACATCTTGCGAACTGTGTTTTGAGTACGCGCCTTTAAGCCGCCTTCAGTTTGCTATGATATCACTCATGACTGACTAACCCGGATTCGTTCGCCTGAGGATATCCGATGCCCGATGCATCACCCGGTGCAATCTAACCGAAAGTTTTGGCACAAAGGTAGTGCACGTTCACGAACGAAAGCGTGCAACGGCGTGCAAGCTTTCCGTTTCCGATTTCGCGCGTGCTCACACACGTTTTCTCTGGCATATTTCACATGGATAGTCATACCCATACCTCAACCGATAGACCTTGTGAGGAACTTTTGCTGTAATTTTGCACGTGAGAATCAGACTAACATAAGTAGTTTTTTCAAGTTAAATTATGTATAAATTATAGCACTAGCACAATAAGCTAGCCATATTAGTGTATTTGTGCTATTTATAAGTTTGTAAATTTCTTTAATAAGGCGTTTGTAAATTAATTCGATCGTGCAGGAGATCCCTGGTGCAATTTGATCGATAAATTTGTACTTATACGTTCAAAGTTATAATACTTCTAGAAAAACGTTTCATTGCTGTTAATACTTTATCTTCTTGCCATAAGTGGGACCAAGTATCTTGTCAAAGTTAGAATGAAACACGAAGTATGCCCGTATCGCTATCGCTCGTAATATATGGGTTGAGTAGCGATATTGATTAACTCCATAAATTGAAAAGCAGAAAAATGTTAGTTACAAATATTTCTTAAAACTTACCTGAAAGCTTGCGATTTATATCGCCTGCAACAAATAAACTTATGAAATGAAAGTAACTGAGTTGTTTATTTCGAAAAGTTAGACACTAATCACCTACTCGGCTAATGAAGTTGAAAAATTTATAGAGGGTGGAGTCGATGAGTTCGCCTATCTTTCTGGTAATCTCGTAAAACGATTTAAAAAAGTAGAAAGATTCTGACATTGAAATAAGCGAAATATCGAGAATACAAAAGTTGTCAAGATAGATGTTTAAATGCATTGAAATGAAGTGCCGAATGTACGAGATTAAACCTGTAACTGGTACAATTTGCATAATACTGTAAATGATGAGTTTGACCGAAAGTGAAGCTGTTTTGACGTAGGTGTCTAATGAATTATTCAAATTTTGGCACCGTGCGTATAGCTGAAATCTGTGGATCGCTTCGAGATTGAACGAAATTGAATCGACTGAAGCATATATCAAAGCTGAATCTGGTGTAGGAGATAGTTCCATTTGGATGGTCAACTTTCATGATACTGTTGTATTTTAAATAATCGAATATATGAGATATTAAAAAGTGTATGATACGAAAAATTTCAATTGATATGAAAATTGATATCATCGAGAGTTTTAATTTCGCGAAACTTCAACGATACTGTAATAAATATGTCCTCGACAACGTCATGCTAGTTGACAAATCCTCGAGGACGCTTTCAAGGAAATGGAACCTCCTCCGAGACCCTCCAAAATGTCAATTATAGGTTTGTAGGCGAGTGAAACATACGATAGCCGATACAGCTTAAGCTATATGGCGAAAATTGTTCTGTCAAATCAATCAGCGTTGGGATTTCGATTGAAAAATAATTACGATTCCTACATTTGTTGTACACTATAGATGTTTGTGGATTTATGAGAAATTTAAAGATGTAAAAATGTATAAATTTATGGTAGACTTATGATACTTGATAGATGAAACAAATGTGTATTTAAATTACATAAACATTCACACGGCTGTTGTTACAATGGTAATTAAATATTTTAATCGCATAAAATTATAATTTTCATCCATATCTCCATTTCGTATAATATCACGACATATTTTGTTTTTTCATTATACATTGTTACAAATTATTCATTATTACGCGCGTTACTCCAAAATTACTTAAGACAAAGGAATTTAACTCTAATCTAATAAAAATCTCGAAAGTGTTTTCAGTAAGAGCTTAAATACATTATGGGCATTGGTAATTGTTATATTATATATGTAGTATCGGGAAAAGGGACGTACCTGACAATGTGTCATACCTGTGGCCCTTTACAAACATTGGGGTAATTGAAGGGGATCTACCTGGGAATGGGTCAGGCACATCTGGAGGATAGACGGAAGACGTGAGGCAGTTGAGTAGAATCCGTTGAATGTAGCAGTTGAGTTTGAGGAGTTGAGTTGTGACAGTTGAGTAGAGTAGTTTGAGTTGAGCGATTGAGAAGTTGGAAGCCGAGTGTTAAGACGTACGACGATATTTGTAGTCAGTTTTGTGTTGAGTATTGCTTGTACGAATAAACTTGAACTTAACTCTGAATAAATTATCCTTTCTTGTCCTTACTCTAGATAAAATAAAACACCTTTGTAGGTTACTACATATATATTCCTTTACCATGTTATTAATGTTAATACTGTAGCATATGTTATATCTATTCATTCTTCTTGTTGCACGTACTACATTCGTAATTTCGTTTTCTGAAATTACGACGTTTTCTTCGTAGCGTTTACCTTTAAGAGATCCATAAGATAATCTATAAGAAACCATAATCTCATTTGAAATTAACAATTCAAATAACATAACTGAAATGAGAAGAATATCTAAATTGGAAATACCACAAAACGTATTCCGGCGATAATTACAATAATCGCATATTCACCTCAGGCAAACAAACGTCGCAAAAGACTCTCAGAGTATTAAATTTCCTCAAAACAAACTTCCTTTTTTTTTTTTTTTTTTTTTTTGTCAAATGAAGTGCTCTCGAAAAGCAGCAAAAAGCCGCAAGCTTGCTCCGACTATAACATAGAATTCTTTTCACGTCATCGTTCGCTTGATTACACTCGAAGGTACAACCACGCTCCTGCAGCATGACTCTCCAAGGCACAAAGGTTTTCGCGTGAACATCCCTTGATCGACGATCGATTCAAGAGCCTGTTTCGTGCGAATGGTCGTTGTCGTCGATGTTGATCCAGTGATGACACGCGACGTTGTGAAATCGCGGCGCATCGTTCAACTGACTGAAAAATAACTGCCAATCGGAGTTACGTCCCTCGGTGGAAATGATTAGGCTATTAGACGGTCGAGGTTGCAATAGTAATGCGAACCATTTGTCTGGTAGACTGATTTTGATTTAACAAACGATAATAGGAGTGCTGTTGCTTAATAATGAGGACAACCAGCACGCCGCCTCGTGAGAACTTTCGAGGCGAATGCGTTTCATAGAAATTCACCGAACTGCGATTGTTCCACTCTGCATTCAACTATATTTCCACTCGTGATTAGCTGAATAAGTTGGATTGGAAAAGTTTACCACTCTCAGAGGAATTGTTTAATGTTATACGATTTATGAGAATATTAGGAGCTGAAGGGGCCTTGCTATGATTTGGTACAGCTAATACTTTTCTACTTACGAAAGAAGACTATTCAATAATCTGTTTGCTATAGATTTACCTGGGTCAAGAGGGTTATTATTGTACTGCAGTTAAGGCGTTAAAGTATCGAGTTTTGAGATGTGCGAAGATGATATTAAATAAAAATGACATTAACAATTGCGAGTTTGTGACATCAAACGCATAAAATTGAAAATTTGTTAATCTCGATACTGTACATAATACTGGATTTGTTTTCAATAATTAGAATTAATTAACCTATGAAATATCAAGTGGTAATTTTAATTTCTTCTTCTTTACAGAGTTCGTGTTGAATATTACGTGAACGAAAACACGTTCAAGGAACGACTTCAACTGTACTTCATAAAAAATCAACGCTCGAGTAAGTATACCGAGTATAGTTTTTATATATGAAATCAATAACCGATAAATTGATCCTTTAAATTACGTATATGAATAAATTATAAATTGGTAGATATTTCAGAATTATTTATAACTCTGTTCTTTTCGAAACATAAAATTTGATTTCAAAAAGTTTAGTTGCAAAAAGGTAGTAGTATCATTAATCGGCTGTAAAAGAATCGGAAAAGAATTATAAAGAATCCTCAAAATGTAAAGGTCTAAAACATTTAAATTGAAAAATTTGTCGAACATCTCACCGATATTTTCAAGCAATTATACAAGTAGAAATCAAGATAGTTAAACGCATAAATAAACCTTTGGATGAAATAGATGAAATATATTTTATATTGATTTAGTCTATTTGTAAATTCGTGTCCTCTATTCAGATGCATTGAAACGTTTCGTAAGAAATGCCATGTAATAGCTTATACCGTCATTCGCAGGCAGAGTTCACTGTCGCAGTTTTAAATAGACCTTTTGGTCTAACGCTAGATTTTCACGTTATAGCGGTACATACGAATATACCTATTGTGCCAATGTCATCTCGTAAATCGTGTTACGTTTTTCGCTTTACCTGTAACACAATGCGGAGCATCTAAAACTGATCGATCACGAACGTGCTTTTATCAGAATAGTCTAAAAATAGTTTAGCTTTAGCTTGTCTTTTCTTCCATTGCTCGTCGTATGAAATATTTTTGTGGAATATTTCATTAATAGAAATTTGCTAGTCTCTTCATTCATTGGGCAGAATGTAGTCAAATTAATTATCAAAATTGTTACGTGTTAATTAACAAAAATTTTCTTTTTAGACATCAAAATTTCGAAAACTTAAATATAGAAGATATAATTTTATTGAATCTCAACACGATAAATCTCAAAAAACTTTCAGAGCAGGTACGAATACTTGATTTGTTTGTTCCCAGTTCTCAGAGAAAAGATAATACATATATATAATCCATTCACATATTGATTCAAGAGCTTTTCTTGAGCTTATTCTTTTTAAATCGTTCTCCATGAATATCAACTTGGTTTATGAAAATATCTTCATTAATAATAATATCAAAGTCAAGCAATTTGATAGTGTATTATATTTAAACTGTTACATCCATCGATTTATTATTTCCTTAAATTCAAATACGTAATCAAGTAGTCATTTTTTCTTCTTCGACAATTCCACTTATACGATTACTTTCTTGAAATTACCATTCCATTAACTTTATTAAGATGTAACAGAAAGCATAAAAACACAAATTTTCATTACTGGGTGATTAATTCCCTGTCTGCAAGCAACCATTAATAACGAACTACATGACATGACATATCTTTTTTCGTGGATCTAACTACAATGATTAAGCTAATTGTAAGACATAAAACAAAATTTTTAATCCTTTTTCTTCAGTGGTAATATTTCAGTTCGTATGATACGAATTCTCATAAGACGTTAGATTTGCAGTGTGTTGCAAAATTATTTGTACAATTGAGAATCTAATAAAAGATATGAAATGTAATACGTCTTTCCCCCAATAAAACTAGCATTCTTTTTACGTTACAACTGTGATGAATTCCTTCGTACATGCAAATTGAAACTTTTTTTTAATATCTTTTACGACTTTATTATCACAGAATCTTATCCTATATTTGTAAATAAAAATGATCGAAAAATTCTTCATTTTATTATTTCTAAATTTTTGTTGAGCTTTCGCCTGTACAAATAATTCTATGACTCACTATACATTATATTGTGTCTGCGACAAAATAAACACTCGACGAATGATCGCAAAAGGTCATTTTGTCTGCATCAACGCGCTCGAAAAGATCGGCAAGCTTTTGATCGCGAAAGAGTTCAGGGTGCCGGAAATTCTTTTTGGAGACATGTTGCTCGTTGCATATCAGAAATGTAATTTCGGGAATGGCGTGTCATCGTGACACCGACAACCATGTAGATACCTGGCAGCGAGACATAATCTTTTGAAGTTGCTGGCACTAGCAGATAGCGGATGTCGCGCCGATATCGTTGCTCGATCTCCCTTGGTATCGATTGTTTGCATCTATCCGTATGCCTAACGAAAGATCGATGCCCTGCCATGTTCCACAATGTTACAAGGGGACGATTAAAAACGGTTCTTTGTAGATCGTGAATATCGATACCTTTCCACCTGGGCATTCTTTATCCGTGACAAATTCATTCTACCGATTTTCTCGTACCTTTACCCTATCGCGTGTTGACGTGTCGTGATAAAAGGATTCGACTAAATTGCGCGTTTAAAAGTTAAAATAAATGTTTTACCACTATGGAATTAGAAAAATTTTACAGAAGAAAGATATTAAATGGGAATTTTTATAAAGTCAAATTGGACTTTATTATTAGTTCCAGTTGTATTTATTTACAATTAATAATGATTTTTCGTGTTTCAGGTTTGAGGATACGATTGGCTAACTTGTTCTTCAAGCTACTAACATGCTTCTTATACATATTCAGAGTGATCACCGACAACGATCCCACTTACGCAGCATGGTGAGCTTTATACTTGATGTTGTTATTTTAATTAATTCTGTGTTAATGTCTGTCAGTCATTTTCAATCGTTAAAAATTTTCTTAAAATTGGAACGATATAAAAAAGATCATTATGAGTATATGTCGATTTCTTGTTTCAAGTCTATGCTAAACTGTTTTTCTTAAAACATTACCCTTTTGCTTGTTGAGGCAACAATTAATTACTTTTATACGACGAATTCTATATTTTTAATATAATCAATTTTAATTCTATCTTAATTATCTCTTGCAAAGATATCAAAATTGTACATTCTTTTCTTTTTCTTGAAAAAAATTCCTACCAAATATATTTTCAGCCTATCAAGCAGAAAATATTTTAATCAAAATAATTCTACAGTACCACAAACAAAGAAAAGATTTTCTCTATTATTTCATTTTGTTTTAACTTGGTAATGTTCACTGGAATGTAAAATGAGAAAGAATTTCTACTGGAAGACGAAGGAAACCATTTCAAGTCGCGATTCGAAATTATGATATTTCGGAAAACGAGCTATCATAGCCGAAAATAAAAACGAGATTAGACTTCGCGGGTTGCTATACCATTTTCCTACTACAAGTCTCTAACATTTGCGATATTGTTTAAGTATTTTTAACCCTCTTACCTTTTTATGGATCTTCAATTTACTTCCACGTTATCTTCTATCTGTCGTGTTACCGAAATTACTGTCTTTCAGCGTCCAATATCTCTCCACTCTTCCTTCCAACGTTGCATTCCTAACTTCTTCCATGATCTCTGTTTCTTGAGTTCTTTCTTTACGACAGACGAAAGATTACTAACATTGTTATAACATTGCCTTTTTTTCAATCTCTTCAATGTATAATCGGATTATTTCGTCATATTTAATCTTCAAATTCTCAAACTCCATAGTACAATTAGTCAGATACCATTGCAGTGTGCATTAAGCAGTTGCCCTGTCGTTATAGTCGCCTACCTACTTTCGAAAATTTCCGTGAAATTATAGCGCGTAAGCTTTTAACAAATTTTCTTTGTGTCCGAGTTTCTCTTCATCAGCAGTGCTTCTAAAACCCAGAAAAAAGGCAAATTCTCTTTTTTTTTCTTTCAGTTACGGTTGCACGCCCGGCAACAAAACCGAGTTCCTCGCGTCCCAGAATCTTACCGAGGAGGAATTTCAAGAGCATCCGACCATCAACTGGGACGCGATTTTATGGGTGAGAAGACCGTTGGAACTGTGGGTCGTCCAGGTGATCCTGGCAATAGTATCACTTACGGAAGCATTGCTGCTCGCCTATTTGGGTTACAAGGTACGCATCCTTTCATTCGCGGGAAATTTGATTTCACGCATAATACTCGATTATGGGACATGCGGCCGCTCGTCTGAAATATCTCGTTTCTCCATTGTCGCACAGAGACGTACGAATTTTAAGTTGGATAGTACTTTTCTTATTTTAGTATTTTATTTTAACGCCATTCGATATTTTAAAGAAGATAGCTAATGTAACATATAGTGGCTCACAAAAGTATTAGAACACTCGTAAACATCCCTTATGAATATATTGTGCGTTATACAGAACATTAAAAAATGTTATTAGTATTGTAAAAAAAACTCAATTGTCGTGATTATATTGATAAACAAATTATATTGAAACAAATCTAAAAATATATATAAAAATTACAAGATATTTAGTACAAGTATAATGTTTCACAGAGATGATACAAATATTAAAAGTACATCAAACTAATTACACGTTATATTAATAAGCCTCGATTTCAGTAGGATCATCTTTGACGCTTGTATGTTTTTTATTAAATGTATTTGAAATATAGTTGGATACTCAGATTAGAAAATTACCGATAAGAATTACAGTAGCTTCCATACTTTAAATGGAATCACTCATTTTCATCAAATAATTCTGATACTATACCTTGAGAGCTGGCAAGAACAATTACCTCATCTAAAATATATGTAATATGAAAGTAGACTTTTGAATCAAATTGCAAATATTTCAAAACATAGTACCTACATTAACATGACCAAACACTCAGCTCAATTTTTCATATATTAAACCCTAATAACAAATTTTTACAGAAGATGCTCAAATAAATATATTAACAGATTTCATTCGACAAGGTACCATTCAGAACCTAATTGACCGGATGCCATCTGTAGAATTACATTTGTCTGCAGGACATCCGTCGATGAATTCCATTTTCCTTCCGACTTTTTCTGTGCGACAATAAAGCAGCGAGTTATTTTGCACGTTTGGCTTTCGTATATCTCTCTTGGTCGTTTCCCTCTCTATGTGTTTCTCTCTTTTCATTGTTTGCTTATGCATGGTAGTCGGTGTACGCTGGTCTAATCGCCAACCGTTCCGCTGCTGGCTGAACGAATTAGGCTAAATAAAACGGAAGTCGAAGGTTCGCGTTGACTGGCATTGAATAGCGTGGTGTATGTAACCGAGAGTCAGAAAGTTAGAGATGCCAGTTGGCTGACTAGCTAGAAGCCTTTCCAACCAATTTACTGGCTTCATAGAAGGTAGCTTTTTCCTACTTTGCCACGGATTATAATTTTTTTTTACTGCAGCGAGCCAGGAAAATTCACAAAGAGTTATCTCTTTGTTCGATGACTAAAAACGCTTCCTAGGAAGGAGAGATTTTGCGGCAAGCGCGAAATATTCGATTCTTTATACATATTCTGACGAAACATTCCTAAGAAGGTCGCTTTTATTTTACGCGTAATAAGAAAAATTCAATTGAGCCGTCTGAAGTCCTCTTGCGTCTTCTTTTCGTTGCTCTCGAGAACATTCCGTTCAGGCAACGAAATTTTCTTTCCACCCGTAAGGATCACTTCCGTACTGACTGTGTTTCGCTTTCAAAATTTCAACTTTGCTGTAATGGTTGTCGTGATTTATTGTATATTTATGTGTATGTATGTATAGTCAGTCACAAAAGTTATGTGTGTACATACATCTGTTGAATCTGTCGAGACAGCTTTGTCAATATTTTTAGTATCAAATTTTACGTTAATTGAATCGAAACGAATGTTTAAAAGAAAGTAAATAGAAAGAAATAACACGTATTAGAAACAAGATACATCAGATTTAATTTAAAGTACAAGACAGATTTAATTTACACCTTGATGAAATGATCATGATTTCTTGTGTAAAAAATTGATTCTCCGTTTCTCTCGATGAATCGGACACATACAATTCAATGAATACACATAGATTTTTTTGACTGACTGTACACATTATTTAGATTATACTCGTGATATTTATAATAAAAAATTGATGTGATTTTTGTTCTTTTATGTATTCGAGATTTTTCTATTGCAACAAGCACGAAATTTTAACACGTCCCTGCTTGTCGCTCAGCTTTCTCGTCGTTCTGCAATTTCGTCCTGATTATTTCTCAACTCGACAAATCGATGACGAGCTATCATATTATAAATAGATAAATATTAGTGTGAAAACAATTTTTCTGGTTTCTAGCCTGTCAAACTCGATGGAATTATAAACATCCTGCACTGAAAGTTTAGGCACGATCCTCGAGAAATATAAAACCAATGCAATTTCACTGGTGCAATACAAAATTTTGCAAACTTCGGCTCGACTTGACGGTAGTCACAAAACACGTCGGCTTCTATTCAAAAGTTTTTCCTTATTTCGCTTCAAAAGTAAAGCGGGAAATCTGTGGAAGACTTACGAACGCATGAAAGTTCGACTTGAGTAGTTATACCTAAATTCCAATTTCATTTCTGGCTGCGAGCACTGTTGTCGAAAAAAGACGTTTAAGAAATCGAATATTTTTATTTCATACCGACCGCTTCGTGGATTTTTCGCGGTCCGATATGATTTGAATTAAACATATAACATACTTTGCCTTTCAAATTTATGGTATCACACTATTTATAAGTTATGTAAGATATCTATTTTCTAAACGGATATTGTTTAATGTATAGGTAGTTGTAGAAAAATAGTTAGAGTTAGGCAAGATAAGGCTAGTAAGATTTGGGTTAGATTTAAATTGGGTTCGAAAGTTTGAAGATTTGCTTTAGGACTCGAAGAAATAAAAAATATATATAATGTGTCACGCAATTAATGTGAGTTTAATGTACTTCCTGTACAATTAAGGACAGAAAACTTGTTTCGTTATGATCTATTTTATTATAACTGTCACGATACATTTACAAAATTAATTTTTTCTTTCTTAACGAAGGAGGCGAATCCTCGGTTCTTCCACGATTTCTTTCCACGAATTGCTTGAGAAACGTAATTTTATTTATACCGATGCTTATTTGTTCAAAAAGATGGATAATATAGACAAGAGCATATACAGTAAATGTCTAAAGTATAAAGAGAAATAAATTATATACAAAGAATATTAGCTGTATGATAGTAAGTTAAAAGTTCATAGCCATATTATTAATGAAAAACGTAAAATAAAAACATTTCTTTTTTAACTGCATATGCAAAACACCAAGAAGCACAAAGTATAATTTTAGTAATAAAGAGAGAAAATTCCATTTTGTATATCTGGGTTGCATGGATCGTTACGTCAGAAGAAAGATTACAGCAATAAGAGTTTGAACTTTGTTATACTATTTAATTTCTTTTTTTATCGCCTTTTCTCAACTTTCAACCGATTCTGCGATACCATTTACTTTTATGTAAGTACGTCTATTCTACTCTAAACTGCAAATTTAATATAAAAATTTCTGCCAAAGTCATGACTATCGGTCAAACATAGTGTCTAGTAGTGTCTACTGAACTGTTGTATCTTGTATTTCTGTTTGTTTAAATGTCGTGGAATAATCATAACCAATTTCTGGAATTACCTGTATGGAAAAACGTTCTTGGTTGACCACTCAGCTACTAATGTGTCACAGAAATGGAAATAGTGAAACTTTTCAGGAGATTCTCTTAGAGATCAAAGGCTTTTCTAATGAAAATGATACCAAGTATGATTCTATTTAACTGTCATTAAGTTATGGAATTCATGTACATATGCCTTTGATGATATTCAAGGAATATTATGACGTATAATAGTAGTTTACTTTCAGACAAGTAAATTCAATCAGCAGTAATTTGTTTAATCAAAGAATAACTAAAATCTCCTTATAATAAATAGAGTTCTACTTTAAATGACAGTGGATCTACGTTATACCTAAAATAACGAATAGGATGGAATTGTACATCACACTTAGCATTAGCATTCGACATTCTTCATCTTCCCTTCGTTGATATACGAGGCCCAATCCCGAATTTCCTTCTCGTTAATCGATTTTACAATTTATTTAATTCTAATTCTTCGATAATTGACATCGATGCTTTTGTTTACCTTACGTGAAATTCAACGAATAATCCCAACCTACTCTAATAATAAGACGAAACACATTAATCATGAAATCGTTACTAATTTATTGGATAATCTAACACATCATAAACTAAATAAAGCGGGTGCAAGTTGATTACAAAATTCATAAAAATTAGAAAGAAACTCATAAAACGCAGTTACTGTCATCGAGGCCCGTGAAATTATCGTTCACCGCTGGTGTTGGATTGTAACAAGCCGGTTGCCTTTGCACGTGCAGGATCCTCGATAACATCTCCAACGATATGTTGCGGTCGCCGATCGGTGGTAGCACGCTATTCGCTAATCGAACATTCCGGCAACCCGATTCGTCACGTTCTAACAACCGACAAACTCGATAACGCTACGTTGATATCATGTAAAACGTGATGATCAAGCTGCTGCTTGTACCTATACGCATTCCGGTTGTAAAATTCCAAAACACATTCCTATAGAGTTCTATGAAACTCTGATACCATACAGAAAATCGTCGATTACGAGAATGGGGAAACAATCTTTTTTTTTTTAATAGTCTACATAGGTTGTTCTTTTTCTACCCACTTTTCTCTTGTTTCTTCTCTATAGTGTTGTCTTCCATTATTTTCATGGTTTAGCGACGTCATTAAAGATATAGTCGGTGTTGTTACGTTACTATTATTATTGTTATCGCAGATATTATTGTTATCACCGGATGTTATTGTCACAGTTTCGGATTTATTCTCTTACGTATGTTTCACCCTCTATGGGAACGTTTCGCCGATACTACTTGTCATCCCTGTTAGCCGCCGTTTCTTTTTAATATTGTCCGTTTTATGGACTGACGCGGCGATTTTAAATCGCGATGTTATTGTAGTTTGAACAGTTAAACGAGTGCCGCGTCGATATTATATTTCTATTCTACAATTATATTTAGAGTGGTGAGCGTATGAATAGGGAATGTTTGCTCATAAATTCAAATAATTGCATTATGAAAAGCTTTTCTTTCTTCTTTTTCTATAATATAGTACCTAAAGATATAGTTTCTGATCTGGAACGATATAAAGATCGAGTGGTTTCAAAATCTTTATTTCGGTTAATAATTACGAAGTAAATTAAGCTAAGTTTGATACATAAATATATCCAACTAGAAATTATTTTCGATAATTTAAACGTAGTTTGAAGACTCTAAACCAAATTGACCAGAAGACAAATTAAATTCTCTAACTTACGTAAGAATTATTTCATCAATTTTAAATACTTATAAGGTAAATATTTGAAAATCTAATATGAAATCTCCTGTCCCATGAAATATTCTAAGGAAATGCTTTTTCTTTATACTCTATTCGTATCCTTCCGTGTCCTCCGGCACAATGCATTTGCATAGATTCGAACTTTGTATCTGCCTCTGTAAAAAGAAACGAGCAGTACACACACACATGATTGTACCTTTCAACAAACCACTTTCGTGTGATCGTTACACCTTGCTCGAGGACAATCTGCTTGAAAAGTTCTCAAACAGTGTCGACATGCTCGAAATCGACGAGTGATCTCTCGTATGACGGATTGTCGAGTTAACCGAAACAGTCCGTCAGAAAATAGGATTACCGAGAACCACACAGTTCCACGGCTTTCGATTCTACCTCGGAATTGCGAAGGAGGACGCGCGCAAGGTCTCGATACTCCGAGTGACAGCGAATGCTCGGATATCATTCGACACACGCGAATACTCCAGAACATACACGCAAACGTTGTATTTTGTTTATGTACATTCGTTCACGAATACGATTGGTAATTATGTATTTCGCACATCTCATCGAGGGGAATTTCACTTCAGCTGAAGGCTAATGATGGCTGAGTGCTTTACTGTTTTGAAAAACGATACGTCTTCGTATCTTCTTCATTTAGTCACTAGGAGTCCTAGATCATCAGTTGGATAAAAGTAATTTAAAAAATGGATATAAGAAAATAGATGTTCGAATAAATTTGCCCTTTAATGCTAAGAATATGATGTAAAATACGAGCTGAAATGTATGTATTTAGTAATTCACTTCGTAATTAGAAAAATTCCAAAAATTTCATATAAATTAATATCCACTTTAATTGACAAATAAATGATTCTGATGTCACCTATATTATCATCTAGAAATTATCCTATATAAAAATTTAATAGAACGTTTGCGAATCGATACGAACAGAAATTAACAGATTGTTTTGTAAAATTATTTACGAAATATCCAGAAATATAAGTAACAAAACGTAAATGCAACTTATTTTAAATTGTAATTTAAATTTGTTCACAAATTCTTCATTGTTTTAGATATACTTATTCATTGTTAAAATAGAAAAGAAAACAAAATTAAGGTGAACGGGTATTTTTATAAAATTACCAATTAACAAAAACTGCCCCAAACCCTTAATATTCCCCAATTTCTTTCCGTTTACACACCTAGCTACAATTGTTAAAAGAACGGTGTCTGAATTCCAGAAAAGACCGGATTAGAAACGAAATCAGAATCCCTGTTAAAAAATCTGTCCTGTTGTTTTCAATAAATTTTACTTTGTTGAAACTTCAGCGACTGTAGACGAAGGATCTTTGAAAAATATTTGCGACACGATTTTCATCTCAGATCCCTTGACACACTCTCCTCGAAAGAGTGTTACATCACCGCAACAACGTTTAATAGGATGTTTATGGTTTAGGGTAGCAGCCTTCAGAAAGATACTCCTTTCGTCGCGCGATAGACGTTTTTCTACCGTGAAGATTGCATTCGCCTGCTGTTCGTAAATCTCCGGGGATATTAATAATTGCGAAATCCTGCAGGAAAGGTTGATCCAGTTATCGTGTGGGAGCACCGCTGCTAGATTTTTAAAGCTTTGATGAGCTTTCGAGAAAGCTGCTGATTTAGTTCGTAGACGCTCCAGACTTAGCTATTTCGTTCCAATTTTATCCGAAGGTCGTTGATTGCGAACGGAAATTAATGTTTATTTATATCTTCCAAACTTTAATTTTTTACTATCTCTTGGCTTTTTATTTATACATACATTTAGATTTTCTTTATCTGTTCCTACATTTAAAATTTCCATTTTCATTTATCAGTTTTCTTATAGATGAGATGCAATCGAATTTTTTTTCCACCTACATATAGATCTTCTTTATTTATATCTACACCTAAAATTTGTATTACTCTTTACTAGTACTTTTACCAATAGATGAGATGCAAATAGAACTATAGATATCTAGAAAAAATACAACCCATTGAATCACTTTCAACTAAATCACTAACCTTCCCTCGAATCCCATATTTTGTAAAAAAACATTGCAAATATTTATTATATCAATTTCTGTTCGTGAAACATTTGTGTAGAATCTTTATTCTGAATAATTATTATAAAGAATCGGAATTCCTATTCCTACTTATATAATTATTATTGTCCTTTATATAATTGAAATCTTCTAAGTAATCTATTATTATGTATTTCTTATTATTTATTCTTATTGTGTAATTGTTTAACAATAATAAATCAAAATATGTTTCAACTGTACACTTAAAAGTTATATTTTATAAAACAATTAAAAAATTCAATCTGTATCATAATTTTTATTCACCACTTATTATTGAATTACAAATTACAGACGAATGGTGTACGTCAATGAAACCATTAATCGCCTCATATACCGATTTTCAACCCACGAATTAAACAGTCTTTAGATTACAACACGTAGAAAGCCGTAATGCATAAAGGAGTCTGTTGTTGCACGAACGTCTCGAGAAGATCGTGTTTTCAAGCTTCTTCAAACGTAATATCGCTCATAAGGGAGTATCAAGAGATCTCTGTCGCGATAAAATTGCTGCTTCCTCGCAAATCTCAAAGATATGCGCAGCCCATCGTTCTTGATTGTTTCTTTGATCCCTATTGTCTCAAGAAAGTAGATAGATGCTGCTATAAGTCAAGAAAAGAAAAATATATTTTAACCGTATCAGAAATTTTGTAACGATACTTTCGAGAAAGAGACTAAACATAATATTTGAATCGTAATAATAATAATGTTTGGTATCGAAACATTCTTCGTACGTCGTATTTTTGTTTTTGGAATTTTTCATATTTTTAAGTTCAGCGGTATTAAATGTGAATAACAAAAGAAAAGGAATATTAGGAAAACTTCAAAATTAGAAAATATTATTTTACGCAAGATTTATTAGGCGCAACTATACTAACGCATGTGTGTTATGATTCCACGATACGATGTTAATTAGATTATGCAAAGGAGGAAAGGAATTTGGTAAAATTTCTTCATTCGACGAATAAAATCATTAATGGATCTATCGTGTAATTTTTAATTTATATAAATAAACGAAACAAAATTTATTCGCGCGTCAGATTTATTTATTAAATAATCTTTAACCAAATATATTCCTTATATCTTCTTTTTTGAAATTTACAAAAATAAAAATATAATATGCGAAGAAAAAATTCTTACCAAAATTCTTCATCAAACAAGTATATAATTTTTGTATGCTCGTAACGAAGAAATTTTATGAAAAAATTCCAATTAACATCTTTAAACAATCCATATTTGCTCATATCGTCAAGCTCGAAATAGTCAACGACCAGTTCTCTTTACACTTATTAATAGTTTCTGAGGATATTTAGCTATTTAATAAACTCAACAAAGTTGTGGAAACACATATCCATCCTACAATAAGATAAGAATGTCAAATTATACACAGTTTGATATCCTGCATTTGCTTAGAGTCTTACATTTGAGTAAAATTTCCCTCGGTTTACACGGAAATTTCCAACTAGCGTGTTACAACAAGCATAAAGTCTGACGGGAATCGTATTTTGTATTAAATTGTTTCAATTTGGAGCTTTACGACAGCAAAACAGCAGTAAATTTTATAATACCGTGCGGATTTTATCTTTTCTTTTAGTTGCAGAAAAGATACTAACGAGCAACGTTTATTAAATACCATTTTGTATTTAGTAATTCTTAACTAAGCACAGGAATTAAGATTTTATCGAATTATTTTATCGTTAATTAAATTAAGTATAAAAATTTAATTGGGAAATGTTATAAGTTATAAAGTTTATACGTTAAGTAATTTATTGAATTTTGATTGATATAAAAATAAAGTTGCTTAAATAAATTGTTTTATTAGATTATGATTATCTAAAATGCAAAATTTGTCAACGTTTCAATAATTAGATTTAAATTAACCGTTTATTGGATTTTAAAAAATCTTTAAACTGTTATTGAAATTTATCCATCAAACTAGACATGTATATTATTTCAATATTTCTTCAAACTTTTCCAAACTCAGTGAAAGCTAAAATGTTGATTCATCTCTGTTAGCCAAATGACTATTTGGCTTGAAATTGTATAGGATATGTTCTCTTGCAGATCAGTGTTCTACCTACGACCAGATATACGTTGACAGGTCACGTTAAAAGATGTATGTATGTACGCGGAGATGTGGCACAGTGATTTATGAATTTCACGTCGAAATGAACGTGTAGTTTGTTTCAATTAAACATGGTATTAGAACGCTTTCAGACAGATTCATTGAATACTTAATCAAATTGTAGTTGTCTTTAACAATTGAATCCTATAATATTTACAAATTTAGTTTCGATACAATTTTTCAAAAATGAATGAAAAAAAGAAATAATAAGAAAAGAGTAATAGAATAATACATATTTTGCGTCCATACTATATTATAACTTAAACGTTACTTTTAAATAAAAGTAATAGTCGAATGAAATATTAGGTCGTCAGGAAAGTTTCTTTCGTTTTATAAGGAAATAATGGATGCACATTTTCCGTTTTATATTATTTTATCAAATTACGTGTGATCCATTTTGTTCTATCGAGATAAAGATCACAACGTTTGACAGATTAGGTTTTATGTTTGTATTATAAAGATGCGTCGTTGTAGAAGACGTGTCTGTAAAAGAAAGACACTTTTCGGGCAATCTACTACCTTTGGGTAATTCTTTTAATTTAATCACTGAAAAATTTTCACTAATTGTTTTATATCTTTATGTATTTCCTACATTGTTTGCTATATCTCGTTTTAAACTTGATTTCGATCAACAATTCGCCGATATATAAACCTAATGTGTCTGATCGCAAAGTATTTCGAAGTATAAATTCGTCGATACTGCATTTCGAATAATTTTGTTAAACGAAACCATGCAATTATTGTAGGATGGTTTAATTAATATTTACTTATGCGAGTTTACCCAGCAGTTTATAGATCCGGAGACAGAATTAAATTGGTTTTCGGTAATTAACTAGGCACCTGTTGATTTAAAGTAACATTCTGGGAAACATTGACAAGGCCCGCGCACGCACATATATTATAATTACTATAGAAAGATACTGGACAGAAAATGCAGGACGGCTGTTCGATGTTGTTCATGGAACGTTCCACCGCACCTTGTATTTTTCTTTAAATTGTCACTGGGTTTTTTGAGCTGTCTTCGTCATGTTCACAGGGAAACATCTGGCAGCAGCTTCTCTCTTTCCACTTCATCCTGGAACTGGTCAACACCATTCCGTTCACCATCACGGTGAGTCATTCACTCTCTATATTTTCTACATATAGTTTTTTAACAATTTAACACATCCTTTTGCTTTGTATACTTTATGTTAGATATAAGATAGTAATACGTACATTCTTATATTATTCTTTAATATAGTGCTTGAGATGGATACATAAGAAAAGAGTTTAGATAGATATTGACAAGGAAAAGAGTTTAGAGTTTAGTTAGATAGATATAAAGAAGGAGGCAATAAGGTGATAACGCCATAAGAATGAGAAAATGTAGAGAGCGTGATAGGTAAAAAAAGATGTAAAACCGAAAACTCGTCCAAAGCCGAAAGGCACGGACTAAGTAAAAAATAAATAAATAAATAAATAAAATAATATAGTGCTTTTTTTATTTACTTCTTGTCGATAGGATTAAAAAATTAAAAAAGCGAATAACTATACGAACTTAATAATGTATAGAATCAATGATACATTGCTTCTCTAAAAGATATTAAATGAAGCAGAAATAAAGTTATAAGGAAACAAGAAAATGAAATCGTATTTCACAGACATTTCACGAACATAAAGAAAATATCGTAAGAATAGCTGAACAATTTGCCCATTACATTTTCCAAGCGTTGAGACAGAAGTACATAAAGCCATGAAACGGTTTATTAAGACACGGCTTGATAAGAAAGAGAAAGGAAAAGGTTTCTCGGGCGTTTAGAGCCTGGTGCAGACAATAAAACGAATTATATCAACCGTGTGATTCCTTCTAAATTCCATTCCACCGAGAAAACCATAAAAATCTACCTGTTTTACGTTCCTTCTGCACGCAATATCAAAAGATTCTAATGGAGTTTTATTGGTCGATTCTCGAACCAAGATATATAGCCGACCAGCCGTGGTTATGTTAACGAGCTATCATAACGAAAGAGTAAAGAACTTGTTGCTTTGCATCAACTAGATATACAATGTCGATGTATACAGATATATACATGGACGCTTTTTCCGAACTATATATATATGAAACTAAAAGTTTATAACAATTGAGAACCACATAGAAAAATTGTGATAAGTAATTTTTTCGCTCTTTGGACTTTCACGTCGCTTAAATAACTAAAAAAAAAAAAAAAAAAAATATAGAAATTTCATACTTTATAATGTAATTATTTAATAATAGATTAAGAAAAGAAGAAAGTAAGGAAAGAAAGTAAAGGAAGGGAGCCTAGCCTCTAGTATGCTATTGCTCTTACTGATTCCAGAGCTCTAGAAAAAGTGAGTCGATATTTAACAAACTTTTGACTATTAACACATTCGCAATTTTAACCCAATAAATTAACGACCACGTTTAATGGCTGCAGAAATATTAATTTTTAATAAATTGAAAATTCTTAGTCACAATTTGAGGAATTTGGTAATATTACTTTAATAGTATTTCTTCAACGTGTAGGATAAATTAGATTCGATCTTGGTGTATCGATCTGTGCCCTATTGGGACCAACTCTGATTTGAAAGCGAACGGGATTTAACAACATCAGAGGATTGTGCACGGAATTTAATTGGCTTACACTCATTAGTATTGTGTCACCTCGGTGACATTTCAGCAAGTCCAGTAAATCCCAAGTCATCGCTTCTTATAACTATAATCACTCGTAAAATATTTGTTCTATGGAAGGTAAATAAATCTGGTTTTAAGAAAAATATAACTCGTTAACAATAGCCATACAATAGCCATTTTACAATAGAAATTTTACTAAATGATGTCTCTAGTACGTGATATTTTCTACAATGTATACATGTTAAAGACATAATCGAATTATTGACTGTATCAGTTAACGATTTTCGCAATCTTTTAATATTAAAATAATTATAAACGTTGTCGTGCGAGTAAATTTATAAAATTATTGTTTTAATTAGTTTCTGTACGTCAAGTTTTAATATAATATTTTCTTTAAAATTTGAAAGTTGAAATTAAAAATTTGTTATGGAAAAAATACCGTGTAAAATAAATTAAATAACGCGTGTAATATTAAACTATATATTGCGAAATGAAAAATTATGAATTAATTTTAAAATTATTATATATTATACAATTTTTGTTGACTCTTTTCTGTACATGTATGTGGAGATTCGAACAAAATTAAATGCTGTCTATATGGAACATTTCACTTAATTCGATATTAGATTAAAAAGATGAAGACTCTCGATATACAATTATGTTTTGTTTCCGCTGCATTCTGAACAACATTAAAATAACGTAAAAATAAGTACAGTTTCATTTTTTGGGTCAGCATTTATATCACATGACGAGCTATTCGTGACTTTCGAGCGTGGCTTATACTTTTTTTTTAACGAGTTTTATTTTTAAAAAGTCTATTATGAGAACTTCTTTTCCCTTTTACGTTAATGATCATTTACGATTATGATCATCTAACTGACAACCTACAAGCTTCAATTAACTTATGAGCTGATGCCAATAGCTCACGAACTTTCTAATTAATCACGTATCTAAACATTGATCACATTTTTAAGCAATTTCAATTCAATTCTCAAAGTGTGAAAGTAACCAATTCTATTTCATTTTATATTTTATATTAGCATATTTATAATTTGAAAATTTAGGATATAGTATCTTTATTTGAGGTTCCAAACTTTTCAAATCGTACATTTTTTATTTCGAAATTTGTATTCGTCATCAAAGAAATTTCTTATATTATCTCGCTTCCTTTCTTCCAAAGAAATGTTACATGAATGTATGAAGTATCTGGAGAAAACAGTGATGGACGCTAATTGCTGTCACTTCGAAGCATGTTTGTTCTTCTATGGTAGAGAAGCGAGAACAATGGGCAAACTCATTATTCTTGCGTGCATTTACAGTTGCGTTTGCAAATATATATATTCGATGGAATGTATGTGAGATGAGTCTTCCGTTTCTTAAATTAGCTTTCCATAAAAATTATTCTGTTGACAAATGATACACAAGTACATATTAAAATTAGTTTAATATCTGGGCTCTCTCTCATAATAATTTATTAACTAATAATATTAGCTAATTGTACTGAGTATGGACTACATACTTCTGTTGGACAAATAATTTTTTATAATTTTATGATTTTATGTTGAACAAGACGATTAAAAATCATTTTTAAATTTTTGTTTCATTACCAATTTTGTTACTGATATATATAAAAATTTATTAATACCGACATAATTTTGCTCATAATGTTAGTTCGATTGTACAGGAGAACCGTTTGGTAATAATTATATTAAACGATATTTAGTTATTTATAGTAAATTATTACGCAGTAATGTTAGTAGCAAATTATTAATTATATTTTTAGCTACTTTATCCACCAATGCGAAATCTGTTCATCCCGGTATTCCTAAACTGCTGGTTGGCAAAACATTCATTGCAGAATATGTTCGTAAGTAATTGACATATAGTACTTAGTATTAAATTGTTCATCTTCATCTCGTTATCATCGATACTCGTGTTTTAGAACGATCTACACAGAGCTATGCAAAAGTCCCAATCAGCTTTAAGTCAGCAACTTATGATCCTTAGTGCTACGTTACTGTGCCTTGTCTTTACTAGGTGAGTAAAATAATAGAAATTATTATTAAAATAATAGAAATTTAGAATTTCAAATGCAAGTTAATAATTTTTTCATTAAAAAAAACAACATCTATAATGTCACCGTATTGTGAAATAGGATATAACATTCTTCAAAGTAATTTATTCAACTTAAAGCTTTCATGACCGACACTAAATACACAATCTTTTGCTTATAATAAAATGAAAAATATTTTCTCGATTTTCGTAAATTCACCGTACGTAAATTTCGTTTTCCAATTATAAACAAATAATATTTATCGAACAGAAGCATAATCATCTTGTGTAATGAAATAATCTCTATGTTTCCTTTAATAACTTCTGTTTTCTTCGATGTAACGAATGAACGAATTAAAATTCCGTCTTCGCGCTGGTCGACTTTTCTCTCGGTTCCTTAGCCGTTCACAACAATTATGTAAGTTTACCCAAAGCGCATGTTACATGGCTTGCATACAAGTCATATTACATTATCCAAATAACGAGGAAACTTTGCCAATCAGGAACAGACGCTTCCATTTACGAATTCTCAGATTTCCTTGACGGTGTTACGATTTAGACAGAGAAACAATGATCTCAAGCTTAATTTCCTCGATTCAAAGATTCTTTCATCAAATTTACGACAAATCTTTATTATCAAGATACATCCTGATAATTAGAAAATGATATGAAATTTGGTATTATAAAAGTAATTCAGAAATTTCAAGACATTTATTTAGAATTTTCTTTTAATTTCCATTTCAAATAATTATTCTTAACATGCTGTTCTCACTTTTATATATGTAGGTACAATACAAGATTATTATATCTAGTAAACGCAATTTCCAATTTTCTATCAAAACTCATTATACCATTCTAAAGGCAGTGCATTTGTTCGAGTAGTTACACGTTGCTCAAGCGATAAAAGGCAATGTTCCAGGAAACTCGAGAATTATCAATTAAAACTAAAGAATAACTATAATTAAAATCGCGTACTTGTTAAATCTATAATCTATCTGGAATATTCTTTTAGAGGGATCAATATGATGTTTTATCCATTTAGAATGAATGACGATGTATATAATAACATCTGCATAGGATTATTGATAATTCAAGATACTTCGTGGACTAATACCAGCATTTCATTTCTCTCGTACATATTATTAACTTGCTCCTTTGCTTGCGAACCACGAAAAGTTAGCTTGACGTCGGTGTATTTATTATGCGAATGACGTCAAATAATATTCTATGCTTGAGAATTATGTAAAATTTCCTGTATCCATGTTATCCAACACCTGTATTTTGTATTATTTAATGAGATAAACGGAAAGTTAAACAGCCAGCGAGATAGCTATTTTCTATTCAGTACGTCGCGATGATATTGCTTTATCATTCAACAATTGCTATTGTTGGTTGAAAAAAATTTGGTTATGTAAGGAAGTAGAATAAATATCGGAGGTATCTTAACATTTGGACTTGTAGAGCATACATATATACACGTACATACGTACAGTGTTTATAGACTACATATACCAAGCCTTTTAACTAAGCTTTCTTAATATATTCTACAGGTATGAATAACAAAAGAAGATGTTATATAAATACACTGTAACAATAGTTATAAATATTCCAGTATGGCCCTTTATTCCGGACTACTCCTCATCATGAGCCTTGTCATTAAATCTGCAGACATCGACGTCAATTGAAAGTTAAGATTTGTCCAAGATAGTAGACGCCGAAGCCTACGCGGTAAAATCGATACGCAAAGGTGTTAACACGCGTACATATGCGCATTATTGTACATATGTATGTAATATTCTCGTAAGGATTACGATCGCACCACAAAGGGATGAAACTTGCCTGATTGACCCAGATCGCAATGTGGGACAAATGTTAATAAGTAATCGTGGCGGCTCGTGCAGATGGATTGGTATCGCCATCGATCGTCCTGATTCATTATTTACGGTGTAATTCTAGAACGGCGTACTTGTAAGCTCGCCCTTGCCACCGCGACTTGGTTGGATGTCCCCTATCTGTTGGCCGATCACGGCATTATTCGGAAGTCGTTTCTCAAACGGGGGAACGAGGTAAGGTGCACGTACTTACGTTGTCACGGTTCGCCTATGTTCGTTCGTTTCACGGTGAAATATTTTGGGAACGCAGCCGTGGCATAGAGAAACGGTTACGTTTCAAGGGAAAAGACGCTCGAGTCGAATTGTTCCCGAACGTTTGTAAAGCGATGCAGAAACTTGAGTTTCACGAGTTTTGAAGAGTATAAATTAGTACCTGAGAATTATCATGAATTATTACAATTTACCATCGAATTTATCGTATTTGGTTTAATTTAAAGAATTACCGATCAACGGATTCATTTTTTATTAATATTGAAGATTAACTTGTTTTCTTTATTAATATATATAATGAATTCGCGTTAAAGGAACAAGGTTTAAGATGATACAACAAAATTAACGCAGACGTGCAATAAGAAAGGATAGAGATTTAAAATAAGTTACAAATAATTTATCTCGTTTTCAAGAATCCAATAGTCCATAAAAATCTAAAAAACAGAGAATTCAATAATATAAACGAATCAAACTCATCCTAATTATTGCGTAACGTATAGTCTGTTTCACGATCACGTATTTAATTACTGCGAAATGTAAAGCATTTACGTTAACGTGTTTTTTAATTCATTACAAAACAAACCTGTTCAACCTGTCACGTTATATTTTTTAAACGAAACAACGAAATAATAACGTTAACCTGGTAACAGCGCGGCGAAATTATGCGTACAGCTTGCACACATTCGTAAATAGCACGCGCCGGTTAATGAGCGAAATTTATTATCTTCTGGTCCAGTTATTGCGTCGGACCCGACGTTATCTATTTCACTGTCACTGCGAAAATCGCTTGACGTTCGCCTTACGAATGGGCTTGTCGCGCTTAGAAGATGTATAGTTGCCGCTACGCTTCGTTACAACGACTACTTGTGGAGTTTACAAGGAACAGGCTCTGCTTATAAGTTGCATTCTCGGAGTTGAACGGAACGGGCAACTCCTGTGCACAATCAATATTGATAATGCGACAGGGTTAGCGTGCCTGCATTCTTGAAAATAGATAGAATAAGTGAAATGCGCTATAAATGACTATCGTTACCCTGGATGAAATTTTGTCTAAGGAAAATTTACTAAAGATATTTGATTGCTCTATAAACGCGATGTTTTTATACAATTATTGAATTGCACAAAAATTTCTGTTGTTTATTATTTATTCTGCTATCTAAATCTATATTCGATATCTATATCTTATTTATATTGCTAAACGGTGAAAGAAATGTAATTTTGACTTATCGTTTCGACAAAGACATTATGGCCTCCGTAATAAAGTTTCTTCAATTTTTCATGAAAATATTTGTTAAGTTTGTCCGATTTTGAAGATCAGAATTTTTATTTCGAAACCAATCGGATCGCATTGTGCATGATACACAACAAGATATTGTACTAAACAATCTTTATAAATGTATTGTGTAATTATATCGCAGAAGAACGATTATCTAGTTAAATCATGAAGTTATAAATCTCGTGGCAAATCTTTCTATAGGATCAGCTAATTTGTATTCGATATATTGGTAGCAAATAAAAATATAGATCATTTTTGTATAATATCGATTCTATTATTTGGTGAATGTAGCTTCTACTAGTACTAGAACGTTATTATCTAAAAAATGGAGAAGTTTTCGGAACACGGGCGAAAATCAAACTATAGTTCAATGGATTCGTGCGAATTTACGCGGCATGTGACCAACTATCTTTGTACCACGTTCATAAAAATTCATGTGTTTTGGATTCATGTGTTTAACGCTCGTATGAGTTCGCGCATTCAGAAGCCAGAAGATCGAAATGCACACATCATTAAGTATGCATATACAGGCAAAATTTTGTATATATTTCATCGTTCTGGCGAACTATTATTCTAACAGATGATACGTTTGAAATTTGTCAGAGCACGAATCTACGATAGCTTAAGCGAACTTGACAACTTTTAGGTATCTTTTGGAAAATTAAACCAGTTATCATACCTCAATATAAAATCTGAAAGTATGTCGATCGACGAGAAGTTACCTGCGGTATCGATACCACACTATGGGAGTAACTGGAATCGTAATAAACGTGCAAACGATTTTGAGAAACAATGCGGTTTTGAAACGAGGAACGAGTTCGAAAGCGTGAGGATAGTTTGGATATTTGTTGATACACATCAACGCATTCGAACGCGAAACGAAAGTCGTCCAATTAAAAAAGCAATATCGTTCCTCTTCTCTCGCTATTCAACGTTTCTTTGTTTCGTTCTTTTTTTTTTTTTTTTATTTTTATTTCGGTTGACTCGTCAAGCAGCGTTTTCGAACGGGAATACTAAATCGCGTGTCAAAATGTGCAGTGAAAATCCGTACGCACGAATCAGGCGAATTTGTTTCAACGTTTCGTTTGAATTTCGATAAATAATATAAGGCGAATATTGCCTTGAATGAGTTTAAAGCCAAATTGATCCATTCTATTCGATAATGATTTTTACACAGAATATTTTACAGCGTTAGCGAATGCAACGAAAGCGAAGGAATTCAACGTTTTAAAATTGTTCCCTTTTTTTGCTGAGGAAGCAACCACGTTGATAAAGGGTATTCCTTTGAGGGAAATAGATGTATCAACTGTTAACAAAACCAATCAAAAAAGCTTATATTATATTGGAACAGTTCTGAAAATAAAGAAGATAAAACTGCTGAAATCTCTTATCGTCGAAACATTGAAAACAATTGTCTGAAAGAATTCTTAAGTATTTCTTTAAATCCTGCGATTACATCTTACGCGATACTATTAAATTTATTTTAATTTAAAACACTTGATGAAAACATGAAAAGGTATTTGAAATTCATCTCTAAATAAAAAAGGGCTCATTGTACAATCACCTCGTTATAGTATAAAAATAGTTGGTTAAACACGAACAGAAAGAGAAAAGACCAATTCGCACAAATATAAACTCGATACAGATATGAGAACGAGGCCGCATGCATAATACGGAATGCTGTCGTTTGTAAATGTTCTTCGTTAGAAAGAGTTCGCTTTTACCAAACGAGGTAAACGTTTTTTTAACTTCGAGGTTTCAACGATCCTTTTGCTTTCTCGAGGATGAAAGGACATCCGATGGTATCCCTCGATGTTCGAGAAATACGAACTACTAATTTTACGATCGGTTCCAGCCGACTGTGTATTATACATTGGCCGGTGTAAGGCTGAATTATTCCCCTGTCCGTAAATTATTGTCACTGAAACACGGTGACTTGAATGAGCGGTGAAATCTGCGATCTCGTGATTCGTAAAATGCGTGTTTTAATTTGCCTGTTTCAGCGTATGTGGGATTCAACACTTCCAGAGAGCGGGGCACAGGCATCTGAATCTGTTTCAAAGTACATATTACGTTGTAGTCACGTTTTCTACGGTCGGCTACGGGGATTTTGTACCTGACATTTGGCCCTCGCAGCTTTACATGGTCATCATGATCTGCGTTGCTCTCATAGTTCTACCTACTCAGGTATGTGTTATGTTTTACGAATAATAGTTTTGTTGATATTTCATCTATTTCTTAATTAACTGTGAGGAAACCGATAGGACAATAATATATCAATAGCTGAATTTCATATTAATGTCTCGTGTTATACGTGATAACTGTTTTAAATTATCCAGATTAATTTTGCATTCGTGCAAAACGTTTTTACGACAATTGACACAATTTTCCGCTGTACGAAACGTCACGAAGACAGGAAGTGTTCGACTATTACTTTCTGCTATTCTAGCGATATTTATCGTCCGGAGAGTAACCAGTCACATGAAACTTTATTTCCCTTTTAACGACGAATGTTACGACAGAAACGATGTGACGCGTGCGTTTGCTGACGATCGTAGAAGCGCTATCGATTTTCCCCTGATCATTGTCTGACGAAAATCGAAAGGCAGGTGATGCCATGAGACTTTTATATCCAAGAACTTAATGGTCGGGAAATTACTTGAACTTAATGGCCACAAATTCCTATACAGCAGTTGAGATATCAGAAACTTAATGTTGTGAGATTCGATAGGTAATATAAAACTCCATCTCTTAATTGTTTGAATTCTATTTGAAATATTCTTAATGGATATCATTGCGTTATAGTTAACTATAAAAATTGTGAATTAACTTTATGCTGCATTACTTAATTTTAACTCATACGTTATATTTCATGGTATTTCATAATGATAAATGTTGAGGTTATTAGGTGTATATGAATGCAAAGAGACGCGTGGATAAATTGTAAGATAGAAAATATATATATTTTAAGTTGAAGTGTAAATACAAAGAAGGAATACAATATATGAGCTGGTCCAGATCCGCACGCTAGCAGTGTTACTCTATAACTGAAAAACCCTGAAGCTAACGTTGCACGTGTACCGTTTTTGATTTGTCTTCGACAGTCCCTTGTCTATGCGCCGTCGATGGCTTCAGTGCTTGAGAAAACTAAAGACCAGATGTAGAGTTTTCTTAGAAGTGACGACCACTTCAACAATAAATACAGTCTGTCACACAAGAGCGTGTCTGCGATATCTGCGAAACCTGACACCTAATCAGAATGAGATAAAAAGAATGTAAACAAACGAAAACTTCTCTAATACGCGTTGCTGAATACCTTTCAGTTTCATTTGAAACAGTGAAAGGAACAGAGCTTTTTAATATGAGTGCCGCGTACGCGAAACGTCGAAAATCGTCTGGCATGGGCGAATGAAAACAGAGATCGTGATTGGAGTAATATAATATTCACTGATGAATCTTCGTTTTGGGCATGGTGTCCTATTAGGCGTGCTTGGACTATCCATGGAAGAAGGATGATTCAAAGAAGTGTAAAACACCCTATAAAAGTGCATGTTTGGGGTTGCTTTAACGCACGCGGTTTTGGGACTTTGTGCGTCTTTACAGACAATCTGAATGCACAAAAGATGGTGAAATTGTACCAAAGGGGACTTCTCACATCCGTGAAACGTTGGTTCAACCAAACCGAGGACCAATGGATATTGCAAGAAGACAACGACCCTAAACATCGAAGTCGCATCTGCACCCAATGGAAAGCGAAAAACGCCATCACAGTACTTCCTTGGCCATCGCAGTCCCCTGATGCAAACCCTATCGAAAATGTGTGGTCCCTAATGAAATGCAAGCTGAGAGGAAGACGTATCACAAAAATAAGAACACTTGTACATCACATTCGAAAGATATGGAGGTCGTTACCAGAATCCTACGCTCAAAAATTAGTCGAGAGTATGCCGAAACGATGTCAAGCTATAATCGCTAATGGAGGAGATTGGACACCCTACTAAGTAATAGCGTATTAGTGTTTTAGATGTAGATTCAATTCATATAAATTTTTTTACAAATATATAAATATTTACAGAAATATCGCAGACACGCTCTTGTGTGACAGACTGTATCCCTGGTAATCTTGTAATCGTGTTATATTTCTTGTATTAAGTTAATTAATTTGAGGATATTTAACTCTAATTTGTATTCTATATTTTATACAATAGAATGGTGATCTTCGTGACTTAAAATACAGAAAACAAAGGACTAAATTTCATCGATTGAATGATCTCTTTAAATTTACTGAAACACAATTTTTCTAGACTTCATAAGTACGCTATTCACCGCTGCGTCATCGTGTCAAGTGACACGACATTGAATTATTATACATAATCTATATTTAATAAGCCCATAACCGACACATCTCTCGAGTTCAAGTACACATAATCCTTTTTACGAGTGTGCTACGATATAACAAAACAAGCGAATAAGTATTTATATCTTGACTAAACTAAATTTAACTAAACTCAACTAAACCAAACCAAATTAAACCACTAAAAGTAAAAAGTAAACTCTCTCCATAGTCGTGTCATCAATCGTTACGTTAATTAATGATTGAATAAGCAAATAACTAATAACCGTTAATATAGAATGTTGTTTGAAGCTCTGCGAATGATTGCAATGATATAAAGAATACGTATACTGCTTCTATGACTGTGAATGTAATTGTAAATGAAAGGTACAGCTAGTTATCATCATAAATGACTTCGCTACAGTAATTAATCTATGATATACGAGTAAATAGTGTCGCATACAAAACTCATTGCCAGCCCTTTGTGTGTTTATGAAAGGATTCATAAAATTTCGATGTGTAGCGTGTAATCTAATTAATGCTCGTCGGTAACAAACGTTTAATTAAATCCTTTATGGTGGCGGAAGCTAACCTAAATACCCTATCCTACTTGTTGACTGAAATCATTGACTAATGACAGTAGGAGATATCAAAGGCTAGCTGCCGGTTGATGGCACAGATTGCGATGACAGCGATAGACGTACGATTCAGCCGTCAGGACTGTCGATGACGTATAATATGCGAATATTCTGATAAAAGGAACCCTTAGGATACAGATACATCTACATTATGAATTAGAATTGACAGAATTTAGTGACTTAATATAATTTTCGTAATGTAGCGTTATTATTTTAATCGATATTTTTCAATCTGTTATATTGATCTGAAATAATTTTTACAATGCAATTATAAAATTACGATAATTCTTCGAACGATGGTATAGTTTTATTTGACATTTATTTTGAAATAAAAATATTTCTTTGGGAAATACAACTTTTCGATAAAATTATATTTAAGGATTTCCAATGAAAATTAGAAATGTTTTACTAGAGCGACGAGAGCATGCAAAGAAAAAATAAGTATAGCAATTTCTTAAATTGTTGGAATTTAAAATTCATAAAATCTGTCTTTCAGTGAAAACTCTAGAAATTTGTCAATATGTTAGGTTGCCCGAAAAGTGTCTTTCCTTAACAGACACGTCTTTTATAACGACACATCTTCCATCAGCATCAGAACAAAATGGATCATACGTAATTCGATAAAATAATATAAAACGAAAAATGTTCCTTATAAAACGAAAGAAACTTTTCAGGCGACCTAATAATTTGCTACATTCTGCAACTCTAGAAGTACCTTCGAAATTTGCTTTTTATCTCAATAAAAGTTGTCCTTGCATTTTACTCGAAAAAATGGGGAATACGATTATTCTACAATAATTATAGTCAGATAGCTAATAAATGACAAGTAGGTGTGTAGTGACATCCGAAATTTCTCTAACAGTTTGAACAGTTGGCTTTCACGTGGATGGAAAGACAAAAACTAGGTGGCTCGTATTCCTCGCACAGAGCGCAAAGCGAGAAACACGTGGTGGTATGTAGTACAACGCTGCAAGCCGACACCATCATGGATTTTCTAAATGAATTTTACGCCCATCCCCTTCTACAGGTGAGAAATTCGATCGTGTAATTACTCTTGGCCGATTTAATTCCCTTCTCGATTTTCTTCTCCATTTTCCTCTGTTCTACTGACATACTACGCTTTCAAATTTACAAATTCGATTTTAACAATTATAATTCGTTACTTTATCATTAAAGTAATTAAAGTAAAATTTAAATCAACATCTTAACAATATCAACACTTCATACGTAATTATAACGCTTAGAGTTTCAGTATATTCTTGACAAAAGTTTCATGAATTTAATTATAATTAGGACTACTACGTTGTATTATTGTCGCCTATGGAGCTGGATACCACGATGAGAATGATTCTACAAGTGCCCATTTGGGCGCAAAGGGTAATCTATATTCAAGGATCGTGTTTGAAAGATAGTGATCTTACCAGGGCGAGAATGAACGAGGCCGAAGCCTGCTTCGTTCTTGCTGCGAGAAATTACGCTGACAAAACCGCTGCTGACGAGCACACGATACTCAGGTCAGTTCCGTTTGAAGAATTGAAACCAAAAAGAAAAAAAAACAGAAAGAAAAATCGTACGCGAAATATTGATAAATTATTAACTTATCGAATGATTAATTTTTAACAATTTTATACACGCGAAGAATATGTGGATAACATGTCATATAATATACAATAACTTTTCCCGTTGACTGAGAATAAAGAAGAATGTCTTATCGATATTTCGATGATCGGCAACAGGTCGTGGGCAGTGAAGGATTTTGCACCAAACGTTCCTCAGTACGTACAAATCTTCCGTCCGGAGAATAAACTTCACGTGAAGTTCGCGGAACATGTGGTGTGCGAAGACGAATTCAAGTACGCCCTTTTGGCGAATAATTGCACGTGTCCTGGTGCTTCAACCTTGGTTACTCTTCTACTGCACACTTCCAGAGGACAGTAAGTATAAAAGCGAATCATTCTATTGAAAGAATTACACAGAAACCAATCAAATAGTGTTTTGTCATGGTAAGTCATTAATTAAAGTTTATTGGAAGAAAATGATCGGTCTGGCCCTGATTGTTTAGAGAAGGACAGCAATCGCAAGAAGAGTGGCACAGGCTGTACGGTAAATGTTCCGGAAACGAGATTTATCACATTATTCTCGGAGATTCTCGATTTTTCGGCGAGTACGAGGGTAAATCCTTCACTTACGCGTCCTTTCACAGTCATCGTAAATATGGGGTGGCATTAGTCGCGGTCCGCCCAGCGGAACTTCCGGAATTTTACGAAGACACCATCCTTTTAAATCCTGGTAACTTTCAAATATCGTATAATTTATATTCTCGTCCTTATACGTATTCTCAGACTCAAAATCAAGGACCACATAAACAACAACTAGCCCCAACATATCACACTGAAAGACGTATTTTCCCCCAAAAACGTATACAATCTTTTATTTAATTTCTTCTTAACTATCAAAATCTACCATTGATCGAGGTTCTCAAAAATTATCTAACTCGTTTCAATGTATCACAAGGTCCGCGACACATAATGAAGAAAACGGACACCTGTTACTACATGAGCATTACAAAGGAGGAGAATTCGGCGTTCGTGGTGGCGAACAACCAAACTGGGACCGTGGCGGAGGGTACGCAAGTGGTCGTGGAGACGAAGACCGATGGGACCGGAAACATGAACAGTAATTCGGCCAGCAACACAACAACGAACAACACCACTACCACGATGAACTCTAGCACAGGGGCAGGCACTACAACGACGACGACGACGACGATCTCTACCAGCTGCACGATCGCCGGTGGTGATGGGAACGGTACTGCAAACAAGCCCGGTGCCAACGAGCACCATCGTTATTCCAACAGTTGTAACAATGCGCTGAACGAAACAGCTTGCTGCAGACAGGAGACGACCTGCACGGGGCCCCGTGGACAGAACGTACACGGTACACAGGCACACAGGGCCCCACAGGTTATTTTGCAGGTCCTCCCTAGCACGCCCACACCACTCGAACACCACAACATACTCGCATCCAATGTCCACCGTGAGTGTCGCATGCGCTTGCCCTTCTTCTTCTTCTTTTCTTTTATCTTACTCTCTTTTTGGTATTGGTTCTCGTTGTTCTTCCTTCCGTCTTTTTCATCTGATTTTGGCGATACGATTTATAGCTATACTTTGATATATCCGTTTTCCCTTCTTTTATATCGGTGGACAATTTAATCTTACGCAAGGATATTTGGGCATTTTTATACGTTATCGGAAGAAAGCTCGAAGGGCAGGATGAAGTTAGTACGATTATTAATGAATTATCGTTGTGAGAAAGATGAGAAGAGTATCTATGATATTAATGACAAATGGTAATGTCTCATTTATTTCGCGTTATGCGGTAGAAATAATGAAGAATGATACAGTGGATTTGGTTCTAACGATGTCTCTGTATATTGGGATTTATAAGTAGTTAATTTGCCAGAGAGTATAATTTAATATAACTTAGATAGATATAGTTTGAGAAAGTATTAGATTTAGGGAATATTTATTGAATAAAAATTAGTTATGGAATTAACTGTAAGAAGCTTCAAACACATTATCATTTAATTCTGTGGCAAAATGTATTCAACAGTTATCACAAATTTATAACTCCGCCATTTCATACAGCTCCACTTGCAATGATATATTTTATACCATAACGTTACAATATAAAAGATCTTGATAAATTATACTTGATAAATTAATGTTATCAAATTTTCTGTGGGTGATATATTTACGTGTTAGAGACAGACATTCGTTAAATGTATTTTACGGTGGATACTTTTTAGAGAAAAGTGGCATCAGTTTTTTATATTTGCATAGTTAGAATAATTGGTACACTTATATCCTTCGTATCAGTTATGGAAAAGATTTATGAAAAAATATGTTGTATAAATTTCAACAGAACGATAATTCGATCGACGTAGTATAATAATGTAAGATTGATCAGCGTTCCATACGTACCAAATGAATAATACATATATTAAACGCAAATGTTATGAATTTATGCTGCATTAGACTTTAATATGTTAATTTTGTTGGTACTGATCTCTCTCATTAATTACCATATCTGTCGCAGTGTAACTAATTTACAGTTCTGCATGCAGTAGATTGGAACGTATAAAAGTAGATAGAAAGTTAATATGTATGAAATTATAAATGACTACTTTACAGCATTAATTGCTAAATTACTTTCTTCCTTTTAAATAAATAGTTCCTTGTTTTATCTAAAGGTATTTTTATTTTCTTAACTTAGTTTGCTTTACTAACCGTTTATATTATATTGTTGATAAGAATAACAAATAAACATCTAAGCTTAGTAGCACAGCTTTATAACTTAATGCAATGTTTTTGCATTATGTAAATGTTCTTTTCTCTCGTGACTTGTAGATGCATGTTACTATATAAAAAAATACGCATGCATAGAATTGAAATTTATGTATAAGAATTTTTATTCCGAGTATAATCTGACTCGAATTAACAACACTGACACATTTTATGTAATTCCTTTATTTCAAACTATGGTGGATATTAAAATAAAAAAATATTTTAAATGCTTAACATTAAATAACAATAAAATCTTCTATGTGATCTGCTATGTGATTAAAATATAGACGAACGATTTTCTACTTTCTTTTCTTTTCTTGAATTCAAAACGTTCTCATTATTTTAATCACTAATAAATGGACTCCATAAACATACATACCACAAAACAATGTTGAAAGTTACAAGAGCGAAGTGTTCAGCTTGCAAATAATAATCTCCGATCAAAATAAAAAAATTACCTCTATTATTTGCCATTATAATAGAATTACTAGATACGTAAAAAAATTCAAACTGAAGATGCATAACATCTTAATTTAATTTTCAATCTCACTTATCAAATTGAACAGATATTAAGGAGAAAAAGATATTAAAAGATACGTATCGTAATTAATTGATGATAAAAGAATAAAATATACACAGGAAATGTAATCTATTGAAAATAAGTGAACAACAGTACACAGTTTTGAAAATTCTTTAATTTACACATAAACTAATATTTCTTCATGAAGTGTTTTAGAGGATATTTTTTTATTCTCCTCTTTTTATCAGTCATGATGAACGGACTGTATTTCTATTTTTATTAGAAACTTTTTCATATTTTTAACAGACGTGTGTAAATAATTGTTAATAACAAACCCTTAATTTTATAGCAACCTATTTAGACCCAGGAGGATTTGGAGATTCGCGACTGTGTTTGAAAGATGGAGGATCTTCACCGCAGACACCGATAACCGGAAATCATTTGGACGTTCCACGATCCTTAGATCCGAATCCCAATCTGCTTAGTCCCGAAATTCTTACACAAAGAAGGGGTAAATTAATAATTAAACTAATATTATTCCGCATGCTTAATTAAAATCTGTAAATTCATGTACAAAGACAGATACGGAAATATGGAAGTAGTATAAGTCAACCATTATAGGTACAGGAGAAGAATTTTGCAATTTTTGAAGGAAACGCATGATGTATGTCAAATAATACATTTTTAAGCGGTTACTATTTGATATCCAGATCACTAGTGCAATAAATCATTTATTATAACATGTATTTGATAAATAATGTTTAAAATGGAAAGATGGTGATTCTTCTTTTAATCGCTGCTAATCAACGTTTAATTTCCAGGCCACTGAAACGTATAGTGGCGAAGTATAAATAAGAAACTGCTTGCTCATAAATTCAACTAATTATATTGCAAAAAGTATCATGTCATTCTATTTGAAAATATTCGAAAGAGTCAGAATAATCATCTAAATACAATTGTACAAACCGTGTACTTACCAAAGTGTAAAATACATAAAATTCTATAACATGTGAATTCCTATAAAAGAAATTACATCAAAACGTTGCAGGAAGTAGGAGACCAAGCATTTTACCAGTCCCGGACATGTTAACGAGCTCAACCTTGCATCTTCCCGGTCAAGAGTCTTTAGACCACGAAGGTGACGAGTCTGAGGACGAAATGGACGACGACGTACCTTGGAAATCGCCCAGCGAGAAAATAGCGTGAGTATGATCGACTTCTGATCGTAATTCATTTCATTTCTTTTTTACGTCCAAGGTTGGAAGGATCGAAGGTACAAGGTTTCCTAGCACATCCAATATGAACGTGAGGAAACTGACGGTCAAAGATTAGCGCTCGCTACAAATTTATAGATACGTTTATTAGATAGATGAAAAAGCTGGTTTCCTCTCTTTGACAAATCCTTTTCATCTATGTACTAAAGCACGATCGTGAAATCCTTTACAAGTGAAACGATCATGCACTATCTCAGGCACTTGCATGGCACAGTCTCTTGTGCATCGAACGTATTTTATGTATAAATTTTTTCTACATATACACATATGCATATCCATATATTACATATTACTACCATATGTACTATACAGTCTGTCACACAAGAGCGTGTCTGCGATATCTGCGAAACCTGACACCTAATCAGAATGAGATAAAAAGAATGTAAACAAACGAAAACTTCTCTAATACGCGTTGCTGAATACCTTTCAGTTTCATTTGAAACAGTGAAAGGAACAGAGCTTTTTAATATGAGTGCCGCGTACGCGAAACGTCGAAAATTGTCTGGCATGGGCGAATGAAAACAGAGATCGTGATTGGAGTAATATAATATTCACTGATGAATCTTCGTTTTGGGCATGGTGTCCTATTAGGCAAGCTGAGAGGAAGACGTATCACAAAAATAAGAACACTTGTACATCACATTCGAAAGATATGGAGGTCGTTACCAGAATCCTACGCTCAAAAATTAGTCGAGAGTATGCCGAAACGATGTCAAGCTATAATCGCTAATGGAGGAGATTGGACACCCTACTGTAATAGCGTATTAGTGTTTTAGATGTAGATTCAATTCATATAAATTTTTTTACAAATATATAAATATTTACAGAAATATCGCAGACACGCTCTTGTGTGACAGACTGTATATTGGTATATGAATATATACTTATATTTGTTTATATATTTATACATATACCGGATGAATGTACCTTGTTTGTCATTGTTTTTATATTCTGAATATTGTACATTATACCTTTCGATATTAGTTTTTAGGAAGAACATACTGGCTACTTGAAATATTAGATTTTGCATTATACTACGTCAAACTATT